>CM061280.1:28707529-30082529 GCA_030848825.1 Tadarida brasiliensis | reverse complement strand
TATTGTCTGTGTCCATGGATTATGCATATATACACATAATAAATTATTTGGTTAATCTCTTTATGCCCCTCCCCATGCCCTTTCCCTTTTGAAATCTGTCAGTTTGTTCCACGTATCCACAGGTATGGATCTATTTTGTCAGTTTATTTTGTTCATTAGATTCCACATATAAGTGAGATCATGTGATATTTGTCTTTCTCTTACTGAATTATTTCACTTAGCATAATAATTGTCCATGCTGCTGCAAACGGTAAGAGATCCTTCTTTATATAGCCACATAGTATTCCATTGTGTAAATGTACCACACGTTTTTTTATCCACTCATCCACTGATGTGCACTTGGGCTGTTTCCAAATCTTAGCTATTGTAAATAACACTGCTATGAACATAGGTAGTACTCTAGTCAGTTGTCCATACATCTAGCCCTGGAATACTATTAGTAAGGCATTGCCAGATTTATGTCGGTCATCATAGCATGACTCCACTCTGACCTTGCTTCTCATTATGGCAATGATGCCCAACTTGCCCCTGAGGTTTTGTGCCACTACCTGGGCCCTGCCATTCTGGAATCCTATCATTCTTATTATTACATAGTTTGCTTTCAATTATGGTTTTCAGAGGAGAGCCAACATTGAGCTTCTCAAAAATGTCAGTGTCCCCCCTCACTATTATAGTAGTGTTTTCTCTGCCCTCCTAGGGAAAATAGTTTAGAGATGGGTCTTCTTGTCCCACGCAATAAATCATTTCTAATACCTTCATTCCATTTGATCCTCTCACCAGTTCCTCAGTACTCTGGCAAGGAAATTCCAGTGTCTCCATCTTATTTACTATAGGCTGTTGTCCAAGCTTAAAGATGTCACTTAGCTGAATATTAAGGTAGCCCCAGGTCATGGAAACCCTGAGTCATGTGTGTGCTCCTACGTAATTTTCCCTATATTCACTTAATCTGCCCCCTTCCACTGCTAATTTGACATCCTCAAATTCCATTCCAAAACATATCCCAGGTTCATGCTAGTACATTTTAGCTAGTTCCTACAGTTCCTTCTGGATTTTCCATCTAAACAGAAACTGTATTTTGCTTCTTGTGCTGTGATACCTTACACTTGTCTTGGGTTGAGATCAATGAAAAATATGTGCTGGATATTGAGTAAAACAATGTCCTTTGAGGTAGCTGCCTTAGATGTTTATTGCCTTGTCTCTTGGAACAAGGAGGATGTTTTCTTAATATCAAGGGTTAAGGGACTGCTCTTGGCTGGCTGAAGGGTCAGGGGATTGTAGGTATCCAAGATTCTCACACTCATCCTTATTGCAGGTCTCAGAGTTGTACTCTTTCCTTATTAGGACACATATATTGACATAGAATACTGTTAATGTTGTGAATAGTTTTCATGCTTCTCTGCCAACCTTATAATTATAATATGGGCCTGATATTCGGCACTATGCCTTATGACTGGAAGAGATGAGGATCTCCTTAACCCAATGAGTTAGGTGGGCATTCCAATCAGATACACAAACTTAGGTTAGAGATCCAGAGTAAGGCATTCCTCAGAGCCAGCCTCAACCACTCAGGCTAAAAGGGATCTCAGAATCCATATTGAGTTGGAAGCCAAACTCATCCACTCCCACACCCCAAATGCCAACTTATGCAAAGAGAAGAATAGGTGCATGTCTGAGACACATCTCCCTCACTTCAATATATGCCACAATATAAATGACATCCCAGGAGGAATCAGGTGCCCCTCCTTTACCCCAAACCCAGTAACTTACAAATGTGGGGAAGCCTGTGGCCTTGGTTTCAAATGCAGGTAGTTAGTCCATGAGATTAATATTTGTCACTATTATGGTAAAGTAGTTCATCTCAGTCCTTTTAGAAATTAGGTTGTCATCTGGCTCACTTTGAATCTGACCTTGTCATTTGGGTCACTTTAAATCTGGCACCTTAAATCCTTAGAGTAGAACAGAGCTTTAAAGCATTGCTTGCTCTCCTGATTAACAAATGTATGAATGAATGAATACACAAATGAGGTAGTAAAGAAAACATAAGAACCAAAAGATAGAAATGGCTCCACTGAGAAAACTGAAGGTGGGTAATATATTGGAACCAAAGGGACACAATGTTATGGAGTAAATACAGTGTTTTTTTCCAGGGTATGAGGTCCACATATAGTGTGGTGATGGTCTATTGTCAAACACTTCTCAGGATCATGAAGAAACTATGTGGATTGATACAAGCTATATGCCCAAGGAGTCTTAGTCTTCGTCAGGCAGACGAAGAGAAGGTTCTATGGAATCTAAAGCTTATACAATTTGGGAGGCTTTCCTTTAAAATAATACAAGATCAACCATGAAAGTGAATATTTATTTAGAATGATAAGATAATGTATAACAAGCATTAAAATGATAACAACTACAACAAGCAAAAATTCCAACCAGAGAAACACCAGTTATGTAACTATACAATCTGAAGTATAATGAAGTGAACATCCAAAATGAAAGATATAATGGTTTTATTACAAATCAAAACATCAAACTTTTGCAAATTTTACATAAATATGTGGCCATGTGAACATATAACAAAAGACCAAGAATAACAGTTGTCTCACTCTAAGAGTAAAAATGCAGACAGGTTCATGTTAAGCCTTTAGTGTTTATTTTTATGTCAAGTTTCTAAAATAAAGTAGCCCTTATAACAGTTATTTTCACTAAAGTCTTGTTTCAAGTTAGAATAAGCTATTCATTGGTTTCAGACTTTACTGTGTACTTTTCAACATATTTGGATAATTGTCATATTCGGCCAAATGGAGGCCTTTTCTACGACCCATTTCCAAATTCACAGATTCTGGTCCATCTACTCTTTGTTTTAGCCTGGAATGACTCACCAGTTGGCATTTATATTATTGGAACCAACCTGAACTATTCTATGAATAAGCCATATGATACAGACTGCTTGGTTTGAAATAAATGACTATGTATTTAAAGATACAATAGTCAGAACAAAGTGCTTGCATTTTCTACAGTTTATATCAAACTAGGTGGGCTCTTAAGCAGTCAGCCTGGACTCATACTCTAGAGTAGCCAGACTATGAATGCAATGACTCTAGCTGCCTTCCACATGTGGTCAGACAGCTATATTAAGATACAGTTACTGTTAGTTATGATGACAGCCAAAAGCCTGTCTGTTTAAGAAACTGTTCACATATTGGATAACAGACACTCCATAAATGGAATTTCAGGGCAGTGTAGAGTGAACAATCCTGTTCCAGGCTGCCAAAATAATTTTTTGCATGCTGAGATGTTATTCTCACACATGTAGAGTACATGCAGGTAATCCATTTACTTTATTTTTGAATTCCAGATTTTCTTGCAAAAGCAGTTACAGTTAGTTATAATATATAGCAAAGCATCTCTATCTTTGGTTCTATGTCTCAGATATTTTTTCAAAAAATAAATAGGCATGGCAGGAAAAATAATTCAACTATCTTAAGAGAAACCCAATATTTTATAAAAACTAAGCAAAAATATATAATCAATGTTTCTCAGACTTTTCTAATAATCTTGCTCAATATCTAATACTAGTGCAATTTTAATATGTAAATGATTGTGCACACTGTATTTAACTATACAGCATAGACACAAAGATGTCAAAACAAAAAAACACAAAATCATACTTTCCCTTAAAAGTTATTTAGGAATTATACATTCTAGAAATGTATGAGAAAGTAGAACTGCTGAAACATGTTAATAAAATTGGCTCTGAAGAAGCGTAAGAAAGAAAATGTTGATGCAGTTATATTCACAGATCATAGAGATCGCAAAACACACACACACACACACACACACAAGAAAACCTGAACATTTTACCTAAAGTCTCCCATTTCTGGAAAATATATGTTAGAGGGATTTTTAAAACTAGTATCTATGAAAGCTCCCTCTTATGATCTGGACACTCAGGTGATTTAGTGAGCTTCTTTTGTTAATGGCTTCCGTCTCTTTTCAAATAAGATTTTTGCATCAAATAACTCTCTTTCCCTGTATCCCAGAGATGGTCCTTTTAGATACTTTGCTTCGGCTGCCTTGTAATCTAACCCATCAACAGCAGAAATTGAAAAAATGATTGCTTCTGGCAGAAGAACTTCTAGGATAAATTTAATTTTATCATCTCTTATCAGAGCCAGCATTCTTTCATCTATTTGTTTGTAGATTTCTTGTAAATATTTCACCACCTCATCCAACTGATCTTCATCCTCAAAGTATGTTTCAATACAAGGAGTGAACCTCTTTGCTTTCAAAAATGATTTCAGCCACCTGGACCCTTTTGTGCCATTTAAAATGGACAGAAGATGGTTCTCTGTTCCTTTTGCATTCACAATGAAGTCCACTAAGTTCTTGTTAGCTCGGTCCCGAGCTGCCTTCATTCTGTCAGGGAGAATTTTTTGGAAGGACAATTTCTTGGTCTGGGAAGTCATAGCCATTGGTTCCACAGAATCTTCATTAAGCTTTGGAAATAAGTTCCTAAAGGTATCCTGTTTGATTACTTTCCTGATTGGATAACTAATGTCAGCAGCATAATACTCAAGGAAAGAACCTGTAAAAGAACCACAACCTAGTCTAACTCTGTAGTCACAAATCAGCGAGATGCACCAGTCAATACTTTCACTGTAATCCTCCCTGGCTTTATCAACTAATGCTTGTTTCTCTTTACAATCAAATTTCTTTAATCTTCTCAAAGGCACTCTAATGCCTCTCTTTTCAGGATTCATGTTTGCCTCAACAAAAAGCACACTTGCTTTTTTCTCTTTTTGCCTGATGCTTTTCACCACTGCTGGCCAAAATGGATATTTTTTATATTTAAACCAGACTATCATTCCTGCTTCAAATGAACGTGGCTCATAATGAAAAACAACACGTGGAAGTACTTCATCTTCCTCATCGTCATCTAATACAGAAGTATCAACAGGATTTAGAGGCACTGACTTGTCAGAAGCTTGAGATTCTTCCCCACGTTCCTCAAAATCCAAACTCTGAACACTTCTTTCATTATTCCCAAGAAGTGAACAATCCATGACATGGTTAGAGGCACTAAATGAAACCTGACATTCCCATGAACAACGCCTGGGGGATGCCACAGCACCTGTATCTGATTCCACAGGTTGATTCTGGCTTGTATCTAACCCTGAATTTGAGGGACCCTCTCCAGGATCCTCAATATTCTCTGAGAAGAGAGCGCATTCAGAGGAAATAGCCAGGGTCTTTGGGCAAATGTCTTCTGGCTCCTCTTTCAAAGCTTTGGGCACAATTAAGATATCGGATGGCGAAGTTGGAGTGAACTTCTCTTCCTTAACATAAGAGTCTTCCTCTTTGATTGTGGAATCCAAAGGCATAATCATTGGGATGTCAATCTTTTTCTTGCTCTCCTTTTCATCCTCTTCTGAAAGTGAAGAGAAAATTTGGCACCAGCTGGAGTTTTGTGATGACTTTGTTTCCATCTCACATGGAACAGTATCAATGGTTACATGCATTTGTGATTTATCATCATACAGGGAATCATCACTCTCTGAAGATACTAACAGGGATGTTAGATTTTCACTTTCCTCAAGACACTTTGATAAGTCTCTTTTATGCTTCCGATGCTTTTTATGAGGGGGTGAACCGGAAAGCTTTTGTGGTACATTTTGAGACAGTGTAGCGGTCTCTTCTTCATCTGAACTGCTTGCTTGATTCAACTTTGTTCCCTCATTCAGAATACCCAGTGCCACTTTTAGTGACTTTGCATAGGCTATTTCCTCTTTAGGTGGAGTACTGCCCTCTGACTGTGATGCTAGTGAGGAGGCAATGGCTTCAATTTGAGATTTATTAAGGATCTTTGTTTCGGTGCTTTCCACTTTAATTTTTTCATCTAGTGAAAGTATTTGAACTTCTAGGGAAAATGTCTTTTTTCTTTTACTGTTTAATGAAGTCTCAGATCTGGACAAAACTTTTGCTGGCCATAACTGGTCTTTCCAATTGCATAAGACATACTCAGCATCCATTATAATTTAGATTTGTGTGCTAACAGGTTTTTAATCAGAGACTGAGGTGTATGGCTATTCTCGTCACTGCTTAGGCAGTTCCTACAAAAACAATACTCTCACCAGAATCTTTGTCTTAGAACTACCAAGTGTTTATAGCTTGTGTGGTCTGTTCTCCTCCAACAGTTTCCCAAGGATGCTTGAGCCCGTTGTTTAAATGAGACAATATGGGAGATACTGGAATAGGGAAAAGGAAAAGAAAATCATCAGCAAACAAGGTTATTTTGCCAAAGTGGAAGGTGAACGATTATAAATAGAGAAAAGTTAAAAAAAAAGAATAATACTCAATGGGGCATGAGATAGAGGGGAAAATGCAGCATAATGTAAGGAAGGTGAGGGTAAGAATTGAAGAAGTGGTTTATAATACTTCAAATTCAAGAACTTGCCCTTACTATTGCACATGGTTATTAATGATTGAATTGGTGTACATGTTGGCAGAGGTGAGAAAGGTTGCAGTGGTGTGTCAGTGACTCTATTTATGTTACTAGATACTTTGGGACATTTGTGTCCCTAATGTTATACCAAGGGCAGTGGGACTCCAAACTTTGCATGCATCAGAATCATCTAGGGTCTTCATAAAACTAGATTTCTAGGTCCTATCCTGAGAGTTTTATCCAACATTTTGTATTTTCTAATTTCTCAAGTGATCTTATTGCAACTTGCTCAAGATCTTGAGAAACACTGTTCTAGCTGGACACATTTATAATATTTAAGTTATAAATACTTTCCTGTTTACCCAAAGCAGGCAAAGATAATAGGGTATGCATCTCCTGGACTCAGATAATCACAGAATGACCTTGTCAAAAGCATGAGCTTAGAAGGCAGAGAATCAGAAAAATTGCTATGTTTACTAATTAGATAGGATAGTTATCAAAGATTTCTTGAGAGTCAGGTGGCTAAGAGCTTAGGTAGAAATGTAAATAGCCTCTTGCACAATTTCTTCATTGTGGTTTAACACATGAGATTCTTTCCCCAAACTAGAAGTGATGACTTTTAATTACATAATGATATGGGTATAGAACAGGGAGCAAAATGAATTTACACCTCAAATTTTCAATTTAACATGGTTTTAGTATGAAATGTAGCTTCTGGCTGGGTAGCTAAGTTGGTTGGAGCATCATCCTGTACACCAAAAGGTTGCGGGTTCAATTCCCGGTTGGGGCACTTAAGGGGAGGCAACCAATTGATGTTTCTCACACTGTTTGTCTTCCTCTCTCTCTCTAAAAAAAAAAAAAAGTAAGTAAAAACATATCTTTGTATGAGGGTTAAAATACTATGGCTGCAGAGAAGGAAGAAAAATGAATTATAACTCAAGTTCTCAACAGGATTTTAATGTGAATGGTTTCATGAAATGGGAAGAGCATTACCCAGTGTCACGTGGGTCGTAGAGGATCTGGTCCTATGATCCGGTTGTCTTCGTTCTCACTTCAGAAGAAGAAAGGCTATATAAAAGGAGATAGAAATTCAAACAAAGCAAATGGAAAAAGCATAAAGAAACTTTCCTATCAAAACTTTAGAAGGCATGTCATTCTGAAACACAGGAATGAGATGAAATCTCATTTGTGATGTAGATGCCATGTTTATTTTCCTTCTTGTTCTTTTTAAAATCTCTCTGTGACACAGTCATGCTGAAATAATCTCTCTGATTGGAAAAGTGTGAGGTGGGGACAAGAGAGAAAGGAAGTAATAAATTGTCTTGTGTCTACTATGAGTAAGACTGCAGATTTTATTTGAATCCTCATATCAATCACCATGTGGATTTTTCCTTCTTTGCACATACAATTTTTCATTAAAATTTTAATAATAATCTACATGCTGTCTCATAGTTCACTAATACAAAAATATGGTTCATTGTTTTGTTTGCCATTTTCATAAAAATGATTGCCTGAAGAAAATGTAATAAACCTGGCAAGCCCCATCTTGTGACCAGAATCAGAACTGCAGCCTCTCCAGGAGGTATAGGCAGGGCTTCAATTATGATCAGAAGCTTTTTATGAGAAGCATAGGAACTACATTTAACCAGCCAGAAGTCTTCCCAGGCTGCTAAAAATTTCTATTCTAAGCTTAAGGGTTTTCCTATGTAAGATTATATAGGGTCATAATGTCTTCAATTGCGTTTCTGATTATAAAAATATCCAAAAACTTATTAAAAATTGAAAAGATGCAGAGAGATATATACAAAATAAAGTACAACTCTACAAATAATTACTACAGATATTTTCTATGATTCCAGAATTTTTTACATATAGAGATAAATCTTTTCAAACCAACATCAGATCTCAATTAAGAACATATTTTGAACATCATTCTATATAAGTATTTTCCACAAGATTTTTATGAATTACTTTAAATATACTTTTCCCACATTTGCAACATTTTATCTAAGTATTTTCCCTGATGATGTAAACCAAGTAAATAAATAAGTATATATTAATACTATTTTAAATAGAGAGCAGTAAATCTAGCCCTGTCTCTCCAACTACACAAATGATCCTGTTAATAGTGTGGCAGATATGTTTTCTTAGATTTGGTTGCATGTATTATAGTAGCATACCTATGTTTTACTAACACACATAGTTATTTTTATATAATATACATGCTAGTAAAACATATAATAAATGCTATGCTATAATTTCCTTTTTTCACTTTATACTATTTATCAGACATTTCCAATCACTACATATTTTTATTCTTCTGATACATAATATTCCACTGTATGGTTACACTATTCCATATAATATTTTAAAAACTGTTTATAGAAATAAACCAAATCCTTTCTCTATCACCCTTTTAAAAGATATAAAAAAATGGTTCTTGTTGACCAAAGCCATACCTGTAGTCTGAAAGAATGAGTTGTGAGGAGGACACACACAGGGCTGTAGCCAACACAACAATTAGGCGACACGCTTGATCAGGTCCAGGAAAATGTCCACTATTGGCAAAAAACAAAGGGAGGATGTTTGTACATCTGTGTATGTCTATGAATGCTTATGTGTTTTAAACAAAATGGATATGTTGTTTCAGCTTTATTTTTCTTTCATGATTATAAAAATAATAATGGAGAAACCTACTCTAAAGATGCTGAAATAGGCTAAAAAATAATATAATACTAGTAACCTGACCACTCAGAAATGCTGACTAACATGGAAATTTATTTTCTCCCAGGGTTTTTTCTAATCATATATATATATATCACACACATATGCATATGTTTATACAATTTTCTTCAGACAACTACATATCTGTTTCCCTTACCATGTTCATTTACATAGCCTTTCTTTGTGTCCACCAATTCATAAGAGTATTTTCTTCCATGCTGCCACATATTTTACCCATTTTCTGTGCAAATTAATAGATGCTTAAAAATTCAAACAGTAACAACATTCTAGCAACATGAACATGGAATGCTGTCAATAAATTAGTACGAATGGCTATACTGCACTGAATTCTTAATATAGAGGCTGTAATCTGATCACTCCTTCTTCTACTGTGGATTTTTAAAGCATTGGGAGATATAGAATTCTAAAGCATTAATTCCTTCAAAATGCCAGCCATTATTTTAAAACCATACACCCTTCTCACTCACTTTAAGACCATCATTCCTATTTTTCTCATCTTTATTCTAAGGCCCTGAGAATTCCCTGGAAAACAACTAGATTTAAGACAGCCATTACCTTGAAGCTTTTTGTCAGCTGCCACCTCCTGAAATACAGTCCCTCCACCAAGACTGGCCAGGCACAAATTGTTTCCAAGCTTCTTAGAGAATGCTCCGCCTCCTCCCTGTGATGGGGAAGACAGAAGGCCTCTCCCTGAATTAAAGGAGGGACAACAGCCAAGTTAAACTGCTGAAGTGTTAAAGGGTAGAAAATGTTCTTCAAGGAACTTAAAAGTGAAATGGCAACAAGTGTCTGTTTAATTTCCATTCAAACCCGTGGAGTGTGTAATTTCTTGATAAAAGTGGTAGTAAAACACTTTATTAAAAAATAAAAATATAGTTTAAAATATTCCTTACATATTTTCCCTTGCCTTATCTGGCACCTTACCTCTGCAGGTAAATTAAAAACCCAGCTGGTCAAGCTGCATTAAAATAGCGCACTAAAAATCTTGATTGGGATTGCACTAAAGCTGTACGTTATTTTACGGAGAATTCCTTCCTTATAATTATTTTTTTCTGTTTACAGGACATGGTAGTCTCCCCTTTTATTCAGTTCTTCTCTTAAGTGCTTCAGGAAAGTTTCAAAGATTTCTTCACAAACTTGGATGTTTCCAACCAAAGACTGAAAATAACTGGTTTGGCAGTAAAGTATACATTTCACATACCCTCATCAATAATTAGTAAGTCTTTCTTATGTTTTGTTGGTATTTTTCACTCAAGCAATTTAATGTGGCGAAAGCTAATTTTTAAAAATTTACATGCCTTTGTTTATATGTATGTCTGAAATAAATTTTGCTCATTAAAAGTCTCCCATGTTAAATGTAAACTTAGATTTCTGATTTAACTTAGAAAGCCAATTTAAAAAAATAATTAGTGTTAATTTGGAGAATAAAAATATCTGGGGATGAAGTGCCTCTGTATCATATAATATGTGATATATAAACATATTTTTAAAATCCACCTTTATATAAACATAAATGTTGGAACCATAAATACCAATAAATAATGAAGATCATCTCTAGGCTGCTGTGTTATTAAGGACTTTAATAATTATATGTAATGTTTTGTGCTATAAACAACCCCTAAAATCTCAGAAGTTTGACCATAAAGTTCATTTTGCTGATGTCAAAGTTTAATGTACTTCATCAAGTGGTCAGAAAGGGGAATGTTTCTCTGTTTCAAGCAGTCATAAAGGGACTCAAACTTCTTCCATTCTATGGCTCTACCATCTTCTTTGGCCTTGAAGTCCTCCACTGCATTCTTTGCACCTGGTTAGCAAGCTTATAAAGAGGGGTGTTGGAGAATCCTGTGGAAAGTTTTAGGGGCCAGATCTGGCAAATTTTACTGCTGGTCACAGTCAACTAGCTAAAACTGCCATAGAAGCTAGGGAAGGTAGTCTTCTTGTGACTCAGGAGGAGAATGAAACGGTTTTGTGAGCACATAGCATTCTCTCTGCCACAGGAAGTTTTCCCTTTTGATATTTTATAGACTTCTGTTATATGATTAATGCTTTTTCACAACCATGTATCATATTTATAATGACTAGGACAGGAGAAACATTTGGTTACCAACCCTAAACCTATTCTTTACGTTCTTCCTCATTAGCAGAACCTCAGTTGCATTCAGGGTGACAATGTAAACTCTTGAAATATTATTTTTCCCAGACTCCCTTATTGGAAGCCATGACCATGTGATGGACTTTCTTGCCAAATAATGTAAACAAAAATAGTTGTGAAGATTCTAGAGAAGGTACCTCAAAAGAGGTTAAAAAGCCCACTTGAGTTTTTTTTTCCAGTTTCCCTCTTTCTCTTGCTTCCACCCCTGGAATTTGACCACGATAAAATTCAGAGAGCCATTTTGGATCAAGTGACTTAGATAAAGAATGTAACTCATACCATGGCCGGATGGCTCAGTTGATTGGAGCATCATCCCATATACCAAAAGATTGCAGGCTTGATTCCTAGGTTGTGGGTTTTGGCCCTTTTTGGGGCATGTATGGAAGGCAACAGATCGATGTTTCTCTCTCACATCAATGTTTCTCTCTCTCCCCCTTCCTTTCTCTCTAAAATCAATAATAATAATAAAAAATATCCTGGGTGATGATTAAGAAAAAAGAATGTAACTCACTAGGGATGGAAGTACCTGAACCCCTGAATAATGAGACCACCTCATTTCAGTAACTTTAACTTAGTGAAATAGTAAACTTCTATTTTACTTAACTCACTATGTTTTCCAGTCTCTCTTCTAATAGAACAAAACAGTTGACTTCATAATCACCAACAAAAATATCATTCTTATTACAGAATTAATCTTTTCAAAGCTTTCAAATTATTACTATATAAATTCAAGAGGATTTTAGGACAGTGTAAAATATGGCTTTAGTTAAATAAAGAGATAAATCCAATTGTATATTTTGTATTGTAATATTTCTTATTCTGTCTTCTCATTTCACACGTTTGGTAAAAAACAAATGGACATAAAGTATGGTATTACATCAAGACTACCCTGTATTGTATTTATTTTATTTATTTTCTATACTGCATAAATAAAGCTACACCACCTCACTACTTCCCAAACAAAATGCAAAGAAAAGGATTCCTTATATAATATTTTATATTTTACTGTTTTGTAGAAGGAGAGGGAGAATGATAACTAATAATAAATGCCAATACTACCACTATTATTAAATAAAGATAAATAATGATTATAGATATAACAATATCTAATACCTATAAAAGTTTTCTATGTGCCAGGCACTGTTCCCAGTACTTGACATATTATCTCACTTAATAATCATATAGTTACTTTATGGAAGAGAGCCCCCATAACTGACCCATTCTGCATAACACAGTACTATTACCAATAATAATGACAACAATAGAAGCCAAAAGTGTTCCATACTGGCATTGTGCCAAGTGCTCTGGATACATCACCTCCTTTGATACTCACAAAGTCTTTTTAGGTAGGTATTATGAATATTCCCATTTTGTAGATGAAGAGAGGTTAATGAACTTTCACAGGTATTAGGCTCCAGGGTCCATGTTTTTAATCATTAATATACTCTGTAGCTACCTCATTTTAAATGAAAAAAATGCTCTATAAATGTGTGCTGGATGAATGGGTGAATTAATTCATTTGCAATAGTTATGTATTAGAAGTCATAGGAATTTAGGAAATTCTATATCTGGTTCTGCATCTAATTTAACATAAACTAGTCTTATATAGCATAATGCAATTTTGACAGTGAGTGGCATCCCATCATTTTAGCCAAATTTTATCAATTAGAACAAGTCACTTAAAGAGAGGGAGTTTATACAAGGGGGTGGGTCACCTAGAGTGTGTCCACCACAATAGTGTATGATAAAAAAAGAGAAAAATATAGTGATGGTGACATGATCATGGTGGCTATCAAGGGTTACAGGTAAGGGGAGGGTATAACTGTATAAGGATAGCGAAGGAAAGTTATGGGGGTGATGGAACTTTTCTGTATTCGGACTGTGGTAGTGATTATATGAATCTACACATGTGTAAAATACAAAGAAGTGAATACAAAAGAATGCATGTATTATGTATGATAAAGTATGATTTTAGTGGATAATTTGAAAAATAAAAAATTTAATGGAAAAATTTAATAATTATATAAAAATAAACTCTTTACAAGTATGCTTTAAAAACCTTTGCTTCTTCCTAAAGATATTTAATAACAAAGAAAACAAAAATAATATATATATAATAAATATATATAATATATATATATATAATAATAAAATGATGGGATGCCACTCACTGTCATAATTGCAATATATATATATATATATATATATATATATATATATATATATATATATATAAAAGCAGCAGATCCACTTCCACTTAAGATATAAAAAGCCATAAAAGCATGTCACCCACAACTTAACAATGATAAAATTTTGGATAATCAGCAAAAGCATACCATTCTTTCAGCCCATCAGAAAACTGAGGTAAACTGAATTCCAAAGGGTGACTAACCCCTTAAAGATGGACATATGCACTGTTTCACCTTTGGCAGAGGTGGTTGTCAGTGAGCAGGTAAAAATAAATCAACGGAAAGTTTAATGAATTCTTAAATTCTTAATGGGCTAGGGTGTCAGTAGTTTAGAATATCTGGCATCCTGGGCACTAATACACTCACTGCCAAGTTCTTTTTCACAGTCCTTAACCAGAAGTACACAAATATAACTGGGGACAAATCAGGAGAACAAAAAGAGACCATTTCAGTGGTTCAGGTATGCAAGAAACAATCAAGTGTTGTTGCGGGACAGATATGCAGTCCCATATACTATCCAAGCCCTTATGTGGGAAGCAAAAGCCCTAAGTCACTAAGGGAGAAACAGGAAGCCCTCTCCTTCTGGGCCCAGGTTAAAAAAAATGTTTCTGGAGGAGAAGCAGGAAACCCTGGGCCCATGATCTTAACAAGAATAAAAAGCAGTGGTCAGTTACTGATGAGGAAAGAGAAAGAATATCTCTCTCTCCAAAGACCAACCCCTGATACAAATCAGAGTTTACCTGCCATGTTAAGAGGAAAGAATACTGAGGAAAATGTACAACCCTCAAGGTCCAGTTGCATATGATCTTCCTAAGTTTAAGGCTGAACAGGACAACAGAGAGTGCTACATGCCTCACTATGAGCCTAGTATCTAACAATTACAGGAGTCTACTACTGTGAAATAGCCAAGAGCACGAAGACATACACCCCTCTAGGGGCACAGGTATGAAGGGACTACTGAAAATTTAGGGTAGAGAAAGATCATTAAGAACAATCCTATGGCTCTCTAGGCTCCACTCTAAGCAAAGCTATGTACCTCATACAAGCCAGATGGCAATGAAGTGAGAAAAGGAGGACAGTCTCCAACACATTTTATGATATCAGCATTATCCTGATACCAAAACTAGAAAAAACCATAACAGGTAAAATACAGATCAAAGTCTCTCATAAACAAAGACAGATTCAATGATAGAGATACAGAATTGATACAGAAAATGATATAGAATAACATATAAAATAAAGTGATATAGAATAAAATCCAATGATATAGAAAAATAATAATACATCATGACAAAATGGAGTTTATCATGGGAATGTAAGGATGGTTATACATATGCAAATCAATGTAAATATCAACAGACTAAAAAGGAAAAACGAGATCATCTCAATTAATGCAGAAAAAGCATTTGACACAATTCTAGAGACATTCATGATAAAAACACTCAGCAAACTAAGAATTAAATGGATCTTCCTCAACCTGATCATGCATCTACAAAAATCCTCAAGTTAACATCATACTTAATGGTGAAACATGGAATGCTTTTCCCCTAAAATCAGGAACATGTCAAGGATGTCTACTCTTATCACTTCTATTCAAAATTATATCAGAGACTTTAGCCACTTCAATAATGCCTGAAAAATAAATTAAAGGCATATAGATTGGGAAAAAAGAAATAAAACTGTCTTTATTTGCAGACAACATGATGATCTATATAGAAAATCCTGATGAATTTACCAAAAAAGCTACTAGACCAAATGAGTTTATTACCACCAGATACAAAATCAATATAAAACAATTCATTTCTACACAATAAAATGTGGCAGTTGAAGTTTTAAAAAGAACCATTTATAATACCATCCAAAACAAGAAATACTAAGGTAGAACAAATGTAACAAATATATGCTTGATTTGTATGCTGAAGACTTCAAAACCCTGATGGGAGAAACTAAAGAAGACCTAAATAAATGCAGAAATATACCATGTTCATCGACTGAAAGATTAACTATTCATACGGTGTAACTTCTGCCCAAACATATCTACAGAATCATTAAAATCTCAATCAAAATCCCAGCAAGCTTTTAGTAGAAATTGAGAGTATATCTCTAAAATGTTTATGAAAAAGCAGAGGAACTAGAATAACCTCTGAGAAGGAAATACAAACTTGGAAGATTCACGCTACCTGATTTCAAGACTACAGTAATCAAGACAGTGTATTATTGGCATAAGATAGACATATAAATACAATACAAACATATTAGCAAATATTCACTTTTTATTAAAAAACACATCAATTTTATAAAATCATTTTCTGATATGTCTGTGCCACCCCAATCTCAAGATCCTTGGTCCATCCAGAGACCCAGGCTCCCATCCTGTAGCTCGCTCTCTCAATGGAGCCACCCTGCCCCTACTCACATAAGAACTCTGGCAGCTCTACTGTCTTGCCGCCGGCAGTTGCCAAAACCCATTCAACTAACTTTTATTAAGTGCCTGCTGTGTGCAAAACTCTGAACTCCTGTGTTGGGCTCAAGAATTGTCAGTATTACCTGAGCTTGGTCTCTCTTCCGTCTGAATGAGAATCTGGGTCCATTCAACATCCCAGGCTTGCCTCCTCTCCAGCCCCTACCCTTGTCCTCCCTTCGCTGGTCTAAGAAATCCGCACACAGCCTTAGCTCAGCAAGCAGTCCACCAGAAAAAGGTTTAGGCAGGCACTGGCGCAGACCCGAAAGGCAAGTCACGGCCATTAGTAATATGGCAGCCAGTGAGGGTCTCTTACCAATGGGGTCCTTGCGTCGGAAAGGAGGTGACTCCCAGACTCCTGTTCCCCAAGTCGCAAAGGTAGTGGACTGGAGCAAACTTTATCTCCCTACTCCCTGAAGAACGCAGCCTGTCTGGCCCATACTCACAGAGTGCTGGAGTCGCTGTACTCATTAGCTGTAGTCTACAAGCCACCAGCGCCGGCCACAGTGGCTGGAAACCCAGGTTTATGCCCCCACCAACACAGCACCGGGCAACAGCTTGTGCTTGAGCCCAGCGAGGACAAGAACCTTGGCGGAGCATGCGCAGGGGTATCGGGCTTAGTGGTGGAAATGCGAGTGTCCACGCAAGCGCCTAGGTCATTGGCAAGGGATCTGCAGAAGAGGGGGCTGCAAAAGAGGAGGTTTCAGCAGAGGGCGCTGCTCAGGCTTACTCAATAGATTTTTGGCAATGGTAATTCAATGGAAACATTGCTGGAAATTTCAACAAATAATGCTGGAAAAATTGGACACCATATGCAAAAATATTCATCTTGATGCCTTAGTTAAGACCATATACAAAAATGAACTCAAAATAAAATACTGACCTAAATGTAAAAGCAAAAATTATAAAACTTCTAGAAGAAAACAAAGTAGAAAATCTTTGAGACCTTCATTTAGGCAAAGATTTATTAAGACAAAAAACATGGACCATAAAAATTTTGATAAGTTGGATTTGAAAATTTCTGCTCCTCAAAAAATAAAGTGAAAATCCGGAGTGGGAGAATATATTTGCAAAACACATATTTGATAAAGAGCTTTTCTCCAGAATATATAAAGAACACTTATAATTCAATAATAATATTAACAATCCAATAAAAAATAAACAAGCAACTTGAATAGACCCTCACAAATATACAAGTATCCTCCACTTTTCAAAAGTTTGCATCACTTCGCTGATAGAAAAGACCTACATTAGTACCTGTTTTTGGTAACCAAAAGAAATCCTAAGAGGATTTTTGCTTTTATGAAGAAAAGGTGAAAAGTGAATAATTAGCCTTTGTTTTGCAGTGAACAGTTATAAAAGTAGAATGCACGCCCCCAGCAGCGAGAGTAGCACTGCCCAGCTTCTTCCCTGGTGACTACACTCAGCATCTCAGCCTCAATCCCTCAGAACTCTAACTGTGTCTGTGAGCATCTGTGCTCAATCTAAGCTCATAAATGTGTTATACTTAGTATAAAATAGATGTAATTAAGGGTTTCAATCGCGATGAGTGAAATAAAGACATTGTGCATGCTTTGAACTTGCCTGTGTCCACCATTCATACTATTTATATGCAGAGAGAAAGAATCTTGAAAGCTGTAGAAGTTACTAATTGGTTCTGCTAACAGCCAAGTGGTTTCTTTTAGTTAGTATGCAGTAATGAATGGATGAAGTGGACAATCTATTGATGGGTGGATAAACTGTGGTGTTCTGTTATACTTAAGGAGAAATCAGTCAGTCTTTTAATAAGTGAGACTACACTTACATGTATATTGTATGATACATTATTTCTACTTTGTACAGGCTGTGTATTTATCATATAATTCCTGATATTACTATATGTTAGTGTTATTTTAGGTTAATGGTAATTCCTTCTTTGCTTTATGCCATTTTAGCTTATGAAAGTTTTCATACGAACACTCTACTTTCGGGTAGCAGGGGAAAACTGTATATGAATGTCAAATGAACACTTCACAAAAAGTCCTAATGGCATTAGTAATTAAGGATATGCAAATAAAACCACAATGAGACACCACTAACATCTTTATAAGAATGACAAATATTAAAAAGATTAAAAAAGCTGACAATATCAGTTGCTGGCAATGATGCAGGAATATTGGAACTTATATATTGCTGGTGGAAATACAAAATATCACAGCTGCTTTAGGATACAGTTTGGCGGTTGCTAACATAGCTAGATATGCACTTACCATATAACCCTAAGATCTCACTCCTAGGTATTTACCCATGAGAAATGAAAACTTATGTACAAAGACCTGTTCTGGAATGTTTATAACAACTTTTATCATAATCACCAAAACCATAAACCTGTTGGTGAATTGATACACAAATTGTAGAATAACATACCTCTAAGCTATAATAAGGAATAAACTATGGATACATGCAACAGCATGTGTAAATACCAGAAACATGTTAGAAAAAGAAGCCAGATGCAAAAGTCTATATATTGTATGACTACATTTATGACATTCTGGAAAATGAAAAATTATAGGGACAGAATTTAGATCAGTTGATGTCAAGAATCAGGATAGAGAGAGTATTCATTACAATGGGTTAGAAGGGAACATTTTGGAGTGATGGACATATTCTTTAATTTGACTGGACAGGCATACCTTCTTTTATTGTGCTTTGCTTATTTATGCTTCACAGATACTGTGTTTTTTTACAAATTGAAGGACTGTGGCAACCCTGTGTCTAGAAAATCAATTAGCACCATTTTTTTCTAATAGTATTTGCTCACTTTGTGTCTGTTTCACATTTTGGTAATTCTCCCAATATTTTAAACTTTTCATTATTATTATATTTGTTATGAGGATTTACGATCAGTGATCTTTGATGTTACTATTGTATTTGTTTTGGGGCACCACAAACCACGCCCATATAAGACGATGAACTTAGTCCATAAATATATGTGTTCTGACTGCTCCACTGACCTACCACCCCTGTCTCTTTCCATCTCTTCAGGATTCCCTACTCCCTGAGACACAACAATAACATAATTAGATCAATTAATAATCTTATAAATGGTCTCTAAGTTTTCAAAAGGAAGAGCTGCACATCTATCGCTTCAATCAAAAGCTAGAAATGATTAACCTTAGTGAGAAAGGCATGACTTATTTTAAGAAATTGCTACAGCCACCCCGATCTGCAACAATCACCACCCTAATCAGTTAGCAGCCATCAACATCGAGGCAAAACCTTCCACCAGCAAAAAGATTGACCTGCTGAAGGCTCAGATAATGGTCAGCACTTTTTACAATAAAATATTTTTAAATTAAGTACGTACATTGTTTTTTAGAAATAATGTTATTGCACACTTAATAGACTACAATCTAGTATAATATAACTTTTATATGCAGTGGGAAACCAAAGAATTTGTGTGACTTATTGCCATATTTGTTTTATTATGGTAGTCAGGAATCGAACCTGCAATATCTCTGAGGTATGCCTGAATTTGTTGTTACATGACTGTATACATTCATTAAAACTCATCAAACTATACACCTAAAAGAGTGTATTGAACTTTGTCAATTATACCTCAATTATCCTGAATCTTTAAAAAAAGCTTCCAAAACCAGAATATTATCTATATAAGAAATTTGTATTTTACTGTGAGAGTAATGGGGTCATATATAGAAATATTGATTTGTGCTTTGGATTAATGATTGCCAAAGAAGGTTGTAGGTACCACAAGGTATGTGTGAAAATATCCTCTGGAGTGTACAAAGAATATATTAGAAATTTATTTTTTAATCTCTTTAATTATTTTTTATTAACATTTATGTCTGAATTTGCTTTAAAATGTTGGGGTGGGGCACTTAAGACACCTGACTTTTGATGCAGCTATATAATTCTTTCTATAAATTCTTATCTTCATTAAATATCTCTTTTATTGAAAGCTAGTTAACACAGCCCAAATGGTGTGGCTCAGTGGTTGAGCATTGACCCATGCATCAAGAGGTCACCGGTTCGATTCCCGGTCAGGGCACATGCCCAGGTTGTGGGCCAAATCCCCAGTGAGGAGCATGCAGGAGGCGCCAATCGATATACTTTCTCATCGATGTTTCTGTCTCTCTCTCCCTCTTCCTTCCTCTCTCTCTAAAATCAATAAAGAAAAAAAGTTTAAAAAAAAAGTTAGTTAACACAGGACAAATGTCAAGAATCCAAATGACATCAGCACCTTATAGTTTGTGAACATTATCCTCATTGGCAGAGCCTTTAACTGCAGTGAAGTTTTCACATGCTACTCAACCACGTGAGCCAAAGGAAAGAAAGGTGTTGAAGCCAAAGTATTATAATGTGGAGACAGAAATCAGGTTAAGAATATGTCCCCAGTGAGAAAGTAGAAGCCAGATATCATATGATAAACAGAGTGGTTATAGAATAAACAAATACCAAACTTTTAGTGTATAATATAAAAGAGTAGAAATGGTCCAGTTTGAATACTCCCAAAGACCATGTGGGAGCCCATGAGCATTGGTAAAGCAAGGAATCTTAGATATTAATGGTTATTCAAAATAGTCTATGGCTACCCTGGCTGGTGTTCCCAGTGGTTAGAGCTTCAGCCCGTGTATCAAAGGGTCCTGGATTCAATTCTCGGTCAAGGGCACATACCTAGGTTGAAGATTCGATTCCTGGCCCCAGTTGGGGTCATGTGGGAGGCGGCCAATCGATGTGTTTCTCTTGCATTGATGTTTCTCTCTGTCGACCCCTCCCTCCCTTCCAATCTATCTAAAAATCGATGGAAAATATCCTCTGGTAAGGATTAACAACAACAACAACAACAAAACAATCCACGTGTCTGTCTCACATAGATGTTTCTCTTTCTTTCTCTCTCACCCCTCCCTCCCTCCAACTCTCTCTAAAAATAAATGGAAAAAATACCCTCTGTTGAGGATTAACAACAACAAAAAAATAGTCCATGACCCCTAAGGCATGGGCACAAGTAACAAAAACTGGCTGAAAAAAATAGTTGAAACTGTATTATTAATCTTTACTGGCTGAATGTCAGCCTACCTGAAGCAGAAGAACATCAGAATAAAACTTACTAAGGATGAGCGTGTATGGTAAGAAAAAGGCAAGCCAGACAGTGAATCACTGCAAGGGCCAAGGGAACATATAATCTCTGTTCAAATGTATATGAACATGAAAGGGAGGGGATAAAATAAAAATAATACCAACCAGTGACTTAGAGGTCACAAGAAGATACACCTGCCATGTTTGGAGATTTTGTATTTTGGTAATTCTAAAACCTACATAGTGCCAATGGATGAAGCTGCTAATAATCAAGATTCAGAATGATGGAACTGGAAACATTAAAAGAACTAAAATAAAAGAAAGGCTGATGAGAACCTTACAACTTCATCATCACAGCACTTAGCAAACAAAGCTTTACTATACTCTGAGTATTAAGTTAGAGAAACTAAACTGTAGTGATCTTCCCTGGATTAACAAACAAAAAGATAGACCTCTATGGGACCTTCCTTGGGAGATTTAAAGAAAAAGGAACTTCCTTATTGTCCTACTCTCCCCCACCCCCACGGCCATTCTCTGAGATACCCATAGAAAAGATCCAGGCTGGACCAAAATTATGCCTGTCACCACTCTGAATAAAGACACTTATCAGTTCTTTAGTGAAGTAATATGAGAAACTGTTGTTGTTTTTTTAAAGAAATTTCCCCATTACTTCAATTCATTACCATATTGTCCACAAACCAAGATATGATGTGACATTACAGTTGTTTTAATTTTCTTTTCCTTTTTATTGAATTTATAAGAGGACACTGGTTAACAAAATTATACAGGTTTCAGGGGCAGAATTCCACAGCACTTCACCTGTACACTATATAATGTTCACCACCCCAAGTCAAGTCTCTGTCCATCAGCATTTATTCCTCCAATACCCTCCTCCACTCTCCCCCCGCAATCACCACACTGTTGTCCATGTCTACGAGTATTTTTCTTAATCCTTCCGCTGCTCCCCCAGCCAGCCCTCCAAACCCCCCACCAACTGCTGTCACCTTGTTCTCTTATTAATGAGTCTATCTCTATTTTGCTTGTTAGTTTACTTTGTTCATTAGAATCCACATATGAGTGAAATAATATGGTATGTGTCTTTCTCTGAATGGCTTATTTTACTTAGCATAATGCTCTCCAGGTTCATCTTTGCTGTCACAAAATATAAGATTTCCTTCTTTTTTACAGTCGAGTAGTATTCCATTGTGTACATGTACCATCGCATTTTATCCACTCATCTACTAATGGACACTTGGGTGGCTTCCAAATCTTGACTATTGTAAATAATGCTGCAATGAACATAAGGGTGTATATATTCTTTCCAATTAGTGTTTCAGGTTTCTTAAACTGTTAAAGATACAATATCTAGACTTCAGAGTTTCTTAGACAGCATTATGGCAATGTCATGTGTTAGAATTTCTCAAATAGACAGATATACAAATATGGGTTTGGGACCGAGTTCTAACTTTACTAGCTGACTGGAGGGACAGCTGGTACTACCAATATCAAAACATATTACAAGGTTAAAATAGTTTTTTAAAGTTCAGCAACAGTCTAAGTGTGTAGTAGGACTAGAGATGAACATAAGGAGGAAGGGAGAAATTCAAAATGAACCACTGAAGATCTGAAAATATATATGATTGATTGATACATCTGGATATAGACTAGAAATCAATCAGTGAAATCTGAATCATCTAGAAAAATCCTTAGGTCATTGGTCTGTGTTTAACTGCTTGGTTAATCGCTAAAAACAGTGATGTTAGAGGCCTCTATTGCCTTAGGGCTATTAATAGTTTTCTCCTTTTGTGCTTATACATAATCTCCTGAAAACTTGCAAGGAAGCTTTAAAATAATTTTGAGTTGGTGATACTAAAGGATACTCACTTAAAGAAAAGGAAAAGGGAAAAGAAAATAAGTAAAAGGATTTTATCTGTTAAAGAAGAAAGAAGATGGAAAATGAAAATGGAGAATATATACAAAAAGATGAATAAATACTGGGTACCCAAAAAACATTGTGGATGGGGAAAATATTTAAAAATTCAAGAAATTAGAGGTAGTTCCATAATGCCCCAGCATGCAGGCCTTATTATAGCTATTATATATAAGAAATTAGTGTGTAATATGGTAGGAGATTGGGAGGGAGGAGATGTTGGTGAGTATGTTGGGGACATCATTTATGTTATTGGATATTTTGATACTTTGGGGCCTCTCGAGATTTATTCTCAGGTAATATTTTAACTTTTTAAAGCTGCCCTATCTATCCAAGGCAACCAGACACAGATACTGGGCTTAGTATCTCCTGGACTCAGACAATAACACAATGACCTCATTAAAAAGATGAACTTAGTAGTTCAGATATTTGGACACGATGGCTACCTATTGAATATGGTACTTTTCAAGGATTTCTTGACAGTCAGGCAGTTGGCTGGGACATACAAGTCTTCCATAAATACATATCATTGTACCCATTTGTATAACTTCTTTATAGGAGTTTAACATATTTAATTCTTTCCTAACACTAGAAACTAAGTTTTTAATTTAAAATATTATGGCTACTAAGCCATAATCAAAATAAATTGTACTTCATATTCTCAACTTAACCATGTTTTAACATGGAATGGAAAAAGCCTTACCAATATCACATGGATTATATGAAGAGGGTCTAGCCCTGTGATTCTGTTGTTTTGATTCTCATCCAGCTGCTTGTCCAGCAGGGCCTTCTTCCTGCTTGAGTCTTCTGTGGTTGCACTGCCTTTCTGGGCTCAACTGGCTTCACATGCAGATTCACCAGGTCATGTGCATCTCTGATATTAACCTAGGGTATCCAAAAAGAGTCAAGGAATCAAACCAATTAAATGGAAATGGTGTGGAGAAACTTTCTTACCAAAAAAAAAAAACTTCAACAGCATGTCATTCTGAAACACAGGAAGGAGATGAAATCTCATCTGTGATGTAGATGCCATGTTTATTTTCCTTCTTATTTTTATTATTTGAAATTCTCTCTGTGACACAGTTTGGTCACGTTTGGCTTTTGGTTCATGCTGAAATAATTTCTTTCAGGAAAAGTGTGAGATGGAGACAGGGAGCAAGGAAATAACTGCCTGTGTCTTCTGTAGGCCAAATTCAACGTAGATGTATTTCTTAATGCTTTTTTTTTTTTTTTTTAGTTCTCCCATCAGTCCTAATGTGGGGCTTTTTATTCTAGACCCGTACACATTTGTAAACAGAACTACAGTTACACTGTACATGCTGTTTCATAGTCTGCTAATATAAAATATGTTTCATGGTTTTGTTTACTCACTTCGTAAAAATAGTTACCTAGAGAAAATTTGGAAAATCTGGCAAACGCCATCTTGTGACCAGTATCAGAACTACAAGCTGTTACTACCAGACCCTTCCTATGAGAGATGGTTGGGAACTACATCCTGCAAGATAGCAATTTTCTCAGGCTTCTAGAATATACCATGCTCAAAATTATAGTTTTGTTATGAACTGCACAAAAAATAGAATGCTAGTGTCTTTACTTCAAGTAGTCTGATCAAAAGAAAATGGCCTTATTATGAAAATTGAAAAAAATAAAGATTTATTTTGAAAAAGTATAATTCTGAAAAATGATATTATTGTTTCCTGAGTATCTTTCCATATTTTTTACATATATACACGAATGCATGTAATTTCAAACCACTTTTTTACTGTGCTCAAGCCCATAGTTTGAAAGTATTTTCCTTATCAGTAAGTATTTTCAATGTCATTTTAAATGAATCACTTCAAATATAACTCCTCCTAATTTGGAACATTTTGTCTCAAATTTTTTTCTGATAGTCTTTTTAAAATGACTAAATATGTATTAAGAATTATATTTAGATAGTAAAAAGTGTCCTGTCTCTCCAACCACACAAACAATCCCATTAGTAGGTAGCCTTACATTTTTCTGATTTCGTTATACAAATTTTATTAAGAGTACTTTATCTTTAAATGATATAATGTGGTACTTGCCATTCTGCAATTTTCATTTTTCACCTAATATTTTCCAAATTACTAGATGTTCATACTTCATACTTCCATTTGTGAGCTATATAACATTCAATTATATGTATTGCACCATGCCACATATTTTAAAACCTGCTAATAAAAATGAACCAGATCCTCTCTGTCTCACTCTTAAAACTTAAGATATATAGAAAGATAGTTCTTGCTCACGATGGCCATACCTGTGGGTCTGAAAGAATGAGTCACAAGGAGGACGGACACACGCAAGGCAGGGCCGTAGCCAACACAGCAACCAGGCTATGTGCTTGATCGGGTCCAGGAAAATTTCCACTATTGGCAAAATACAAGGGGAGTATGTTTGCATGTGTGTGTGTGTGTGTGTGTGTGTGTGTGTGTGTATGAGTCTTTATGTGTCTGAAATCAAATGGGTGCACTGTTTAAGCTTCATTTTGTTCTTCTACTAATAAAAAATTATCACGGAAAAAAGCAATTCTAAAAATGCTGAAACTGGTTAAAAATATATTTTGAACCGCCCCCCCCCCCAACCTGAAGCTCCAGAAATGCAGATTGTTAAGAGGGGATTCTAGTTCCCTTAAGGAAAAGGCATATATTTTTTTTACAAATGCTATCACTTAACAGCATATCTGGATCCCTTCCATGTACGTGTACATTTATGTTTCTGTTTGTATGTGCCACTTTTTATGTTTACATTTTTCTGTCAGTTATTTTTGTGTAGAATAATACATGTTTAAGTCAAAATACAATAAACTCTCTAATGAAGATAGAAACATGGAATGCCATGTAAAAAATTAAAATGAACAGCATGCTTCACTGAAGTCTTAATTTAGAAGCTGTAATCTGATCGCCCATTCCCACACTGTGGACTTCAGAAAATATCGGGAGAAACTAAAATTTCGGGGGTTGACTCAGTCACAATAACAGCAATTTTCCTAAACCCCTATTTCATTCCCACCTCTCGCAGGCAAGAATCTGTTTTTTTTCCATCGTAATACCAAAGCCCGAAGAAATTCCCAGAAAATAACTAGCTTTAAGACAGCCATTACCTTGAAGCTTCTTGTCAGCTGCAGCCTCGTGAAATGCAGCCCCTCCCCCAAGACGGGCCAGGAACAGCTCACTTCCAAGCTTCACAGAGAATGCTCCGCCCCCTCCCTGTGATGGGGAAAGCAGGGGGCCTTTCCCTCAATTAGAGGGAGGAGAATAGCCAAGTCAACTGAAATTCACTTAAAGGGGAAAAACGGTCATTTTAAAAGGACTTCAATGCGAAATTGCAACATGTGTCTCTTTAATTTCCGTTCAAAACACAAGGGTAGGTTATTTTCTGAAAAAAAGTAGCAAATCCCTTTATCATATCATAAAGACTCAGTTAAAATATCTTTCACATATTTTTCTTGCCCTTTCAGCATTTTATTTTTACAAAAGATGTTAAGACACAGCTGCCAAGTATCAGGGGAACACTCTGTAAAGTATATGATTAGATAACCATTATGCTGTACACCTGAAACTAATACAAAGTAATATTAAATTGAAAACATTTTTAAAATAAAAAAATGTAAAAAGAAAAAAAATGACCCACTAGGTTCTTGTTTGTGATTGCAGTGAATTAATACATTATTTTGTGGAGAATTAAATATATACAATTTTATTTCTTCTGGCCCTGGGACATGATACGTGTCTCTTTTTACTCAGGTTGTCTCACTTATCCTTCAGAACGTTTCATAGGTTTCATCGTTTTTTTTTTCAAGTAAAGTAATTTCTAAACAAAAAATATCAATCAAAATCCTTACAGAAAATGGGTATCTGAATATACTGAAATTGAAAAAAGAAAAAAAAACTGTGGTAAAAACACAGTAAACCAAAGTTAAAAACAGAAGAACTTGACAAAACTTTTTAATTTACAAATCTCTAATCTAAAGTAGCTCTTGCAAATTAATAAGAAATAAACAGCAAAGTTAAAAAATGAACAAAAGACAGCAACAGGCAATGTTCTGAGGGCATAATTCTTCCCCACTACTGATATTTACTTTTCTATGAGCAAACTCATTTATTTTATATCAATTTGTTCAGTGGAGAAAAGGGGGTGTATTCATAGGGGCTTCTCAAAACCTAAACATTCAAATAAAGATTAAAACTGAACAATACATAAAAGATACGGACCTTCCCTAATAATCAGAGATGCAAATATAAACAGTATGTCATTTTTCTACCTAATTTGACTTACAAAAGAAACAGTGAAATGATACAATGTTGAGTTGGCAAAGAAGTAATGAAATGGGCACTTCTGGTCACGTGCAAGTTCACAAAGGTGGGAAGAGGGCAAGACAAAATCAAAGCCAAAGTCTATCTGACTCCCAAACAGAAGGGTGTGTTCTATTTTCCACCAGTACTCACTGCCTCCTGGGCTTGGAATCCTGTCTCTTTGGTAAAGTCAAGGTTGATATTATTCACCTTCACATTCTGAGGACATTGGTGAATGCAACCTCACAGTGAGTATTGCTTAATCTCATGTCCCTGCTGGTGAACATATTGGTGAACTATAACCATCTTCAGTAACTGCCATAGTTATCTGTGAACTCTCTATCTTTCACATACATCCACATTTCCATGCAAAGTAAAAAAATATATATTTTTTTCTGCACTATTCTTTTGCACTGACAATATCTGCATGATAGCATTCACTTGGCTATAGAGTAGTTATGACATGTGTCTTTGAGTCGCAGGGCTTGGCAGCAGTACTTTCCCTTTCAGATATAACTATTCCTGGACAGGGGCTGAATAATCATTTGTTATACAAAGAAATGTCCATTTCATTCCATCTCATTTAAAACTGACAACTCCTTGTTCTTGGGCTTTTGTTGTTTGCAACTACTAATTCAGTATGGAAAATATTTCTATCCTCTTTATTAAGCTTTTTCATTCACAAAATGTTCAAGAAATTAAAATTAAGATTTAGATTTCTATTGCCTTTAACTGCAAATGAATCATTCTGAGCATTAGTTCTCTTAAGATGTTAAGTTTAAAAACAAAAATCAATATAAAATGTAAATAAAGTTGATGAGGCCCTCACAGCCCCATGCATTATTACAGTGAACTAGTAAACATGACTCCTATTTCCTGCCACTTGTCTATTCAGGTTACAGAAACAGATCTCCAGTATGACACAGCGCTTCCTGTAATTAACAAATGAAGACAAATAAAACTGTCTTCTTTGGGACTCTAAAGAAATGTTTAGCCTTTAAGAGTTTGTCATGGAGGCATTATGACAGAGTTGCATTTCGGAAGTGTTCAAATATGCAGGCAGGAAGACAGTTCTCTCAGTGGAGAGAAAACTTTCAAAGCACTGAAAATGATGCTGGGTTGTCATCTTCTCACACTATATAGCATAGTTAAGAAAAATGCATGAGTCACTTGCATCTCTGATATTAACTTAGATTATCTAAGTATTAAACCAGCCTGGCCGGTGTGGCTCACTGGTTGAGCGTCGACCCATGCACCAAGAGGTTGCCAGTTTGATTCCTGATCAGGGCACATGCCCAGGTTGTGGGCCCAATCCCCAGTGAGGGGCATGCAGGAGGCGGCCAATTGATGTTCTCTCTCACTGATGTTTCAAACTCTCTCTCCTCCCTTCCTCTCTCTCTAAAAATCAATAAAGAAAAAAATAGATATTAAACTATATTTAATGGTACAATAATAAAAAAAGAGGTTAATACCTGTCTAAATGTGTAAGATGGGTAAGACAGGAAGAATGGGAAAAGGGGAAAAGAAGTCCTAATTTAACCATACAGATACTTAATTTGCACATGTTTAATTAGTGAACCTGGATATAGACAAGCAATCAAAGAAGATACAAAACGTGGTGGAAAAATCCTTAAGTCACTGGTCTGGTTTTAGCTATCTGGTTTTCTAGAAATGCAGTATTTTGAAGAGCCCGTAACATTTTAGGGCCAGTAAATGGTTCTTACCTGCTGTATTCTCTTCTTCAGAAACTTCACAAAAGAGCTTGAATAAAGTGTTTTCAACGGGTATGACTAAATTGACTAAATTAGATTAAAACATGGCAGGTGGAGGTGGGCAAAGGAGAGGAAAATGGGGGACATCTGTAATAGTGTCAACAATAAAAATAATGTAAAAATGGCAAAAAAAGAAAAGGGATCAGGTAAGTTTACTTTGCTACGCAGGAAGAATGTGGACAATTAGAAAGGAGACAAGATACAAATTATAATAAATAGTGGGTATCAGATACAGAATGTCAGAGAAATGCAATATATTTAGGGGGTAGGGAAGAAAACCAGAAAAGAAGTATTATAACACAAATCAAATATCCTATTTTTACTATTTCTGTTGTACTATAAGAAGGAAATGTGTGTGGGAGAGTCTCTGGCGATGTCAGGAACATTAATTTGTGTTCCTGGATAATTTGTGCCTTTTGGACCCCATTGTGTTATCATGAGGGAACACTGTTATTGTTGCCCTGTCCGTCCAAAGCAATCAAAGGTCTCATGGACACAGACAGTGTGGTTCAGCACCAACAACCTCATTAAGAGCATGACTTCAAGAGTAAGAGAATTGTGATGGTTGTTAGGAAAGAATTAAATATGTTAAACCACTACAAAATATTATTCAAGAATATACAGATGTTGACTTAAAGAAGGTCATGAGGCCTTAATGAAATGTTTGTAACTATCCAATCTAGTATGTGGTGATAACCTAGCATGGCTGTCAAGGATTGGAGAGTCAGGCCACTCGCTGGAACCTCAAAATGCCTGAATAGCCTCTTGCACAATTTCTTCATCGTAGTTTAACACATAAAGTTTTATTCCCTAAGCTAGAAGGTATGACTTTAAATTGAAAAACATTATGATGGCAGAACAGGGAGCAAACTAATATGTACCTCAAATTCTCAACTTACCATGATTGTAATGTGAAATTTGGCTTTTAATTTAAAATACTATGACTGAAGAGTAGGAAACAAAACGAATTATATCCCAAGTTCTCAACATGTTTTTAATGTTAAATAGTTTGTGAAATGGGAAGAGCCTTACTCAATGTCATGTGGATCTTGTAGGGTCTGGCCCTATGATCTGGTTATTTTGATTATCACTCTAGCTGCTTCTTCCTTCCCATACTTCTATGGTCACATTGCCTTTCTGGGGCTCAACCGGCTTCACATGCAGATTCACCAGGTCATGTGCACCTCTGATATAAGTCTAGGCTGTTCAAAAGGAGACAAGGAATCAAACCAATTAAATGGAAATAACGTGAGAAACTTCCCTACCAAACTTCAGCAGGCATGTCATTCTGAAACACGGGAAGGAGATGAAATCTCATTGGTGATGTAGATGCCATGTTTATTTTCCCTTTTCTTCTTATTATTTGAAATGCTCTCTTTGACACAGTTGTTATTTGGTTCATGATAAAATCATCCCTCTCATGTAAAGCGTGATTTGGGAAGAGGAAAGAAGGAAATAACAATTGCCTCATGTCTTCCTTTTACAGGCTAAATCTGTGCAGCTATATTTTTAAAATGTTTTCTGTTTGAATTCTCACATCAGTCTTGTGTGGGTTTTTTTTTTTTTCTATTATGCAGGTGCAATTTTTCAACAGAAATGCAATCACACTCTGATATTGTCTTGTAATATGCTAGTACAAAATAAGTTTTATTGCTTTGTTTGTCTACTTCATAAAAATGGTTGCCTGGAGAAATTTAGGCACCTGGCAAGGGCCATCTTGTGACTAGAACCAGAACTGCAGTCACCTAGGTCCTTAGTGGGGAAGGATAGGAAATATAGCCATCCAAATAGCCTTCTCAGGCTTCTAGACATTTTCATTCACAATTTAAAAAAAATTTTTTTCTTTATTAATTTTAGAGAGAGAAGAAGGGAGAGGGAGAGATAAAAACACTGATGAGAGAGAATATCGATTGGCTGCCTCCTGCATACCCCCCACTAGGGATTGGGCCCACAACCTGGGCATGTGACCTGACTGGGAATTGAACTGGTGACCTCTTTGTGCATGGGTCGATGCTCAACCACTGAGCCACAACGGCCGGGCTTCATTCATAATTTAACAGTTGTGTGAGTGTTAGACAAAAATAGGATCATAATTCCTCATTTTAATATTTAAGGTAATATCTTTCATGCACATTGTATATATTTCATCTTCTGATTTTTCAAAGAAGAAAGCAAATCCTCAAAATTATGTGTAAAATATACTGGTTTGCTTTATATAGTTTTAGAATTTTCCTATATATATCAAAAATGTGTATGTTTTCTTGAAACTAGACCTTTATCCTTCCCACAAATATATTTGAACATCTTTCCACATCAATAAATATTTTCAACATCATTTTTTTGTGAATTACTTCTACAAATTTTTCCATATTTTAAGTTTATCTTAGTTTTATCATAATGAAAATTATTCAAGCATACTCTTTTCAAAATAAAGAAGGGGTTGACAGGGGAGAGGGGAGGTGGGCAAATGGGGTAAGCGGGACTCCTGCAATAATGTCAACATTAAACATTTTTTTCAAATACAAAACAAGGAAAAAGACACAATCTTTTTAAAATGAATATATGCAATATATAGATGGTTAAAATGTTCTGTCTCTCCAACTACATGTATATCTCCAATTAATAAAGCAATAAGTACATTTTCAGGTTTTCTTACATATATTGTAGTAATACAATACAAGCCATTCTACAATTTGCTTAGTTTTAGAATATACCTTGTAAATCTTATCATTGCATTTAGCTCACTGCATTAGTTTATTCTTTTTACAGCTGCATAGTATTCAACATTATGAATGCAGTATCCTATGTGTGACTATCCCGCAGTGTTTGAATACATTTTTTAATTCTTTCTCAGAAGTTCATAAAAATATAAGTAAGTATCTTCTGCTTGAACCCACGTCTGGAATATAGTCTAAGTACAGTCGGCCCTCATTTATCACGGTTAATCAGTTCCAGACTCTACCGCGATAAATGAATTTCCGGGAAGTAGGATTCTTTATTTATATACAATCTTCCCTCCCCACTTGCGCTTCGACTTTCGCGGCTTCACTCTAGCATGGTTTTTTCAAACACTATACTATATTTGAAAAAACCACTAGAGTGAAGCCGCGAAAATCAAAGCGCAAACTGGCGAGGGACTACTGTATATGAATTGCAAGAAAAGCACAAGCAACCAATTAACTAGTGTTCTCAGATCCACAGAAAAATCCACCTTCAGCTAAAGACAATGTAGTGTGTTTAGGTACCTATGTAAATGTCTGTTAACATAATGGATTGTTCCCTTTCAGCTCCATTAAGTGTTTCCAAAAATCTAAGGGTACATAAAACCTAAAGAAGAAAATATACACCATCAATACTCCAAACCCTCAGTTTTCCATTGATTACATTTGAGTCTAATTCCTTTGATTTTCCCTCTCTCTCTAGAGAAAGAGAGAGAAATTTTCCCTCTCTCTCTAGACAAAGAGAAAGAGAAATTACATTTATTCATCAACATATTTGAACATCTTTCCATGTTTATATATGTTTACATATTTTTGGTAAGGTAGTTTTCCCTCCATGTTTTTAAATTCTGGTCTCAGTTATTTTATGCTAACATAGGTACTACATGCTAAGTGAAATGTGGAAGAAAAAAGTGAAAAAGTTCCTCTATTTTTCCCTTAGATATCCTTTATTACTAGATATATTGTTTGTTGTGCTTTATTATATTAAAATGTATCTAATATTCTTTAGGTTAAGATTTTCAGGTATTTTCATATTACAGTACAAATAGGAATATACCATCCTTTTGATAAATAGGTAGAAATGTAGACAAAGGTCATCCTTTGCACATCCATAAACCAGCAATTCTTCAAGACATTTAGTATCCCCTGCCGAATAGCCAAGCTTCTAATTCTCATAAGTACTTAAATCTGCATAGTTATCACAGTACTTCAGATTACTGCTATACAAACCAACGAAACAGTAAAATTTGTTAGAAACACAATCAACACAACCAAAGTAATATGAAAAGCCAACACCCACAACCAACAACTTCATTTTTCATTTGGGATTATAACTCTCTTGTGTTTTTTTTTTTTCAAAGTAAGGAAGATAAATTTATCAAGTTCTGTTTCATCATTTATCTCTGTTACCACTGCTTTTTGTAGAAACATAAAATATTCTATTCTAAAGTACCCCCACGGAGTACTTTTTTTCACAGGTGTAACTGATCACCACCTCCCTCACTTTTAAAATATGGATTTTTGAAATATCTGGAAGAATACAAAATCCAGATACTAATTCCCTCACAGAAACAATGACTCCCACAAAAAACAAAAAACAACAACAAAAACCACTCCTTTCCCACTACTCCAAAGCAACAGTCCCTTCTTTTCTCACCTTTACTTCGAAATCTCCAGAAGTCTCTGATAATAGCTAGATCTGAAGACAGCAATCACCTCCCAGCTTCTGCTCTTCAGCGGAAGCCTCCGAAGTCTGTATGTAACAGGGCTCCTCCCCCAAGACTGCCCGGGCAGGCTTACTTACAAGCTTCTGGAGGATGCTCCAACCCCTCTCTGTGATGGAGAAAGCAAGACCTCCTTCCCTCATTTAGGGGGAGGAGAATCACCAATTTAAACCGAAATGCAGTTAAAGGAAATAAATGTTTCCTTTAAAGAACTTTAAAGTGTAATGGCAATGTATGTTTGTTCCATTTCCATTAAAACACCTAGGGCGGGTGATTTCCTGGAAAAAAAAAAAAGGAAAGAAAAAGGGTAGCAAATCTCTTTTTCATTAATAAAGATGCAGGTAAAATATTCCCTACATATTTTTTCAGGCTTTCTCTCATACTTTATCTCTGGTAAATTTAAGACCTGCAAGTCAAACTCCACTTTTAAAAAAAGCATGCTAAGTGTCTCAGTTGGGATTGTAGTGAATTAATACTTTATTTTAGGTAAAATTAATTTTTTATAGTTTTGAATCTGAACCTGAGACCTAATATGTCTCTCCTTTCACTCAGGTCTTCTAATACTTCTTTCCTTAGGTCATTTCTAAGGAAAAATCTTCAAACAAAATCTGACTATCCTGAAATTGAAAAAACAAACAAAAAAATATATATATGTGTGTGTGTGTGTGTGTGTGTGTGTGTGTGTGTGTGTGTGTGTGTAATAAGCCAAAGTAAAAAAATCGACAATAAACTTAGAAACATAAGAACTAGTAGTTACTTTGGCTTATTACACACACACACACACACACACACACACACACACACATACTCTTGATATTTACCTCCCTGTGAAGAAACTTGTTTATGGATATTTTTGTTCATAAACTAGTCAAGAAGTGCAACATGAAGGTTCTCACTGCTTCTACACTAAACAAATCTTTAGACTGATGGATAGATAGTTTGCTTAAATCTGAGGTTCTGTTAGTCCTATTTTACTCTCATAATGAGCAATGTCCTGCAATTCACTTCTCCCTCTTCATAAAGCTGACATTTTGGTTTTATCTGCTATTCTATTTTATTGCAATTTGTTAATTATTTTCAAGATATGACAATTTAAAACTTTTATGTACATCACTGGGCAAGCAAGAACATTTTGTTCTGCACTAACAGAAGTAGGAGTAAACACTGGTCAGCTTTTCCTGAGGGTCTTGTAACATACAAAGTATTTTGCTAAAGTGTATTCATTTTGTTCTTGTAATGTCTGATATGATGTCTAATAGCACATTCTCTCAAGGTCTCTGTAATAATTTAAAAAATTAAAGCTTCTCAGTACTGCAACTCTACAAAAACAGTGTCTGTTCATGAGAATCTCTACAAAATTGTGGAATCAGTTCTACTGTTTATCAAAGACATAACATTAAGAAATATTGTTCATTGAAACAAAGCAATATTGAGAACAGAGAACTGACAAACTTTGCTCTTAAAAATCATAAGACCTTGAGAAACTGCTATTCAAAACAAAAAGTTTCTACTCTGAGGATTGCTCTTTTATTGTTGTTGATATTTTAAAATTTTCTTTAGTATCATAATATTTTAAAAGAAACCAGTGTAACATAGAAAACAAACACACCAAAATATAAAATATGAATATATCAAATGTTGGTGAGGAGAAGGAGCAACTAAAAGATTCATACTTTCGGGAATCATACTTTGGGAAATGTTTGGCATTATTCTCTAAAGTTGAACACTATAGAGGTTAACAGAGAACACCTACAGCTTTCAGTAGCATAGTATATCTAAATTGGTAGTAGAGAAAGTATCTCCTCAAAGAACTGTGTATACTCTAGTGAATATTTAAACTATCTAGTTGAGTATAGGAAGTAACTATTAAAATTCAATTTTTAATCTTGATTTATTTTATAAGATTCTATTTATAAATATTTTAAATGTTTATAATAAATTATTTGTACATTATATGCTTTATAAACTACGAACTTTGGGGAGTGTCCACAATTTTTTATAGTAGTGATAATAACAAAATATGTGGAGATCTCTACTTTATGAGACTCACAGTCCACAGAGCCCTCCCACTTACCTTCTTGATTTGCTTAGTTTTGTTAGATAGGACAAGGGTCTCAAGGTCTGGGTGGTTCTTACTAAATGCTGTTTTTGGCTAAATGTTAAAATGGAGCACCCTGTTTTGCTGCTGTAAAGAGATTAGCTTGATAAGAGCTCAACCAGAGAAGGGTAGCCAACTGCAAAGAAGAAATCAACATATAATTGATCAAATAGTGTAACTAGCAATGGCTAAGCCTTCCTTCAGGAAGACAGATCTTTGGATGTTAATCCTCTTTCTCCTTTATTGCTGAAAGTAAATAAAACTAGCTGGCAAACAACCACAACTCCTTCTTGAATAGAACACCCCAAGCAGCTAACCCCTTGAGTTTGGCAACATTTTGGGATTATAATCTATATACTGATTTCACCTCTCAGAAAAACTCCCATTACTCCCATTAAATGTTTAAGATAATAATGATAAACTGAATTGTAGTAAGCCAAGTTTTTAACCAAAGGATTGGTTCTTGCCAACTTCAGACAATGCTACAAAATGTGGGGGCCTACAGTTATTCCATTTGGACTATATTATAAATGTTCTTTCTTATATTATAAAGTTAAATTTTAATGCCAACAATAACTGTGTTTTTCTTTAATGTTAATCTAAATATAATTTCTAAGTTCTCTAATTCACTTTGAAACCTTGAAAGTAATTAGTGACTATTTTTTGGGTACTTGGAAATTTCCTAAGAAAATCAGAATCCTTAACACAGAGCATCAAACATATCAAGTTGCAATGAAATAATTTTTACTTAGAGTGTTACATATAGAAATATTTACTTTTTTTAAACTTCAGATTAAATAGTAAAATCAATATGGTATATGTATTACTTTATAATATGTTGAGAGTTCAATTATATTTTAAAGCTCAAGTTTAAACCTTCTATAATATGTATTTATTTGTGTGTATCTGGGTCCATATGTGTAAATATATACATATAATGGTACACTAATTTAAATAAGAGAAACCTAAGAATAATAGAAAGGAGAATATGAAATAACTAAAATGAAAAATGATCTTAGAACATAAAATTTACCCTCGTAATAAGATCATGTGGACATTTATTTTTCACATATTCTATCCAGGTAGCAAAAGGATGTTATATGCCACACCTGTATGAATATTTTCATTTCAAAATAGTTAACCTGTATTCTTTTATACTGCCTCTTATCATACTCATAAATTCCTCATTTCAGGAAGAGCTAAAGATTTACTTATTGTCATGCTTCTTCCTGCTGTTTATTCTAAATGTTGCATGGTCACTCTGGTTAATGAGGTAGCCAAGAATAAAACTGTTCATGTACTTAGGTACCTATGTTTTAATTTTAATTGGGCAGTCAGTTTTCCTTAAAAGACCCTTTTGTTATTTTCTTCCCCCAAATCTAACCTTAAATTTAGAATAATAAAACTGTCAAGGTCTCTTACACCCAAATCATCTTTGGTAGTTTCCAGATGGCTAGAAGATAATACAAAAGGCTTATTTCCTCAACTTAAAAAGAGAGGGATGAAAAATAGACTTAATGTAAGTGTATTTTGTCTGCTCTTTATTTTCTAATTGTATCCACAGTGTTAGAAGAAATATTTTTTTTCAGATCCACATTATAGAAAAGCTGTCAAATCAAGAAAGAAAATCAATTCCTAACTCCTAGGTTAATTTTGTATAGCTAAAGTATTGCTGAATATCTATATCTATATCTATATCTATATCTACATCTATATCTATATCTATATCTATATATCTACATGTTTCAATAACTATCTTTTCAGCATACAGAGTGGGAAAAAAGTAGGTCTACACTTGTTTGTATGGAAAATAATAAAATAATTAATAAATAATAATACAAGAATAAACTCTATGTTTTGTAGACTCACAACTGTTAATCTACTTTTGCTCCACCCTGTGTATAGAACGATGCTCTTATTCGTGTGCATGAGCTGGAATAATAAATTTTACAAACTGATCTATAAGATTTCATTCCTAGGTTATTATTTCTTGCTTATTAGTAATGATAGTGGTCCACACTTTATGGGAAAATTTTAAAAGTCCTAGAGATTTGTCAGTCACAATCCATAAAAAGTCTTACACTTACTTTTGACAAATACTGCCTAATGCCCTAAGAAAAGGTCATGGTTAGGTCTATATATTTATGTATTTTACCCAAAAGGGGAATCCATGCTCCTTTCCTGATATATTCAATTGCTCTAATACATTGACCCAAGTCTGTCAGTCCTGTATATCCCTCCCACTCATGACTGAACTGAGGGCACCTGTCACAAACTACAGGTCAATGATTGGGTATAATAGAAGAAAGGCTCAAGAAAGCCTTAAAGCCACAATGAAATGGATTGTATAAAGGATTGGAGATTCAAAATTTTTCAGTATTTATCAATGCAGAAGCACAGGATGTCAAGAGGTAGACTGCCAATCCCAGAAGAATGAACAAGAATTAGTTACATGTGCCAGGCCAGTGTGGCTCAGTGTTTGAGCATCGACCCATACACCAAGAGGTCACTGGTTCGATTCCCGGTCAGGGCACATGCCCAGGTTGTGGGCCAAATCCCCAGTAGGGGGCATGCAGGAGGCAGCCAATAGATATATTCTCTCATTGATATTTCTGTCTCTCTCTTCCTCTCCCTTCCTCTCTCTGTAAAAAAAAAGCAATATAGAAAAAAAAAAAAGAATTAGTTACATGTGACTAAGGGGGTACTGATTGAAACTAATGAGAAAAATCTATTTTTAAGTTTGCATTGGGATGATTTAGGTATTGTGCTTGTTGTTCTCTACTCAGAAAGTCTTATACCACAAAGTTTTTTCCTTTTTTCTTTTTCTTCTCTTCCTCTTCCTCCTCCTTTTAAAATTATAACTCTCAAAAATCAGTGTAGCAGAAATATCTCTTTAAGTGGTGTGAAATTCAAGTGATTGCCCCTCAAAAATCCATGCAAATAATATTATGGTATAGTTCCTGTCATTGAATTTCAGTTTAGAGCAGATTAAAAATTTTAGAATATTACAGTATAAATTATAGCCCCTCAGAATTAAGAAACACATAAAATTTCTTACATGTTCATATTATGACTTTTTAATGTAAAAATAGACTATAGATATGAATTTTCAGAAGAAAAAAAAACCTTAAAGTTGATGACTCTAGATATACAGGAGGTTGTTCAAAGGCCCACTGTTTAGCCTTTATATATTGCCAGGGAGGCATATGGCAAGATGGTTACATGTTTGATATTTTCAGTATGATAAGCAAAATGAATTTATTTCTCAGCTCTACTTTTTATTAGCTGTGCAATTTAAATTCCTTAATTTTGTGTGCCTTTATTTCTTTATCTATAACATGTGTTATCTTAATATCTATCTCTAGAGTTGATAAAATTAACTGAAACTATACTGTAACTCACCACAAATAAAATCAAGTTTGTAATTGTAACCACACTAGAAATGTCATGTTTGAAGGTAAAATTATCTAATAAGAATTGACAAACCTACCACCAAGGGACAAGGATTATACTTGACAGCAGTGCCTAAAAAGACCTCCCAGGAAACTGTCTGGTACTTGTTCTGTGGCCCAAAAAGTTTCTGCCTCACAGGTAATAAAGAATATCTTTCTTCTGGCAGGTCAGGAACCTTGGAAATTTGCAGAAATCTGTGGAAATGGGGTCTTTCTGCACAGTAATAAGTACTGCAAACAAATAGAGGTGAATTTCTTGGTCCTTGTTCTCTCGCTTTGGATAAGGTAAGTTCATAAAAATGGTAAAGGGCATTTCTGAAGTAATAATGACCATTTAAAACACAACTTTGGATCTTTTAATAATCTTCCAACAAATGTTATCAGGCCTTGGCAGTTTTCAACCATGAAAGTTGTCAACTATACAATAAGGACGCATGTGTATGTTTAAGAACACTTTTAAAGCATTTATATAAGTATGTCAGGGTACATAGAAAAATAACATACTCTGAAAGTCCAGGTTTATAGGTAAAATTAATTTGTTACCATTAAGATTGATTTATTTTAGAATTTTATTTGGAAATTATTCCTAGATGTTGGAAACTGAATTAAAGAAATAATATAAATATAAACTTCGCTTATAACCATGATAGTAATTACAGTGCACAAAGTAAACCTATGTCTAATTTTTGTTATATTCAAAAATTGGGAAAAAAAACCACACAATTATTCAAACAGCAAGTTAACATGAGAATTATTGTTGCTTTTTGGAGGAAGAAACCAAAAGGAGTGAAGGACAAAGAAAAACACAATTGTTCCCAAACTAAGAAACAGGAAAACTATATATTCTGTATCTTTTTTTCAGCTTGAATAAAATCACTGACACTAATTTATTTTGTTCTCAGCTTCCAATCTCTGTTGACTTTGTTTCATGCTTTCCTGATAGATGTCCCTGTTATGCACTATTGCTGGAGGATGAAAACTTAACCTTAATCTCAGGCAGATATATTCTGAACATTTTCTACTTAAATGCACTGATTTTTAACTTTTGACTGATGGGCAGCATGTACCATTCTGTTACAAGCTTTCTTTTGTAACAATGACAAGACCATTATATCCTTTAGATTTTGTGAAAGGAAACTTTAATTATTACAAAAAACACAGTTGTTTATGTAAGCATTCTTAGTCCCCAAAATTGTAACCATTCCATTTCAGTATCTTTTCTGATATGGCATATTCTCTTTTAAATGTTTTTGTTGTCTTGCTGGTTCCCTTACTAGTGAGTTAAAAACTGGCACATTAGAGATAAATTTATCTACAACAAAGTTTTACCAGATGATATACAAAGCCTGTAACAATTCCTAAGTCATAGACCTTGACCAGTATCAAACATTGGCTATAAACAAACAGTATGACCAAAAGAATGCATACTGGCTGAATGTCACCCCATCTTAAAAGTGCAAGAGCAGGACAAAAGAATTTACTGTGCCTGAGTGCTCAAATACAGAGAAAGGCAAGCTACTTCCAGGTCCAAAAGGGGGCTGAGCTATTTCTGTGTTTTTCTGAGAAAATGTGCTTTCATTGCAGAGAAATGACTCCCACAGAGAACTCTCTGACACATGACCCACAAGGATACAAGTTTGAGTTTGCCATATTTAGGGATTTGTGTTCCTGGGTTGATACTAAAATGTATACACTGTCAATGGCTAATGACACTAGGAGGCAGGCCACTTAGGGTAATACCATGGTAATTTTTTTTAAATGTAAGTACGGTTGCCGAAGACCTAACAACCATATTATCACAGTGCACAGGTAATCCAAAAACAAGCAAACAGCTGTTAGTCACAGCAATCAGACTAGAAGAAGAAATAAAAGGCAAAGGCATCCAAATAAGAAAAGAGAAAGTAACACTGCCATTATTCTCAATAACATGATATTGTACATAGAAAACCCATAAAGACTCTACCATAAAACTACTAGATTTAATAAATGAATTTGGCAACATAGCAGGATACAAAATTAACACCCAAAAATCGATGACATTTTTGTATACCAATAATGAACTAACAGAAAGAAAAACTAAAAAAAAAAAAAAAAAAAAAAAATCCCATTTACCATTGCAACAACAACAACAAAAAGAGACCTAAGAATAAACTTAACCAAAGAGGTAAAAGACCTGCACTCAGAAAACTACGGGACATTAAAAAAAAAAAAAAAGACATAGAGGAAGATATAAACAAGGGAAGAATATACCATATGCACTGGAAGAATTAACATCATTAAAATGTCAGTACTATCAAAAGCAATCTACAGATTCAATGCAATACTTATTAAAATACCAATGGCAAATTTCACAGATCTAGAACAAATATTTAAAAATTTATATGTAACCAAAAAAGACCCTGAATAGCCACAACAATCTTGATGGGGAAGAACAGAGTAGGAGCGAACACAATACCAGATATGAAGGTATATTACAAAGTCATAGTAATCAAAACAGCCTAGTAGTGGCACAAGAACAGGCATATAGATTCAATGGAACAGAATAGAGAACCCTGATATCGATCCAAGCCGCTATGTTCAATTAATATTTGACAAAGGAAACAAGAGCATACAATGGAGTAAAGATAGGCTCTTCAATAAATGCTGCTGGGAAAATTGGACTGCTACATGAAAAAAATGAAACTAGACCATCAATTAATACCATACACAAGAATAAACTGAAAATGGATAAAATACTTAAATGTAAGTCATGACACCATAACAATTCTAGAATAAAACATAGACAGCAAAATTTCAGACATCTCACGTAGCTGAATTTTCATAGATACATCGCCTAGGGCAAGGGAAGCAAAGGAAAAATAAACAAATGGAACTACATCAAACTAAAAAGCTTCTGCACAGCAAAAGAAACCAGCATCAAAATAAAGAGGGAACCCAATGCTTGGGGGAACATATTAGGGGGACCGGAAAGTAATGTTGTGTTTTTACGAAATTAATTCAAACAGATAAATTTTTAACAAGTTTTTATTTTTAACCAATGATGTAATCACCCTCGTTATCAACAACATTTTGCCATCTAGTGTGCAAGTTTTCAATGCTGGATCAATAAAAATCAATTGGTTTTTGAGCAAAATATCTGGAGATGACATTTTGGACATCATCCAAATTTTCAAATTTTTTGCCACTTAGAAAATGTTGTAGCGATTGGAATAAATGGAAATCTGATGGCGCAATATTGGGCGGGTATGGTGGGTGAGGCAATACCTCCCACCCCAATTCATTAATTTTTTCCAGGGTTTGTCTTGCACAGTGCGGTCTTGCGTTATCGTGTTGCAGAATAACGCCTTTTCTGGTGACAATCGCTGGGCACTTTTCAATTAAAGATTGATTTACTTGATCCAATTGTTCACAGTAAAGGTCTGCATTCAGTTTGTCCAGATTTCAGCACTTCAAAATGAACGACCCCGCGAATACTCCACCAAACACACAAAAGTGCCTTTTTGGGATGTAAACCTGGCTTAGCTGTACTTCGTGGCAATTCCTTCAGAGAGAGCCACTGCATTTTGCATTTTGGATTATCATAGAGGACCCATTTTTCAGCTCCAGTGATCAAGCGATCAAGAAACACTTCTGTATTGTGCCTCTGAAGCAATAAGTTGCATGTGGTGGATCGGTTAGGTTTATTTTCTTTGGACAGATTATGTGGGACCCAAACACCTGTTCTGCTTACTTTACCAATCTGCTGCAAATGTTCTTGGATGGTCGACCAAAGTTGGTTAAGAGTGTTTGACAGTTCCTCGATTGTCTGACACGGATTTGCTTCCACTTCCACCCTTAACATGTCATTGTCTAAAGTTGTTGGTCTTCCTGATTGATACAAGTCAGAAAGATCAAAATGACCGATTTGAACTTAGAACACCACCTTTGGCATTTACAAACATCTAATGCACTTGGATAAACATCGCAAATGTTTTTGGTAGCAACTGTTGCATTACTACCCTTGTGAAACTCAAAAAGCATACAATGCCGGATATGTACCTCTTCTGGTATTTGGCTGGCCATTTCACTATAAATTTCAAAAAAAAATTTAAGATTTAATTATTTACAAGTAAACAAGTCACTCTAACCTTAAAATGTCTTTGGCACGATTTTGAAGTACACAATGAGCTGATAAATAACAACCGAATATCGAAACGCGCAAAAACGACATTACTTTCCGGTCCCCCTAATATTTGCCAATGATACATCTGATAAGGGGTTACTTTCCAGAATATATAAAGTACTCATACAATTCAAGAAAAAGAAGACAAACAATCCAATTAAAAAATCGGCAGAGGACATGAATAGACACTTCTTCAAATAGGACATACAAATGGCCAAGAGACATGTGAAAAATGTTCAAAGTCACTAATCATCAGGGATGCAAATTAAAACAACAATGATATACCACCTCACACTGACCAGAATGGATGGCTATCATCATTAAATCAACAAACAAGTGCTGATGAGGATGTGGAGAAAAGGGAACCCTAATACACTGCTGGTGGGAATGTAGACTGGTGCAGCCACTATGGAAAATAGTACGGAAATTCCTTGAAAAATTAAAAATTGATCTGCAGTTTGATCCAGTGATCCCACTCCTAGGAATCTATCCTCAGAATCCCTAAACACCAATCAGAAAGAATATGTACACCCCTATGTTCATAGCAGCGCTATTCACAATAGCTAAGATCTGGAAACAACCCAAGTGTCCATCAGCAGATGAGTGGATAAAAATGCTGTGGTACATATACATAATGGAATACGATGAAGCTGTAAAAAAGAGGATCTCTTACCATTTGAGACAGCATGGAGGAACCTGGAGAGTGTTACTGTAAGTGAAATAAGCCAGTCAGAGAAAGACAAGTATATGATCTCACTTATATGTGGAATCTAATGAATGAAATAAACTAATGAATAAAATAGAAACAGAGGCATGGAAACAGGGAACAGACTGACAAACCTCAGAGGGAAGGGGAGTGGGTGGACAGGAAGAGATTAACCAAAGAACTTATATGCATACATGCATTACCCATGGACACAGACTATAGAGTGGTAAAGGCTTAGGGTGGGACGGGAACTGGAGTGAGAGGAGGGAGGTAATGGAGGGGGAAATGAGGGTATATCTGTAATATTCTCAACAATAAAGATAAAGAAAAAACAGCTATTGAAATACTCTGAGAGCACATGTTAGGTAGACTTGAAGTGTGGCACAGCTATTTTGGGATTAACAAGGAAAGAGCAGGACCCTTTGTGATTTTTCTGGAGGACTCTAAAGCAAAAAGGAACCTTACCCTCTTACTCTCTATGGGACCCATGTAACAAATCTAGGATGGATCAGAATTATTCCTGTATGTACTTTGAATTAAGGTCATTATCATTTTCTAGTGATATATTTATATACACACACACATACAAGGTCCACTGTTTAGCTATTATAAATTGTCAGGGAAGTGTATGCAAAGATGGTAATATATTGGATATTTCCCACATGACAGGCAATTTGATAGATATAAATTTATTTCCCAGCTCTGCCACTAATTAGTCATGTGGTCTTAAATTTCTTCACTTCTATGTACCTTAGTTTCCTGAGTACATAAGGATGAAATACGAGTAATCTTAATACCTATCTCTAGAATTGATAGAAGAAATCAAAACAATATTGTAGTTCACTTGAAATGAAAACATCTGAGAATTTCCAGGCAATTTCTGAAAAAGAAGTGTAAGTAAGAAAGACTAACACTATTTTATATGAAGCAATGCAAACAAAGCTACCATGACTAAAGTGTTTGGTACTAACCTAATTAGGTGTATAGCAAGAGGCTAATGAAGTCATAGCAAGACTAGGAGAAAGGGAAAACAAAACCCAATTTGAACAGAGTATCTGAAGATACACATGGTCCATTGATATATGTGAATGTAGATGAGAAATCTAACATGGATTCTCTATGCACTGTAAACATTTTTATGGTATTGGTCTGTATTCAATTCCTAGTTCTCAACAAAAGCAGTGCTTTTTTAAAAAAAATTATTTAACTTTTATGAGTTTACCTTTTTCTTTTTTTTAATTTTAAAATTTTTTATTAATTTATTTTTGTTTACAGATGTTTCTCCTTTTCCCCCCATTGACACTCTCCTCCCGATCCCCCCCTCCGCCCTGTCCCCAGCATTGTTGTCTATGTCCATGGTTATGCATACATGCATATAAGTTCTATGGTTTATTTCTTCCCTCCCCCCACCCCGACCTGCTCTTCCGAGGTTTGTCAGTCTGTACCCTACTTCTATACCTTTTTCAAAAATCTTTATTGTTGAGAGTATTACAGATGTCCCCTCATTTTCCCCCATTGCTCCCTCCTTCTGGTTCCCGTCCCACCTCAGGCCTTCACCACACTATTGTCTGTGTCCATGGGTAATGCACATGTATACATTAAGTTCTTTGGTTAATCTCTTCCCACATCCCTTCCCCCCTTCCTTCTGAGGTTCGTCAGTCTGTTCCCTGTTTCCATGCCTCTGTTTCTATTTTATTCATTGGTTTATTTTGTTCATCAGATTCAACATATAAGTGTGATCATGTGATACTTCTCTTTCTCTGATTGGCTTATTTTGCTTAGTATAATACTCTCCAGATCCCTCCATGTCGTCTCAAAGGGTAATAGATCCTTTTTTTTCCACAACCAAGTAGTATTCCATTGTGTAAATGTACCACAGCTTTTTTATCCACTCATCCGCTGATGGGCACTTGGGCTGCTTCCAGATCTTAGCTGTTGTGAATAGTGCTGCTATGAACATAGGGGTGCATATATTATTTCTGATTGGTCTTTTGGGATTCTTAGGACATATTGCTAGGAGTGGGATAACTGAGTCAAAAGGCAGATTAATTTTAACTAGACTCTTTTGGCTTAAAATTAGTAAAGTTGGGATTTTATTACATCTTTAAAATTACTGAATCAGTAAAGATGCAAATGAGGATATAGCTATGCGGTCCTCATTGGCTGGGGTAACTTCAGCTCATTGGTTGATTTACTAGTCTAGAAGCTCCTTTATAAGGCTCTGCTCAGACAGCAGGAACACAGTACAGGAGGAGGCAGGCAGCTCAGTGTAGTTTTTCCCTTAAGTTCAGAGACCATGAGAGGCACCTGTTTAGCAATGATTCCATGACTCTGTTTATAAATTTGATCCTGATTAGCTACCAACAACCCTTAACAGGCACATTCATTCTTGGTTTTGAGCAAGAATAACATATTCTCATTATAGTTAATTTATTTTAAGGTATAAGTATGTGTGTCTGTCCTCATGCCTGGGAAAGAGAGCATTACTGATGTTACAGAAGCCCACATATTGAAAGTCACCTGCCACTTTTGTCATCAGAACCAAAGCTTATGAGTGCCCAGAAGTTATAGGTATCAAGAGTATACAAGTGTTGTGTTACCAAGGATGGTGTAACTCCCACTGCCACTGTTAGAGCCAGAGCCAGGTGCACATTGCTGTCTAAGCTACCAGAACATCTGTGACTTACCACCAGAGCGGAGAAGCTTCTACCTGAGCAGTAACCAAGGAAACTACATGTGCACCTAGGAGTAGGGGCTGCTGCAGTTGCAGGAAGTACAGTCGACCCTCGTTTATAGCGCTTAATCAGTTCCAGACTCTACCGCAATAAGTGAATTTCCGCGAAGTAGGATTCTTTATACAGTCATCCCTCACCACTTCACGCTTTGACTTTTCCCAGCTTCACTGTATCACGGTTTTTTCACGATAGAGTGAAGCCGAGAAAGTCGAAGCTCGGAGTGGCGAGGGACAACTGTATGGCAAGAAAAGGGAAAGGAAGGGAAGGGAAGGGAAGGGAGATGGCTTCTCTCTTTCTCTCACCTTCTGTCTTAACAGTGCCTCCCTGTGACAAAACCTAATAGATACCAACTAGGGAAAGTAGTCTATGAGTTTTCATCTCCTCTAATATGGAGAGGGGTGAGAGAATCAGATACAATAAGATTATAATGTCCTCGTTGCCAATATTTTTCTGGAAAATAATTCCATATGGTTATAGAAAATACAAAAATGCAAAATTACAAGAAAATATATAAGGAAAACAGTATAACACACCAGAGATATTCACCGTTAATATTTGAAGTTTTATCCTTATTAAATTTTGACATATTTATTTGTTTTTTCTATTGAATTGTATGAGTTCTTTATATATTTTGGATACTAATTTCTTATAAAATATATGGTGTATTTTAATATTTTTTCCATTCTATAGGTCATCTTTTCATTTTGTTAATCACTTCTTTTACTGTGCATAATTTTGTTTTTTGATGTTGTTTTTCAATCCATCTACTAATCTCTTTCTTTTTATTGATGTATTCAGACCATTTACACTGAAGGTAATTATTATGTTTGGGCTTAAGTCTGCTGTGTTGTCATTTATTTTCTTCTTTATTTTTCTTTCCTTACTTTTCTTTGGGTTATTTAAATATTTTTAGAGATTTCATCTTGAGTAATTTACAGTGTTTTAGAGCATAATGGTTTCTATAGTTTTCTTAGTGGCTGCTCTAGGTATTACAATATGCATATGTTCTTATCATGGTTTACTGATATCAACATTTCACCATTTGAGTAAAGTGACAAAACCTTACTTACATTTAAGTATCCTTAACCTAGTTACTTAAAAAATATAATTGCCTTACATATTTCTTCTACATATATTAAGCACTGCATCACATGAAACTACAATTTTTACCTCAATCATTAAAGAAACATAATATTTACCCTTACTTTTACCTACTAAGATGTTATTTATTTTCTAAAGTTTCAAACCTTCTTCTTTTATCATTTCATTTCTGCTTAGTGCACTTCTTTAGCAATTCTTTAAGGGTAGGCTTCCTATAAACACATTTTCATAGTTTTCCCAAAATGTCTTTATTTTCCCGTTTTTTTGTTTGTTTGTTTGTTTGTTTGTTGTTTTGTAAAGGATATTATCCCCATGTATAAAATGTTCAGCCTTCATTTTTTTCTTTCAATGCTTGGAAAATGTTGTGCCACTTATTTCTGGCCTCCAGGGTTTCAGATGAAAAAAAAATCCACTGTTATTGTATTCTTTTTGGCTTTTCAAAAAAAAAAATTATTTTAGTGTTTCAGTAGTTTAATTGTAATGGTAAGTGTTAAGTTATTAGAGTTTATCATATTTGTGATTATTTCAGCATTTTGAATCTCTAGGTCTATGTCATTTACCAAATTTGGGGTGTTTTCAACTATTTCTTTGAATGTCTTTTAAGTCCCACTGCCTTCTCCTGGAATTCCAGTAATATGAATGTTGGAGCTTTGGTTATTGTCCCACAGGTCACTAAAACTTCAATTTTTTTCAGTCGATTTTCTCTCTTTTGTTCAGATTGGGTAAATTCTATTGAACTGTCTGAAAACTCACTGATTCTATCCTCTATCCTCTGGGCAGAGGAGCAAATGTATAGTCCTGTCCAACTTTTAAGCACAACTTCTAATCCCACCTCTCTGGGAAGCATGGTCACAGATGTCGAGCAGCTGTGGAACACATCCCATGGCCTGTCTGGAAGCAGAGAAAATATTCTGTCTTACTCAGTTGCTGAGCATAGCTTCCAAGTCCTGCCCCTATGGGAAGTGTGGACATAGACACCTGGAAAATTTAGAGCACATTCAATGGCCCGCCTAGGCAGGGAGCCAAGCCAACAGCCCTGATCAACTGTTGAGCATAGCTTCTGGCCTTTCATAAAGAGGGAGCCTGAAGAGTGACCTTGAGCAGCCTTGGAACCCAACCTATGTACCACTAAGCCATAGAGATCAGCCTACAATCTCACCCAGAAGCAGATCAGCCCTACCTGATTACTGAACACAGCCTATGGCCTCACCCAGGCAGAGAACTCATCCAGTGACTCTGCCCAATAGAGAGAAACACAGCCTGCAATCCCACTCCACCAGAGAGGCAGGACAGAAATCCATCCTCAATGAGGAACACAGTTTCCAGCCCACCAAACCACAGGGTACAGTTGGAGAATCCACTGAACCAAAGAGCCTGGCTAATGACCTTGAACAACAGTGAAGCACAGCCTAATTATTGCAAAACCCAGTCTGTGGCCCCATCCAATTTTGGGACATAGCCTCTGGTCCCCTGCTTGATCTCAGAACATAGTATGAGGCCCCATCCTACTGTGAAGCCTAGCCTGCATCCATGCTTAAATGTTGAGTTTAGCCAGCGGCACCACCCGATTAGCTGAGGAGCACAGCTAGAGGCCCTACTCACCTGGGGGTGATTGCACAGACTAACTAGTGGTCCCACCTGGCTGTAGAACACAACCAGCAGTCCTGCCCAACCAGGGAGCTCACCCTGAAGACCTACTTGAAAAAAAGGAGCACAGCCAACCACTGAGCTCAGGCAGCACCCCCCACCCACAGATCACAGGGAGTGGCCTCACCCAACTAAAGACCCTGATGGCAAGTCCTGACTGCTCTTGAATGCTTCCAGTTGACTTGTACAGTACTGCAAGCTGAATTGACTGGTGAAGCTCTTTACCTTCCAAAGTGAACCTGTAAATTCTGTAAGAGGAGAGTGCTTATTCAAATGTGCAGATATCAGTGCAAGTATACAAGAATCATGAAGAACTGGATAAAAATGACACCACTAAAGGACACTAATAAAGCTCCAATAATTTAAGTTGGAATCCTAAAAGGGGGAAAAAAGAAAAGAAAAGGAAACATTTAGATTGCACAGAGGAAATAACAGCAGGAAACAGCTGCCACCACTAACGATAGGGTAAAAAAGGGGGAAGAGATTGGGGTTATTCAAATACGTTCGGGAACCTCTCTTTTTAGAATTCAGCAATCATCAGACCCTCCCATCACAGGTGCCATCTAAATCATCGAATAAGTGGTATATAGGACATGATTAAAATCAGTCTCCCCTCTGCAGGAGCAACCAGCTTTTCCCATACAAGAGGAGGGATCAGATGATCCTTGTCCCAAGTTATATACTCCCCCTCAAAAAATACAAAATTTCATAATAATGGTAGATAATTAATAGATCTGGTGTTGATGGAGATATTCCTCCTTTCCTGCCAGTAAATTTACTGCTAAATATTTCTGCTTCCAGGATATACAAGCGTAACACTGGTGCCAGAAAGCAGAATGTCATTGTAAGTTTCTGATTGTTGTTAGGCTATGGAGGTACATTCTTTTTATTTTTTTAATTTTTTTTCCTTTATTGATTTTAGAGAGAGAGGAAGAGGAAGTGAGAGGGAGATAGAAACATCGATGAGCTAGAACATCGATTGGCCGCCTCCTGCATGCCCCCCACTGAGAATGGGCCCACAACCTGGGCATGTGTCCTGACCAGGAATCGAACCGGCGACCTCTTGGTGCATGGGTCGATGCTCAACCACGGAGCCACACTGGCTGGACTGGAGGTACATTCTTAATCTAGGCACCAGCCATTTATAGCTCTCCTAATCCAATTACTAAATTAGTAAATAAAATAGTAAAGGCAACATCAGCAATTGTTTAAAGCATCAAAGGGGTGAAAAAACTTTTCAAACAGTGATTTATGGACAACACAAAGGACCATTAACAGGATTTTCTTTTCTAAATTATACACAGACCTGGATTTCGTTCCCTTTTAAAGGCTTCCATAACAGATGCACAGGGTGGAACAGATCTCAAAAACCACAGTGCACCAAGTCCAATCTCAACACTAAGTTGGTATGGATGACCCAAAAACTTAAAGGTAGAGAGAATGGAAACATGTCTGAGATATGGCTGATGACTTTCCCTAAAGGCCTCAGGTCTGAATCACGTTTCAAGGGGCCTCAAGCCCACAGTTTCCATCTCCAAGGAAACAGACACATTAAAATCTGAAAAGATTAGATCATTAGGGATTCCTGATATCAGATATTGGTATGCAGTATAAAATTCCAGTGCATAACTGTGCTCAATGTCTAGAACTTCAGACATAAATTACTTTATCCGAGGCAACAAAAACATTTATATTTTTTAAAAGAAAACAAATAGCTTTTATTGTAGAAATGTTCATATATATATGTACAAAAGTAAAGAAAATATTATAATAAACTCCGTGTACTCATTACCCATCAACAGTAATCCACACTTGGCTTATCTGGTTTCTTCTATATATCCACACACTCATTGTCCTTCTTCCGAACCTCAACATTACTTTTATTTCTTTATTTCTTTATTTATTTTTCAATTTTTATTAATTTATTTTTGTTACAGATGTTTCTCCTTTTTCCCCCCTAGACACCCTACTCCTGATCCCCCCCAACAAAGATTGTTGTCTATGTCCGTTGATTACGCATATGAGCATATAAATTCTTTGGTTTATCTCATCCCGCCCCACTGCCCCCATACTCTGAGGTTTGTCAGTCTGAACTGTACTCCCTTCTCTGTCTCTAGATCAATATAACCTGATATCTGGTATTGTGATCCCTCCTACTTTGTCCTTCTTTTTCAAGATTGCTGTGCCTATTCTGGTTCTTTTTGGTTCCATAAAAATTTTGAAGTATTTGTTCTAGTTCTGTGAAATATGTCTTTGATATTTTAATGGGGATTGCTTTGAATGTATAGATTGCTTTGGGTAGTATGGACACTTTAATTATGTTAATTCTTCCAATCCGTGAACAAGGTATATGCTTCCACTTTTTTATATCTTCGTTTATTTTTTCCCCAGTGTTCTGTAGTTTTCTCCAAATATGTCCTTTACATCTTTGGTTAAGTTTATCCTTAGGCATCTTAATTTTTTGCCACAATGGTAAATGGAATTGTTTTTTTAGTTTCTCTTTCTGTGAGTTCATTATTGGTGTATAAGAATGCCATCGATTTCTTGATGTTAATTTTGTATCCTGCTACTTTGCCGAATTCGTTTATTAAATCTAGTAGATTTTTGATGGAGTCTTTAGGGTTTTCTATGTACAATATCATGTCATCTGCAAATAATGACAATTTCACTTCCTCCTTTCCAATTTGGATCCCTTTTAGTATTGCTTCATGACTAATTGCTGTGGCTAAGACTTCCAGTACTATGTTAAATAAGAGTGGCGAAAGTGGGCATCCCTATCTTGTTCATGTTCTTAAGGGAAATGCTTTTAGGTTTTGCCCATTGAGTACGATGTTGGCTGTAGGTTTTTCATATATGGCCTTTATTATGTTGAGACATGATCCCTCTATTCCTACATTGCTGAGCGTTTTTATCAGAAATGGGTGCTGGATGTTGTCGAATGCTTTTTCAGCATCTATTGATATGATCATGTGGTTTTTATCTTTCATTTTGTTTATGTGGTGTATCACATTTATTGATTTGCGAATATTGTACCAGCCTTGCATCCCTGGGATGAATTCCACTTGATCATGGTGACTAATTTTTTTAATATATTGCTGAATCTGATTTGCTAATATTTTGTTAAGGATTTCAGCATCTATGTTCATCAGGGCTATTGGCCTGTAGTTTTCTTTCTTTGTAGTGTCTTTATCTGGTTTTGGAATTAGAATTATGCTGGCCTCATCAAATGAGTTTGGAAGTCTTCCTGGTTCTTGAAGTTTTCGGAATAGTTTGAGGAGAATGGCTGTTAGTTTTTTGAATGTTCAGTAAAACTCCCCCGTGAAGCTGCCTGGGCCCGGGCTTTTGTTTGCTGGGAAATTCTTGATTACATTTTCAATTTCCTTAGTTGTTATTGGTCTATTCAAGTTCTGTATCTCTTCTCGGTTCAGTTTTGGGAGACTGTGCTCTAGAAATTTGTCCATTTCACCTAGATTGTCCAACTTTTTGGCGTATAATTGTTCATAGTCTTTGTTAACGATCCTTTGTATTTCTGTGGTGTCGGTTGTTACTTCTCCTCGTTCATTTTGACTTTGTTTATTTGAGTCCTCTCTCTTTGCTTCTTGGTGAGACTAGGTAAGGGTCCATCAATCTTATTTATCTTTACAAAGAATCAGCTTTTCGTTTCACTGATCTTTTGAATTGTTTAATTTTCTTTAGATTCTATGTTGTTTATTTCTGCTCTGACCTTTACTATTTCTTTTCTTCTACTTGCTCTGGGTTTTTCTTTTTGTTTGCTTTCTAATCTTTAAGTTGTGAGGTTAGATAGTCAATTAGAAATATTTCTTGTTACTTGAGGTAGGCGTGTAGTGAGTGCTATCAACTTCCCTTACAGGACTGCTTTCACTGTGTCCCATAGATTTTGTGTTGTTGTGTGTTCATTTTCATTGCTTTTCAGGAATTTTTTAATTTCTTCCTTGATCTCCTTGGTAATCCATTCATTGTTTAATAACAGTCTATTTAGCGTTTATGTGTTCAAATGTTTTTGCATGTTTTTGTTGTACTTGATTTCTAGTTTCATGCCATTGTGATCTGAGAAGATGCTTGATATGATTTCAATCATCTTGAACTTGTAGAGACTTAGTTGGTGTCCTAACACATATTCTATCTTTGAGAATGTCTCATGTGCACTTGAGAAGAATGTGAATTCTGCAGTTTTGCGTTGTAATTCTCTGTAGATATCTATTAAATTCATTTGATTTAGTGCATCATTTAGAATCTCTGTTTCTTGTAAATTTTTTGTCTAGAGGATCTATTGAGTGATGTCAATGGGGTGTTGAAGTCCCCTGCTATGATTGTATTGCTGTTGATTGATTTCTCCTTTGTAGTCCTCCAGAAGTTTCTTAAGATATTCTGGTGCTCTTATATTGGGTACATATATGTTTACCAAGGTTATATCTTCCTGTTGGATAGATACTTTCAATATTATGTAGTAGTCTTCCTTGTCTCTAGTTATGGCTTTCTTTTTGAAGTCTATTTTAAAGGATATGAGTATTGCTACCTCAGCTCTTTTTTCCTATCTTTTTGCTTGGAAGATTTTTTTCCATCCCTTCATTTACAGCCTATGTGGTCTTTTGTTGTGAAGTGGGTCTCTTGTAAGCAACATATATATGAGTCATGCTTTCTTATCATTTCAGCTACTCTGTGTCTTTTGATTGGAGTGTTTAATCCATTTACATTTAAGGTTATTGATATGTACTTATTTATTGCCATTTTTGTTTATTGTGGTTATTGTGGTTTATTATTCTTCCTATTTCTTCTAATTACTGTTGTAAGGTGTCAGTAAGATAACCAGAGATGCACAGCCGAATTGTAAAGGAGCACTTTATTACACCGGTGGGCTGTCACACCAGCAGGCTGGGGCAGGGGGGGCGGGTACAGCTTCCCCAAATCCTCAGCCCCAAGCCTTCTTTGTTGCCCGCTTTTAAAGGCACAAACTACAGGAAAAAAGAAAAAACTACATTCTCTTGGCGCCACTTTTGGCACCATTAAGGGGGGCTGATACAGAGAAGAGGGAGAGAAGCTTGTTAGAGGTCACGGTAACCATTAATCTCTTTTTTCTCATGGTTCCTCTGAGTTTCCCAAGGCCTTCATTAACACCTTATCTTTATAGTTTTCTTTGGGTTTCTCAAGGCCCTTATGTTTACAGAAAAAAAAAAAAACTGCCAAGGTGTGTACCTGCAGTAACTGAGGGTCAGAATGGAGTTATTACAATTACAGCAGTCCTTTTAACATTTCTTGCAGTGCTGGTTTGGTGCTAATATATTCCCTTAGCCTTTTTTGTTGTTGTTGTTTGGGTAGCTCTTATTTCACCTTCTATTTTGAAAGAGAGCCTTGTTGGATAGAGTAGTCTTGGTTTCTGATCCTTGTTTTTCATTAACTTGATTACTTCATGCCATTCCCTTCTGGCCTGTGGGGTTTCTACTGAGAAGTCAGCTGATAGCGTTATGGGGGTTTGTTGTAGGTAACCTGTTGCTTATTTCTTGCTGCCTTTAGGATTCTCTCTTTGTCTTGAATTTTTGGCATTTTCATTATGATGTGTCTTGGTGTGGGCCTGTTTGGGTTCTTCTTACTTGGGGCTCTCTATGCTTTTTGAACTTGTATGCCTTGTTCCTTCACCAAGTTAGGGAAGTTTTCTGTTGCTATTTCTTCAAATATATTCTCTAACCCTTGCTTATTTTCTTCTTCTTCTGGAACTTTTATGATACGGATGTTGTTATGTGTCATGTTGTACCACTGTTCTCTTAAGTGGTCTTCCTGTTTTTTTCTTATTGTTTTTTCTTTTTGGTTCTCTGAGTGGGTGATTTTTTTCTACCCTGTCTTCTACTTCACTGATCTGATCCTTGGCTTCCTCTACTCTGCTGGTTATTCCTTCCAATGTGTTCTTTATTTCTGCTATGTCATTCTTCATTTCCAGTTGGTTGATTCTCAATGTTTCTATGTCTTTACTCATGCTGTTGAGCTTCCTCTTCATCATCACACTCAACTCTACCCCTGATAACTTGCTCAACTGCATTTTGCTTATCTCTTCTTAAATAGAGTTCCCTTGTTCTTTCATTTGGGATTTGTTTCTTTGTTTCACCATTTTGGCTGTGCATGGGTTTTGGAACCTGCCAAATTTTCCCTGTAGGTGTTGGTGTTCTGCTGGTTGTGGCTCCCTCTACTGGGCTTGGATGAGTGTGAGAGGACCCACGTTAAACATCACTTAGTCTTACTTTCCTGGGTAGATTTGCAAACCCAGGAAAGGTTCAGTTATCCTCTAGCTTTTTTCCTGGAGGCTATTAGTCTCAGTTACTAGATGGGCCTTGGGTTATAGCCCTCAACTAAATGAAAAAATCCCTCAGGGGTTCAGGGTAAGAGGACTTCCAGCAGGTAGGACAGATGCTTGCTGGCTATTAATGAGCCTCAATTTGTATTTCTCTAGACTGGCCAGGTGGTGTTAAATTCTTGAGGTAAGGGCTGTTGCTTCTCCCCAGGGCTCTGGGAAGGGGCTCTTTGAGTAATATGGCTACTGTCCTGTGAGGAAGTGATTCAGCACAAAACTCCCATTGCCATCCCAGCTCTACAGGCTCCTGAGTCTCCACACAGTTCCAGTCTAGTCCACCTTCCCTCTGCCAGAGCCCAAGGTGAGTGGCTATAGCTCATTTAGTGCTCTGTCTTAGCCCTCTGCTCTGTGGCGCTGGCTTGGTATTTTAACCCCAAGGGAGCAGCTCACAGCTAAAACAGCTGCTGTCTATGGGCTCCCAGCCCACCCTCTCACACCTCTGCAGTTCCTACCAGGCTCGATTTAGTGTACTCTTTCTGTCCCTGGTTAGACGGGTCCTGTTCAGCTGCTTTTCTGCTGGTTTTTCCTGATGATTTGTCTTTATTTTAGTTGTAATTTCAGTTTGGTCCTGGGAGATGGTCTGTGTAGCTTCCATTCACTCCACTGCCATTTTAGAATCTCAACAAAACATTTAAATACAGATGGCTCACAAGATTAACATATACATGGTTATACTTTCATGGGTATTTTGGACACCCTGCTATTCTGAGTGTAGAGGACTGAGATTGCTCAGTTTACAGTAAAGGCCACTTCTTACGGAAAAAGAAAGATTACTCAGAGAGCTAAAGCAAGACCCACAATGCAATGTCAAGGACCAGAGAACAGATCCCATGGAGTCATCCCTAATCAAGGAACTACAAGAGATGACTAGTTGGCTTTTATAATTACTTTGTTTATTGTTTATTGTGTGCTTATCCTCCCCCTTTTTTAAAATCCTCACCTGAGGATATTTTTTCACTTATCTTCAGATAGAGTGGGAAGGAGGGAGAGAGAGGGAGAGAGACAGAAACATAGATGAGAGAGGGACACATCGACTGGTTGCCTCCCGCATGACCCCGACCAGGGCTGGGGATAAACCAGAACCGAGGTATGTGCCCTTGACTGGAATCGAACCCACCACTCATTGGTCCATCGGCTGACACTCTAACTGCTGAGCCAAACCAGCCAGGGCTTATTTCCCCTTTTTAATGGAAGTAGCTACAATAATTTTCCTATGCCTGTCTCAAATTTTATGTTGGGAAGGGAGGGAGCAATTACTTTTCTCCTTAGTTCACGTGTCTTGGGATTGAGAAGAATGGTACTCAAAGAGGCAAACCTGAAGAACAGCATCCAAAGAGCCTCACATGAACCTGATTGAGATAATGAGATGCTGGTCTTGAGTAGAATCCTTAATGGTATGAGATACTGGAGAGTCTTGGAGGAGGTAAGTATAATTTAAATGCTGGAAGTATATAAGTAATTGTTGCCAGAGAGCAGACTGTGAAAGATTGTATTTTCTAAAGATATCTACTATATCATCTTCCATTCCACATGTTCAAGAATATTTCTATACCCTATTGAGAAGTAGAGTCTATGTGCCTTCCCCTTCCAACTGAGTACGTTTGGAGGAATGTTTCTTGTAGTAGAGTTAGGTGGATGTGACACTATGACTTTCAAGGATAGACAATAAAAGTCAATGCAACTTCCATATGGCTTTCTGGAACACTTGGTTTTGAATTCCTGAGTTGTCATGTAATACGTTTAACTATCCTGGAAAGGAAACCAAACTATGTAGAATAGAATTCATGTGCATGCATGGGCTCTGGAAATCTTAGATTTGAGTCCTTCCAATCCAGGCACCTTATGTGTGAGTGACTGTGCTTTCATTTTATTTCATTCCCCAATAAATGAATGACCCTTAGGTTTCAAATCTATCCAGCTGAGGTCCCAGACATAATGGAGCAGAGATAGATTTTTTTTCTGTGATTCCATTTCAGAATTCTTGATATGCAAAATCTGATAGCATAATAAATTTTTTTATATACCACTATATTTGGGATGACTTGTTATACACAGTAATAACCAGAACAGTAACTGGTAGAGTTCTGGTTCCAGAGGACAGTTTTCCTAACTTAATCTTGATTGTTAGAAATTGGTTCTATGATCTGGTTATATTTAGACATTAGTGACTGTTTCCATTAGTGAAGATTACAGTGATAGTTTATGGTATATAGCAGCAAAATAGGTTATTATATTATCACCTGTAGATACTTTGAAGCAAATGCATATACATGGCAAGACTTTGGATAACCAAAAACACTAGCAGCCCTAAAACACTTTAATGAAAATAAGGATTATAGTGGGGTTGGTTGTTTGTGTCTGCATGTTACAGAGAGGTTGGGAAAGAAAATGAGTTCAGGACTTTAAATTCCCAGATCAAATACTGGGTAGGGGACCAAAGCACGCCTATGACTGCTCTGAAAACAATACTTACCTCTTATAGACATGAGACTGAGATTTCTGAAAAGCAAAACTAAAATGTAATCTTTGAGGGGACTGAAGTACAATACACATTTATTTTCCAGCTTTATGGGTCCTCTTATGTTAAAGTTAAAACATTGATAGGGAAGGAATTGAGAAACAAAAATTTAGACAGGGAAATATTAAAAGATCACAATGAAAGTGAAGTCCTTGAAACCCTAAAATCTGTCTTATCTACCTTTGCTATTAGTAGCAGCCTTTAAACTCATATCTGAGGAGATCAGTCTCCTCTAGCATGAAAAACCTGTAATGGCTTACCTGTGGTAGTTGTCTTGCAAGGGACTATTAATCCTCCTCAGGGCCTACCCATAACATGTATTATTGCTTTTATTTATTTTTTTTCAGTTTTATCAGTTACAATTGACATTTTGTTGTCATGTGTTGATTTGTTATACTTCTATACTGTAAAGTGATTGCCACTATATTGTTAGCTAACACCTTAATCACATTACATAATTACCATTGCCTTTAGACCTATAGCCAGACTCAAGCCCCAGCAACTTGCAGAGCATGAGATAAAAAGTATATTCCTGTGGAGAAGATGGCCACGGGCAGGGCCGGAAGGAGGGTGAGTGCATGAGAGAGGGAGCTAGTGTGTGAGAGAGTGTGAGTGGATGTGAAGGTGGACGACCAAACTCCTGCAGTACAGAGACGCGGAGCAGCAGGTTCCTGTGCTGTGGATGGGAGCAGCCTGCTAACGTGGTAAGCGGCCCTTCAGGGTGCTTTTCCCTGCTCCACAGGGAGGTCCCACCATTTTGGAAGATCCCGGGTCTTCCCTTGGAAGAAGCAGTGGGAGTGGCTAGGGCCCAGCAACTTGAGCCCACCAGTGCACCTGGCACCATCGGACCAGTGGACACCCTGTGTCAACACAGACCAGTGCACAGTAGTGGAGCTGCCAAGGTGCTGGTTGTGGAAGCCGCAAATGGCCCGGAGCCCAGCACCATCCCCCACAGTAGCAGCCTGAGCAGAGTAGAGATATACCCCCAGCAACAGAGGCTGGGGAGCAGACATCCATCCCCAGGCAACAGAAGCACAGATCAGCAGCTGAGACCCATCCCAAAAAACTACAGCAAAGGCTGAGCAGGAGCTGAGCCCCATGGGACAGCAGCACTCCCCAGCATCCAGCGGCAGGACCTGGGGCTCCACAGAGACCTGTGTGACCCAGCGACCCACAGAGCTGTGGGAAGCTGGGGCTCGAGAGGGATCAGTGTGATCCAAATGCCCATGGGACCTGCAGGGTGCTGGGGCACCAGAGAAGCCTGTGTAACCCAGCAGCGCACAAGATAGGAGTGGGGCCTGGTCTCCAAAGGGATGGTGCGATCCAGCTGCCCACAAGATCGGTAGGGAGCCAAGGCTCCAGTGAGACCTGTGCAACACAGCTGCCCAAGGCAAGGGCAGGAGCACGGCTCCAACAGTGCCTGAGCAATACAGCTACAGGTGGCACCAGTGACCAGCTGGGAACACAGCTCCAGAGGGGCCCATGTGATCCAGCAGCAGCACCTACCAGGACACACCAATACCAGCCCCCAGAAATCAATTCTCCAGGATCCACAGCAGGCAAGAGGCGACACACAACAGAACAGTCTGGAGACACAGTAGCCTTATTTGATGTACAGTGACCTGCCTACACATCCAAACATTCCTCACCACGTCTAGAGCTACCAGACAGCTAAAATGGGGAGACAAAGAAACAACACCCAAAGGAAAGAAAAAGAAGAATCACCAGAAATGGAAGACAGCAACTTGTCAGATAAAGAATTCAAGGCAATAATTTTAAGGGTGCTCAAACAATTTGGTGAGAACTACAAGCAACTTAATAAGAATTATGAAGAGCTCACTGGGAACTACTTCAGCTTAAAAAAAGAAGTAGAAGCTATGCATAAAGAGGTAGAAGTTATGCATAAAAATCAAGAGGAAATAAAGAATGACATAGCTGTTATGAAAAATATCTTAGAAGTGTTCAATAGTAGATTAGAAGAAGCTGAAGACCAAATCAGCGACTTAGAAGACAAGGTAGAGAAAAACACCCAAATAGAGCAGCAAATGGAAAAAAAAATTAAAAAGCAGGAGGAAAGTTAAGGGAGCTGTGGGACAATACGAAACACAATAACATTCGCGTTATAGAGATATCGGAAGGAGAAGAATCAGAGAAAGAAAGAGAGAAACTGTTTGAAGAAATAATGACAGAAAACTTCCCTAAACTGGTGAAGGAAAAAGTCACATAAGTTTGGGAAACACAGAGAGTCCCAAGCAAGATGAACCCCAGAAGACCCACAGCTAGACACATCATAATAAAAATGGCAAATATTAAAGACAAAGAAAGAAACTTAAAGGAAGGAAGAGAGAGACAGAAAGTTACCTACAAGGGAGTTCCCATTAGACTGTCAGTTGATTAATCAACAGAAACGCTGCAGGCCAGAAGGGAGTGGCATGAAGTATACAAAGTAATGCAAGGCAAGTGTCTGAATCCAAGACTACTCTATCCAGCAAGGCTATCATTCAAACTTGAAAGAGAAATAAAGAGCTTTATGGATAAAAAAAAAAAAAAAAAAAAAACTAAAGAAATTTATCACCACCAAACCAGCACTGCAAGAAATGCTGAAGGGACTGTTGTAAGAAGAGGAAGAAAGAGAGAGAGAGGAACACAGGCATAAAATTAAAATGGCAACTAATAACTATCTATCAATAATTAAATGCTCCAATGAAAAGACATAGGGTAGCTGACTGGATAAGAAAACATGACTCATATATATGCTGTCTACAAGAGACCCACCTCACAACAAAAGACTCATACATGATGAAAGTGAAGGGATGGAAAAAATTTTTCCCAGCAAATGGAAATGAAAAAAAAGCTGATGTAGCAATATTCATATCTGACAAGATAGACTTCAAAACGAGGGTCATAATATAGCGATAGAGAGAAGGTCACTACATAATATTAAAAGGATCAATCCAACAAGAGGATATAACCCTGGTAAACATATACTCACCAAACATGGGAGCACCAAAATATATTTAAAAACTTCTGGAGGACTTCAAGGGAGAGATCAATAGCAACACGATCATAGTGGGTAACTTTAACATGCCACTGACACCACTGGATAGATCTTCTAACAAAAAATTAACAAGGACATAGAGTCCTTACAAGACGAACTAGATCAGTTGGACTTCATTGATATTTACAGAACATTTCACCCAAAATCTGCAGAATATACATTCTTCTCCAGTGCACATGGGTCATTCTCAAAGATAGACCACATGTTAGGACACAAAGCAAGTCTCTATAAATTCAAGAAAATTGAAATCATATCAAGTATCTTCTCAGATCACAGTGGCATGAAACTAGAACTCAATTACAGTAAAAACACACAAAAACATTCAAACACTTGGAGGCTAAATGGCATGCTATTAAACAATGAATGAGTTACTAATGAGATCAAGGAAGAAATTAAAAACTTTCTAGAAACCAATGAAAATGAAGATACAACAACACAAAATCTATGGGACACAGCGAAAGCAGTCTTGAGAGGGAAGTACGTAGCAATACAGGCCTACCTCAAGAAACAAGAATAATTCCTAATTGACTTTCTAACTCTACAACTTAAAGAACTAGAAAGTAAACAAAAAGAAAAAGCCAGAGCTAGTAGGAGGAAGGAAATAGTAAAGGTTAGAGCAGAAATAAACGACATAGAGACTAAAAAAAAAAAAAAAATTCAAAAGATCAATGAAACAAAAAGCTGGTTCTTTGAAAAGATAAACAAGATCAATGGACCATTAGCCAGACTCACCAAGAAACAAAAAGAGAGGAACCAAATAAACAAAATCAGAAATGAAAGAGTAGAAGTAACAACTGACACCACAGAAATTCAAAGGATCATCGAAACATGTTATGAACAATTATACGCCAACAAATTGGAAAACCTAGGAGAAATAGACAAATTTCTAGAAACACACAGCCTCCCAAAACTGGACCGGGAAGAGATAGAAAACTTGAACAGACCAATAACAACAAAGGAAATTGAAAATTTAATTAAGAAACACCCAGCAAACAAAAGCCCAGGCCCAGATGGCTTCACGGGGGAGTTTCACCAAACATTCAAAGATCTAATACCCATTCTCCTCAAACTATTCCAAAAAATCCAAAAAGACAGAACACTTCCAAACTCATTTTATGACGCCAGCATAATCCTAATTCCAAAACCAAATAAAGAGGCTACAAAGAAAGAAAACTACAGGTTAATATCCCTGATGAACACAGATGCCAAAATCCTTAACAAAATATTAGCAAATGGGATCCAGCAATACATCAAAAAAATTATTCACCATGACCAAGTGGGTTTCATCCCAGGCATGCAAGGATGGTACAATATTCGTAAATCAATGAATGTGATGCACCACATAAACAAAGTGAAAAATAAAAACCATATGATCATATCAATAAATGCTGAAAAATCCAGCATCCATTTCTGATAAAAACGCTCAGCAATGTAGGAATAGAGGGTCCATATCTCAATATTAAAGGCTATATATGAAAAACCAACAGATAACATCATTCTCAATGGGCAAAAACTAACAGCATTCCCCTTAAGAATGGGAACAAGAAAGGGATGCCCACTTTTGCCACTCTTATTTAACATAGTACTGGAAGTCTTAGCCACAGCAATTAGACATGAAGAAAAAATAGAAGGAATCCAAATTGGAAAGGAAGAAGTGAAACTGTCATTATTTGCAGATAACATGATATTGTACATAGAAAACCCTAAAGACTCCATCAAAAATCTACTAGACTTAATAAATTAATTTGGCAAAGTAGCAGGATAGAAAATTAATGTCAAGAAATCAACGGCATTCTTATACACCAATGATGAACTCACAGAAAGAGAAACTAAAAAAACAATTCCATTTACCATCGCAGCAAAAAAATTAAGATACCTAGGAATAAACTTAACCAAAGAAGTAAAGGACCTCTTCACAGAAAACTACAGGTCATTGAAAAAGAAATAGAGGAAGATATAAAAAAGTGGAAATATATACCTTGTTAATGGATTGGAAGAATTAACATCATTAAAATGTCCTTACCACCCAAAGCAATCTATAGATTCAATGCAATCCCCATCAAAATACCAACGACATATTTCACAGAACTAGAACAAACACTCCAAAAGTTTATATGGAACCAAAAAAGACCCCAAATAGGTACAGCCATCTTGAAAAAGAAGAACAAAGTAGGAAGGATCACATTACAAGATTTCAGGTTATACTATAAAGCCACTGTAATCAAAAGAGCCTGTTACTGGCACAAAAACAAGCAGATAGATCAATGGGACAGAATAGAGAACCCAGAAATTGACCCAAGACAATATGCTCAATTAATATTTGACAAAGGTGGAGTCAAGACAGTCTCTTCAATAAATGATGTTGGGAAAATTGGACAGCTACTTGCAAAAAAATGAAGCTAGACCACCAACTTACACCATACACGAGAATAAACTCAAAATGGATAAAAGACATAAATGTGACTCATGAATCCATAAAAATTCTAGAAGAAAATGCAGGCAACAAAATTTCAGACATCATATGCAGCAGAATTTTCACTGATGCAACACCTAAGGCAAGAGAAACAAAGGAAAAAATGAACACATGGGACTACATCAAACTCAAAAGCTTCTGCACAGCAAAAGAAACAACCATCAAAACGGAAAGGGATCCCACTATATGGGAGACCATAATCGCCAATGATGCATCAGATAAGAGGTTAATTACAAATGGCTAAGAGACATATAAAGAAATGCTCAACGTCACTAATCATCAAAGATGCAAATTAAAACAACAATGAGGTATCACCTCACACCTGTCAGAATGGCCGCCATCAACAAATCATCAAACAACAAGTGTTGGCGAGGGTGTGGAGAAAAGGGGACTCTAGTACACTGCTGGTGGGAATGCAGACTGATGCAGCCACTGTGGAAAACACTATGGTGTTACCTCAAAAAGTTGAAAATTGAACTGCCATTTGACCCAGTGATCCCACTTCTAGGAATATACCCTAAGAAACCTGAAACACCAACCAGAAAGTATATATGTACCCCTATGTTGATAGCAGCACTATTTACAATAGCTAAGATCTGGGAACAGCCCAAGTGTCCATCAGTAGACAATTGGATAAAAAAACTGTGGTACATATACATAATGGAGTACTATGCAGCTGTAATTAAGAAAGATCTTTTGTCCTTTGAGACGACATGGAGGGATCTGGAGAGTATTATCCTAAGCGAAACAAGCCAAGCAGAGAAAGACAAATATCACATGATCTCACTTATTTGTGGAATATAATGAACATAACAGTCTGAGGAACAGGGTAGACCCAGAGACGTGGATGTAGGGTACAGACTGACAACCCTCAGAGGAGGGGGTGGGGAGGGAGGGAAGAGATAAACCACAGAATTAATATGCATGTATGCATAACTGATGGACATGGACAACAATGCTGGGGATGGGGCAGGGGATAGGAAGGAGGGTGTCAATGCGGAAAAAAGAGAAACATCTGTTACAAAAACAAATTAATAAAAAAAAAGCACAAAAACAAAAACAAAAAAACAGTATATTCCTTGAGGAGGTGTGATACACATCAAGAGTTAGATGATTTTGTCCACTTACATTAATGAAAATCTGGGGAACACGTGGAAAAAAATCCTTAATTTGTTGGCTCAGGATAAAAATATGTTGGATTGGGCCAAATTTATTGATATTGTCTCACTAAGTAGAAATTTTATATTTAATATGTCAGCTTGAGTAACAAGAATGTCCCTAACTATTCACTTGGTTGGTTGAATGAAACCTGGACCCAAAGAGGTATTCTATAGAAAATGAAGTTAAAATGCCTGAACTTCCATAGAACATTGGAGATAAACTCTCTCAATCCAAAGATTGAGAGAGTTTAAAATGATAGAGTAAATTTATTACTTAGGACCTTTTCCCATCACCCCACTATGATGGCCATAAAAGTCTGGAAGACTCTTTCCTTACCAAAACTGTCAGAAATACATTCATGAGTGAAGCCTCACTATCACTGTAGTCTCTGTGATGTATGAACTTTGTAAGGCATAAATGAGAGTGGGAACTACTGACATCAATCTGGGCCTTCCGAACTGCAAGGGGTCATTGTGCTCTTGGTTTGGATGGAGCCAAGTGATAGCATGTATTTATCAAAGGCAGGATGGGAATGATTATTATAATAGGTTGCAGAGTTTAAGAACTAATAACAGTTTTCTGATTTCCAATGATCTTTGGTGTTAAATTGGTTGTGGTGTCCCTAGAACTAAAATAGATGGGCAGCCTACTAAATTCTAATTCATCTATATAAATTAAACAGCTCTATACCTGATGAATGGAAATCTGATTTGAACAACTATAATAAGTCACAGCCCTGAATCAATTTCCATAGTTGAGCCACTTCACAGACTCAGTGCCCTGTGAACAAAAAGGAGGCCAGATCTCCTTGAAAAAGGATTCTGCTACCCAGCCAAATAAATATTGTAAATCTTCTTTCCACCTTCCATTAACGGCCTTGTATCTGTGCATTGAGGAAGGAAAGAAATGATAAAACTTTTCAGGGATTACTAGATACTGACTTTGAAGTAACCCTAATTCCTGGAGATTCAAAATACCACTGTAGAGTTTATCTCTTGTGAGTGACACATTTCCTGCTACCTGGTTGGTATTCCCATTACAGAATGCATAAGTGAAACAAACATACTAAAACGGAAAGAATCCCCACTTTGTTTTCCTGATTCACAGAATATGGGATATTATGGTAAAGACCTAGTGAAAAATACTAAAACAGCTTCTATCTACCAGTATAGTAAACCAAAAGCAATTCTATATTGCTGGAGGAAACATCAGTGATTAGCACTACCATCAAGGACTTGAAATATTCAGGAAGTGGAGATTCTCATCACATCCCCATTCAGCATTCCTATTTGGCAGGAGTGGGAAAGAGATGGATTTTCAACAGTGGATTATTGAAAAAGGAGTGAGATGATGAATCTAATTGTAGATGCTATTTAAGATGTGGTTTCTTTGCTGGAGAAAAGCAGCGTATCTCCTGGCACCTGGTATGAAGTTTTTCCCTCTATATTTGGCAGTGAAGACCATATCAAGAAGTTTGAGTTTACCTGTCAGGGTTAGCAAGTTGCCTTTACTGTTCTACCTCAGGGCTATATTAACTCTCCAGTCATATGTCAAAATCTAATCCTCAAGGAGCTTGATCACTTCTCCTTACCACAGAACATTACTCTGTCCCATTACATTGACATCATGCTGACTGAACATGATGAGCAGGATGTAACAACAACCTTAGACATCTTGGTAAGATAAATGTATGTCAGAGAAGGAAATGAAACCCACAAAAATTCAGGGACTAGCCTCCTTGCTGAATTTTCTAGGGGTTCAGAGGTTCAGAGAACCTTGAAATATTCCTTCAAGGGGAAGGACAAGTGGCTGCACCTGGCATCAACTACCAGGCAAAATGCCTAGTGGTCTTTAAAAACATTTTTTAAAGACATCATACACCTTATTTGACAGTGCTATTCTTACACATTTACTGAGTGTCCTAAAAGACTACTGGTTGTGAGTGGAACCCAGAACAATACAAGGATCTGCAATATGCCCAGGCTGCTATGCAAGCTGCTCTGCCACCTGGTCAATATGGCTCAGCAGGTCCAATGGTAATTGCAGTGACTGTGGCAAATTATGATGCTGTATGGAACATTTTTCAGGCTCCTGTATGTGATAGTTTGATTATATTTCCTCCAAATGCCCATGGAAAATGGTTTATTAGAGTTGATACCCTTCCCCAGATAATTGTGGTATGCCAGGTGCTACACCTCCCACACCTTCATTTTTTCTCAGAAGAGACTAATCTCAGGTTATTCTCACTCTAATAATTTCCACATTAATGTTTTATTTTCCAAAATTAGCAATATAATTTATTTTATTTAATGAAGAGGTTAAGAATTTCTAAATTCACAGAGATACATTCTGATAAGTTTCCAGCATATTTGTATCTTCCTTGGTCCTTTTATCTATTAATAACTACAGTGATAAAAATAGAAACTATTTTGTAGCCCATCTCAATCTATGTGTAAAAGAGGAGAGAAACCAAATAGGATATTGACAGGTCAGACTGGAAGCTTGTCAGAGAAGCAAAATATTCTTCAGAAAGATTGTGCTGATCCTAAATGGGCTCCATACAGGTGTGCCTGAATAAGCTGATGGCTGGTAGCCTCCACAGGATTATTTGCATGGGGAAAACGTGGTCATGAGTTAGAGACTTTGTGCATTCAATTCGTGCAGAGAAAGTGAGATGAGTGGGAGAAAGGGTAGTTGTAGTCTAGCAAGAGTAGAGGGGCAGGATAGTTGGTAATTACACTTTAGTTTTGCCCAGGGATAGGTCCATAGGTCAGAGACCTATAGAATGGTAGGCTATGGTTAGCTGCAGAGGCTATTTCTAAAGCAAGAGGCAGCCAGCATTGTTTTTGTGCTTCGGGGTAAAAATGTGTGACAGGAGTGAGGAAAGGGAAGGGGTAATAAGCCAAATATTCAAACTGGACCACCTGCAACATTTGTAACATTTAAAGATTTCAGGGCAAGAGTTCAATTGTGGGCCTACCAATCATGTATAAAAATACATGAAAGGTTTAAATCAACTAATAGACGGTTAAATAAAATATCTTTCTTATCATGACAAATACACCTTCCTTTTAACCTGATGGCCAGGTTTGAATTCGACTACTCAGTGTATTTTAAGGTTTCTTTTTCTTATTTAGTTTATAGAGGAAATTTAAAAACAAAGCTGTCAGTAATATGTGTGTATCAGGGATGGTTAAGTGATGCTCAAGATCACACATCCAGATACCTGGAGTCTACAGGGCTGCCCTGTGCTAAGTCCAGTGTATTAATTTTCTGTTGTTGCATAACAAATTACTGCAGAAAGGTCTACCTATCTAAATCTATCATCTATATAATCTATATACTTAAATCTCCATCTCTTTCTATCTCTATCTCTCATCACCATTTCCATATTCTATTAATTAGAGAGTCATTGGCCCTGCCAAATTCAAGGGCAGGGGATTATACAAGACTGTGAATATCTGAAAGTGGGGATTATTTGTGTTACTTTATGGTCTATCCACCATACTTGTACTCCTCTAAATTCTGTTCCAGCAATGTGGGAAGAATGGAACCCCCACCCCTCATCTCAGGCTGTAGCACCAGCCCCCAGGATCTCCTCTACCTCTTCTCTATACACACTGAGCTCCATTCTTCACCTCAAGAGGCTTCACATGCATATATGAGAGTATTGTAGCTAATTTGCTCTCTGTTCTCTACATACACCCACCGTATCTTAGTCACCTCTCAGTTTTAGAAGTATATATAATGGCATTGAACTTAACTCTCAGAAGCAGACTCACTGAAAAGGAGCATGCAGGCCTCTTTGCACTTGGGACTTGGGGCTACATGGGGAACAAACTCAGGGTCCCAATTATATGGGGCATGGTTTAATGTGGGGTGCATGGGTTCTGAGTGTACACATCCCCTTAACCCCAACACACTGAACCCTTGACCATTTACAGGGTTAAGGCACACTATATAACCCTACCCAATTAAATTGTCTTTGCTCTTTCTCCACAAGACATCGCCATTGTCTTAATAAGTTGTTTATCATTCTCAGACATGACTTTCTGCATGTTTAATTCATATGTGTTCCTTTTACTACATAGATATTTACCCATAATCAATTTATGGCAATTGTTTTTAATGTTTTTAACTTTTGTATAAATGGCATCATAGTTTGTATACTTCTGGAACTAGTTTTTTCCCTTATCCATGTTTTCCACTGCTATCACCCAATCTTTACATCTGTAGGTCTTTCTCTGTTTCTCTACCCCTGAAAATTCTAGTCTCTTTCCAAGTCCAGCCTGACATAGTATTAAGTTATTGTACTATGGCTGGCCATCATATAAATGAAGGTCAGACCAGTGGTTCTCAAACTTTAGTGTTTCAGCCACTTGAAGGACATGTACAACTCTGATTGCTGACCCACTTTCACAATTTCTGATTCAGTAGAGCTGGAGAGGGGTCTGAGAATTTGCATTTCTAATAAGTTCCCAGGTGATGCTGATGCTACTGGGTCACACCAATCCAGTACCAGCACAGCATCATCTGGTCTCTGGGTAAGTTAGGTCATCCATCAGTTTCTTTCAATAATGTGCAATAAGGGCTAGACCTCCATCTCTCTTTACATAAATTGTTTATAACTTGATGTTTTAATTCATTGAAGGATGCAATAAGATAACTTAAAACATGATTGAAAGTGATCAGTTTCATTGACAGTAAGATGGGCCAAAACAAAAAGATATAAAGATAGATTAGAGTTGGTGTTATTTATATAAAAAACCTGCAGCTGCCCGGCTGGTGTGGCTCAGTGGTTGAACCTCAACCTATGCACCAAAAGGTCACCAGTTCGATTTCCGGTCAGGGCACATGCCCAGGTTGTTGGCCAGATCTCCAGTGGGGGGCATGCAGGGAGCGGCCAATCGATGTTCTCTCTCATTAATGTCTCTCTCTCTCTCTCTCTCTCTCTCTCTCTCTCTCTCTCTTCCTCTCTCTATAAAATCAATAAAGAGAAAATATTTTTTTAAAAAATCTGTAACTCATTTATTTCAAGCCAACTTTTATTATTAACCTGAACAAATGTTTTCAAATATATCTGAACGATGTAAAAGTCATATATCAGTGGATGTTACTTTTTGGGTGATGAACGTAGAAACAAAACCAGTGCTGAGAAAATGTCCCACGGACTACTGAAAATCTGAAAATCTCAAATCCATGAAGAACAAATTCATTGTTTCTTCTTTATCCATGTCTATCTAGGCCATCAAACTGCAAGAAGAAATGAGATAATTTAATTTTTATTTTATTATTCTCAACCAAGGGTCTTTTTCCATTGATTTTTAGATAGAGTGGAAGAGAGGGAGGATTTTTAGGTAGAGCGGAATGGAGGGATGGAGGGAGAGAAAGAGAGAGAGAGAGCGAGAGCGAGAGCGAGAGCAAGAGAGAGAGAGAGAGAGAGAGAGAGAGCGTGAGAAAGAAAGAACATCTATGTGAGAAAGACACATTGACTGGTTGTCTCCCACACAACCCCGATTGGGGCCAGGGATTTTACCTGCAACCCAGGTACGTGCCCTTGACCGGGAATCAAACCCATAACTCTTCGGTCCATGAGCCAACGCTCTAATCATTGAGCCAAACTGGCCAGGGCAAAAATGAGATAATTTTAATAATTGAATACAATTAACATACACCAGTGATTATCTAAATGTATGAAGAGTCAATCCTATGTATGTCTACTGTCTCAAAAAGAGAAAATAATACAATTTGCCTCTTGTAACATAGACCCTTGGGTGTCAGTATTTAAGTGAATCATTTGACATCTTCAATGATATGATTGCATCAACCTTTTCTCCCACTTGTCAAACACCCAAAATGCTTTTTATTTGGGGGAGGAGACCATTCAGGGGTATGAGTAAGTCTTTCCACCTGAAAAACGTGTGTTCTTTCCATAAACCAAAATCTCTTAACTTCCCAGACCCTCTGTATCGATATCTGTAAAAGAGAAAGAAAAAAAAAAAGGAAGGACAGATGAAATGTAAGTTAAATTAACAACTCAGTGATAACCAAAATCTTACTATGACTAATTTCATTTTCTTGTGACTGTTACATGAAATACAAAAATTTAAAACTGAATGAATGCATATGCATTGATCGTTAAATGTGGTCCTACTTGCAATTGTTAACTTTTTACAATTTTTTAAGAAGTCACATCCTCAAAGGCATTGTCTCCAGTTAGTATAAGAGATTGCATTTAAGTGGCCACCAAATTATGAAGGTCCATCTATTATATATTACAGTGGCTTTATCTTCTTGTTCTAACAACTGTATTCTGAACAATTATATCAGCTGCAAGGCTTGATAAATTTCCCACCTGTAGAAATCTTATAGTTACAACTCAAAGAATGTGTGCCTGATAAAGTAGACTTCAGAACATGCTACATTCTGTATGATCTAGTATATATGTACATTATTAACACTAAAACTGGTTTATAAAATTTTTTAAACAAATTTTTTTTTCAGTTTACTGAGAACATGTAAGGATATAACATGTGTATGATGGGAATAACTGGGTGATACTCAACATGGATTCTCCCAGGCTGGACTCACTCTGTGGGATCCTATTGGGTCTATTAGTCCTTCTTCTGGTTCTCTATTTTCATGTTCTTTCTCCTCCTCACCTTCAGTTTCTTGGGCCTCAATGTCAGAGTTTTTATATTTATATTCACTCACTTCATTAGTGAAGAATAATACAGACTTTGGGACCAGAACTTCATGGAAAAAATAGCACAATTTATAACCAGTGGTGACATCCAATATTCTACCCTCAGCAGAATCAGGAGGATAGAAATAGGTGAAGAAAGAATAGCTGGGCATGTTCCAAGTGTTTGACATACCACTTTCACGACCCTTACATTTCTGCAGCTTGTTCTCACAATGACGTTTTCCCCTCTTTCTAGCACATCTCACACCCTGTGCTGTTGATTATTTTGGGGCCTTTTGAGAAGAAGGGATCATCTGGGTCTGATGGCATTCAATATGTTTTTGTCAGAACTTAATTCATTTGACTTAAAGACAAATTCTATAGTGAAGCTCATTGGTTCCCCAAGCCCTGAAAATTTAATTTTTATGTCTTAAAAATCCATTATTTTCTACAATCATTCCACCAAGAATCTTTACATTTATAAAAGCCATCAACCAACAGTGAGGTGTGCCATTTAGTTGCCCTTTTCCTTGTGCGTCTCTTTCCATTTCCTCCCAAGCTCCTTCCTTAACACGTACTTCTCAGTGACATTCACCTTCCCCTGGGTCTTGAACTGCGTTAATAATCTCAGATCTCTCATCCAAAAGAGGTTGGTATAAGGCAGCATACCTTTTCTCAAGATCATAAAGGTCTTATAGAATTGGGTTGCTACTCATGTATATTTCACAAGAAGGATTTTGAGAGTTTTGACTTGTTGCTTAACCACTAAAGGCAAGCACTGAGCAAGGCGTGCCTTTCAGCTGGATGCCCCAACAGGGGCTGCTGAAACAGCCTGAGGATTTAGCTGCCACTTGCCAGCTTTAATCCCCTCAGTTGCACAGGCCCCCACCTCTTAGTATACATCTGTATCAGTCAGAGACTTGCCCTCCTGGACCTTATCCTCCTTTGGCCCCTCTGCCTTCTGGCATACAGACCCCTCTACAGGTTCCTTGAGCACTTGGGGGGAGGTTTTGTCTACCAGGTTCTCATCCTCCCAGTTCTCTGCTCCTTCTGCCTGGTCTTTGTCCTCCTGAGGTGCGGTTCCCTCTCCCAGACTCTCGGGTTTGAGGACCATGTCTGACCACCACACCACCACTGCCTGTTAGGCCTCTGCTCAAGCCATCCCCTTGCTGTTCCTGTGGTGGGCCTCCACAGGCATCTTCGCAGACTGTTGTCCCTGTGCAGTCAACTTCTCTGCCACCCCACCACCTCCCAGAAGGCTGTCAACAGCCTTCCCCTCAGCACCAGTCACCTCAGTGGCCACCATCTTCACAGTGGTAGTCACAGTGACCCAATTACCACTCAAGTTCAGGGTACCAACTCGAGTTGGTGTGTCCATCCTGCCATGTCTAACACAGACATGCAAGACCTGGCTCAATATGACCAGCACAGAGCTAATGATGGGTAGACCACAACCCCGGACTCTTTGGCATCCCCATGGTTACTGCAGAATGGTTAGATGGACTGGAAGGGGCCACAGCCCTTCTGGCTTCCCAAGTGGTCGAAAGAGCCCTTGAAGAAGCAAAGAGTTTGCAGGTGGCCAACCAGGTGTCAGTTGAGGAAGACGGACCAACAGAGCAAGAAGAATGCATGGAGGAGGGATATGAGGAAGGTGGTAAGAAGGAGGAAGAGGAACATGACAATGAGGAAGATAATCATGAAAAGAAAAACCCTCATTTTTTCTTTTCATGATTATCTTCCTCATTGTCATGTTCCTCTTCCTCCTTCTTACCACCTTCCTCATATCCCTCCTCCATGCATTCTTCTTGCTCTGTTGGTCCGTCTTCCTCAACTGACACCTGGTTGGCCACCTGCAAACTCTTTGCTTCTTCAAGGGCTCTTTCGACCACTTGGGAAGCCAGAAGGGCTGTGGCCCCTTCCAGTCCATCTAACCATTCTGCAGTAACCATGGGGATGCCAAAGAGTCCGGGGTTGTGGTCTACCCATCATTAGCTCTGTGCTGGTCATATTGAGCCAGGTCTTGCATGTCTGTGTTAGACATGGCAGGATGGACACACCAACTCGAGTTGGTACCTGAACTTGAGTGGTAATTGGGTCACTGTGACTACCACTGTGAAGATGGTGGCCACTGAGGTGACTGGTGCTGAGGGAAGGCTGTTGACAGCCTTCTGGGAGGTGGTGGGGTGGCAGAGAAGTTGACTGCACAGGGACAACAGTCTGCGAAGATGCCTGTGGAGGCCCACCACAGGAACAGCAAGGGGATGGCTTGAGCAGAGGCCTAACAAGGCAGTGGCTGGGGTGGTGGTGGACAAAGTGGAAAAGATTCTGATGGGCTTCAGACAGGAGCCTGCAAGGGTCAACAAAGATCTGCTCCCTGCACTACGAGCTCTAAGCTCATTTGCTGAGAAGTAGGAATGACATGCCCTGGGTCCGATCAAGGTACTTTGGGTCTTGACTGCTCACAATGTACCATATCTTTGAGACCTTAGAGTCCTGGGTTACCCTTTAAGCCCATGCAAGTCCTGTCCATTTTATTGCACCATTATCAGAAAAACTTTAGTGTTCCAATATGCTTGTGTCCTGTAGTATTTCCACCTACAGACCTTTCATATCTGTAGTGGCACATTCATAAAAAATTGTATAACTCAGATCTTAGCAGTGGTAAAACTCTTCAAGAAGAGAGAAAGAAAAGATGTCAGATGTATCAATACCAACACTGCTTAATAAAGAACGTATTAAGTCAGAACAGACAGTTGAAGAAGTATTAAAAAGAGGAACTGGAAGATGTTTAATAAATGCTGCCCAATTCACATCAAGCCTATAAAAAATGAATACAGGGAGGAGGACACGTTCAAAGGTGACCATGAAAGAAGTTAAAAGAACAGGTTTCCTAGGATGAGCTGAGTAAACTAAGATTTTTCTGTTGCATTTAGAACCCCTGAGACAAGAAATCAAGTGTAAACAATTTTTTAAGTGATGGCTAAATAAAGCACTTTTTCATACTTATCCTGAAAAACAAAATTTTTTGTGACAGAAAATATTTTAGAAAAAGAAACATGGCAAATTAATTAAAAAATATAACATTTTAGAAAAATAACACTAATAAATCCCTTTTGTCACTTCAACCCAATGTCAATGTATTTAATATTATCTCAGATCTCACCTCAATAAGGTAGCATATCCTGGTTAAAAAAAACACACACACAAAAAAAACCACACATTTATTTTAATTTTGAAGGGAATGCAGTCAGATAAATAACCAGACACAGAGAAAGTCAATAACCCAGAGCACCTAATTGACCTGCCAAAGGTCACACAAATTATTGGCAGAGTCAAGTAAGTCTCCAACAAAGATTTTGTGATGTTTAATCTGCATTAAACACTGGATTTTCTACTCAGCTTGTGAAGAAACATGACAACAGAAAGTTAATTTACTAATGACAGAGAACGTCAATGGTTCTGATAAAGGAATCTGAGAGGACCAGACCACGTTGTCTCTACCATGCCCCCTCCACCGTTGATCAAAAATGTTGCCAGGACTGAGAAAGAGGTGCCATACTCCCAGGAATTAAGGGGCTCAAATTCTGGCAGGAAGAAAAGGCTGAATGTAAAGATGATCTATAATTAAGTATCTTTACTTGTAATATATTGAATACAAACTGTGTAGCTGAAAGAATAAAAAGAGGTCACAGTGTGTGGGCTTTTCTCAAGAAAAGAAGAAAAAAGACTTAAGGTAGACATCAAAAGATAGGCAACAGATGCCTGAGTATGACAGTTTTCACTTTGATCCTTCAAAATTCCCTTGTCGTCTCTGAGGGTGCTTGACATTTTCTCTCTGGAAGAAGGGAATTATAATAGAGATTTCACTTTATACCATTGTGAGAACCAGTAAAATGAGATATTGGTTCAGCTGTTTCTTTGGCTTCTGGTGCTGATCCTCAACTCACAAGACATTTGGTCGGAAAGAAGAATTAGTATGAACAGGGGAATTTTAGGGAAAATAGCAACGTGAAAACAAGAAGGAAGCTGTATCTTTCCTTTTATGTATTGGAACCCATGTCAGATTTTGTCTACCTTCAAGCTTAAATGTGCTACCATGCATGACCTTCAGCAGAAGTAGAACTGTTGCCAAAAAGTCCCTTTTGAGCTTGGTCCAAAAATTAGAGAAGCTCGAAGAATATGACCTGGTACCTGTAGCTATGAATCTGTCTACTGCCATTGCCAAAAAGGGGAACTAGTAGATGCACAAAAATTTGTGTGACCCACAACCGGGCTCCTTACTACATCATCCTTCCAAGAGTGAATGAAACATGGTTACTGTTTCCTTTCTGCTTTCAAAACCTTAGGCAAAATTTCATGGGGGCCAACTATAACTGGAAACATGCAAAGAATTCTTGGAAATGTAGTTTTTCTTAGCCAAGTTGCCATGGGACAGAGCTTTCATAGTCCAGCCCTTGTCAACTTGGCACCCATGCACATTTCCAACCAAAGAAAAGAGCAAAACCTTGCTTCTACCTATCATGATGCAACTAACCCATGTACAAATTAGAACATGATAACCCTCTTTAAAAAACGAGATACAAATCCCTTTATCTATCTTGGGTGATTTTCATTTTTCTCTGAGTCTCCTGTGACATCCTGTAGCTTGTAGATTGAAGTCAGATTAACCATAATTAACACATCTTACGTAAATAGGAAGGAATAGGGTAAAAGAAAGGTAGAAGAAAAATGGTCAATATGAGCACATACATATTTGTATCAAAATAAGGAACAAATATTGATAACTATTACAGTCCTAGGTTTTGCAACTGGTTTGGTGGCCATAACTGGTGTTTTCAACTATCTTTTATCAGTACCCACTTTGTATTTGTATTATCCTAAGCAAGACTCTACCTGGTTGAGGTTCCTTGCCTGATGGAGTAACCCAATTCCTCATTTCTGGAGTACTGGACTATTAGCAGTCCTGCTTGTAATGATTTCTGTAGTTTTTCACTGACTTAATCATAGGACATAGTAGTAGTAAGAGGCATCCCTAGGAAACTCTTGCATTACAAACCTTCATTTTGTATAACAATGAAATTTGCTCTTGATAGTCAAGGTCTACCATCCCAATTAGTACTCTAACCACCTTATTTTATTATTGATTCAGTGGCATGAGTAACCTAAAGTGACCAGGTTGCAATCTCAACTACAAGTTCAATGGAATCATTGCTGACTCCCATGGTGGAAGCATTCATTCATTTGAAAATTAATGCATTTGAAGCAGGAAAGCCTAGTTCAGTGTGACAGAAATCAATAATTGTGCTAGTGGATTAGTAGGGGAATAATGAAACTATCCACACATATTTGCATTTCTTGATTCCCCATCATGTGAATCCAGGCTATTGGAAAAACAGCACCATATTTGGATGCTGATTTAGATCATATACCATATCACAGAGGTCATTGTCCTGCCCCATAAGATGCTGCCATTTAGCTGGATTTACAACTAAGTCATATAACTTAGGCCATTCAACTGTCTTTTAGGTCAGCTATTTAAGTTTATGAGAAACATGGTCAGATCAGTGAATTTCATGAATATCAGCCCATTACCACATTTAGTTTGGTGTGAAATTAGTTCTTTAGTCAGAAAAGATGCAATGTAGAATACAATGATGGTAGATAAGGTGGTCTGTAAGTCCATGGTTTATACTTTTGGCACAAGCATTGTAGGCATAAAAGCAAAGCCACACTTGGAATCAATCTATTTCTGTGTAAACAAAACAATGCCCCTTTTATGATGGCAGTAGCTTGATCTAATCAAGCTAAAACCAGGTACCTTGCTAGTACCCCTGAGGAATAGGGCCATATTTGAATCTATCTCTTGCACACTCCCTACTGGGAATCAAGCCTGCAATCCAGGAATGTGCCCTGACCGGGAATGGAATCAGAGACCTCTTGGTGCATGGGATGACACTCAATCAACTGAGTCACACTAGCTGGGCTACAGGTCCATGTTTCTAAACCTGGGCATAATTTTTTAGCAGTTGGCATGGCTACTTTCTTCATGAATTCACCGGGCAAGGACAGGAACATCCGAGAAAGGCAGCTGATTGACATCCACATAAGGCATCATTTTATCTACCTGATTGTTAAACGCTTACTCTGCTGATGTTGATCTTTGGTGAGCTTTCATGTTGGACACAAATACCTTTATACTATATGCACATTTGCAGAGAGTTACACACATATCTCCTCCCCAGATCTCCTTATCACTTACTTTCCAATCATGTTCTTTCCATGCCCCTAATCATCCAGTTAAACGATTAACCAATGTCCACAAAATAGGGTTGATGCAAATCTGTTTAATTTACCTTCCAGATAAAATGAGCAATCTTGTGCACTAATTGAAGGCCTGGCAACTGAGAGATTTTCTTTCATCACTGTACTTTATATTTTTCAATTGCAGTTTACATTTAATATTATTTTGTATCAATTTCAGAAGTACAGATTAGTGCTTAGACAATTGAATACATTACAGTGTTTTCCCAATATTGCCAGTACCCCTCTGGTACCATACATAGTTATTACAGCATTATTGACTTTATTCCCTATACTGTACTTTACATTCCCCTCACTATTTTGTAACTACCAATTTGTACTTCTCACATTCTTCACCTTTTTTACCCTGTCCCCCAACCTCCCTATAATCTGGCAACCATCAATATGTTCTGTGTATCTATGAGTCTGTATTGATTTTGTTTATTTATTTTGTTCTTTAGATTCCACATATGTGAAATCATGTGGTATTTGTCTTTATTTGACTGACTTATTTCACTTAGCATAATACCCTCTAGGTCCAGCCATGCTATCATTAATGGTAAGATTTCATTGTTTTTATGACTGAGTAAAATTCCCTTGTATATATGTAACATGGCTTTTTTATCTATTCATGTATTGATGGGTCCTTGGGTTGCTTCCATAGCTTGGCTATTGTAAATAATGCTGTGATGAACTTAGGGGTGCATATATTCTTTCAAATTAGTGTTTTGGGTTTCTGCAGATACATACCCAGAAGTAGAATCACTGGGTCATAAGGCACTTCTAGTTTTAATATTTTGAGTAAACTTCATATTGTTTTCCATACTGGCTGCACCAATCTACAATCCCACCAATAGTGCCTTTTCTCCACATCCTTGCCAATAGTTGTTGTTTGTTGATTTATTGATGATAGCCATTCTGAAATGTCTGAGGTGATATCTCATTGTGGTTTTAATTTGCATTTCTCAGACGATTAGTGTCATTGAACATCTTTTCATATGTCTGTTGACCATCTGTATGTCCTCTTGGAGAACTGTCTATTCAGGATCTCTGCCGATATTTTAATTGGATTGTTTGGTTTTCTTTGGTGTTGAGTTGTATTAGTTCTTTATAAATTTGGGTATTAATCCCTTATGGGATGTATTATTGGCGAATATCTTCTTCCATTTAGTAGGCTGTCTTTATGTTTTGTTGATGGTTTCCTTTGCCATGCAAAGTCTTTTTAGTTTGATGTAGTCTCATTTGTTGATTTTTTATTTTGTTTCCCTTGTTCAAGGAGATATTGCAGAAAAAATGTTGCTAAGAGAAATTTCAGAGATTTTATTTCTGTTTTCTTCTATGAGTTTTATAGTTTCAAGTCCTACAATTAAAATTTTTACCTATTTTGAGTTTATTTTTGTATATGATGTAAGACGGTGGTCTAGTTTCACTTTTTTTGCATGTATCTGTCCAAATTTCCCAACACCATTTATTGAATAGACTCTTTTTACCCCATTATACATTCTTGTCTCCTTTGTCAAATATTAATTGACAGTATAGGTGTAGGTTTATTTCTGGGAACTCTATGATGATGCATTGATATATATATATATTTCTATGCCAGTATCATCCTGTTTTGATTACTATAGGCTTGCAGTATAGTTTGATATCAGGTAGCATGATATCTCCAACTATATTCTTCTTTCTCGAGATCATTGTGGCTTTTTGTTGAATTTTTGGTTCCATATAAATTCTTGGATTACTTGTTCTTGTTTGGTGAGATATATAATTGCCATTTTGATAGGAATTGTGTTGAATCTATAGATTACTTTGGGTAGTATGGACATTTTTATGATATTAATTCTTCTTATCTATGAGCATAGTATATGTTTCTATTTATTTGTATCTTTTTCAATTTCTTTCTTCTGTGTCATAGTTTTTCATCTAAGGGTCTTTTAACTCCTTCACTAAAATTATGCCTAGGTATTTATTTTTTATTTATTAATTATTTTAATCTTCATCCAAGGATATGTTTATTGATTATTTTTAGAGAGAGAGTTTGAAACATCAATGTGAGAGAGAAACATCCACCAGTCGTCTCCCATATGCACCCTGATCAGGGATCAAACCTGCAACCTAGATATGTGCCCCTACCAGGAATTGAACCCACAAAATTTTGGTATATGGGACAACACTTCAACCAACTGAGCCACCCAGCCAGGATATTTTTTATTTTGTGATGCAATTGTAAATGGGATTTTTTCTTAGTTTCTTTTTCTGATACTTCATTATTGGTGTATAAAAATGCAACTGATTTCTGAACATTTATTTTATATCCTGCTTCTTTACTGAATTCTGTTTTATTTTTATTGTTGAAAGTGTTACAGATGCCCCCTCCTTTTCCCCAATTGACCCCCTCCACCCTGCCCCCACCCTCCCTAGGCCTTTACAACACTATTGTCTGTGCCCATGGGTTGTGCATAAATGCATATAATTTCTTTACGTTCTAGTAGTTTTGTGTGTGGAATCTTTAGTAGTTTCTATATACAGTATAAAGTTATCTGCAAATCATAACAGTTTGGCATCTTCATTTCCAAATTGTATGCCTTTTGTTTCTCTTACTGACTGAATGTTGTGACTAGGACTTCCAGTTCTATGTTGAATAAGAGTGGTGATAGTGGATATCCCTGTCTTGTTTTTTACCTTAAGGGAAATGCTTTTAGTTTTTGCCTGTTGAGTATGATGTGAGCTGTGGGGTTTTCATAAATGACCTTTGTTATGTTGAGGTATGTTCCCTCTATCTCACTTTGCTGATAATTTTTATCATAAATGAGTGCTGGATTTTTTTCAAATAATTTTTCTGCATGTATTGATATGATCATATGCTTTTTATCCTTTATTTGTTTATGTGGGTGTATCATGTTAATTGATTTGCAGATGTCATACCAACCTTGCATCCCAGGAATAAATACCATTGATCATGGTGTATGGTCTTTTTAATGTATTGCTGAATTAGGTTTGCTAATATTTTATTGAGGATTTTTGTATCTATGTTCATCAGGAATATTGGCCTACAATTTTCTTTCTTTTAAGAGTCTTTATCTAGTTTTGCAATTATGATAATGCTGGCCTTGTAAAATAAGCTTGAGTCTAACCCTCCTCTTAATACTTTGGAATAATTTGACAAGGATGTGTGTTAGTTCTTTCAATGTTTGGTGAAATTCACCAGTGAAACCACTAAGGCTAGGTTTTTTTTTTTTAATTTTTATTACTGCTTCGATTTCATTTCTTGCATTTGGTCTGCTCAGATTTTCTGTTTCTTCTTGATTCAGTTTTGGAATATTGTATGTTTCTAGGAATTTATATGTTTCTTCCAGATTGTACAATTTGTTGTCATAGAGTTGTTCATAATATTTTCTTACAACCTTTTACATTTTTGTGGTGTCAATTGTTACTTCTCACCCTTCCATTTCATATTTTATTCATCTGGGTATTCTCTCTTTTTTTTTTTCTTTCTTGATGAGTCTGATTAAAGGTTTATCAATCTTGTTTTTCTCTTCAAAGAACCAACTCATTTTATTTTGTATTTATTTTAGACTGTATTTCATTTACTTCTGCTTTGATCTTTGTTATGTTCTTCCTTCTACTCACTTTGGACTTTGCTGTTTATTTTTTAGTTCCTTTAGGTGTAATGTTAGATTGTTTATTTGGGAGTTTTCTTGTTTCTTGAGGTAAACCTGCAATGCTAATAATGTTCCTATTGGGAATGCTTTTGCTGTGTCCCATTGATTTTGGATTGTAGTGTTTTCATTTTAATTTTTCTCTAGGTATGTTTTGATTTCTTCATTGATCTCAATGTTAACCCCTTCATTGTTTAGTAACATGCTATTTAGCTTCCATGTCTTTGTGTGTTTTTACATTATTTAATGTAATTAATTTCTAATTTCTTACTATTGTAGTCAGAGAATATGGTTGATAATGATTTCAATCTTTTATCATTTATTGAGACTTGTTTTGTTTTCTAATATGTGGTCTATCTTAGAAAATGTTCCATGTGCACTTGAAAGAATTTATATTCTGCTGCTTTGGGGTGAAATGCTCTGAAAATATCAATTAAATTCATCTGGTCTAGCATGTCATTTAAGGCTGCCATTTCCTTGTTGATTTTCTGTCAATGGGGTATTAAAGTACCCAATCATGACTGTATTACTTTCAATCTCTCCATTTCTGTCCATCAAAGATTTCCTTTATATATTTAGGTGCTCCTATGTTGGGTGCATAACAGTTTACAAGGGTTATATCCTCTTGTTAAATTGATACGTTAATGATTATGTAATGTCCTTCTTTGTCTCTTATTTTAATGTTTGTTTTAAAGTTTATTTTTTGTGATATAAGTATTACTATCCCAGCTATTTTTGTTTCTATTTTCATAGACTATTGTTTTACATTTTAAAATTTTTAATCTGTGCATGTCTTTCATTCTGAGGTGGGACTCTTGTAGACAGCATATATATAGGCCTTGTTTTCTTATCCATTTAGTTACCCTATGTCTTTTGAATGGAGCATTTAAGTAATTTGAATCTAAAGTGATTATTGGTAGTTATGTATTTATTGCCATTTTATACTTTATAATTGTTTCTCTTTTTCCTTTTTTTCTTCTTAAAGAAGTCACTTTAACATTTCTTGTAATATTGGTTTGGTGGCAATGGCAGTAGTACAATCCAAAGCCCCAGGCCATTCCCAAACTCATAAATATTTTCAAAGGTTTATGAAGTTCAGGTTGTCTACATAGAGGTTCACCCTACGCCAGTGATCCTGACCCTTTCCTTTAGACACTCACCCTCACCACAGAAGTATCAGGCCCTCTGCCCTATCACAGGACCACTCTCTGTGGCTGAGGCACCACTAGAACTGTGAGACCCTCACTACCGTGAGTTCCTTCAGGCCTTATCTGGGACTGAGGCAATTCTTTTTTTTTACTATTATTAATTAATTTATTTTTGTTACAGATGTTGCACTTTTTCCCCCATTGACACGCTCCTATCGATCCTGCCCCGCCCCAGTATTGTTTTCTATAACCATTGGTTATGCATATAAGTTCTTTGGTTTATCTCTTCCCTCCCCACCTACATGAAACCTACTTCCATGTCTCTGGGTCTATTTTGTTCATCTACTTATTTTGTTCATTATATTCCACAAATAAGTGAGATCATGTGATATTTGTCTTTTTCTGATTGGCTTATTTTGCTTAGCATAGTACTCTCCAGGTCCCTCCATGTCATCTCAAAAGATAAGAGGTCTTTCTTTCTTACACCTGAATAGTATTCAATTGTGTATAGGTACCATAGGTATCATAGTTTTTTTATTCACACACCTATTGATGGACACTTGGGCTGTTTCCAGATCTTAGCAATTGTAAATAGTGCTGCTATGAACATAGGGGTACATATATTCTTTCTGATTGGTGTGTCAGGGTTCTGAGGATATATTCTTAGAAGTGGGATCACTGGGTCAAATGGCAGTTCAATTTTTAATTTTTTGAGGAAACACCATATTGTTTTCCATAGTGGCTACACCAGTCTGCATAACCACCAGCAGTGTACTAAAGTCCCTTTTTCTCCACACCCTCGCCAGCACTTATGTGATGATTTGTTATTGGCAGCCATTCTGACAGGTGTGAGGTGAAACCTCATAGTCATTTTAATTTGCATCTCTCAGATGATTAGCGATGAGCAAAAAAATGTTTTTTTCATATGTCTCTTGGCCATTTTTATGTCCTGTTTGGAGAAGTGTCTATGTAGCACTTCTGCTGATTTTTTAAATTGGATTCTTTGTCTTCCTTTTGTTGAATTGTATTAGTACTCTGTATGTTTTGAAAATTAACCCCTTATGTGATGTATCATTGGCAATTATGCTCTCCCATACATTGGGTTCCCTTTCCATTTAATGCTTGTTTCTTTTGCTGTGCAAAAGCTTTTTAATTTTATGTAGACCCATTTATTAATATTTTCCTTAGCTTCTCTTGCTTTAGGAGTTGTGTCAGTGAAAATTCTGTTGCATGTGATGTCTGAAATTTTGTTGCCTACATTTTCTTCTACGATTTTTATGGATTCACATGTCACATTTAAGTCTTTTATCCATTTTGAGTTTATTCTTATATATGGTGTAAGTTGGTGGTCTAACTTCATTTTTTTGCATGTAGCTGTCCAGTTTTCCCAACACCATTTATTAAAGAGTCTATTTTTGCTCCATTGAATGCTCTTGCCACCTTTGTCAAATATTAATTGAGTCTAATGTCTTGGGTCAATTTCTGGGTTCTCTGTTCTGTTCCATTGATCGATATGCCTGTTCTTGTGTCAGTACAAGGCTGTTTTTATTACAGTGGCTTTGTAAAATAACTTGATGTCCGGTATTGTGAACCCTCCTACTTTGTTCTTTTTCAAGATTGCTGGGGCTATTCAGGATCATTTTGGTTCCCTTTAATCTTTTGGAGTGTTTGTTCTAGTTCTGTGAAATATGTTGTTGGTATTTTCATAGGGATTGCATTGAATCTATAGATTGCTTTTGGTAGCATGGACATTTTAATGATGTTAATTCTTCCAATCCATGAACAAGGTATACACTTCCACTTTTTATATTTTCGTCTATTTCTTTTTTCAGTGTTCTGTAGTTTTCTGTGAACAGGTCTTTTACTTCTCTGGTTAAGTTTATTTCTATGTATGTTATTATTATTATTATTATTATTATTATTATTTTTGCTGCAATGGTAAATAGGATTTTTTTTTTTTAGTTTTCCTTTCTGTGAGTTAATTATTGATATATAAGAATGCCATTGATTTCTTGATGTTAATTTTGTATCCTGCTACTTTGCCAAATTGATTTATTAAATCTAGTAGATCTTTAATGGACTCTTTATGAGTTTCTATGTACAATATCATGTCATCTGCGAATAATGACAGTTTCACTTCCTCCTTTCCAATTTGGATCCCTTTTATTTTTTTCTTCATGTCTAGTTGCTGTGGCTAAGATTTCCAGTACTATGTTAAATAAGAGTGGTGGAACTGGGCATCCTTGTCTTGTTCTTGTTCTTAAGGGAAATGCTTTTAGTTTTTGCCCATTGAGTATGATGTTGGCTGTAGGTTTTTCATATATGGCCTTTATTATGTTGAGATATGGTCCCTCTATTACCACATTGCTGAGCATTTTTATCAGAAATGGGTTCTGGATTTTATCGAATGCTTTTTCAGCATTTACTGTTATGATCATATGGTTTTTATCTTTCATTTTGTTTATGTGGTGTATCACATATATTGATTTGTGAATATTGTACCAGCCTTGCATCCCTGGAATAAATCCCACTTGGTCATAGTGAATAATTTTTTTAATGTATTGCTGGATCCAATTTGCTAATATTTTGTTAAGGATTTTGGTATCTATGTTCATCAGGGATATTGGCCTATAGTTTTCTTTTTTTATGGTGTCTTTATCTGGTTTTGGAATTAGAATTATGCTGGCCTCATAAAATGAGTTTGGAACTCATCCTTTTTGGATTTTTTGGTATAGTTTGAGGAGAATGGGTGTTAGTTCTTCTTTGAATGTTTGGTAAAACTCCCCCATGAAGCCACCTGGGCCTGGGCTTTTGTTTCTTGGGAGATTTTTATTTATTTATTTATTCATTATATCTTCAATTTCCTTACTTGTTATTGGTCTGCTCAAGTTTCTATCTCTTTCAGGTTCAGTTTTGGGAGATTGTGTGATTATAGAAATTTGTGCATTTCACCTAGATTGTCCAATTTGTTGGCGTATAATTGTTCATAGCATTCTTTAATGATTCTTTGTATTTCTGTGGTGTCAGTTGTTACTTCTCCTCTTTCATTTCTGATTTTGTTTACTTGGGGCCTCTCTCCTTGTTTATTGGTGAGTCTGGCTAAGGGTCCATCAATCTTGTTTATCTTTTCAAAGAACCAGCTCTTTGTTTCATTGATCTTTTGAATTTTTTTTTTAGTCTGTATGTCATTTATTTCCACTCTGACTTTTACTATTTCTTTCCTTCTATTTGTTCTGGGTTTTGTTTTGTTTGTTTGTTTTTACTTTCTAGTTCTTTAAGTTGTATGGTTAGATAATCAGTCAGAAATTTTTCTTGTTTCTTGAGGTAGGCCTGTAGTGCTATGAACTTCCCTCTCAGGACTGCTTTTGCTGCATCCCATAGATTTTGTGTTATTATGTATTGATTTTCAATGGCTTCCAGGAAGTTTTTAATTTCTTCCTTGATCTCCTTGGTAACCCATTCATTGTTTAATAACATGCTATTTAGCCTTCATGTGTTTCAATGTTTTAGAGTGTTTCTGTTGTAATTGATTTCTAGTTTCATGCCATTGTGATCTGAGAAGATGCTGAATATGATTTCAGTCTTCTTGAACTTGTAGAGACTTAGTTTGTGTCCTAACATATGGTCTATCTTTGAGAATGTGCTATGTACACTTGAGAAGAAAGAATTCTGCAGTTTTGGGGTGCAATTCTCTGAAGATATCTCTTAAATCCATTTGATCTATTGCATCACTTAGAGCAGCAACCTGTGGGTCGTGACCCCTTTGGGGGTCGAACGACCCTTTCACAGGGGTTGCCTAAGACATAACAGTAGCAAAATTACAGTTATGAAATAGCAACGAAAATAATTTTATGGTTGGGGTCACCACAACATGAGGAACTGTATTAAAGGGTCGCAGCATTAGGAAGGTTGAGAACCACTGACTTAGAGTCTCTGTTTCCTTGTTAACTTTTTTGTCTAGAGAATCTATCGAGTGATGTCAACAGGGCGTTGAAGTCCCCTGCTACGATTGTATTGTTGCCAATTTCTCCTTTGAAGTCCTCCAGAAGTTTTTAAAATGTATTTTGGTGCTCCTATATTGGTGCTTATATGTTTACCGAGTTATATCCTCCTGTTGGATAGATTCTTTCAAAATTATATACTGCCCTTCTGTGTCTTTAGTTATGGCCTTCATTTTGAAGTCTATTTTTATCAGATATGAGTATTGCTACCCCAGTTTTTTTTTCCTTTCCGTTTGCTTGGAAAAAATTTTTTTTCCATCCCTTCATTTTCAACCTATGTGAGTCTTTTATTGTGATATGGGTCTCTTATAAATAACATATATATCAGCCATGCCTTCTTATCCATTAAGCTACTCTGTGTCTTTTCATCAGAGCATTTAGTCCATTTAAGTTTCAGGTTATTATTGATATGTACTTATTTATTGTCATTGTTTATTCTGGTTATGTTTCTCTTACCTTTTCTTCTGTTTATTACAGCAGTCCTTTTAACATTTCTTGGAGTACTGGTTTGGTGCTAATATATTCCCTTAGCCTTTTTTTTTTTTTTTTTTTTTTTTTTTTTTGTCTAGGAAGCTTTTTATTTCACTTTCTATTTTGAATGATAACCTTGCTGGATAGAGTAGTCTTGGATTCAGCTCCTTGTGTTTCATCACCTTGATTACTTCATGCCTTTCCCTCTGGCCTGTAGTGTTTCTGTTGAGAAGTCAGCTGATAGCATTAGGGTTTTCCTTTGTAGGTAACCTATTGCTTATCTTTTGCTACCTTTAGGATTTCTCTCTGTCTTTAACTTTTGGCATTAATTTTTTTTTCTTTATTGAGTTCAGAGAGAGAGGGAGTGAGAAATAGAAACATCGATGAGAGAGAATATCGATTGGCTGCCTCCTGCATGCCCCTCACTGGGGATCGGGCCCACAACCTGGGCATGTCCGTGACCGGGAATTAAACCTGCGACCTCTTGGTGCATGGGTCGATGCCCAAACATTGAGCCACACCGGCCGGGCAATTTTGGGCATTTTAATTATTTTGTGTCTTTGTGTGGGTCTTTTTGGGTTTTTCTTACTTGGGGCTCTCCGTGGTTCTTGAACTTGTATGCCTTTTTCTTTCACCAATTTAGCTAAGTTTTCTGTCACTAGTTCTTCAAATATATTCTCTAACCCTTGCTCATGTTCTTCTTCTTCTGGAACTCCTGTGATGCAGATGGTGTTATGTTTCATATTGTCCCACAGTTCTCTAAAGCTGACTTCCTGTTTTTAAATTGTTTTTTTCTTCTTTTTGGTTCTCTGATTAGGTGATTTTTTTTCTACCCTGCCTTCTAATTCACTGATTAGATCCTTGGCTTCCTCTACTCTGCTGGTTATTCCTTCCAATGTGTTCTTATGTCATTCTCAATTTCCACTTGGTGGTTTTTCATTTCCAATTCATTGTTTTTCAATGTTTCTATATCTTTATTCATGTTTTTGAGCTTCCGCATAATCATTACTCTGAACTCTGTCTCTGATATTTTGCTTAATTCCATTTCACTTATCTCATCATCTGTATAATTCTCTTGTTCTTTCATTTGGGATTTATTTCTTTGTTTCACCATTTGGCTGTCTCAGTGGGTTTTGGAGCAAGCCAAGTTGTCCCTCTGACTCTTGGTGTTCTGTTGGTTCTGGCTCCCTCTATTGGGTTTGGATGAATGTAGGAGGACCCATGTTAAGCACCACTGTCAAGTCTTACTTTCCTGGGTAGATTTGCAGGCCAAGGAAAGGTTCAGTTATCCCCTAGCTTTTTCCTGCAGGCTATTAGTTTCAATTATTTGATGAGAATCAGGTTGTAGCCCTCAGCTGAATGAAAAATCCCTCGGGTGTACAGAGAGGATTTCCAGCAGGTTGGACAATTGCTTGCTGTCAGACTCTGGATGTTAATGAGCTTCAATTTGCATTGCTCTTGCCTGGCCTGGTGGTGTTAAATTCCTGAGGGAAGGGATGTTGCTTCTCTCTGGGGCTCTGGGAAGGGGCTCTTTGAGTAAGATGGTGACTGTCCTTTGAGGGAGTGATTCAGCATAAATCTTCCAGTGTCCTTTTCAGCTCTCTCTGGGCCAGGAGTCCTGGACTCTCTTCACACAGTTCCAGTCCAGTCCACCCTTCCTCTTTGGGAGCCCAAGGTGAGTGGCTGTAGCTGATTTAGTTCTCTGGCCCTTCAGGGAACTGACTGCTCACAGCTAAAACAGCCCTCAGCTGCTGTCCATAGGTTCCCAGTCCACCCTCTGGTGCTTCCACAGTTCCTTCCAGGCTCGATTTGTTGTCTTCCTCTCATCCCTGGTTATAAGGGTTCTTTCCAGCTGTTTTTCAGTTGGTTTGTCCCAATGACTTGTCTTTATTTTAGTTGTAATTCCAGTTTGGTCCTTGGAGACCATCTGTGTAGCTTCCATTTACTCTGCCACTATTTCTCTCTCTCACTATCTATTTAAGTCCTTACTGAGTTCATCCATTGTTCGTCTAATTTCCTTGAGCATCTTTCTAACCATTGTTTTGAACTCTGCATTTGGTAGCTTTCTTGTCTCCATTTCTTTCTGTTCTTTTTTGAGGGATTTCTCCTGTTCTTTCATCTGTGGCATGTTTCTTTGTTTCCCCATTTTGGCTGCGCCTCTTTATTTGTTTAAGTGTATTAGGTAGATCTGCTATGTCTCCCAGGCTTTCTTTGTTGGCCTTATGTAATAGGGGGCCTGTGTGGCTAAATGGCACAGACTCTGTGATCATCTGATTTAGGTGCTAGAGGAATGTTTTTGTGTGGTTATGTGACCTTTCCTTTTGTAGTTGTGCCTTGATTGCTGTTGTCTCTTCCATGGGTGGGGTTGATCCTCAAGTTGGCTGACTATGAAAATTGACCCCAATCAAAGTGTACAAACTCAGTGTGGGAGCTGGTGCCTCCTGAAATCTCCCTTTGGGTGTATTGCTTGTGAGCTAATTGGGTCATGCTCTGATGTGCTTTAAAGCTTGCCACTAGATGTGTTGGTTCTGAGGCATCTTGCGAGGGACTCCAGTGAAGTTCAATGTCAGGTGCTGCCTGTGACCTATTCTGTGCTACCTCTTTTTCAGCCACAAAGTGATCCACGGTTTGTGGCAGCCTCTGCTCATCCTGGGTGTGCGTGGTGGGGGCCAAGCTGCATACCAAGGCTGGCTTCCACCAGCACCAAGCTGGGTTCAGTCTGCAAAAGGTGAAAAGCACCCAAAGATCCACCTTGGCCTGCCAGCTGCTTGTTAGGCTCAGTCACCAAAAGAGCCTCTGGTGGCATATAAGTTGCCCAAGGGAGATTCTCAGTAAGTCATCTGGCAGGGGTAAGTAGGGTTTGCCAGATTGATACAGATTCAACATTTGTGCCCATGCTAGGTTGAGACCACTCAGCAAAAGTCACACCAAGGCCATTTGCCACCTGTTGGGGGCCTGTGGAAATTTGTGGTGGGGCAGGGTCTTAGGGAATTTTCAGGGTAAGGCCAGAAGAGTTCATAAGGTTAAAATAGACCAATATTTGGCCTTGTGCATGGAAAACTGCACAGGAATGGTGGTATCAGTGAGGTGTGCAAGAGAAAAATGACAGCTACCGTAGAGCCACACATCTCTGTGTTGATCTCTGCCACCCCTAGTCTCCCTAGACCTCCTTGAGAGCCTTCCAAAAAAGTTTTCACTGAGGGCTTAGGCTGGCAACAGCCAGCAGACTCGCTTATCAGATTGGGGGCACATGGAGTTGGGAGGGTGAAGTTAGTGCATTGCCCCAAGCTGGTAACATATGGAGGGGCATGCTTGACATATAAAAGATAGAATCTATGGCCATTGTAAAAGGGACTCACAACAGGGACCTTGGTACTTATCCTTCCAGCCCTTTCCCCAAAGTCAAACTACCCAGTCTTTCCCTGTATAACTCCAGTCTGCTCTGAGCTGCCTTTTCTGTGTCAGATCCCGGGGTGAGTGGCTGTGAATGAGATTGTGTACACTGGCTCTTTCAGAGAGTGCTTGTGTTTACATCAGACTCTTTGCTGATTTTCACAGCCAGATATTATGTGGGCTCTTTTTCCTAGTTCTGCTGCTCCAGGCTGGGGAGCCTGGTATGGGGTTGTGACCCCTCACTCCTCAGGGCTCTTGCAGCTGAGATAGCCTTCTGGATTCTCAATTGCTGGACATGGGTACAGGGCCAGACCTTTTCTTATCTCCACCCTTCCTAACAGTCTGTCTGTGGCTTCTTCTGTAAATCCTTGGTTGTAAGACTTCTCTTCAGCTAGTCTTTAGTTGGTTATTCAGTTTAGTTGTTCTATAATTTAGTTGTAATTCCAGTTTGGCCTGAGAGGAGGTGAATATACTTTCCAGCTACTCCACTACTATTTTGGATCTCCATCACTGCACTTTTAAGATTAGCTTCTTGTTTGATCCTGAACTCTATAACAAACTGAATGTTTGACCATGGGCCACCAAAAATACATGTTATCTAAATTTCCCATGATGAAATGAATATTATTTAACACATTCAACCATAATGTTCTGGATGAACAGCAGCATTTCTTCAACAAATGACAGTGGTATAGCTAAAAAGTAGAGGATTTTGTTTGAATAAGTCCTGAAGAAACAAGAAAGCTGCACAAGTGTGGTATAACGGGAAATATATATTTGATCTTTGTTCCCAGTTTCTGGCACTGAAGTCCTAAAACCCTTGACATTTTCTGAGTGACAGGAGTGATTGAAGTTTTATTGTTCATTCATAGCAAGCTCCTTTCAACATAGTTTAGTTTATGCTAATAAGGTGACTCTTGGATGGACCTTAGATAGCTTCTGGATTGGGGCTGATCTCTAGAAATCAAGCCATGATTAGAGGGTTAGAACTTTTATCCCATGAACTAATCTCTAGGGAGGAGAGAGAGGTTGGAGATTGACTTCAATCACCAATGGCCAATGATTTGATCAATCATGACTACACAATTAAATCTCTATTTAAAACCTTTAAATAATAGGATGTAGGAAGGCTTCTAGGTTGGTGAATACATCCAAATGCTAAGAAGTTGGCATGCCTAGAGAGGGCATAGTAGCTCCATTCAACTACCTCATACCTTGGCCTATGCATCTTTCAACTTCAGTATCCTGAGTTGTATCCTTTATAATAAACCAGTAAATGTTTAATAGATATATTGACTGCCCATCCATTTGGGTCTTTAGAAAAGGGTAAGAGAACATGGAATACCTTTGCAGGCTCTACTACAGAGAACAGAATGTCAATATTATAAAATAAGTGAACGCAATTGAAAGGAAGTGTGCAGACAGCCTGATCAAACATATGTCACCAATGATAAGTGTCCCTTTGTGGACTCTCTGTGTTGATATTCCAGACTACTAACCTGGCATATGTAGTCTAAGCTGGAATGATCTTGCCCCATCTCATCAGTTGCTTAAGCCTGTCCTTTAATTTTATTTTAAATTGTCTAATCACTCTGTGGCTTGGGAGTGATATGAAGCACTGAGATTGCATCATATATCCCATGATTGAGTTCACTGATGTGTATTTAGGGTCATCAATCTGGAGTCATTGTTAGACGCAATGTGTTCAGGAAACATGAACAGGAAACAAATGTGTTTTTGTAGATCCTGGATAATGTGGCCAAAGTCAGTGGAATACACAAGAATGGCTAGCAGATGCCAAAGTTTCAACAGCAGTGAGGATCCAGTGAAATTCTCTAGATGGGACCCGAGGCTCAAAATGATTAACCTATTAAGTATGTCCTGGCCCAATGGCTTAGGAAATTGTTCCTGGACAGCATTTTTAGCCTTGGCCAGAGTTTGGTGGGTGTAACAGCTTTATCATGCTCTTTTACCATTTTCTGATGGCAATGGCCGTCCATGTGTGTAGACCAAGTCTAGGAGTATATTTGAATTTCTACACATCATCATCTTGTGGATTCAGGAGGTGATCTATCACACATTTATTTGCTCTAGGGAAGAGGACACTTCAGTTTCAGCATTTAGCTAACAAGCCCAGTCTGCATATTGATTATGTTTTCCCTCATCTGTGTTAGAGGCTTTTCTAGTGAGCATCAACATGAGTAACAAAAGGCTTATTGGAAACAGAAGTGATTCTTATTTAAATGTCTGTATCCCACCAGGGGGGTTGTTTTCTATGTTAATCTGAGGCTTGCCAATTGTCTGATCAAATGTGAAGGCCATTAGCTATAACCTCTGAAGCACACACATTTATGGTTTTCAACATGTCTCAATAAAAAAAGGCCCTAATTTTAGCAATTCCCATCCCATCAGAGATTGAGGACAAAGGTTAGCAGGGATATACAAAGACAATATATCAATATCAAAAATACATCATTAGTGGAAGCTATAAAAATAGAGATTTGTAGGAGCTCTAAGAGACTCACCCATAGTCCAGCTTGGGCAAGGGTCTTCTTGGTGGTGTCTTTCGACTCCAAACTACTTTTCCCTCAGAGGTTTTGGGGACCACAGTCACCTATGAAATGATATGTAGAAGGACAATAAGTTTAATTTTTCACCTCTCTATTGAATTTTAACCTTGGCATAGGAACTCCAGTCCTGCCTTTGGACAGAGGGACATTGGCTTAACCCCTAGTCTTATTTGTTTTTGAAAGCTGAGAGATCAGGTTCTAGTTCAATTTCCTCTGAAAAAAAATGGAAAGGCTGGCCGAAAAATGAGTACATATCTGGAAAATGAGAAAAAAAAAACAAACACGTCAAACTGGGTAGGGGAGCCTGAGACCCAATCTTGCCATAAACCTTGCTACCTGCATGGTAACTCAAAACCCAGAGCTTCAACCTGAGGAGTGAAGGGTTTGAACCCCACATCAGGCATACCATTTTAAATATCTGCATCTGAAAGATAAGCCCTCAAAACATCTAGCTTTGAGAATTAATAGGGCTCATTCCCATGAGACCCCCTGTTGCAATCTGAGAAACAGCTCTTATACACTCGGGCTTACACAGCCCAGGCCCTAGCTCAGAGGCAGATGATCCTGTTCAAACTTTAAGTGAAAGGGGCTCATTTGTATATATCAAAGCATTGGCCTGAGTGACAGGCACCTAATTTAACACACATGTAAGAGACTGCTGTAACTCTCTGGGCACACAGACTGGTGGGTGCCATCCTTATGTGCTCCCTTTACCTTGCTGCAGATGGGAAGAACCATTTATTTAATTTATTTTTTCTTTTCCAGTGGGCACCATCTTCACACTCTCCCTCTGCCACACTCCAGTAAACCTATAGTTGACAGAAGGGCTTCTAGTGCCCTGATTTCTGAAGGTGTCACCCAGGCAATACTCTTTCATCCCCTGGCTCTGGGGCCCAGGGCAGTTTGTTTCCTGGGTTCCAAAAAACTATAATAATTAAAGACGCAGTTCTTGGCAAGCTAATACCCCAAGGACACTTCACAGACAGTAAACTGAAACACATCCTCAGTCATTCTGTGAAAGATGCCTATTTGCTTGACCCAGAGCTCTGGCCTCAAGGGTAGGTTCTGGATTGACACACATCTAGTGGCTTAAGAAGTGATTTCAGGGAAAATGGCCTGTGGATGCCATCTTTGTGATCTCCCTCTGCTTTTTAACAGCTAGCCAGTATCTCTCAGAAAATAGCTTATATAGTTGTTTGGAGCCCCAATTTTTGCAATTCCCACCCAGGAGACATGTTCAGATTGCCTGGCTCTGGTGGCTAGCAGGGCTTACTTGTGGGACTACAGGACTGTACATATTTGCATATTTTCAAAGATGCTGTTTTTATAGCAATAACAAGAGTTGGCGAGGATATGAAGAAAATGAAATGCTTGTACACCGATGGTGGGAATATAAATGGTGCAGCTCCTATAGAAAACACTGTGGTGATTCCTCAAAAAATTAAAAATAGAACTACCATATGATCTAGCAATTAGACTTCTGGATTTTTATCCAAACAAAATGAAAACACTAACTATAAAAGATATATGCAGCCCAATGTTCATTGCAGCATTATTTACAACAGGAAACAACCTAAGTATAAAGAAATATGATATAGAGTGGTACATTATTCAGCCATAAAAAATGAAATCTTGTCATTTGCAACAACATGGATGGATTTCGAGGGCTTTATGCTAAGTGGTATAAATTAGGCAGAGAAAAACAAATACTGTTCAATCTCACTTATATGTGGAATTTAAAAACAAAAATAAATAAAACAGAAAACAAGCTCATAGATACAAAGAACAGATTAGTGGTTGCCAGAGGCAGTGTTTGGAGGGTGGGATAAATAGGTGAAGGGGGTCTAAAGGTGTGACAGGCACCTCTTACAGACACCAGAGAGGTGTTATTGGACAGCCCTCTGAATCAGAGGGAGTGGGCTGTCCTTAACCTCAATCCTTATCTTATCATATAAATGAATTTATAGGAGAGACCTTGATTGTGTTGTGTAAGGTATTTTTAAAAACATTAATGCAAGTGCATTTATTAAAACATTAAAGCATGCACATCTATTAATGAAGCAAAGCAAGCAAACCTATACATCTGGCTTATGAAGCACCGACAGGCTCTCGGCTAATCTGAAGAGCGAGTGGGGTGGGGGTTTTCTGCCTTATATACCCTTCTGCCTATAAATTTTTTAAAAAGTTTCTTTGCTAGATATCCTGGTACAGATTAACTATAAATGTCTCCCCTTTTCTTTACTATCACTTTTCCACAATTTACGGGAAACACCTGGCTTTTTTGTTTGTACTCCTCTCTTCTCCTCCATGCTGATTTAACAGTTTCAGGATGATTTGCACTAAGTGGTCTTTGATCCCCCCCACCTTCCATTCCCTCTCCTCTCCTGCATTCTTCTGTGAGAAGGAGAGTTTTTTTCTTTATTGATATTAGAGAGAGAGAGAGAGAGGAAGGGACAGGGAGAGAGAGATAGAAACATCGATGAGAGAGAACATCGAATGGCCGCCTCCTGCATGCCCCCACTGGGGATTTGGTTCACAACCTGGGCATGTGCCCTGACCACGAATCAAACTGGCGACCTCTTGGTACATGAGTCGATGCTCAACCAGTGAGCCACACCAGCTGGGTGAGAAGGAAATATTTTAATCTGGTTATCAAGATAAGGCCCTGCTACAAGCAGTCTGCAAAGCTTTTTGGCTTTAATTTACCTGCCTCAGTTTCCCTATTCCACATGTCCAGAATTTTCCAAGCTTTTCATTGACCTACAAGAAAGGTATAAACTTCTAGTTATAAATTAAATAGGTCATGGAGATATAATGTACAGCTTGGTGATGATAGTTAATACTGTATTGCATATTTTAAAGTTGCTTAGAAAATAAATATTAAAATTTCACATCACAAGAAATTTTTAAACTATATAAGGTGAAAGATGTTAACTAGACTTATTATGGTGATTGTTTCACAATGTATACAAATATTGAATCATTTTGTTGTACATCTGAAACTAATATAATGTTATATATCAATTATACCTCAATTAAATTCAAAAAACAAAATAAAAAAGCTGAGAAATCTAGACAAAATCTGCTGGGCCTTTTGATCTATCCCCATGCAAACAGAGATGAAGTAGGAAGTGACCTGTGTTAGTTGCAGGGGCTGTTAATGTGTATATCCCAGCAGGTCCGTCTTCGTGGATTTAGCCACAGGTTTTCTAGAGAGGGAAAGGGAGGAACAGAGAGTGAGATAAGCAGCTGGCTAGGGTAGACAGCTGTTTCCTGGCTGGGATTCCCATGGGCATGCAGGGTGGGCTTTTTCAAGCAGAGCCTGGGCTTCCCTGGAAGGCATAGCAACCAGAAGGCTGCAGCTGCTATTCCTGCTGCTGTTTGCATTTTGTTATCCTGGCAACAGCTGCTGTAAGGGCACTCTGAAGGAGTGGTGTTGTGGTAATACATATACCCCAATGCTGTACCACTCTCCCTTTATTACCTTTAGCCAGATTACTTCTGAGGGTTCTAATTAAGTTACTAAGTTCTCTTCAGGGCTGCTGGGCAAAGCAATCTCAAAAGGTACTACACTTTCTTTCTCTTAAAAGTTCAATAGCTTGTTAACTGCAGGGTGTTTATTGGTACCAGGAACATACTTAGAGTTACTCAGCCTGTGCAAGACACTCCACCTGCATCTCTGGTCCCATTGTTGTACAGCCCTAAGCAGTGGCTAGGATACTACTTCCCTAGTTTTTTTTTTTTTTTTTGAACGCCTCTGTCGGATCCCTTGTATTACCAGCCAGGTGAGATCAGATAAGTAATCAGGGACTAAAGAGGGCCTGATACCCAGCCCCCCCTCAGAACTGAAAAGATTACATAAAAAATCTGCTAACAACTTCTAAAATGCCCCATGGCTACCTCTAGCACTTCCCAAGACTCATATGCATGACTGGCAAAGTGCCCCACCGGACATTCAGACTCTTGAAGACAATCCAATATCACTTTATAATATGCCCGGCAGACTCATCTAATAACTCCCAAAGGTACTGCACGGGATCTTCAGGATTTTTGCTTTCCCAGAATGGCTATGTGGTTAAATGACTGCCTGGCTCACTATACCAATTTATCAGGAGCCAAGCTGAACTGGAGAGAAATCTGATCTGCCAGTTTTCAGAGCAGCTGCTTAAGACAACAAGCCAAAATGAAAGTAACATTCAAGCTTTAAATCACTTACTGCAATAACATAAACAAAAACTTAAAATGAAGTACGTGCTGAATCCCCTCTATTTTGTGTTTGCCCATGAAACAGTACCAATATAGTGTAAGATGTATGAACACAGAACTGAAGATGTCTTTCTGTGGAGGGAGCCCTATTTTATTTCAGCAAAATGTTCCTACAATTCTATGGACCCAGGAGCTTGGGAATAGAAGAGGAAGAAGTTCTAAGAGTGTAAGGAATACTGATTCAGACAGGAGAAAATGTGTCTTCAAGGTTCACTCCATCTCCATCAATCCAACATCCCAAGGAGATTTCAGCAGAAGCACCTGAGGAAGGCCTCTACCAGAGTCACCTGATAAAAAACCCTCCAAATGGAGGCAACTGGGTTAAGGAAAACAGCTATGTGTAAGAGCATGGCCAGTCAGGGTATCCTGATTTCTTGACAGTAACTCCCTTCAGATAATTTAAAGCATTGTTTATATAACAAGTCTGGTATAGAAAGAATAGAATTCTTTGTGAAATCTGCCAGGTAAAACCTATGCAATTATCTATGATCAGGCCTGAAAAATAGAACACATAATTTTTAACCAGGAGCCAGCTTCCTCATTTTCACTATATTTTTTTAAAGGTTTTTTTTTTTGTTGTTCTTTTTTTTTTTTTTTTTTTTTTTTTTAGTGTTTGCTCTAGAGATTAACATATACATCTTAACTTTTCAGAAATAGCTTCAGAGTTATATTAATTTAATTCTGCTTAGATATAGAAATGTTACTTCTATATTGCTGTATTCCCTTTATATTATTTTGTGGCATTATTGTACATGTTAAATAATAAATGTTACAAACCCAAGAATACATTGTTATAATTATTACTTTATATAATTTTATGTCTCTTAAAAAATCTGAGAAGAAAGGAAAGCAAGAATGTATTTATAGCTCTTGTTATGTTAACTTTATTATTTCTCATAGCTGGTTGTCTTAGTTTGTTCCTGTGAATTCAAGTTACCATCTGGATTAATTTCCTTAGCCCAAGACAGCTTGTTCCCACCCATCTCCTTTGTGTTGTTATTGCTAGGTATATTATATTTCTATATGTTATATTCACAAAAATATTATATATATATTATTTTATACAATTGTTTTTTAAATCAATTAATAAAAGAATAAATATGCATGCATGCAGTCTTTTATAATTACATAGTTACTCTTGCTGTTGCTCTTTGTGTGTATTTATGTATTCAAATTACCATATGGAGTCATTCATTCTCAGACTCGAGAACTTCCTTTAGTAGTTATTGTGTGGCAGGTGTACTAGCAACAAATTCTTTAAGATTTTGTTTTTCTGAAATGTGTTTATTTCATCTTCATTTTTGAAAGATCACTGCTTGATATTGGATTCTTGGTTGACAGTTTTTTCTTTGAGTACTTTATCCCACTGCCTCTGGCCTCCATTGTTTCTGATGAGAAACCATCTGTTTTTATTAGAATTCCCTTGTAAGTGACAAGTTGTTTTCCCTTGATTTGAAGATTTTCTCCTGGACTGTAGATTTCACCATTTTCACTATGATGTATCTGTTTGGCAGCTCCTTGTATTTATACTTTGAGTACATTGAACTTCCTGGATATGTAGGTTATTTTTTGTGTTAATTTGGTAAGTTTTCAGCCATTATTTTTTCAAATATGTTCTTCTCATTTCTACTCGCTGTACCCTCCTTCTAGCATTCTAATTACATGCATGTTGGTGCCATTAATGATTCCTCACCTTTCTCTGAGATTCTGTTCACTTGTGGTTATTCTTTTTCTTTCTGTTACTTGATCTTCAAGTTTGCTAATTATTTATTCTAAATTTTTAAAATTTATTGTTGAACACTCTAAAGAAATTTTTCCTGATAGCTATTGTATTTTTCAACTGCAGAATTTCAATTTGGTTATTTTTAATAATTTCTGTCTCTTCATTGATACTCTCTGATGAGACAATGTCATCATGATTTCCTTTAGTTATTTGAGTATACTTATTTCAGCAATAAATTGCTCATTAAATCGGATACATGGTTATTCTAACAGGGAGTTCCTCTTTTTAAACATTATGTACATTTTTCCCCCTCAAATTTTGCTTTTACTTTCAGTTTGCTATGTTTCAATTTATTTATTTATTTTTAGGATTTTATTAATTTATTTTTGTTACAGATGTTTCTCCTTTTGGCCCCATTGAAACTCTCCTCCTGATCCCGCCACCTTCCCTGGGCATTGTTGTCTATGTCTATTGGTTATGTATATATGCATCTAAGTTCTTTGGTTTATCTCTTCCCTCTTCCCGCCACCCTCTTCTGAGATTTGTCAGTCTGTACCCTACTTCTGTGGCTCTAGGTCTATTTTGTTCATCAGCTTATTTTGTTCACTAAATTCTACCAATAAGTGAGATCATGTGATATTTGTCTTTCTCTGATTGGCTTATTTCGCTTAGCATAATATTCTCCAGGTACCTCCATGTCGTCTTAAAGGATAAGATATCTTTCTTTCTTACAGCTGCATAATATTTCATTTTGTATATGTACCACAGCTTTTTTATCCCCTCATCTACTGATGGACACTTGGGCTGTTTCCAGATCTTAGCAATTGTAAATAGTGTTGCTATGAACATAGAGGTACGTATATTGTTTCTGATTGGTGTTTCAGGCTTCTCAGGATATATTGCTAGAAGTGGGACCACTGGGTCAAATGGCAGTTCAATTTTTAATTTTTTGAGGAAACACCGTACTGTTTTTCATAGTGGCTGCACCAGTCTGCATTCCCACCAGCAGTATACGAGAGTCTTCTTTTCTCCACACCCTTGCCAGCACTAGTTGTGTGATGATTTGTTGATGGCAGCCATTCTGATAGGTATGAGGTGATACCTCATAGTCATTTTAATTCACATCTCTCTGATGGTTAATGATGTTGAGCATTTTTTCATATGTCTCTTGGCCATTTGTATGTCCTGTTTGGAGAGGTGTCTATTTAGATCCTCTGCCAATTTTTAATTGTATTCTTTGTCATCCTTTTGTTGTGTTCTATGAGCAATCTATATATTTCAGAAATTAACCCCTTATCTGATGTATCGTTGGCAATTATGCTCTCCCATATAGTGGGTTCCCTTTCCATTTTGATGGTTGTTTCTTTTGCTGTGCAGAGCTTTTTAGTTTGATGTAGTCCCATGTATTACTTTTTTCCTTTGTTTCTCTTGCCTTAGGTGTTGTAGCAGAGAAAATTCTGCTGCGTGTGATGTGTAAAATTTTGTTGCCTACATTTTCTCCTAGGATTTTTATGGATTCACAAGTCACATTTAAGTCTTTTATTCATTTTGAATTTATTATTGTGTATGGTGTAAGTTGGTGGTCTAGCTTCATTTTTTTTTTTTTTTTTTTTTTTGCATGTAGGTCTCCAATTTTCTCAACACCATTTGTGAAAGAGGCTGTCTTTACTCCATTGTATGCTCTTGCCACCTTTGTCAAATATTAATTGAGCATCATGTCTTGGGTCAATATCTGTGTTCTCTGTTCTATTCCATTGATCTATCTGCCTGCTCTTGTGGCAGTACCAGGCTGTTTTGATTACAGTGGCTTTGTAGTACAACGTGATATCTGGTATTGTGAACCCTCATACTTTGTTTTTCTTTCTCAAGATTGCTGTGGCTATTCGGGGTCTTTTTGGTACCATATAAATTTTTGGAGTATTTATTCTAGTTCTGTGAAATATGTCAGTATTTTCATGGGGATTGCATTGAATATGTAGATTGCTTTGGGTAGTATGGACATATTAATGATAGTAATTTTCCAATCCATGAATAAGCTATATGCTTCCACTTTTTTATATGTTCCTCTATTTCTTTGTTCAATGTCCTGTAGTTTTTTTGTGAACAGGTCCTTTAACTCTTCAGTTAAGTTTATTCCTTGGTACATTAATTTCTTTGCTGCAATGGTAAATGGGATTATATTTTTAGTTTCTCTTTCTGTCAGTTCATTATTGTTGTATAAGAATTCCATCAATTTCTTGATGTTAATTTTGTATCCTGTGACTTTGCCAAATTCATTGATCAAATCTAGTAGATTTTTGATGGAGTCTTTTGGGTTTTCTATGTACAATATCATGTCTGCAAATAATGACACTTTCACTTCCTCTTTTACAATTTGGATCCATTTTATTTTTTCTTCATATCTAATTGCTGAAACTTCCAGAACTATGTTAAATAAGAGTGGCAAAAGTGGGCATCCTTGTCTCATTCTTATTTTTAAGGGAAATGTTTTAGCTTTTGCCCATTGAGTATGATGTTGGTTGTAGGTTTTTCACATATGGCCTTTATTATGTCGAGATATAATCCCTCTATTACCACATTGCTGAGGGCTTTATCAGAAGTTGGTGCTGAATTTTGTCGAATTCTTTTTCAGTGTCTATTGATAAAATCATATGGTTTTCATCTTTCATTTGGTTTATGTGGTGTATCACATGTATTGATTTTCAAATATTGTACCAGCCTTGCATCCCTGGGATGAATTCCACTTGGTCATGGTGAATAATTTTTTAATGTATTGCTGGATCTGATTTGCTAATATTTTGTTAAAGGTTTTGGCATCTATGTTCATCAGGGATATTGGCCTGTAGTTTGCTTTCTTTGTAGTGTCTTTATCTGGTTTTGGAATTAGAATTATGCTGGCCTCATAAAATGAGCTTGGAAATCTTCCTTCCTTTTGAATTTTTTGGAATAATTTGAGGGGAATGGGTGTTATTTCTTCAAATTTTCAGTAAAACTCCTCCATGAAGCAGTCCACGCCTGGGCTTTTGTTTGCTGGGTGTTTCTTGATTGCATCTTCAATTTCCTTAGTTGTTATTGATCTGTTCAAGTTTTCTCTCTCTTTCCATTCCCAGTTTGGGAGACTGTGTGATTCTAGAAATTTGACTCTTTCACTTAGATTGTGGAATTTGTTGGCATATAATTGTTCATAGTATTTTCTAATGGTCCTCTGTATTTCTGTGGTGTCGGTTGTTACTTCTCCTCTTTCATTTCTGATTTTGTTTCTCTCCTTGTTTCTTGGTGAGTCTGGCTAAGGGTCCATCAATCATGTTTATCTTTTCAAAGAACCAACTCTTTGTTTCATTGATCCTTTGAGTTGTGTTTTGTTTGTTTGTTTCTATGTCATTTACTTCTGCTCTGACTTTTACTATTTCTTTCCTTCTACTTGCTCTAGGTTTTCTTTTTGTTTATTTTCTAGTTCTTAAATTGTAGGGTTAGAAAGTCAATTAGAAATTGTTCTTGTTTCTTGAGGTAGCCCTGCAGTGCTATGAACTTCTCTCTCAGGACTGCTTTCGCTGTGTCCCATAGATTTTGTCTTGTGTGTTCATTTTCATTGGTTTCCAGGAAGTTTTTAATTTCTTCCTTGATCTCCTTGGTAATTCATTCGTTGTTTAATAACATGCTATTTAGCATCCATGTGTTTGAATGCTTTTGAGTGGTTTTGTTGTAATTGATTTCTAATTTCATGCCATTGTGATCTGAGAAGTTGCTTATATGATTTCAATCTTCTTGACTTATAGAGACTTAGTTTGTGTCCTAGCATGTGGTCTATCTTTGAGAATGTCCCATGTGCACTTGAGAAGAATGTGAATTCTGCACTTTTGGGGTGTAATTCTCTGTAGATATCTATTAAATCCACTTAATCTAGTACATCATTTAGAATCTCTGTTTCTCTGTTAATTTTTTTGTCTAGAGGATCTATCCAGTGATGTCAGTGGTGTGTTGAAATCCCCTGTTATGATTGTACACTGTTGATTTCTCCTTTGAAGTTCTCCAGAGGTTTTTTTTAAAAATGTATTTTCTTGCTCTTTTGTTGGGTGCATATATGTTTATCAAGGTTATATCCTCCTGTTGGATAGATACTTTCAATATTATGCAGTGGCCTTCTGTGTCTCTAGTTATGGCCCCATTTTGAAGTCTATTTTAACAGACATGAGTATTGCTACCCCAGCTTTCTTTTTTATTCCTTTATTTATTTTAGAGAGAGAGGAAGGAAGAGGGAGAGATAGAAACATCAGTGAGAGAGAATATTGATTGGCCGTCTCCTGCATGCCCCCCACTGGGGATTTGGCCCATAACCTGGGTATGTGCCCTGACCAGGAATTGAACTGGCGACTTCTTGGTGCATGGGTCGAAGCTCAACCACTGAGCCACACTGGCCGGGCATCCCAGCTTTCTTTTTCCTTTCCATTTCCTTGGAAACTTTTTTTCCATCCCTTTACTTTCAACCTATGTGAGTCTTTTGCTGTGAGGTGGGTCTTTTGTAAACCACATACATGTGTCATGCTTTCTTATCATTTCATCTACTCTGTATCTTTTGCTTTGAGTATTTAATCCATTTACATTTAAGGTTATTATGGACATGTACCTTATTTATTGCCGTTTTTATTTATTCTTCTTATGTTTCTCTTCCTATTTCTTCTGCTTATTGCAGCAGTCCTTTTAACATTTCCTGGAGTGTTGGTTTTCTGCTAATATATTCCCTTAGCCTGTTTTTTTCAACTTCTATTTTTATGACAGCCTTGCTGGATAGTCTAGTCTTGGATTCAAATCCTTGTTTTTCATTACTGTGATTACTTCATGCCATTACCTTTTGGCCTATAGTGTTTCTGTTGAGAAGTCAGCTGATAGCTTTATGGGGGTTCCTTTGTAGGTAACCTGTTGCTTATCTCTTGCTGCCTTTAGGGTTCTCTCTTTATTTTTTTTTATTTTTATTTTTTGGCATTTTAATCATTATGTGTCTTGGTGTGGGCCTGTTTGGGTTCTTCCTACTTGGGCCTGTCTGTGCTTCTTGAACTTGTATGCCTTTATCATTCACCAAGTTAGAGAAGCTTTCTGTCACTATTTCTTCAAATATGTTCTCTAATCCTTACTCATTTTCTTCTTCTTCTAGAACTCCTATGATGCATATGATATTACGATTCATATTGTCCCACAGTTCTCTTATGCTGACTTCCTGTTTTTTAATTTTTTTTTCTTTTCTTTTTGGTTGTTTGATTGGGTGATTTTTTTCTACCCTGTCCTCTAATTTACTGATCTGATCCTCAGCTTCTTCTACTCTGCTGGATATTCCTTTCAATGTGTTCTTTATTTCTGCTATGTCATTCTTCATTTTTAATTGGTTGATTTCCAATGTTTCTATATATTTACTCATGCTGTTGAGCTTCCTCATAATTATTACTCTGAATTGTACCTCTGATATCTTGCTTAATTCCATTTTTTATATCTTCTCCTTTATAATCCTCTTGTTCTTCCATTTGGAATTTATTTCTTTGTTTAACCATTTTGGCTGTCTCAGTGGGTTTTGGAACCTTCCATATTTTCCCTGTGGGTGTTAGTGTTCCACTGGTTCTGGCTCTCTCTACTGGGTTTGGATGAATATGGGAGGACCCACGTTAAACACCACTGTCAAATCTTACTTTCCTTGGTAGATTTGCAGGCCAAGAAAAGGTTCGGTTATTCTCTAGCTTTTTCCTGCAGGCCATTAGTCTCGGTTGTTTGCTGAGCCTCAATTTGTAGCCCTCAGCTGAATGAAAAATCCCTCATGTATAAGAGGATTTCCAGAGAGTGAGACACTTGCTTGCTGTCAGACTCTGGGTGTTAATGAGCCTCAATTTGAATTTCTCTGTCCTGTGGCCTGGCCTGGTGTTGTTATATTCCTTAGGGTGGTGCCATAGCTTTTCCCCAGGGCTCTGGGAAGGGTTTCTTTGAGTAAGTTGGCTACTGTCCTTTGAGAGAGTGATTCAGCAAAAAACTCTTGTTGTCCTCCCCTCCAGCTCTCCTGAGCCAGGAGACCCGTACTCTCTCCACACAGTTTCAGTCCAGTATTCCCTCCCTTTGTCAGAGCCCAAGGTGTGTGGCTGTAGCTGATTTGGTGCTTTTTAAAATCCCCCACTTTCTCAGCATGAACTGCTCACAGCTAAAACAGCCCTGGACTGTTGTCTGTGAGTTCCCAGCTCTCCCTCTCTTGCCTCCCCAGTTCCTACCAGGCTCAATTTGGTGTTTTCTTTCTGTCCCTGGTTTAATGGATCCTCTTCAGCTGCTTTTCAGTTTGTTTTTCCTTATGATTTTTCTTTATTTTAGTTGTAATTCAAGTTTGGTCCTGGGAGACTGTCTGTGTAGCTTCCATTCACACTGCTGCCACTTTTTTTCCTGTACACTTTATTTCAAGGACAGAAGATAAAATTGTAAGAATGACTAGATGTCCTAATGATAAATACATTGGAATGATTCTTGTTAAAACAAATTTGTAATATTATTTTCTGCAAGCAAAATATCTTTCATTAAGTAAAAAACTATATTCTGAATTACAAATCATTTTTATTTCTTATAGAAAATCTGCCATGATTATTTAAATTTTTTTTTCTTTATTGATTTTAGAAAGAGAGGAAGAGAGAAGGAGAGAGATAGAAACATCGATGAGAGAGAACATCAATTGGCTACCTCCTGCATGGCCCCCAACTGGGGATTTGGCCTACAACCTGGGCATGTGCCCTGACTACAAATTGAACCGGTGACCTCTTGGTGCCTGGGTCGACACTCAACCACCGAGCCACACCACCAGGCTGCCATGATTATTTTTAAATAAATTAGAATGTTCCACAAAATAAGGTTGTTCAACTTGCTAATTGTTAAGTAGTTATGTATACATATACAACATGCTAACTACATACATAATAGATAATAGAGTAAGAAAATGTTCAAACTTATGAAATGTTAAAATCTTTATCAATACCTTGAAAATTGCCATAATTCACAGTTTTATAATAAATACTACAAAGTTAAATGTTTTCTTTGTTTTAAGGGTTCATTTGAAAATGAAGCTACATCTAGAATTTAAAATGGACAAGTTTTACTACTGAACAATTAATATGCATAAATACAAATTAACTCCTCAATTATCAGTGTTCACATTTAATTTCCAATACAGTAATTCATTAACAAGCATAGAAAATATCAAAGTTCTTCGACTTTCTTTGCACTAAAGAAGTCTGAGCCTGTGACTAGTTAATGCAGTTGACAGGCAAAACATGCCAAGCTTTACATTTTATAACTTCCATAAAAATGCCTTCCCAATATAAGATTATAGATTACTATAGAGATATTAATCTCTTATGGTATTTTTATTGGAGAATTTAGCCTTAAGGACTGCTTTCATATAACATAAAAAACCACTCTGACAGCATATTAACTACATTATTAGCTTGAATGTTTATTATGCAATATGATTATGTATATCTACTCTTAGTTACCAAAATTGTTACAGGATTTTTTTTTAATTTAAATTTTTTATTGTTGACACTATTGCATATGTGCCCCATTTTCTCCCCTTTTGCTCTCTTCCACCAAGCTCCCATTCCCTTGGCCCTCACCACACTATTTTCTGTGTCCATGGCCAATGCATATATGTTCTTTAGCTAATCCCTTCATCTTCCTTTATCCAGTCCCCCAACCACCTCCTCTCTGACATTTGTCAGTCTGTCCCATGTATCCATGCCTCTGATTCTATTTTGTTTGTCAGTTTATTTTATTTATTAGATTCAAAATATTAGTGAGATCATATCATATATTTCTTTCTTTGACTGGCTTATTTCACTTAGCATAATAATCTCCAGGTCCATCTACACTGTTGCAAAGGGTAAGAATTCCTTCTTTTTTTACAGCCGCATAGTACTCCATTGGTTACACAGAGTTTTATGTTGATTAAAACCAAGGATATCACAGAAGTACTACCAGACCATACAAAATAATGAAAAATACTGAGATACTGTGCTGAATACTTTATTACTAGAGAAAACTAAAGGCACCTGTAAATAAATCAATCCAAAAAGGTGGCCAAACTCATTCTCCTTAAAGATTTATGAGCACAGTTAAATCTCTAATATACCTTTATTCGTTAAATCTGTGTGTCATTGCAATATATTATCATCTGAAATATTTGTCTTCTTAATGGTTTACATTTTTGAGAATTAGTCATTCATATATTCTTATCTACTGAGTCTCTTCATTTTTGAAAATATCTCACCTACAGTAGAATATTAAAGAAACAATATAAATGCATATCTTTCTAAATAAAATTAAAATGGACTGAAAGTAGAGATTATTTTTAAACAAATATGCAACAGGCAGGCAGAAAAAGTAGAAGGGCATTTTAATGTTTAATTTTTAAAAAAATCTAAAAAATGACTATTTCCAAAAAATTGTGAAGTTCTCCATCTAAAAGGAATGCATAATTAAATTTTAATCTAATACAGATACAAAATGTAAAATGGTTATAAACTTTAATAAGAAAAATTAAAATAAAATTTATTGGCGATTTCTATTGAGATAAGAATCTTAAAGTAACATCAAAGTGGTATTAAACCCACTTAGATCAGCAAACAGAAAATAAGTCTATTATCATATATTTTTTAAATTATAAAATCTTATATGACTATAAATCAAAATTACTGGTGGCAGAAACATAATTCTTTGTAATCTACAGATGTCCTGTACATAAAAAAAAAATAAATAAATGGAGTTGTAAAATTTCACTGGTGTTCTGAAGACTCTTCTCTTTCCACCTACTTACTCTATGTAGTCAATCTAAGATAGATTAAGTCTCTTCCTGTAACAATTGATTATTACTGGCCACCAGAGATAAGAAAAGCAAGATAGATTACAATATGTAAAATTTTAATATTAATGACAATGTTTTTGTCTTAATCCAAAAGGGCCCTGGATTCTCTCTTACTTCAGTGATTTCACAAGTCTTCATATTTAATCTGGGGCCAGCAAATTATGCAAGCAAAATCTTTCCTTGATGTGAGGTTGAACATCTTCATTCAGTTCTACAAGCTTCTCCAAAAATGAAATAAATTTTAGGAGTTCATCGATATTTTTACCTGTAAAGTGACTTTCTATAGGGATTCCATTAAAAAGATGACCATCAAAAGCTTGTGGTGAGTTGTCAATTATTGCAGTTTTTGAAAGACCTCTTTCAAAGGTATTAAAGTCTTTTGTATAGTTTTCTTGTGTTAAAAGAAAGGCCAGTGCTTGATGACTTGTTTTTTAGGGTCTAATATTTTCATTAAATTATCTGCATATATCATCTTAGGAGCAGTAAAAGGAATGATCTTATCATCTCAGAAATTGGTTCCAATAATTCCCTGAACCATAGCCTTACTCTCAGATAAATATGATAAATGAAATCTTAGAAAACCTGGAAAAGTAAGTGCTGCATCTTCTATCTCATTTAGACTAAATGCACTAGTGTTTCCTATAGGTATAAAATAAGATAGAATTCTGGTGTGCTTCTTGTTTTAATGGGAGAGCAGATTATGCAGTTCGTTGTTCTGTGAGTAGTGGAACAAGTGTCATGGAATAATTGGGTTCAAATAGTTTTTGGTCTTATTCATAGGTGACCTCTGCATAAGCTGATAATTAAGCACTATCTAGAGTTACTAGTACTTAAAGGGTGAGATGTCCCAATAAACTGTTTCTTGCTTCTTCAAAACCATTATTTATCAATAGCCTCACATGAACTGCTCGATTTGATAAACTGCTCCCTTATTTGATTCAGTAGTTTTGGTAATGATCTCATCCACTTATCAAGTGGATTTACTATCTCTTCGATTTCCATTGTCTTCGATTCTCCACAGTCCTGGAGAATCTGATCCTAATGCGTCATGTTTATACAATGGTGAAAAAAAGTTTAAGGCAGAAGAAAATATGGTCCCAACAATGTAGTCCTCAGGGAACTTCCAGAGGAAGTATTATCTTCTAATTTTCCATTTTGTTTTATATGTTGTTATGTCATTTCATAACTACCAGCTTTCGAGACACTTGTTGGGCTTCTCTACTGCTCTTGATGTTGATGTGATGAAATCATTATCCATATCACATCCATTTCTAGTTTGTTTTGGCAGCTTTATCTTTCCTGCATGTGCTTACTTTAATGATTTTATAAATTTAAGTCAACAAGCTGGTTTCACTCTATGGCAGATTTTCTCTTCCCAAAAGCATCCTATCACCAAACTGAATATTTCCTCTTTGCTCTGGCAGGACATTGTGTTTGGATTTGATTTGATTAAGAAGCTTAACTTGCAAAGGAAAAATGGCGGTGGAGGGAATGGAAACTACACTGACCATCTTCCAGGACCAAACAGGAATTACAACTAAAATAAAGAAAGTCATCTGGAATAATCAACTGAAGAGCATATGGAGAGAACCCTTATAACCAGGGATATAAAGAGGAGCCCAAATCAAGACTGGTACTTGGTGCAGAATTTCAAGAGGGCTGGCTGGGCTCCCACAAGCATCACCTCAGGGTTATTTTAGCTGTGAGAAATTCCCCCTGAGAATTCAGGGTTTAAATCCCAAGCCAGCTCCCCATCACAGAGTGGTGGAGCAGGGAAAGTCACCCACATAACACCTGGCTGCGAAAAACACAAAAGCAGAGGTTCTTTATGGCAGGGAGAGGCACTGGGAACACTTATCTGAAGGGACAGTGCACTAAATGACAGCTATAGACACTCACCTTTGGCTCCGGCAGAGGGAGGGTTGTTTTGACTGGAAATGCATGAAGACAGTCAGGGGTTCATGGTGCTGGGGAAAGAGCTGGGAAAGAGGCCATCAGAAGCCCTATACTTAGTCATTCCCCTCTGCTACAGAAACCATTCTTCTCAGGCAGAGTTCTCTCATCAAAGCAGCTATAGCCTGAGCGGGGAGGGCAATTGCCTCACCCTCTGGAATTTAACCCCGCCTAGCTGGGAGAAGAGCAGCCTGAGGCTCATTAACTGTCAGAGACTACCAACCAGCCAGTAGGAAGAGATGAGTCTCTGAAGGCTTTGAGCCTTGGGCCTGGCTCTTGGTTGTTGGGTTTCATGGCTCTGGGGACTGAGCTGTGAAGGCTGAGGCATGAGTCCCTGTCCTGAGCCATTAAACCATGCTGCAGAAAACCATTCTTCTCAGGAAGAGCTCTACCATCAAAGCAGATATAGTCTGGGGAGAAGCAACTGCCCACTCATTGGAATTTAACCCAAGTCAGCCCGGAGGAGTCAATGCCTAGCACATAACTGCAACTTGAGGCTCATTAACTGTCAGAGACTACCAGCCAGCCTGCAGGTGAAGACAAGTCACTGGGAACTTTGAGCCTTGGGCCTGGCTCGTGGTCATTGGTCATTGTTTATTGGGTTTCCAGACTCTAAGGTCAGAGCTGTGAAGGCAACTGCCTGGGTCCCTGTGCTGAGTCATTAACCCATGCTGCAGAGACCATTTTCTTCAGGCAGTTTTTCTCTCAAAGCAGATTTAGCCCAGGGGGTAACAATTGCTTCACCTGCTGGAAATCCTCTTACACTGCCCACCTCAGGAATTTTTCATTCAGATGAGGGCTAAAACCTGAGGCTAATTTAGTGACTGAGACTAACAGTCAGCCTTCAGGCAAAGGCTCTGGGATACATGAATCTTTGTCTGGCCTGCAACATTACTCAGGAAAGTAAGACCAGACATTGGTGTTTACCTTGGTCACCTCCATACTCATCCAGACCAAGCAGAGGGAGCCAAAATCTGTGGAACATTGATACCCACAGGGAGATTTTGGCAGGCTCCAAATCTTGCTGAGACAACCAAAATGGTGAAACAAAGAAACAAATCCCAAATGAAAAATAAAGAAAATTTTACAGAAGAAGGGCTAAATGAAATGGAGATAACCAAGTTATCAGATCTAGAGTTCAGAGTAATGATTATGAGAAAGTTCAACAATATGAGTAAAGATATAGAAACAATAAAAATCAACCAATCGGAAATGAAAAACAACCAAGCAGAAATGAAGAATGACATAGCAGAAATAAAAAACACATTGGAAAGAATAACCAGGAGATTAGAGGAAGCCAAGGATTGGATCAGTGAATTAGAATATAGGGTAGACCACAGCTGGTGTGGCTCAGTGGTTGAGCATCAACCCATGCACCAAGGGGTCACCAGTTTCATTCCTGGTCAGGGCACATGCACACGTTGTGGGCCCAATTCCCAGTGGGGGTCATGCAGGAGATGGCCAATCAGTTTTCTTTCTCATCGATATTTCTTTCTCTCTCTCTAAAAAATAAATAAATAATAAAAAAAAATTTTAAAAAAAGGGGGAATTCCAAAATGGCTGCAGAGTGAATGGAAGCTACACAGACCATCTCCCAGAACCAAACTGGAATTACAACTAAAATAAAGACAAATCATCAGGAAAAAGCAACAGAAAAGCAGCTTGCAAGGACCATACAACCAGGGACACTGAATTTATCCTGGTAGGATTGCGGAGGCGCGAGAGGGGGGCTGGGAGCCCACGGACAGCAGCGGTCTTAGCTGTGAGCACGACCCTCAGGGTGAAAGCCCAAGCCAGCACCACAGTGTAGAGAGCAGGACAAAGCCCTAAAATAGCCACAGCCACTCACGTTGGGCTCTGGCAGAGGGAGGGTGGACTGGACTGGAACTGTGTGAGGACACTTGGGATTTGGAGGGCACTCAGAGCTTTTGCTGAGTTGCGGCCACACAGGAGGGTGGCCATCTTACTCCTTCTCAGGGCTCTGGGGAGAGGCGGCAGCCCTTCCCTCGGAGATTCAGCCACACCCAGGTGGGCCATTGAAATGCAAATTGAGGTTCATTAACAGCCAGCATCTGCCCCACCCTCGGGAAATCCCCTTACCTGGAACACTTGAGGGAGTTTTTCATTCAACTGAGAACCCAAGGCTCATCAAGTAACCACGACTAATAGCCTCTAGGCAAAAAGCTAGAGGATAACTTATCCTTTTCTGGGCTTGCAAATCTATCCAGGAAAGTAAGAATTGACAGTGGTGTTTAACCTGGGTCCTCCCACAGTCATCTAAACCCAGTAGAGGGAGTCACAAACAGCAGAACACCAACATCCACAGGGAAAATTTGGCAGGCTCCAAAACCCACTGAGATACCCAAAATGGTGAAACAAAGAAACAAATCCCAAATGAAAGAACAAGAGACCTCTACCAAAGATGAGATAAATGAAGTGGAGTTAAGAAAGTTAACAGAGCTAGAATTCAGAGCCATGATCTTGAGGAAGATCAACAGCATGAGTAAGGACATCAACACCAGGGGTAAAGACATCAACACCATGAGCAAAGACATAGAAACATTGAAAACCAACCAAGTGGAAATGAAGAAGCACCAAGAAAAAATGAAGAATGACATAGCAGAAATGAAGAACACATTGCAAGGACTAAACAGCAGAGTAGAGGAAGCTGAGGACGAGATCAGTGAATTAGAAGACAGGATAGAAAAAATCAACCAATCAGAAAACCAAAAGGACAAAACAATGAAAAAACAGGAAGACAACTTAAGAGAACTGTGGGACAACTGGAAACGTAATAATATTCGTATCATAGGAGTCTCCGAAGAAGAAGAAAATGAGCAAGGGTTAGAGAATATATTTGAAGAAATAATGACAGAAAACTTCCCTAATTTGGTGAAAAAAGAAGGCATTCAAGTTCCAGAACCACAGAGAGCCTCAAGTAAGAAAAACCCAAAGAGGCCCACACCAAGACACATAGTAATTAAAATGCCAAAAATTAAAGACAGAGAATCCTAAAGGCAGCAAGAGATAAGCAACAGGTTACCTACAAAGGAACCCCCATCAGGCTAGCAGCTGACTACTCAACAGAAACACTACAGGCCAGAAGGGAATGGCATGAAGTAATCAAGGTCATGAAAAACAAGGATCTGAATCCAAGGCTACTCTACCTAGCAAGGCTATCATTCAAAATAGAAGGTCAAATGAAGAGCTTCCCAGACAAAAAAGGCTAAGGGGCCCTGGCCGGTTTGGCTCAGCGGTTAGAGTGTCAGCCTGCGGTCCAGAGAGACCTGGGTTCGGTTCCCGCTAAGGGCATGTACCTTGGTTGCAGTTTGTCCCCGGCCCTGGTTGGTCGTGTGGGTGGCAGCCACTCGATGTGTCCCTTTCACGTCAATGTTTCTCTCTCTCTCTCTTCCTCTCTCTCCCTCCCACTCTATCTGAACAAAAAATGAAAAAATGTCCTCAGGTGAGGATAAAAAAAAAAAAAAAAAAAAAAAAAAAAAGGCTAAGGGAATACATTAGCACCAATCCAGCACTGCAAGAAATGTTGAAAGAACTGCTGTAATTTGTAGAAGAAATAGAAAGGAAAATAGAACCACACTAAACAAAAATGGCAATAAATAAGTACATATCAATATTCACCTTAAATGTAAATGGATTGAATGCTCCAATAAAAAGACAAAGAGTAGCGAATTGGATAATAAAACATGACCCATATATATGTTGTTTACAAGAGACCCACCTCACAACAAAAGACTCACATAGGTTGAAAGTGAAGGGATGGAAAAAAATCTTCCAAGCAAACGGAAAGGAAAAAAAAAGCTGGGGTAGCAATACTCATATCTGATAAAATAGATTTCAAAATGAAGGCCATCAGTAGAGACAAAGAAGGCCACTACATAATATTGAAAGGATCTATCCAACAGGAAGATATAACCTTGGTAAACATATATGTACCCAATATAGGAGCACCAAAATATATTAAAAATCTTCTGGAGGATTTCAAAGGAGAAATCGATAGCAATACAATCATAGCAGGGGACTTCAACACCCCGCTGACATCACTGGACAGATCCTCTAGAAAAAAAATTAACAAGGAAACTGAGACTCTAAATGAAGCACTAGACCAAATGGATTTAATAGATATTTACAGAGAATTACACCCCAAAACTGCAGAATTCACATTCTTCTCAAGTGCACATGGGACATTCTCAAAGATAGACCACATGTTAAGATACAAAATAAGTCTTTACAAGTTCAAGAAGATTGAAACCATGTCAAGCATCTTCTCAGATCACAATGGCATGAAACTAGAAATCAATTGGAACAAGAACATGCAAAGACATTTGAACACTTGGAGGCTAAATAGCATGTTATTAAACAATGAATGGATTACTGAGGAGATCAAGGAAGAAATTAAAAACTTCCTGGAAACCAATGAAAATGAACACACAACAACACAAAATCTATGGGATGCAGCGAAAGCAGTACTGAAAGGGAAGCTCATAGCACTCCAGGCTTATCTCAAGAAACAAGAAAAATTGCTAATAGATTATCTAACCTCACAAATTAAAGAACTAGAAAGCAAACAAAAAGAAAACCCGAAAGCAAGTAGAAGGAAGGAAATAGTAAAGATCAGAGCAGAAATAAATGACATAGAGACCAGGAAAACAATTCAAAGGATCAATGAAACAAAGAGCTGGTTTTTGAAAAGATAAACAAGATTGATGGACCCTTAGCTAGACTCACCAAGAAACAAAGAGAGAGAACCCAAATACACAAAATCAGAAATGAAAGAGTAGAAGTAACAACTGACACCACAGAAATACAAAGGATCGTTAACAAATACTATGAATATTTACATGGCAACAAATTTGACAATCTTAGCAAAATATACACATTTCTAGAAACACATAGTCTCCCAAAACTGGACCGGGAAGAGATAGAACACTTGAACAGACAAATAACAATGAAGGATATTGAAGATGTAATCAAGACTCTCCCAGCAAACAAAAGCCCTGGCCCAGACAGCTTCACAGGGGAGTTTTACCGAACATTCAAAGAAGAACTAATACCCATTCTCCTCAAACTATTTCAAAAAATTCAAGAAGAAGGAAGACTTCCAAAGTCGTTTTATGAGGCCAGCATAATTCTAATTCCAAAACCAGATAAAACACTACAAAGAAAAAAAACTACAGGCCAATATCCCTGATGAACATAGATGCCAATCTCTTGAACAAAATAATAGCAAATCGGATCCAGTAGTACATCAAAAAATTATTCATCATGACCAAGTGGGATTCATCGCAGGGATGCAAGGCTGGTACAATATTTGCAAATCAATAAATGTGATACGCCACATGAACAAAATGAAAGATAAAAACCACATGATCATATCAATAGATGCTGAAAAAAGCATTCCACAAAATCCAGCACCCATTTCTGATAAAAAGGCTCAGCAATTTGGGAATAGAGGATCATATCTTGATATAATAAAGGCCATATATGAAAGACCTACAGCCAACATCATACTCAATGGGCAAAAACTAAAAACATTTCCCTTAAGAACAAGAACAAGACAGGGATGCCCACTTTCGCCACTCTTATTTAACATAGTACTGGAAGTCTTAGCCACAGCAATCAGACATGAAGAAAAAATAAAAGGAATTCAAATTGGAAAGGAGGAAGTGAAACTGTCATCATTCCCAGATGACATGATATTATACATAGAAAACCCTAAAGACACCATCAAAAATCTAGTAGACTTAATAAATGAATTTGGCAAAGTAGCAGGATACAAATTTAACGTCAAGAAATCGACGGCATTCTTATACACCAATGATGATCTCACAGAAAGAGAAACTAAAAAAACAATCCCATGTACTATCGCGGCAAAAAAATTAAGATACCTAGGAATAAACTTAACCAAAGAAGTAAAGGATCTATTTGCAGAAAACTACAGGACATTGAAAAAAGAAATAGAGGAAGATATAAAAAAGTGGAAGCACATACCTTGTTCATGGATTGGAAGAATTAACATCATTAAAATGTCCATATTACCCAAAGCAATCTATAGATTCAATGCAATCCCCATCAAAATACCAATGACATATTTCACAGAACTAGAACAAATACTTCAAAAGTTCATATGGGACCAAAAAAACCCCAAATAGCCACAGCAATCTTGAAAAAGAAGGACAAAGTAGGTGGGATCACAATACCAGATATCAGGTTATACTACAAAGCTACTGTAATCAAAACAGCCTGGTACTGGCACAAGAACAGGCATACAAACCAATGGAACAGAACAGAGATTCTAGAAATTGACCCAAGACATTATGCTCAATTAATATTTGACAAAGGTGGCAAGAGCATACAATGGAGTAAAGACAGCCTCTTTAATAAATGGTGTTGGGAAAATTGGACAGCTTCATGCATAAAAATGAAACTAGACCATCAACTTACACCACGCACAAGAATAAACTCAAAATGGATAAAAGACTTAAATGTGACTAGTGAATCCATAAAAATCCTAGTAGAAAATGTAGAGAACAAAATTTTGGACATCATATGCAGCAGAATCTTCACTGATACATCACCTAAGGCAACAGAAACAAAGGAAAAAATGAACACATGGGACTACATCAAACTCAAAAGCTTCTGCACAGCAAAAGAAACAACCATCAAAACAGAAAGGGAACCCACTGTATGGGAGAGTATAATTGCCAATGATACATCAGATAAGGGGTTAATCTCCAAAATATATAGAGTGCTCATACAACTCAACAAAAGGAAGACAAAGAACCCAATTAAATAATGGGCAGAGGAACTAAATAGACACCTCTCCTAACAGGACATACAAATGGCTAAGAGACATATGAAGAAATGCTCAACATCACTAATCATCAGAGAGATGCAAATTAAAACAACAATGAGGTATCACCTCACACCTGTCAGAATGGCCGCCATCAACAAAGCATCAAATAACAAGTGTTGGAGAGGGTGTGGAGAAAAGGGGACTCTAGTCCACTGCTGGTGGGAATGCAGACTGGTGCAGCCACTGTGGAAAACACTATGGTGTTACCTCAAAAAATTAAAAATGGAGTTGCCATTTGACCCAGTGATCTCACTTCTAGGAATATTCCCAAGAAGCCTGAAACACCAATCAGAAAGAATGCATGTACCCCCATGTTCATAGCAGCACTATTTACAATAGCTAAGATCTGGAAACAGCCCAAGAGTCCATCAGTGGACGAATGGATAAAAAAGCTGTGGTACATATACACAATGGAGTACTATTCAGCTGTAAGAAAGAAAGATCTCTTATCCTTTGATATGACATGGAGGAACGTGGAGAGTAGTATCCTAAGTGAAACAAGCCAAGCAGAGAAAGACAAGTATCACATGATCTCACTTATTTGTGGAATATAATAAACATAACAGTCTGAGGAACAGGGTAGACACAGAGATGTGGAAGTAGGGTACAGACTGACAACCTCCAGAAGAGGGGTTTGAGGGGGGAGGGAAGAGATAAACCACAGAACGTATACGCATGTATGCATAACTGATGGACATGGACAAGAAAGCTGAGGACGTGGTGGGGGAATGTGGAGGAGGAAGTCAATGGGGAAAAAAGGAGAAATATCTGTAACAAAAATAAATTAATAATAAAAACAAAGACAGGGTAGAAAAAAAAAGCCCTCAAGTATAGAACAACAACAACAAAAAAAACTCCAAACAAAAACAACAACAAAAAAACACAATTAGAAATAAAAGAACAATTTAAGAGAGCTTTGGGACCAGACTGAAACATAACAACATCCGTTTCATAGAAGTACCAGAAGAGGAAGAAATTGAGCAAGGGTTAGAGAATCTATTTCAAGAAATAGAGGCAGAAAACTGCCCTAACTTGGTGAAGGAAAACCGCATAGAAGTTCAGGAAGCATAGAGAGCCCCAGGCAAGAAGAACCCAAAGAGACCCACACCAAGACTCGTCATCATTAAAACACCAAATTTTAAATATACAGAAAGAACCTTAAAGGCAGCAATAGAAAAGCAACAGGTTACCTACAAAGAAGCCCCCATAAGGCTGTCCACTGACTTTTCAACAGAATCACTACAGGTCAAAAGGGAATGAAAGGAAGTATTCAAGGTAATGAAAAAAAAAGATCTGAATCCAAGACTACTCTATCCAGCAAGGCTATCATTCAAATCAGAAGGTGAAATGAAGAGCTTACCAGACAGAAAAGGGCCAAGGGAATATATTAGCACCAATCCAGCATTGCAAGAAATGTTGAAGTGACTACTGTAATAAGCAGAAGAAATAGAGAGAGAAACATAGGCATAATAAAAATGACAATAAATAAGTATCTATCAATAATAACCTTAAATGTAAATGGATTAAATGATCCAATCAAAATACACATAGTTGCTGAATTGATAAGAAAGCATGATCCATATATGTTGTCTACAAGAGACCCACATCACTACAAAAGACCCAGAAAAGTTGTAAGTAAAGGGATGGGAAAATTTTTTCCAAACAAATGGAAATGAAAGAAAAATAAAGCTGATGTAGCAATACCAATATCTGATGAAATACTGAAAATGAAGTCCATAACAGGAGACAAAGAAGGCCACTACTAATATTAAAAGTATCAATCCAACAAGAGGATATAACCTTGATAAACATATATGCACCCAATATTGGAGCACCAAAATATATTACAACTCTTCTGGAGGACTTCAAGGGAGAAATCAACATTAATACAATCATAGCAGGGGACTTCAGCACCCCAATGATATCACTGGATAGATCCTCTAGACAAAAAATTTATGCAGCATATGCATAAAAAGGGTATAAAATGGCCATTGAATGCCATGTCTATTAGCACACTTTTATTATTTATTTTTATTTTTTATATTGTTGAAAGTATTACAGATGTCCCCCTTTTTTCCCCCATTGACTCCCTCCTTCCTGCTCCTACCCCCCTCTGTTTTCCCCAATCTATTGTCTGTGTCCATTGGTTGTGTATATATGCATATAAGTTCTTTGGTTTATCTCTTCCCACCCCACCCACCCCATCCCTCTGAGGTTTGTTTTAGTCTGTTCCCTACTTCTATGACACTGAATCTATTTTTATCGACAGCTTATTTTGTTCATGATATTCCATAAATAAGTGAGATCATGTGGTATGTGTCTTTCTCTGACTGCTTATTTCACTTAGCATAATATTCTCCAGGTTCTTCCATGTCTTCTCAAAACATAAGATATCTTTCTTTCTTACAGCTGCATAGTATTCCATTGTGTAAATGTACCACAGCTTTTTTATCCACTCATCTACTGATGGGCACTTGGGCTGTTTCCAGATATTAGCTATTGTAAATAGGGCTTCTATGAACATAGGGGTGCATATATTCTTCCTGATTTGTGTTTCAGGCTTCTTAAGACATTTTTATTATGTTGAGATATGTACTGTTAGGTTTTCTGTACCATGAACAGCTTGTCATTGTCTAGGTGTAAGTGTAACAATTATCCACAATGTGGGAGATCTTGGACCCAGGAACTACCATTATGTGTCCATAATCTGTCACTGATATAGGAATGGCATCCCATAGATGGAATACATTTCAATGTCTGTTAGACATCAGTGGTAGCCCCAAAATGGCAGCACAGGACCTATGTAGTCTACCTGTTTGCAATGGGCTGGGCTCATTCCTTGAGGTGTATTTTTAAAGTATTTGTAATACTTCTCTTTATGGTGAGGGAAGTCCCAAATGGAAAACACTATAATTAAAACAGTGGTAGTGGGACAAGTGCACAACCATGAGCCCATCTAGCTTCTCTGACCTACTCATGTGGTTCTCTTTAAGCAGTGTAAAACACCAGAGAGAGGGCCTGAGGGCTCATGGAGGAAGAATTAAACCACATCTTAAACAAGAACCACCTGTAACAGTGGTGAAATTTTCAAGTTTCAAGGAAGGACTTCAACTGGGGCCTACATGCCAGATTACTAATTATTTGAAATGTTTAAGTCAACCAGTAAACAGTTAAAATATGTTATATTTCCTTTCATGACAAATATAACTTTAAATGACCTGAAAGATCAGGTGTAAGTTAAAATCCCTAGACAGCTCTACCTTTTGTGCCTTTGGTGTGAGAAGAACTACTGCCCCCTCCAGGCTCATGGCCCCAGACCAGGCCTCAGGCACTAGCCAGTCCTCTTTCTCTCCCTACCCTGAGTTCCATCCCTCACTTTTGAGGACTCATCTGTGTGCATGTGGACACCCCAGCTCATTAATAACCTGCTCCTCAGGTACACCCACTCCATAGCCACCTGAAAATATATATCCCAGCAATGTAAGAACACACCCAGTGGAGAGCATGCTTGTGATGGAAGCTGGCTTGGGAATATGTGGATAAAGAGTTTAGGCATACCAGGACCTCAAGGATGATTTGGAGGGGGCTAGGACTCTTAGTGTGCACATATCCCTCAGGCCCCACAGACTAGGCTCTTGGCCACGTGGGAAGGGCATAGCAGGAAAAGAGCCAAAGATAGTTTCCAAGCATGGAGTTCAGGACAAGAATCCTTCTTGATAAAGTGTGAGAGAAATGATATATTTAACAACCAGTACAGCATAAAATAGTAACCAATCAGAAAAATATTGAGGACCTTCAAATGACACTGCATGAATAGCTATCTACTTATCCTTCCCTTTCTATTTGAAAAATGGTAACAAAGGTCCCTCTACCTTCTATCTCACCATGTGATTCTAGCCATAAGGACTACTATGTTTTAAAATTCCAACACTGGTGACAAAAAAATGGTATGGATGCATTATATTTACTTCACTTAAATAGGTATTGATTGAACATCTATGAAGGGGGAAAACAGAGTGCTTGATACTTTGGAAAGAAGGATAAATAAAACCTTTTAAGGTTGTAATTATTCAGAATTTCACAATCTGTAGAGTGACCAAAGTGGTGGAGAAGATATGCATGTATAAATAATTGTAATACTAGTTAGAAAAGAGATGTGCTACCATAGAACATGAAATAAATAGGTATTAATGTGAACTAGAGAGCACCTAGGCAGATTTACCTAAATGTATTCAAATTACCATGAAACTCCTGGTCTTTACCATTCTCTGATCTTGTACTCTGGTAAATTATGACTTCATTTTCCTTAAATAGCTTCCAGATATTAGACCTATTTTCTCTCTTCCCTCATACACAAACAGTTTATAGTATAAAGAATACTGTATCATGTGCCTACCACCGCACCTAAGAAACACAGCATTACAAATACATTTGAGGCTCAGTGTGTATCTGTAGTGGATTAAATTGCATCTTCCAAAGATAAATCTCCAAATCCTAATATTTTGTACCGGTAAATGTGACCTTATTTAGAAACAGGGTCTTTGTATATATAACTAGGCTAAGGAATGGAAGATGAAATTATCCTGCATTTAGGGTGAGCCTATACCCAAATACTATTGTCATTATAAGAGAAAGGAGAGGAAGAATTGATACAGAGACACAGGGAAGGTCACAAACCAAGAATTCTCGGAGCCAACAGAATCTGAAAGAGGCAAGGAGTATTCTCCCTAGACTTTCAGAGGGAGTGTGGCTGTGTCATAAATTTGACTTAATTCTGAAGTCAAAACCCCAGAACTCCAGGAATGCTATAATCAGCCTCCAGAACTTCAAGGGTATACTTTTTTATTATTTTAAGCAACCATCTTGCTGTTACTTTGTTACAACAGAGGTAGAAAACTAAGAGGGCCTGTCACTAATTGAATTCTCCTCTCTCCCTCTCCACTAGACATAACCACTATGCTAAGGAAGGCCTTTATCTTTCCCTTACATACCTTTCTGCATGCTACATATACATACATTGCTCTGGGTATTTTACTACATAAATATGTATCCATAATCCATAGGATAGTTTTTCATGTTTTTAAAAACTCACATACATGGTGCCATAGTATTTGTATCCTTCTGGAACAAGTTTGTTCCCTTATCCACTTTTTACCCTGCCACCACCCAATGTTGGCTCCTCCAGAATGTCTTTCCCTATGTCTGAAGCCCTTGAGAATTATAGTCTCATTCTCAGTCCAATCTATACTGTCTTGTTCAGTTTACCTGAAACAGTCTCAAGTCAGTGAATTAATGCTAGTCCTACCACAGATGAAGCTCAAAGATTCACCTCATTGCTCTAAACAAGTGGTTCTCAAACTTTATTGAGATTCAAAATCAACTGAAGGATTATAAAACTATGAATTTTGGCCTAGCATTGGAATTTCTGAGTCAGTAGATCTGGAGTAGAGCCTAAGATCTTGTACTTGTAACAAGATCCCAGATGCTACTGATGCTGCTGATCCACATCAGCCCAGTACCATCCCATTACCATCTGGTCTCAAGGTAAGTTAGGTAACCCATCAGGTTCTTTAAAAAATGCTTCTCAGTGACATTCACCTTCCTCCGGCTCCTGAACTGCATTGATGATCTCAGATCTCTCATCAAACAGAGGTTGGTAGAAGGCAGCATACCTTTTCTCAAGATCATAAAGGTCTTATTGAATTGGGTTTCTACTCATGCATATTCCACATGAAAGTTTTTGAGAGCTCTGACCTGTTGCTTAACCACTAAAGGCAAGCTCTGAGCAATGCCTGCCTTTGAGCTGGATGCCCCAACAGGGGCTGCTGAAACAGCCTGAGTCCTTAGCTGCCACTCGCCAGCCTCGGCCTGGTCAGGTGCACAGGTCCCAGGCTCTGAGGACTCAGAGGCATGGGACAGGTCCTCGCCCTTCCGGACCTCAGCTGCCTCTCCCAGGTCCTCCTGCTCCTGGAGCACTGGACCCTCTCTCCAGTCCCCTGCCTAGGGAGGAGTGGTGGGCATGGGTCCCTCTCCCTGGAGAGCGTGCTGGGAATGGCACCTGACCTCCACACGGCCTGCCTGGGGTCGGATCAGGGTAGGGTCATTATAACAGATAGGGCCTAGAGGGGAGTGGACCAGATCCCAGAACAGGGACCAAATCTGCACCATGGGGGCCTCACGTGTAGCCACAATGGCTTCTGTGTCCTCTTGGATGCTCTCGCCCTCCTCTTCTGGCTGTTCCTCTTCCTTATTTTTATCCTCCTCTTCTGACTCCTACTCATCTTCATCCTGGTCCTGGAACTGGACCTCGACCAACTCCTCCTGGTGGTCCTCCTTCTTGTCCTCTTCCTTCTCCTTTCCTACTAGCTCTGCAACCCAGTGCTCTTCTATGGCAGCCTGGGCTTCCTCCTGCCCACCCTCCTCTTCCACAATGGCCCTGGGAATTCAGAAGGGCAGCGGCCCCACGACTCCTTCCACTGCTTCTGAAGGGGACACCCTGACACTGAGAGGGCTGGGGTCGTGGCCCACCCTGCCACTAGCACTTTCCTGGACATCTGGGATCGGCCTCACTCCTCCGTGGCAGACACAGCAGGAGGATACACCAGTCAGTGCCTCAGCTGGAGCAGTGTTCGGACTGCAGGGACCACCACAGTGAAGATGGTGGCCACCGAGGTGGCTGGCGCTAAGGGAAGGCTGTTGACAGCCTTCCAAGAGGTGGTAGGGTGGCAGAGAAGTTGGCTGCCCAGGGAAAACAGTCTGCGAAGGTGCCTTTGGAGGCCCGCCACAGAAACAGCAAGGGGATGGCTTGAGCAGAGGCCTAACAAGGCAGTGGCTGGGGTGGTGGTGGACAAAGTGGAAAAGATTCTGATGGGCTGCAGACAGGAGCCTGCAAGGGTCAACAAAGATCTGCTCCCTGCACTACGAGCTCTAAGCTCATTTGCTGAGAGGCGAAGATTGACGTGCACTTGGTCCAAAGATCAAGGCTCTTGGCTTTACTTAAGGCCTTAGCATCCAAGGTTACCCTTTTAAGCCCAGACAAGTTATTTTGTTTAAATTCCACCTTTGCTTACAAAACTGCAATATCCCAATTTGGCGCGCCCATGGTTATGCAAACTGTAATTTGTTCCCTAATTTCCACCTCAGGATGGCTCATGCCTGTAGAGATCAGTTATTTCTTTTAAAGTGTATAGATCAAATATCAACAATGGTAAAAAACTGAGGGAGAAAGGGAGAGGAGAGAGAGAAGGAATTGTGATGTTTTAGTGTTATTAAAATTACTTAGAAAAGAAAATTCAAAGTTGAAATGTACCCAATTAGAATGAAGGGTTGAAGAAGCGTTAAAAACAGGAGATGTAATAAATATTGCCAAGTTCACACTGAGCTTCCAAAAATAGGAATAAGGAAAGATTCCACTTAATTGTGGAATCTAATGAATCAAATACGCTGAAGAACAAAATAGATCCAGAGATATGGAAGCATGGAACAGACTGAGAATCTCAGAGGGAAGGGGCAAAGGTGATTTGGTGAGGGGCATGGGGGTGGGGGTTCTGTGGGTAGGTGGGGGCGGAAAGAGATTAACCGAAGTATTTATATACATATATGAATAACCCATGGACACAGACAATAGTGTGGTGAAGGCAGTGGGGTGGGGTTGCGGGGGTTGGGGTAGTGTGTGTGTGTGTGTGTGTGTGTGTGTGTGTGTGTGTGTCGGGAGCATAGTGGAGGGGGTCAATGGGTGAAATAAGGGGGGGCATCTGTAATACTTTCAATAATTAAGATACATTTAAAAAAAGAGAAATATATGTCTTTAAAGGTAACTATGGCACACATTAGAAAGGGCAGGGCCCTGGCCGGTGTGGTTCAGTGGTTGGAGCCTCCGCTGGTCCACGGAAGGGTGATGGCGGTTCCATTCACTTCAAGGGCATGCACCTGAGTTGCAGGATAGAGCATGGGGGAAGCAACACATTGATGTGTCTGTCACACATGGATGTTTCTCTCTCTCTCTCTCTTTCTCTCTCTCTCTCCCTCCCCCCCTCCCTTCCACTCTCTCTAAAAAGCATTGGAAAATATATCCTTGGGTGAGGATTAACAACAAAAAAGGGTGGGGGGCAGGGTTTTTGGATAATTTCTGAGTAAACTGTCCAATTTCTGTTGCATTTATCTGCACTAAACCAAGACCTCAAGTGTAAATAATTATTTAAATTATATAGAAATAAAACAGTGTTTTATTCTTATTCTGAAAAATGTTTTTTTACCCTGAAAATACCATTTTTGCAAAAAATGCATAACAAATTGTTTAAGAAATATCTTGTTTAAGAAAATTATTACTGATACATTTCTTTCCTCACTCCAATCACATTTCAATGTTTTCAATTTATCTCTGGTCCCCAAAGGAAGGGAACATGATGTTGTCATAAATTATTGGTTTCAATCTGGAATGCAATGTAGAAAACTTCTAATCCAATTCCTTCATAAAGACAACAAAACTGAGTCATAATCCCAAATTGGGGTCTCAAGTTGGTTTCATCAGTTGCCCCTTCATGTGTTCATTATCATTTTTTTTTAATCTCAGTTTTTGTCAAGTTAAGGAAATGATAGTCTAGCGTCCTCACAAGGATGTTCTGAGAATCAAATGACAGAATGGGTATAGAAACACTTCAGAATTTCATTATATATATATATGGTATCAATGATATCTTTGTCCCATTCTTGAATCATTTGAGAGAAATGACTGATTAGTCTCTTGGGTCTTCATCATGACCATTCTAATTTGGTTTTGGAGAAACATAATTTTCCCAGATACAGGGGTTTAATCATGAATTCCTTGGCTGATTGTGTTCAAATTTATGAGTTTGGCTTTTATTTAAGTAACTGGGTGAAATCAGTATCTCAAGGAGATATTTGTACTCCTATGTTCACTGCAGCATTACTCACAATAGTCAAGAAATGCCAGTTACAGAAATAGTCCTGGAGATGTAAAGTACAGCATAGGGAATATTGTCCACAATATTGTAATAACTATGTATGGTGTTAGATGGGTACTAGACTTATTGGGATGATCACTTCATAAGTTATATAATTGTCTAATCTCTACATTGTGTACCCAAATCTAATATAATATTGTATGTCAAGTGTAACTGAAAAACAAATTAAAAAATATTGAAACAACATAGGTGTCTGTCAACAGATGTGTGGATAAAGAAAATGTAGATGTGTGGATAAAGAAAATGTGATATATACAGGATGAGGCAAAAGTAGGATTACAGCTGTTCCTATGGAAAATAATACAATAATTAATAAATAATAATATAGAAATAAACTCTATTTTGTGTACTCACAACTATAAACCTACTTTTGTCCCATTCTGTATATATGTGATATATATTCAGTCATAAAAAAGGACATTCTGCCATTTGTGACAACATGGACAAATCCAGAGGGCATTATGCTAAATGAAATAACCCAGGGAGGAAAAGCACACAAATACTATATGTTATCACTTATATGTGAAATCTAAAGACATCTTACTCATAAAAAATAGAATGGTGGTTGCCAGGGCATGGAAAGTGAGGGAATAGGGAGATATTGATCAAAGGGTACAAATTTTCAATTTTAAGATGTGTAAGTTCACCTTGTACACATTAAATAATATACAAATTTATTGTCAATTATACCTAAATAAAGCTGAGGACAATAAAACATTGCCAGAGACTGAGAAAGAGGTGCTACAGTCCCGGGAAATAAGGAGCACAGAGCCTGTCTGGGGAAACAAGCTGAATGTGAAGTTGATCTATAATTAAAATATCTATGTTTACATGTAATATATTTATGCAGACTGTATACCTGAAAGAATCAGGAGGGATAATAGCAGGTGGACTACTCAAGAAATGAGGAAGGAAGACTTACGGTGGACTTCAAATGATCCCTGACTGGGTAGGAGAGTTTCCACTTTGCCCCTTCCAATGCCCTTGTCCTCTCATTGGGTCCTTGACTAGTTTTCTCTAGAAGAAGGGGATTATAACAGAGATTTTACTTTACATTTTGGCGGGAATTTGTAAAATAATCTTTGTTCAGCTGTTTCTTTGGCTTCTGGTGCTGATCCTTAACTCATAGGACACCTGGTCAGGAAGGAAGAATGAAAATGAACTGGGGAAATACAGAGAAAATGGCAATGGGAAAACAAGGATGGAAGCTGTATCTTTCCTTTTTGTCATTGGAAACCATGTCAAAATTTTCCTAATTGAAGCCCCCCAAATTTGCTGCCATGAATGACCTATGGAAGAAATAGATCTCTTGTTACAAAGTCCCTTCTGAATTTGGCCCAAGAATTAGAGAAGTTGGAAGAATATGACCCTAGTACCTGTAGCTGTGAGCCTGGCTACTGCCATTGCCAACAAGGGGAACTACAAGATGCACAAAAAATTGTGTGATCCACAACAGGGCTCCTGACCTACACCACCCTTTCAAAATTGAAATATGGTTACTGTTTCATTTTTGCTTTCCAAATCTTAGGCAAAGTTTGATGGGTCCCACTCTAATTTAAAGCATGCAAAGAATTCTGGGAAATGTAGTTTTTCTTAGCCAATTTGACAAGGGACAGAACTTTCATAATCCAGCCCTTGTCAATTTGGCACTCATATACACTTCCAACTATAGAGAAGAGCAAAGTCTTGCTTCCACCTATCATGATGCAACTATCCCATGTACAAATAAGAACATGCTAATGCTCTTCATAAAATGAGATATAAATCCCTTTATCCATTTTGGGTGATACTCATGTTTCCTGAGTCTTCTTTGACATCTTATAATGTGTACACTTAAATCAAATTAACCATAATTCACACATCTTATGTAAATGGGAAGGAATAGAGAGAAAGGAAGGTAAAAGAAAACTGGTTAATATAAGCCAAGATAGATTGATATCAAAATAAGGAAGAAATACTGATGATTATCACAGTCCTGTGTTTTGCAACTGGTCTGGTAGTCATAACTGGTGTTTTCAACTATCTTCTTTCACTACCCATTCCATATTCCCATTGTCCCTAGCAAGCTGCTTAGCTGGTCGAGATTCCTTAACTGGTGGAGTGACCCAACTCTTCACTTCTGGAAGGTCTGGATCATTAGCAGTCCCATTTGTATGGACTTCCATAGTTTTCCATTGATTTTAGTCACAGAACACGGGAGTACTATGAGATATCTCTGGGTAAATCCTGCATTACAAACCCCCATTTTGTGCAGCAATGAAATTTTCTCTTGATAGTCAGGATCTACCAGCTCAATAAGTATTCTAACCCCCCTCTTTTCATATTGATTCCATGGCATGAGTAACCCAAAGTGTCTAAGAAGTAATCTCAACTACGAGTTCAATGGAACCATTGCTGACTCCCACAGTGGAAGCATTCATTTATTTGAAAATTAAGGCATTTGAAGCAGGAGAGCCTAGTTCATTGGGACACAAAGCAAGCATTGTGTTAGTGAATTAGAAGGGGAACAATGAGATTATCCACACACACTTCCACTTCTTGATTCCTGAACCTTTAAATCTAAGTTATGGGAGAAAGAGCACCACATCTTGGATGCTGATTTAGAGCACATACCACATGACAAAAGTTATTGTCTTGCCCTACTAAATGTTGTTATCTAGCTGGCTTTATAATTGGGTCACCAAAAGGCCATTCCACTCTCAATTAAGCCAGGTACTTCATGATGGTGGGAAACATGATCATAGCTGTGAATTTCATGAGTATCAACCCATTGCTATACTTTGATGTGAAATAATATTTTTGGTCAGAAAGGATGCTATGTAGAATAGTATGGTGATAGATATGATGGTACATAAGTCCTTGGATGGTTTCTTTGGCAAAAGCATTTCAGGAAAGGAAAGTTAAGCTCTATTTCGTGTTTGTGTTTATTCCTGTGAGAACAAAACAGTGCCCCTTCCATAGTAGAAGTAGTCCATGATAATCAAGTGAAAACCAGGTAGCTCACTAGACCACTGAGAAATGGTGTCATATTGTGTTGATATCCAACGTAGCTGTAGTAGGGTTGGTCACACTAAATGGCGGTCCATGTTTTTGAGCACAAGCCTAACCTCCATCCCAGCTGGCATGGACACTCTTTCATGAACACATTAAACAAAGGTGGATATTTGGGGAGTGGAAATGCCCACTAACTTCCACAAAATGCATCATCTTATACACCTGATTGTTAAACGTTTACTGTGCTGATGCTCTTGGTGAACATTCACATGGGACACAAATACCTTCACACTTTGCTCCTATTTGCATAGGTGTACACATGCTTCTTCGCCTACATCTTTTTATTACCTATTTTACAACCATGTTGCTTCCAATGGGCACTCAGATAAGCCATTAAACAATATCCATGAACCAGGTTAGATTTATAACTTTGTTCCCACATCTCCTTCCATACAAAATGAGCAAGATTCTCTGAAATTCTGTTAATTTTGCATAGACTTATGTCCTCCAATACATGTACTTTCTGTTAAGGTTATCCAACGGCAGTTACTGTTGTTTAGAGCTACACTCTCTGACTGATACAGGCATTGATATGATGAATTAGATTTTATGCAATAAAATTTAAGGAAATAGAACTTTGATTATCTGGACTACTAGAGGTAATGGCAGTTGAAACCCCAATTTGTATTCTAGAAGGGGGATATGTAATGAAATAACAAAGCTCATAAAATTCAGTTAAATGACAAAGCAACTAATTAAGTAGTCCTCTGAAATATAGAGCCTTTTGAAGGCATGGCTTTGGAGGACTTCATTGCTGCCATAGAGAGAAGTCTGAAGGTTGTAAGGAATTCAGAGTTTGTGCCATGAGTCCAAAGCTTCTGATCGCATTAGAATGCTTAAGAAAAAGAATGACATAACCAAAACCCTTAATTCCTGGCTCAAATTCTCAAAGCATATACTGAAGCCAGTCAACATGCAGATAGAATTTCTTATCTATTGCAGCTAGAGGGCTGAATTAGCTAAATCTATACTCAGGACTTGATCCTGTGAATTAACAAGTTTCAGAATGAACTAATTTCCCAGCATTGACTGGTTATTTTTGTCAGTTAGTCACTGAAATAAAAAAGTGAGAATTTAAGAATAAGAAAATTGAGATAATGAAAGAAACCTCAATACTAAAATGTCCACTGAGCTTCCCTTGCTGGCAGAGCAGTTCCTCACTTTTTCCAATTAGGCTGTTTCTCTCTTGCATAAATACCCAGTAATATCCATGCTTGTGAAACCTTAACCTCAATAAGAAGGCAATTTTCCTAAATTCACCATTCCACACCAAGTAATGTCTCCAAACATGTAACTAGAGTCAGATCCTATCATTAACCCCCGGACATGGGTAGAGAATCAAATATCAAGTCAAAGTAGGAGAAAAATGTTTATAAGTTAATAAAAACTGTGAAACTGTGGAACTTTGAACTGTGGAATTTCTAAAACCAAATTCTGAGGAATTTGTGTGGGAATGGATTATGATGTTGTTTATCCCAAGAGATAGATGCATAATTTTAGATCCGATTGAATGTACTGATATGCTTACACTTTCTAGAGATTCTGTAGTCAATGTGCTAGCTCCAGCAGCTTTACACAAGACTGAAATCGGTGTTTTAAAGAAGATCTTACATATTAGCAGTCGATTAATCTATTTCATTTTAGGGAGAATGCATTTCCAGGAAGTATAACAGAACAACAGTGAGGAATGGAGGTGTGGGGTGGGGGGGTGGAGTACAAGGATTGTGGAGACTTGGAGTAGGGGAAAAGAATCAAGATAGTAGTTGAAGGGGAAGAGAAGCAGCAGATGTTGGATTCCTGCTATATGCAAGGCACTACATAGGAGCTTCCAGACACCACCTCTAAATTTCAATGGATACTCCCAATAACCAGATGATATGGGGATTGTTATCATTCCACTATAGTGATAAGGAAACTGAGGTTCAGGGATATTAAATAACTTGCCCCTAATTACAGAGTTACTAGGTAGCAAAGACATGACAGGAACACTGGACTCCAGAGCTCAGAACAGGGGAGACTTCAGAGGAGGGATGCCCTTCTCATCTGTCAGCAATGGAAAGATCAGCTGAGTCAGATGCAGCAGAAAACATGTTGTGCCATTGTTGGATTTTGCTGCCAGAGGGCACAAATTTGGAAGTTTTCTTTCTTGACTTTCTGCCTGTTTCTCCTGCAGCAACTGCCTACATCTGAGAGAGCAGACTGTGTGTTGTACATCAGGAGTGAACAGGGACTGACTTCAGTGTTGGGAGATCTGAGCTGTCCACTGCTTTGCTGAGGGACACATGGTCCAGTAACCATCCCATATGTGAGGGGTGCCCTTTCCTGTTCAGTTTGGGCATTGGTTGTCAGGTAGTTAGAGTGTTCCCTTGGGTTCAGGGCCGATACTTAACATTCACCTCTGAAATCCCAGTCCTGAAGTGTGATACTCTCCACATAGTAGGAGCTCTGTCTAGGTTTCCTTGAGATGATACAATGTCATAACAGAATCACCCTCTACCTAGTCACTGACTTGTGGAACTCCCTCAGTGACTTTCCAATGCCCTCATGGTAAAGTTGCACTGTTTAACCTGGCTCCCAAATCTTGCCATAGAATGCAGTCTAGGCTCTCTCCAACTAGCCTAAATTCCCAAACCCCTGCCCCTCACTTAACATATACACATCGTTAATGTAGTCCTGAAGTAGTAGATTCTTTGCATCATGCCCTTTACATGGTAAATACTCAATAAGCAGGAGTTGTTATTACTACTACTGCTACTGCTACTCCTGGAGCTAGAAATTGGCAGAGGCAAGGTTGAACTTAGGTCCCCTGCTTGAGTCTAGTGCTCTTTGCTCTCATTGCTTCTTTGCAGCACACAGTTCAGTACAGTGAATACTGGACAGTGAAATCTTTGATTCCACTCTCCTTGTCTCCTCCTGCATTCCCTTGTGGAGTCCTGCAACCCAGGAGACAGCAGAGGAGATTTTAGTAACCAGAGAGCAGGACCGGTTCCCCCCTGTGCCGACATAGATATGTGCACCATCAGAAGTTTGGGATTGCAAGCTACTTTGGCATCATCTCCTTCGAGCCAATACATAAATAATTTCTATAGTACCTCTTAAGAGAGGCTCACTCAGTCTCTGCCTGTGTGCACCTTTCCATCAAAATGTTGATGATCCCAGCACTGTTTGGCTCTGATAGGGAGAACAGTCTTTCTCCTACGGCCTTTTTTCCCCCCTGGTCTCCATTCTGCCTACACAAAACACGCACATTTCCTAGCACAAACCTGGGCCCTGCCAACTCTTAAAATCTCTTTTTGTTGTTGTTGTTATAGATGAAAGATCTGGCATCCAAAGCAATCATTCAATGTTCCATCCATATCACTTTTGTTTGTTTGTTTTTTACTTTCTTCCTTTTGGCCTCGGTTTAGTGCATCAGCTTTGAAAATATCATCCCAGGATTGATGCGGGGGTTAATGAGAAACTAAGTGCTCTACTTTTGCAATACAGGGCACGTTATAAAGATGGAAATATTTTGCTTTCTGGGAGATGCAAGTGGCTTCTTTGGTATGTGCTGTAAGTACTTTTTTTTTTAATCTCTTTGGAAACGGAGCATTTCTATCAGCAAGTCAGAATCCCAAATAACCATGGGCTCCAAATTCCTAGCTCCAGAAGTCAAGGTATAAAAGTGCTCATCTGAAAACTGACTTCCTACCAGCATCTGTGACTTTTACAGAAAGAAGATTCTGGTAACAATATAGAAATTGGATAGAGGGATAGAATCAGGAGGGTTGGGGTGGGAGAGACTGAAGTCAATATGATCTGCTAGGAGGTGGTGAAGTAGTTCAGGCCATGAACTGAGGCAGTGACAGTAGAAAGGGAGCAAAAAGTTTTGATTAGTATTTAAGAGGTAGTACTCTCATTAGATGTGGGAAATGAGAATGGAGGAAGTCTCTAGGATGACCCCTAGGATTCTGGACTGGGAGTCTCAGTAGACAGTGATGTAGAATAATGATGAGGAGTAGGCTTGAATCTCAGGGAGATGTATTTACTTTTGCAAACTCTGAGATTTCTAAATTTGAACTGAGGAATGTGCGGAGCATTCTGGTGGATATATCCAATAGGTAGCTGGACAAATGGCTGGGAGCATGGGAAAGCAATGTAGGTGAGAGTATATAGTTTTGTGTGGTGGCAGTTGTGTTCCTGGGAGTGAATGAGATCACTCAGGAAGAGAATGGAGGGTTGTGGAAGGATTCCTGCTTTGACTCCATCTATTTCTTCCTTCTGAACACTCATGTCCATGGTCACTGGATTCCACAGCTGACTTCCTGACTCCACTGCCTTGTACACTTCTGGGCTTAGAGCATCTCACATTATATTTTCTAATTTCTGTTCTAATAATTTAAAAAACAACATGAATGTATGTAAAAATAATAGTGTAAGATGTCTTGCAACATCGAGATGATTCTTTAGATGATACTGATGGTGGGAGACATCTGAAATACAAAATGTTAAACTTTTATCTTCCTGTTGTTTGAAAATACTCCTGTGGCTTCCGTGTGTTACATTAATTTCAACTTATGACCTTGTATATGGCTATATAAATCACCACTGTTCCATTTAAACTAAACATATCTTGTGAAAATTGTTTTTGTCTTTTATTCAAATAAAAGTACAGGTATTCTCTCATCTCATTTATATAGATTTTTTTCTTAGGAAAGATGTCACATTAAACCAAAATTCTATTCTACACAAAATAATGTAAGAAGAAGGAGTGCTAGTTTATCTAAGGATACTCTCTCCAAAAGGCTGCCTCTGTTTCAAATAAAAAGTAATTAAATGTTTATAAATTTAATTTACTAACAGAGTTTTCATATGTTCCTATTATATCTGAATGACAGCTCATGCCATTATTTCTATGGCCCCAGAAAGCCACCTCTCCTACTTCCTGCCCCTAGATGTTTCATCAGTTTTTCAGGCAAGAGAGATCTCCACAAAACCCCTGGTGAGCACACCATTAAATATTTTCTATTGTTTTACTAATCATGATGGGCAATTATTAGGTATTTTTGGTTCAGAGTTTTTATCCAGCTAAGATCCACAATGGTTCTTTCACCTTATTTCTTATAGATTATCATCCTTCTAAAATGCCGTTGTTCCTCTATCTGGTTCTCTTGGAACTTGGGCTTCATTGTGCACCACCTAACAGCTCTGAAGGCAAAGAAACCACCTGCCATTTCCCTCAATAAAATGCCACTCTCTATAAGATGTCATCCATAAGTGCTGACTTTGCATCAATCTGTACCAGAGGTTTACTGTGGAGACCCCAGATAGGAACATTTTCTTTTCCCCTGTGAGCATGTCTGTGGCTTTGGCCATCTTCTCCATTGGGACCTGCTCCAGCACCCAAACTCAAATATTGGAAAGCTTGGTGTTCAACTTCACAGATATTCCAATGGCAGAGATCTAGCAGGGCTTCCAGAACCTGATCTGTTCATTAAATTTTCCAAAGAAGGGGCTGGAATTACAGATGAGAAATGCCGTCTTCATTGGGAAGCAGCAGAAACCATCACCAAAGTTCTTGAATGATGTCAAAAACCTCTATGAGACTGAAATATTTCAACCAACTTCTCCAATGTTTCTGCAGCCCAACAGGCAATCAATAGTCATGTGGAGAGGCAAACCAAAGGGAAATTTGTGGGACTTATCCAAGACCTCAAACCAAACACCATCATGGTCCTGGTGAACTATATTCACTTTAAAGGTAAAGCTCTAAGATGTCCAATTCTCATTCAGTGTTCTGATAAGTTGGTGGGGAACTGGGGAGAAGTCATAGTCTCTTCTCTCTAGCATCAGTGGGTATCCTTCATACCATAGTGACCGGCTCCACTGGACATAGCTGTATGTAGTTTCGGATCTTCCAGGAGGGACATGTAGCTCTGTGGATGAAATCAGGAATTTTCTAGGGAGAGGGCACTTTCAGAGAGGTGAATGACAATGATAAGATCATCCTGTTCACATCTAGCTAGAAAATCATGGTTTCCAAAATATTTTGTGATTTTTCTGTGCATTCTTAGGCATGTTACATACATACTTCTATCATGTACTATGTACCCACTATGTACCGAGCACCATGTTATGTGTATGGTTTACAAACATTGTCTCATCTGATACTCACAAGTTCACAAAGTTAATAAATTACAAAGCTGGTGTTCCTATCCAGGTTTGTCTAATTCTAAAGCTGGTGCTTGTGACAACAAGAATCATGTAACTCTTTTCTGAAGGTGCTGTTACTCAAATGATATCTCCTGGTTCTAAAGCACATGTTTGGTGAAGTAGTAAACAATTCTTGACCACAAACCACACACGTGTGGATGGATAAAACAGCAGAGCAGATCTTTTGTCTCATTTCACCCTGTGTGTTGAATGTGCTTATACCTTTATACAGAAGAGGAAACTGTGGGTTTAGTGCAAGTATAGTGGTTTTGAACACAGACGGAACATCTCTTGAACATGGAGTTCAACATTCTTGGGTGTGACTCTTGGCTCTGCCACTGGCAAGCTATGAGATCATGTAAAGACACTTTCTCTCCTTGAACCTCAGTTATTCACTTGTAAAACTGGTTAAAAGTAGGTACTTACCTCTGTGGTGGTCTTAATACTAGGTGAGATGGCTGATGGAAAATCTTACACTAGTACTAATACTGATTTAAAACAAACAAATTTTGTCTTTTGGTATTTCAAGCCCAGTGGGCAAATCCTTTTGATCCATACAAGACAGAAGAGGGTTCTAGCTTCTTAGTGGACAAGACCACAACAGTGCAAGTGTCCATGATGCACCAGATGGAACAATACTATCACTTGGTGGATACAGAGCTGAACTGCATGGTGCTGCAAATGGACTATAGTAAGAATGCTCTGGCACTTTTTGTCCTTCCCAAGGAGGGCCAGATGGAGTACATGGAAGGGGCCATGTCATCTAAAACACTGAAAAAGTGGAATCACTTACTGCACAAAGGGTAAACATCTTAGATGATGTGAGAAGTTGAGGGTGGGCATAATCGTACAGGTAAGATTGGGTTCAGCAGAAACTCAGAGGCAGGAGAATCACCCTGGAGTACTTAAAAGCTGTGTGATGACCACTAAAGTATACTGAGAACATACTCTGTGCCAGTTCCTTTGCTGGGCATTTTACATACTTCATTTCATCTAAGTGCATCAACAAACCAGCAGAAAAGATAGTATTATAGGCGTTTTTCAAATGAGAAAGTCAGGCTACAAAGATAAAATGAACTCTCCAAAGTCAGCCAGCAAGTAAATTGATGCCTTCCCAGAGGCCAAGTAGAGTTTTGGGGAAAGATAGGATTTTTACATCAGGACGTGGATGGACAGTCATACTGGCCTAGGAGTGCTAGATGGAAAACAATAAAATTATCCACGTGCTTTTGCTACCCATTGAAATTCATGTTATTGGTTCCCAAACATTGGCCAACACCCCAGATATGTTTCTTCTTGATTATATGTGAATCACATCTCTGTACTTCCAGTGCTGTGAACCAACATTGGCTATTCCAGAGCACATTCCCTCCAGGATGACTTCTGTGATTTTGGTGCCATGTGTTGACCTACATAGCAATGGTTGTCAATATCTAGGGGAGAATCAGAGTTCAGTATAATACCATGGCAACAGAGAGAGGAAGGGAATTATGAGTTTAGTGTGCTGATACTCGTGTGTTCCCTCCCCCTACCCCCACAGGTGGATTGACTTGTTTGTTGCAAAGTTTTCCATTTCTGCCACATATGACCTTCTAAAGATGTACACCCAGGATGCCTTTGATGACAATGCAGATTTTCCTGAACTCACAGAGGACAGTGGTCTTAAACTTTCCAAAGTAAGTTGGTAGAGTCCCTGAATGTATGAGCTGGAAGGGCCATTGAGTGTCAGTTAATCAATGAGGATTCTGAAGCATAAGGAGGCAGAGTGACTCCTCTTAGGGCAGATTCACCCCAGAATCATTCTTATTACTCCTAAGGAAGTGACTGTAACAGTTATTTCTATCTCTGACCTTCATGTCTTAATGATTCTGATGGAAGAACTTAGTGTTCAGGATTGACTCTGATGAGATATATTTCTAGAGGAAATGGTGGGGGCAGGGGAAAGCTTAAGAAGTGACTTATAGTCCTGGCCAGTATGGCTCAGTTGGTTGGAGTGTTTCAGGTACCAAAGGGTAGTAGTTTCAAGTCCCTGTTAGGGCACATACCCAGGTTGTGGGTTTGATCTTAGGTCCTGGCATGCATGGAAAGCAACCAATCGATGTTTCTCTCTCACATCAATGTTTTTCTCTCTCTCTCTCACCCTCTCCCTTCCTCTCTCTCTAAAATAAAACAAAAACAAAAACAAGTGATGTATAGAGGCAGAAAGCTATGAAGAAAGACACTGTTGTCAGACAGGTAGCTCTAAAATAACCAGATATTCATTAATTATACTTAGCCAAGTAGCCTTCATATTCAAGGACCATCAACATAGTATGGTAAAGGAGTAGCCCCTTTTTCTTTCTCATTGCTTGCTTTCAAACCATTCCAAAGACTATTCCTGTGTCTTGAGGGGATCAGCAGTGTTTTTTATCCTCCTACAGGCTGCCTACAAGGCTGTACTGCACATTGGTGAAAAGGGATCTGAAGTTGCAGGTGTCCCTGAAGTCAGATTTCTGGATCACACTGAGTTAACTCTCCTTCACCCTATTATCCAACTACATATTGGAGAAAAACACCAGGAACATTCTCTTTCTAGGGAAAGTTGTGGACCCAACGAAAGTGTAGTTGGCAAAGCAGCTTTCAGCTAATTGCATGTACTTATTGTGATGGGAAATAAATAGTATAGCCTGATATGATTATGTGGGCTTGATGTGTTTTCCTTTGGGCAGGGGTAGAAATTGGATCCTAGTTGAACTGCATTGGGTGTGAAAGAGGCCACACCTATGGCCAAATATTCAGATAATCAATGAGTGACTAGGAAGGCCCCATGTCAATGCATTCCTCTTTATCAAAAATATCCCCAGTTAGTTAGCTCTAACTAATTTTACTGGGCTGGCAAATGCCCCCTCTTCTGCCCCCCAAGAATAGTTGAAATGCAAACGAGGTTCTTATATCCTAGTATTCTAATAATAAGATCAATGAATATAAAACAATGCAAATACAGAAGATTATGTGTGAGCTTGTCAACCTCCTTTCCATTCCATCAGAATAGTTCTTTGTGTATTTGTCAGAACTGCCATCAGTGAATTACAAAAATGTGCTTCTGCTATAGGACTGAGTCACAGACTGAGAGCTACTGCTAGAAATGTGACTTTTCTGACTTAAAAAGCATGGGACAAAAGAACAGGAGAAACCAAGATGAACTTTCCTATATAAGCCCCCCCACACCTCCAAATTCCCTTATTGCTAATTTATAAGTTCGGAGTGGAGAAATATGTCATTCATTCATATCATATCTCATAGCCCTTCCTTTTCTGTATTGTAATCAAACTCCTTTCCAAATGTTCCACCCCTGTTTCACTTCACTCAAGTAAAAATCTGCTGATTAGTCTGTCTTTTTGTCTACTTTAACTGAAGTTTAATATCTCCCCAAACCTAGATTCTTCCACAACCTCCCCTTGTCTGTGCATGCCATCCTATCCCCAATGACCAACTCGATTTCATCTTAGGCAATTTGTGTGTAAAACCCTAGTATTAGAATTCACTACACATAAACAGGACAGTGCATGTTAATGATGTGGTATTTGAAATTCTAGCCCTAAGGTGAAACTCTTCAGTGACAGGGAAATAATAACAAATGCATAAATATTTTTTTCAGGCATTGTGCTTAAAAATTGAAATAAATATGTATGTTTATGAAAGTATATAGCCCGAAAACATACTAGTGTTTTCTTATTAGACCCATTTGCATGGAGGCTTGTTTATTCTTGGTATAGTTTACATTTTGGTTTTACGGATAAGAAATTGGAAACCTAAAGAAGGAAAGTGACCTGTGGTACAGAAAATGCATTGTTAACATGGAGTTTGGGTTCACTGATGTTACATTACAATCCTGGCTCTGTTACTTATACTGTCTTGTGATCTTGGACAAGTTACTAAAGCCTGCATATCTTATTGTATTCATCTGTATGTAAATGGGAACATTAATAATATGCATGTATCAGGATTTTGTAAACGTTTCATGCTGTAAAATATGTAATGTGCTCATCACAGAGCCAGACATCTAATAAAAAGCCTTGTAAGTATTAGCTGTTATTCCTTTTGGTCAACACCAGACAGTGGGCTGGTGTCAGAACAAAGGTTTTAGTGTAGGTGTCCTGGTTTGCACTTATGTTCTCTAGCTCGCCAAACCTCCAGAAGACAGAGTAAATGCTATACAGGCCCTATACTTAACCTTCCCAAATGAGTTGAATGAGAGGTTGTTCTGGGAAGAATATCAGTATCTCCAGGGGGTAATCAGGAATTATCAAGACGCTGTCTTTCAAATAATTCATGTATCTCATTGTAAATTAAATCTCATTTAAATCATTCATTCCTGTGGCTGGATTATAAAGGACTACCACTATTAACCTTATAAATCTCAGCTCATTTTAGCAAACTAGTAATGAAAGATACTTCCTTGACTTCATAACTGTTATCCATAAAATAACGATAGGAAAAATGTAATTAATAGAGTTTGAAGAAAATTTCTTTCACTTTTTTATTATTGATTTATTTTTGTTACAGTTGTTTCTCCTTTTTTCCCCCAAGACACCCTCCTCCTGATCTTGCCTCTGCCTCAGAATTGTTGTCTATGTCCATTGGTTACGCATACATGCATATAAATTCTTTAGTTTATCTCTTCCTTCCCTGCCTCCCCCCCTCTTCTGAGGTTTGTCAGTCTGTACCATACTTCTATGTCTCTGGGTCTATTTTGGTCATGAGCTTATTTTGTTCATTATATTCCACAAATAAGTGAGATCATGTGATATTTGTCTTTCTGATTGACTTATTTCGCATATCATAATACTCTCCAGGTCCCTCCATGTCGTCTCAAAGGATAAGAGATCTCTCTTTCTTATAGCTGCATAGTGTTCCATTGTGTATATGTACCACAGCTTTTTTATCCACTCATCTATTGATGGACACTAGGGCTGTTTCCAGATCTTAGCAATTGTAAATAGTGCTGCTATGAACATAGAGGTACATATATTCTTTCTGATTGGTGTTTCAGACTTCTCAGGATATATTGCTAGACGTGGGATCACAGGGCCAAATGGCAGATCAATTTTTAATTTTTTGAGGAAATACCATATTGTTTTCCATAGTGGCTGCACCAGTCTGTATTCCCACCAGCAGTGTACTAGAGTCCCTTTTTCTCCACACCTTCGCCAGCACTTGTTGTTTGATGATTTGTTGATGGCAGCCACTCTGACAAGTGTAAGGTCATATCTCATAGTCTTTTAATTTGCATCTCTCTGATGGTTAGTGGCACTGAGCATTTTTTCATATGTCTCTTGTTCATTTGTATGTTCTGTTTGGAGAGGTGTCTATTTAGGTCCTCTGCCCATTTGTTAATTGGGTTCTTTGTCTTCTGTTGAGCTGTATGAGTATTCAATATATTTTGGAAATTAACCCCTTATCTGATGTATTGTTGGCAATTATGCTCTCCCATATAGTGGGTGCCTTTCCATTTTGATTTTTGTTTCTTTTGCTGTGTAGAAGCTTTTTAGTTTGATGTGGTCCCATGTATTAATTTTTTCCTTTATTTCTCTTGCCTTAGGCGTATCAGTGAAAATTCTGCTGCACGTGATGTCTGAAATTTTGTTGCCTACATTTTCTTCTAGGATTTTTATGGATTCATGAGTCACATTTAAGTCTTTTATCCATTTTGAGTTTATTCTTGTGTATGGTATAAGTTGGTGATCCAGTTTATTTTTGTACATGTAGCAGTCCAGTTTTCCTAACACCATTTATTGAAGAAGCTGTCTTTACTCCACTGTATGCTCTTGCCACCTTTGTCAAATATTAATTGAGCATAAAGTCTTGGGTCCATTTCCAGGTTCTCTGTTCTGTTCCATTGATCTATATGCCTGTTCTTGTGCCAGTACCAGACTGTTTTGATCATAATGGCTTTGTAGTATAAACTGATATCTGGTATTGTGATCCCTCCTACTTTGTCCTTCTTTTTCAAGATTTCTGTGGCTATTCGGGGTCTTTTTTGGTTCCATATAAACTTTTGAAGTATTTGTTCTAGTTCTGTGAAATATGTTGTTGATATTTTGATGGGGATTGCATTGAATCCACAGATTGCTTTGGGTAGAATGGACATTTTAATTATGTTAATTCTTCCAATCCAGGAACAAGGTATGTGCTTCCACTTTTTTTTTATCTTCCTCTATTTCTTTTTTCAGTGTCCTGTAGTTTTCTGCAAATAGGTCCTTTACTTCTTTGGTTAAGTTTATTCCAAGGTATCTTAATTTTTTGCCGCAATGGTAAATGGGATTGTTTTTTTAGTTTCTCTTTCTGGGAGTTCATTGTTGGTGTATAAGAATGCTATCGATTTCCTGATGTTAACTTTGTATTCTCCTACTTTGCCAAATTCGTTTATTAAATCTAGTAGATTTTTTATGGAGTCTTTCGGGTTTTCTATGTACAGTATCATGCCATCTGCAAATAATGACAGTTTCACTTCCCCCTTTCCAATTTGGATTCCTTTTATTTTTTTCTTCATGTCTAATTGCTGTGGCTAAGACTTCCAGTACTCTGTTAAATAAGAGGTGCAAAAGTGGGCACCCCTGTCTTATTCCTGTTCTTAAGGGAAATGCTTTTAGATTTTGCCCATTGAGTATGATGTTGGCTGTAAGTTTTTCATATATGGCTTTTATTATGTCAAGATATGATCCCTCTATTCCCACATTGCTGAGCGTTTTTATCAGAAATGGGTGCTGGATTTTGTTGAATGCTTTTTCAGTGTCTATTGATATGATCATATGGTTTTTATCTTTCATTTTGTTTATGTTGTCTATCACATTTATTGATTCGTGAATATTGTACCAGCTTTGCATCCCTGGGATGATTCCCACTTGGTCATGATGAATAGTTTTTTTAATGTATTGCTGGATCTATTCTGCTAATATTTTGATAAGGATTTTGGCATCTGTGTTCATCAGGGATATTGGCCTGTAGTTTTCTTTCTTTCGAGTATCTTTAACTGGTTTTGGAATTAGAATTATGTTGGCCTCATAAAACGGGTTTGGAAGTCTTTCTTCTTGATTTTTTTGGAATAGTTTGAGGAGAATGGGTGTTAGTTCTTTGAATGTTCAGTAAAACTTCCCCTTGAAGCCTTCTGGGCCTGGGCTTTTGTTTGCTGGGATATTCTTTATTAAGTTTTCAAATTCCTTAGTTGTTACTGGTCTGTCCAAGTTTTCTCTCTTCCTGGTTCAGTTTTGGGAGCTTATGTGTTTCCAGAAATTTGTCCATTTCACCTAGATTGTCCAATTTGTTGGCATATAATTGTTCATAGTAATTTTTAATGATCCTTTGTATTTCTGTGGTGTCAGTTGTTACTTCTCCTCATTCACTTCTGATTTTGTTTATTTGGATCCTCTCTTTTTGTTTCTTGGTGAGTCTGGCTAAGGGTCCATCAATCTTGTTTATCTTTTCAATAAACCAGCTCTTTGTTTCATTGATCTTTTGAGCAGTATTTTTAGTTCCTATGCCATTTATGTCTGCTCTGACCTTTACTATTTAATTCTTTCTACTTGTTCTGGGTTTTCCTTTTTGTTTGCTTTCTAGTTTTTTGTTTGTTTGTTTGTTTTTTTTTTTTTAATTTTAGGGCTAGAAAGTCAATTAGAAATTTTTCTTGTTTCTTGAGGTAGGCCTATAGTGCTATGAACTGCCCTCTCAGGACTGCTTTCACTGCGTCCCATAGATTTTGTGTTGTGTGTTCATTTTCATTGGTTTCTAGGAAGTTTTTAATTTCTTTCTTGATATCATTGGTAACCGATTCATTGTTTAATGACATACTATTTAGCCTCCACGTGTTTGCATGTTTTTGCTGTAATTGATTTCTAGTTTCATGCCATTGTGATCTGAGAAGAGACTTGGTATGATTTCAATCTTCTTGAACTTCTAGGGACTTGGTTTGTGTCCTAACATGTGGTCTATCTTTGAGTATGTCCCATGTACACTTGAGGAAAATGTGAGTTCTGCAGTTTGGGGGTATAATTCTCTGTAGATATCTATTGAATTCATTTGATCTAGTGCATCATTTAGAGTATCTGTTCCTTGTTGATTTTTTTCCAGAGGAGCTATCCTGTGCAGTCAATGGGATGTTCAAGTCCCCTGCTATGATTGTTGTGCTGTTGATTTCTCCTTTGAAGTCCTCCAGAAGTTTTTAAATATATTTTGTTGCTCCTAGTTGGGTGCATATATGATTACAAAGGTTATATCTTCCTATTGGATAGATTCTTTCAATATTTGGTAGTGGCCTTCTTTGTCTCTAGTTATGGCCTTCATTTTGAAGTCTATTTTACGAGATATGAGTATTTCTATCCCGGCTTTTTTTCATTTTCATTTGCTTGGAAAATTTTTTTCCATCCTTTCACTTTCAATGTATGTGAATCTTTTGTTGTGAGGTGGGTCTCTTGTAAACAACATATATATGAGTCATGTTTCTTATCCATTCAACTACTCTGTGTCTTTTAATCCGAGTATATAATCCATTTATCTTTAAGGTGATTATTGATATGTACTTATTTATTGCCATTTTTGTTTAGTGTAGTTCTATTTTCCTTCCATATTTCTTCTACTAATTACAGAAGTCCTTTTAACACTTCTTGCAGTGCTATTTTGGTGCTAATATATTCCCTTAGCCTTGTTTATTGTCTGGAAAGCTCTTTATTTCACCTTCTATTTTGAATGATAGACTGGCTGGATAGAGTAGTCTTGGATTCAGATCCTTCTTTTTCATTACCTTGATTACTTCATGCCTTTCTCTTCTGGCCTGTAGTGTTTCTGTTGAGAAGTCAGCTGATTGTCTACCTTTGTAGGTAACCTGTTGCTTATCTCTTACTGCCTTTAGGATTCTCTCTTTGTCTTTAATTTTTGGCATTTTAATTATGTATCTTGGTGTGGGTCTCTTTGGGTTCTTCTTACTTGGGGCTCGCTCTGCTTCTTGAATTTATATGCCTTTTCCTTTACCAAGTTAGGGAAGTTGTCACTATTTCTTCAAATATATTCTCTAACCCTTGCTCATTTTCTTCTTCTTGTCACTCTTATGATGTGGATGTTGTTACATTTCATATTGTCCCACTGCTCTCTTAGGCTGTCTTCCTGTTTTTTTTTTTATTGTTTTTTCTTTTTGGTTCTCTGTGCAATTTTTTTCTACCTTGTCTTCTAATTCACTGATCTGATCCTCAGCCTCCTCTATTCTGCTGGTTATTCCTTCCAATGTGTTCTTTATTTCTGCTATGTCATTCTTCATTTCTAATTGGTTGGTTTTCAATGTTTCTATATCTTTACTCATGCTGTTGAGCTTCCTCATAATTATTACTCTGAACTCTACCTCTGATATCTTCTTTAATTCCATTTCTTTTATCTCTTATCCTATAGAATTCTGTTTTTCTTTCATTTGAAATTTGTTTCTTTGTTTCATCATTTTGGCTCTTGCAGTGGGTTTTGGAGCTTGCCAACTTTTCCCTGTGGGTGTGCTGTTCAACTGGTTGTGTCTCTCTCTTCTGGGGTTGGATGACTATGGGAGGACCCACGTTAAATATCACTGTTAAGTCTTACTTTCCTTGGTAGATTTGCAAGCCAAGGAAAGGTTCGGTTATCCTCTAGCTTTCGCATAGAAGCTATTAGTCTCAGTTACTTGAAGAGCCTCCATTTGTAGCCTTCAGCTAAATAAAAAATTCCTCAGGTGTAAGAGGATTTCCAGTCAGTGGGGCACTTGCTTGCTATCAGACTCTAGTTGTTAATGAGCCTCAATTTGTATTTCTTTGGCCTGGCCTAGTTGTGTTAAATTCCTGGGGGAGGAGCTGTTGTTTCTCCCTGGGACTCTGGCAGGGGCTCTTTGAGTAAGATGGCTACTGTCCTATGAGGGGGTGATTCAGCACAAAACTCCTGGTGTCCTCCCATCCAGCTCTCTCCTGAGCCAGGAGCCCTGGAGTCTCTCCACACAATCCAGTCCATTCTGCCCTCCCTCTGTTGGAGCCCAGGGTGAGTGGCTGTAGCTGATTTGGTGCTTTTTAAAACCCCCACTTTCTCAGCATGGACCACTGACAGCTAAAACAGCCCTCCACTGCTATCCATGGTTCCCCACTGCCCTCTCATGCCTCTGCGTGTCCTACCAGGCTTGATGTGGCATCCTCTTTCTGTCCCTTGTTATACAGGTTCTCTTCAGCTGCTTTTCAGTTGTTTTTTTCCTGATGATTTGTCTTTATTTTAGTTGTCATTCCAGTTTGGTACTGGGAGATGGTCTGTGTAGTTTCCATTCCTGAAGCAAATTCCTTAAAAAATAGGATCAAGACAAATTTTTTCTATATATTGCTCCTATTTAACATTATACTGGGAATCTTAGTCAATGCAGCAAAACAAGAAAAAGAAACAAATATTATAAAGGATGGAGTGGAAAAGAAGAAAGAAATCTCTCTACACAGAAGAAATACATTTATGGAGAAAGTTTTAGAACAAAAAAGTTAAAACTTATTGGGGAATAGAGTACAAGAAACCAGTGTTATCAATCATATAGAATTAATCAACTCTATCTTTTTCCATTTTGATAGAATTACAGCCATGTAGCTTCCATGTTATACATTTCCTAGCCTCTCTTGCAGTTAGGTGTAGTCATAAAACTAAGTTCTCATCAATGGTATATGAGTGTAAGTGATGTGTGACATTTACTGACCAGTACATTGTAACAGTTGGGTACTTTTTTCACTCTCTTTCCATCTCCTTTCTACTGGATTGTGGAATTACTCATGATCCAGTTTTCCCACCAAGCAGATGAAGAGCTCTTTGACAGTTTAGTACAATGTATGTGCCTCTTTTAAGAATAACATTTTAAATGCCAATTTGTACTCTATTCCCCGGTAAGTGTTCTCTTTTTTTGTCTTAAAAGTTTTTTAGGATTACAAAATCCATCAGTAATATTGAAATATAATTATGAAAATAATACAATTCAAATTACTAATGTAGTAGTATGTGTGCTTCCACAATAACATTAATTAATAAGATCTTGTAACAGGTATAATGAGTGCATTACTTCTTAATTAATAAAAAGTATAAATGATATTTCAAGATGCAAAAATGATAATGTGCTCTGAAATTATGTGAATTGTGTATGTGACAAACTCACAGATATAGCTGCCAGTACTGTGGTTTGTGGCCCATATTAATAAATGAACAGAATGTTAAATTTTGTTTTATGGTGGGTAAAATTAAAGATAAAGTATATGATTATCAAATGTATAGATATTTTGAATTTTATCCTTAGATGTTCTTGAAGGTTCTATGGGCTCCAAGTTAAAAACTCAGCTTTCTCAGAAAACAGGATGGAAAAGACCTTAATATATAAATACTCACAAAGAGGAGAACTGCTCACTGACCTAAAATGCTTATGCCAGATGATTAGGTGAGCAGAAATAAAGTTCCATCTTCTTTAAGAATTGTATTTATTGCTGACTCTATTTATTAAAAAACCTGGCTGTGTTAGTCTGATCAAGCTGCAATAACAAAATGCCACACATTAATTGGTTTAAACAAGATAAATTTATTTTCCCACAGTTCTGGAGGCTAGAAATCTATGATCAATCTATGATCAAGGTGCTGGTAAGTAAATTCCATTTCTGGTGAGATCTTTCTTCCTAGTTGTAGCCTTCATGCTGTGTTCTCATATGACCTTTCCTCCAATGTGTGCAAGTGGAGAGAGAGAGAGAGAGAGTTCTCATAGCTCTCATGTATCTCTTCTTATAAGGACACTGATGTTATCAGATCAAGGCCTTATTCTTATGACTTCATTTAACCTTAATTGTTTCTTTACTCCAATAGAGCCACACTTGGGTTACAGTTTCAACATATGAGTTGGGGTGGGGGATTTCATACATACATTTAGTCCATAATGCTACTCTTATTCCAAGTAATACAGAAATTGGTAGTACTAGCAGGGATATTGCAGGCTATATTCTCTAAGAAGCAGACTCTTAAACAGAGTTTATTGTACAGGATGTTTACTGTTCTTGAGATTGATGCTTTGAAATGGCTGGGTTTTCATATACTCACCTCAATCAGTTATTAGATACAGGCTAGACACCTCTCTGCAACTGAAGCTATTCTTTAATGGGCTAAAAGTGGAAGACTTTGTACTGACAAGACCCATACATTCTAGAACATATCCTTCCTTGAAGATAACTTTATATGGCTCATCTCCATGCCCAACACAGGCTACTCCTTATGCTGCTTCCTCATATAAGTTCAGAAAACAGATTCTCCAGGGTCTTCTACTATCCATTCTAGATTCCCCTTCCTCATAACTTGTCTCTGTAGCTCACCTGGTTACATGACTGAGACCCTCATCTCTGATAAGTCTTGAGCCACATGTTACTATGCTCTTCTCTAGCCAATGTCACTGCAAATGTCCATTTCCCGTCAAAGTTAGGCAAAGGAATAACAAGAGGCACCCATGTTGATTGCTTAGATGCCAAGCATGTTCAGCTTGCCCCCAATGTGTAATGTCATATCTTTTTCCTCTTGATGATCAGGGTCAATTGCCCCTGTCTAGATGATATAATAAAGAGTATGACTCCACTTTTTGATGTTTGAATGCTGACATCTTTTAAGTCTCACTTCCCCCTCTTCCCCTTGTACCCTACATCTAGGCAAGCTGATAGGAAAACCAAGGTATTCCCTCCTTTGGTGCTGAGAAGGGAACCAAATTTTGGGCAAGGGTCCATTCTGTGTGTGTAGGATGGCCACAAAAGGTGATGATTTATCTTCTTGCCTATAATGACCTGAATAAAAGAATCCTGAAATGTCCAGGCAACATCCACAAGTTATAGTTAAATGGGGCTCTTGCTGAATTTCATGGCAGAAGTGTTTGCCCTTTGGGATCATGACCTTAAATCCTACAGGGCCCAGATTTGTGAAGACAAAATTCTGCCTCAGAACTGTGTTTGATCATGATACTACAACATCAGTTCTACCCTGCTAGATTGCCCTGCAGATTTTGGACTTGCCAACTTCCACAATCATTGGAGCCAATTCCCTAAAATAAATAAATCTCATACATATTTTACTTATATAAATATAAAAGTAAAAATAAAAATATAAGAAGTATAAACATAAACATAAATATATGTATATATATTATTTTTCAATACAATAAATTTGGAGGTGTTTTCTAAAGCAGCTTATAGAAGTTAAAAATGTATTGCTTTATTTTCCTATAACTTCATTGAACTTTGCTCTTGAACACTCTATCCTTTTACTAGCACAGGAATTTATCTGTTTACTTCAAGGCAAGTTCAATAACTTACAAACTTTTTCTGTCTTTTGTGTGAACACATGAATAAATTCAAGGCTTTCTCCCATATTTTTTCTCCTTCCAAACTCCCACAATGTTTTTCCTAACATAGAGGAAAGGACTCGGTCATGTATTTCCCTCATAACAGCACAGAGGCTTCTTGTTTAAGATGGTTGGCATATGTTTACAGTGACTTATGCTGATATTTCCCTTCCACATTGGCTGCTGTCCGTCCCTACTGGCATTAGTTGAGTTAGTTCCAGTCCTGCCATGACCTTCATTTCATAGGAACTCCGTAATGCATTGTCCTGATGCCAATCTCAAGTCCTTTTTTAATCCCTTAGTACTCATCAAACCTTTTAGGTAACTCCACTCCCCAAGTGACATTAGGACCAAGAGTGGCTCTCTTCATACCACTCAGGGCTGCCAGGATCTCTATAGGGTTTTCCTCATACATGTGCATTTCAACACTTCACAGCTATTATTAGTTTTCTGCAATAGGGTCATGTTGGATGTGTGGCATATCTACACAGCTTTCAGATTTCCATGATGACTCTTGGGAATTAAGGCAAAACTTATGATAGCAGTTTTTTAATTTTTTTTCATTCTCCACCTGGGGTTCAGCCCAAACAGGTAGAGAAAGCAAGGTAAGAGAAGGTTGTGAGTTCCTTTCTCAAAGACTGGTATATCTGCTAACCTCTGCTGCTCAGAGTGGGTGGTACAGAAAAGCAATTTGTGCACACAATCTGGTACCTCCTGGAATATGGGAAAATATTCTTTCCTAGAGAACCAAGCTTAGGGAAGTCTCTGATGTACCTTAATTGAAGCCATGCCTGAGACTCATGGAGGAAAGAAGAGATTCCAAGGATTATACATCTGACTTGAGGAGGCATGAGTTATATGTCACAGTCAATACTAATGTGTACATGTGCCATAAGGACACTGAACTATCAGAGCAACCACTAAAAATATATTTGTGTGAAGAACCCAAGGCTTGCTGTTACAATAAGGTGAAAGTGACGTTGGAGCTGACAATTAGGCTTTAAGGACACAAAGGTTTTCCTGGACTCTGTGGTAAAGACTCTTCTTGTACAGAAAGCTCACCCTAAGTTTATGAATTGGATAAATGATTCCCATTATGAAGAGTCAACTTAACTTGGATTTGTTTAGTCTCTTTACAATGCTTTTGAGTCTGATTCTTAGAAAATGGTTCCAAATTCCTTGACAGTCAAGGTTATTTAACCAGTCTGACAAATTGTTATACCATTCTGAGGCAAGACTATCCAGTTTGGCTAAAAAGAGTTTGCTTTGGAAAATATTGCTCAACATTAATCTTTGACCCTTAAGAGTCAAGAGCAAAGTAGTAAAAGAGAGAGTAGATAAGAGGTAGAAAAAGGGCAGTTGTGCAAATGAACAACAGGAGTGAAGAGAATAATAATAGATGATATGCAGTATCAAGTGTTTACTATGTGCAAGACACTATGCTAATCATTTTACATATATTGTCTTAAATTTCATGTCATCCCTATGGAAGAGAGCTGCAGAGCTCTCCTGCTCCAACCTCCATAGTGAAGGGTTATTTCTGGCAAATGGTGATCTAATGAAGACCTACATTTTTTATACACCCTTGTGCAGTTAAATGGAGTAATGTGATTAGTTCCAATGGCAGACTGAATAATGTCCCCCAAAGTTATCTCCTTCCTAATATATGGAACTTATAAATGTTAATTTTGTGTGGCAAAAGGGACTTTTCAGATATGAGAAAGTTAAAGACCTTGGAAGGAGGAATTTATCTTGCATTATCCAGATCGGCCCTTCATGCAATAACAAGTGTCCCTTTAAGAGCGATATCATGAACAATATAAGCTGTCAATAAAAACAGATCCAGAGACATGGAAGTAGGGAACAGACTAACAAACCTCAGAGACATGGGGCTGAGGGGTGGGAAGAGATAAACCATATAATTTATATGCATATATGACATATATGCATAACCAATGGACACAGATATTAAGTTGGGGAAAGCAGGAGGGGGGTAAGAGCAGGGAGGATGGGGTCAATGGGGGAAAAAGGAGGGACATCTGTAATACTTGCAACAATAAAAATAAATAAATAAATAAATAGAGAGAGAGAGAGAGAGAGAGAGAGATACAGAGAGAGGTTTGACCATAGGAGAAGGTGATATGACGATGGAAACGGAGAGAGATTTTGAAGATGCTATGTTGCTGGCTTTGAAGATGAACAAAGGAGCTATAAGCAGGAATATAGCATTAGAAGCTGGAAAAGGCAAAGAAATAGATGCTCCCCATATACCCTACAGATAGAATACGGCCCCATTGACATTTTGATTTTGACCCAGTAAAACTATTTAGGACTTGTGACCTCCAAAACTGTAAGAAAATGACTTTTTGTTTTATCAAGCCACTAAGATTGTGGTAATTTGTTATAACACCTATAGGAAACTAATACAGTTTTCACCAGTGAAATATGAGCAAAAATGTCATCTGGTCCACACTGTAATTTATAAGGGCCCTGGGTGCTTTAGACATCATGGACCCCTTCCTTCATAAAAGTATATTTTATGATTGCATTGGTATGAAGATAAATGTAATCTAGCCTGGATTCACTATTATATATTCATTACTATTCTGTTATTTTTGTCCTTTGTTTTTAAAATAAATTAAAATCAATCTTTTTTATGGGCCTCCAAAGAGTATCATGAGCCCTAGGCCCTGTGACTACTGTTCCTAATGGATAGGTCAGTGATGTATGTAAATTCTAAACCATGGAGGTTATGAAGCCTGTGTGCCTTCTCCACTTTTTTTTTTTTTTTCTATGACTAGGTCTGTCAGATCTCAGAAACTTACAATGAAAAAAATTATGTTTTCTCTATGTCACCATGTCAAGGAAAGTCTCCTTCTGCCCAGGAATACCTACATTGTACTGTTATATGGATGAAAAAATAACTTCTATTATTTTAAGTTACAGAAATGTTGGGATGTTTTTGTAACAGCAACTTACAATATATTAAATAATACAGAGAATGGTACATTGAAATGGAATTCACACATAATAAAAATCCACAACATGTGCCCTGGCTGGTTTGGCTCAGCAGTTAGAGTGTTGGCCTACATGCCAAAGGGTCACAGGTTTGATTGTGGTCAAGGGCACGAACCTCGGTTTCAGTTCGATCCCTGGCTCTAGTTGAGGTTTTACGGGAGGCAACAAATCCGTGTGTCTCTTTCACATTGATGTTTCTCTCTCTTTCTCTTTCTCTCCCTCCCTCCCACTCTATCTGAAAAATATCCCCCAGTAAAGATTAAAACAAACAAACAAATCTACAACATGCAGCTGTGTCTTAGTGGTCAAGTTGTATGTAGTGAGGAAGTTGAAGTTAGAAATTGACAACATGGAGATCTAAGTGCATTGGCAAACACGGTGAATTTATCATCCATGATCACTTGGAAATCATACCAAAGACCAATATATTGAATTTCTAGGAGAATCGGTGAAATAATAGAATGCTAATAGTTTGTATTGGCTGTTACTTGCTATATTTAGCAAGATGTATCGAGAAAGGAATGCTCATCATAAAATTTATCTGGTTTGAGATTAAAGACAGAAATCAATAGAGTCTTAGTTTGCTCAGGCAACCATAAAAAAAACAAGAGACTGGGTTGCTTAAATAACAGAAATTAATTTTCTCACAGTTCTGGAGGGTAGAAGACCCAGATCAAGATACAGCAGGATTAGTTTCTGGTGAATACTCTCTTCCTAACTTGCAGTCAGATACATCTAACAGGGTCTTTCCTTGTTGCATGTGCATAGAGAGAGAGAGAGGAATTTCTTTCTCTTTTTCTTTCTTATATGGTCACCTATCTTATCATATTAGGACTATACCTTCATGCCATATTTTATTTTAATTACCTTTTAAATGTCTTATCAAAAATATAAACTCATTGAACATTAGTGATTTAACATATAAATTTTGGAAAGGATATAATTCAGTTCATAGCATTCCACCCTTGGCTCCCCAAAATTCATTCTTTTCTTGTGAGAAAAATATATTCATTCCATCCCAACAGCCCCCAAAGTCTTGACTCATTCTAGCATTAACTCTAAAGTCTAAAGTTCAAAGTCTCATTTAAATATCATCTAAATCAGATATAGGTGAGACCCAAGGTACATTTCATCCTGAGGCAAAATTCCATATCAGCTGTCACTGTGAAACCAGACACTTTATGTGCTTCCAAAATACAATGGTGAGATAGACATAGGATAGACATTTCTATTTCAAAAGGGAGAGATTGGAAGGAAGAAAGGGATGATGGGTCCCACAGAAATCCAAAGCATAGCAAAGCAAATTTCATTAGATTCTGAAGCTAAAGAGTAATCTTAATTTCAAAACTCTGCCCTCCAGGCCCACTAGGGTGGCTGCATTACTCCAATGATTTTAGGTAGGAGGTCCTATTCCTGCAGCTCTGCTGAGCCAGGCTCCAAACTACAAGGTTAAAGGTAATCCTGATCCCAAGATTTAAGGGATAAGCCGTCTGACCTGTTGAAACTCAAGTAGTGGCTCTGATGATTTATGAATTGTTTTCAGGGTCATTTTCCCCTCTTCTTCAAGAGCAGCACCTATTTGCAGGCAAATAACACTATTGTCCCATTATGTGAAATCCAAGAAGTCTTTCATTTTGCCCCATCTCCATCCCCTTCAGTTCAATCTGGCACTATTTCTACTAATATAACCCTATAAACATTTTACCAAGTGATAGTCTAGCCACAACTGTTTCCTCATTTTTTGGTATATAAAGAGGCTGATACATTTTCAGATCTTCAAGTTCTTCTTCCTTTTTGTTTAATAATTCTTTCTCCAATCCATCTCTCTCCTTTCACATTTTATTATAAGCAGTCAGGTGTAACCAAGGCACTCTTTAAAAACTCTGTTGAGAGATAGCATCAGATAAACACTCAATTTAGTCAGTTGTGAGTTTGGCATTTCACAAAACGTTAGAATACAGTTTATCCAAGTCCTTTGCCACCTTATAACATGGATATCCTTTCCTCCAGTTTCTAATAATGTGTTCCTTGTTTCCAGCTGAGACCTCACTAGAATCACCCTTAATGTCCATATTTCTAGATTGTACCTTAAGACTCTACCAGCTTCTACTCTCTACCCAGTTCCAAAGCCACTTCCACATTTTTATTATTTGCTAAAACAGCACTCTGATTCTCAGTGACAACATATGTTTTAGTCTGTTTAGGCTTCTATAACAAAATTACATAGACTGGGTGGCTTAAACAATAGAATTTATTTCCTCACAGTTCTGGAGACTAGAAGTGAAAGATCAAGGTGTCTGCAGGGTCAATTTCTGATTAGTACTCTCCTCCTGGCTTACAGAAAGCCAACAGCACACTTTATCCTGACATGGCCTTTCTTTAGTAAGTGCAAATGGAGAGCAAAAGACCTCTCCCTCTTCTTTTTGTAAGGCCACCGATACTATAAAATTAGGACCCCAGTATTATGGTCTCATATTACCTTAATTGAATGCTAAAAGATCTGTCTCCAAATATAGTCACATTGGAGATTAGAGTTTAAACATAAAATTTTTTGAAGACACAATTCAGTCCATAAGAGAGGCCTTTCAGGGTTTAAAATGCCACCTACTGCTGGACTCTAAATAGAAAGACTTCAGGCTGAAAAAGCCTTAATGCAAAAAAATCTCATTAAGTCTGTGCAGATAGAAAGAAAATGACAGAATTGAGAATTCTAAAAACCCATTAAAAAATAACAAATAAACTAGCAAAATTTGTCAAGAAAATGTTTTAATACTCTAGAAACTAACCAAAAGTTTATAGTGATGAATAGAATGCTTAATCAAGAAAAAAAAATAGGTGAATCTCAGTAGCAAGAGAGAGCTTTGTGAAATTTTAAATTATTCTTATCCCATATTCTGCTCCCTATCTCAGTGGTAGTCTTGAAGACAACAGCCTACATTCTGGGTAGATATACTAGTACTAGAGTGCACAGAATGGACCTTTTTCCTTAAAGAATTATGGTTGTTTGCTTTGATGTGTCTGGTGGTTCCCCGGAGAACAGGCTGGAAAAGCTTGCCTTTATTTCACCTAACTTTGAATTCTTCCACTGGTGAGATGGCTAGCAAGGGGTCATTTGTTGAACATATTTAAAGGCTAATGACAGTCAATGCTGCATGAAAACAAAAATCTATAGTAGATGGGGCAAATAAAAGACTGACCAAAAAGCTTAGGACGCAAAGCTGGGGAATAAGATGCTTTGGGAAATAAGAGCTTGAAAAAAATCGCCAGAATAATTTTTGGAATTTATAAGTCAACACACATGCCCACAGCTGGGTACATTCTTAGAAAATACCTCAGGAAAACTTAGTCATGCCCCCATCCTGGATGATCTTCAGGCTCTGTGCAAACAGAAAGTAAAGTCTAAGACAAAATTATAAATGGCCATGCTGAGTATTGGAGGCATGCCCTAATACACACACAGAGCCCACTTAGAAAGATTTTTTGTTTTTTGTTTCAGGCATATGAAGAAATTCATGTCTATTCACTAGTTCACAATTAAGCTAATGAGCAAATATTTCATTGGCTACATATGGAAAAAAGCATAGACTTAAAAAATTAGTTCAGAAAAGTTACTAAATAAACAATAACATCTAAAATAAACAGCAACAACAAACTCTGGGTATGAGGGAATATCTGTTAAACAGAATTGCCACATTATAATATTCAAAATACCTAGTTTTCAATAAAAATTCACATGGCATAAAATAAACAAGAATGTACAGCCAATATACTGGAGACAAAAGGGACTTAATAGAAAAAGTGGAACCCAGACACTAGAATTATTAGACAAAGACTTTAAAATAACTATTTTAAATATACTCAGAGAACTGAGGAAAACCACATAATAAGAATGAAAGGAAACCATGATAATGATGTGTCACCAAATAAAGAATACCAATAAAGAGAATAAAATTATAAAAAGAAACCAAATAGAAATTCTGGAGTTGAAAAGTATAGCAACTGAAATTTTTACAAATCCCTTGAGAGGCTCAATAGCAAATATACAGGCAGAATCAAGAATTTACATACTTGAAGACAGGTCAGTTGAGAATCAGAAAAAAAAATGAATGAAGAAAAATGAGGAGAGCCTACAGTATATGATCAAGTATACCAACATATTCATAACAGGAGTCCAGAAGGAATGGAGAGGGGAAAAGGGCCAGAAAGAATATTTAAAGAAACAATAACAGAAATCCTCCATAATTTGATGAGAGATATGAACCTACACATCCAAGAAGGTTAACAAATCACAAGTAGGATAAACTTAATGAGATCCATGTTGAGATACATAATCAAATTGTCAAAAGACAAAGACAGATGGAGAATATTGAAAGCAGCAACAGATAAGTGACTCAACAATTACAAGGGCTCCTCAATAAGATTAACAACCAATTTTTCATCAGAATCTATTGAGAACAGAAGACAATGGAAAATAGTTCAAAAGCTGAAAGACAAAAAAAAGTCAATGAAAAATTATATATCCATTAAACTCTTCTAAAAATGAAAGAGAAATTAAGATATTCTCAGAGGGGGAAAAATGTAAGGAGTTTGTCATTAGTAGACTTTCCCTATAAGAACTGCTAAAGAGAGTCCTTCAGGCTGAAATAAAAGGGCATTAGACAATCATTCAAATCTACTTGAAGAAATTAAAAATACCATCAATGGTAACTAGATAAAAAAATCAGTATTAATGTATTTTTTTGTTTATAATGCCTCTGTTTTCTTATATGATTTAAAACACAACTACAAAAACCAATAATTATAAATCTATGATAATGGGCACATTATGTATAAAAATGAATATATAATTGGTGACAATAACACTACTAGGGGAGAGATACATATGAACAAAGTTTTTATATGATACAGAAATTAGTTAGTATAAATTGTTAATCATAATCTCAGGGCAACAACTAAGAAAATAACTAAAAATTATATAGCTTAAGAAATGACCAGAAAAATAAAATGATACACAGAAGATAGCTATTTATAAGAAAAGAAGGCAATAATTGATTGAGGAACAAATGAATATATGACATATAAAACACAAACAGCAAAATTACAGATGTAAGTCCTTTCTCATCAGTAATTACATTACACATAGATTAAATTATCCAATTACAAGGCAGAGTTGGGCAGAATAAATAAAAATCATAATCCAACCTAAGACTGTACAAAAAAAAACAAACAAAAAAAAACTTTAGATGCAAATACACAAGTAGTTTGAAAGTAAAAGGAAGAAAAAGATATTCCAAACAAACAGTAACCAAAGGAGAGCTGGTGTAGCTATACTGTTATTAGACAAAATATACTTTAGGACAAAAATTACTACAAGAATAAAAGTACATTATATAGTAAAATTCAATTTATCAAGTAAATACAATAATTGTAAACATATATGTACCTGATTGTAACGTCCAAAATATATGAAGCAAAAACAGACAGAATTCAAGGGAGAAACAGACAGTTCAACAATAATAATTGGAGAGTTCAAAATCCCATATTCACTACTGGATAGAACAGCTAAATGAACTACCAGCAAGGAAATTGAAGATTTAAATCATACTGTAAAACAGGTAGATATAGCAGACATATATAGAACACACCACCCAAGGACAGGAGAATACACAATTTTTCTTGTACCCATAGAACCTATTACAGGATAGACCATGTGTTATCCCATAAAACTTGTCTCAATACATTTAGAAAGACTGAATTCATATAAAGTATCTTCTCTGACCACAAGGAAGTATAACTAGGAATCAATAACATAAGAACATCTGGAAATTTCACATATATGTGAAAATTAACCATTACACTATTAAACAACAAATGAGTTAAGGAAATATCATAAAATAAATTAGAAAATACTTTGAGATTAGTGAAAATAAAAACTGACATACTAATACTTATGAGATGTTGCAAAAGCAGTACTTACAGGAAAATATATGCCCGTAAACACTGAGATCAAAAAGAAAAGAAAAATCTCAATAACCTAAACTTCCATCTTAAGAAACTAGAAAAACAATAGGAAACTAATCCAGAAGCAAACAGAAAAAAAGAAATAATAAATATGAGATTAGGGATAAAGAAAACTGAGAATAGCAAAACACTAGATAGGATTAACAAAACCAAAAGCTAGTTCTTTGAAAAGATCAACAATATTGAGATGCTCTAGGTAAACTGTCCAAGAGAAAATAACCAAATTACTGAAATCAGAAATGAAAGTGGAGACATTACTACTGACCTTAGGGAAATACAAAAGGATTATAAAGAGGACAATATATCTTATTGTATGCCAATACTTAAATTACCTAGATAAAATAAAAATTTTCTGTAAAGACAAAATCTCTAAAAACTAACTCAAGAAGAAATATAAAATATGAATGGTACTATAACAAGTAAAGAGATGGAATTAGTAATTTTCATGGGAGTTAAAAGTTTTTCTTTCTCCCAAGTCTCACCTGCCCTGGCTTCCTCCTTCTCCCAGGTGCTGAGAGAAAGGCAGAGCTTGTGTGATATATATGTGTATATCACTGTAGATGTGGAAATAAAGGCTCAAGGGCTTAAGGAACTTTCCTAAAAGCACATGACTTTCTAGTGTTAAAAACCAGGATTCTTATCCAGGCCATCCCACTCCTGAGCATTTGCTTTTGGCTAGAACCATATTTGTCTGCTGGGAAATAGTAGGAGAAAAGGCAGTGCCAGCTAATGGTACTTTTCCAAAGTTAACCTACTGCTGCAGCAGGAGGACACTCACAAAGTATATAGAAAGCAATAAACAAAATCAATCAGAAAGTCTCATCAGGTTTTGAGAAGGAGCCATGAGTTTCTAAGACACCAGTTGGAAATTTGGAACTTGTTATCAGAGCCTCAACATTTCTATCACAAGTAAGGGAATTGCAAATCCTCTTGATGATGCATTCATTCACTCATTCATTCAACAGACATTAATGGAGGGCTTAACATGTGCCAAAATATGTTCCAATAAAACAAAACAAAAATAGTGGAGATTACATTACAAGTGTGGAGAGGCAGAAAGTGAACAAATAAGTAAAATACACCAGGTCTTACATGGTGATGAGTACCATGGAGAACAATAAAGCAGGGAAGAAGGCACGTATAGCAATTCAGATATAATGGTTTCTTTCTGTGGGTGGAGAAAAAAGGGTTACTTTTTAAAAATATATATACCACACCTCTCAGAACTTGAGATGAAACACCCTCACAAGGTCTAAGTTGTTTTTTGTTCCTCCTATCATGTATTTGTTTTATTTCCTTGCAAATTATTAACTTTGCAAGGTATAATGTTGCAAGGGCTTGTCTCAGTCTGCACCTTCCTACCCTGTTCCCATTGTGGAAACTGTCTTATCTACTTTCCCTCTACCTTCTGCCTACCCAAAAGGCCTGTCATTTGCTGACTGTGAGCCTATGATAAGAAAAACTCTGATGTTGCTCCTTTTATTTTCTATTCATCTCAGTCTCTTCTTCTTCTTCTTCTTCTTCTTCTTCTTCTTCTTCTTCTTCTTCTTCTTCTTCTTCTTCTTCTTCTTCTTCTTCTTCTTCTTCTTTAAATTTCAGTGAGCTTGACTAGCATCACAAGTGTGAATTTGGGTGTCAGAAGAGTCTGAGTTAAACCTTAGTTATACAGTTTAGTGACTATGGACACTTTGGCAAATTACTTAATTCATGAATAATATGAAAGTGATATAATGCTAGAAAAAAATCTGAAGTAATTATCTAGATTGAAAGGTTGGCACCAAAATGTAAATCAATGCAAGTGTTCTCAAGCAGGGCATCCATGGGCTCAGGTCAGCCAAAAATTAAAGTTTGAGTGTACCACTGAACAATGAAGCCCAATTGCTAAGGTGTTCATAAAAAGAAAATGAGATATTAAATGGATAGTGGAGGAAGGAAGTCATAAACTCTAAATATGACTTCAACACCAGCTACAGAACTAAGGACTTTGGTTCATACAAGTAGGTTCTGTCTTCCTTGTCATGTAGTTATACCTATATACTTTAATTAATATATATCCTCTTTCTTCCAAAACTATATATATAAACTGTGATTAAGGTGGCTACATTTAGTTTACAGGTTGAAGAATATTGAAACATAATCACAATGGATATAGAAGAGGTCTGAATGTTACCCATAAATCCTGGAATAGGAGCTCAATTAAGTAACTGAAGAGATATTGGGAAATGATAATGTGTTTTGGGTTATATATGAAATAATTGTCTTTATACAGGGACACTTTTGGAAGATAGAAAAAAGAGTGTGTAGATGCTGAGCAGCCATGAGCATAGATTCTAGTAGATATGTGTTGCTTTTTGGCTCCCTAGCATCAACTTTCTTCTTCCTGATTATGCTCCAATTTCCTTTTATAAAACTACCCTTGTCCTCATATTAAGTCTACTGAAACAATAGCACTGTTGTACTCTAACCAAGAGGCAGGCTCATCCTGACCTAAATTAGAATAATCTAATGCTCTGTGGCTAAATTTTGGATCTTAATCATAGGAACAAAAAGACCAAAGGTATCTGAGGACTAGGGAAACAAAGTGTCAGTATTGTCCTTCACCAGCACTTCTGGTCATTCCTAGACCAGTTGTCCAGTTCCCTGTGGTTCTCTGATCTCTTAATATCATTATATAAATTCACTTTTGCTTAAATTTGCCTGAGTTGTTTTTTATTTTTCCTGACTTTTAAAGAATTTCAGTAGAAAGACCATATTCATAAACCAATGATGTACATGGCTACTAGCATAGAGCATGGGTTTAAATTCTGGTCCCATCACTTAAACTCTCTGGGCTTCAATTTCATTATTTGTGAAAAGGATATAATAAAAATGATATCTACATTATAGGTATTGTGTGGTAAGTGGCCATTAAATGTTAGCTTTTACTATTATGTAATTGACTAAACTTTTAAAATCAGATATCCCTGCCCTTTGTTCTTCACTATCATGTTATAAGGAAGAATCCCCTGTAACATATCCAGTTTCCAGACATGGGATTTTATTGTGTGGATTGGAGTAGAGCTGCAGAAATGAAGGACCTTAAAAAGTTTAGCTCAGTTTACATTCGATAGGGCCAGGAGTTACTCCTAGGAAAATGTGAATATTTCAAATTGACTTTCAATAAACTTGTGCCTGTCAGTCTGGAATCTTTTGAATGCAACAATCTGGTGTAACTGACCAGCAACAACAAACTTTACTTTGTATTAATTAAAATAAAATAAAATAAAATAAATGTAAGTGTGATATGAAGGAGGGTTCTTCCCTTGATCTGTTTTGACAGTTTCACCTGAAGCATTCTTTCTTGCCCACTCTCTCAATAATTTCTTTCCTAGGCAATGTTTATAAATACTTTCTCTATCTGTGCTCATTGTACTATTGTTTTCTGTAATCAAGTCTTCATCACCTACACACATATAGATACATTTTTGACCCAAAATGTCCCTCTGGTTCATACCATTCCCATTGGCCTGCCTCAGACTTCTCAAGTATTTCCACAGTATTATTTAACTAGTGTTTACTATGAAAACGCTGAGGACCTTGAAACTTTCGCCATTAAGCACTTGCCTTTCGCATCTGGTAGTAAAGAGTTTTGCTTCAGACAGGGTTCAGAGGCCTCTTTCCCTGATGCTAGGGTAGGACTACTTGAGAAAAATATCTGCTTTTAATAAAAGTTACTAATTATTAGAGGGAATTTTTTTTCCTGTTGCTTATCCTAATTTATGTTCCCAGGATTTACTAATTCTACAGGAGCCTGGATTTAATTCACCATGAAAGTTTCTCTTTCTAAGGAATGCAAGACTTTTACTAGCCAAAATAATGTGTCTGTAAGGAGAGGATTTGAAAATCAATGACTTTTTAAAAATTTTGAAGCCATAACTAAAAAGCATTTAACAGCTGTGGGGATGGAGTTGTGGATGTTGGGTGTGGATGTTGGGTATTTTAATTTTTACATATGTTTTTAATTTTTTTTCAAACAAGGAACATGTGATGCTTCTACAATTGTATATTTTTTGTTATTTTTAGTTGTTTCCTTTTTTTAATGTACCCTTATTGTTGAAAGTATTACAGATATCCCTCCCTTTTCCCCCTTTGACACCCTCCTTCCTGTTCCTGCCATCCCAGCCTTTACAGCACTGTTGTCTGTGTCCATTGGTCCATATATGCATATGCGTTCTTTGGTTTATCTCTTCTCGCTGTCTCCAACCCCTTCCTTCTGAGATTTGTCAGTCTGTTCCCTACTTCCATGTCTCTGGATCTGTTTTGTTTGCCAGCTTATTTTGTTCATTATATTCCACAGATAAGTGAGATCACATGATATTTATCTTTCTCTGGCTTATTTCACTTAGCATAATACTCTCCGGGTCCCTCCATGTTGTCTCAAAGGATAAGAGATCTTTCTTTCTTATAGCTGCATAGTATTTCATTGTGTATATGTACCACAGCTTTTTTATCCACTCATCTACTGATGGACACTTGGGCTGTTTCCAAATCTTAGCTATTGTAAATAGCACTGCTATGAACATAGGGGTGCATATATTCTTTCTGATAGGTGTTTCGGGCTTCTTAGGATATATTCCTAGAAGTGGAATCACTGGGTCAAATGGCTGTTCCATTTTTAGTTTATTGAGGAAACACCATATTGTTTTCCATAGTGGCTGCACCAGTCTGTATTCCCACCAGCAGTGTACTAGAGTACCCTTTTCTCCACATCATCGCCAGCACTTGTTTGATGGTTTGCTGATGGTAAGCATTCTCGTAGGTGTGAGGTGAGACCTTGTGGTTGTTTTAATTTGCATCTCTCTGATGATTAGTCACATTGAGCATTTTTTCATATGTCTCTTGGCCAGTTGTATGTCCTATTTGGAGAACTGTCTGTTCAGGTCCTCTGCCCATTTTTTAATTGAATTGTTTCTCTTCCTTTTGTTGAGTTGTATGAGTACTTTATATATTTTAGAAATTAACCTCTTCTCAATGAATCATTGGCAAATATGTTCTCCTATACAGTGGGTTCTCTTTTCATTTTGATGTTGGTTTCTTTTGCTGTGCAGAAGCTTTTTAGTTTGATGTAGTCCCATTTATTAATTTTCCTTTGTTTCTCTTGCTCCCTAGGCAACATATTGGTGAAAATTGTGTTATATGTGATGTCTGAGATTTTTCTGCCTACGTTTTCTTCTAGCATTTTTATGGGTTCCTGACTTGTATTTAAGTCTTTTTTTTTTTTTTCCATTTTGAGTTTATTCTTATGTATGGTGTAAGTTGGTAGTCTAGTTTCTTTTTTTTTTTTTGCATGTACCTGTCCAATTTTCCCAACACCTTTTGTTGAAGAGACTGTCTTTACTCCATTGTATGCTCCTGTCTCCTTTGTCAAATAGTAATTGAGCATATTGTCTAGGGTCGATTTCTGGATTCTCTGTTCTGCTCCATCGATCTATATGCCTGACCTTGTGCCAGTGCCAGGCTGACTTGATTACATTGGTTTTGTAGTATAACCTGACATCCAGAATTGTGGTCCCTCCAATTTTGCCCTCCTTTTTCTTTAAAAATTTTTTTTTTCTTTATTGATTTTTTAGAGAGAGGGAGAGGGAGAGAGAGATAGAAACAGAGATGAGAAAGAACATCGATTGGCCGCCTCCTGCATGTCCCCCAATGGGGATTTGGCCCACAACCTGAGCACATGCCCTGACCAGGAATTGAACTGGCAACCTCTTCTTGGTGCATGGGTCGATGCTCAAACACTGAGCCACACTGGCCTGGCTTGCCCTCCTTTTTCAAGATTGTGTGGCTATTTGGGGTCTCTTTTGAATCCATATAAATTTTGGAGTTTTTGTTCTACTCTGTGAAATATGCCATTGGTATTTTAATAAGGATTGCATTGAATCTATATATTGTTCTGGGTAGTATGAACGTTTTAATGATGTTGAGCCTTCCAATCCATGAACATGGTATATGCTTTACTTTTTTTATATCTTCTTTTATTTCTTTTTTCAATGTCCTGTAGTTTTCTGAGAACAGGTCTTTTAAATCCTTGGTTAAGTTTATTTCTAGGTATTTTAAATTTTTCTGTTGCAATGGTAAATGGAATTTTTTTAGTTTCCCTTTCTGAGTGTTCATTATTGGTGTATAAAAATGCCATGGATTTCTAGATGTTAGTTTTATATCCTGCTACTTTGATGAATTCATTTATTAAATCTATGAGTTTCTTGGTGGAGACTTTAGGGTTTCCTATGTACAATATCATGTCATCTGCAAATAATGATAGTTTCACTTCTGCCTTTACAATTTGGGTGCCTTTATTTTTTCTTCTTGTCTGATTTCTGTGGTGAAGACTTCCAGTATTATGTTGAATAAGAGTAGTGAAAGTGGACATCCCTGTCTTGTTCCTGTTTCTAAGGGAAATGCTTTTATTTTTGCCCATGGTGTTGGCTGCAGGTTTGTCATATATGGCCTTTATTATGTTGAGGTGTGATCCTTCTATTCCCACTTTGCTGAGAGTGTTTATTTTAAAAAAATGGGTGCTAGATATTTTCAAATACTTTTCAGCATCTATTGATATGATCATAAGATTTTTATTTTTATTTTTTTATTAATTTATTTTTGTTACAGATGGTTCTCCTCTTTTCCCCATTGACACCCTCCTCCCCATCCCCCCACCCTGTCCCTAGCTTTGTTGTCCATGTCCATCATAAGATTTTTATATCTCATTTTATTTATATGTTGTATCACATCTATTGATTAGTGAATAATGTACCAACCTTGCATCACTGGGATTAATCCCACTTTGTCATGGTGAATACATTTTTTAATATATTGCTAGATCTGATTTGCTAATATTTTGTTGAGGATTTTGATATCTATGCTCATCAGGGATATTGGCTTGTTATTTTCTTTCTTTGCAGTGTTCTTATCTGGTTTTGGAATTAGGATTTTGATGGCCTCATAAAAAGAGCTTGGAAATCTTCCTTACTCTTGAATTTTCAGAATAGTTTGAGGAGAATAGGTGTTAATTTTTTGAATGTTTGGTGGAACTCCCCTGTGAAGCATTCCAGATCATGGCTTTTGTTTGCTGGGAGTTTATTGACTACTGCTTCAATTTCCTCAGTTGTTATTCGACTGTTCAGGTTTTTTGCCTCTGCCTGGTTGAGTTTTGGAAGACTGTATGATATGATTTTATGAATTTGTCCATTTTGCCTAGGTTGTCCAATTTGTTAGAATGTAATTGTTGATAATTTCCTTAAAACCCTTTGCATATTTGTAGTTCAGTTGTTACTTCACCTCTATTGTTTCTGATTTTATTTATTTGGTTCCTCTCTCTTTGTTTCTTAGTGAGCTTGGCTAAAGGTTGATCAATCTTGTTTATCGATACAAAGGACCAGCTCTTGGTTTCATCAATCTTTGGTATTGTTTTATTAGTCCCTATGCCATTTATTTTTGGTCTGATCATTATTATTTCCTTCCTTTTATTTACCCTAGGTTTTTCTTTTTGTTTTATTTTTAATTCTTTCAGTTGTAGGTCTAGATAGTTTATTAGAAATGTTTCTTGTTTCTTGAGATAGACCTATAATTTTATAAACTTCCCTCTGAGAATGGCTTTTGCTGTGTCTCATAGATTTTGTGTTGTTGTGTTTTCATTTTCATTAGTTTCTAGGAAGTTTTTTATTTCTTCCTTGATCACATTGGTAACCTATTCATTGTTTTATAACATGCTATTTAGAGTCTATGTGTTTGAATGTTTTTTGAGTGTTTTTATTGTAATTGATTTCTAGTCTCATGCCATTATGATTCAAGAAGATGCTTTATATGATTTCAATCTACTTGAACTTGTAGAGACTTAATTTATGTCTTAAAATGTGGTCCATCTTTGAGAATGACCCATTTAAACTTGAAAATAATGTATACTCTGCAGCTTTGGGGTGAAATGTTTTGTAAATACCAGTTAAATCCATCTGATCTAGTGTATCATTTAGGGTCTCTGTTTCCTTGTTAATTTTTTGTCTGGAAGTTCTTTCCAGTGATGTCAGTGGGTTGTTAAATGGCCCTACTGTGATTGTATTGCTGTTGATCTCTCCCTTGAAGTCCTCCAGAAGTTTTTAAATATATTTTGGTGCTCCTATATTGGGTACATATATATTTACCAAGGTTATATCTTCTTGTTGGGTTGATCTTTTTAATATTAGTAGTGACCTTCCTTGCCTCTTATTATGGCTTTCATTTTGAAGTTTATTTTATCAGATATGAGTAATGCTACCCCAGCTTCATTTGTTTGTTTCCATTTGCATGGAATATTTTTTTTCCATCCCTTCACTTTCGCTCTTTGTCAGTCTTTTGTTTTGCTCTAATTGTATGTTTTCTTTCTACCTTGTCTTCTAACTCGCTCATTCGTTCTTTAGCTTCTTCTAATCTATATTTGAATTATTCCAGGGTATTTTTTATTTTATCTGTGCCATTCTTCACTTCCACTTGATTTTTATTCATAGCTTCTACTTCTTATTTCATGCTGATGTAGTTCCAACTGAGTTCTTTATAATTCTCATTAAGTTGCTTACAATTCTCACTAAGTTGTTTGAGCACCCTTAAAACCATTACTTTGAATTTTTTATCTGACATACTGCTTGCCTCCATTTCATTAGTTCCCTTTCTGGTGATTCCTCCTTTTCTTTCATTTGGTGGTGTTTCTTTGTCTCACCATTTTAGCAGTGTTGTAGTTCAGGGCCAGGTGAGGTGCACTGGGATGTGTAGGCAGGTTGGTGTGTATTAGATGAGATTTCTATGCCTCCCAGTTTTCACGCTGTAGACTTCTTGTGGTACCCAGTGTCAGTAGTCTCCTTGATCTTCAGTGCTGGGTTCTCTAGGAATGGCGCTTGTGTGGGTTATATATGCTCTCCTAATGAATTTTGGTCTTGATTGTTGTTGTCTATTTGTGGGTGGGCTCATCCCTAAGGGTTGTTGACTGTGAGTCTCAACCCAGACCCTGTGATGCCAACTGTAATATACGTGCTCACAGAACAAAACAAGGCCAAACCAGGCCAAATAAAAAAGAACTGAAAAAAATACCAACAACAGTAATAATAAAAGCAACAACCAAAAGATTTAAAGACAAACAAACGATAAACACACACACACACGCGCGCACACACACAGAAATACTAGAAGGTATGAGGCCAAAAGAATTAGAAGAGGGAAAAAAATATGAAAGCAAAGAAAGCAAGGCAAAATCAGATGAAACCAAAAAGAACCTGAAGAAAATATAAGCACTGACAATGACAAAAGCAACAGTGACAAGAAAAAGATTAAAATTCAAACCAAGAAACAACAACACACACACACACAGAATACTAAAATTTGAGAGACCAAAAGAATTAGAGGAGGGAAAGAAAAAAAAAAAAAAAAAGCAAAGAAGGCAAGGCAAAACCAGACCAAACCAAAATTAACCTGAAAAAATATCAGCAACAACGATAAAAGCGAGAGCCATAATAAAAAAGTTAAAAGACACACAAATAAACAGAAAAAACACACATATGCACACAGAATGCTAAAAGGTGTAAGACCAAAAAAAGTATTAGAGCAGGGAAAAATGCAAGAATCTGTAAGCAAAGAAGCCATAGATCAGAAATAGGGTAAGTATAAAAAATAAAATATAGAAAATAATAAAAGAAATAATAATAATAATTATAGAAAGTAGTAATGCTAAATAAAACAGAATCAGAAATTAAAAAATGGGAAAATAAGAAAAAATGGAATTAAAAAAATTAAATATACACATACACATAAAAACAACCACACACACAAAAAAATAAATAAAAGCCATTGAATCTGCTATCTGTATAGATCACTGGATTTTGCTCTGATGTTGTTGGATCTGGCCCTTTGGTGTGTGAGTCCCTGCCTTCTTGGGCAGTTCTTTGGTACAGGTCAATGTGAATCGTTGTTCCTGCCTGGGTCTTGGCCATCTGGTGGAAATCCTGCATGGTGGGACCCCAAGTAGTCCAGTGGGCTGGACTTCCCTAGCCCAGAGGCTGGGTCTGCTTCAGGGCTCTCCCCTTAAGTCTACATGTTCTGGGCTGCTTTCCCTTCCTCCATAGCACTGGGTCATTGAGGTATCAGGTTAGGTCAAGATGGTTTAAGCAGATTTGTGTTGTGGGTGGTGCCTGTAACTTGTAGGAGGGGAAGGCAGTCATTTTCTCTCCTTCTAATGCTTCAGCTCTGCCTGGGTTGCTGGTATCCCTGGTTACCACCCCAAGCAGGAGAGGATATAAAACAAAAAAATAAAAGAATTTCTCTGCTCTGCTCTCTAATTTTTCAGCACTGTCAGCTCTTGCGGGGCGGGACTTCTGCCCAGGCTCCTACCCAGCCAGACATCCAAATCCCCATCACTTCTAGGCCCAGCTACTAGGGTGTCGATTTCCAGCCCAGAGCTCTTCCACGGATGGGGGAAAGGATGCCTCTTCTTCACTTGAGGTAGAGAAGATCATGCCTCTTTCCTAGAGCACTCTGACTAGCCCCCATCAAAGTTCTTTCAGTGAATAATCAGCCCCTCATATTCACTGCTGGTTGATCTGCTCAGACCCTTCCTCAGGTCCACAGTTCTGCTTTGTGGCCCCTCCTGCCCACCACAATCATGGCAAGCTTCCCAGGCTGGTGTTGTAACCAAGCACTCACTTTTAGCCTGAGATAGTGTTGTCAGTCCCCTCACCTCCAATGGGCCAAATCACCTTTTATTCCTACTGTCCAATGATATGTGGGCTCCCTTTCCCGTCCCTGTTGCATTCATTTGGGGATCTCTCTGTAGAGCTGTGTCTCCCTGTTCCCAGGGGACAGGAGCTGTGCTGCCACACCTTCCCTCATGCTTTCTAGCCATGCTGCACACCTGCATGGGTTGACTCACCCACTTGGCATCTCTTGCCCCCTCTCTGTGCTCCCTGCTTGCAGTATTTCCCATCAGCTAATTTCAAGTGGTTTTTCAAGTCAAATATTCTGCAGTTTAGCTTCAAGTCTGGCCCTGTGCCATTCTCTGGTAACAACAACTCCAAGGTGGACAGCAACTTCCTCAGACTCCAGACTACTCCCCAGAGGCCCACTCAGGTGTCTCTTTATGGGGACCACAGGTTTAATGAGGACCACAAGCTGAACGAGTGGGACCAGACTCATGGAGAACAGCCAGCTGTGGGCTATAATTATACATTTTTAAAGTTATAGATCCTTCCTTCTGAAGCCATTTTCTTAGGAAGAATATTATAATAATAGTCTCTATACCTAAGTATCTTATCCAGCTCAATTTCCATGGTTAATCATGATAATCATTTTCTTGTATATACCCTTGAATCTTTTACCTTTCTTCCATTTTGGCAGACTTACTTGGGAAAATGCAACCTTGATTAAATCCAACTTTATTTCGTGCCTCTAGCTGAAAACCTGACCAGGACTGGAGAAAATAACAAACAATAATAAATTAGTAACCACACACTTAGAGTGTGTTTTTAATTTTGCCAAATGTCTTATTATTTGTTTCAAGTCCATTAAACCTCCCATCCACCCAAGTGACTATTTCACATCTTACTCTTTCTCCTCAGACATCTAATACCATCTCCCCCATTTTCTTTCTCAGCTGATGACTTTGCTTTGTTCTTTAAAGAAAAATCAAAATAATTAAATGGGAATATACACATAATTTTTATCACTATGCTTACCAAACTTAGAAGCATCTATACCCATATACTCTAAATTCCTGCTTATTACAAAGGTCATCTTTCCTTACTCTTCTCTAAAATCGGTATTTATTTTACTAAATCACATCATCTTTATGATGTTTTCTTAAACTTCAGCAATTCTTCCTTCTTTCTCTTATAAAATTATCTCAATTTCGCTCTTCAGTGGATCATTCCAATTAACATATAAATTTCCTTTTGTTTCTTCCATCATAAAAGAAAATGTTCCTTGATCTCATGTACCTGTTAACTGATACCATAGTCTTTTTTATAAAACATGGTTTTATTGATTTTTTAGAGAGAGAGGAAGGGAGAGAGAGATAGAAACATCAATGTGAGAGAGAAACATCAATCAGTTGCCTCCTGCATGCCCATACAGTGGATTGAGCCTGCAACCCAGGCATGTGTCCTGACCAGGAGTCGAACTGGGACCTCTCAGTCTGGGATGACACTCGATCCACTGAGCAACACTGGCTGGCCAAAGTACCACATTCTTTTACTTACTTGCACAGCAACACTTAAAAATTTATTAATACCTGATGTCTCCAATTCTTCTTATTTCATTCTCTATTCTCTCTCATGTCCTCTATCTCTTTCTTATGCATGCATACACACTCATGTTTTATTATAATTCATGAGTGACATAATTACATTGAAATTGTACAGTTCAGTAAGTTTACACAAATGTATATACTTTTGAAATCCTTCCTCAAATGGAGATATAAAATATTTGTATAAATCCGGAAAGTGTCCTCATGTCCCTTTGTAATCAATCTTTACCTCAAACAATCATTGTTTACATTTTTATAACAGTATGGTAGTTTAATCTGTTCTTAAATTAAATGTAAATGTAGTAAATAGTCCACAGACATATTCTTTTATGTCTAGCTTCTTTAGCTCTATATTATAAGTCCTGAAATTTCATGTGCTACCTTGACATATTTGAGACTTACCCGGCCCCTAATGGCTAGCTGTGAGTTCTCCTGCTCTCACCATGCATGCTCCCTATCCCAGTGGGAAAATTTCCCTACCTGGCTGGTCTCCTTTTCGTCAGGACCAGCTTCCATCTACCTGGTCCTCAACCTAAGGGGTTTCATTTCCCTGTCAGCCTGTGAAACTATTCCAACTAGCTACAGGTTAGTTTAAGGGTATTTTTTTTTGGTCATACACTATGTATTCTTTATATTTTTTATTATAATGCTTATATAATTTTATCACAATGGTTTAAGATTTGTGTAGATGTCTGACTTCATGTTAGATGATAAGTTTCTGTATTAAATGAAAATGTCTTGTTTACTTTGTACCACCAGACCTCACATACATAGTAGATGCTCAATACATATTGGTTTTGTTGAATAATTAAATTTGATTCAAACTTTGTGTTTGAATAATAGGTCATGTGGAGTGATTATAGGTTATAAGAATAAAAAATAAAGTGGTGGTTCACCACAGAAACTTATTAAAGTGGCATATATAATCATGGTATTTCAGAAAAGAGAAGGTGTAGACCCAGTCCATCATGAAAGCACTGAATTTACTTCTTTATTTTTTATCCTCACTCAAGGACATTTTTGCATCTATTTTCAGATACAGCAGGAGGGAGAAAGGGAGGAAGAGGGAAAGAGAGAGAAAGAGAGAGAGAGAGAAGCATCAATTGTCTTTCTTCCTTCTCACTGCTCTTTACTAGTTTCTCCTGTTCTCCCTGGTCTCTTAATGTTGGCACTCTTCAGGGTTCATTCTTTATTCCTCTTCTCTATGCATAATGATTTCCTTGGTTAATTCCATTACTATGGCTTTAAATATTATCCATATGCTGAAAACAACTAAATTTAAATTCTCACCCCATCTCTCTCCCAAACCCCAGATTTGTATGTCCAATTGCCTCCTTGATAATCTCCACTTGAATGTCCTATAAACTTCTCAACTCAACTTATCTAGAATGGAACACATTATTTTACCTAATGCTAAGACTTCCTCATCTTAGGTCATAGAAATTCCATTTTTTCAATTTCACAGGACAAATCCATGAACTTCATTACTGACCTCTTTTTGTTTTCACAGCCCATATGTAATCCACAAGTAAATATTTGGCTTTAACTTCAGAATACATCCCAAATTCAACCATTAATCATCATCACTACTATAACTGATCCAGTCATTTTATCTTCCTGGGTTACTGTCTTAGCCTCCTAACTAATTAACCTGTTTCCACCTTTAACCACCTCCTTTTCACCATACATACAATTTATTTTCAATACAGTTTCCATAATAATCTTGTTATAGCAAAAATTAGATTATGTAACTATTCTGCTCAAAAATGATGTAGTAGATTCAAATTTCACTCAGATAAATCCAAGTCCTTAACCACAAGGACATTCATGTTCTCTATTTTCCACATGCTGTTTTCTATTTGACTTCTCCCCTAGAATTATCCTCCTTTAATCTCTCTATTTCATACACATTAACCTCCTTGTTGTTTCTTAAATATGCCAAACACACTCTTACTTTAGGATCTTTGCTCTGGCTCTTTCCTTTGTCTGAAATATTTTCACCTGGATCCTTGATTAACTAAGACTTTCTCTTCCTTTAAATCTTTGCTCAAAATCATCTTCTCAATGAGACCTATCATGACAAAATCATCTAAAATTTCAAATTGTTTCCTTTTACTGGAATTTTTGATTAAAAAAACCACATAATCTTTAATATGTTGTTACATTATCAATGAAGTTTGAGAACGTTATGCTAAGTGAAACAGTCATGAAAAGACAAATACTGCATGATTCCACATATATAATGTACCTAAAGTAGTATCACTCTTAGAAATGGAAAGTAGAATGGTGGTTGCAAGGGGATGGTGGGAGAGGAGAATGCAGACTTATTGTTTAATGGGTACAGAATTTTTATTTTGCAAGATAAACACAGTTCTAAAAATCTGTTAGACAAAACAATGTGCATATAGTTAATGATATTGCACTGTACACTTAAGATGGTAAATTATATGTTTTGTTTTTATCAAAATAAAAAAGAAAGAAAACGTCTGTTAAAATGAAAATAGGAGAAAAATGGCGGCGGGTTGAATGGAAACTACACAGACCATCTCCCAGGACCAAACTGGAATTACAACTAAAATAAAGACAAGTCATAAGAAAAAAAACGACAACTGAAGAGCAGCTGGAGAGAACCCTTATAACCAGGGACATAAAGAGGACCCCAAATTGAAACTGGTAGGAGCTGTGGAGGCATAAGAGTACTGACTGGGTGCCCACAGTCAGTAGCTGAAGGCTGTCTTAGCTGTGAGCAGTTCCCTCAGAGAATTTGGGCATTAAAACTGCAAGCCAGCTTCCCAGCACAGAGTGGCAGAGCAGGGAAAGGCACCCACATAACACCTGGATGAAAAAATCACCAGAACAGAGCTTTTGTCTGGCAGGGAGAGGCACAGGAAACACTGGCAGTCCCTGAAGGACCAGTGCACTAAATCACAGCTACAGCCACTCACCTTGGGCTCTGGCAGAAGGAAAACAGACTGGACTGGAACTGTGTGAGGAGAGTGGGGGCTTTGTGGTACTGGAGAGAGAGCTGGGAAGGAGGTTATCAGGAGTTCTATGCTGAATGACTCCATCATAGGACAGTAGCCATTTTACTCAAAGAGCCCCTTCCCAGAGCCCCAGGGAGAAGCAACAGTCCCTCCCTCAGGAATTGAACACCACCCAGCTGGAGAAATTAGCCCCAAACTGGGGCTAATTAACAGCTAGATATTACCAGCCAGCAAGTAGCCAGAAAAAAAGCCTCTGAAAGATTTCAAATTTGGACCTGGCTCTCAGTGATGGGAGTCCTGGCTCTGAGGACTGAGCAGTGAAAGCTGAGGCCTGAGTTCTTATGCTGAGGCCCTCCCCCAAGGCTTTAGTAGCCATCTCTGTCAAGTAGCCTCATTACAGAGGTTTAAGCCTAGGGGAGAAGAAATTGCCCCTCCCTCAGGAATTTAACTCCACCTTGTGGCTCTGGGGACTGAGCTGTGAAAGCAAATGCTAGGACCCCTGCACTGCGCCAATAACCCACACTGCAGAAACCATTTTCTTATCAAAGCAACTTTAACCCAGGGGAAAGCAATTGCCACACCCATGGGAAATCCTCTTACCCTGTCCACCAAGGGATTTTTCATTCAGCTGAGGGCTACAACCCAAGGCCCATTAAGTAACTGAGACTAATAACCTGCAGGCAAAAGCTCTAGGATAATTGAATCTTTGCTTGGTCTGTGACTCTACCCAGGAAAGGGAGACTAGAAATAGGTGTTTAACCTGTGCCCTTCAACACTCATCCAAACACAGTAGAGGAGGCAACAAACAGTGGAACACTGACAGCCACAGGCAAAAGTTGGCAGGCTCCAAAACCCACTGAGATGGCCAAAATGCTGAGACAAAGAAACAAATCCCAAAAGAAAGAACAAGACAGTTTTACAGAAGAATGGATATATGAAATGTAATTATGCAAGTTATCGAAGGTAGAGTTCATAGTAATGATTATGAGGGAGCTCAAAAGCATGAGTAAAGATATAGAAACAATGAAAATCAACCAATTGGAAATGAAAAACCACCAAGCAGAAATGAAGAATGACATAGCAGAAATAAAGAACACATTGGAAGGAATAACTAGTAGAGTAGAGGAAGTTGAGGATCGGATCAGTGAATTAGAAGACAGAGTAGAAAAATCACCCAATCAGAGAACCAAAAAATAAAAATAAATAAAAATAAATTTAAAAAGACAGACAGCTTAAGAGAACTGTGGAACAATATGAAATGTAACAACCTCTGTGTTATAGGAGTTCCAGAAGAAGAAGAAAACAGCAAGGGTTAGAGAATATTTTGAAGAAATAGTGGTAGAAAACTTCCCTAAATTGGTAAAGGAAAAAGGCATACAAGTTCAGGAAGCACAGAGAGTCACCAGTAAGGAGAACCAAAAGAGGCCCATACCAAGACACATCAAAATTAAAATGCCAAAAATTAAGCACAAAGAGAGAATCCTAAAGACTGCAAGAGAAAAGCAACATGTTACCTACAAATGAGTTCCCATAAGGCTATCAGCTGACTTCTCAATACAAATACTACAAGCCAAAATGGAATAGCATGAAGTATTCAAGGAAATGAAAAACAAGGACCTGAATCCAAGACTACTCCATCCAGCAGGGCTATCATTCAAAAAAGAAGGTGAAATAAAGAGCTTCCCAGACAAAGAAAAGCTAAGGGAATATATTTGCACCAAACCAGCAATGCAAGAAATGTTAAAAGGACTGTTGCAATAAGCAGAAGAAATAAGGAGAGAAACATAACCATAATAAATAAAAATGGCAATAAATAACTACATATCAAAAATAACCTTACATGTAAATGGACTAAATGCTCTGAACAAAAGACACAGAGTAGCTGAATGGATAAGAAAGCATGACATAATATTAATATATATGTTGTTTACAAGACCCACCTCAAAACAAAAGACTCACATAGGTTAAAAGTGAAGGGATTGCCTAGCCAGTGTGGCTCAGTGGTTGAGCTTTATCTCATGCACCAAGAGGTCGCCAGTTCAATTCCTGGTCGGGACACATGCCCAGGTTGTGAGCCAAATTCCCAGTAGGGGGCATGCAGGATACAGCCAATCAATGTTCTCTCTCATCAATGTTGCTATCTCTCTGTCCCTCTCCCTACCTTTCCCTCTAAAGTCAATAAAGAAAAAAAAAAGTGAAGGGATGGAAAAAAAAACTCCAAACAAATGGAAAGGAAAAAAAAAGCTAGTGTAGCAATACCTATATCTGATAAAATAGAATTCAAAATGAAGGCCATAACTAGAGACAAATAAGACCACTACATAATATTAAAAGGATCTATCCAACAGGAAGATATAACCTTGGTAAACATGTACACATCCAATATAGGAACACCAAAATATATTTTAAAACTTTTGGAGGACTTCAAAGGAGAAATCAACAGCAATACAATCATAGCAAGGGACTTCAACATCCCACTGACATCACAGGATAGATCCTCTAGACAAAAAATTAACAAAGAAACAGAAACTCTAAATCAATGGTTCTCAACCTTCCTAATGCCGTGACCCTTTAATACAGTTCCTCATGTTGTGGTGACCCCCAACCATAAAATTATTTTCGTTACTACTTCATAACTGTAATTTTGCTACTGCTATGAATAGCCATTGGAAATATGTGTTCTCCAATGGTCTTAGGCGACCCCTGTGAAAGGGTCATTCGACCTCCAAAGGGGTTGCAACCCACAGGTTGAGAACCACTGCTCTAAATGATGCAATAGATCAAATGGGTTTAATATGTATTTACGGAGAATTACACCCCAAAACTACATATCAATAGAATTTACATTCCTATCAACTGCACATGGGACATTCCAAAGATAGATCACATGTCATGACACAAACTAAGTCTGTACAAGTTCAAGGAGATTGAAATCATATCAAGCATCTTCTTAGATAACAATAGCACAAAACTAGACTTTAATTAAAATAAAAACACTAACAATATTCAAACACATGGAGGCTAAATAGCATGTTATTAAGCAACAAATGGGTTACAAAGGAGATCAAGGAAGAAATTAAAAAAACTTTCTGGAAATCAATAAAAATGAACACACAACAACACAAAATGTATGGAACTCAACAAAAGCAGTCCTCATAGGGAAGTTCATAGCACTACAGGCTTACCTCAAGGAACAAGAAACATTTCTAATTGACTAGCTAACACTATATCTTAAAGAACTAGAAAGTAAACAAAAAGGGAAACCCAAAACAAGTAGAAGGAAAAAAATAGTAAAGGTCAGAACAGAAATAAACAACATACAGACTAAAAAAATAAAACAAAACAAAACAATTCAAAAGATCAATGAAACAAAGAGCTCATTCTTTGAAAAGATAAACAAGATTAATGAAGTCTTAGGCAGACTCACCAAGAAACAAAGAGAGAGGATCCAAATAAACAAAACCAGAAAGAAAAGAAGAGAAATAACAACTGACACCACAGAAATACAAAGGATTTTAAAAAAAATGCTATGAAAATTATAGGCCAACAAATTGGACAATTTAGGCAAAATGTAAAATTTTCTAAAATCACCAGATTCCAAAAACTGAACTGAGAAGAGACAGAAAACTTGAACAGACCAATAACAGCTAAGGAGATTGAAGATGTAATCAATAAACTTCCAGCAAACAAAATCCAGGGCCCAGATGGCTTCACAGGGAAGCTTTACCGAACATGCAAAGAATATCTAACACCCATTCTCCTCAAACTATTCCAAAAAATTCAAGAAGAAGGAAGACTTCCAAACTCATTTTATGAGGCCAGCATAATTCTAATTCCAAAACCAGATAAAGACACCACAAAGAAAGAAAACTACAGGCCAATATCCCTGATGAACATAGATGCCAAAATTCTTAACAAAATATTAGCAAACCCAATCCAACAATACATTAAAAAAATTTTCACCATGAACAAGTAGGATTCATCCCAGGGATGCAAGGCTGGTACAACATCTCCAAATCAATAAATGTGATATATTACATGAACAAAATGAAAGAGAAAAACCATATGATCATATCCATAAACACTGAAAAAGCATTCAACAAAATCTAGTCCCCATTTCTGATAAAATCACTCATCTGTGTTGGAATAGAGGAATCATATCTCAACATAATAAAGTCCATATACGAAAAACCTACAGCCAACATCATACTCAATGGACAAAAACTAAAAGCATTTCCCTTAAGAACAGGCACAAGACAGGTATGGCCACTTCTGCCACTCTTATTTAACATAGTACTGGAAGTCTTAGCCATAGCAATTAGACAAGAAGAAAAAATGAAGGCATCCAAATTGGAAAGGCAGAAATGAAACTATCATTATTTGCAGATGACATGATATTGTACATAGGAAACCCAAAAAACTCCATCAAAAGTCTACTATATTTAATAAATGAATTTGGAAAAGTAGTAGGATACAATATTAACAGTCAGAAATTGATGGCATTTTTATACACCAATAATGAATACACAGAAAGGGAAACAAAACAGCAAAAAAAAAAAAAAAATCCCATTTACCACTGCAGCAACAACAACAAAAAATACCTAGGAACAAACGTAACCAAGGAGGTAAAAGACCTGTTCTCAGAAAACTACAAGATATTGAAAAAATTAATAGAAGAATATATAAAAAAAGTGAAAACATATACTATGTTCATGGATTGGAAAAGTCAACATCATTAAAATGTCCATACTACTCAAAGCAATCTACAGATTCAATGAAATCCCCTATTAAAGTACCAATGGCATATTTCACAGATCTAGAGCAAATACTCGAAAGGTTTATATGGAACCATAAAAGACCCCGAAGAGCCACAGCAATTTTGAAAAACAACAATGTTGGAAGGATCACAATACCAGATATCAAGTTATACTACAAAACCATTGTAATCAAAACAGCCTGGTACTGGCACAAGAACAGACATATGGACCAACAGAACAAAACAGAGAACCCATATATCAACCCAAGACAGTATACAGAATTAATATTCATCAAAGGATGCAATAACATTCAATGGAGAGAAGACAGTCTCTTCAATAAATGGTGCTGGGAAAATTGGACAGCTATATGCAAAAAAAATGAATCTAGACCATACACATGTGTAGCTTATACCATACACAATAATCTCAAAATGGATAGAAGACTTACATGTAACCCATGAAACCATAAAAGTCCTAGAAGGAAATGTAGGCAGAAAAATCTCAGACACCATATGTAGCAGAATTTTCACTGATACATCGCCTCGGGCAAGAGAAACAAAGGAAAACAGTAATAAATGGGACTATATCAAACTAAAAAGCTTCTGCATGACAAAAGAAACCAGCACCAAAATTAAAAGGGAATGCACTCTCTGGGAGAACATATTTGCCAATGATACATTGGATAAGCGATTAATATCCAAAATATATACAGTACTCAAACAACTCAACAAAAGACACTTCTCCAAACAGGACATACAAATGGCCAGGAGATATATGAAAAAATGTTCAATGTCTCTAATCATCAGAGAGATGCAAATTAAAATCACTATGAGATATCACCTCATACCTGCCAAAATGGTGGCCCTCAACAAATCCTCAAACAACAAATGCTGATGAGGATCTATAGTAAAGAGTACTCTAGCACATTGCTGGTGGGAATGCAGACTGATGCAGCCACTATGGTAAACAATCTGGTGCTTCCTCAAGAGATTAGACATGGAACTGTCATTTGACCTAGTGACCCCACTTCTTAGAATATATCCTAAGAAACCTGAAACACCGATCAGGAAGAATATATGCACCCCTATGTTCATAGCAATGCTGTTTACAATAGCTAAGATCTGGAAACAGCCCAAGTGTCCATCAGTAGAAGAGTGGATAAAAATGCTGTGGCACTTTTACACAATGGAATACTATGCAGCTGTAAGAAAGAGAGTTCTCTTCCCCTTTGAGACGATATGGAGGGACCTGGAGAGTATTATGCTAAGTGAAATAAGCCAGTCAGAGAAAGACAAGTAGCACATCATCTCACTTATTTGTGGAACATAATGAACAAAATAAGCTGTCAACCAAAAGAGATCCAGAATCATGGAAGTAGGGAACAGACTGACAAACCACAGAGGGATATGGGATGGGAGGGGTGGGGAGAGATAAACCAAAGATCTTGCATGTATATATGCACAACCAATTCACAGAAACATTAGGCTGGTTAAGGCAGGAGAGGGGTGGGAGCAGGAAGGAGGAGGGTCAATGGGGAAAAAAAGGGACATCTATAATACTTTAAACAATAAAAAATAAATAAAAATAAAATTTAACAAATTAAAGAGGAAATATCAATTATTAGAGATAAAGATTGTCATTAAATATATAAATGTCAGTTGTCCAAGAAATCATGACACTCTGTAGTATGTCTACATTGAACAATAAAGCAACAAAAATATGTGAGTCATCCCACTCATGTACTGATGAACACTTGGGATACTTCCAAATTGTGGCTATTATAAATAATGCTGCAATGAACTTGGGGTGCATGTAGTCATTGAATTAGTTTTTTGGGTTTCTTTGGAAAAATTCCAGGAAGTTGAATCACTGGGTAATAGGACAGTTCCATTTTTAATATTTTGAGGTAATTCCATATGGTTTTCCAGAGTGGCAGCACCAATTTGCATTTCCACCAGCAGGCATGTGGGTTCCCTTTTCTCCATATCTTCACCAATACTTGGTGTTTCTAAGTTTATTGATGATAGTCATTCTGATGGGTGTGAGGTGATATTTAATTGTGGTTTTAATTTGTATTTCTCTGATGATTAGTAACATTGATGATCTCTTTGTATGTCTTTTGGCCATCTGTATGTCCTCTTTGGAGAAAGTTCTATTCAGGTCCTTTGTCCATTTTTAACTGGATTGTTATTTTGTGTGTGTGTGTGTGTGTGTGTGTGTGTGTGTGTGTGTGTGTGTGTGTTTGTTGAGTTTTATAAGTTCTTTATAAATTTTAGATGTTAACCTCTCATCAGATGTATCAGTGGCAAATGTGTTCTCCCATTCAGAGGGTTGTCTTTTCATTGTGTTGATGGTTTCCTTTGCTGTGTAAAAAAATTTTAGTTTGATGTTGTCCCATTCATTTATATTTTCTTTTGTTTCCCTTGCCCGAAGAGATATATCAGAAAAAATATTGCTACAAGAAATGTCTGAGATTTTATTGTTTATGTTTTCTTCTAGGGTTTCTACTGTTTTAAGCCTAACATTTAAGTATTTAATACATTTTTAGTTTATTCTTGTGTATGGTGTAAGAAAGTGGTCCAGTTTCATTTATTTGCATGTAACTGTACAACATTCCCAACATCATTTATTGAATAGACTATGTTTATCCCATTGTATGTTTTTTCCTCCTTTGTCAAATATTAATTTACTAAAAATATGAGGGCTATATAAAAGAAGGACATCTTATCATTTGCAAAAGTATGGATGAAACTTGAGAGCATTATGCTAATTGAAATAAGCTAGTCAGAGACAGACAACTCCCATATGATATCACTTATATGTGGAATCTAATGAACAAAATGAACTAACAAGCAAAATAGAGACAGAGTCATAGATAGAGAACAGATTGACGGATTTTGGGGGCACTGGGGGACCTCGGGGGTGGAGGTGGAGGGATTGAAAAAAAAAGAGAGAGAAAACTCATGGACACAAAAAACACTATGGTGATTGACAGCAGAAGCAGGGTGGGGAAGGTGCAAGAGGGTCTGGGGGGGATAAATGGTGATGGACAGAGATTTGACACAATACAGTGTAAAGATGAAGTATTGTAGAATCATGCACCTGAAACCTGTATAATTTTGTTAACCAGTATCTCCTTAATAAATTCAATAAAAAGGAAAAAAAATGAGGCAAAAACCAATAGAACTGAAAACAGAAATAGACAAGTCCACTATTATACTTAGAAACTTCAAAAAACTCTGTCAGTCCTTGATAGATCAAGCATGCAGAAAATCAGTAAGAATATAATAGACCTGAACAGCACAGTCAACTTGATTGTATTAACATTAATAAAGAAGGCTATGGCACATATACACAATAGAATCCTACTCAGCCATACGAAAAGATGAAATACTACCATTTACAACAACATGAATGGACCTAGAGGATATTATGCTAGGTGAAATAGGTCAATTAGGAAAAGCAAAGAATCATCATATGATTTCACTCATATGTGGTATATAATACTGAAACTTGTGGTCATAGACAGCAGTGTTGTGGTTGCCAGAAGGAAGGAGGTGAGAGTGTTGGGGTTGGAGAAGACCTAATATATGTTGATGGAAGATGGTTTGATTTTGAGTGATGGGCACACAGTGCAATATACAGATCTTACATCATAGAAATGTACACTTGAAATCTATATGACCCTATTAACCAATGTCACTCTGGTAAATTTAATAAAAAACAAAATAAAATGACATACTTTCCAGAAAATCCAAGGTATCAGCAGTGTAGGAGGAAGTTAAACTCACCTCCTCTTAAGATCAAACTGGAATTACCACTAAATTATAGAACAATCAATCTGAATAACTAACTGAAGACCAGCTGAACTGAAATCTTATAACTAAGGATTTAGAGAAGAATCCACATTGAGACTGCCTAATGAATTATACCAGCTTCACTTTGACGACTCCCTAAGACCATGTTCCACCACAAGGGTCTGCAGGCCCTAGGCAGGTGGTGGCTATCCTTGGTACCTTGGCACTTTTGCTGAGTGACCTCAAACCCAGCACTGACACCAAGTTTGCATCTGTATCACTCTGATGAATACCACTCGTCCCTAATAACTCATTGAAAATCTACTTCATTCAACTCATGTACTGCCAGAAACTCTCAGTGACTGAATCTAACAGGTAGCCAAAAAGTAAAGACAAATATCGGGGTGCCTTGGGCCTTTTGCTGACCTGATTCTAATCTCAACGATGGTGGTAACCGGCCTTGGTATGCAACTGACACCCTCCCACATGCACTCAGGCCCAACAGATGTAACCACAAACTGAATTGTTTTGTAGTTCTAAACAGATGATCCATGGCTGGTCACAGGTAGTGGGTGACATTGACCTGCACCAGAATCCCTTCAATTTTGCCTCAGAACAACACATCCAGAGGTGGGCTTTAGACCACATCAGAGCATGACCCAATTAGCCCCACAAGTGGCACACTCAAAGAGAGATCTTAGCAGGCACCAGATACTGCTGGGCAAGGTCTATTTCATGGAGTCAGCTCCAGCAAAGCAGCTTGTACACTGTGGTTGGGTTCAGTGTTCAGACTCAGCCAGACTGAGGATCAGCCCCACCCACAGATGGGTAAACAGCAATCAAGACTCAACTACAACAAAAGGGCTCAACCAACACAAGGAATATTCCTGTAGGACCTAACTGTGGTGATAGGGAGACTGTGATACTGAACCCCACAGGACACCTACCACATAAAGCCACCTTACTAATAATGGGAGACATAAAAGATCTCCTTAACACACAGAAACAAATACAAAGATGCAGCCAAAATTGGGAGAAAAAGAAACATGCTTCAAATGAAAGTACAGGAGAAATCCCCAGAAAAGAAATAAAATAAATCAGGTAGGCAATCTCCCAGATACAGAGTTCAAAACAGTGATTAGAAGGATACTCAAGGAACTTAGGAGAATTGGATAAACTCAGTGAGAACTTAAACAGAGATAGCAAGCATAAAAAAGGACATAGAAATCATAAAAAACTCATAAATGTAGAATACAATTTCTGAAATGAAGAATATCAATAGTAGATTAAATGAAGAAGAAGACTGAATTAGCAGTTTGGAAGACAATGTAGCAGAAAACAGCCAATCAGAGGAGCAATAAGAAAAAAAAAGAATTTAAAAAATGAGGATAGTTTATGTGACATATGGAATAACAGGAATGTGACAACTTCTAAGAGAAAACAAGGGATTGAGAACATATTTGAAGAAATAATGACTGAAAACTTTCCTAACCTGGTGAAGGAAAAAGATACACAAGTCCAGGAAGTGCAGAGAATCTTAAACACAATGAATCCAAAGGAGCAGTCACCAAGACACATACATCATAATTAAAATGGCAAATGTTAAAAAAAAAAAAAGAGAGAGAAAGAATCTTAAAATCAGCAAGAGAAAGACAGTTAGTTACCTACAAAGGAGCACCCATAAGACTGTCAGCTGATTTCTCAACAGAAATCATTCAGGCCTGAAGAGATTAGCACAAAATATTCAAAGTGATAAAAAGGAAGTACTTACAACCAAGACTGCCCTGCCCAGCAAGGTATCATTTAAAACTGAAAGTCAAATAAAGAGCTTCCCAGACAAAAATAGTAAAATAATTTATTACCACTAAACCACTATTACAAAAAGTGTTATAAGGACTTCTTTAAGAAGAAGAAAAAAATAACAGAACATAGTTATAAATAATAAGATGGAAATGAATACATACTCATCAATAATCACTTTAGGCCCTGGCCGGGCAGCTCACTTGGTTAGAGCATCATCCTGATATGCCAAGGTTGTGAATTTTATCCCCAGTCAGGTGACATATACGGATCAACTAATGATTGTATAAATACATGGAACAACAAATCTCTCTCTCTCTCTCTCTCTCTCTCTCTCTCTCTCTCTCTCTCTCTCTCTCTCCCTTTCCTCTTTCTCTCTCGAATCAATAAAATAAAAAATGATTAATTTAAATGTAAATGAATTAAATACTCCAATCAAAAGAAATAAGGTAGCTTAATGGTTAAGAAAACTATACCCATGTGTGTTATTTACAAGAGGACCACCCCAGAATGAAAGACACACAGAGACTGAAATTAAAGTGTGTAGAGGGCGGCTGAGCCAAGGTCCCTTGTTTCTGTGGTGTTTGCATGGTCTCACCCAGGAGCCTTTAGTCCCAAGGCCACTTGTTGATCCTGCGTGCTGGCAAGGCCCACACAGGAACATTCTGCCCAAGATCTCTTGTTGTTCCTGTGTGCTGGCAAGGCCCACACAGGAGCATCCTGAACTGCAGGCAAGAATGTATCGACAGTCTGGACCTTGAGCTCAGAGGTGGATGGAAACATTTGGTGTTTGAGAACAATGAAGCTTTTGAACTTCCCCCCTTTCAATTGTCTATATAATAAACTTGCTGAGCTAGCTCGGGGTCACTGTTTCTCCATCAGAGAAACATACATACCACCTGGCCCCAGCTTTTCTCTCTATAATGTCTGTGTCTTTCTTAGTCTCCCATCGCCCCTCTTCAGGTCTGGTTCGACTAGCCGTGCAGGTTGTGGCAAAAGGGGTGGAAAAATATTTTATGCAAATAGGAAGAAAATAAAGCTGGGGTATCAACACTTATATAAGACAAAATAGACATTAAAACAAATGCTATAATAAGAGACAAAGAAATAAATTACATAATGATAAAGGGATAAACCTTAGTAACCTTTTATGCTCCCAACATAGGAGCACCTAATTATATAGAGCAAATATTGATGGACATAAAGGGATAAACAATAATACAATCATAGTAGGATATTTTAACACCCTATTAACATAAATGGAAAGATCTCCAAGACAGAAAATCAGCAACAAAACAGTGGCCTAAAATGACACATTAGAACAGATGGATTTAATTTATGTATTCAGAGCATTTTACCCCAAAGCAAGAGAATATACATTCTGTTCAAGTGCACATGGAATGTTTTCCAAAACAGACTATATTTTAGGACACAAAACAAGTTTCAATAAATTTAAGAAGACTGAAATTAAGCCAAATATCTTCTCTGACCACAATGGTAAGAAACTAGAAATAAATTACAAAAACAATCTGAAAAATACACAAACACATGGAGCTAAATAATGTTACTAAACCACTAAAGGGTTACAAATAAAATCAAGGGCCCTGGCTGGTTTGGCTCAGGGGTTAGAAAGTAGGCCAGTGGACCAAAAGGTTGCGGGTTTGATTCCTGGTCAAGGGTGCAAACCTGGGTTGCAGGTTCGATCCCTGACCATGGTCAGGGCATGTGCAGGAGGCAACCAATTGATGTGTGTCTCTTGCATTGATGTTTCTCTCTCTGTCTTTCTCTCTCTCCCTCCCTCCCACTCTATCTTAAAAAAAAAAAAATCAATGGAAAAATATCCTCAGGTGAAGATTAACAAAAAGAAAAAAGTCAATAAAGAAGTCAAACGATACCTTGAGACAAATGAAAACACAACAACCAAGTGGAACCGCCATCTTTCAGTAATTCACCAAAATGAGTAACACAAAGGGAAAGAGGAGAGGCACTTGCTATATATTCTCTTGACCTTTTATAAAACATAGAGTTGTTCTTTTGGCCCAATACATGCGAATCTCTGAGAAAGGTGATATTTTAGACATCAAAGGAATGGGCACTGTTTTAAAAAAGCCCCATTAATGATAGAACGGCAAAACTAAGTGTCTACAATGTTACCCAGCATGTAGTTAACATTGTTCTAAATAAACAAGTAAAGGGAAAGACTTTTGCCAAGAGAATTAATGTGCATATTGAGCATATGAAACCACTCTTAAGAGCTGAGGTAGGTTGCTGAAACATGTGAAAGAAAGTGATCAGAAGAAGAAGGATGCCAAAGTGGAAAGGTAACTGGGTTCAACAGAAACATCAACCTGCTCCACACAGAGAAGCACATGAGCACATGTTATAAGAACCAATGGATAAGAGCCTGACCTGTTAGAACCATTTCCCTACAAATTCATGGCATGATAAGTATAAAAAAAAGACCTCTGTACTGTTAAAAACATTTCACTTAATTGAGTAAAAGATTGGTGTCCCCTAACCCCCCCAAATAAATGTTAAAGAACATTTTGTGTCCTAATTTATGTGTTGATTTCTCTGATATTTAAATTTAGTGTTTTTTCTTTTTTTTTCTTGCTGGAAAATGGCATATATTGCATTATAGTTAAGCTTAAGGAAAGTTGATTACTTATAATCACATCATAAATAGCTGTATTTTAAGTGTTGTAACATGTCAGCGAGATAACCAGAGATTCACAGCTGAATTGTAAAGGAGCACTTCATTATACCAGCGGGCTGGGCGTGGGGGTGGGTACAGCTTCCCCAGATCCTCAGCAGTGATTCTTCTTGCTCGTCCGATTTTAAAGACAGAAGCCCCATCCCCCTTTTGCCCCCCCACCAGGGGACTGGTACAATAGTGGGTGTGACAACGATTACAGAATTAGCATTATTCACCTGTCTCACAAGTACCTGCAAATGCCTACAAATACCGATACTCGGAAACTGCAAATGCTTGCAAATACGTGGGACAACTATAACCTTAGGCAAAATTTCTTTACTTCTAGGGGTAATTAACCTATTATTGGAAAAATATCAAGGAAGGTCCATTGATGATAAAAATGGAGTCATTTAGTTGCCTTGGCCAAGGGACCTACATAAGAATGGAATCTAGTCGACTTAGCCTTGGGGCCCAGGTCATAAGGACCAGAAACTTATCTTTGAAGTTTTCTACTTAAAAACAGATTGCTTAAAGCATCCTGTTCTTAGTGAGCTTTATCATACTAGTTCTGAGTTACTTCCAACTTTCATGAAACATGACTAAAAAAAAATAATAATAGTTTTGATAATTTTGGAGAAAAAACACACAATAACCCAAAATCTATGAGACATAGCAAAAGCAGTCCTAAGAGAGAAATTCATAGCAATATATAGGTTTAACTCAAGAACCAAGAAAAAATTCTCAAACAATCTAAACGTACACCTAAAGGAACTGGAAAAAGAACAACAAACAAAGCTCAATGTGAGTAGAAGGAATGAAATAATAAGATCAAATTGAAAATAAACAAATAGAGTCTAAAATAAGAATACAAAAGATAAAAGAAACCAAGAGCTGGTCCTCTAAAAAAATAAACAAGATTGATAAACCATCAATCAGACTCATAAAGAAAAAAGAGAGATACCTAAATAAATAAAATCAGAAATGAAGGAGAAATAACAACCAATACCACAGAAATACAAAGGATTATAAGGAATAGTATAAGCAAATTAGACATTCTGGAAGAAATGGTTACATTCCTAGAAACATACTGTCTACTAAAACTAAATCAAGAAGAAACAGATAATCTTAACAGACTGATTATAGCCAACAAAATTGAAACACCAATAAAAACTCCCAACAAACAAAATTCCTTGACCTTATAGTGACCTGGGCCCTGAGGCTAAGGCAACTAGATTCCATTTTCATGTAGGCCCCTTGGCTAAGGTGAATAAATGACTCCATTTTTATCATCAATGGACCTTCCTTGATATTTTTCCCAATAATAGGTTAATTACCTCTAGAAGTAAAGGAATTTTGCCTAAGATTATAGTTGCCCCACGTGTTGGGAGGCATTTGCAGTTTCCGAGTATACGTATTTGCAGGTATTTGCAGGTACTTGTGAGTGGTGAATAATGCTAATTTTGACTTCTATAATCACTGTCACACCCACTATTGTACCGGTCCCCTAAGTGGGGGGCAAAAGGGGGATGGGGCTTCTGTCTTTAAAATCTGATGAGCAAGAAGAATCTGTTCTGAGGATCTGAGGAAGCTGTACCCCCCCAGCCTGCTGGTGTAATGAAATGCTCCTTTACAATTTGGCTGTGCGTCTCTGGTTATCTTGTGGACACGTTATAACATTTGGAGGCCCCAGCGAGATTCCCTGGTGTTTTCCTACACCAAGGGCTAGACACCTAGGACAGGCAGCCTCTCCCGATCTGACCGCCGGACCCCTATAGATCTGAGGGGAGGTGCCTCCTGAGTTCCAGGGCCCCGAAGATGCTACTTGGGTTTCTGACAAGCAGCTGGGAGATGCCAAGACGTCCCCAAAAAGATTAAAGGAGACCTGGTAAAAGCCTCTGGAGATGAGTTCTGGGTGACCAGTCTATCTGGATGAGAGTGAGAGGGCCGGACATGGTGTAGCCTCTCCTCTCTTGGGAATCCCCCTAAGACATTAGGTGGGGTTCAAATCTGGCAAATTCTGGTTCAAATCTGGGAAATTCTGTTCATTCAGACCCACCACTGGGGCGGAAAGGGAGACTGATCATCTCCCAAGTGGCATAGGCACCACTCAGGATAGGGAATTTTTGGAAGAAAATTCAAACAGTGTGTGAGTGTAACTGTGTGAATGTAATTGTGTGTGAGTGACCATGCTCCACGACGCTTGTTAACGGAGCCTGTGTGAGTCCTCATCTGCGTGGGGAATGGCCAGGCAATGAAGCGAAAGTTTCTGTCTTGTGTGTCTTCTCTTGTTTTTGTCCTCATCTGCCTCCCTACTGTGTCTCCCTCAACTTTGTTATGGTTAGTCTAATCATGGATAGCAGCCCTAGTGCCCAGAAGACCTCATTGGGTTGCATAGTAAACATTCTTAGGGAAGGATTTGAGGAAGGTTCTGATTAGGGCACAAATACTGGTAGTAGGCCCCAAACTGGGTCCCAAGAGAAACCTGGGCAAAGGTAGGGAAGTGTCTGCAGGGCAGAGATACAGCAAAAGGCCCGGCCAGAGTGCCTCAGTGGTTGAGTGTCGAACCATGCACCAAGAAGTCGCCGATTTGTTTCCCAGTCAGGGCACGTGCCCGGGTTGTGGGCCAAATCCCCAGTGGGGGCATGCAGGAGGCTAATAAGGTGGGGAAGCAAGGTGTAGTGAAAGACTCGAGGAAAGCCGAGAAAGGCTATGAGTCCTTAAAGACTCCCCCACCATCTTCCGCTATAGCTGTGATTAATATTTGTGCTTTGAAGGCCTGGAAAGAGCTTTCAACAATAGGGAAAAATTCGCTAGATCATACATCCATCAGACAAGGACTTGAAGAGCCATATCAATATTTTGTAGCTTGGTTGCTACAGGCAGTTAACAGAGTAATAAATGATTCAGGGGCCAGCCCCGACCCCTTCAAACAGTAGGAGAAATGTCTGTCACCCCTGCTCAGGTGTTCCAACCAGGGTGGAGTCCAGGACTACAATCCAGGATCTCTACCACGCCATCTCAGGGAGTGCAGGACTGGACCTCTGCCCCACCGCCTGATACGTATTAACACCAGAGATGGGGCCGCAAGCTATTCCAACAGGGGTCTATGGGCCACTACCTAATGGGACAGTGGGTTTAATCTTGGGAAGGAGTAGTCTCACTGTGAAAGGGTTCCAAGTGTTGCTTGGAGTTATTCATTCTGATTATTTGGGAAATAAAAGTTATGGCCCAAACCACTAAAACCATTGTACAAGTTTTACCTGAAACTAGGATAGCACAAATTGTGATTTTGCAGCATCAGGAGGCTGGGAAAGTGTAAAGTGCTATTAAAGGAAACGCGGGGAAAGGGAGGATTGGGCTCCACAGATGGAGCCTATTGGGCACAGCTAATCACCCAAGGTCTCCCCGGAATAGCGCTTAGTTTAAGTGGAAAGAAATTTAAAGGCATTTTAGATACAGGAGCAGATGTTTCTATGGCCAATTTACAAGGAATAGGACAGGTTTCTAGGCCCCAACAAAGTGCACAGTTTATTGAATGGAAAGATTCTGAGGGCAACACTGGTTTTTTTAAAGACTATATTTTAGCTCATTTGCCTGTTAATCTATGGGGATGGGATCTCTGTCCTTCCACCCCCAGTCAGAGGAGGCGAATCTCCCCAGCGCGCCCGGGCCCCAATACAAAAGCAGCCTGGAAGGGGCCGTCCCTGCTGGTGGGCTGCTGTGTGCGTCAGTCAGGACTGGGGTCCGGTGTGGAGAGCCCTTTGACCTGGGAAACAGGGATGGCAGGCAGGCGCACAGGCACTCATCTGGAGGCCGCAGGGTTCCCCGGGGAGAGTGGTCAGGCCACGGAAGGGGCGTGTTCCTTTAGTGCCAGCCCAGGCGGCTGGTCTGCCGCCTCAGGTTTGGTGACACCAAGTTTCCAACAGGCTTCTCTGAACTATGGAGAGTTGAAAATAGGGATCCCAGGTGTAGTCACAAAGTGCTCTTGGAGAGAGTTGAAAATCACTCTGCCCCACGTAAAAGTGCACACTAGAATGATGCTTCCCTCTCCTGCGTCCTTTTAAAAACCTGGGGTCAGAGGAAATTTCTCCATCCCTCTGCATGCTATGGGACCCAAATATGGCCAGGGGAGGGCTTCCTTGGACACTTTTCACCGTGTTCTCCTGTTAGGCCTAAAGGCCCAATTGATTGGAATATCAAAGGTAATAGCAGCCTTAAAGGAAACAGGGCCCATGGGGAAGGATCACCCTAGGAAGAGTCAGGATGGCAGGCCTAAGTCCCAATTAGGGATAGAAAAGACAAGGGCAAAGTCAGGTGTAGAGGAACAAAGTAAAATCTTTAACTTGGAAAAATGACAGGGCCAGGGCTCCTTCCAACTGAGCCCTTGGGAGCCAAGAATAACAAGACAATAGGGGACCAACTAGTTAGTTTCCTGGTAGATACTGGTGCAGCAGACTCAGTCCTGACCAAGCCAATGGGCCCTTAACCTACCCCTGGACTTCAAAGAGGACTACAGACCTTGGGAAAAATACTGTGACTCATTCATTTCTGGTCATTCTGGAGTGTCCATACCCCCTGCTCGGACGTGATCTTGCTGGCCACTGCCACTCCAGGCCATTGGCCATCAATTCTGCCAGTCTAACTCCAGATGATGACCCAGAGAAACCTCTACAGGACTGCCTGGAGGTAATTGACATAGTGCAGTCAGCCCGCCCAGACCTCAAGGATATTCTACTGCCATCATCAGATGAGGTATTGTTCACGGACGGGAGCAGCTATGTCCAGGAAGAAATCAAGTATGCTGGAGCAGCAATAGTAACTCAGGACCGTGTCATCTGGTCACAGTCCTTGAATAGGGGAACTTTGGCTCAAAGAGAAGAACTAGTTGCTCTAATCCAGGCTCTCTGCTGGGGCAAGGGAAAGTCAGTAACCATCTACACTGACAGCAAATATGCCTTTGCCACAGCGCACGTACACAGCGCCATCTACAGGGAACGAGGGTTATTAACCTCGACTGGGAAGGACATCAAACAGGGAACTCCATAGAGGCACAGGGAAATTTGCTGCAGACCAGGAAGCTCGAGAAGTAACCCTAAAACACTAGGTCAGAAAATGACTTGGCTGAACAGAAGCAAGCCACCCAAGAACCAAACGGATGATGGACTCTGCCTAATAGGAGGTTGTTAGTCCCAGAGGCTCTAGGTTGGACTTTTGTCAACCAGCTGCACCAGACTACCCACTTAGGTTACACCAAGCTTACTGAACTCCTGAGAGGCAGGCAATGTCCAGTAAGGTCACAGGGAAAGGGAGAAGTTAGAGGGAAGCAGGAATGTGTGGGTCTGAGTAGGGAGGAGGAGAAGGAAAGCTGGAGGATGTGCAGACTGTAGATAGATTGAGCAAGCTCTCAGGTTAATGTCAGGGGAAGGACTAAGAAAGTCACAAAGGGTCTATGCAAGTTAAAGAAGGATTGTGTAGAGGGAGAGCTTATCCCTGGTGGTGGGATAACAGTCTGGGATGTAGTAAAGGGAGTAACAGGTTTAGGCTACTCCTGACCCTTGGATCAGACAATGGCCCCACCTTTATAGCAAAGAGATCATAAGATATCTCTAAAGGGTTAGATATAAATTGGAAGCTCAATGTGCTTACCACCCACAGAGTTCCAGACAGGTAGAGCACATGAACAGGACCTTAAAGGAAACCTTAACCAAATTTACTTTGGAAACTGGTGAAAACTGGACCACTCTGCTCCCCCTCACCCTCTTACAGTTCTTTCAGGCCCTGCAGTCCGCCCAAAAAGCTGTCCATAAACATGTCTGCGACACCCTGTCTGTGCCTACCTCGACCCTGTTCACTCCTTCCAGCCCGGGAACTCCATGTAGGTAAAGAAGTTCACCACCCAGGGACTAACTCCAGCCTGGAAGGGACTATACACTGTCATCCTGCCTGCACCAACAGCTATCAAGGTCAACGGCATCCCAATCTGGCAGCACCATTCCCAGCTGAGGGAAAAAAAGCAAAATGGACAGTTCAGGCCTCTCCAGATAAGACTCTTGCATTTATCAGGACTTTGATTTTTCTGGTTATGACTGTTCAGGGGAATCCTTATAGACCTGGGCCCCAGTGGAACTGGGAACTTAGAAATAGTCCTACAGAATAGGAGAGGATTAGACCTCTTATTTCTTAAGGAAGGAGGATTATGTGTTGCACTGGGAGAAAAATGCTGTTTTATTGCAAATAATTCAGGGATTATTCAATAAAGTTCATCACTAGTTAGGAAAAATATGGAGGAACAAGAAAGAAAAAGGTGACGATCTGAAAATTGGTTTACAACTCTATTATCCGCCATTGCTGGCCCTCTCGCTATATTGTGTTTGCTCTTAGCCTTTGGGCCATGTCTAATAAAAGGCCCATAAAAACTAAGTCGAGTCAACGATTTGACTTGTCAGGAAAACCAGTGGGGAATGACCTGGGCCCTGTGGCTAAGGTGACTAGATTTCATTTTTATGTAGGCCCCTTGGCTAAGGCGACTAAATGACTCCATTTTTATCATCAATAAACCTTCCTCAATATTTTTCCCAATAATAGGTTAATTACCACTAGAGGTAAAGGAATTTTTCTTAAGATTATTGTTGCTCCATGTGTTGGGAGGCATTTGCAGTTTCCGAGTATAGGTATTTACAGGTACTTGTGAGCGGTGAATAATGCTAATTTTGACTTCTGTAATTGCTGTCACACCCACTATTGTACCAGTCCCCTGATGGGGGGGCAAAAAGGCAATGGGGCTTCTGTCTTTAAAACCGGACCAGCAAGAAGAATCTATGCTGAGGATCTGGGGAGGCTGTACCCCCCCAGCCTGCAGGTGTAATGAAGTGCTCCTTCACAATTTGGCTGTGCGTCTCTGGTTATCTTGTGGACACGTTACAATAGCCTCACAGATGAATTTACCAGACAGTTAAAGAAGAATGACATCCATCCTTCTCAAAATATTCCAAAAAATTTGAGAAAAGGAAAAACTCCCAAGCTCGTTTTATAAGGCCAGCATTATCCTAATTCCAAAACCAGATAAAGACACTGAAAAGAAAGAAACTTATAGGCCAATATCCCTGATGAACATAGATGCAAAAATCCTTAACAAAATATTAGTAAAAATAATTCAGCCCTGGCTAGTGTGGCTCAGTTGGTTGAGCACCATCCCATGTAGCAAAAGGTTGCTGGTTAAATTCCCAGTTAGGGCACATGCCCAGGTTGTGGGCTCGATCTCTGGTAGGGGGCATGCAAGAGGCAGCTAATCAATGTTCTGCTCCCACATCAATGTCTCTTTCTCTCTCATTCTCCCTTCCTCTCTCTCTAAAAATCAGTAAAAATATTTTAAAAACATAATTTAGCAATACATTAAGAAAAGCATACACCATGATCAAGTGGGATTTATTCCTGGGATGCAAGGTTGGTACAATATCTTCAAATCAATTAAGGTAATACATCACATAATATGAAAGATTACAATCCCATGATCATAGCATTAGATGCAAAAAAAAAAAAAAAGCATTTGACAAAATCCAGAACCCATTTATGATAAATACTCTTAGCAAAGAGGAAATAGAGGGAAATATCTTTAATTAATAAAAGTCATTTATGACAGACCTATAGGTAACATCATAGTCAAGGAGGAAAAACTAAAAAACTTTCCTTAAGATGAGGAACAAGATCTTTTACCACTCTTATTCAACATAGTACTGGAATTCCTTGCCACAACAATCAGATGAGAAGTAGAAATAAAACACATCTAAATTGGAAAGGAGGAAGTAAAACTGTAATTATTTACAGATGATATGATACTATATACAAATAATGACAAAGCCATAACAATTGGCTGTGAAAAGCAGTGGAAATTGTGACCACCAGGGAGAGACGGATGTCTACTACAAACCAAGGCAATCTCTTAAAGGGCTAGTGCACAAAATCTCATTTGCTGCCACTCACCCTGGTCTCCTGGGGAGAGAGGGCAACTTGGAGCTGAATAGAGTTGTGTGAGGAGAGACTGGGTTTTGTAGCTCTGGGGAGAGAGTTGAAAGGACAGCCACCAGCCCTGGCCAGTTTGGCTCAGCGGTTGGAGCATCAGCCTGTGGACCAGAGAGCCCCGGGTTTGGTTCCCACTAGGGGCCCATACCAAAAAAAAAAAAAAAAGAAAGGACAGCCACCAGTCTCCCATATGACAAATGATATATATTTTTTGTCAATTATTACCTCCATATGGTATCAGCCTGGGGGAATACAATAGTCCCACCCTATGGATTCCCTATCACACCCCATGGAGGAGCCAACTACCTAGGCCTGGGGTGTAGAGGTCTTGCCATACTCAGAGAATGAGGTCAGTGATTGAACTGTGTGGCTCTAGGACAAGGCCCATTCCCCTCATTTTTTTCATGAGCCTGACTGGTGACTTCCCCCCATGGGGTATCAATTTGCCTCAGGTCCTGACTCCCAGTGGCCAAGCTCTGCCAATTTTGGGCTCTCCAGTAAGTTTGACTAGAATCCTGGATAGACTGAGTTGTGTGGCTCTGGGACAGGGGCCATTTTTCACACACATGCCTGACTGGTGCAGAGCCCTCCCTTCAAATGGATAAATCTTGCTCTGTTTGGGCCTGATAAATTCTGCTGGTTTCAACTCGATGACTTCCTGAGACCCCCGCCCCACTAGTGGTCAGAGGGAGCCAGGTTAATGGGAGCTAGTCTTAGTATACCTTGGGACTTTTGCTAAGTGGCCTCAGACCCAGCACTGACACCAAATTTGAATGTGTATCATCAGTCTGGTGAACATCACTGGTCCCTTTCCGATGACTCACTGAGAATCCATCTCACGAAACTCGCATACTGCCAAAGGCTCTTTCAGTGACTGAGCCTAACAGGTAACCAATAGGAAAAGGTGGACCTTGGAGTGTCTTGGGCTTTTTGCAGAACTGCCTCTGGGTTTGGTGCTTCTGGAAGCAGGCCTTAGTGTGCAGGTTGGCCTTTCCCACAACCACCAGGCAAAAGAGAGTCAGCCACAAACTGTGGATTGCTTCGTAGCTCCAAACACATTGACCAGGACCAGTCACAGGTGATGTCTGACATTTACTGGCACTAGAGTCCCTCCCAAGAGTTCCCAGTACCAACCCACAAAGTGGTGAGCTTCAGGCAGCATCAGAACAGGATCCAATTGACTCTACAAGTGGCACATCCAAAGATCTCAGTAGGCACCAGAACCTGCTTAGGTGTATTCCACTTCATGTGGCTAGCACCCACATCACAGCTCATACATTGTGGTCAGGTTGATTCTCATACTCAGCCAGGCTAAGGGTCAACCCCATGGATGGATGGGCCAACAGCAATCAAAAACTCAATTATAACAGGAGGGCTCACATAACCCACACAAGGGACATTCCTGGAGCACCAAGCCCAGGTAATCAAGGAGACTGTGCCAGTAGGTCCCACAAGACACCTATTATATAAGGCCACACTACCAAGACTGGTAGACATAGCAGATCTACCTAATAATGGAAACAAAGACAGAGAGGCAACCAAAATGGGTCACAAAGAAACAAACCCTAAATAACAGATCAGGAGATATTAAGAGCTTCCCAGAGAAGAAAATGCTAAAGAAGTTCATTAACACCAAACCAGTATTACAAGAAATGCTCGGGGTCTACTCTAAGAAGAAGTAGAAAAAATGAAGAACATAGTTATATATAATAAAGTGACAATAAATATGTACTTATCAATAATCTGCTAAATATAAATGGATAAAGTGTTCCAATCAAGACATAGGATAGCTGAATGAATAAGAAAACAAGATCCACATGTATGCTGTATACAAGAGACCCATCTCAGAATGAAAGACACACACAGACTGTAAATAGAAAGATGGAAAAAGTTATTCCATAAAAATAGAAAAACAAACAAACATAAAAGCTGGGGTAGCAATACTTAGATCTGACAAAATAGACTTCAAAACAAAGGTGACAATAAGTTCCAAGGAAGGACATGACATAATCATAAAGGGAGCAATTCAACTAAAGGGCATAACACTTTTAAACATTTGTGCACCCAACATAGGAGCACCTAAATATATAAAGCAAATCTTGATGGACATAAAGGGAGAGATCGACAGTAATACAATCATAATAGAGGATTTAAACAACCCATTGACAAAAATGGATAGATCTTCCAGACAGAAAATCAACAAAGAAATGGTAGCCTTAAACAACACACTACATCACATAGACTTCATTGATATTTTCAGAGCATTTCACCCCAAAGCAGCAGAATATCATATTATTTTCAAGTTCACATAGAACATTTTCTAGGATAGGCCACAATTTTAGGACACAAAACAAGCCTTAATACATTTAAGAAGATCAAAATCTTATCAAGCATGTCCTCTGACCATAATGGTAGAAAACTACAAATCAACCATAAGGAAAAAACAAAACAAAAAAACAAAAACAAATAAAAACACCTAAAAAACACAAACACATGGATGCTAAATAACATGTTATTAAAAAATGACTGGGTTAATAAGATCAAGGAAAGAATCAAAAGCTACCTTGAAACAAATGAAAATGAGAACACAACAACCCCAAATCTATGAAACACAGCAAAAGCAGTTCTAAGAAAGAAATTCATAGAATAAAAGCCTACCTCAAGAAACAAGAAAAATCTCAAATAAATAATCTAACCTTACACTAAAAAGATACTAAAAAATAAACAACAAACAAAGCCCAAAATGAATAGAAGAAAGGAAATAATTAAAATCAGAGCAGAAATAAACAAAATAGAGTTAAAGAAAAAATAATACAAAGGATCAGGATCAATGAAACCAGGAATAGGTTATTTGAAAATATAAACAAGAGTGATAAATTTTTAACCAGATTGATCAACAAAAAAAGAGAACCTGAATACATAAAATCAGAAATAAAATAAGAAGTAACAACTGACAACACAAACACAAAGGATTATAAAAAAAATATTATGAACAAGTATATGCCAACAAACTGGACAATCTGGAAGAAATGGATAAATTCATAGAATCACACAAACTTCCAAAAGTGAATCAAGAAGGGAAAGAAAATCTGAACCAATCAATTGCAACTAATGAAATTGAAGCAGTAATCAAAAACTTCCAAAAAACAGAAGTCCTGCACTGGATGGTTTCACAGGTGAATTTTATCAAACATTCAAAGAAGAGCCAACACCTATTCTTTTCAAACTTTTCAAAAAATTCAAGAGGAGGAAAGACTGTCAAACTCATTTATGAGGCTAGAGTTATCCTAATTCCAAAACCAGATAAAGACACTAAAAAGAAAGAAAAGTATATCCCCGATTAACATAAGTGCAAAAATCCTCAACAAAAACAGTACGTTGAAGAGATTATACTCCATGATTAAGAGGGATTCATTTTTGGGGTTCAAGGTTGGTATAAATTCACAAATCAATAAACATAATAGACCACATAAACAAAATGAAGAATAAAAATCATATGATCATATGAATAGATTTAGAAAAAGTATTTGAGAAAATCCAGCACCCGTTTACATATATAAAAAAAATCTCAGCAAATGGTGAATAGAGGGAATATATCACAACATAATAAAGGCCATATGTGATAAAAACACAGCTAACATCATATGCAATATGAAGTTTTTCCCAATAAATGGGAAAAACTAAAATCATGTTCCTTAAGATCTGGAATTAGACAGGGATGTTCACTTTTACCACTCTTATTCAACATAGTACTGGAAGCCCTAGCCACACAAATCAGAAAATAATGAGAATTTAAAAGATATAAAATTGGAAAAACAGAAATAAAATTGTCATTATTTGCAGGTGACATGATACTGTATATAGAGAACCTTAAAGATACCACCAAAATTTACTATAACTGATAAATAAATTCAGTGAAGTTGCAGGACACAAAATACTTATCTAGAAACTTGTTTCATTTTTATACAGCAATAGTGAGCTATCAGAAAGGGAAACAAAGAAAGCAATACCATTTACAATTTCATCAAAAAATTAAAATACTTAGGAATAGAGTTAACCAAGGAGATAAAAGACCTATGCTAGGAAAATTAGAAGACACTGAAGAAAGAAATTGAAGAAGATACAAATAAATGTAAGCATATACTGTGCTCATGGATAGGAAGAATTAACATCTTTATAATTTCCATATTACCCAAAGCAACTTTTAGATTCAACACAATTCCTATCAAAATATCAATGATGTATTTCACAGAGGTAGACCAAAAGATCCCCCCCAAAATTGTATGGAATATAAAATGAGCTTGAATAAGCACAGCAATCTTGAGAAAGAACCAAGTTGGAGGAATCATGTTACCTGATATCAAACTATACTACAAGTCCACAGTAATCAAAACATCATGGTACTGTCATAAAAGCAGACATATAGATCAATGGAACAGAACAGAGATCCCAGAAATAAACCCACACTTAAATGGTCAAATAATATTTGACAAAGGATGCAAGAACATACAATGGGGTAAACACAGTTAATTCAATAAATGTTGCTGGGAAAATTTGACAGATACATGCAAAAAAAAAAAAAAAAAAAAAAAAAAAACTAGACCACGTTCTTACACCATACACAAGAATAAACTCAAAGTGGAATAAAGACTTAAATGTATGACTTGAAACCATAAAAATCCTAGAAGAAAATATAGGCAGTACAATCTTGGACATTTCTCGTAGCAATGTTTTTTCTGATATATCTGCTCAAGAAAGGGATACAGAAAAAAATATAAACAAATGGGACTATATCAAACTAAAATATTTTTGCACATTAAATAAAACCATCAACAAAGTGAAAAGACAACTCACTGAATGGGAGAACATATTCACCAATGATACATCTGATAAGGGGTTAATATCCAAAATTTATAAAAAGTCATACAACTCAACACCAAAATAATAATAATAATCAAATTTGGAAAAATGGGCAAAGGACCTGAACAGATACTTCTCCAAAGTAGACATACAGATGACCAATAGACATATGAAAAGATTATCAATGTCACTAATCATCAGACAAATATAAATTTAAACCACAATGAGATATCACCTCACACCTGTGAGAATGGCTATCATCAATAAAACAACAAACATCAAGTATATTTGGCGAGGATGTGGTAGAAAGGGAACCCTTGTACACTGTTGGTCTGAGTGAAGACTGGTGTAGCCACTAGGGTAAACAGTATGGAGGTTTCTCAAAAAATGAAAAATGAAACTTCCTCATGACCCCACAAATCCACTTCTGGGTATATATTTGAAGAAACCCAAAACACTAACTTGAAAGACAATATGCACTCCTATGTTTCATTGCAACATAATTTACAATAGACAAGCTGTTGAAGCAACCCAAATGCTTCTAAGTAGACAACTGGATGAAAAAGCCTTGGTTTATATTTTTAATGGAATTTTACTCAACCATCAAAAATAACAAAATCTTATCATTTTAAAAGAAGGTGTTATGCTAAGTGAAAAAAGTCAGTCAGAGAAAGACAAATACTATATGATTTTATTTATATGTGGAATCTAATGAACAAAATAAACAAACAAAATAGAAACTGACTCATAGATGCAAAAAACAGACTGGCAGCTGTCAGAGTGGAAGGGTGTTGGGGGTCTGACTGAAAAAGGTGATAGGATTAAGCATAAAAACCTCATAGACACAGACAACAGTATGGTGATTACAAGAGGGAAAGGAGGGTAGGGGTAGGTATAAGTGGGTAAAGAGGAGATAAATAGTGACAGAAAAAGACTTGACTTTGAATAGTGAACACACAATACAATATACAGATGATGTGTTATAGATTGTACACTTGAAACCTATATAATTTTATTAACAAGTGTCATCCCAATAAATTCCATAAAATTAAAAAAATAAAAAGTAAATTTTATTTTTAAAATTAATTTTATTGAGGTATAACATGTAAAATAGAATCCATTGAAATGATATAAAGAGACTTTTAAAATAATGTTTTTTTAGGTCATTGTAGATTCACATACAGTTGTAATAATACAGAGAGATTTCATATACCCTTTATCCAGTTTCCCAAAGTGGTTTTAAAACTATAGACAACATCACAACCAGACTATTAACACTAATATGGTTAAGATACAGAACAGTTCCATCACCAGAGGGATATCTAGGTGAGGGGAAGAAAAGGATTGAGATGATTGTGGCTATAAAAAGGCAATAGAGTGGATCTTTGTGTTGTTGGAACTCTTCTGTATCTTGACTGTATTAATGTCAGTATTCTGGTTGTGATATTGTATGCTATCACAAGGAGTTATAACTGGAAGAAACAGTGTAAAATGTATACTAATACATAGCTTATATGTTTCTTCTGCATAATGACATCTTCTCAGAATAAAATCCAAAGTTCAAATGGTCTACAAGACCTTAATTTTATGACTTCTTCTTCTTCTAATATTCATCATCTTAATTAACTACAACAACTCTGACCTCCTTGCTCCTTGAACAAACTAGGCATGTTCCCACCTCAATGTCTTTCTTTCTTTAAAAAAAAATTATCTTTATTGTTGAAAGTATTATAGACGAATGTCTTTCTACTTGCTATTTCCTCTTTCTGTAATGCTTTTTGTTGAAACAGACGTATGGCTTGCTCCCTCACCTATTTCAAATACTTGCTCAATATTAACTCTGAGAGATGTACCCTAACTACCTTATTTAAAATTTATATCACCTATTCCAGCACCCATCCCCTGTAGCTTGCTTTATTTTTAAAATAATATTTCATCTTCTAAAGTATTCCATAATTTACTTATTCACTTTGTTTATTTGGTGTCTCACTCTGCTAGAAAATACATTTCACAATGACAAAGATTTTCTCTCTTTGTTCACTGCTATGTTACCAGCATCTAGAAGAGAGCCTCACAAATATTAGGTACTCAGAAAAAGTTGGTGAATTTTGAGTCATGCTCTATCTGGACTGATTTCAAGGCTATTCTAAGGTCGAGATGTGCCACACCCTGAATTCATCTACTCTCACCATTGTTACCTTGCAGCCACTGCACAGACTCAGTTGATTGTTATTGCTAATTGACACTCTCCACCTATAAGTGCTAGTTACTGTTGCCACCATTTGGGGGAAAACTTGTGCAATGTCTACTTTCGTGGATCTCTTGTCTGTTTAAATGCTACTGTTCATCTATACAACCTCATACCACAACTTAAGGGTTTGCCTGAGTCATTATCTGCATCATCACAATGCACTTTCAATATAGTCATTTGTTATAATCATCTCTTGGACTTAAGCTTCTTGAAACTAGAAGGAAATTACTTTTTAAACACATCTTTGTGCTGGTTTAGAAAGGTGTAATAGTAAATACACAAGGAACTCTTGTGCTATAACACATTTAATTTTAGGTTCAGATATTTCTTCTCCTAAGATACAAAGGTGTTTCTTTGGAGTGGGGTCAATCAAGATGGATTCAATCATCTTGGACTGAGTATATTTTAATGTTGTTGGAATGCCACATACTATACTAATACTTAATTGTTCTCTAACTTCAATCTCTGTTACATGGTTGACTTATGTTGCTAGATTCTATATTCTACTATGTTTGATTTATTTGCAAGTCTCTGCAGTCTCTTTAGTCATGCTTTCCCCATACAGTTTGTCATATGTGCCTCTATGCAGATCACATAAACCTTTAGTGTACAAATTCAAGTTCTTTCCTAGGACATGAATTACATTTAATAAAGGCCTTTGTCAAGGATGTCACTGCAGAGGTCTAGTCAACACAGACTCAATCTCCTCCACTTATCTGTCAGATGTGTCTAAAAAGGTGTTGATAAGACAAACTGAAGGCAGATTTAGTTTCATGAAGTCAGGATGCTTTTATTTCAGGAAGATTGTGTCCTGGCAGTATCAAAGAAAAATTAAACCCTGCCTTTCTCTTCAGCTGTATCTGGGGAAATATTGGAAAACAACACCGTAGATTTGAAGACTAGGTGGCCCTGGCTGAGAAAGCAGTGTTCTGGTATAATCAATAGGGTCTAAGGCCTGACTGCATTCCTGGTCTTCAGTTCTTCCTTTGGAAAATACTTTATCCTTATGATAGTTAATATTAGGATCTGCTCCCAGGACTAAAAAAGTTAAAATTGAAGTTGCTTTAATACTTAAAAATGTATTTCTCTCATGTGACATTTTGGAGTTTCACATTTCAGAGTAACATAGCAGCTCTGATCAATGAAATTCTCAAGGACTTAAGCTCTTCCAGTTCACTCTCTACCTTGTTGAGAGTGGCCCTCATCATCTAAAGCATCAACTTCACTCCAAGCACCAGGACAGAAGAAAGATTAAAGAAAAAGGCACAAAGTACAAACTTCAGTACTTTTATACAGAAGGTTGGTGGAAGCTGTCACAAGACATTTCTACTTTTATCTCAGCCAGAACTTAATCCTACATCACAAGTAGGGATGATGAGAAATTATTCTATATTCTGGGCAGCTACATTTCTAGCTAAAAAATACTAATACTTGGCTGACTGAATCTAAAAGCCTGTGCTAAGCATGAGATGAATAGGTATTAGAATCAGTCTCTGCTACAACCCTTCTCAATTAAGCTAAATTTCAGTTACATATATGTGTAGTATAGTCAGCATCTGTATGTATGTGTGTGTGTGCATGCATGTTTGTGTAGTAGTAGTAGCCTTTATGAGAGAGGTGGTATGAGTTGAGATCATGGTTAAAAGCATGGAATTGATTCTGCTTAACTTTATTGTGAACCCCAAACTGCTCTAAAACTTAAAGTATACTAAAAATAGAAGAAAAAAAAAAACAACAACCCATAAACTTGAGTCATCAGACCTTATATTTAAACCTCACGTTTTAACCTCCCTGAACTTCAATTTTCCATCTTTGAAGCAGAAATAGCCCTGAGTTTAGAGGTTACTTTCATTTTAATAACAATCATATGTATGAATTAATTAAGCATAATATTTGATACATAGTTCATTAAAGAGGTTTCTATTATTATTTTATCATTTATATATGCACGTATGATTAGTCACATAAAAACTTACTCATATATCTATATGGAAGGTGTTCAAACAATAGCTTCAAAATTGCTGTAGCATTGTGTATCAATATTCAAAGAGATAGCATGGCTTTCTGGAAGGGCACTAAAATCAAGAGAGTTGAGTTTTAAATCAGATGGAGTTGAGCAATTAACTTACTATTTAAAAAAATTCTCCTTTCTTTCTTTCTTTCTTTCTTTCTTTCTTTCTTTCTTTCTTTCTTTCTTTCTTTCTTTCTTTCTTTCTTTTTTTCTTTCTTTTCTTTGTTGGTATCAAGGATCATGAGAAGTAATGGCAATGATTAGGAAAAGTATAAAGTAGTTCCTCCTTAGTATCCCTGGTGTCTACACACTACACTGTAGTACCACACTGACTCATGACAATGAAAATTGTTTCCAGTATCAAATATTCCCTGGGTGGCAAAATCACCCCCAGTTATGAAACTCTACTCAAGACAATATAATATTGAAAGAATAAATGATAGAGTTATCACTTTAGAATGTGAACCACTTAATAAAATTGTGTTAAATATGACATAACCTTAAGGCATTTTTCCTTTTAGTCTCCTGGTGTGTAAATTTATATGTCAGTAATCACAGATTTATAGTGGAATGACAAATGAAAGCAGGAAACTGAAATTTTAAATAAAAAAATTCTATAATTCTGAAATTGTACTTTTTATAGCACTGTATTGTTTTAAATAATCTGCTACATAGTGAAATAATGAAACTGAAAGTCAGCTATATATTTCATCCCTAGGCCTTCTAAATGACTTCATCCAGTTCTTCAACATCGCAGCTTCTGAATACTCATTTTGAGTAAAGGAGTGGAATTTTGGGAGAGAAGGAGGACTGAATGTTTGTCATTGTTCTTGGAGGACTCCATGAACATCCTTATATTTACTAAAAAAATATAACTGATCTCCTGCCTCATATTTCTCATACTTGGGCCTACAGCTCCATTTAGTGGCTAGGAAAAGCAAGTTTAAGAGTAGTTTTCTGCCCTCGCTGGTTTGGCTCAGCGGTTAGAGCGTCGGCCTGCGGTCCAGAGAGACCCGGGTTTGGTTTCCCCTTCCCCCTAAGGGCACATACCTCGGTTGCAGTTTGTCCCCAGGGCATGTACCTCGGTTGCAGTTTGTCCCCAGCCCCGGTTGGGTCGCAGCCACTCGATGTGTCACAGCCACTCGATTTTTCGCAGCCACTCGATGTGTCCCTTTCACGTCGATGTTTCTCTCTCTCTCTTTCTTCCTCTCTCTTCCTCCCACTCTATCTGAACAAAAAATGGAGAAATGTCCTCAGGTGAGGATAAAAAAAAATAATAAAAAAAAGAATAGTTTTCTTCCTAAATCTAGTAGGAAAATAAATAATATTTCTATCTTCTGATTTTGTTACAACACACACTTAAAATAATCAAGTGCATCAGAATTATAATCTAAATATGAAAAAGTTGTAATTTCATCTAGTCTCAGGGGAAAATCATATTTTCTCTTGATAGATATTACATTAGAGGCCTAAGCTCAAGTGTCCAAGTGAGGGGACTCCTTTTATCTCTTGTACTTCCTTATTCTGCTCCAAAATCAGCAACTAGACTAAAGTAAAGGAGTCAAAGGAAAAGGGACACCTGGTAATAGGATAAAGCAGTTTTTCAGTGAGGAGGAGGATGGTAACACACAGACATGCCATATAAGGTTTATTAAAAGATATATTTTTGAGGGAGTAGGTCTTTTAAATGTAATTATGACACTGTATTTATTTAAATAATTTTAAATTATTTAAATAATAGTTATTATTAAAGTAATACACACACATTACAAATAATTCAGAAAATTATGTAGACTAAATAAAATAATATATAGTCTTTTCTTTATGTAGATGATTACTTTTAACATTTCGATGTGTGTGTGTGTGTGTGTGTGTGTAGTATATTTCTATGCGCAAGCTTTAGAAAACAGTTTTCACTCTGAAACCAAAACAATAGTTAAAATTAAATTGAAGATTAATTTCAATTACAATTAAGGAACACACATCTATTATTTATTTGGCAATTTTTGTAATTGAAAAAACAATGTATGAGCATGATTAAAATTTCTGAGAATACAAAATGACAGAAAATGAAAAATATATATTTCACCTACTCAAACACCAATTTTTATTTTCTCAGAGGCAATGTCTTTTAATGTTAAGTTATTATATAATATAATAGAGAGTATAAATAATTCTCAATTATACTATGTACATTTTTGCACCTTGCATTATTCCTTTACTGAATCTGAGATATTTTTTTCCATATCGACCCCACAAAAGTACACTTTATTTTTTTTTGATGGACTATTTTCTACTGTATGAATTTACCATACTTTTTAAATCAATAGCTTACTGATGGAAACTCAGAGTGTTTTTATGCCCTAATCCAGTGCTTTAATACAACCAATCATGCAACAGTATCCTTGTGCATATACCTGTGTACATGTGTGACTACATATGTGGTATATATTTCTAGAAGTAAAATTATGAATCAAAAGAAATGTGTGTGCTGAGCGCTATTATTGAATTACCTTGCACAGAGATTGCAATGATAGCACATAAAGGGGAATGATATAAAAATCTTTAACCTCTGCCAATCTGACAGAAAATGGTATATTTGTGCTCATTCTTATTTCTTTCATTATTAGTTGGTCAATCATGTTTTAATAAGTTTATAACCTATTCCTATTTCTTTTAATGATCATATTTTTCACGTCTTCAACCTATTTTAGCCTATTGGGTTTGCCTTTGGCTTATAGTGAAAGGAAAACTTGATACAAGGACTTTGGTTCACATGGTTTATTTGAAAGATGGTGACATAAAACAGGAGTTACAGAGTTGGCAGAGTGAGCCAGAGAGGAAGAAAAGGCAATAAAAAGATGTATGGATGCATTATTTAGGTTACTGCAAGTTTTAGGTACAAGATGGAGCAGACTCATTTCTCCCTGCCCCTTCTCACCAGGTAAAACTACAAACTCTGGATTTATGAAGCATGTAGAAACCAAACGAGAACTCTGAAAGGTGGTAAGAGGAAGGCAAGGTGCTTTGGGACTCCCAATACTGGAGAAACAACACAGAAGCAAGTTGTCTTGTTTTCCCAACTCCCAACTGAGTAACAGAAAGTAGCCCAGATAGGCACATTCCTTCCCCAGATCTAACAAGAGTCCCTCTGATAATATCAGGAAAGCCCAATACCACCAGAAAAGAGATTTATCAAGAGCTTCAAGAACAATAAGCAACCAAGGGAGGCACTCTCTTTTCCCACTGGTCCAGAAACTCTGTTCCCACACTGGAAGATATTGGGGCAGCCTGGTAATATCAGCAAGAGAAGTTCCATCACAAAAAGCCCAACCTCAAAAGGTTCTTTTTCTCCACTGGCATGAAACTCTCCTTTCCAACCCAGTAGAAAGGTTCTATAATAAGTGCCCAATCAGAGAACCACTCTCCATCATCCACAGACACAGGAAAGCATGTCACAACAACCTTACTGCTAGGGAAGCCTCTTTGCACCCATGGTCTGAATCTACTTTCCCCACCCAGACACCAAGTACCCAAGCCTAGGAAAACATCTGCACCACCAGGTACCAATGGGAGCTATAGCAGCAGCAGATAAACCAAGCAGACCAAAATAATACTACAAAGCCTCTGAAAATAAAAGTCATTGTAATCACAGACCAAAAAGTAGACCAGAACCTGGGTACTGAAACTAGGCAGGGTGACTGCCTGTTTATATAAAAGATTTAGATAGAAATCTACTAATGTAATAAATAGTGTGGACACAATATAAATCTGTCATACTAAGAACCAGGGAAATCACATCTTGAATAAGAAAAGGTATTAACTAGATACGATAGTAAGGTTAACCAAATGTTGGAATCATCTGGACATCAGCATCATGGTACCATAACACATCCCTTGTATTTGTCTCCCCCTTCAACAACAAAACTTAGGCATTTATCCATGAGCAAAAATGCCTCTGGCGGAGATGTGGAATCCAGTTCTATATGCCAAGGGACTTCAGAAAAGTATCCCCCAATTATACATTGGGTAATATGTAGACATATCTTGGTAATAGTTGTGGAAACTACAGAAGACTATAAACCAGTTCTAGTCCATCTTGGACATAATTTGGGAGTACCTAGAGCTCACTAACTTGAGCAGACAGCTACGAATGAGAGATATTTGGTAGAAGTCCAGATTTCCAGAGGAGAAATTTTAGCACTCCCTTGGAGCAAAAAATTATGAGTTTGGACACACTGGAATGGGTAAGATAAAAAAAACAAACAAACAAAAAAAAAAAAGCAAAACTTGACTTTGACAGCATCACCATTACCCCAGGGAAGCACAGCTTAGGGCTAAATGAATTAGCCTATGCTTTCTCCCATGGGAGAAAAAGGGAGAGTGGGTGGGTGAACACCTGTCTTCCCCAGCTGTGTGGAATATTGCCAAAGAAACTCATATGGTCTCGCAGCATCCAGAGTATTAACTTGGGAGCTCTACGACTGGGAAGAGGGTAACAAATCAGGGCAGTGTCGTATAAAATTCACTGAGGCTATTAAAGGGACACCGTTCCTGTCGACTGCATTCTAGACTCCATTAGGAATATTTCTCTTGAACTGCAAGAAAATCTCACACACAGATCTCACCCACTGGTACACAGGTACCCCAGTGTACTATATACAAAACCCACAGCTCCCCGAAATCTGCAGCTGGCTTTCTGTGGTGGTGATAAAGAAGACTAGGGAAGATGCAAAGACTGCAAGCCAAGGTCTGCAGGCAAGGGATAAAGTACAAAGTTGACCTGTAGTGACAACTTAAGGAAAACATAAAAGAGGGTACCTTCACCTGGCCTGCTGTAATGTAGGATTGAGGGAAGACATACAAGCTTAAGAGTTCTTCCACAAGAAGGAACAAGAAGAATGAAGAAGGTATATCTATACAAGGTCTGAGAGAGATGCAGAATTTACAGCAGGACTGATAAAAGATATTTCTGCCCTGAATGCAGTCAGTAAATATTGGAGGAGGTGACTGTTACATTTAATGTAAAAACAGCAACATAAAATTCCAAGAAACATAGAGTCAAAGAAACATGACATCACCAAGAGATAACAATAATCTTACAGTAACCAAACACAAAGATATGGAGAGCTAAGATTTACCCAATAAAGAAAAATAGGTGTTTTAAGGAAACTCAGTGAACCACAAAAAAACACAGAAAGGCAATTCAATGAAATCAGAAAAAAACAATACATGATCAAAATAAGAAATTAACAAAGAAATAAAAATCGTAGAAAAGGACCAAACAGATATTCTGGAGCTACAGAATTCATTAAATAAAATTTTAAAAATGCAATAGAAAACATGAATAGCAGAATAGATCAGACAAAAGAACAGAAAAAAGTAGTGAGATAAAGGATACGAAATTTGAAATAAACCAGCCAGAGAACAAAGGAAAGATGGGTGAAAAAAAGCCTATGTACTCTATAAGAAACCATAAAAAAATACCCCAGTAACCAAACCTTTGGAGATTCAGAAGGTAAAAAGAGGGAAAGGGAGTCAGAAAACTTATTTAAATAAATCTTAGGAACTCCCCCAAACTGGGAAGAGATTTGGACATCCAAGTTCATAAAGCTAATAGAATACCCATTATTTCAATCCAAACAATCTTATCTAAGACACATTATAATAAAACTGTTAAAAATCAAAGATCAAGAGAGAATTCTAAAGGCAGCAAGTAAAACAAATATTGTAACTTACAACAGAACCCCCATTTGGCTATAAGTGGCTTTCTCAACAGAAATCTTACAGGTAAGAAAGAGTGGGATAATATATTCAAAGCTCTGAAAGAAAAAAAAAATGCCAACCCACCATATTCTATCTGGCAAAGTTATTCTTTTTTTTTTTTTTTTTTTTTAAATATATCTTTATTGTTGAAAGTATTACAGATGTCCCCCCTTTTCCCTGTCTCCACCTTGCTCTCACCCCCCAGGCTTTCACCACACTATTGTATTTGTCCATGGGTTATGCATATATGCACATAAATTCTTTGGTTAATCTCTTTCCATCCCCTCCCCCCCCCTCTAAGATTCATATGTCTGTTCCATGCTTCTATGTCTCTAGATCTATTTTGTTTGACAGTTTATTTTGTTTATTAGATTCCGAATAAAAGTGAGATCATGTGATACTTATACTTCTCTGACTGGCTTATTTTGCTTAGCATAATACTCTCCAGGTCCCTTCATTCTGTGTCACAGGGTAAGAGATCCTTCTTTAAAAATTAAAGAGAAATAAAGACTTTCCTTGACAAACACAAGCTGAGGGAACTCATCATCACTAGACATGCCTTACAGGAAATGTTTCAAGGAGTTCTCAAAGCAGAAATAAAAGGGCACTAACTAGTAACATGGAAACTTTGAAAACAGACAACACAGTGGTAAAGGTAAATATATACCAGAATTTAGAAAACTCTACTTCTATAATATAGAGGTCTGTTAACCACTTAGCTGACACTGGTGTGACTAAACTAGTTATTAATAAGAGAAAAGGAGCAAAGGGAAGGCTAGATATTATAGACACACCATTTGGTTAGTTTCACCAGAGAGCTACAACTTGACACTCTCCAGCGATCCAGTGGTCTATTCCCCACAGATCGCTGGAGAAAGAGACTGAAGAGGGAGAATAATGTCCAGTAAAGTAGGAGTGATGCTGGGAAGGTACTTGGTTGTCAGTCACACCTGGGAAGAGTGTGGAAGTGTGTGGAAATTTGGGATGTTTAAATCCCTAAACTCACTCTTTTGTTGCTCTTGTGCTCTTATGCTCTTGGTTCCTCTTGGCACCTCAAGAGCCTTTCTTGGGCTGGGGTGATGTCACCAAGGAGTGTACGAATGGCATCTGTGAGAAAATGATCAAAAGGATTGTCCATAACTTCAAAGGATTTTCCAATGTTGAAGAGATTGCAAAAGTCAACAAGGCTGCAGTTGAGATGGCAAACAAATTTAACCAAAGTGTGGATGAGGATGACATTTAGAATCTCCTACAGTTGTTTAATGAGGAACTTACTAATGAGGGGTTTTTGGAACTAGAGCAGGAATGCATAGTTAAAGAAGAGGTGAGAGAAAAGGAAACTTCAGAAAAAAATTAAGACCTTCCCAAGAAAATTCAGGGTGCAGAAAAAGCTTTTGCAAACACCAGCAAGCTCCTTAAAATGTTTGAAAACATGGACCCCCAATATCAAAAGGTTTTCATTAATAGATAGTGCATTATCTGCTTATTAGCTGATCTGTGATAGGAAAAAAAAAAAAAGAAGGAACCCATCATGGACATATTTCTGAAAAGAGTGATATGTTCTCAAGAAGAGCCTCAGGTAGGTGTTTCAGGAGGTATTCCAGAAGAAGGCTTTGTTATCATAAGACATGACAGCTCCATGCATGTTTTTGCCCCTAAAGACCTTCCAATGGGACAAGACTTAGAGGCGAAAGACAGGGATGCTAATAATTCTGATCCTCTATAGGCCTAAGCTACTGTATATATTTGTGTCCTAGTTTTCAATTTAAAAAGTAGAAAATAAAACATTAAAAAAATTTTTTAAGTTTATAGAATAAGGATATAAAGAAAGACAACATTTTTGTACAGCTGTGCAAGGTGTGTTTTAAGCTAAATGTTATTACAAAAGAGTCAAAACATGCTAAGAAATTCAACATTCTATAAAGTAAAAAAGTTAAAGTAAGCAAAGTTTAATTTAATATTGAAAGAAGAAAATATATTTTTATAAATTTAGTGGAGCTGAAGTGTAGAGTGTTTATAATGACTATAGTACTGTGATGTAATGTCCTAGGCCTTCACATTAACTCACCTCTCACTCACTGATTTACCCAGAGCAACTTTCAATCTTGCAAGCTCCATTCATGCCCTATACAGATGTACCATTTTTTAACTTTTATACCAGATTTTACTGTGTCTTTTGTATGTTTGGATATGTTTACATACACAAATACCATTTTGCAATATTCAGTACAATAATAAGCTATACAAATTTTCAGTATAGGAAAAATAGGCTATACCATATAGACTAAGTGTGTAGTAGGGTATGCCATCTAGGTTTGTGTAATTCCACTCTATCACATTCATGCAACAATTAAATTATTTAATGATACATGTCGTCTCAGAATGTATCCCCATTGTTAAGTGATGATGACTGTATAAAAGACAGTCTACAAACAGAAGCAGTATACACATTTTTTAAAAATCCTCACCCGAGGATGTTTTTCAATTTATCATCAGATAGAGTGGAAGGGACGAAGAGAGAGGGAGGGAGGGAGAAAATGAGAGAGAGAGAGAGAGAGAGAGAGAGAGAGAGAGAGAGAACATTGACGTGAGAGAGACACATCGATTGGTTGCCTCCCACACGACCCTGACCAGGGCTGGAGATGAACCACAACTGAGGTACGTGCCCTTGACCAGAATAGAACCCACGACTCATTGGTCCACAGGCTGATACTTTAACAACTGAGCCAAACCGGCTAGGGCAGAATATACATTTTTTAAAATCAAGCATGCATAAAGCATTCACAGGATAAATCACATGATAGGCCATAAAACACAGTCTTAGCAAATTTAAGAAGATTGAAATCATACCAAATATTATTTCTTACCAGAATTATATAAAACTAAAAAATAAGAAACTGGAAAAGATTTACAAATATGTAGGAATTAAACAACAGACTCCTGAATACCCAATTGGTTAAAGAAGAAATTAAAGGGGAAATAAAAAAAAATCTCAAAATAAGTGAAAATGGCAAAACAACATACCAAAACCCATAGGATGCTGTAAATGTAGTTTTAAGAGGGAAGTTTATTGTAATACATGCCTATAAAAAGAGAAAAAGAAAAATCTCAAATAAAAAAACATATTTTACATTTCAAAGAACTAGAAAAAAAAAGAAAAAATCTGAGCCCAAATTTAACAAAAGGAAGGAAATAACGACGATCACAGCAGAAACAAATTAGAAACCAGAAAATAATAAAAAAAAAATAAACTAAGAGCTGTTATTTTTTTGAAAAGATAAAATCAATAAACCTTTATCTAGGCTCAGTAAAAAAAAAGAAAGAAACAGGACTCAAAATTATAAATGAAAGAGGAGACATTACAGCTGATTCCAGACAAATATATACAATTATAAAAGACTACTACAAACAATTATATGCCTCAAAATTAGATAAACTGCATGAAATGGATAAATTCCTACAAACATATAACTTACCAAGACTGAATCACAAATACATAGAAAATACAAACAGACTGCCCTGGCCGATTTGGCTCAGCGGTTAGAGCGTCGGCCCGCGGACCAGAGAGTCCTGGGTTCAGTTCCTGCTAAGGACATGTACCTCGGTTGCAGTTTGTTGCTGGCCCCGACTGGGGTCGGGTGTGTGGCAACCACTTGATGTGTCTCTCTCAGGTCGATGTTTCTTTCTCTCTCTTCCTTCCTCTCTCCCTCCCACTCTATCTGAAGATAAATGCAAAAAAGTGTCCTTGGGTGAGGGTAAAAAAAAAAAAAAAGAATATACAAACAGACTAATAGTGGATATGGTGATAGAATCATTCATCTAAAACCTCCCAACAAAGAAAAGCCCAGGACCTGATTGTTTTACTGAATGAATCCACCTATCATTTCAAAAAGAATTAATGTCACCTGGTGGTGTGGCTCAGTGGATTGAGCATTGTCCCATGGACTGAGAGGTCCCAGTTTGATTCTAGGTCAGGGCACATGCCCGGGTTTCAGGCTCGATCCTTAGTAGGGGGCGTGCAGGAAACAGCGATCAATGTTGCTCTCTCACATGGATGTTTCTATCTCTCTTTCCCTTCCTCTCTAAAAAAAATCAGTAAAGATATATTTTTTAAAAATTAAAAAAGAATTAATGTCAATCATTGTCAAATTCTTCCCAAAATTATAAAGAGGAGAGAATACTTCAAAACTCATTTTATAAGGCCAGCATCACCCTGATACCAAAGCCATATAAGGACATTACAGGGAAAGAAAACTACAGATCAATATTTCTGATCAATACAGACACAAAATTTCTCAATAAAATATTAGCAAACCAAATTCAAAAGCACATTAAAACATGATTGAGATTTATGCCTGGCATGCAGTGTCTTTCAAGATGTACAAATCAATAAATGTGCTATACCAAATTAATAGAATAAAAGAAAAAAAAATCACATGATTATCCCAATAGATGCTGAAAAAGCATTTGACAAAATACAACATCCTTTTATGATTAAAAATTCGCAACACATTGGGTATAGAAAGAGTATGTACTTCAACAAAATAAAGGCCATATATGACAAACCTGAAGCTAACATCATAGTCACCAGTAAAATGTTCAACGTTTTTCCTCTAAGAACAGGAACAAAGCAATGGTGCCCACGCTTACCACTCTTATTCAACATAGTACTAGATGTCCTAGCTAGAGATATCAATCAAGATAAAGAAATAAAATGCATCCCAATTGTAAAGGAAGAAGTAAAATAATTTTTATTTGTAGGTAATATGATCTTATATAGAGAAAACTCTAAAGACTCAAATAAAAATGTGTTAAAACTAATCAATGAATTCAGTCAAGTTGCAGAATAAATAATTAACATACAGAAATGGGTTGTGTTTTTATACATTAACCACACAATATTGGAAAATGAAATGAAGGAAACAATCCCAGCAATAATAGCATCAAAATCAACAAAATACTTAGGAATAAATTTAACCAAGGTGTTGAAAGATCTGCACACTAAAATCTATAAGACTCTGCAAAAAGAAATTAAAGTAGACACACACAAATGAAAAGATACCCTATGTTCATGAATTACAAAAATAAATATTGTTAATATGTCCACACTACCCAAAGCCATCTGTAGGTTCAATGCAATGACTATGAATATTTCAATGGCATTGTTCACATAAATAAGAAAAAAACTCTTAAAGTTTGTATGAAACCACAAAAGACTCTGAATAGCCAAAGCAATACTGAGAAAGAAGTCTAAATCTGGAGATATCTCACTTCCTGATTTCAAATTATACTACAGTATTTTAGTAATCAAAACAGTATTGTACTAGCATAATCAAAACAGTATTGTACTAGCATAAAAATAGACATATAGATCAACAGAACAGAATTGAGAGCTCAAAAATAAACCCTTACAGATACAATAAACTAATATTTCACAAGGTAGCCCAGAATATTCAATGGGAAAAGATAATTTCTCCAATAAATGTTGCTGAGACACCTGGATAAGCGCATAAAGAAAAATGAATTTGTACTGTTATAACTCTCCTCTTGTGAAGGAGGGACTGTTCCATGATGTAACCTCCATAGGACCAATCAGCTAGATCCTGGCCAGAACAGAGATTGCTTCTGTAAAACCCCTCAGAGACTGATCAATCCCTTTCCCTGTGTCCTACAGCATGCTGGTTTGTGCTGATACCTAGAACAGGCTATTGATGTGTTCTGGGCAAGCATGTATGGTGTTTTCCCCATATCTTGGGTGAGTCATGCCCCAGTACCCCTGTCCATCCTGCCCTGTTTTATATAACACCTTAGAGCATACCACATGGTGCAGAGGATATCCATGTTGTCTCACCACTCCCAAGATGAGCCTCATATGGTAAGTTCCTTTAATAAATTTATAATGTAATGCTGGAGTTGTCAGTCTCTTCCTAAGGTCTCCCTGTTTTGGGAAATTTTACATAACAATTGGTGAACCATCCAGGACACCAAAGGAATGGACTTTGGGGAAAAAAGCATACATCAGGGAAATCACGAATTGGCCACCTACTTATATGTGGGGAGGGGTTGGTGTCATGCACACTAGATACATGTGGACTGATGCAGAAGTATAGGGATGCCATGAAAATACTGGCTGATTTTATGCATTTGTTTGAAGAAGGATGCATTATACATCGTGGCAAGGAAAGAAAGCACATGGCTGCAGCTGTGGGCTGGTCCCTCTTACTGCAGTTCAGCTGGCCACTGATGCCTAGCTAGAGGCAGAAGTCAGGGTTAGAAAATTAGAGGAAGAGCTAAAACAAACAAAAAAGGTATTTGAATGTCTACAGCTCTCTTAGCATGGTGACTGACCAACGAAGCGGGGAAGAACAGTCCTTTGAGTGATCCAACTTCTTTTATGGAAGCCATGAGATCTCTGTTTGCATCTGTTTGTATTTTCTATATGTCTATATATATGTCGTATTTGTGTGGTGTTGTCTACCTCCAGATATTAATGAAAATTTGTAAAAAGCCCCATTTAATTGGCTTAAAAACAAGCTGAATGGTTGACCTATTTTAAATGGTGCCTTGAGTCTTCCAAACTTATCCAGGACTCTAAATTAACCAAAGGGCATGAACAATCAAAAGAAGTAAAAATTGCTTCTGAGGCTGTTTCTTCCCCTCTCCAATCATCTTTGTCTCCAGGCATGTGGCAGCATCCATCTTGTGCTCAGGCTCCACCTCTAGCACCATCTCTCTCTAGGAAAATCTGCCTCTTTTAAATTCAGTCCTCTGAGGCTGCTCTCTTTACTTTCCAAGATTTTCAACTTCATTTTGTACACATCCATTCCATTGTCTTTTGTTTGTATCTGTTGGTGAGTCCACCTTGAAGGGCACCTTGAAAAGAGATGATCTCAAAGCTCTCTGAGACAATGGAATGCATTCTTTGATTGATTATAAATTACCTTTTTAAAATGGCTTTAAAGGAATTCTTGCAGATGCAAAGCTTTGGCCATATGAGCAAATCCTTAACTTTTACATCTGGCAGAATCATAATTTGAATACATTTTTTTCTTTTGAAAGTTGTATTATTTTACCTGTGATATAAAAACCAGCATTTTAAAACAAAAGCTATGAGATCTTTGTCTGTGTTTGTATGTTTACATATGTCTATGTATGTTATAGCTATAGTATATGTACTTATAAAATTTCCCAAAATCGATTGGTAACTTGAAAACTTGAAGTTTTGCTAGTAAAAGAACCTGTTTCTAGAGGTTATGGAATGTATTCATAAATTTGACAATATCAATAATGATAATTGCTGACTATTAAGTTTTCAGTAGAAATTGAGTTTTTAAAGGATTAACATTCCATATGTAATTAACATTACTAGGAATGATAAGAGAAACAACTTTGAATGCAATTACATAATATGTTTTCATTAAGAGTATATATAAAGAATGGAGATATATTTTTGAGGGAAAGCAAAGTAATTTTATTCTAAAGTGAGGCTGGTTGTTTAAGAATGGGAGAGAGGAAAAAAACAAGATAAAATCTGAATATAAAAAGAAAGTGGTAGACTCACTGACTCACCCAGAGCAACTTCCAATCCTGCAAACTCCATTCATGGTGTCTCATTGTTCCCTTATAAAAAGACTGAAACAGGGCATTCCCAGAGAGCTGCAGAGTAGCTGGAAGCTCCATCTGCTTGCTCCAACTCCTGAACCAGAGTTTCAGTTAACTACAGGGCAATCAACTTGAAAAACCAGTTGAAGTGTAGCTGATCTAAATTTTTATAAACAGGAGCACAAAGAGAGGAGACACAGAGACGGTAAGCTCCCTTGCATAGGTATGGCAGCTGGGAAGCCAGGGTGATATTACAGCAGTGGAGCTCCCTACCCCTGAGAGTGTGGGGTCTCTACCTCATGCAGGGATCCCCAATTCAGAGCAACAGAGACAGGAAAGGGAGCTTGCATAGCATTAGGCAGTGGAAATTAGTGGAGATTTGGTCCATCTGGGCAACTTATACCATACCATCCTAGGGAAGGTGTGATCCTACTGTTACAACACCAGCCTGGGAAGTTCACTCTCATCTGTGAATGCTTGTGAGGCCACACAGCAGTGCTCTGAGCCAGCAGAAACCTCTGCTTTGTACACCTGGCAGTGACTCAGGGGCCCTCTATTCCCTGATGGGACTTTGGGCAGAGAGCCGGTGGAATATTAAATTGTGTGGCTTGGGAAAGAAGATTAGATTGGTCATGCCTACCTCAAGTGCACAAGTTGTACCCCTCTCCTCACCTGCTGAACTGCTTGGTCTATCCCATTCTGCTGTGTTCCAAGAAAGAGGGGGATGGAGTTGGGCTGGAAATTTGAACCCACGCTGCTCGGTTTGATAGTGCAAGAGATTTGGACATTTGGCCTGTTTAGAGCGAGGTGGAGCTGGGAGTTTTGACACCACCTTGCTGTGGCCAGCCACATGGAAAGATTGGGGTACCAAACACGGTTTATTTTTTATCCACTTCTGCTTGCTTAGATAGCTCGGGGATGCCAGAGAGCCATGCAGAACTGAGATTTTGTGACTGTGTCTCTTGGCGGACTTCTGACCAGGAGTCAGACAGGCATGTGCTGGGCTCTGAGGCTGCATTATGGGGAAGCAAATCTGAGCTCCCCAGTGCGTTCAGCCTGCGCAGCCTTGGGAAGCAGAGGAAGTGCTTATCCCCACTCCTACAAGTTGCAGGCACCACCCCCAAAGGGAGTCTATTTGAATCACCCTGCCAGGTCCTGGTTAGCCCCACTGATAACAGTTCTGTGTGAGAAGGGAGAGCAGATCAGAGCAGGGACATTCAAAGTGTGAAACATGAGGCAGACTGAATCTATGGGCTCCAGAGGCCTTACCTGATGGACTACTAGGGGCTCCACACTGCCGAGCTTCATACAGGTTGCCTAGGGCCAGGTAAGGACAACATCTGACACTGGCTTGCATCACAGAACCTCCTGGGAGGCCAAGGATTGGCACACCAAGTGTTCAGCTTCAAACAACATTGGAGCAGGACCCAACAAGCTTCACAACAGTCTATACAAAGGGTCATCATAGCAGGCACAAAAATCTGCTCAGGCAAAAACCCCTTTTTTATTTTTTAATATTTTCTTTATTTTTATTTTCTATTTAATTTTTTTTCTTCTCATTTTTTCTCTTATATTTCTTATTTCTCTCTTTCATTTTCTTATATGATTTTCTCTTTTCTTTTCCATTTATTCCATTTTTCTTTTCCTATTCTGTATTTTATTTTTATTTTTATATATGTATATATATTTATTATTATTAATTTTTAACTTTTTCTCTTCCTTCATCCCTTTTATATTCTTTTTTATTTTTTCTCTCATTCATTTTGTCTTTTGTCTTTTACTATTCTTTTTTTCATTTTTGTTTCTCTGTCTATTTTTTCTTCTCTTATTCTTTTTATTGTTGTTGGTTTGTGTGTGTGTGTGTGTGTGTGTGTGTGTGTGTGTGCGCACATTGTTTTCAGTTTTGTTTTGTTTGGTCTTGTTTTGTTCTGTCAGCACCTGTATAACAGTTTGCATGACATGATCACGGTTGAGCCTCAGAATTATCCAGCTTGAAGGTCAAACCCACCCATGAATGGGACATCAGCAATCACAACCAAATTACATCAGGAAGGCTGGTCCACATAACCCACACAAGGGACATTCTTAGAACACCTGATTAGGAAATCAAGGAGGCTGCACCACTAGGTATCACAGGACACCTACTATAGAAGACCACCCTACTAAGAATGGGTATTCAATTTAATACATAGAAACAGACACAAAGATGCAGCCAAAATGAGGAGACAAAGAAAAAGCTTCCAAATGAAAGAATGGAGGAATCTCTAGAAACAGAGATAAATTAAATGGAAGCAAGCAATTTATCAGAAACAAAGTTAAAAGTAATTGTTATAAAGATGCTCAACAGCATGAACAAAATATATATAAACCATGAAAAATTACCAGTCAGAAATGAAGAATAACATATCTAAAATAAAGAATAGACTAGAAGGAATAAACTGTAGGTTGAATGAAACAGGATGAAATAAAAAAATTAGAAGACAAGGTAGAAAAAATCACTCAGTCTGAGCAGCAAAAAGTAAAGAGAATTAAAAAGCATGTGAATACTTCAAGGGAACTTTGGGACAATATGAAATGTAACAACTTCAGCATCACAGGGGTACCAGAAGGAGAAGAAAGAGAGCAAGGTATAGAAAAACTGTTTGGGAAAAAAAAAAGATAGAAAACTTCTCTAGTATGGTGAAGGAGAAAATCCCACAAGTTCAGGAAGCACATAGAGTCTCAATCAAGATGAACTCAAAGCATCTCACACCAAGACACATTATAATTAAAATGGCAAAAGTTAAAGACAAAGAGAGAATCTTAAAGGCAGCAAAACAGACATAGTTAGTTACTTGAAAAAGAGGTCCCATAAGGTTATCAGCTGATTTCTCAACAAAAACACTATAGACCAAAAAGGAATGACATAAAGCATACATAATAATGAAAAGAAAGGACCTGAAGCCAAGACTACCAGATCTAGCAAGGCAATCATTTAAAATTGAAGGTGAAATAGTGAGCTTCCCAGACAAATAAAGGATAAGGTAATTAATTACCACCAAACCAGCATTGCAGGAAATGGTAAAGGGACTGCTGTAAGAAAAAGAAAAAAGAAAGCAATAGAGAGAGTTATAGAAATATAGGCATAAAGAATAAAAATGGCAATAAGTAAGTACTTATCAATAATAAACTTAAATGTAAGTGGATTAAATGCTCCATAAAAAAGACATAGGGGAGCTGAATAGACAAGAACAGATGAATGATATATATGCTATCTACAAGAGACCACCTCAGAACAAAAGTTTCACACAGCCTGAAAGTGCAGGGATGAAAAAAATATATTACATGCAAATGGAAATGAAAATAAAGCTGTGCTAGCAATACTTATATCTGACAAAATAGCCTTCAAAACAAAGGCATAACAAAAGACAAAGCAGAAAATTACGTAATACTAAAGGGATCAATTCAACAAGAGGATACAACCCTGTTAAACATATATGTACCAAATATAGGGGCAACTAAATATATATATTAGAAAACATCCTGGTGGAATTTAAGAGGGAAATCAACAGCTATACAATCATAGTAGGGAACTCTTAACATCCCACTAAAATCACTGGATAGATTTTCCAGACCAAAATCAACAAAGAAATCAATAACTTTAAATGACACACTGGTATCAGATGGATTTAATCAATACTTACAGAATATTTTATTCTAAAGCAACAGATAATACATTCTTCTCAAGTGCACACTGAACATTCTCAAAGATAGACCACATGTAAGGACACAAAATAAGTCTAAATGAATTCAAGCAGATTGAAATCATATCAAGCAGATTCTTGGACCACAATGGCAGGAAACTAGTAATCAACTATAATAAAAAAAACTGAAAAGCATTCAAACACATGGAGGCTAAATAGCATGTTATTAAACAATGAATGGTTTACCAATGAGACTAAAGAAGAAATTTTTTAAAAACTACCTGGAAATAAATGAAAATGAACACACAACAAACACAAATCTATGGGACATAAAAAAACAGCCCTGAGAGGGAAGTTCATAGCTTTACAGACCTACTTCAAAAAGCAAGAAAAATCTTAAAAAATCTAATTTGACACCTAAAGAACTGGAAAAAGAAAATAAAAAATCCCAGAGTAAGTAGAAGGAAGGAAAAAATAGAGATAGAGTGGAAAAAAATGAAATAGAGACAAAAAAAAAATAAAAAAGATAAATGAAATCAAGAGCTGGTTCTTTGAAAAGAATGACAAGTTTGATGAACCTTTAGCCAGACTAATCTGGGTGAAATGGACAAAAACCTAGAAACACACAATCTTCCCAAACTCAATCAGAAAGACTAAGAAAATCTGAAGAGACCAATAACAACTAATGGAATTGATGCAAAAATTAAAGAAAAAAGAAACTCTCACAGCAAACTAAAGTCCTGAACCAGATGGCTTCAAATGTGAATTGTAATAAACATTCAACAAATTTACACCTATCCCTCTTAAAATATTCAAAAAAAATCAACAAGAGGGAAGACTTCCAAGTTCTTTTTGCAAGGCCAGCATTATTCTAATTCCAAAACCAGATAAAGACACTACAAAGAAAGAAAATTATAGTCCAATGTATCTGGTGAACATAGATGCTAAAATTCTCCACAAAATGTTAGCAAATAGGATCCAGAAATACTTTGAAAAGACCATGTACCATGCTCAAGTGGGATTTATTCTGAGGATGCAAGGTTGGTACAATATTCACAAATCAATAAATGTGATACATCACATAAACAAAATGAAGGATAAAAGTCACATGACCCTATCAATAGAATCAGAAAAAGCATTAATAAAATCCAGTATTCATTTATGATTAAAAACTCTCAGATTCCAAAATGGCAGCGGAGTGAATGGAAGCTACACAGACCATCTCCCATGACAAAACTGGAAATACAACTAAAATAAAGACAAATCGTCGGGAAAAAGCAACAGAAAAGCAGCTTGCGAGGACCATACAACCAGGGACACTGAATCGATCCTGGTAGGATTGCGGAGGCAAGAGAGGGGAGCTGGGAGCCCACAGGCAGCAGCAGTCTTAGCTGTGAGTACCACCCTCAGGGTGAAAGCCCAAGCCGGCTCCACAGCGCAGAGGGCCGGGTCAGAGTGCTAAAATAGCCACAGCCACTCACCTGGGGCTCTGGCAGAGGGAGGGCAGACTGGACTGGAACTGTGTGGGGAAGCTCAGGATTTGGAGGGCGCTCAGAGCTTTTGCTGAGTTGCGGCCACGCAGGACGGTGGCCATCTTACTCCTTCCCAGGGCTCTGGGGAGAGGCGGCAGCCCCTCCCTCGGAGATTCAGCCACACCCATTGAAATGCAAACTGAGGCTCATTAACTACTTGCATCTGCCCAGCCTCCGGAAATCCTCTCATGCTGAACACCTGAGGGAGGTTTTCATTCAACTGAGAACTCAAGGCTCTTCAAGTAACCAGGATTAATAGCCTCTAGGCAAAAATCTAGAAGAAAACTGAACCTTTTCTAGGCTTGCAAATCTACCCAGGAAAGAAAGACTCGACAGTGGTGTTTAACGTGGGTCCTCCCACACTCACCCAAACCCACTACAGGGAGCCACAAACAGCAGAACACCAACATCCACAGGGAAAAATTGGCAGGCTCCAAAAACCACTGAGACAGCCAAAATGGTGAAACAAAGAAACAGATGCCAAATGAAAGAACAAGAGACCTCCACTGAAGATGAGATAAATGAAATGGAGTTAAGCAAGTTAACAGAACTAGAATTCAGAGCCATGATCTTGAGGAAGCTCAACAGCATGTGTAAGGACATCAACACCATGAACAAAGACATAGAAATATTGAAAATAAACCAATTGGAAATGAAGAATGACATAGCAGAAATGAAGAACACATTGGAAGGACTAAACAGCAGAGTAGAAGAAGCTGAGGACCGGATCAGTGAATTAGAAGATGGGGTAGAAAAAAATCAACCAATCAGAAAACCAAAAGGAAAAAACAATGAAAAAACAGGAAGACAGCTTAAGAGAACTGTGGGACAACTGGAAACGTGATAATATTCGTATCATAGGAGTCCCCGAAGAAGAAGAAAATGAGAAAGTGTTAGAGAATATATTTGAAGAAATAGTGACAGAAAATTTCCCTAATTTGGTGAAGGAAGAAGGCATTCAAGTTCAAGAAGCACAGAGAATCCCAAGTAAGAAGAACCCAAATAGGCCCACACCAAGACACATAGTAATTAAAATGCCAAAAATTAAAGACAAAGAGAGAATCCTCAAGGCCACAAGAAATAAGCAACAGGTTACCTACAAAGGAACCTCCATAAGGCTATCACCTGACTTCTCAATACAAACACTACAGGCCAGAAGGGAATGGCATGAAATAATCAAGGTCATGAAAAACAAGGATCTGAACCCAAGACTACTCTTCCCAGCAAGGCTATCATTCAAAATAGAAGGTCAAATAAAGAGCTTCCCAGACAAAAAAAAAAGGCTAAGGGAATATATTAGCACCAAACCAGCACTGAAATAAATGTGAAAAGGACTGCTGTAATTAGTAGAAGAAATAGAAAGGAAAATAGAACCACACTAAACAAAAATGGCAATAAATAAGTACATATCAATAATCACCTTAAATGTAAATGGACTGAACTCCCTGATCAAAAGACACAGAGTAGCAGATTGGATAAGAAAGCATGACCCATATATATGTTGTTTACAAGAGACCCACCTCACAACAAAAGACTCACATAGGCTGAAAGTGAAGGGATGGAAAAAAATCTTCCAAGCAAATGGAAAGGAAAAAAAAAGCTGGGGTAGCAATACTCATATCTGATAAAATAGATTTCAAAATGAAGGCCATAACTAGAGACAAAGAAGGTCACTACATAATATTGAAAGGATCTATCCAACAGGACGATATAACCTTGGTAAACATCTATGCACCCAATATAGGAGCACCAAAATACATTAAACATCTTCTAGAGGACTTCAAAGGAGAAATCGACAGCAATACAATCATAGCAGGGGACTTCAACACCCCGCTGACATCACTGGATAGATCCTCTAGACAAAAAATTAACAAGGAAACAGAGACTCTAAATGAACCACTAAACCAAATGGATTTAATAGATATTTACAGAGAATTACAACCCAAAACTACAGAATTCACATTCTTCTCAAGAGCACATGGGACATTCTCAAAGACAGACCACATGTTAGGACACAAACGAAGTCTCTACAAGTTCAAGCAGATTGAAATCATATCAAGCATCTTCTGAGATCACAATGGCCAATGGCATGAAACTAGAAATCAATTGCAACAAGAACATGCAAAGACATTTGAATACATGGAGGCTAAATAACATGTTATTAAACAATGAATGGGTTACTGAGGAGATCAAGGAAGAAATTAAAAACTTCCTGGAAACCAATGAAAATGAACACACAACAACACAAAATCTATGGGATGCAGTGAATGCAGTTCTGAGAGGGAAGTTCATAGCATTCCAGGCCTACCTCAAGAAACAAGAAAAATTGTAATGGACTTTCTAACCTCACAACTTAAAGAACTAGAAAGCAAACAAAAAGAAAACCCCAGAGCAAGTAGAAGGAAGGAAATAGTAAAGATCAGAGCAGAAATAAATGACATAGAGACCAGAAAAACAATTCAAAGGATCAATGAAACAAAGAGCTGTTTTTTTTAAAAGATAAACAAGATTGATGGACCCTTAGCTAGACTCACCAAGAAACAAAGAGAGAACCCTAATACACAAAATCAGAAATGAAAGAGGAGAAGTAACAACTGACACCACAGAAATACAAAGAATCATTAGCAAATACTATGAACATTTATATGGCAACAAATTCAACAATCTAAGTGAAATGGACAAATTTCTAGAAACACATAGTCTCCCAAAACTGGACCGGGAAGAGATAGAAACTTGAACAGACCAATAACAACGAAGGAAATTGAAGATGTAATCAAGACTCTCCCAGCAAACAAAAGCCCAGGCCCGGATGGCTTCACGGAGGAGTTTTACCGAACATTCAAAGAAGAAATAACACCCTTTCTTCTCAAACTATTTCTAAAAATTCAAGAAGAAGGAAGTCTTCCAAAGTCATTTTATGAAGCCAGCATAATTCTAATTCCAAAACCAGAAAAAGACACTACAAAGAGAGAAAACTATAGGCTAATATCCCTGATGAACCTAGATGTCAAAATCCTAAATAAAATACTAGAAAATCGGATCCAGCAATACATCAAAGAAATTATTCACCATGACCAAGTGGGATTCATCTCAGGGATGCAAGGATGGTTCAATATTCGCAAATCAATAAATGTGATACATCACATAAACAAAATGAAAGATAAAGACCACATGATCATATCAATAGACACTGAAAAAGCATTCGACAAAATCCAGCACCCATTTCTGATAAAAACGCTCAGCAATTTGGGAATAGAGGGATCATATCTTGATATAATAAAGGCCATATATGAAAGACCTACAGCCAACATCATACTCAATGGGCAAAAACTAAAAACATTTCCCTTAAGAACAGGAACAAGACAGGGATGCCCACTTTCGCCACTCTTATTTAACAAAGTACTGGAAGTCTCAGCCACAGCAATCAGACATGAAGAAAAAATAAAAGGGATTCAAATTGGAAAAGAGGAAGTTAAACTGTCATTATTCACAGATGACATGATATTATACCTAGAAAACCCTAAAGACTCCATCAAAGATCTACTAGACCTAATAAATGAATTTGACAAAGTAGCAGGATACAAAATTAACGTCAAGAAATCGACGGCATTCTTATACGTAAATGATGAACTCACAGAAAGAGAAACTAAAAAAGCAATCCCATTTACCATATTACCAAAGCAATCTATAGATTCAATGCAATCCCCATCAAAATACCAGTGACATATTTCACAGAACTAAAACAAATACTCCAAAAGTTCATATGGAACCAAAAAAGACCCCGAATAGCCACAGCAATCTTGAAAAAGAAGGACAAAATAGGTGGGATCACAATACCGGATATCAGGTTATACTACAAAGCTACTATAATCAAAACAGCCTGGTACTGGCACAGGAACAGGCATATAGACCAGTGGAACAGAACAGAGAATCTGGAAATTGACTCAAGACATTATGCTCAATTAATATTTGACAAAGTTGGGAAGAGCACACAATGGAGCAAAGACAGCCTCTTTAATAAATGGTATTGGGAAAACTGGACAGCTACATGCAAAAAAGTGAAACTAGACCATCATCTTACACCATACACAAGAATAAACTCAAAGATAAAAGTCTTAAATGTCATTCGTGAATCCATAAAAATTCTAGAAGAAAATGTAGGCAACAAAATTTCAGACATCATACGCAGCATAATCTTCACTGATACATCACCTAAGGCTACAGAAACAAAGGAAAAAATGAACACATGGGACTACATCAAACTCAAAAGCTTCTGCACAGCAAAAGAAACAACCATCAAAACGGAAAGGGAACCCACTGTATGGGAGAGCATAATTGCCAATGATACATCAGATAAGGGGTTAATCTCCAAAATATATAGAGTGCTCATACAACTCAACAAAAGGAAGACAAAGAACCCAATTAAAAAATTGGCAGAGGAACTAAATAGACACCTCTCCAAACAGGACATACAAATGGCTAAGAGACATATGAAGAAATGCTCAACATCACTAATCATCAGAGAGATGCAAATTAAAACAACAATGAGGTATCACCTCACACCTGTCAGAATGGCCGCCATCAACAAGTCATCAAACAGCAAGCAGAGAAAGACAAATATCACATGATCTCACTCATTTGTGGAATGTAATAAACATAACAGTCTGGGGAACAGGGTAGACCCAGAGATGTGAAAGTAGGGTACAGACTGACAACCTTCAGAAGAGGGGGTGGGGGGGAAGATAAAAAAAAAAAAAACCCTTAGGAAAGTCAGACTAGAGGAAACGTACCTCAACGTAATAAAGGCCACATATGATAAGCCAACATCCAACATCATACTCAACGGGCTAAAACTAAAAGCATTTCCCTTAAGGTCAAGAATAAGACAGGGATGTTGGCTTTTACCACTCGTTCAACATAGTACTGGAAGTCCTAGCCACAGCGATCAGACAAGTGGTGGAAATAAAATGCATCCAAATAGAAAAAATCGGAATTAAAACTGTCATTATACACAGATGACATGATATTGTATACAGAAAACCCTAGCTTCTCCACCAAAAACTACTAGATTTAATAAATAAATTCAGCAAAGTAATAGTATGCAAAATGAATATCCAGAATTTGATGGCATTTTTATTTTTGTTACTCCTCACCTGAGGATATTTTTTTCATTGATTTTTACGGAGAGTAGAAGGAGGGGATGAAGGGATGGAAGCAATAGAGATAGAGAGAGAGAAAAAACATCAAAATGAGAGAGACACACTGGTTGCCTTTTGCATGCACCCCGACAAGTGTCGGGGGTCGAGTTGAACCTGCAACCTAGGTGCATGTCCTTGACTAGGAATCAAACCTGCAACCCTTCAGTGTGTCGACTGATGCTCTAACCCATAAGACACGCTGGCCAGTGCTCAGTGATATTTTTATACACCAATAATGAACTCTCAGAAAGAGAAACTAAGAAGAGTCCCATTTACCATTGGGAAAAAAACTAAGGTACTTAAGAATAAACTTAACCAAGGAAGCAAAAGACCTGTACTCAGAAAACTATAGGACATTGAAGAATGAAGCAGATAAAGATACAAGCAAGTGGAAGCATATGCCATGTTCATGGATTGGAAGAATTAGTGTAAGGAGCCTCTGGGACAACTTCAAGCATGCCAACATTTGCATCATAGGGGTGCCAGAAGCAGAAGAGAGAGAACAAGAAAGGAAAACCTATTTGAAACAATAATGACAGAAAGCTTCCCTAACTTGGTGAAGGAAACAAACATACAAGTCCAGGAAGCACAGAGAGTCCCAAACAAGATGAACCCAAAGAGGTCCACACCAAGACACATCATCATCAAAATGCAAAAGGTTAAAGACAAAGAGAGAATCTTAAAAGCAGCAAGAGAAAAGCAGTTTGTAACCTACAAAGGAGCTCCCATAAGACTGTCAGCTGATTTCTCAAAAGAAACTTTGCATGCCAGAAAGGAGTGGCAAAAGATACTCAAGGTGATGAAAAGCAATGACCTACAACCAAGATTACTCTATCCTGCAAAGCTATCATTTAGAATCGATGGGCATATCAAGAGTTTCCCACACAAGGAAAAGCTAAAGGAGTTCATCACCACCAAACCAGTATTATATGAAATGTTCAAGGGTCTTCTTGAAGAAGAAGAACAAAAATATGAACAATAAAATGGCAATTAATACATATCTATCAATAACTGAATCTACAAAAAAAAAAAAAAATGAACAAGCAGAACAGAAACAGACTCCTAGATATAAATAACATTTTGTTGCTTGCCAGATGGGTGGGGGCTGAGGGGCTGGGTGAAAAAGATAAAGTAATTAAGAAGTACAAATTGGTTGTTAGACTGATGAACATCAAAGGGAAGGGGGCAGGGTGGGTAAGATGAGATAAATCAAAGAACTTCTATGCATATATGCATAACCAATGGACACCTACAATAGTGTGGGGAAGACAGGATGGGGGCGGGATTGGGAAGGAGGGGGTCAATGGAGAAAAAAGGGGAGGAACATCTGTAATTCATTCAACAGTAAAGATGAGTTAAAAAATAAAATAAAATGTCCATACTACCCAAAGCAATCTATAGATTCAATGTAATTCCTATTAAAATATCAATGGCATATTTCACAGATCTAGAACACATATTCCAAAAATGTATATGGAACCGAAATACTCCTCAAATAATCTCAACAATCTTGAGAGAATGAACAAAATTGGAAGGCTCACAATACCAGATATCAAACTATACTACAAAGCCATTGTAATTAAAACAGCCTGGTACTGGCACAAGTACAAATATATAGATCAGTGGAACAAAACAGAGAGCCCAGAAAAGAACCCATGCCTTTATGGTCAACTAATATTTGATAAAAGAGGCAAGAGTGTACAATGGAGTAAAAACAGTTTTTTAAATAAATGGTGTTGGGAAAAGTTGACAGGTATATGCAAAAAAATGAAGCTAGACCATCAGCTTACACCATACATAAGATTAAACTCAAAATGGATAAAAGACTTAAATATAAGTGACAAAACCACAAAAATCCTAGAAGAAAACATAGGCAGTAAAATCTACGACATCTCAAATAGCAATATTTTTGAGGTTATATCTCCAAGGGAAGGGAAATAAAGGAAAAAATAACAAATGGGACTGCGTCAAACTAAACAGCTTCTGCACAGCAACGGAAACCATCAAGAAAATAAACAGGGAACTCACTGTATGGGAGAACATATTCGGCAATGATACATCTGATAAGGTGTTGATTTCCAAAATATATAAAGAACTTAAAAAACTCAACACTAGGAAGACATTGATCTAATTAAAAATGGGCAAAGGACCTGAATAGACACTTCTCCAAAGAGGACATACAATTATGGTCAATAGACATATGAAGAAATGATCAATGTCACTAATCATCAGAAAGATGCAAAGTAAAATTACAATAAGGTATCACTTCACACCTGTCAGGATGTCTACCATCAAAAAACCAACAAACGTCCTAGCAAGGATGTGGAGAAAAGAGAATTACGTTAATTCTTCCAATCCATGAACAAGGTATGTGTTTCCACTTTTTTCTATCTTCCTCTATTTCTTTTTTCAATGTCCTGTAGTTTTCTGCAAATAGATCCTTTAATTTTTGGTTAAGTTTATTCCTAGGTATCTTATTGGGATTGCTTTTTTAGTTTCTCTTTCTGTGAGTTCATCATTTACGTATAAGAATGCCGTCGATTTCTTGACGTTAATTTTGTATCCTGCTACTTTGTCAAATTCATTTATTAGGTCTAGTAGATTTTTGATGGAGTCTTTAGGGTTTTCTATGTATAATATCATGTCATCTGCGAATAATGACAGTTTCACTTCCTCCTTTCCAATTTGGATTCCTTTTATTTTTTCTTCAAGTCTGATTGCTGTGGCTAAGACTTCCAGTACTTTGTTAAATAAGAGTGGTGAAAGTGCACTATTGGTGGGAATGCAGACTGGTGCAGGCATTGTGGAAAACAGTATGGATTTTCCTCAAAAAATTAAAAATGCAACTGTTGTTTGATCCAGTAATCCCACTTTTAGGAATGTAGCCTAAGATTCCTGAAAGACCAATTGGAAAGAATATATACTCCTCTATGTTAAAAAACAGTGTTATACACAGTAGCCAAAATAAGGAAACAATCAAAGTGCTCATCAGTAGATAAATGGATTAAAAGATATGGTACATTTACACAATAAAATACTATGCACTGTAAAAAAGACGGGATTCTTATCTTTTCGGACAGTATGGTTAAACTTGGAGATTATTATGCTAAGCGAAATAAGCCAGACAGAGTAAGATGAATGTCATATGATCTCTTTTATATATGGAATCTCACGAACAAAATAAAATGATAAACAAAATAGGACCAGAGGCATGAATACATAGAACAGACTGATAGACCTCAGAGAGGAGAGTAATGGAAGGACTGGGAGAGATTAGCCAAAGAATATATGTGTTGTATAGTCCATGTACACAGACAACATTGTTGTGAAAGGTGGGAGGTGGCTAGATGTTGACGGCAAAGGGATTAAAATGGGGGACATTTGTAGTAGTGTCAACAGCAATAACAACAAAAAGACTGAAAATAAAAGAAACATGTAAAAGGATTGTGAATAGTTATCTTGAGGAAAGACATTTTGTATAGCTGAATAAAATTATAATGGATTTAATTAAATACATTAATTTAAATATCAAAGTAAGCTGATGCAGTGAAGGAGCAGATACATTGGCAAAATACGCACTTTTGCAACTGACTGGTCCACAGACACAGAAGATTGGGTGCATTGGAAAGGTGGGCACTGTAGTGTCTATGTGGAATGGTGGATTCTACCACATAGGCCCCCTTCCTTTGAACGAGGGCTCCAAATATGTTCTGCTGTGTGTCAACACTAAAATGATTAAAATGTTAAGTACTATATATAAATAACCCCATAGAAGAGATAGTAACTGAGGGGATTCACATTTCAAAGGACATGATGTACAAAAATGGGCAAAAGATCACAATATTAAATGGAGGTTTCAATTCTTCTAAAATCCACAAGTAGCTGGGCTGATGAAAAATAAAGTATAATTAAACAACAGATCTGGAAAATCTACCTTGGCCAGGTGGACAAGGTGCCTTCCTTTGCATTAATACATTTAAATGATCAACCTGTAACACCTATTGCTTTATATGACAGAATAGGAACTCACACTGAGGCATCCAATATGGTAAAGGTGTGAGAAACAAGGGACACAGCAATAGCTCCAATGCTTGCTATGGATCAAAGATTTATGGTAATAAGGACACTAAGCCCTATTGTCCCTGGAACAGTGACCATTTACTGGAATCTGCAATGGAACTTACTGCCAGAATGGATGTTACTTCAGGTCCCTGAGTGTGGAGGAACTGCTCAGTGTCTGGTGGAACCCTGTCATCCTAATGTAGTCAGGACCCATGGAGACATACCATACATTGACTGGAACACACACCATTGAAAGGGGGGAAAAGGTAGGGGTCCTTGTCTGCCATATTCCTCCCCTTATTTACCTCCTCATGCTAGATAGCATCACTTCTCCTGCTCAACTTGTATGGTTTACACAGCCTGGCCAGATTCCCAAGGCCATGGCTACATTAGCATCCAAAGGTCAGTCTATGAGTGTCATACTCATAGGAAAAGACATCCCAGTGCAAGTCCCTACTAAATATTTGTCTTTCCTACCTTAAAATTCTGCTGTTTCCGTGGTATCTAGTTACAGAGAGGCACCTATGCCATCATCCAAACTGAATGTTGCAGTTTTTATACCAGACGAATCTATCAATATTTCTTCTTTATTAGCACATAAGAAAGGTCAAGTAAACACCCTGTGTGATCCAATTCTAAGTCTAGGAGACCCATTAACATACTGGTTTGGAGCTGGGAATCATGATGAAAATTGTTCCTAATAGTTGGATTGTTTATTTTCATTTCTCTTTTTTCTTCCTTGTGTCTATACTGTAGATGTAGACTGTGCTTCCCATGTGGCCAGTTGGATACTAAATGAGCTACCGTCTTGCTAGTGAAACCCCTTGCTGACCACTCAGGGCACCTTGCAGAAGAATGGGGCATATGAGGAGAGGCTATTTAATGATAAGACCGCTGCCGTACCTGCCAGCTAGATCCTGGCCAGAACAGAAATTGCTCCCTGAAAATCCCTTCACAGACCTTCTAATTGACCTCTCCCTTATGCCAGACAGCTAGCTGGTTTATGCTGGTTCCTGGAAGAAGCTATTGCCCCACCCCAGGCAAGCATATAAGGTATTTTCTCCTTATCTGTGGCGAGTCACACCCCAATGCCCCTTTCTACCTTGTCATGTCCTATATAACTCCTTAATGCCTACTACATGATGCAGAAGATATTCATGTTGTCTCGCTATCACCTGAGACAAGTCTTATATGTAAGTTCCCTTGATAAACTCATAATATAATGCTGGAATTATCAGCCTCTCACAGTATCTCAGCCCCAGGAAATTTTACATAACACCCCGAAATTAATTCAAAATAGATTAAAGACATTAATGTAAGACTTGAAACTATGAAATTCTTAAAAGAAAACATATGAAAGAATTCTTTGACATGGTTTTGGCCACAAATTTTGGATAAGACACCAAAAACATAAGCAATAAGTACAAAAATAAATCAGACTATCAAACTGATAAACTGCGGCACAGCAAAAGAAACAATCAACAAATGAAAAAGCAGCCTATGGAATGGGAGAACATATTTCAAATCATCTCTCTGATAAGGGGTTAATATATAAAATATACAAGGAACACATATAACTCGATAACAAAACAACAAAACAAAAATTCTGATTTAAAAAAATGATCAGAGGTTAGTTTGTGGAAAGCAGGAGGAGGGAATCAGTGGGAGGAAAAGGGCGGGGGCATCTGTAATACTTTCAACAATTAAAAAATGGCCAGAGGAACTGAATAGACATTTTTCCAAAGAAGATGCCCAAATGTGCAACATGTACATGAAAAGATACTCAACATCACTAAAAATAAAAACCATAATGAGATATCATTTTACATACTTTAGAATATTTACCATAAAAAAAAAAAGAGATGACAAGTGTTGGTGAGTATGTGTAGCAAAGCAAACCCATTTGCATGGTTGGTGAGAATATAAATTGGTACAACCACTGTGGAAAACATTATGGATGTTCCTCAAAATTTTTTAAATAAAACAATTATGATTCAGCAACCCTACTTCTGAATATATGTCCAAAATAAATTAAATCAGTATGTTGAAGATATATATGCACTCCTATATTTATTGCAGCATTATTCACAATAGGCAAGAGGACAAAAAAACCTGAAAGTCAATCAATGGATGAATGGATAATATATATATCTATATATATTTATATCTCTATCTCTATCTCTATCTCTATCTCTATCTCTATCTAATCTCTATCTCTATCTATATCTATCTATATCTATATCTATCATCTATATCTATATGAATATTATTCAGCCATGAGAAAAAAAGTAAATCCTGCCATTTGCAACAACATGGATGGACCCTAAAGGCTTTATGTAAAATGAAATTAGACAAGGAAAGACAAATACTGTCTGATATCACTTATTTGTGGAATCTAATAATAATCTGAAGTCCAAATTATGCTACAAAGTGACAAAAATCAAAACAGCATTGCATTAGCAAAAAAACAGACACACAGACCAATGGAACAGGATTGAAAGCCCAGAAATAAAGACATATATATGGGCAAATATTTTTCAATAAAGGAGCCAAAAATATACGATGGAAAAAAGAGAGCCTCTTCAATAAATGGTACTGGGAAAATTGGAATGCTTCATGCAAAAGAATGAGACTAGTCTACTGTTTATGTCCATATACAAAAAAGTAACTCAAAATGGATCAAAGACCTAAATATGAGACCTGAAAAAATAAATTATATAGAAGAAAACATCGGTTAACTTTATAGACCTTGGTCTTAAAGAAGATTTTTTATGAATTTGACCCCAAATACAAGAGAAATATAAGCAGAAATAAATTAATGAGACTATATCAAACTAAAAAACTTTTGCACAGCAAAAGAAACCAACAAAACAAAAAGGCAAAAACAAACAAACAAATGGGGCTAATATCCAAACAATATAAAGAAGTCATAAAATTCAACAATGATAAAACAATCTAATTAAAAAATGGGCAGAGGACCTGTACAGACACTTCTTCCAAGGAGACATACGAATGATTAACAGATATATTAAACGATAATCAACTTAACTGGTTATTAGGGAAATGCAAATCAAAACTACGATGAGATACCACCTCACACCTGTTAGAATGGCTGTTATCAACAAGACATGTAATAACAAGTGTTGGATAGGTTATGGAGGAAAAGAAACCTTCATACACTGCTGGTAGGAATGTAAACTGGTACAATCACTATGGAAAACAGTATGGAAGCTCTTCAAAAAATTAAAAATAGAGTTGGCATATGACCCAGCAACCCTTCTTATGAGTATCTACACCAAAATTTTGAAAACATTTATTTGCAAAGATATATTCACCCCTATGTTCATTGCAACATTATTAACGGTGGCCAAGACATGAAAATAACCAAAGTATCCCTTAACAGATGATTGTGTAAAGAAGATGTGGTACATATATACAATGGAATACTGCTCAGCCATAAGAAAAGATGAAATACTGCCATTTGGGACAAAATGGATGAATCTTGAGAATATCATGCTAAGAGAAAAAAGTCAGACAGAAATAGAAAAAAAATAATTAAACCATATGATTTCATTTATATGTGGGATATAATCCTGAACCCAACAAATGAACAAACATAAAAAACAAAAACTCATAGACACACAACAGTGTGGTGGTTATGGTGGTTACCAGAGGGAAAGGGGATGAGAGGGTAGTGAAGGGTAAAGTGGGTCAAATATATGATGATGTAAGAAGATTTGACTTTGGTTGCTAAACACACAATGCAATATATATGTGAAGTATCATAGAAATGTACATATAATTTTATTAACCAATATCACCTCAATACATTAAATAAATAAATACATTTTTTAAGAAGCTGAAATCATAGAAACAGAGAGTAGAAAGGAGATTGCCGAGGCTGGGGAATGGGGTAAATAGCATGTTTGTCAGAGAGTACAAACTTCCAATTGACGGGTGAATAAGTTCTGGAAGTATAATAAATAATATTGTGATTATAATTAATAATACTGTATTATATATTTGAACATCACTGGGAATAAATTGTAAATGTTTTAATCATAAAAAAAGAAAGGATAATTAGTGACTTGATGGAGTTGTTAGCTATCACTACAGTGGTAATTATATGGCAATATACAAGTGTATCTAAGCAACACATTGTATATCTTAAACTTACACAATGTTATATGTCAGTTATATGTCAATAAAGCTGGAAAAATATTGTGAAAGGCATCAAAAATAAGGAAAGTGAGAAACTCTCACAGCCAAGAGGAGTCTAAGGAGATACAGCTACTAAATATAATGCAGTATCCTTGTTGGCATCCTGGAATAGAAAAAGATCATTAGGTAAATACTAAGAAAATCTGAATAAAGTATGGACTCAAATAATAATACACCAATATGGACTCACTAATTGTGACCAAATATTATACTATTATTAAGATATTATAATATGGTAAATAATTTTGGGGCATATGCGACCTCAACATACCAACTTGCAATTTTTCTGTAAATGTGAATGTATTATACAATAAATTGTTTGTTGTCAGAAAGACATTTAGGTAAATTTAAATTAATAGCATATTTTAATAAAACTACTTATCCAAAATACTATCAATTCAACTTGCAATCCACATAAAACATTTACTAGAAGGACATCCTACATTCTTTCTTTCATACTAAGTCTTTAAAATCCAGTGTTTATTTATTTTTTTATTTATATATTTTTAAAATAAAAAAAAATTAGCAGTATTTACTTTATTTTATTTTTTTATTAATTTCTTTTTGTTACAGATGTTTCTCCTTTTCCCCCATTGTCACCCACCTTCCCATCCCCCCCCCGCCCCATCCTCAGCTTTGTTGCCTATGTTCATTGGTCATGCATACATGCATATAAGTTCTGTGGTATATCTCTTTCCCCCTCCCAACCTCCCTCCTCTGAGGTTTGTCAGTCTGTACTCCACCTCTATGTCTCTGGGTAAATTTTGTTCATCAGTTTGTTTAGTTTATTATATTCCACAAATAAGTGAGATCATGTGATATTTGTCTTTCTCTGCTTGGCTTGTTTCGCTTAGCATAATACTCTCCAGGTCCTTCCATGTCATCTCAAAAGAAAAGAGATCTTTCTTTCTTACAGCTGTATAGTATTCCATTGTGTACATGTACCACAGCTTTTTTATCCATTCATCTACTGATGGATACTTGGGTTGTTTCCAGATCTTAGCTATTGTAAATAGTGCTGCTATGAACATTGGGTTCATATATTCTTTCTGATTGGTGTCTCAGGTTTCTTAGGGTATATTCCTAGAAATGGAATCACTGGGTCAAATGGCAGTTCAATTTTTAACTTTTTGAGGTAACACCATAGTGTTTTCCACAGTGGCTGCACCAGTCTGCATTCCCACCAGCAGTGTACTAGAGTCCCCTTTTCTCCACACCCTCGCCAGCACTTGTTGTTTGATGATTTGTTGATGGCGACCATTTTGACAGGTGTGAGGTGATACCTCATAGTTGTTTTAATTTGCATCTCTGATGATTAGTGACTTTGAGCATTTTTTCATATGTCTCTTGGCCATTTATGTGTCATGTTTAAAGAGGTGTCTATTTAGATCCTCTGCCCATTTTTTAATTGGGTTCTGTGTCTTCCATTTGTTGAGTTGTATGAGCACTCTCTATATTTTGGAAATTAACCCCTTATCTGATGCATCATTGGCGATTATGGTCTCCCACGTAGTGGGATCCCTTTCCGTTTTGATGGCTGTTTCTTTTGCTGTGTAGAAGCTTTTTAGTTTGACGTAGTCCCATGTGTTCATTTTTTCCTTCATTTCTCTTGCCTTAGGTGTTGTATCAGTGAAAATTTTGCTGTGCATGATGTCTGAAATTTTGTTGCCTACATTTTCTTCTAGAATTTTTATGGATTCAGGAGTTACATTTAAGTTTTTTATCCATTTTGAGTTTTCTCATGTATGGTGTAAGTTGGTGGTCTAGCTTCATTTTTTTTGCAAGTAGCTGTCCAATTTTCCCAGCACCATTTATTGAAGAGACTGTCTTGACTCTACTGTATGCTCTTGACACCTTTGTCAAATATTAATTGAGCATATTGTCTTGGGTCAATTTCTGGGTTCTCTATTCTGTTCCATTGATCTATCTGCCTGTTCCTGTGCCAGTGACAGGCTGTTTTGATTACAGTGGCTTTGTAGTATAACCTGATATCTGGTAATGTGATCCCTCCTACTTTGTTCTTCTGTTTCAAGATTGCTGTGGCTATTCAGGGCCTTTTTTGGTTCCATATAAACGTTTGGAGTATTTGTTCTAGTTCTGTGAAATATGTCATTGGTATTTTGATGGGGATTGCATTGAATCTATAGATTGTTTTGGGCAGTATGGACAATTTAATGATGTTAATTCTTCTAATCCATGAACAAGGTATATGCTTCCACTTTTTTATATCTTCCTCTATTTCTTTTTTCAATGAACTGTAGTTTTCTGCAAATAGGTCCTTTACTTCTTTGGTTAAGTTTATTCTTAGGTATCTTAATTTTTTTGCTGCAATGGTAAATGGGATTGCTTTTTTAGTTTCTTTTTCTGTGAGTTCATCATTGGTGTATAAGAATGCCGTCGATTTATTGACATTAATTTTGTATCCTGCTACTTTGCCAAATTCATTTATTAAGTCTACTAGATTTTTGATGGAGTCTTTAGGGTTTTCTATGTACAATATCATGTCATCTGCAAATAATGACAGTTTCACTTCCTCCTTTCCAATTTGGATCCCCTTTATTTTTTCTTCATGTCTAGTTACTGTGGCTAAGACTTCCAGTACTATGTTAAATAAGAGTGGTGAAAGTGGGCATCCCTGTCTTGTTCCCGTTCTTAAGGGGAATGCTTTTAGTTTTTGTCCATTGGGTATGATGTTGGCTGTAGGTTTTTCATATATGGCCTTTATTATGTTCAGATATGATCCCTCTATTTCCACATTTCTGAGCGTTTTTATCAGAAATGGGTGCTGGATTTTGTCAAATGCTTTTTCAGCATCTATTGATATGATCATATGGTTTTTATCTTTCATTGTGTTTATGTGGTGTATCACATTTATTGATTTACGAATATTGTACCATCCTTGCATGCCTGGGATGAAACTCACTTTGTCATGATGAATAATTTTTTTGATGTATTGCTGGATCCGACTTGCTAATATTTTGTTAAGGATTTTGGCATCTGTGTTCATCAGGGATATTGGCCTGTAGTTTTCTTTCTGTGTAGTGTCTTTATCTAGTTTTGGAATTAGGATTATGCTGGCCTCATAAAATGAGTTTGGAAGTGTTTTGTCTTCTTGGATTTTTTGGAATAGTTTGAGGAGAATGGGTATTAGATGTTTTTTGAATGTTCAGTGAAACTCCCCCTCAAGCCATCTGGGCCTAAAGTTTTAAAAATTTTTTATTGATTTTTAGAGAGAGATGAAGGGATAGTCAGAAACATCAATGGGGAAGAGTCATTGATCAGCTGCCTCCTGAACACCTACTACTGGGGATTGAGCCAGCAACCTCTCAGTGCGTGGGTCTATGCTCAACCCACTGAGCCACACTGGCCGGGTATCAAGTGTTTAACGTTATAGTTACATTGCAATTTTGATACTACATTTTCAATTAAAATATTAATCTGTATTTATTTAGATTTCATAAAATTTACAAAAATGTTGGAATCATCCGACAGGGACTTTATAGCAATCATGAAACGCTTCTACAATCAATTATAAACTTTCTTGAAGTAAATGAAAAATATGAAAATATCAGCAAAGAGATAATAGTTATAAATAATAACCAAATGTAAATTATAGAACTGTAAAATAGAATTATACAAATAAAAACAAAACATTCTGGATGGGGTCAATTGTAAGGCAGAGATGATAAGGATACAATCAAGTGAACTTGAGTGAAGGTCAACAGAATTTACCCACTTTAAACAATAGAGAGAAGGTAGACTACAAACAGAAATGAACATAGTATCAAGGACCTGTGGGAAAATAGCAAAGTTAATATTTGTACCATCAGATCACCAGAAAGAGAGGAGAGACAGAATGGTACAGGAAAGAATACAAGGAAATCTAGAATTGTACATTTGAAACCTAAATAATTTTATTAACCAATGTCATCCCAATAAATGTAATTTTAAAAATAAAAATAAATAAAAACAAAACATCTTAAATATGGTGAAAGACATAAGCTGAAAAATTAAAGTGTCTGATGAGACTAAAAAATGATAAATCTAAAGACATCCACTCTAAGATACAGCATAATTAATATTATGAAAACAAAAGGCAAAGGAAAATTCTTGAAAGCAGCCAAAGAGAAACAAAATATGGCCCATAAAGGTGCATCAACTAGAATAGCAGTTTTTTTAATCTAACACCATAGAGGTTAAAAGAAAGTGATATACAGATTTCAAGTGTTGAATCAAGAGAACTGTCAACATTGGATTCTGTATCAGGTAAAATTATTCTGCAGGAAGGAAGGTAGAAATAAATTCATTCTAGGATTAAAGAAAATGAAAACAATTGGTCTTTAGAAGACCTACACTTAAAGACTGGGGAAGCGAAGTTCTTCAAACAGAAAGCAAATGATACAAGAAGGAAGCCAGCGACTCAGGAAAGAAGAAAGAAAAAAAGGAAAGAGCAGAAATGTTATGTACTACCATAAACCATTCCTTCTCTCATGTATTATATAAATTTCAATGACATTTACATATCATTATATAAAATGATAAATAATTTATATATCATAATGTACAAATTATATTTGAAAATACTATGACTAGTTTTTACTGAAGTTAATGATATTTTAAAATGAGGAAGGTAAAAGAAAATAAATGGCAGTAATGTTTATTACATTTTACTTCAATGTGGTCAATGTGGTCAAATGTTGATATCACTAGGCTATGACAAGTAATATAAGTACATATTAATATTCAGTGTAACCACTACAAACAATTTTCAAAGGAATATGCTAAAAATCATTATAAAGAAATCAATATGGAATTGTAATAACATTCAAGTAACTCACAGGAATGCAAGAAGAGAGAAACAAAAGAAGGTGAACTAGAGAAAAGAAAAAAAAATTAAAATGTCAGAATTAAGCTAGAACATATTTATAGAATTAAGATACTCACATTAGAAACAGAAAAACATCTCAAATCAATTATCTACGAAAAAGAAGACCAAAATAAATCCACAGCACACAGAATAAAGAGAATGAGAAAGAGAAGAGCAAAAATTAATTAAAGTGAAAACTGAAACACTATACAGAAAAACACAAAAACAAAGACATGTTTTTCAAAAACTCAATAAAATTGACAATCCTCTAGTAAGACAGACAAAAATAAAGAGAAAGAAGATACAAATCACCATTACTAAGATTGAGGCAAGAAATATTACTAAAGAATCTGTAGCTATTAAAATAAAAGAATACTATGAACAACTTAGAAGAATTGGATCATTCCTCAAAAACAATAAACTACTAAAACCAAATCAAGCTAAATTAAACAATAAGAATAGTCCTATAACCTTTAATAAAGTTAATTCATAATTTCAAAGCTGTACCCTAAAAGAAATCTTCAGGCCCAGATGGTTTTGCTGGAGAATTCTACCAAATGTTGAAAAGGAAAAAAATTATACCAGTTTTGCAAATCCACTTGAGGAAAATAGAAGAGGGGGCAATATTTCCCAAATGATTTTATGAAGTCGGTATTATTCTGATACCTAAGCCAGACAAACATAACACTTAATGAAACACTACAGATGAATATTTCTCATGAACTTTAATGCAAAAATCTTGAACAAAATGTTTGTTAACTAAATTCAACAGTATATAAAAATAATTATGTACTATCATCAAGTGGGATTTATTCCAAGCATTCAAGGTTAGTTCCACATTTGGAAATCAATCAATGTATTCTACGATATGAACAAGTTAAGGAAAAACTTGATATGATCATATGAATTGATGTAAAAATTGAAAAAAAATGTATACCCTTTAATGATATAAACAATCGACAAACTAGAAGACAGTGTTGGCCATATGACAAAGAGCATTTATGAAAAACCAACAGCTAACATCTTAGTTTTTTCTTAAGGTTAAGAAGAAGATAAGAATATTATTTATCACCACTTTGTTATTGTATTGGAAGGTGTAGCCAAGGCAATTAGGCAAGAAAAAGAAATCAAAGGATCCAAATCGTGCAGAAAGAAGTAAAATAGTCTCTATCCACAGATGGTATGATCTTATACATAGAAAATCATCAGGATTACACAAAAATTGTTACAGCTAATGAACAGATTCAGCAAATTTTCAGAAGACAAGATAAACACATGAACATTAGTTATATTTCTATAAAGTAGCAAAAAACAATCCAAAAGGGAACATTTAAACATATAACTGTCTTCATTAGGAAATAAATGTGTAGAAAGTATATCTTAAAGAATGTACAAATGCTCCAGAAACTAACAATATCATTTAACAAGGTGATAGGATACAGCCCTGACCAGTTTCACTCAGTGGTTAGGGCATAGGCCCGTGGACCAAAGAGTCACGGATTTGATTCTGGTCAAGGGCATGTACTTCGGTTGCTGTTCAGTCCCAGGCCTTGGTCAGGGTTGTTGGGGGTGGGGTGGGCAGCCAGTCGATGTGTTTCTTTCACATCGATGTTTCTCTCTCTCTCTCACACTCCCACTCTGTCTGAAAATAAATGGAAAAATATCCTCGTGTGAGGATTAAAAAACAACAGCAACAACAACAGAAAAACAAGGTGATAGGATACAAAGTTGATAAATAAAATTAAATTAAATGTCTAAATACTAGCAAGAAACAATTGTAAAACAAAATTTCAAACAATACTGCTCATGAAAATTTCAAAAAAATATATATTGTGGTTGAGCTTGTATTATAGAATATACATTTTTATGTTATCCTTTAGCCAGATATAATTAGTTATCTTCTGGTCAATCTTTTACTTCTACATACATTTAAAATACATTTCTTTTTCTTTCTGAATTTACTTTGATATATTTGTATTAAGCTAAATTTACTTTTTCTGAAATGTTAGCAATTAGCAGTTTTGAATGTTAGAGAGTGCAAATATGCAAATAATTGTAACCTTTTAAAATGTTTTTTTGGATTATATTTCTCTCCTGCTCTTTCTTGGTGTCATGGAATGTAAATTATCTTTTTATTATTTACATTCAATACATGTTAAATGGTTATGCAATTAATATTGTACTAGTGGGCTAAAAAACTCAAGTGTAAAAGCTTTGGGGTTTGCTCACTGAGAAAATAAAAACCTATAATTTTAGGTAACATAGATATAAAAAGGAAATTAAGAAAATAATTTCATTTATAGTGACATAAAAAATGAAATACTTAAGAATATATTTAACAAAAGAAGTGGAAGGCTTGTGCACTCCAAACTACAGTGTATTATTGCATTAAATTAAGAAGACCTAAATTAATGGAAAGGCAATCTATGTCATAGACTGGTATTCTTAACATTGTTCTTTTTTGTTTGTTTTTTTTCTTTATTGATTTTAGAGAGAGTGATGGGAGAGGGAGAGAGACGTAGAAACATCAATGAGAGAGAACATCGATTGGCCACCTCCTGCATACCCCCCACCAGGGATTAGGCCCACACCCTGTGCATGTGCCCCAACTGGGAATCGAACTGGAGACCTCTTGGTGCATGGGTCGAAGCTCAACCACTGAGCCACACTGGCTGGGCCTTAATATTGTTAAGATAGTGGGAATATTCTCCAAGTTGATCTCTATATTGAGTGCAATCTCTATCAAAATCCTGGCTCTCATTTTTGCAGAAATTGATACGCTGACCCCAAAATGTACATTGAACTGCAAGGTACCTAAAAAAAAATCTTGGAACATAACACATCTAGAAGACTCATACTCCCAATTTCAAGATTAATAAAAATATACGGTAATTTAAAAAGTATGGTACCAGTATAAGAATAGACAGATCAATGTTATGGAATTGCGAGTTCAGGAGAAAAAACAAACATGTATGTTGAATTGATTTTCACTTGGGAAATAATACAATTCAATTGGGATAAAAGCATGTCGAACAAATTGTTCTAGTACAACTGGATATCCACATGCAAAAAATAAAAGAGTTGGACTTCCATCTCACACGATAAACAAAAATGAACTCAAAATAGTTCAAAGACCTAAATGTAGAAGCTAAAACTATCAAACCCTTCGAAGAAAACATAGGAAAAATGTGTCATAACAGGATTTGGCAATGATTTCTTGTATATAATACCAAAATCACAGGAAGCATAGAAAAAATGTAAATTGGAGTTCAAAAAATTAAAATCTTATGTGGTACAAATGATAACACTAATAAAATGAAAAAAAAATTACCCATGAAGTGATAGAAATATTTATGTCCAATTCCACACCAACCCCCCCACCCAACAAAAAACAGCAACACCAAAAGCAAGCAATCCAATAAAAAAAACTGGTAAAGGTCCTTAAAGGAGACTTCTCCAAAGCAGGCATAATGGATGGCCAGTAGACATGAAAAAATGCTCAACATCACTAATCATAGAGAGATGCAAATTAAAATTCCAGTGAGGTATCACCTCACACCTGCCAGAATGGCTATAATCAATAAATCAACAAACAACAGAAGGACAGCTGTCAGAGGGGAGGTGGGTTGAGAGGCTGGGTGAAAAAGGTGGAGGGATAAGCAAAAACAACAACAACACAAAGACACAGAAAACACTATGGTGATTAAGAGAGGAAAAGGAGGGTAAGGGGAGGTAGAAGAGGGTAAAGGTGGGATAAATGGTGTGGAAGGAGACTTGACTTTGGTGGTGAACAAACAATACAATACACAGATAATATATTATAGAATTGTACACTTTCAACCTATAGTTTTATAAATCAATACTACCCCAACAAAGTCAATGAAAATGTAAAAAATAAATAAAAAAGGAAAATATTCATGAGCATATATCTCTTAAGTGGCTTGCATCTAGAATATTTATGGGATTCTTAAACTCAACAACAAAAAGACAAATTACCCAATTAAAAATGGGCAAAGGAGCCCTGGCTGGGTGGCTCAGTTGGTTGGAGCATCGTCCAGTACACCAAAAGTTTGGGGGTTTGATTCCTGGTCTGGGCACATACTTAGATTGTGGGTTCCTTTCCCAATCTGGGCACATACAGGAAGTGACCGATCAATGTTTCTCTCTCACACTGATGTTTCTCTTTCTCTCTCTCTCTCCCTCCCTCTCCCCCTTTCTTTTCTCTAAAATCAATAAACATATTCTTGTGTGAGAATTAAAAAATGGGCAAAGAATATAAATATATATGTTTTCCAAAGAACATATAAAAAGTCTAATAAGCATATGACAAGATGCTCAATATTATTAGTCAGTAGGGAAATGTAAATCAAAATTGCAAATGACATAGTGCTTCATATACACTAGGATGGCTATAATAACAAAAAAAGGACAAAACAAGTGCTTTCCATGATGGTGATAAATCGAAACCCTTATATCAATGTAAAGGCTGCAACCACTTTAGAAAAGAGTGTGGCAAATCCTAAAAAGTTAAGCAGAGATTTATCATATGCCTCAGCAATTCTACTCCAAGATACATCCTCAAGAGCAAGGAAAATATGTATATACACAAAGAGATATACATGAATGCTTATAGTGGCATTATTCCTGATAGCCCAAACTGGAAACAACCCAAATATCTAACAACTGATGAATGAACAAATAAAGTGTAGTATATCCATACCATGGACTGGTTTTTTTTTTTAATTATTATTAATTTATTTTTTTTACAGATGTTTCTCCTTTTTCCCCCATTGACTGCCTCCTCCCCCTCCCTCCCTGCTCCATCCCCAGTTTTGTTGTCCATGTCCATTGGTTATGCGTACATGCGTACAAGTTCTATGGTTCATCACTCCCCTCCCCCACCTCCTCTTTTGGCAATTGTCAGTCTGTACCCTACTTCCACGTCTATGGGACTACCCTGTTCCTCAGAATGTTATGTTCATTATATTCCAGGAATAAGTGAGATCATATGATACTGCTCTTTTCTCTGCTTGGCTTGTTTCACTTAGGATAATAGTTTCCAGGTCCTCCCATGTCGTCTCAAAGGATAAGAGATCTTTCTTTCTTACAGATACATAGTACTCCATTGTGTATATGTACCACAACTTTTTTATCCATTCATCTACTGATGGACACTTGGGCTGTTTCCAGATCTTAGCTATTGTAAATAGCGCTGCTATGAACATGGGAGTACACATATTCTTTCTGATTGGTGTTTCAGGCTTCTTAGGGTATATTACTACGAGTGGGATCACTGGGTCAAATGGTAATTCAATTTTTAATTTTTTGAGGTGACACCATAGTGTTTTCAACAGTGGCTGCACCAGTTTGCATTCCCACCAGCAATGTATGAGTCCTCTTTTCTCCACACCCTCGCCAACACTTGTTGTTTGATGATTTGTTGATGGCGGCCATTCTGACAGGTGTGAGGTGATATCTCATTGTTGTTTTAATTTGCATCTCTCTGATGATTAGTGATGTTGAGCATTTCTTCATATGTTTCTTGGTCATTTGTATGTCCTGTTTGGAGAGGTGTCTATTTAGTTCCTCTGCCCATTTTTTAATTGGGTTCTTTGTCTTCCTTTTGTTGAGTTGTATGAGCACTCTATATATTTTGGAAATTAATCCCTTATGTGATGTGTCTTTGGCAATTATGCTATCCCATATAATGGGTTACCTTTTCGCTTTGATGGTTGTTTCTTTTGCTGTGCAGAAGCTTTTGAGTTTGATGTAGTCCCATGTGTTCATTTTTTCCTTTGTTTCTGTTGCCTTAGGTGATATATCAGTGAAAATTCTGCTGCGTATGATGTCTGAAATTTTGTTGCCTACATTTTCTTCTAGAATTTTTATGGATTCATGAGTCACATTTAAGTCTTTTATCCATTTTGAGTTTATTCTTGTGTATAAATGTTCATAGTATTTGTTAACGATCCTTTGTATTTCTGTGGTGACAGTTGTTACTTCTCCTCTTTCATTTCTGATTTTGTGTGTTTGGGTTCTCTCTCTTTGTTTCTTGGTGAGTCTAGCTAAGGGTCCATCAATCTTGTTTATCTTTTCAAAAAACCAGCTCTTTGTTTCATTGATCCTTTGAATTGTTTTTTTGGTCTCCATGTCATTTATTTCTTCTTTGATCTTTACTATTTCCTTCCTTCTACTTGTTCTGGGGTTTTCTTTTTGTTTGCTTTCTAGTTCTTTAAGTTGTGAGATGAGGTAGTCAATTAGAAGTTTTTCTTGTTTCTTGATGTAGGCCTGGAGTGCTATGAACTTCCCTCTCAGAACTGCTTTTGATGCATCCCATAGATTTTGTGTTGTTGTGTGTTCATTTTCATTGGTTTCCAGGAAGTTTTTCATTTCTTCCTTGATCTCCATGGTAACCGATTCATTGTTCAATAACATGCTATTTAGCCTCCATGTGTTCAAATGTCTTTGCATGTTCTTGTTGCAATTGATTTCTAGTTTCATGCCATTGTGATCTGAGAAGATGCTTGATATGATTTCAATCTTCTTGAACTTGTAGAGACTTCGTTTGTGTCCTAACATGTGGTCTAACTTTGAGAATGTCCCATGTGCACTTGAGAAGAATGTGAATTCTGCAGATTTTGGGTGTAATTCTCTGTATATATCTATTAAGTCCATTAGATCTAGTGCTTCATTTAGAGTCTCTGTTTCCTTGTTAATTTTTGTCTAGATGATCTATCCAGTGATGTCAGTGGGGTGTTGAAGTCTCCTCTTATGATTGTATTGATGTCGATTTCTCCTTTGAGGTCCTCCAGAAGATTTTTAATATATTTTGGTGCTCCTACATTGGGTGTATATATGTTTACCAAGGTTATATCTCCCTGTTGGATAGACCCTTTCAATATTATGCAGTGGCCTTCTTTGCCTCTAGTTATGGTCTTCATTTTGAAATTGAATTTATCAGATATGAGTATTGCTACCCCAGCTTTTTTTTTCCTTTCCGTTTGCTTGGAAGATTTTTTTCCATCCCTTTACTTTCAACCTATGTGAGTCTTTTGTTGTGAGGTGGGTCTCTTGTAAACAACATATATATATGTGAATCATGCTTTCTTATCCAGTCAACTACTCTGTGTCTTTTTATCAGAGCATTCAATCCATTTACATTTAAGGTGATTATTGATATGTACTTATTTATTGCCATTTTTGTTCAGTGTGGTTATATTTTTCTTCCTATTTCTTCTACTAATTGCAGCAGTCCTTTTAACATGTCTTGCAGTGCTGGTTTGGTGCTAATATATTCCCTTAGCCTTTTTTTTTGTCTGGGAAGCTCTTTATTTGACCTTCTATTTTGAATGATAGCCTTGCTGGATAGAGTAGTCTTGGATTCAGATCCTTGTTTTTCATGACCTTGATTACTTCATGTCATTCCCTTCTGGACTGTAGTGTTTTTGTTGAGAAGACAGCTGATAGCCTTATGGCGGTTCCTTTGTAGGTAACCTATTGCTTAGCTCTTGCTGCCTTTAGGATTCTCTCTTTGTCTTTAATTTTTGGCATTTTAATTATTATGTGTCTTGGTGTGGGCCTGTTTGGGGTTTCTTACTTGGGGCTCTCTGTGCTTCTTGAACTTGAAAGTCTTCTTCCTTCACCAAGTTAGGAAAATTTTCTGTTACTGTTTCTTCAAATATATTCTCTAACGCTTGCTCCTTTTCTTGTTCTTCGGGGACTCCTATGATGCGAATGTTATTACGTTTCCAGTTGTCCCACAGTTCTCTTAAGCTATCTTCCTGTTTTTTAATTGTTTTTTCCTTTTGGTTTCCTGATTGATTGATTTTTTCTACTCTGTCTTCTAATTCACTTATCCGGTCTTCTGCTTCCTTTACTCTGCTGGTCAGTCCTTCCAATGTGTTCTTTATTCCTGCTATGTTATTCTTCATTTCCACTTGGTTGGGTTTCAGTGTTTCTATATCTTTACTCATGGTGTTGATGTCCTTACTCATGCTGTTTAATTTCCTCAAGATCATGGCTCTGAACTCTACCTCTGATAATTTGCTTAACAACATTTCATTTGTCTCGTCTTCAGTAGAATTCTCTTGTTCTTTCATTTGGGATTTGTTTCTTTGTTTCACCATTTTGGCTATCTCAATGGGTTTTGGAGCCTGCCAAATTTTCCCTGTGGGTGTTGGTGTTCTGCTATTTGTGGCTCCCTCTACTGGGTTTGGATGAGCGTGGAGGGCCCTCCTGAAACACCACTGTCAAGTGTCACTTTCCTGGGTAGATTTGAAAGCTCAGGAAAGGTTCAGTTATCCTCTAGTTTTTTGCCTGGAGGCTATTAGCCTCAGTTACTTGAAAAGCCTTAGGGTCTCAGTTGAATGAGAAACTCCCTCAGGTTTTTATAGTCTAAGAGGATTTCCTGAGTGTGGGGCCAATGCTTGTTGTTAATGAGCCTCAATTTGCATTTCTTTGGTAGCCTGGTTTGGGTGAATCTCTGAGGGAGTGGCTGCCACTGCTCCGGTAAGGAGCAAGCTGGCCACTGCCCTTTGTGGCCGAGACTCAGCACAAACTCTGAGCACCCTCCAAATCCCAGGTGTCCCCACAGAGTTCCAGTCCAGTCTACCCTCCCTCTGCCGGAGCCCCAGGTGAGTGGCTGTAGCTATTTAGTGCTCTGTCTCGGCCCTTTGCGCTGTGGAGCAGCTTGGGATCTTAACCCTGAGGGCGGGTGCGCTGCTCACAGCTAAGGCCACTGCTGTCCGCAGGCTCCCAGCCTGCCACCCTCTCACGCCTCTGCAGATCCTACCAGGCTCATTCAGTGTCCCTGGTTGTATGGTCCTCTCCCGCTGCTTTTCTGTTTCTTTTTCCCAACGATTTGTTTTTATTTCAGTTGTAATTCCTGTTTGGTCCTGGGCGATCGTCTGTGTAGCTTCCATTCTCTCCGCCGCCATTTTCTCTCCCTTCATACCATGGACTGTTATTCAGTAATAAAGGAAATGGAGTACTGATACATGCTACAACATGAATTAATACCTCAAAAATAGTTTGCTAACTGTAAAGAGCCAATTATAAAAGACCACATATTGTGTAATTTCATTTAAATGTACTATCCAGAATAGGCAAATCTATAGACACAGATAGCTTATTAATGGTTGCCTAGGGTTGTGAAGGGATGGAGGAGTATTGATGACTGACTACTAATGGGTATGATATTTCTTTCTGGGGTGAAAAAAATGTTCTAACATTTGTTTATGGTGATTTTTGTACAATATGTAAACATATTGAGTCTGAATTGTGCACTTAAAGTATTGAATTTTATGTTAAGCAAATTACATATCAATAAATCTGTCGTTGCTTCTTTCTACTTCATCCTCCACTTGTTGTCACATGGAAGTAGGTGCATGGTGGTAAACTGAGGACCAGGAGCTGAACTGGAGAGATTTGGCTGACAGTGCTAAATGAGGTTTGTATTTTGCAAACTAGCCTGGATTAGTCCTCTACACAGATACTGGTCAACTATGACTCATGGCAACTTGCACTTTTGCAGTGTTTCAGGAAGTTCATGAATGTGCAAAACAGTACTGTGGCCAACAAAAATTTGATTACTTTACTTGGAGGACTGGCTCGCGAATATTATGGGTTGAAAAAAACAAAACAAATCAAAACAAAAACTATTGTTAACTTTTAAACTCAAACAGCAACCAAAAGTCAAGCAATTAAATGGGGAAACCAGGCACTAACTTCACACTCAGAGGAGGACCTCAAGAGATAAATATCTACAGGGACAGGTGCTGAAAAATGGCTTAAATGGGAAAAAAGGCACCCAGAAATGTATTTCTCAACATGCTGCGGAGATCAAAGACCAGCCTCAGAGATGAAATATGAGAAATGGCATACCTTTTGTTTTTACTATTATTTTAGGGGACAGTTATTATTTTAGACCTATAACTCAAGGGCTGCAAATTTACAAGAGAGTGTCAGGAGAGGTCAGTCAGCTAGCTGTGCAAAGAAGAATATTGCAGTTAGATATTCCTATCACACATTTTCCTCCTAGCCTGTGCCCAATAAAGAAGGTGGGACAAGACCTTTGTAAATTTTATGGTATCTTAAATCCCCCTGTGTCCTAGAACATTGCTTTTCCTGAGTTCCATACTGTGACTATATTTGTGCATGTCAGGGATCCCACTGTCATTACTTTGTGGCATTTTATCCTCTCATTATATATCACATCCCCTAGATTTTTCTCTAACTCTCTTTTCAACACAGTCTCCATTGTCTTTGAAGCCTGGTCTTCTTTGAGCTGCCTACAGTTACATCTGTGTCTACAGCACTGAAATATGTCTGTTTCTCTGATGGTCCAAATGTGAAGACATTTAGAAACAGGTAAATAAAGCATCCAGATGTGTGACTCCTTCAGTTTTCATCTGGGATTTTGGCAGAATGTAGAGATATCCTGGATGAAAGCCAGTTTGTTCCTTCAATTTTCCACATTTGCTTATCATTCTATTGTTACTTATTGTTCTTTGTATGTAATTTACCAACTCATCTAGGTAGTCATCGATAGGCATAATAATGTGATTAATATTTCACACAGCTATCCTTTACATTTAGGTGAGTAAAGGGATTACAAATGAATCCAAGAATATTTTGGCAAATATCTCCAGAAAGCTGTATTGGTACTAAAGCTGTGGTAACAAAGACATGTGCTTTGGCTGGGAAATGGATGGCATGTTTGAAGAGCTTAACAAAACATGAAGATTGTTGATATTGCTGATTCCAGGAAGGTAAGAATCAGGTAACATAGAGAACATAAATAAAATACATCAGAAATGCATGTCTTATAAACAGTATATTTTCATCTTTCCAGTAGAGAACTGCACACAGCATAATGCTCAGATTATTGTAATGTGTTAGGGGAATCTGCAAAGTAAAAGTGTGCTGCCCACTGCTGCTAAGTTCCTAGTAGATGTGGTCCAGAGTCTAACAACAGTGCTGAGCTCATCTGCCTCCACAGTGAATGCCACAGTAGCATTTCAGCCCAGGCTCACGTCCTCAGTCCCTTTGGGTGTTTCAGAAATCCAGATCCTCGATGAGTCTTCCTTAGTGTGACTTTTGCTAAAAGAGTTGTTCTTTTTTTAGTCACTTTGTAGGATAGAAAATTTCAAGCATTTATTAAAATACAGCAGCCCGATGAACAACACTCAGCCCCAACAATCAGCAACCTTTTACCAATCTATAGCTGAGTTATTTTTTTTTATGGTAAAAAACACATATCATAAAAGTTACCATCTTAATCAAAAGGAAGAAAAAGAATATATCATGTAAGCACAGGTTGTATGAGTCTGGATCTCAGAAAAATGGTTCAGTCTGGTGATAATTATTTGAGTGTTGCCAGAGCATAGATGACTTTAATATACATGAAATAGATGTTATTACCTAGAAGAAAAACATGTAGATAGAAGAGATCTAAGGTACTAGAAATGAGTCCTGAGGCACTACAACATTTAGAGATGAGAACAAACCAGAAGAGGAGACAGTAAGTATTGAGAGCAGTTAGCAGAGTTATATATTTTTCTATAGCCACAATCAAATGAATAAATGATGTAGGAGACAAATCAGAAGAAAGTGGTATCCAAGAAGCAAAAAGAAGAAATTGTTTCAAGGAAGAGGGAGTTATCAATTTTGACAAACATTGCTGATATGTTAAGTAAAAGAGGACTGAAAAAAATTGGCATTGTATTTGACATATAGAGATCATTGGTGACCTTGACAAAGGCTCTGCAGTTCTTTCCCTGGAATGGTGAGGATGAAAGTTCAGTTGGAATTAATATAAAACTGATTTGGGGAAGAGGAAATGCAGAGACTCATTGTGATACATGTGTAGATAAGATGGTGGAAACTAGTGACTTTTTTATTTTCTCAGTGATGTAGGAATGTAGGTCATTAGGTAAGTATGAGAATGAGAGAGGTGATTTTAGAGGATTAAGGACAGAAGAGAAAGTATCACTTTATCATTCCTAAATGTGAGTGGGAAGAATGAATAGATTAAGGAACTGTATTATAAGTTACTAGGTAGTTTTCAGTCATGAATTAAAAATGTGACCAGTTAGTACAGTTGTGTATTTCCTATAGCCACAGTTAGCTGCACTGATGTGGTGTGGAGGAGACAAATAGTTGGATTCAAGGAAATTTGTGATTTTGTCAAGCTAAAGAAAGGCAATGGAACTATGCAAAGGATTGGTTATGTTAATACACCATGAAATCTTACCTCAGTAAACGATTGAAAACTTCTTTGAGTGAGGGTGAAGGGCAGTAAAAAGGTATTAGGATATATGGATTGTGGGTCCATATGAAGTAAAATAATTTTTGTAGTCTAGTGATAGAGGGAGTCAGCATAAAAAATAAAGTGGTGGTCTAAGAGTGGGACACTTGAAACCAAGCTTATGAAAGAAGTATATTTATCACCATGGCCAGGTAACTTAGTTGATTAGAGCATTGTCCGGATGAGCCAAGTTGGGGTTTTGATCCACGGTCAGGGCACATACAAGAATCAACCGATGAATGCATAAAAAGTGGAACAACAAAGCAATGTCTCTCTCCTCTCTCCCTTCCTCTCTCTCTCTCTAACAAAAAAGAAGTATAGTTGTTGATAATGATATGGTCTAGAGTCTATTACTATGAGAGTGAGTGTTTGAGATGTGGTAAAGTTTATTTGGATAGAAAGTCATGGATTAAAGGAGGAAAAATATTGACAGAGTCATCTAAGTAGATATTAACTTTACCAAGAATTAGTAGTAGTCTTGGAGGAAATGACAGCCAACCAGTGCTAAATATTTTTAAGTAATAAGGAGGAATGATGTGGGGGTATATACACGACTGCAATCAGGATAGGCAATGGGTATACAGTCTGATAGCAAGAGATTCAAAGGTGGAGGTTTGCAAGGAAAAAGCAGGGACAACAATCTAAAAGAGATAGTTGTTTGGAAGCTGCAACACAGCATAAAGGAAAGGATGAAGGTACTGGGGAAGGGGATGTAGAAAGGGTAATGAGACATGATAAGGAATTCATAGCAATAATAGTGCCTTGTTTTCCAAATTTTCATGTGTTTGATTACATTGAGTTGAATTTTTTCATATGTCGATGACAGGATTACTAATTGTGGTCTTAATTTGTTCTCATTGAATTTCCTCTCCCCAAGTTTATAAAGGGTTCATTTTTCTTGGGCAGGTACAGAGGTTATAAGTATACTGAAACTTAAAGTTTCAGTAAAGCAAAAAGTGTCTCAAAATCTCCTGCTGGGCTTTTCTAAGCCTAAGCTCTTTAACACAATTATGTTAGGTCATTTTCATAAAGGGAAGGGAAAGATGTAATATATTTTATGTGGAATGAGGTTGGGACAGAAGTACAAGAAGTTAATGGGAAAGAGAAAGATTCACCAGGAATAAGAAAGGATATGAAGAACTGTGGTTTCTAAAGCAACAGGGACCCATGCCCACCCAGCACCCAGGGAGGTAGTGTGATCACAGTGGATATGACCCTAAGTATCTGGGCTCTCTGCTTTGACAGAAATTTCCATGGTCACAAGACACAGAAGTGTGAGTCATTGCAAGAAACTAAGTGAGCAATAAGTATATCAATGTTGATCACTGTAGATTATAGACCATTGGGGTATCTCTTAATTTTTTGATCCCCCAGACCTTTGTACAATCCTAATGATGAATTAAGAAAGTTCAGGTAATGATTATAATTAAATTTCCTCTCAGACTGGAGGAATAAGCAATACAGTTCAAATAACCATTTTTGGTATTGTTTGGTTTTTACACATTCAGGTTTGTGGTGTACAATTCATAAATACTTCCTGCATTGTCAAATGAACAATCTATTCTTCCAGCCTAATATATAGTATTAATTTTAATTGTAGGGAGAAGATTTTCACTTTTGTGTAGCCCATTTAGCTTTGAACTTCATTATACTCATTTCTGACTATATCAACTTGTGAGATTCAACTTCATGGTATTGCATACACACTTTTAGACTTTTGGAAAGACGGTCCCAATTGGCATGCATTTTATTAGCTACCTGTTCAACTGCAAGTCAATAAACACTCTTTCCTCTTCTAAAAAGTGCCTTCAGGAAATGCCTGGAATTAGATATATCTGTTTATGGGAACATAATTTAAATGTTTGAATCAAAAAGTACATATTAAAAGCTTTGATGACCACTAAATATGGCCGAGGGTATTACAACAGAGCCAATTTAGTGAAAAAAAAATCACATTTAAACCAAATATTTGTACAAAACAGCCAGTTGAATGGCTTGTTTTGTGCTGTTTTTATGTTACTAAACAATCTTTGTCATTAATCATAATCTTGAGTAATTAATAAAGGGGCACAGTGGTCTCATATGTGTTGCTTTTAAAGGTAAACAAAGCTTTAAAAAGACACACTTAATTTTATTTTGACCTATCCTTTAATTTCAGTTGTGTAAGGTAAACTCATTTTAAATTACCCAAAATAGGTCATTACCTTTTAGTTACCTGAACACAGATGGTACTTCGATGAATGTAATGGATTTGTGAATTTTAATTTTAAGCTCTTGCAAATAAAATAACAATAAGGACAATCAAGGTAAAAAGGCCAAATTCTCCCTTTGTACTCATATTTTCCTTGAGTCTTAGCTGTATATTAAGCACTAAATGAGGCAGTTTGACATATGGGGTAGTAAAGCTATGAAAAATAATTAATCTCAAACCTAATTTTTTTAGTCATCTACAAAGTAGGCAGTGGATTAGCTTCTGAAAATATAGATCCATATAGAATCGATTTTACTCCATCAGAAACTATTCTTTTTGAATTAATTGATATGGTTGTGATAAAAATAAGACATGTAACACTGACATGTAACATATGACATGTAACACTGTTTTCTGAAACATCTTTGGCCTTTAATTCATTAGCTGCTTCCATTCAATAGTTGGAATTAAAGAGCAGTCATACTTGATGGCTTTATTATCTCCAGGAACCTGAGAATCCTTAAGTAAGGGCTAAAGGCCCTAAAAAAAAATGCTACTATATCGGAAATCACAGTGTTGAAAAAAGATTCAGTTAATAGACTTGCAGTATTAGAGTATTTAAACCCATTACTCCCTTTGAGAGTGATAAAGTTACTAATAGTGACTTCTACCCATGACCTACCCTCTCCTACGTTTTGGTAAAGGATTCCTAGAATAATGTCCTCTCTCAACCTTGGAGTATCACCCTGCCCATTCTAATATTAATCTGTGATGATACTTTTGTTCCTTGGCTCATAACATAGTCCCTTAAAATAGTTAAGGTCTGTGGGCCTTATATATCAAAGCATAATGAGTCAATTTGATTGTAATGAAGCACTTTGAATTTAGTCTCTAAAAGCCCAGACAAGCTTGTAATGTCTGAGTAACCCAAGTTCTGAATGCCTGGCCACACTTGACAAATTGGGAACATAACCAGCTGGCCCTGCTGTGAAAGCTTGATGAGCATCTCTCCACAATGTTCCAAGGCAATACATATTCATGGCACCCCGTCTTTAATGCTTCTGTGACCTGTTGAGAGAAGTGCTATTCTTTTTTTGTAATCTTTATTTTTTAGAGTATTACAGAATTTCCCCCATTTTCCTATATTGCCCTGCCCCCACAACTCCCACCCCACTCCAGGCCTTCACCACACTATTGTCTGTGACAATGGGTTATGCATATATGCCTATAAGTTCTTTGGTTATTCTCTTCCCTTCCCAGCCCCTTCCCTCTGAGATCTGACAGTCTGTGCCATGCTTCCGTGTCTCTGGTCCAATTTTTTTTGTTAGTTTATTTTGTTCACTAGATTCCACATATAAGTGAGATCATGTGATACCTGTCTTTCTCTGACTGGCTTATTTCAGTTAGCATAATACTCTCCAGGTCCCTCCATGTCGTCTCAAAGAGTAAGAGATCTTTCTTTCTTACAGCTGCATAGTATTCCATTATGTATATGTACCACAGCTTTTTTATCTACTCATCTACTGATGGGCACTAGGGCTGTTTCCAGATCTTAGCTACTGTGAATAGCACTGCTATGAAAATAGGGGTGCATATATTCTTTCTGATAGGTGTTTCAGGTTTTTTAGAATACATTCCTAGAAGTGGGAGTGCAATTCTTTTCTGGCCCCAGTTAAAGGGCTCAGCTTCCTTGACAACCTGCCAGGATTACTCCACCTACTATTTCCCATCATCAACCTACACTAAATTCTTCCTTAAATGCCAAGAAACTATAAATCTTTAGTACTCTCTTTGGATAAGGTTACTCTTTACACAAGGTCCCTCCTCTTCTCCACTGGAATTAAGGACACTGAGGTGGGATGGGAAGGAAGTCAGCATTAAAACATGTTTGGATTTAACCCATACTGTATGAGTCTCTGTGTCTGTGTAAAGTCCCACACATTTAGAGAAAAATTAATCAGTTTCTAATTCCACAACTATACCCAGAAAGATTTTATCCCTATTAATATACCACTACTTGGCCAAAATTCTTAATGGAACAACAGGCAGAACCCCTAACATCTTCCAATCAGTGCATTATTACACACTTTAAAGAAACAAATATTCCTTGAATGAGTCCTAATTCTGAGGCATTAGATAAGTATATTTCCAATAATGACATCAATCAATAATTTAATTTATTTTATTCTTAGAGGTTGAACAAGGTTCATTGAAGACTTTCTGATGAAACAATTAGCAGTCTCAAAGATGATATCAATAATTTTTAGTTAGAGCAAAGATTGAATACAAATCAACTTAAATAAACACATTTTTAAAAAGAATTTAAGAATACCTAAATGATCCCATTGAATACATGTGGTATTATTCCTAGTTTTATGGATACTCTCTTAATTAAATAAGTCCTGGCAGAAAATAATTAGTGATTGATTTATCTAGAAACTGGTAGCACTGAAAATGTTATAATTTATACATTCTAATGATTTATGTGTGGTGTGTGTGTGTGTGTGTGTGTGTGTATCTGTGTGTGTGCACATGTGTAATTTCTGCTTTGTTTATTTTACTATCTTAATCATTATCCTTTTTTACTGTTTCCTCTGAGGATCTTACCTCACTTCAACATATCTAATCACTCAGAGCTTTTCTTGACAATCCTTTTCACACATAATTTTCTAGTTTTCAAATATTTCCAGTAATGTCTTTTATTTTGGTAAGGTATTTGGTGAAAAAACAAAAAACAAAAAACAAAAATGAAAGTACACTAAAATAAAACAGTACTATGTCCCAGTACTACTCAAAACCTACCACAATATTCATGCTTCAAATCACAGGGCTAGGGAATTGGCTTGTTAGGAATCTTCTACCACATTGCTGTGATGGGCCAGGGCTTCCAGGTACTGCTGCTACAAGGTAAGGTCTTGATATAATTTCTTCTATTACTGTGCACTGACTATGACACTTAATTGTCCCTTGACTTTCTTGTTTTAGCTGGCATAGGATATAAAAATTCCAGATGAATTAACATATAAATCAAAAATATTCATTACCTACAAACCACTTTAAATATGTTCAGTCCTATCTGGCTATCCAACATTTCAATGCCTCTTCTTAATATATGTCCACCTTGCTTCCTTCACTAACACCTTAACCTTTGAAGCTCAGTTACACATTTTGCAATCTCTCTGGCATGTTTATTTTGGGACATTTTCGTATATGCAGACCACTATTGTCTATGTTTAGAATAACAACCACAGAGTACAATGGGAGTTGACATCCTAAAATAGATTACTCTCTTACTGCCTTAAAATATGATTTTAAGATAAAACTTATTTTTGAAACTTAACTTTGAGTAAATATTTTGAAGAAAAATGAATTCTTAAAAGACTTGATTCTACATGCTACTTAAATGAGAAAATTTTCTGAAATTCAAACATAGCAAGCTCCATTTGCTCAGCAATGAGGTACCTCCACAAAGTTCCGCATGGCCTTTTAGGTGTACGAATTTATAACAATAAAGATTACTTCTAAGGAAATAATTTGACATGAAAGTTTTTTTTTTTCTCTTTAAACTACTGCATTTAAAAAGTCATTCGAGTTGTAAACACTCAAGAATAAGCCAGTTTTAGGATCACATTATTGTATCACAGTAACAGAAATGTGAATCACATTTATTTTTTTAATTCATGGATTCAGGCTCTCCTAAATTCTCATTATTGAGTTACTAAACCCTTGATATAAGTTGTTAGGAAAATCCAAATCATTCCTGGCACTAACGTGCCAAGTAAATAATGTGCTATCATGAAATCACACATAGTCAGCTGCTTTTTTATTTTGGTTAACCAGGTAGTTTGAAAATTATGATCCCACTAGCACTGTCTTCAGATTTTAGAAGCACACTAGAGGACTTATACTGAGGTATACTTCGTGGTAGTTCTGTTGCCTCTCTATTGCCCCAGAACTAACCATGGTATTGAGGATGGATATGCAGAAATTATGCTTTTCATCAGGTAGTAGTTACCATAGGTGACCCAAAACCACCTATGTATGGCATCTATAACCTATATGGATGGTAAACTAGCATGATTTTCAGTACTCTAAATTTGTGGACTTGGGAAATGATCAAAGTTTTATTTTTTTCAAAAAAAATTTTTTACCTCAAACATTAAGTCCCCACATGTGGACTTATCACTATAGATTAATTTCCAATTTTACAGGGATAGAAATATAAAAAAAAATTAGCAGCCAAAGTTTTTTTGCTGTTATATTTTTTAATATCCAAAGAGAAATTTTTATATAGTTTAATCTGGGATTGGGAAAATATTTAGTATTGTCTGATGGTCACACTGTTGGCCAGATAAGAATTTTGATAAATCAACCAATCTGTTCTTGGGGGTAGAATTTGACATCTACATTAAAGTATTAAAAAATAAAACAACAAAATAATTCTACAGTACATGTGTATAAGAATTCAATCCTGTATTCAGGCTTGCAAGTGTATTATTTGGTGGTTTTTAAAAGCTATTGCACATCTTGGGGAGTTCTGAGGAATATAAAGCATTTGAGGTTTTCTTCGTTTCTTCTTATCAGGAGAAAACCAGCTTAACATTTGGTGAAAAGAACACAACTGGTCTCTAACTGTGGGCTTAACTGTCATGGAGCAATGAGAAAAAGGGTGGTCTTTCCCCCATTCATCACTGTAGTTGTCTCCATGCATGAAGGTTGGTCAAGCTTAGTCTGGTTTATAGCATAGTCCTTACTATTTTCATTTCATAATCTAAACTTTAGTTCTTTATATAGACTTTGCAAATTGCTATATGATTTGCTGCTACTTTTATTTTTTTCTGAAAAAGCTCATTCAGTGCTAATTCTTTTGAAAGCTGCTTGAAATCTAAGTCATTACAGATTTATTTATTCCATGTTATAAAATCTGAATATAGATACTGTCCAAACTGTCCAAAGAATAATGTTTGAATTCACAGTAACAAAAGTTACAAAGTTTGTGCAAAAGATATTGTACACCATTGGAGTACATAGAGCTTGCTATAGTTAATTTTATATATAAAGCTGCGTTTCTCATTAGAACTATTCTGTGCTACATTAAAAGTAAAGTATCTGATTTATCTTTTCCCTAATAATTAAACTGAATGCTCATTTAATCTCAGAAATTTTAAGATGAAAATTGCATATTTATGATGTTTGTAAATATTGCAATCAATCATTGGAACCTTTTAAACACCATAATTGCTTTGGAGCTCTTCAAGTTTTCCAAGGGTCATAAAGTAAACCCGGCTGTGGCGATTGCGCAGGGTAGAGGTAAAGAACAGCTTTTAAAAAAAAAAGAAGAAAGACACCATCAGTAAATGTGTAGACATTGTAACCTGATATTTGTTAGATACAACTATGATTTCAATTTATTTGCATCAACCACTGAAAATATTAAGCCATACTGTTTTTAAGAATAGAATTTTCTAAAATTAAATAATAAAAATTTAAAATAATATGTAGTCTATATATATTAATAAATAGCCCCTTACTATATTCCATATAATGGCTCTTCATATGATTTAAATAAAATTAGGTTTTTGTAGGTGGTATTTATATCCTAAAGTTTTTTATCAGTTTTGGTTAACAATTCTCCTTTGCTTAAAAAAATCTACTTTTACTCAAGTTGACTTTCCTTTTTTTAAATATAAGGAAATTATTAAATTATTTTGATGTTCATCATTGTTGCTGGTGTTTATGAAATTTTCTATTTGGTGCAATTTTAACTTTATCAGTGGAATGCACTGACATCAATAGATTGATATTATGGGCTAAACTGATTGACTTAGAAACATGTCATGTAAATATGATCTATGCCATAAAGATAATTAGATGGAGATGAAGAAACTAAGGTTCAGAAAGATTTATCAAACTTCCAGGTTCTTACATCTAGTCAGGCAGTAGGACCAGGACTGCATCCTAGGTCTATCTGACTTCAAACACTGGTTCTTGCCATTATATCTCTTTACACTGCAAACTAGTACCTTTTCTTGAAGCACATTGCTTCACCTTGGTTGTTCTGATATTAAGTGGAATCCTCTGCAATCTCTTCTAAATGTGATTGTTTCCTAGTCTTATTTGGATAATTTCTTCTCATTATTATTTCTCATAATATGTAGGACTGTAATGATTTTATTCAATGTATTTTTCCATCTAAACTATCTGAATGGGTTGTTAAAATTGATCACATTACACAAATAATCACCAAATCTCAACTTTATTTTGCTTTCTTTTAAAATAGACAAAATAATACCCATTGGTGAAGATTAAATGTAGCTTTAAAAGTAGTTAGCACAAACTCTAGTACATAAGTAGGTGTTCAGCAAACATAAGTAATTTTCCTTCTTCTGTTATTGTATTATATTGGAAGTTATAAAAGGCAGATTTACTCAAGCATTCTGTTTCAAAATATATTAATATAAACATGAAAAGAACTATGCAACAAAGATAATAATGGATTTTGCACCAAAAAACAAAATAATGACTAAGCTACGCTTAGGACATAATTAAATTTTTTTTTACTTTTTTGAAAATTGTTTCTTTTTGAAATCAAATTTTATCATTAACCAAGTCAATGTTTCTACTTCTAAATGCAAAATTGTTTTTCTTATCAATACGTGCCAATTTGGGAAATAAAGCATAAATATATTTATAGTTAGAAGGAAAGGTTATAAATCTCCTCAGTTAATTTTCATTGCTTGCTTTATTTTTCTCTAACTGAAGGATATAAGTTATACCTTGTCACCTCGGGTACACAGAAATCTTAGTTTTTTAATTGACCTGCGCTTCAGTTCACTTTCCAGAAGCCTTGATTGCAAAGAACGAACTTCAATGGCCTTTTTGCCCCATCCTGTGGCTCGCTGTGTACATTCATATGCTACAATAAAAATTTAAAAATCAGAAAAACAAAAAATATTTCTAACAGTGATAGAACATTATAACCACAGTCACCATTTGATTATTGAGAAGCTGATTATTACAGTTTAGGTAAATACATTATTTATTTCTTCCTTCTAGAATAGGTCATTTGGCCATTATGCTGCTCAGCAGTGGAGTGTAAACCAACTGTTTATTGTCAGCACTAAATAACTAAATCTCAGTTAATTAATGCTATTCATATTCTCTAATACTACAGAAAAAGCTAAGGGTTAATTCTACCCTGTTGGAGAAAATCAAATCTACCCACAGCCATTCTTTATTTTACAGTCCAATTGAGGTACAGAATTCCATAAAGGTTTGTAATTGTGTTCAAATAACATACATGGAAAACTAACTTTTCAAAATTAAAACTGTTAAAAAATGACTTGCTCAAATAATGACTAGCAACTCCAGTGCAATTCAATGAATTACTATATAAAGTGTAGTAAAGTTAATTTGATACTGTTAATGCTTTTTCTTGCTCAGAACATTTTTATAAGACTTCAACTTTTATACCATGTTAATATTACTTGGTGACAATAAAGGTTATGACAATTGTTCTAAAGCAGAAAACCTAATTATGTAAATAGCCATATAGTCAGCTGGTGCTGTAAGGTATTTTTGACGCAGGAGGCAGTATTATTGTTAAATGTTGAACTTCCAAGTTGATATTCTTTTTTTAAATTAAAATAAAATTTTTTTATCCTCACCGAGGACATTTTTTTTTGCATTTATCTTCAGATAGAGCGGGACAGAGAGAGGGAGGAAGAGAGAGAGAGAGAGAGAAACATCAATGTGAGAGAGACATGCAAGTTGCTATTCTTTATGACCTTCATGGGGAAGAAAATTTCCATAAATAAATACAATCTTGCACTTAAAATAACATCAAAATTTTGAGTCAAGTTAAAATAGTCTAGAAAACACTAAAACAAAGCACCTTCATTCCCATATTAACATGACTGGAATTAAAATGCAATTCACTAGACTTTTCATTTTTTTCTATTATGAAGTCAATAAACTCTGCATTGATATAGTTACAACACAACTGAAAAATTTTCCTTATCTTTCTTAAAGTTTCTAGGACAAGGAATGGACCTGGAAAGTATTATGCAAAGTGAAATAAGCCAGTCAGCGAAAGACAAATACTATATGATTTCACTTATATGTGGAATCTAATGAACAAATAAACTAACAAACAAAACAGAAACAGACTCACAGATGTCAGAAGGGAGAGTATTGACGGGGGTGCTGGGTGAAAAAAGAGAAGGGATCAGGCAAACAAACGAACAAAAAACCTCATAGACAGATACAGTATGGTGATTACCAGAAAGAAATGGGGGTGGGAAGAGACAGGAGAGGGTAAAGGGGAATAAACAGTGATGGAAAGAGACATGACTTGGGAGGTGAACACACAATGTCATATAAAGATGATGTATTATATTAAACCTATATAATTTTATTAACCAATGTCACCCCAATAAATTCAATAAAAAAACCTATTAAATAAATAAATATACCAAAATTTACCAGGCATAGACATATGTATGTTAAATATGCATAAAAGGACTCATGAAAAATTATTAAACTTTTATGAAAGTGACTTTTCATAGGCAGTGTGAGACATTTTGAATCCCTCAACTAAAACTTACCAAAAATGTCTTTCTTTCTCCATTTTACATTACATTTCAAAATATTTATGCATATGAAATTGACATACAATTGTAATTAAATTGCAATCATTTTTATTGAGACTATGGTCTCCTATTGCAGACTAGAATTAAAATCATTCCAGAGATAAGGAAAGTCATGGGAATACATGGCCTGAGTGACGGGAACAAGTAATAGATTTTGTCTATCCAGATTTGAATTTTTCATCTATGTGAATTTGTCATTAAAATTGAATTTTTGTCAACAACCACAGAGAGCAAACATTTCTAAACTTAATGCACAGTTTACATGCTGCGTCAAGTACACAGTTCATATGGCATTACATAATTTCCAATTTAATTTTAAAACACAGTAATCTGCCACTTAACCTAGCTATTGTGCTAGCCTGCTTATGAGGTGGAATCTAATGATTTGGGTTGGAATGGTTAGTGGTACTTGCTGTGATTGTTCATCTATATATATTTTGAATATCTAGAGAAATGATCTTATTATTGAACACATTTAATATATCTCAAGAAAATGTAAAATTTAGATTGTTGAAATTTGAATTTAGGTTAGTTTTAAATAACAAAGCAGTTGCTTTTAGACAGAAAAAGAGAGTAATTGAATTCTTTAATATCAGTGTTATACTGTAGTCTTTAGTATACTCTCAAAATGCCCTTAATACACAAACCAAAATATCATGTTCTTATAGTGCTATAATTTATTTTAGATATAAAGGGATAGTTTTCAAATTCTAACAACTAAAGTATCTCTTTTGTTTTAGGTCAGAAGTTGCCCTAAGAACAAGAGCTATACCAGATGACTTTTAAAGTGCTCTTTGAGCTTGGCTGGTGTGGTTCAGGGGATTGAGCATTGTCCCATGGACTGAGAGGTCCTGGTTTGATTCCTGGTCAGAGCATGTATATGGGTTGTGGGCTTGATCCCCAGTGGGAGGGGGAGGGTGCACAGGAGGCAGCCAATCAATGTTTCTCTCTCACATCGATATTTCTATCTCTCTCTCCTTTCCTCTCTCTCTAAAAAAATCAATATAAACATATTTTAAGGACCCCTTTGATTCTTATGATTGCCTAGTGGCATATATAGAGTTTTGTTCAGTTTCCCATTTAAATTGAATTTTCTTATTCCAATTTTTGATTATCAAATTGATCAAAAGTATCACTTGTAATTGTTAGATCAACATTCCTTATTTTCAGTTTCTTGTGCCCCAGGTCTATCAATTATATCTTAAGCATTTACCTTTCATCAATTAAAATGGTTTTAAACACTCTGTGAGTTCTTACCTGTTTGAAGCAATTGGAGGCGGTTTTCAGGACAATCCTTAACACTATGTATGCAAAGAGAAAGGATTCTGCAGATGCAATGCAAAGTGCTATCATCCCATAATGAAAAAAAATGTCCATTAAAAAGCAGTTCTTTTAAACTGGTTTTTATAGCCACATGAGGATCACATTTAGCGCTTTAATAGAGATTTCAGAAGCCTCTGGCTTCTCTATTGACAAACTACCTTTCTCTCTCTTTCTTTCTCTCCCTCTCCCCTTCTTTATTTGCTTAATTAAACTCCTTTCCCTTCCAGGAACATTTATCCTTCATCAAACCATTTTACTCTGGCTAATATTTTTATTGTTCATACACCTTCTGTTCCCTATCTAGAATCAGCTCTGTAGCTTCAAAGACATATACAAGAGTTGCAAGTTATTCAGATTTCCCAGATCTGCAGTCCCACATTGGTCAGGAAGAAAAAAAATATCCTGGCCTGGTGAAGATAAAAAGGCAGTTTTCTTTACTCTTCCATCTGGGTGGTACCTAATACGCATTCCAGTGAGTCATGTTTATCTCTTTGTAAATGAAGGATGATGAAACCTTAGTGACAACCAATATGTCACATATTCAGTTTGTATTCAATTCTTCATAAGACTATTATTCACTAGACAGAGTGCTATTGACTATATGAAGTAGAAACATTTTGCTCTTCTTTTATGACTATTTGTCAGTATCCTAAGAAAAGGTAAACACCAAAATCAATGTGCTAGAATGAAGCATTTTCAACATCTGTGTAAAATCTGCAAGCAAAGAGAGTTAAAATAAAATTATATATTTTTGTGGGAAAGAATTCCTTTCTTATTTTAATTATATGATGATTGCAAATGAACAAACCCAAAATCAGCCTCTTGTGGATTCATTAAGCACATGACAAACACAGATCACCTCACTAAGGGAACAACTATGCAGTATCCCAAATTAACCCTATATGCTTTGAGAAAATGTGATATTTCAGGAAATGGAATCTCCTACAGGATCATGTGAAAGAAGAAAAAAATTATACCTACCTACTGAAGATGGTATGTCTTTCCATACTTCAAGGATCTTCTTGAAGAGTTGTTCATTTGCTTCCATAGAATGGGCTTCAGCATTGAAGGTGAGCATCATGCCAATTCCCAAGGAATCAGGTAAAATGATGATATTCTGTGATATAATGATTTCCAGGGGCTGGAATTATGTTTCACAAGGATTTATATGTCCAAAATTTAATCACTACTACTTTAATTGATGCAGATTTGTTGAGCAATAAAGTTCAAAAGGGGAATCAAAGTGCAGGGAGGAAGAAAAAATTTTATCACAATATTAAACAGCATGCTATCCAACACTTAAAAAGAGCCTTCCTATGTCATAAAGTCATCACTATTTAATATTCTCCTTTATATTTAGGAGAAATCTTTGTTTGAAAAAAGCAGAGATATATTTCCAACACAGAGAAATTCATTAAAATTTCAGAAAGTATTATGAATAATGATAGAAGCATCATTACTTGTTACAGAATTAGATTTCAGCACATTAATGAATACTTTAGTAATGAATGTATGACTCAAGTAACAAACACACAACCACTTGGTATACACCAATTCATTCAAATCAGAAATAAAAAAATAACTTAAAATAGCTTGAGCTTAAAATGTTTATAAGGGGCAGCTTTATAATATTCTACACAGCTTGAAATATAAGTTGTCCACCCTTCACAAAAATATAGGATTTCTTATCCAACTAATTAAATATTAAAATACCTTAAATATACAAATTCAGAGATATATAGGTGATATAATATAAAATAATAAGAAATATCTAAGAATTCCTAAATTTTGTGATGCGTAAAACAACGTGACAAAATTTGCTTAAACTACATATATTGTCACGTTGATAGTATTTCCCTGAGAAATGAATAATTACATTCCTCTATCATTTTTTCAAATCAGCAAGTTACTGGAAAAAAGGTCAGAAGCTATACTTGCCAAGCCCAGCGTACTCAGGCCAAGTGCTTGAGGCCATGTCTCAGCAACAACAATCCTTAAAACTAAAATGGGGACCCAGAGGCAAAAAGCAATTTTTATGCGTTCCCTGGGCACTTGCATGAGCAATGGAATCAGAAAAGAGATGAAGGAAGAGAGAAAAAGAAATTGCAAGAAATAAAGTTGCTTCAAGAAAATCTGTTTAGAATAAATGTGAACTGCTGTAAATCCAGACAGCCTGAGAGGTAATTCTCTTGCTTCTCAGATAGTTGCTGAAGTAACCAGATATTCTTTAGTACACATGGCTTCCTTGTAGCATTACAGCTTTTGTAATCTAGCACTCCTGAAAAAAAATATTTTTAGTACATGCTGTCACAGAAGACACTCTCCCCTCCTTTCTATTAGAGTCCTTTCTTATTTAGTGGGTCAAGACACTAGGGTACTTAGCTAAAAATACTATTTTTGAATATACTTAAGATATCCTAATTAGGTCAGAAAAAAGTTTTTAAACCCCTCTTCTAGCTTCCACAATAATTACCTGATTGCTTCAAAAGGAAATAATTATCTTTGCTTAGTAGTCAAGTGGAACACAGGATTTAATATCCTTGAATGCTTTTTGAAATTAGTCTAAACTTGGACCAGTGCTGCAATGTTCAATACCATACTAGCTTCAAAATAAAACTAGCTGACATGACATTTAAAAATCAAATGCAGGAAGCTATGGGGGATATTCCAACTGAAGAGTACTATAATATTTAAATCAAAATGAACCTGCACTCATATCTAAGTGGCTTTAGCATGGCTTGGTTCAATTTTCCATATTATAAAACAGGGTGATTTCTATATAATCATAGATGACAACTGAGTGATCAATTAATTATATTGTTCATGTGATCAAACTTTAAAAAAATCTCTCTACTAATGGTCTGACAATTGCTCTATGTAATTTGTCAGAAATGTATGAAATGATCCTGACTGTTATGCAAAGTATCATATTACTACAGTGATTTAAAAGTACAGAAGACCTTCTCTTGGACTTTTGTATAATGTTAAACTGCTAAAATTTTAGTTGTTGTCAAACTGGGGAATTAAGAAAGGGTGAAACAAATTTATTTGTTTCACCCTTTCTTTTAAATATAATTTTCAATATCATTAAATATCATTGTTACCAACAAATTTGAGACACAGCAGAATTATATGTTGTATGTGTGTGTGGGGGAATTATGTTCTGTTCCAGATCTTTATATAAATGATGTGTATAGTATTTTTATAACTCCCCATTTCTTAGATGTGTCATATTTTCATTATTTACAATTATTTAAGAGTTGAGGTGAATTAGCTTTTTAAATGCCAAATTCTTTGATCAGAAATTCTAACTATAATTGATATTATAAGAGAACATTTTATGATAATTTTCTATATATCACAGTTAAAGTACTACAATCTGGATAAGGAAAGGAGATATACATAATAATGCTGCAATACTGGTGGTATATTTTTGAAAGAATCTGTTAATGCATTATGGAGTCCAGAAGGACTAAAGTAAGTAATGTAAACTCATATGCCTGCTAGTGCCAGTTATTGTAAATACATAAAGATAAATGGATAGAGAATTCATAGCATATATTCCATCTAAAAGGAGGCAGGCACAAATCAGTTTCAGTTGACAATGTTTACATAGTAATGTGGGTTTGATATTGTCAGATTTTTGGGTTTATCAATAGAAGTACCAACTTTTAAGTATAAACTCTATTCATTTAAAAATAAAAAAAGCATTGTGCCAGACAAACACTTTTGTCTATAGAACAGACTCAGTTGTTGGACTAAGAAACCATCAGTGATTTTTGTTTATACATTACTACTTTCTGGCATTCTATACTTCCTTTTATGTCTCAGTTCCAGTATACATATTGATAATCGTACTTTTAAATCTTTAAGAGTTTTGACAGTTGTGAAAAACTCAAATTGTGATAAACAATAATTTTCAGGGGTCTTACATTATTTGGCAGGGTCACATCAGACATGACCTCAGATTCTGCATCAATGATGTGATATCCATCTGCTGAGCTGAAGAAAATCTTTAGTCTTTTTTCAGAACCAATAGCCAGGTCAACTGTCACTGGCTTGTGACCAAGTGTTGGAAATACCTGTAGATATAAAAGCAAATATGGCCAAAAGGCCAACAATGACACTTTAAGGCAAAAATTCCCCTGCCCTTTAATTAAAAGGTTTATAAAACCCAGGTGATTGTCAAAAATTACACAATGTATTTAGAGACCTATGTATTACAACTTTTATTAGGTCTGGTAATGAAAATAATTATATTTGGGTTTTAAATATTGACTTTCCATTTGAAGGTCAACTCTCTAATAATCATAAGATCCTTGTATGGTCCTGCACTCTGTTTGTTGTTTTTAAATTTCTTGCCTTGAGCTTCAGCAAATGAAGGAGCTCATCTGGTCTCTTAAAACGGTTCGCTGGATCAGCTGCCTGTATTTTTGCCAGTATTCGTATATAGGCTTCATAGGACATGTAGTCTCCTTCGGAGTCTGCTGATTGATCAATGCATACTTGGTAGGGAATGAAAAATGCCAGACATGTTAACCTACCATAGACTGGATGTATTCTAGGCTCCTGTGCTTGCTAGTTCAAGGAAACAAAAAGGCAAACAGGATTCATTACCCAAGTTCAGGTCACAGTGGAGGACTGGGCATCACAGGACTCACCATACTATACTCATAAAGTTTTATTCAAGAACTGGAGTGAAGACTTGAACCAGGAACTGTGTATCAGACTAGACAGACTGTTAATACTTATCTTCTTTGTTTTCCAGCTCCATATCAGGCAGCTCTGACCAATCAGCAGACATCAAAGAACAAACCCACATCCAAATACTGAAAGCTGACCCAAGGTCCAATTTAGGGAGATCAGATCAAGGATGTGATTTTTGTCAGGGCAGGCCCAGACTGTCTGCATAGTATTCTATGTTATTTATAAAAGAATATATATATTGTGCAAATGGACATTGAGGGACAGTCATAAAAATTAGCTTATCTTTATTGCATACATGTGATGTTTTGGCCTACAAAATATACCATGTGAAGAGATCCTGACCTAAGATACAGAAGTATTTCATAAATACCTGGATGAGGTCTATCATGATGTGTCCTTATCAGCACTTAAAAAAAAACAAAACTGTAGATGGACCAACTTGTTCAAAATTGGCTGGAATATTTGCTAAATATATAGATTTCAAGGCCCCACTCTAGACCTACTAATTGGCCTGGGGTTGGGTCTGAGATATAAACTTATAACAAATGCTCTAGATGATTCTAATGCACACCCAGATTAAGACTCTATATAATGCTGCTAGTTTATTAATTAGTCCTCAGTACTATGGAATAAATATAAAATAATCTTATTTATGTGGAATTCTGGAGCATTATAAAATGACAATACAGATAAAAAGAGTGCTCCATATGAGATGTTATTAAAAACTCATCAGCAACTTAATTGTTTAGGATGCCAAATGGTTACCTTAAGAGGCTGATTCATAGAAGTTCAGTTAAACTACATAAAGATAGAAGTAGTATTGGTAATCCAAATAAGCCTAACCACCATTCCTTGCAATAGTTCTAGAGAGAAATGTATTTAGAGTTTCAGCAGAGAAGGAATATTGACCCACCTTTCCCCCCCCAGCCCCATCTGTTGTAGCCCTGGTAATTAAAGTATTTCTCTTCCTTCATCCCTCTACCATTGGGTTCCAGCCTCTAATATTGCCACACCTTTCCTTACCTTCCCTTTGCTCTCTACCCCTCACTAAAATTGAACAGGGACTTTCCCAGCTTCAAGTCATTGGGGCAGCACACAAAGTCTATGTTGGGACTCTAGAAGATAATGTCTTCATGTTGACTATAGGAATCAGAGTGAGGAGCTGGTGGGGAGTCCTCTAGGGGAGGGGTCAGGGATGTCCCTTACACTGTCCCTTGCTGTAGTGCCTGTGAATTGTCTTAAAAAGGGGGGTTAAATGATAATAATTGACATGGTGTATTCAAATTAAAATAACTAGAAGAGTGGTATATATTTGTGCTACTATATTGCAAAATACTTTTCTGTTTATGATTTTTCAGAAGAAAAACATTATCAAAAGGAAAAGGAGACCACTCACTTTAATAGCAGTGCTTTCATCAAAGGACTTTGGTGCCCATGCATAAAGGTGAATTGATGATTTCAAAGCAATTGCAATATATGTTGTTTCTTCATGTTGGACTACAATGATAAAATACAAAGAAGTAACAATGCCACAGAGTTAACAAGAACACTCAAGTATTTGTGTTTGTTATTGAAAATGTCAAAACCACAGTGTAAGAGCACAGATTATATATTTTTAGAAAAGATATGTGCTTACAATTTGATGCCCCCCAAAAGGCAACAATATTATTGTGTAGCCTTCAAGAGCACTCTAAATAATACACTGTAAACTACAGAACATTGTTCGAAGAAATTAAAGAAGCCCTAAATAAATGGAAAGACTTCCACTGTTCATGAAAGGGTAGACTTAGCATTGTTAAGAGGGCAATACTCTCCAAAATGATCTATAGATTAAATGCAATCTCTCTTGAAATCCTAATGACTTTTTTATGCAGAAATGCTGATGCTTGTTCTGAAATTCACATGGAATTGGAAGAGGCCCCACATAACCTAAACAATCTTGAAAAATAAAAACAAAGTTCGAGAACTCACACTTTCCAATTTTAAAACTTAGTACAAGCTACATTAATCAAAACAGTATAGGACTGACATGAGGATAGGCATATAGATCAATGGGGTATTATTGGGAGTCTATAATTAAACCCATATATCTCTGATCAATGATGTCAAGATCATTAAATTGGGAAAGAATAATCTTTTCAAAAAATGTTACTGGAAGAACTGAATATCCACATAAAAAAGAGTAAAGTTGGACCCTTTATCTTACATCATACAGGCTGGGGCAAAAGTAGGTTTACAGTTGTTCATATGGAAAATAATATAATTACCAATAAATAATAATACAAGAATAAACTCTGTGTTTCATGTATTCACAACTGTAAACCTACTTTTGCTCCACAATGTATGTAAAAATTAACTCAAAATTAATCAAAGACCTAAATGTAAGATGTAAAATTATAAAATCTTAGAAGTAAATATAAGAATAAATCTTCATGGCAATGAATTCTTACACTGGACACCAAAGGTATAAGCAACATGAGAAAAATTAGATTTCATCAAAATTGAAGCTTCTGTGCATTAAAGTACACTATCAAGAAAGTGAAAAGACAACCTATGGAAAGAGAGGAAATCTTTTCAAATTATATACCTGATAAAGGTCTAGTGTACAAAATATAAAAAAAAAATTGCTTACAACTCAACAATGAAAAGACAAATAACCCTAGGAAGATACACAAATGGCCAGCAAACACTTAAAAAGATGCTCAATAGCATTAGTTCTCAGGGAAATACAAATCAAAACTATAATGAGATGCAACATTACACCCACTTAAATGGTAAACTCAAAACACAGATTGCAAGTGTTAACAAGGATGGAAAGAAAATGGAATCATCATACTTATGGCAATGTAAAATGGTACAGCCACTTTGAAAAACAGTCTGGAAGTATTATCCGAGAGAAAAGAAAACAAACATGTACAAAGACATGTACTAAATGTTTATACCCGCATTATTCCAAGTAACCAAAAAGTGGAAAGTGTTAATGTATAATCAATGGATATATTAAAAATTGGATAAACAGAAGGTGATATATCTATAAAGTGCAATACTATTCAACAATGAAAAGGTAGTGCTGATAAATGTTGCACAGGCTACAGAATGCATGCTAAAAGGTGACCAATACAAAAAATAACTTTACAAAGAATAAAAATAAATAATAATAAATGGCAATGTTCCCAAATGGAATGCTAACATTTTGAATACAGAAAACAAAATAGATTTTTCTGAATTGAAATATGTAGAATAAAAACCCAAAAAACAGAATGGATGAACCTTTCACAAAAGGCCACATAATGTATGATTGCACTTGAATAAATTGTCCAGAAGAGACAAATTAATAGCAAAAGAAAATAGATCAGTGGTTGCTGTGGACCTGGAGAAAGAACATACCTACAAAAAAAAAAAAAAAAAAAAAAAAAAAAAAAAAAAAGCTCCTGGTGGCTAACTGGGCTAAAATTTAAAAGCAGAGCCTAGCAGCTGTTTCTAAACAAAGGCCTCTCACGCAAACTGCACTTCAGGGAGAAAGCTGCACTGTACTCCTGACATCTGAGCCAGCCCTTAAAAAGGAGTTTCTGGAATTGTATTTCAACCAATAGGACTAAGGCTTTCTCCATCCAATCAGAACTGCACAATTATATCCCCATCAGCATTTTCACTGACCAGTCAGAGTGGCTCCATCTGACCAATCAGGACAGTGCCTTTTGTTCCAAACTGCTAGGATTTTATGTGTTAATTGGCATGTGGATGGACCAATCAGGGACCAGGTGTCAAGACTTCTGTATATATAAGACAGCTCCCCTTTCCCTTGGAGAGCACACTTTCCCTTTCCATCAAAGGCTGAAGACTGCATTTCCCTAGATGGAGCTGAAACACCTAAAACCAGATCAGAGCAGGTAGAGCAGACCCGACCAGAGAAGATTTGTCTAGCCTGAAGGGGACCTACCCCCAGGGCTGCCCCTCCCAAGGCCGCATGCCCAGTGCCTTGCTCCAGGACCTCCTCACAGCTATGCTGTTTAACAGTCATGCTGTTTCATAATTGAACTGCAACACTATTGAGCTGTTCGACAGTTGTGCTAGCCATGCTGTATCACAGTGGAGTTGTGTACACTGAATAAAGTTTCCTTTATCACTGCACCCCAAATTGGGTATGCCTATTGGCATTGAATTGGAGCCAAGGACCATCAGTTGACATTACCTAGGATTGTGAGGAGAATAATGTGAATGTAAGACAGATTGAATGTGCAGTGGTTGCTAAAGGCTATTGGGGTTTTTGTTTTTTTTGGGGGATGATTAAAATTAGATTATGGTGATGGTTATTACACAACTCTATAAACATACTAAAAACCATTGAATTGTATACTTTTAAATGGGCACATTTTACCTTATGTAAATTATTACAATAGAGTTTTTATTAAGATAAAAATATAGAAAAAATATGCTTGTTCACAGCTAGACCTTTTGGCTCTTATGGGATATGTTGTCCTACCTGCTAGATTTATACTTTGTGCTAAAATTTGTCTTGCTTGGCAGTGACATTGCTTCTGTCCTCTCTAGCCAAACTTCATCTGAGACCAATATATAAAGGCTCTCTCTCTCTCTCTCTCACACACACACACACACACACAAATACATTCTTTTTCTTTTGCACTGTTCCCAAGATGGTCAAAGAAGAATGATTAATAAATCCTAAACAAGCAAAGGGAATCTACTGTTCCATCTGTCAGTAGGACAAATGTTTTTGTTCGTTATGAGAACTGGGATGGGTTGGAATGGGGTCAGCCAGGAAAACTAGACTTAGCTTGTCCTTCCGCCTACTAAGAGCACAGATTTTCAAGATGGTTAGTTAACTTTGTAAACTCTCTCTTATTGAACTAAAATATTTACAAGTTGGTAGTAAGCAGTTCTGTTATATAAACTCCTGGGTTAACATCAGGGTATATCATTTACCTCTGGCTACCAAATTTACATAATATAATTTGAAGGAATGTAGTGATACCTAAAACTAGAAGAAAGTAATGTATTTATTTAATGCACACTTTGGGTACTCATTTGTCTCTTCAATGGTGTATATGTAAATATGTACACACATATGAATTTCTATCCTGGGAAAGTCTCTTTATATTCAGAGCAGAAATGGTCAGTCAGGATAGAAATACTCTGATACAACTCATATTATGTGATTCTAGCTATCTCTTATTTATGTCACTAGTTCTGCCTGAAGGAGCAATTAGTGAAGAGGAAAGTAGGAAATTAAAGCTGGGAGTAGAGGAGATTTGCTTCAGAAACAGATCAGAATAGGATAACATTACTTTCTAGTTGTTGACAGATGTTAGAATGATTCTAAGACCATGGAATTGTTATTCCATTTTGTAGTGAATGTATGTGAAGAGGCAGGGGATATGAAAACATTTTAAACAGACAGGAGATATTTAGCAATTATATTCATGAATCTTGACAGTGGGAGCAAGAGCTAGGAGACCATAGGAGACTTTTCCTTTTGACTCATTGTAAAGTTTCCTGATTAGTGTTAAGAAGAATTTGCTAATTAAAAATAAAAGGAATTATTATATGATTATATTTTATTACTGTTTCAAAGAAAGGTAATATCATATAAATAACTTTGCATGTTATTGAAGACATATCAAAGCATTTATATAGTTGAAGTTATATAAAGACAGGAAAATAATATTTTATGTGGACTGATTAGAGTAACTAAGAAAAGAAAGGCGAGAAGTTAAACCAAATTTAACTTCAATAGCTATTTCAGTCAATCAATATTTTCTCAATAATAGCCATAATTGTGGCATAAAAGACCTGGAAGATGTAATGAATTTCACTCATTTTTGTATATGAAGTTGCAACTTTTTTCCTTTCTCTGACTTTCACAACAATGTACTTCCCTTCACTAAGTGAAAGGAAGCAAAATTTGTATGCTTAGAGTAAATATGAAATAGGACTTACGAACACTGAAGTGCTCACAGCCTGTCAACTTATCAATAGCTTTATAGGCTTCCTCTGTCTTTAGCATTTCTTCTTGTCTTCTTTTACTTTCTGGATCATCATTCAAAATCTTGTTCCTCAGCCAGGTCAAATGATACACCCGAAGTCTATTTTTATGGCCTGATAAAACAAACAAACAAAAACAAACAAAAAATGATACAGTGTTTCAATCTATTTTTCCATATATTAGAAGGAAAGGAAGGAAAGACATTTTGCCTTTGTAACCAAATGTTTTCATTAAAGTAAAAAGCACTTTTAAAGAACACACTGCATCAGTCTTCCCTTCAGAGTTTGGAAATGTGATCGCAAAGTTTCTCACTTCCAAAAGGTAGTCAAAGTATCTACCGGCTATCTATGTGCCTGTCTGAAGTGAATGTAAAATATTTCTTTGGGACAAGTTAAGACTGCCACTGTGCAGGCAACATAATTATCATCCATTCATATGTACCTTGATTTTCATCAAAGTCATGACCATTCTAGGATTCAGAGACCCAGAAGCTGTCCCTGGTATTGCGTATGTATGAGAGGGATGTTAGACATTCAGGGACAGTGGGATAGATCTCTCTGTGCTCTTTCATTTCAGCATACTTACAAAATAGCTGAATTATTTTATTATTATTTTTTCTCAACCAAATTTATCTTCAATGTTAATTTTCTAATTGTAAATCCCATCAACTTTTTACAATTCCTTCAGGAAAAACAGGCCATTAAAATTACATATTTCTTTTTATATATAGTGATTTTATATTCATTTTAGGGTTTATGATTATAAGATTTCTAGGCCCAATAATATGATTCTTATTTATGCAATAAATCTTAAATATATTTTACGTGATACTTTTAAAAGCAGTGTTAGAATTCAGACATCTATGTGTATTGCCATTCTACTCTTTTTAAATTTTTTTTTTCTTTATTGATTTTAGAGAGAGGAAGGGAGAGGGAGAGAGAGATAGAAACATAGATGAGAGAGAACATCGACTGACCACCTCCTGCACTCCCCCCACTGGGTATCAGGCCCACAACCTGGGCACATGCCCTGACCGAGAATCAAACCTGCGACCTCTTGGTGCATGGGTCCACGCTCAACTACTGAGCCACACCGGCTGGGCTGCCATTTTGTTCTTAAATAGTAAAATAAATTTGTGCTCTAAACTATTAGGTGTCTTTATACACTGATGTTCTCAGTACTCTTTGATGCAAAAATAATGCACATTTGAGAGGAACTTAAGCATTAAAAATGTCACATTTGGGTTAGAGAAAGCTGGATAAAAAGTAAAGAACTGTGGCCCTGGCCGGTTTGGCTCAGCGTTAGAGTGTTGGCCCATGGACCAAAGAGTCCTGGGTTCGATTCCAGCCAAGGGCATGTACCTTGGTTGTGGTTCATCCCCGGCCCTGGTTGGGGTTGTGTGGGAGGCAATCAATCGATGTGTCTCTCTCACATCAATGTTTCTCTCTCTCTCTCTTCCTCCCTTCCCCCTTCCCACTCTATCTGAAGATAAATAAAAAAAATGTCCTTGGGAGGGGATTAAAAAAAAAAAGTTTTGTCCGGCTGGTATGGCTCAGTGGTTGAGCGTCAACCCACGCACCAAGAGGTTTCAGGTTTGATTCCTGGTCAGGGCACCTGCCCAGGTTGTGGGCCTGATCCCCAGTGGGGGGCATGCAGGAGGGGGCCAATCGATGTTCTCTCTCATCTATGTTTCTATCTCTCTCTCTCTCTCACTTCCTCTCTCTCTAAAATCAATAAAGGAAAAAGAAGTAAAGAAGTGTGTTATCTAGCCACCCAGTTATTTTCCAAAACTAAATGTTACCTCAAGCAATTACAAATGGATGACTGTATAACATGATCAAAAAATTGTGAAGTTTTAGCATCTATAGAAGATTTTATTCTCTTACTAAAATTTAAAGCAAAGTTAATCATATTTACGAATACACATAAACGTTAATTATGTGCAATATGGCTATTAGATATAGACAGGAAGCATGTAAACATATATAAGTGACTGTGATTAGCATCATTTTATTTCAGACTCAAACCATTTAAAAAATTTTTTTTTATTTCTTTTGTCTACCATCTTTGGCCTATAGTCAGCTTTAATGCTAGTTCTTTCCTTATTATTTAGTAATCACAACCACTAACATCCATTTACTTGCTCTCTCATATTAAAAGGTTCAGGTCCAAACTGACCAAAGCTAAGAAATTCAGCTACTATATGGTAAGAGTGGAGAGGCTTTAGGGGATTCATACTAATTACTAACCCTATTTGGGGCCCTGATTATAAGTTTGTACCAGGGACAACATGGTTTCATTTTTATCTAATTGTTTACTTCATTCTTTTTTGCTTTGGATACATCACAGGAAAGGCATATAGTGGACGTTAGTGTGGTCATGTGTGCACAGGTGGATAAAATTGTGAGTTATGAAGTAGCAGGTGGCTACTCAGAAAAGACCTGAGCCCTAGCCAGATGGCTCAGTTGGCTGGAGTGTTGTCTGGTACACCAAAAGTTCGTGGGTTCAATTCTGGGTCAAGGCACAGACCTATATTGTGGGTTTGATCCCTGTTGAGGGCTTGTATGGGAGGCAACTGGTCCATGTTTCTCTGTCACTTTGATCTCTCTCTCTCTCTCTCACTTCCTCTCACTCTAAAAAATCAATTTAAAAAACATATACTCAAGTGAGGATAAAAAAAACAAAACAAAAAGCAACCTGAAAGAATGCAGATGCCATGGCTTTTCTTATCATTGACCTGGGTTAGGTGTACTATAATAAAATAAAGTTTGTTTAAATTATAAATAGGTAAAAAAATACTGGGTGGAAAATCTGGTGTCCCAATTAAATGTAATATTTAAAGTGCTTTCTTATGAACACTTTCTCCTGAGAAAGTCTTTAGCTCTGTTTGCAACCTAATTAATCTGTGTAATTACTCAGCTAATTTTAGTTCTTAAACGAACCAGAGATGGTAATCAGCAAATTGAGTGGCTCTACAACTTGAATCTGACGGAATGGTCTTCGCTTTATAAGTTTCGTAATATCTGCCTTTCCGCTTCTGTCCATAAGATATAGATTAGATCGGGTTCCCAACAGCAAATTCACTCCTGTTTGTATATAAAAAGAAAAGTTCTAAATTAGCTCAGATTATATTTTTGTAATTGACTTTATATGAATATTTTTGCTATATCAATGTTCTGATTTATATAAAGGTGACATCATTTTAGGCTTACGTTAGTCTCATTCTGTTTAAAAATGGAATCTCTACCAACAGAAGAAATTTCATTGGAATATGTACAAATATAGAAAATAATACCCTCTGGGAATATTGTACTGGCTGGTGTCTAGTGTGCCATCTTACAAATAAAACTTTATGTATAACTCAGCACCCTTAGTTGTATCCCAAACTTTATAAAAATCAATCAACCCCTTGGAAAGTTACCATTCAACATTGAAGATGTCTAGCACCTTCAAAGACTTCAATTCAGTTGATTTCTCATTCCTAACTGTAACTAAAGGATTTCATGTTTTTAAAATAATTATATATAAACTGATTTAAAATGGAATGATTCTGTGTTCATGCATATATTTAAAAATTTACATTGCTAAATGTCTATGAAATTAATCCCTACTTTTATGTACTTCAATTCTTATGCTCTGTTATTTGTCAGTGGGTTCTAGTCAATCAAATATAAGCACTGTTTTATTTATTACTGTAAGTACTGTTTTGTAAGTACTGTTTTAAAAGTACTGTTTTAAAAGACTAGAATGACAGGACTGAAATAGAAAATTGAAGTAAAGTTAGAATATATTTTAAACCACTATGGGAGTTTTCCTCCATATCCTAAGACACTGGAAAAAATCAGCCAAGTAATGTAAGAAAGAGTACTTCAATATCTTCCTTCTACTTAGAGAATATTTGTGCTCCAAGGGTGTTTGAATAAAGGCACGGGTCCTTGCTTTCATTTTTCCACTCTGTCCTTTACCAGTTCTCTAAGTAATGCCCAGGCCAGTGGCAGATTTACAAACTGCATTTTACTCCCACAGGGGAATCCAAGAGGGAGAAGGAAGTGCATTTAATTTTGACTGTAATCTTTTGTTTTTCAAAATAATATTTTACAAGTTATAAAAATTAGTTACTGGACATAAACTGCATAGTTGCCTGACTGAAATGATAATGAAGGACACTTGGCTTTCTTGAAATGTGACACATTGCATCAGCAAAACTTTGAGGACGTAAGGTTTTTCTCTAAGTTGTTCAATCCATATAATTATAATATTCACTACACTGCTCTATTTTTAATTTAAAATTCTATCCCATGTTCAAGCATACATTAAGTAAAATATATGAAATTGCAAATTGGAGGTTAGCATGTACTTTGGATTTCTCCCCTCTTTGTGTTCATGTATTCTGTTTCATTTATGATACAGACTGGTTTGTGGTAAAATATTGTCTCAGTACTACTAATGTGGTTATAATTCATTCTTCTGAAACAAAGGACTGAAAAAGTCTATCAAAGACATAGTAGAAAGTTTTCCAACAAATTATTAAGATTATTTTAAGACAAGAACCTACAGAAATTTTCTTGCAATATCTCATTAGATATTATATGCTACGTATCCTCTTATATTAAAAAATACTAAGCTCAAATTTTAAAAAATCATAACCAAGTTCAATTTTATATTTCAGTTTAGTTATTTCAAGTTAAAAAGAAAAATAGAATAAAAAGGGCTGGGAGTACTAATTCAAACACCAAACTACATTCAGTGAAGATAAATCAGCAAAAAGGGGTAAATTAACTACTATAAGTATATTTTTGTTTTCTTGGTAACGACTTGGTTATAGCAAACAAATGTTTTACACCTATGATTTTTCACAACTTTACTACATATATAAAATATAATCTTCAAAAGAGCAACAGCTCAGTTTTAAGAAACCAAACTCACCCCACAAAGAACCACAGTATATCTCAGAAGTGAATTCCTTTTCATACATGTGGATTAGTGGTTTTTTACATGCAGGAGAAACATATAGTGGGTTAACATTGACTTCAGAGATTTTCTTAGGTGATTTCTCAGGTACTTCCACTAATCCAGCATGTACTGTGAAGAAGTAAGGAGAAAACATTGAAATTACTAGTGTATACATCATATGTGCTTGAGTGTTTCCACAAATGAGACACAGCCTAGACAAGTTATTTTTCCTTTATGGTAGGTATAATTTCTGTAACTCCTAAATGATCAGATAACACAAATCATGACAGTTAAAATACATTTCTGAATATAAATGTATTTCAAGTTACTGTGATTAGATTGCAAAAAAAATCCAGATGAGGAACTCGATTTCTCAATTTTAGTACAAATTTAGGTACCATAAAGACTCAGTGGAGAGTAGATTTTTAAAGCATATGTCCATATGGATTTATGTCAACTGAATATGAGAATTCTTTAATTCTTTTCAGATCATGAACCAGTGGTCAAACACAGTATTTAATATGTGAACAGACTGCAGCATTTGGGGATTAAACACACTTACAGATGGCACTGGCAAACTCAGCATTTGCAGTCCTCCCAGAAACGTTGGAAGGAAATGAGTGGCTGGCAGAAAAACCTGATTCTGTTGATGCTTCCGATATGTCTATACTGTCATTCTCATCATCAGGTACTGTGTGTTCAGCACCTGAGGCAATGGCGTTTGAAGTCTCACTTCTACCAACTGACTCCTAAAAGATGAAAAATTAATTTTGACTTTATTAGGAGCGTAACAGTAAGAGAAATATAATATTCCTGGGAGATAATTGAAAAATAGAATTTAAAATTTGTTAACATCTATAATTCTGCACCCTTATAAAATGCACATTTACGAGATGAACTCAACCATTTTATCTAAAGAGAGAGACATAAACTATATTGAGATAATTTATGTCAGAGGAGAAATTCAAGGAGCCTGAAGTCTCTGGCTGTAAAATTTGGGAACCTAACATTTGTGGAATTTTTACTATGTACCAGGTACTCTGCCAGACATCTTATTTACATATCATTGTGGTTCCTTACAACAACCCTAAAAGTAAGTATAATTATCTCCATTTTACTTCTAAAGAAACTAAAGCTTAGCAAAGTAAAAAATATATATATATATTTAAGGTCATAGAGATAAGTAAAAGGGCCAGAGTTTGAAGTCAAAGTACGTTTGATTCCAAAGCTTACATTCAGCTATGCTATGTCCAAAACCACTTGAAAAAGTTAAAAGCACCAGTGTGGGGATATCGGTTCCACTTTGTAAAATTGCAGAGCTAATGATGGAAGATCAACCAACACAAACTCAAGAGTGTAAACATGCTTCAATGAAAATGTAGCCAGCTTCCATTAACTTACAGAGAAGAAACTTAGGGATAAAAGCCACAAAATGTCATAGATTTTGTGTGGAATGCTATATCCTGTGGAAAAAACAACAACACCTACCAACTGTTTTTTGTAAGCCTGTGGTAAATAAAAGTAATCAAGGATAGATTAAACATAGTTCCTGCATTTTATGAGTTTACAATGTAGTGTGAAAGAAGAGCACGTAAACAAATAACCAAATTACAATGTCATAAGCAATAAAATGAAACTATGGGCAAAATTTTTGCAAGCACAGAAGAAGGGGTATATAATTCTGCCTTGGGAAGTTAAAGATGATTTATGAATTGGACCATGAAGGATGAGAAGATCACCAAGCAGAGAAGAGATGAGGGGACAGCCTTATAGACAAAGTTAAGAGCTTATACAAGGGCATTAATTCACGAAAGAGCATGGCATCTTATGAGCCTATTTGTGATAAGACAATAGACTGGGGAAGTAGATTGGCATGATATTTCCTCTGTCTGGAATCTCACCTGTGTTTTCAGATATCGAATTACTCTCCATTTATCAAGAATTTGCTCAAATATTATGTGCTCCAGAAAATTTTCTCTGTGATAATTCCTATTCATCAAGCATCTGTGAAGCTTTCTGAGTATATTTAAACCTACTTGTGAAGTCAGTAAACCTTTTGTGAATGACAAATCATTATGTAAGCACATGTTGTTACTTAGGTGTTAATTGTATGTGTGAACAGTTCCTTAAAACACTAAAATGGACTCTAGCAACGCCACTATAACAATTACACATCTAGCTATTCCATTTCTAGGTATATAGTCCAAAGAACTGGCACTCCAACAACAGATACTTGTATACCAATTTTTACAGCAGCATTATTCAAGATAGCAAATAGCCTAAAACATCAAGTGTTCATGTACAAATTAATGGATAAACAAAATGCTATATATTCATACTATGAGATGTTATTTAGCCTTAAAATGGAAAGAAATTCTGACACATACTAAAACATGGATGAACCTTGGAAATATTATATTAAGTGAAATAAGCCAGACAGAAAAGAACAAATACTGTGTTATTGTACTTATACAAGGTATCTAGACAAAAATTAGAATAGAGGTTACTAGGTACTAGGGAAAGGGATAATAGAAATATAATTGTTTAATTTGGGGGATGATAAAAAGTTCTTAAAATGACTAGTAGTAATGGTTATACAACATTGTGAATGTACTCAATTTCACTGAATTCTATACGTAAAATGGTTAAAATGGAAAATTTGTTATGTATATTTTACCAAAATTAAAACTTCCTAGAAAAACAATGTACGTGTTAAGAGACATTATCCCAAACATGTGATCTGAGTAATAAAGGCAAATGAAGATATTTTTGCTCTGGAAATAAATAGAAACTATCCAAATTAGAAGAATTTAAGATCCACCTACAGCTATAATTAAAAATGTTTAAGGCTTTGGGATGGAAGTTTAAAATATATATGGAATGGCTGAAAATGTGACACCACATGAAGAAACACATTCACAAGAAGAGGGATTCATTCTCTTCAAATGGTGAATTACCTCCTGTTGATGTTCAAAGTCCTGGGATGCTGGTCTCTCCAAACCTGGACCATCTCTCTCTGAGCAAGTTTCTCCTTCATTGAGCTCAAGGACTTCACTCTCTTCATTGGTTCCACTGACTCCCCTACCTCCATTACTCTCCATGCCTCTTCTCTTGCTTCCTATATTGGCTCTCTCTCTTCCATGATCTCCAATAGCTGCATTGTCCTCATCGGCTTCATATCCCACATGGCTTCTACTGGTCCTCTGGCTTCCATAGCTGCTGCAGGTTTCTTCTCCTCCAACACCTCCATCTCTACCATTTTGCTTCCAGCTTCCACCTCTGCCATAGCTTGACCTATTAACAAGATCCAATTAATGACTGGGTGAAAGCAGCCCAACAAAAACATGTCTGAAAGTCAGCAAATTAAATAGAATCAGAATGTGCCGTGTACACATGTACTATCTCTAGGCACATTTTTGCTCTCTGTGAATACTGGTATGATATAGAGAAGAAAAATGTCCCTGTGTCCTTTCAATCTTAAATAGTGAATTTGCCCTGGCAGGTTTGGCTCAGCAGTTAGAGCGTTGGCCCGCAAACCAGAGAGTCCCGGGTTCAGTTCCTGCTAAGGGCATGTGCCTCGGTTGCAGTTTGTCCCTGGCCCTGGTTGGGGTCGTGTGGGTGGCGACCATTCGATATGTCTCTCTCTCACTGATGTTTCTCTCTCTCTCTCTCCCTCCCTCTCTCTCTCCCGTTCCATCTGCTGATAAGTGCAAAAATATCCTCGGGTGAGGATAAAAAAAATAAAATAGTGAATTAACGCCATAGCCACCATTAGTTCCCTGGCTGCATATGGATGGCAGATGGAATAGAAATTTAATCCTTTATTAAAAACACACATTAGGTTGGTAGAAAGAATATATATATTTTTCTTAAATAATGAACTATTTTGTGCATTGGCAACTTTGCAACCACATAAATGATCAAACCCATATTCTTGGCTCAATTACAACATATCTGAATGATTCTTCTTGCAATATATCTAATTTATGCTAATGTTAACATGTGCCTTGATTTTCTAACATGTGTATTGACTGCTTTGCTACACAATCCCATTTATTGGTCTACTACCACTAGGAAGTTCAATAATACAGATTTCATTAAGTTAAAATAGTCATTTAATTAGTTGTTATGAACACCAAGCTTAACAAAATATCTCAATGATCTTTTGCATAAGAGACATCATAAACATGTACCTATTATAATTCTAAAAGCAAATTTATTTGGCAATGGAATTCCTGGCAGATTATTTTAGTAGGCAAAAAGAAAAAAAATCTGTTGTGTCATATATATCCCCCAATAACATTTAACTTGTAACAAAACAATATATGGATTTCAATATTATGAAGAAAACAATTCTCCCACTGTTATTTGATACAAATGTAAAAATATATTATTGTAACTAATCTTCCTTGAGAGCAGTTTAAATACAAACCATGAGCATATTTAAATAAGAACATACTGACTATTTATAGCAGGAGCAAGGAACTAAATATATACAGCAAACAACTGGTAGCATGCCCAAAACACTATGTCACTAAATATTATCACTTTTGGCAGCTACTTTAAACAAAGATAAAATTTAATGAGTACTGAATTTAGTTATAGCAGTTTTCAGAAATCCAAGAACAATGCCATGTTAGTAAGTCGCAGCCTAAAAATATCAGGTGAAAGTCAAGTTTTAAATCATTTTTAAGCAAATTTAGATATTTTATTTGCAAATGCTAGGGCTTCATCTTATAGTTAAGTAGAACACTACTAAATTTGTCACTCCATTTCTCATAGTTATTGCAGTATCACAGGGTAGGATGATTCAGTAGCATTAATGTTAACAGATGACTTAGGGTGGTGAACACACAATACAGTGCACTGTACAGATGACGTGTTTTCGAATTGTGCACCAGAAGCCTATATAATTTTGTTAACCAGTGTCACCCCAATATATTCAATAAAAAGGAAATGAACAGAAAAAACTAAATGAGCTTTTTAAGTAAAAATTAAAGAACTTAACAAATACTTCAATATTAATAAAATATAGTATACAAAAATTAAAATTAAGTGTTTTTCTTAAAATAATTATAATATTTTATTAAAAACCAATCATTTACCAATATGGAAATGCAATTCTTTCACCCTCTTAGTAATAAATTTTGCAATAAACCAAAGGTTCAAATAGTTTTGCAATATAAAACATGAATAGTGCAAGTAATCCAGAAAAACCAACCTTGGCCAACTAGGAGCATTGTCATGATTATTGTCTTTGTCATCAACACCCTCATCATTGCCATCATCATCATGGTCTTCATGAACATCATTAGCCTGACCAATCTGGTTATCCAAGGCATCACTGCCATTGTCATGGTCATAGGTATCTTCATACACAACATCATTAGAATCATGATAATCACCATCAATATCAGTACCAGCATCATAGAGTTCAACATAGTCACCATCTTCTTCAGGTGGCTGAATGAAAGGTGCAGGAGTTAACCAGTCATTCCGGAAGATTTCAGAGAGAGCATTATAGCCTACCCATTCATTTGTCAAGTAAACGGGGGGTGATATTTTTCCTACTTTAAATCCATCTGGAACCTGTGTACACAAGAGAGGTTAATGTAGTCTCTAGTACCCTTTCATTTTCTTCTAGACTGAAATGTTTCCAAGCTGACAATATTTTAAAATATATTTTCAATTGAAATGAAAATGTTTACTCAGTAGATAAAAAGCCAACATTCTTGTGAAGATGAGATGCCAAAACCAAAACCTCAAGCTGTGATCATTAATGGCTTTTCTGGATCACACAGGAAAAATTTTACTCACTTTTTTTTTTTATTACCCTTACTAGTCTTCTGAAGAATAGATATTTGGTTTTGGTGAGAGAGAGCAGAACAGATGATCTGATGCTCTATAGAAGATATAGTCACTTTTCCTTTTGTTTTATCCTCTGACATTGGTATTAACACGTAGCTATTAAAATTGATATGTTAATTTCCCAGCTCTAGTTTTATACAGCATAGGATGTCTTAAAGTTACTAAAACACTTTTAAGCATATTAATATAAATCTACCTTTAAGTAAGTTATGTGTCAAGTAAGCATCCTTTGGATGACCTGAAAAGGATGTGTGTGTGTGTGTGTGTGTGTGTGTGTGTGTGTGTGTGTAGCAGGGTAGGGGTAATTACAAAAGTAAAATGGAATTATCTAAAAGCACAATACAGCCCAGCTGGTGTGTCTCAATGGATTGAGCATTGTCCCATGGACTGAGAGGTCCAGTTTGATTCTTGGTCAGGGTACATGCCTGGGTTGCAGGCTCAATCCCCAGTAGGGGGCATGCAGGAGGCAGCTGATTGATGTTTCTCTCTCTCACTGATGTTTCCTCTCTCTCTCCTTTCCTCTCTCAAAAATCAATGAAAACATCTTTAAAAAAAATTAAAAAATAAAAGCACACTACACAAAGAATTGGAAGACTTTATTTATGCAATCAGAGGAAATTTTCTTTTTCAATAATTTTTTTATTATTACACATTGTCCAATCATCCAAGAAGTGATGAGACAAAAATTGATCATCTAGCCTCTACCCCTTGAGAATAGTTTCTAAAAATATTTTTTATAATCCTGTCTTGAATATATTCTGATACAAGAATATGAAAATAAAATGATTTTTAATCTTTATTGATGAGAGCATTACAGATGTCCCCCCCTTTATTCTCTCATTGCTCCCCTCCACCTGGTTCCCACTGCAGGCCTTCTCCATGCTATTGTCTGTGTCCATGGGCAATGCATGTACGCATATAAATTCTTTGGTTAATCTTTTCCAGCTCCACTGCCACCCTTCCCTCCAAGATTTGTCAGTCTGTTCTATGTTTCCATGCCTCTGTATATTTAGTTTGTCAGTTTATTCTGTTCATTCGATTCCACACATAAGTGAGATCATGTGATATTTGTTTTTCTCTGACTGGCTTATTTTGCTTAGCATAGTAATTTCCAGGTCCCTCCATGCTGCCTCAAGGGTAAGAGATCCTTCTTTTTTACAGCTGCATAATATTCCATTGTGTAAATGTGCCACAGCTTTTTCAGCCACTCATCTACTGATGGGTACTTGGGCTGTTTCCATATCTTAGCTATTGTGAATAATACTGCTATGAACATAGGGGTACATATATTCTTTCTGATTGGTGTCTCAGGATTCTTAGGATATATTCCTGGAAGAGGGACCACTGGGTCAAAAGACAGTTCCATTTTAAATTTTTTGAGGAAACTCCATACTGTTTTCCACAGTGGTTGCAAGAGTCTGAATTTCCAACATCAGTGTACTAGGGTTCCGTTTTCTCCATATTCTTGCTAGCACTTGTTGTTTGATGATCGATTAAATGTTTTTCCATTTCAAATTTAATTTCTAGATTTCATCTTGTGCATACTCACATAGCAATGGAAATTTATCTTTGAAATATTAACTTAAAACCTAAACACTTTAATCTTTCCCTCAAGTAAAGATAAAAATATGTAAGTAAAAAGAAATTAAAAATGAAAAAGAACAAACATAAATGTGTTATGAGTTAAGATGGAAACCTACATGAACGTCAACCAGAAACTTCTGATCAATTGTAGAATAAGGAGGTGATGACTGGGACCTTCTCCCAGTCACTGGACTCTCTTCCTTGGAAGATTCTGTGGAATGTCAAAAACACATTAGTAACAGTGGTGATCACAGTCACTGCCTTTATATTTATAGTGTACCAGTTATATCTCTTGGTATTTTTAATGTAGACTCTTTCCATTCAGGAAATATCACCTGATAAATTCTCATAGGGCCAGGATTCTAGGTTCTGTTTTCAGTAACAGTGACAGGCCAAAAGTTTGTGCTGTCTGTAGAACTACATGGCTATTTTTTCCTATTCATTGAATTTATTGAGGTGATACTGGTTAACAAAATTATACAGGTATATGGCTATTCTGTTTTCAATATTTTTTTATTGTTGAAAATATTACAGATGTCCCCCTCTTTTCCTCATTGAACCCCTCATTCCCACTCCCATCCCCCTCCTGCTTTCCCCAACCTAATGTCTTTGTCCATTGGTTGTGCATATATGCACATAAATTCTTTGATTTATCTCTTTCTACCCTTCCCACTTCTTATCCCTCTGAGGTTTGTTAGTCTGTTCCCTACTTCCATGACTCTGGATCTCTTTTGGTCAACAGCTTATTTTGTTCATTATGTTCCATAAATAAGTGAGATCATGTGGTACTTGTCTTGTTTTCAATATTAAGGATACACTTGCTAAGCATTTCTATCTGTGTAAGAAGGTACACAGTAAGACTGGTAAACAGATAGTCCCATTAAAAGAAAGAATATATTAGAAACAGGAAAAGCTGGGTGGTACCACTGGTCTCTCATAATAACCAATACAAAAAGAGCCCAACAGTATATTAGAAGATGATAGATTAGACAAACATCTCAAAAGGAGAGTTGACTGCAGTCATTATCATGCCATTTCCACTAAAGGATATAGCCTTAAGTATTTCTATACAGGTGAGAAGTGAACAACTGAAAAGAGACAAAACTTAGCCCTTTTTATAAATCTGGGAATCTTTCTATAGTGGTGCTGTGCAATATAACTTTCTTTAGCAAAAATCATGTTCTGTATCTGTGCTGTCCAATACAGTAGCCAGTAGGCACACATGATTATTGAGCATTTTAGATATGGACGATGTGCCTGATGGGTTGACTTTATAATTTTACTTAATTTTTAACTTTAATAGCCACATGTGGCTAGATGTTATCACAATGCACAGCTCAATTTTATATTGTAAATATTTCTATTTAAAATTCAAATTCATCTGGATTGGAAGTGTGGATTTTTGAGATGAAGATTGTGGTACAGTAATTAACACCTGTGATTAAAATCCAGTGGTAGTATTTAGGGTCAAATATCAGTAGATCTGGGTGAATATACTTTGAAAAAGCTTCACTAAGGTGACACTCAGGTCCCTGTTTACTGTTTTTGTGTGCTTGATCTCAAAGATAAATAGTATTATTCTACTTTTATTTTCAGCATTGGTATATATAGCGAAAGTCCTGGCACTACAACTCCAGAAAACATGTATTTGTATATACTGCTATCTTTTGAGCAGAATATACTGAACACAACCTACAATTTGTGTCCGCATCTTCTGATATTGGTGTACATTTGCAGTTTCTTATCCTTCTGCAGGAAACCATTTTCTCTCAAGTCTCTCGGTATGTTGTTAGGCTAAATAGGCAGATTGGGTGAGTGTTTCAGATTTTGAGGAAAATTTATAGTAAGGTGCTCTCCTTTCCTGCCTAATGAAGTATGCAGTCTCATGGGAACTTAAAATGGTCTATGTAGCACACACAATAAAACAACAGAATTTCAGAGCTGAAAAGAACTTTAGCGATTATCTATACAGATGCTATCCATTCCCTTCTCCCTCTAATCACTGTTCAGACTGCTTTGTGGCTTAATTCAGAATTTCCTTATTTCAAAAAATGTGATAGAAGTAACTCAAATTTTCCATTGTTTGCCCATTACTAGCCAACTTGCCCTAAGTGAACCAGAAAGATTCTGGGGGAAAATTTCCTAAAGTTTCTCTTCAAGCAGGCTTGAAGGGGACTCTGCTGTTTATCTCAGTCCTCTAAGAAGAATGGGGTTTTTAAGTTCAGGTCTTTCAAAATCTGATTTTACACCTATATATCCTTTTAATTATTAACATTTTAATAAAATATATATGCTACATTTTTACAGAGACAATTTTACCTTTTACTTGGAGACAGTCAGGCATTTTGCTTAAAAGTGCATAATGCCAGAGTTTATGATCCAAGGCACAACTTTTGCCTTTGTTTACTCAATATTTCACAACTCTATAATTAATTTAAACTCTCTCAAAAGCACAACATAAAATAAAACACTTGTTTGAAAGTCATATAAATTTGTGAAGCTATTTTATATGATTTTATTGATTATTTTTTTCATGTATTTTGAGTAAACACATACATTTGTAACATTTACAAATGTTTATGAGGAACTTTATATCTTTTACTTTAGGAGGTGAAATAACAAACTGATAAATAAAACACATGCTCACAACTGCTTCACCTAATATTTTCATATACTAAGGATAGCCTATAAATTTAAGCTCATTGGAGAGGCCTCTCCCAAGTGCCTTCCTTTCCCATATATTTCACACATATTATAGAAACTAAAGTAGGCACACCCTGCCTCCATAGACAGATTCGTAGCTACTACTCAACTGGAAGAAGAAACTTTTGAAAAATTAATTTCCATTTCTCATAGGTCACCACTGACCACCCAATTGCCAAATCCAATAGCTTCCTGGTCTTAATTCTACTTGGACTCCCTGACACTTTTGATTATTTTCTTGTTGAAATTTTTTCTTGACTTCTGCAACATGAATTGTGAATCATTAGCTCTGTATTTTGACTGTTTGTGTTTTGAGTTACCTGATGTTGCTGGATAATTCTGAGGATTTTTCAAACTTCTTTGTCTGCTGTCAATGGGCTGCTGAGCTTGTTCCAAAAGAGACCACTGAAGAACACTAATAAAAAGACAGAAAGGTATGTGCCATGTCCTAACATTCATAAAGGGAATGTACAACTCAACATCAAGACCAACAAAAAGTTTTGTTTAAGTATATGGGTATATACCAAATTGTAAAAAAGTAGAGCTTAAGTAATATTTTCCAATTTCTATTTTTCCACAAACCTGCTATTTTATCTAGAACAAAGAAACATTTTCCAAAATATAAAAAAGTGTTCCCATATAGTTATGTGTTTATTTTACATATCATATTTACTTCTAAAAATCCTATAAAGTTTCATTAAGCAAGTAGTCAGACTTAATAAAGTAATGCAGCAATAAACATAACTTTATAGTACACAGTATGTGGGGATTTCAATATGATAAAAAAGCTAAGTAATTATTGTTTCAAATATTCCACTATTATCATCCTGATGTAAAATGCTTGGAATCCATGATTCTTAATGTCCTCTTCCAGATATAAATAGATAGATGGATGGACACAGATAGAACACTCTAATTTTTACTATTCAAATTCAAGGAATATTTAGAAAGATTTTTTGGAACCAGTGCTGCTAAATTTTATAGTTGCTTTGGAATTTCTGCATAAGAAGGACTACAGTTATTGATTTAAAACTGGAACAGACAAGAGTTTCTCTATGACCCAAAATTTCAGGAAAGACTCAAGTTTCATTCAAATCAATTTTATAAGTTTAACCATACTTAAAGTTAATATATTTGTTATTCATAAATTCAAACATCCTTTTGTAACCTGACCAACCAATTCCAGTTTAACAGCAATAACAATTTTTTATGTATAGGATTTTATTAAAGGCATACCCCATGATACTAAAGAGAGATACACACAACTAAAGGGGTTCCTTCCTTTGTGGTCAGAAGGACCATGGCAATTCATTCATTGAATACAGAGGAAGAGAAAGTTCTCAATCTGGCTTTTGAGTTTTCCAAGATTTCTACACATAATTTAAATCTAAGGACATAAATATATGGACTTTTAAAATATAACAAGTTAAGAATATACATACTATATACTGTCAGCTCTGACATGTTCTCCAGTATCTTGAATATAGTCAGTGCTCAATAAATATTTGCTGAATGACTAAGTGAATGAATATAGACTAAGTTGTATCCATTACAAATTGAGGTTGGAGGGGGTATGATTTTCAAGGAAAATCTACATTCAAATTTAGCTTTCAAATATAACACATTAGCCCTGGCTGGATTGGCTTAGCAGTTAGAGAGTTGGCCTGTGGACTGAAGGGTCACAGGTTTGATTCCCAGTCAAGGGAATGTACCAGGGTTGCAGGTTCAATCCCTGGCCCTAGTGGGGGCAGGGGTGGGAGCCAACCAATCGATGTGTCTCTCTCACATCCATGTTTCTCTCTCTCTACTTCTCCCTCTCTCTTCCCTCACTTCCACTCTCTCTAAAAAAGCAATGGAAAAAATAACCTTGGGTGATGATGAAATATGACCTTTGAAAATTACTGAAATTCATCAATATTACAGAAATAAGAAATACAGTTACTGGTACAAATTATCATTGATATAGTGTTGAGTTTTAGATTTGATTTTCCCTATAGATCATTTCAGGCTTGCACATTCTGTGTCATTAGCTTCTGAAGTTAGGGGATTATTTATATGTATGTTTTATCATGTAGCACATGATATAATTTGTAATTGAAGTACATTATACAAATTAAATTATACTTGTTTCTATTGTAAATTACTAATTGAAAGCTGAAAAAATTCATTGTTGTTACTTTCATTAAATTGGGGATCTTACCACCTGCTTTCAAACTAAATGACACTGTGATTGCATACATCCAAATGTGAAAGATCTAGTTAATGGATCATTGCAATTAAGGTTTAAATATGGGTCATTGATGATGATGTTATAAATATTTTAGTTTTAACTTCATATAGAACATAGTATCAAATAAATATGCTTTAATTTACTACGTTATAGTAAATATTGAGTAAAAAATCAGACACACATACCTTGAAGAGAACTTGACATGGTGTGCACAATCCTGGTTATAAGGCACAGAAGTAGATCTTTCTTGGACCTTAAAGACACAATGCAGTACTTTGATATAATTCTCCATTATAAATTATTTTGAGTATAATGTATAGAAAAAATGTCTTCATATAGAGATGTTTTCCTTAAAATCCTACTTATAAAATCTAATTTATATAAATATATTGTAGTTTCATAATAACGTATAACTGCTTAACCATATTTTCTGATGATAGCCTTGAATTTAGTATAATAATGGATTCTGGAGATCATATATAACCCAACACCCCCATATTGTTATTGAGGAATCTGTAGCCCAGAGAGGAAAAATGACTTTTTTAAGAATTTTACATCAAGTCAAAGAATATTTATTGACTTGAATACAGGTCTTTCAACTGCTAATTTAATGTTATTTCTATGTTTTCATATTACTTTTTAGCAGTCTTTCAACTGCTAATTTAATGTTATTTCTATGTTTTCATATTACTTTTTATATCAAGTCCAAACTTCTCACTCAGAATTTAAGTTCAAACTTCTCACTCATTCCTTTAAACTAACCCTAGATTTTCAAAAAGTATAACACACACACATACACATCACTAAAATCATTGAGTCAAAAGAGTTCCATTTTTAGAAAAGTATTTTTCATTTTACAATTTGACTGAAATGACAACAGTGTTCCAAATACTTTTCCCACTTTTAAATAAATTCATTTGAATTGTGTTAATTATTCATTCATCTAATACAGCAAAACACCTGGAAAAAAAAAACATATAATATGCCAGCTTCCATTAGTAGGGCAGAAAAACTCTCCACCAACATTCTTAGATAGGACCATGGAGTGTTGCCTTGCCTCATTTAGTTTTATATCACTGGGTTTCTACTCCAAATATTTTTTAGCTACCCAAAATATAGGCTGTTTTGACATTCAACAAGGCAGTCAGACTAGATTCTTTAGAAAGAAAAATTCAAGTGTTACAATTTTTAAAATTCTGGCATTTTAATGCTGACAAAAATAACTCTATAGTTTCCAGATATAGATAGATGGATGGACACAATTAAAATAAGTGAAATAAGCCTGTTCTTACCTTACTACACTATTTTTCTCTCTGTAGTGACTTACCAAGATTGTCTTTCCACTACAACAGACAGATAAGAAATTAAAAATGTCAATTGTTTATATGTTTTGCTAATGAGTTTTTCCAAATATAACCAGATATTTGGCAGTATGCAGAATAAGCATCTGGCTGATTTTTCCACGTTTGATTCAGATAGCTGGCATCATATAGATCCAAGCTAGGTCTCTAGATCAGCATGAAGCTGATCCTAGAAAGTTTATTGACACTAGTAAATCAGAAGCCAAAATTACATAGAAGAGATAAAGGTCAACAATAAGAAAGGCTAATGCTTAATATGAATTGGCTATATTTGGTCTGAAAAATGAGGAGAAGATAATGATTAGTAAGAATAGCACATGCTAAGGCAAACCAATCAGACACAGCTCATTATATTTCCTGCTTCAGGTGCCATGCTTAAGGTAATTAATATTATCTGAGAGTAAGAATAAAATAATCATTTTATAAGGTAGGGAGGGAGACATATTGCTGCTTGTAGCTAAATAACACAATCTAGCTTCCTCCTCACCCCCCCCACCCCGTGGTTAGTATTTATCAAACAATACTCACTTCAGAAGACTGTTAGTATCAGAAAAAAACATTTAAAAAGGATAATTGTCCATGACAAATGTCATAGTAGACTACTGTGAAGTGTTCTGAAGGAAGAAATGTAGTTATCTGGGACCCTTGTGCTTATTAAGAACAACAATGAGACTCCTGGCCGGCCCACTATCAGTAAGGCAAGAACTTTTGAGTTTTCAATCATCCACTTAGTCATCCTTAGTGACCAATAAATTTATAGATGACTAGCTGTTAGAAATGCTGGCTATGATGATACTACCTGGTCTGCACAGGAATTTAAATTGCAACTTGAGTCACCAATACCATGTGCTAAACAGCTATTAGTATAATTGTGAAAACAAAAAACAAACTGGACAACAGGACAGGCTTAATTATTACCAAAAGTATAAGAAAATAAACCACAGATTAGATGAACCATACCCTATCACAGACTACATCCCAGAACAGAAATGATCAAGGAAAAGATCATTGGGGGGCTATGTGAGAAGGGATTAAACAAAGGAAAAAAACTAAAGACTCATGGATACAGACAACAGTATGGTGATTGCCAGAGGAAAGGGGTAGGGGTGGGAGAGGTAGAAGAAGGTAAACGGGGGATAAACGGTGATGGAAGGAAATTTAACTTGGGGTGGTGAAAACACAATATAACATACAGATGATGTATTGTAGAGTTGTATACCTAAAACCTATATAATTTTATTAACCAATATCATCCAAATAAATTCAATAAAAACAGAGAAAAATATTATTTTATAATTAAAAAAAGATATCCTGAGACCAAATATTTTAAGAACCACTGTTTTAGCCACCTATTCATGGCAGTTATTAATGTTATAAGCTGAACAATCAAATTTTACAGGCAAACATTTTACTTAAAAGAATGACTAACAAGACAGACTATGATTATTCAGTTTGGGTATTTGGCAGGCATTTTATTTAAAATCAGTTAAATAAGCCTGTCCATTAAAGGAGAAAACAACCAATATTATTTGTTAGTAATGATAAAATTGAGCTTTCAATTAAAATTAAAAATGTAAACTCCAAAGAACTTATATGCATGTATACATAACCAATGGACATAGACAACAATGCTAGGGTGGTAGGGGGTGGGATGGGGAAGAGGGGGTCTAGAGGGGAAAAAGGAGAAACATCTGTAACAAAAATAAATTAATAAAAATTGTAGAAAAAAATGTAAACTCACATCTGTCACCATACACTTTACAGCTTATTAATATTCAATAATGTTTACGATGAAAGTTATATTAACAAATGCTGTTTTTTGATGTTGTATAATGAAATATAATGTGTAAACATTTGGAAAAATGCACACAAATAGTGAACCAATATTTTACAACTGACCAGCACATAAAGATACAAAATTGTGCATGCATAAAACATCTGTTCATAGTACATAATAAACCAATAGATTTTAACGTTACCAAATATACAAAATTTCATTCATATAGATTTAGATTTCACTTCTCCAGTTTTGATGTATTATCAAAGAATATCCACAATTATCTGAAAAAGCTATGAAAATTCTCCCTTTCAAGCTATCTTTATTTGAGAAGCCAACTTTTATTCATATACTTTGACCTAAACAACATATGGTAACAGAATAAATGCAGCAGGCATGAGAATCCAGCAAGCAAAATGGATAATAGTTATTTTTCATTAAGAATTGTTTCTCAGGTTACATGTAATCCTTTTATTATTTTAAAATAAATTAATAAATATTTTAATGTTTTGCTTTTAATTTCTAATATGTTAAATACTGAATGTCACAAATCACTTAAACAAAAGTTTCTTTGGGTCTGCTATTTTTAAGAGTATAATGAGATCCTGAGATCAAAATGTTTAAGAACCACTGTTCTAGGCACTTATTAATGTCACAGCAACTAATATTGAGAAACTTACCTCATTTCCTTTAGGATTTGGGATGTATGGCTGCAATGGTTCTATTTGGACTTCAGCCTGAATTGAATGAAATGTTTCATCATTGTCTGATGATTCATCTTCTTTGTGCTTTTGAAACAAAAGGAAAATAGATATTTTAGTTGCTGTTAAAATGCAAATGATAGGAGCAACCCTATCCATCCTGATGCATAATATAAATGAATAATTTTCAAACATTAAAAATGATCTAAATCAATAGTTTTTACAAGTTTTTAGCTCTGGGTCTCTTTCAGTATCTGAGGAATGATACAGATTCTCCATAGAAAACTATATAAAGATACACATATCCACATATATTTCCAGGGGGATCATTGACCACTTGCAGGTCACCTATTAGACCCAGATTAAGAATCTCTGGATTCACAAAGATATGTGCACCCTTATGTTCATTGCATCATTATTCATGATGGCCAAGACATAGAGACAACCAAAGTGTCCTTTGATAGAGGACTGGATAAAGAAGATGTGGTACATATATTCACTGGATTACTACTCAGCCATAAGTAATGATGAAATACTATCATTTGCAACAACATGAATGGATCTTGAGAATATTATGCTATGCAAAATAAGTCAGTCAAAAAAAAGCTAAGAACTGCCCAGCCAATGTGGTTCAGTGGTTGAGCGTCGACCCATACACAAAGAGGTTGCCAGTTCGATTCCTGGTCAGGGCACATGCCCAGTTTGTGGGCCCGGTCCCCAGTGAGGGGCATGCAGGAGGCCGCCAATTGATGTTCTCTCTCATCGATGTTTCTCTCTTTCCCTCTTCCCTCCTCTCTGTCTAAAAATCAATAAAGAAAAAAAAAGTTTTTTAAGCTAAGAACCATATGATTTCACTCATATGAGGGATGTAAAACTGAAACTCATAGACACAGACAAGAGTATGGTGGTTATCAGAGAAAGGGGTGTTGGGGGCTAATAAAGAGTAAAGAGGGCCAAATATATGGTGATGGAAGATGATTTGACTTTGAGTGGTGAGCACACAATGCAAAATACATATCAGGTATCATAGAAATGTACACTTGAAACCTATATGATATTATTAACCAATGTCACCGCAATAAAAAACGAATCTCTGGACTGAAGCGTAACTCACAATCTCAAACTGTCATGTTTAGTATGCATTTATAACTACAAAGTCTGGTCCTCTTGTGCAATGGAAGTTCTGTAATACAGCAGTGCAAAAAGTTCTCCCTAATTGGCCCCTTGGAGCTTATAAAAGTTTCTGTTTTCCCATTTAAGCCAGTCAATTTTATTTCTTCTATTCAAAGGGAGTAATGAAAATGTGTTTTCTTTGCTTCTGGTGAGTTGACATACTCACATATGTTTCTAAGCACTAATAAATTTTCCGGTATTTCAAAAGATCTATGACTTTGACTGCAGCATCAATAATGTATTTTCCTTTATGTTTTCTTTAGCAGTCACACATAAAGATATGAATGCTCGTACAAAATCATAGGGTTATGAGATTAGTAACTATTACTCATTATTTTTTTTCATTATAGAGTGGTTTCTCAAATATATATTTTAAACATTAAATGACAATAAATATGTGCATGGTATTAATACTAAGAGTTTTGCAAGGATGCATACGAGTCTTTTTCACAAATGTGAAACCCATTAGATTCAGTTGTTACTACATGCTCATTGAGAACAGTCATTAGCATTTTAAACACCTAAATTTCAGGGCAAATATCACCATTCTAGACTCGTATCTCCTCTTCTTTATCTGGTTTCTTTTTCTCTCTACCTCCTATTTTTGAGGGGGTTAGATATCTGTTTCCCCTTTTGGGCCTTTCTTCACTTGCTGTTTTTAATTTTTCTCATGTTGAATTTGTTCAATTGGCTCAGTGGGCACAAACCAAAAGAATCCCTTATCCAGATATTCAGACAAGGTTCATTTTTAATTACTACATTAATTATTAGATAAATGAATGTTGATACCAGGGTTTAAGTTAGGATCCTCACAATGATTCCTTTTATGTAAATAGATGCTTTTAAGTAATAGAAAACAAATGCTCTCATAATCTTGTTGATTTCACTTATTTTCTTATGAAGCCCACAGACCTTTCATTGTCAGATCAGATTTGTCACATTGAATTCATCAACTCCAGCCAAATTATATCCTCTTATATTAGAGAATTTTGAAAAACAAAGTTTTGTTGACTATTCCAAAATAAGATAAAGCGATTAACATAATGTGTTTCACATTTTGAAAGAGTGCAGAGACAAATTTGCAACGTGTCATGTTCTATGCGTGACACTTCATTTATTAATTATGTAAAATGGGTGGAAAATTAGTGATACAAGTCATACATATGATAACTACATACAAAATGTTTTGGAAACTGATTTTCCTTCTCATTTTAAGGTTGACTTAAACACCTCGAAGTACAAAAATTAGTGCAATTCACTTAAGTGGTACAATTTCAGCATTCCATGCAACGAAAGAGCAAATTAACTTAGATGTTAGAAGAATGAAACCAAATTTTTAAAACACTGTGTTTATTTTTAGTACATTATATTGGAAAGCTTTTGAAAAATTTTATTGAATTTATTGGGGTAACATTGGTTAATAAAAGTTATATAGGTATTAGAAAGTTTGAACTTTTTACATAACTTTTAAAGATCCAACTAATGCATAACCCATAGACACAGACAACCTTGTGGTGTTGGCCAAAGGGAAGGTGGGATGAAGGCTGAGTGGAGGTGGGCAAAGGGGGCGGATGGGAACATCATAACAGTGTAAACAATAAAAATAATGTTAAAAAAGGTCCAAATTGTAATTTTAAATATGTGTATGGTGTCCCTTTATTCATTAAGGTAATAATAGGTAGAAAACTAATAAAAATATAGTTCCACAGATATATTAATCAATTACCTGGATCATTCAAGCAAATCTTTCTTTCTCAAATTAAGTTACAATTATCTGGAAATTTCAGGATCATTTATTTGAAGCATCAATTATTTAACTAATCTTCTCTGGGATGTAAGGAATATTTATTTCATTTGGTTTTATAGAGGAAAAACGTAAGTGTGAACTAGCATATTTTCTCTGCACATTTCACTCAGTAAATGATCTCACTTATATGTGGAATCTAATGAATATAATAAAGTGATGAACAAAACAGATCAAGTGACATGGAAACCTATAATAGTCAGGAATCTCAGAGGGAAGGATATGGATAGAATTTAACCTAAGAATTTATATATGCCTATATGCATAATCCATGGACACAGACAATAGCACAATAGTGTGGTGAAGGTCTGAGGGGGGGGTGGGAACAGTATGGAAGGGGTCAATGGGGGGAAACTGGGAGGTCACCTGTAATACTTTCAACAATAAAGATAATTGTAAAAAATCAGAATCTCTTACACTTGCAACTTGTCTCAATTCTTCCTCATGTTGATTAAAGATATCCTCCCATCTGCGTTGGCGCCTTCGCCTGCAGGCTTCTAAATCTGAGAGCTCCAACTCTTCAGGTCTCCGTGATAACTTTGCCCGGAACCTCTTTGGTGATAATCTTTTTGCCAATGCCTGCCTTAGACTAAAAACCTTTGACTTTTTCTTCTGTGCCTGTTCTGGTTGACAGTAAAACATGTTTGATGACAAGTTTTCCATCAGGGTTTGCAGTGGACCAAGTGGCTTTGAGTTATGTGAATTTGGTGCTCGAAGTAAGTTTCTTGATAGTCCCTCTATCAGTTCTTGAACTGAACCAACTGCTTGTGGGTGCTCTAGTGCCCAGTCCTGTGCCAGAGGTGACTCTTTGGTTTGTCCTTCTACTGGAATGAGCACCTGAGTATCCAAATGTAGTGGCAACAGCACATGGTGGTTCTGTGACAATAGAGGCAAGAACACCTGGGCATGTACTCGTAATGACTCTGGTTCCTCTGCCTCAGTCTCTGCCTGTGTCGGCTCAGCAGCCTGTTCCTGTACCTCTGGCTGTTCAGGTACCTGGTTATGCTCTAGCTGCTGTTCTGGTACCTGGTTTTGCCCCTGCTGTTGTTCAGGGGCTTGGCCTTGCCTTTGTTGTTGTTCAGGTACCTGATCTTGCCCCTGAAATTCCTCTGGTACCTGGTCCAGATCCTGTGGCTCTTCTGATGCCTGGGGCTGAGCCTGAGCTTGATGTTCTTTGGGTACCTGGGCCTGTAGCTGTAGAGGCCTAGGTGCCTTAACATGAGCCTGTAGTGGCATGAGCATCCAGGGTGCCCTCCGTAGTCGTGGAGCTGCTTTAACCTGCATCTGTAGGGGCCTAGATGTTTTAGCCTTAACCTGAGCCTGTAGTGGCATGAACACCTGAGCTGCCCCTTGTAGTCGATGAAATGCCTGGGCTTGCCCCTGTAGAGACCTAGGTGTGTTGTCCTGAGCCTGTAGTGGCCTAAACACCTTGGCTGCTCCCTGTAGATGTTGAAGTGCCTGGAACTGTGGCTCTTCTCGGTCAGGTAACCACCTTGGCTGAGAAGGTTCTCCATGCAGGACTCTAAGTGGTCTGCATCTACTGCTGGTTGGCAGTCTCAGAAGCTCATGGGTACAACAAGGTCCTCTAGAAATAAAAATACAAACATTTGGCATACAATTAGAATTGTCAGTGGAGTGAAGCCATTCAGGGGAAATGCTTTTATTTTAAAAGAGAAATATTTTCTGCACCAAAGATATTTTTAGTAAATCTTTCTCAAATAATTCCTATAATGTCTAAAATATTCTTTGTATTGCTAATGTACTCAATATTAATGGTCTGATAATATACTTGATCATTCTATTGCCATAAATTAAGGAATATCTTAATAGTATTAAAATTTTCCTCAACCTTCCTATTCAAATATCTCTTGACAATAGAGATTTGTTATTTGCTGTATGAGAAAAGACTATGTTTTTCTGAGTCAAATACAATAACATGAAAATCAACTGTCTTACATGAACTACTAACATCAAATTCTGTATGTAACGCACCTGAATCTTCTCATGGTGTACTGCTCCTTAATAGCTTCTTCTCTTTCAAAGATCAGAGGTATTCCTTTTTATGAAGAAAAAATAATGCATGACAATCAGCAGAGATTAATGTAACCTAATTTATCCAACTTTCACCCTTTATTTCTCAAGATGTTGAGTGAATTTTAAAGGACAACAAGAAAGTAACCCTTCAAATCACTTCTGGTTGGTGATATAGACAATATCCAGGTTCTTAGATCCACTTTTGCAGTACAGTGAAGCTGTTGCATACAGATTCATTTTTCTGGTCATAGGAAAGGAAATTTAGCAATATGATTCCTACAATTCTAAAGAGAAAGGCAAAGGGAGAAAAGGACAAGAGACACTCTAGATGGTTCGTGAACATGACTTATGGATGTGTGCTCTAGATGTGAAGACTTTATAGCTGGACTCACACCTATCTTTGGTCCTTTCAAAGAAGATTGAAAATGAAGATACAGATCTTTGGTCCTTTCAAGGTGAAGGATAAAAATCTAAATTATGTGTTTCATACTTAATGCATTGAAAAGTTCAGCTTCTTTCCTGTCAGCTGTGCTGTACTGAAATATAGACACAAACAGAGAGTTTTTTTTTTTTTTTATTTCCTCTATTTAAGTGTTTAAGCAGCGGTTCTCAACCTGTGGGTCGAGACCCCTTTGGGGGTCGAACGACCCTTTCACAGGGGTCGCCTAAGACATAACAGTAGCAAAATTACAGTTATGAAGTAACAACGAAAATAATTTTATGGTTGGGGGTCACCACAACATGAGAAACTGTATTAAAGGGTTGCGGCATTAGAAAGGTTGAGAACCACTGGTTTAGAGCAACTATATTTACATCTTCTATGTAATCTTTATATGAATGTACTTTTCCTGTAGGTAACAATCTGGAAAACTTGTAACTAAGGAACTTGGTAAATCAAGTAGATGTAGGGTCTTCCTGCACCCTTTTGAGACTGGCTGGCTTTTGTTATGCTCATCAAATGAATTCGTCACCATGTTTAAATAAATTAATTCCTGCTACTTCTCACTCCAAAACAGGAGACATATAGTTATCTAGATTAAAGAAGTTACACTGCAATCAACCCTGAAGATAATTTGAGAATGCCTGCTATATTTTTCAGGTTCCCCCTTTTCCATTCTATTACCACTCTCAACTTTGTCCATGGTGCCTCAATTAAATGTGGAATGTGCCATACAACCTATAAGGTAGAACTTCCTAAGTAGTTTCCTCTGGATTTGATGATAATCTATCCTGACATTTGTGGTATTAATATGTAGAAGCTTACTTTTATTTATATAAATTAGTCCCTTTAATTACACTTTATAATTGGAGATTAATTCATAAAACAAACTTTGTATAGTGCACAGACTTCAAAATTAAAAGTCAATAAATTGTTAATTACAAAGCCGTTTATCTCACTGGAGTTAATTAAAATGTCAGCCAAACCAAACAAACAAACAAAACAAAAAAAACAAAACAGTAAGATATATATTTTATATTTTTATTTACTTTATTTCTTTAATTAGGAAGTTTTTTTTAAATAAAATTAGAACATCACAAAATTCTTCCTCAGACTTTCGAGGTCTTACAAATATGAACACTAGCCAGTTGCAACTGGCCAGAGATAATGAATTAAGTGCAAATGGCACATTAGTAGAAAAACTAAGTATCAAGGGCCTCTGAATTTTTACTTTCAGCTTAATTCTTAAAAAAAAAAAAATTTCCTAAAAAAAAAAAGAATAAGTTCTTTTGTCATCTGAATAGTAATTCCAGTAAAATGAATGCTCATATATTCTACCTTTTTTCTGTCTCTTTTTAATGATTCCAGTAAGATGCTTCTTTAGTGACTCAACAACATGTCCTTCATTTTTTATATTCCGAACAAATGGGTGATGAAGCATATTTGCAGAAGTGGGACGAAATAGAAAATTTTTTATCATGCATTTTTCCATGAAATTGTGGAACTTGCGGGACCTAAAAGACATGAGTCAAAGACATAAAAGAGCATTCTCAGTCCTGCCACACCCACCCACATGCCACTATGAAGGCCATATTTGTGGAAATTTGCCTTTAACTATAATTGTTTTTTCAATTCCTAAATATCCTGCAGCTTGACAATATACATTATACAGCAATGTCATTCAAACCTCAGAAGAGATCAAAGATATTGGCATTTTCTACCCAAATAATACTAGAAACTTCAATGAGTTCAGAAGTGTGTAGATGGCAAAAAGTCAAGTGGTAGAATGGCAATTAAGTAGTTAATGTGATAAATGTGGACCATGAGACTAGATGGGTTAGCCCACAGCAGTCACACTTTGAAGCCTGAATGCTTCACTTGACTATATGTACTTCGAACTACAAGTTCATATATAATGATCCAAGAAACTGGTGTTATTGAGACTAACTTTATAAAATGGCCCATGAAAACAGGTGTGGCCAGAAATCCTGTATCTGTGGGAAGGGTTAAATTGAATCACAAGCAAGAATATTAGTAATCAAATCACAGTCACCACTTCTAGCAGTGCAAGCAATAATAATAAGCTAGAATGATGACAAGTTCTAGATAAAAAAGCTTCAATGAAAAAGGTTCCTGAGTTTAGTTGTCCTGTAGCACCCTGGGAGAATGTCTTCTTTCCTAGGTCTATGGATGCAGATGTTTAGTTTAAAGGGCCAAACAATTGGGCCGTATATCGAAATTACTGACTGCCTATCTAGGCACAGTAAGAAATATTATAAATGGTTTCCATTGGTCCATCCCATTACTGGAGAAACAACTAAATATGTCATTAATGCCAGGACTAAAATGTCATTATAATATATTCTGGATGGTACTACTTATTTCTAGTTGGCTAGCTAGTTTTTAAAGAAAATCAGCCATTTAGATCCCACACTTAAGGTATTGAATTTTAGGAAATATTGTCCAGCAAGGATGTTGAAGCATGACTGACCAAATGAATTAAAACTACTCTACTAAATAAAAATATCATGTTAATGTGTTTGGGAGATTAAGTCATTTATCTTTACCATCCACTGGATTTGACTTTGGGAGCAGATTCCCGCAAAATAACGAAGAGGGCTTCCAAGGGCTGAAGGTTACACAGTGCTGCAAAGGAAAATAGGTAAGTTTAGAATGAATGAGAAGGGTAACTACAGAGCACACTCTTTATTACAGAAAGGATTCTAAGTGTTCTTTCACATGTTATTGTTGAATAGACACTAAGGAACAAGTAGATATAAAAAATATGCAGATAAAAATATGTAGATAAAAGAAATGGAGCTGCCATTTGACCCAATGATCCCACTTCTGGGAATATGTGCTAAGAAGCCTGAAACACCAATAAGAAAGAAAATATGCAACCCTATGTTCATAGCAGCGGTATTTACAATAGCTAAGATCTGGAAATGGCCCAAGTGTCCATCAGTAGAAGAGTGGATAAAAAACTGTGGTACATTTATATAATGGAATGCTATACAGCTGTAAGAAAGAAAGATCTCTTACCCTTTGAGATGACACGGAGGGACCTGTAGAGTATTACGCTAAGTGAAATAAGCCAGTCAGATAAAGATAAATATCACGTGATCTCACTTATTTGTAGAATAAAATGAACAAAATAAGCTGATGAACAAAATAGATCCAAAGACATGGAAGTAGAGAACAGACTGACAAACCTCAGAGGGAGAGGGGTTGGGAGGAGAGATGAACCACATAACTTATATGCATATATGCATAACCAATGAGCACAGGCAACAGTGTGGTGAAGGCAGGGGTGGGGTGGGAGTGGGGAGGAGGGGGTCAATGGGGGAAATGAGAGACATATGTAATATTTTCAACAATAAGGATAATTTTAAAATAAATAAACAAATAGCCCTGGCCTGCTTGGCTTAGGGGTTAGAGCGTTGGCCCGTGGACCACAGAGTCCTGGGTTTGGTTCCTGCTAAGGGAATTCTACAGGAGAAAAGATAAATGAAATGCAATTAAGTAAGATATTAGAGGTAGAATTCAGAGTAATAATTATGAGGAAGCTCAACTGCATGAGTAGAGAGCTCAACAGCATGAGTAAACATAAAGAAACATTGAAAACCAACCAATTGGAAATGAAGAATGACATAGCAGAAATAAAGGAATAACCAGCAGGGTAAAGGAAGCTGGGGATTGGATGACTGAATTAGAAGACAGGGTAGAAAAAAATCACCCAATCAGAGAACCAAAAAGAAAAAAAACAATTAAAAAAAAGGAAGACAGCCTAAGAGAACTGTGGAACAATATGAAATGTAACAACACCTGCATCACAGGAGTCCCAGAAGAAGAAGAAAATGAGCAAGGGTTGGATAACATATTTGAAGAACTAGTAACAGAAAAATTCCCTAATTTGATGAAGGAAAAAGGCATACAAGCTCAAGAAGCACAGAGAGGCCCAAGTAAGAAGAACCCAAAAAGGCCCAGACCAAGACACATAATGATTAAAATGCCAAAAAATAAAGACAAAGAGAGAATACTAAAGGCAGCAAGAGATAAGTAACAGGTTACCTACAAAGGAACCCCCATAAGGCTATCCCCGGACATCTCAACAGAAATACTACAGGCCAAAAGGGAATGGCATGAAGTAATCAAGGTAAGAAAAACAAGGATCTGAATACAAGACTACTCTGTCCAGCAAAGCTATCATTAAAAATAGAAGGTGAAATAAAGAGCTTCCCAGACAAAAAAAGTCTAAGGAAATATATTAGCTCCAAGCCAGCACTGCAAGAAATGTTAAAAGGACTGTTGTAATAAGCAGAAGAAATAGGAAGAGAAAAATAACCATAATAAAAAATGGCAATAAATAATTACATATCATTAATAAACTTAAATGTAAATGGAGGAAACACTCTGATCAAAAGACACAGAGTAGCTGAATGGATAAGAAAGCATGACTCATATATATGTTGTTTACAAGAGACTCACCTCACAACAAAAGACTCACATAGGTTGAAAGTCAAGGGATGGAAAAAAAAGTTCCAAGCAAATGAAAAGGAAAAAGAAAGCTGGGGTAGCAATACTCATATCAAATAAAATAAACTTCAAAATGAAGGTCATAATTAGAGACACAGAAGGCCACTACATAATATTGAAAGGATCTATCCAAAAGGAGGATATAACCTTGGTAAACATATATCCACCCCACATAGGATCACCAAAATACATTAAAAAACTTCTGGAGGACTTCAGATGAGAAATCAACAGCAATACAATCATACCAGGGGATTTCAACACCCTGCTGACATCACTGGATAGATCCTTTACACAAAAAATTAACAAGGAAACAGAGATTCTAAATGATGCACTAGATCAAATAGATTTAATAGATATTTACAGAGAATTACATCACAAAATTGCAGAATTCACATTCTTCTCAAATGCACATGAGACATTCTCAAAGACAGACCATATGTTAGAACACAAACTAAGTCTCTACAAGTTCAAGAAGATTGAAATCATATCATGCATCTTCTCAGATAACAATGGCATGACTAGAAATCAATTACAACAAAAACACACAAAAACATTCAAACATATGGAGGCTGAATAGCATGTTATTAAACAATGGATGGGTTATAAAGGAGATCGAGGAAGAATGTAAAAACTTCCTGGAAACCAATGAAAATCAACATACAACAACACAAAATCTATCGGACGCAGTGAAAGCAGCCCTGAGAGGGAAGTTCATAGCACTACAGGCCTACCTCAAGAAACAAGAAAAAAAAATTCTAATTGACTTTCTAACCCTACAACTTAAGAACTAGAAAGTAAACAAAAAGAAAAACTCAGAGCAAGTAAAAGGAAAGAATTATTGAAGGTCAGAGCAGAAATAAACGGCTTAGAAACAAACAACAAAAAAAAAATTCAAAAGATCAATGAAACAAAGAGCGGGTTCTTAGAAAAGATAAACAAGACTGACAGACCCCCAGACTCATCAAGAAACAAAAAGAGAGGACACAAGTACACAAAATCAGAAAGAAAGAAGTAACAAATGACACCACAGAACCACAAAGGGTTGTTAAAAAATACTATGAACAATTATACGTCATCAAATTGGACAATCTAGACAAAATAGACAAATTTCTAGAAACACATAGTCTCCGAAAACTGAACCGGGAAGAGATAGAAAACTTGATCAGACAAAGAATATCTAAGGAAATTGAAAATGTAATCAAGAAACTCCCAGCAAACAAAAGTTCAGGTGTGGACGGCTTCACAGGGGAGCTTTACCGAACATTCAAAGATCTAACACCCATTCTCTTCAAACTACTCCAAAATATCCAAGAAGAAGGTAGACTTAAAAACTCATTTTATGAATCCAGCATAATTTTAATTCCAAAACCAGATAAAGACACTACAAAGAAAGAAAACTACAGGCCAATATGCCTGATGAACATAGGTGCCAAAATCCTTAACAAAATATTCGCAAAATGGATCCAGCAACACATTAAAAAAATTATTCACCATAAGCAAGTGGGATTCATCCCAGGGATGTAAGGCTTGTACAATATTCACAAATTAATAAATGTGATACACACATAAATACAATGAAAGATAAAAACCATATGATTATATCAATAGATGTTGAAAAAGCATTTGACAAAATCCAGCACCCATTTCTGATAAAAACACTCAGCAATCTGGGAATAGAGGGACTATATCTTGACATAAAAAAGGCCATACATAAAAAACCTACAGCCAACATCATACTCAATGGGCAAAATTTTAGCATTTTCCTTAAGAACAGGAACAAGCCAGGTATGCCCACTTTTGCCACTCTTATTTAACAAAGTACTGGAAGTCTTAGCCACAGCAATTAGACAAGAAGGAAAAATAAAAGGGATTCAAATTGGAAAGGAAGAAGTGAAGCTGTCATTATTTGAAGATGACATGATATTGTACATAGAAAACCCTAAAGACTCCATAAATTTTTTTCCAGATTTAATAAATGAATTCAGCAAAGTAACAGGATACGAAATCAACATGCAGAAATCATTGGCAGTTTTATATACCAATAATGAACACACAGAAAGTGAAACTAGAAAAACAATCTCATTTACCATTGCAACAAAAAAATTAAGATACCTAGGAATAAAGTTAACCAAAGAAGTAAAGGATTTGTTCACAGAAAACTACAGGACATTGAAAAAAGAAATAGAGGAAGATATAAAGAAAAGTGGAAGCGTATACGTTGTTCATGGATTGGAAGAATTAACATCATTAAAATGTCCATATTACCCAAAGCAATCTATACATTCAATGCAATCTCCATTAAAATATTAACATCATAGTTCACAGAACTAGAACGAATACTTCAAAAGTTTTTACGGAACCAAAATTTTCCTGAATAGCCACAGCAATCTTCAAAAAGAAAAACAAAGCAAGAGGGATCACAATACCGGATATCAGGTTATAGTACAAAGCCATTGTAATCAAAACAGCCTAGTACTGGCACAAGAACAGGCACATAGATCAATGGAACAGAACAGAGAATCCAGAAATTGGTCCAAGACATTATGCTCAATTAATATTTGACAAAAGTGTCAAGAGCATACAGTGGAGTAAAGACAGACTCTTTAATAAATGGTGTTGGGATAATTGGAGAGCTACATGCAAAAAAAAAAAAAAAAAGAATCTAGACCACCAGCATACACCAAACATGAGAATAAACGCAAAATGGATAAAATACTTAAATATGACTTGTGAATCCATAAAAATCCTAGAAGAAAATATAGGAAACAAATTTTCAGACTTCACATGCAGCAGAAATTTCACTGATACAACATCTAACGCAAGAGAAAGAAAGGAAAAAATAAATAAATGGGACTACATCAAACTAAATAGCTTCTGTACATGAAAAGAAACAACCATCAAAATGGAAAGGGAACCCACTATATGGGAGAGCATAATTGCCAACAGTACATTAGATAAGGGGTTAATCTCCAAAATATATAGAGTGCTCATACAACTCAACAAAAGGAAGACAAAGAATCCAATTAAAAAATGGGCAGAGGCCCTAAATAGACACTTCTCCAAACAAGACATACAAATGGTCAAGAGGCATTTGAAAAAATGCTCAATGTCACTAACCATCAGAGATATACAAATTAAAACAACTATGAGGTATCACCTCACACCTATCAGAATGGCTGCCATCAACAAATCATCACACAACTAGTGCTGGCAAGGGTGTGGAGAAAAGAGGACTCTTGTATACTGCTGGTAGGAATGCAGACTGGTGCAGCCACTATGGAAAACAGTATGGTGTTTCCTCAAAAAATTAAAAATTGAACTGCCATTTGAGCCAGTGATCCCACTTCTAGGAATATATCCTAAGAAGTCTGAAACACCAATCAGAAAGATTATATATACCCCCATGTTCAGAGCAGCACTATTTACAATTGCTAAGATCTTTAAACAGCCCAAGTGTCCATCAATAGATGAGTGGATAAAAAAGCTGTGGTACATATACACAATGGAGTACTATGCAGCTGTAAAAAAGAAAGATCTCTTATCCTTTGAGACGACATGGAGGGACCTCGAGAGTATTATCCTAAGCGAAACAAGCCAAGCAGAGAAAGACAAATATCACATGATCTCATTTATTTGTGGAATATAAGGAACATAACATTCTGAGGAACAGGATAGACTCAGAGACGTGGAAGTAGGGTACAGACTGACAATCCTCAGAAGAGGAGGTGTGGGGGGAGGGAAGAGATAAACCACAGAACTTATATGCATGTACGCATAACTGATGGACATGGACAACAAAGCTGGGGATGGGGTGGAGGAGATGGGGAGGAGGGTGTCAATGGGGAAAAAAGGAGAAACATCTGTAACAGAAAAAAATTAATTAAAAAAAAGCTATGGTTCATATACACAATGGAATACTATGTAGCTGTAAGAAAGAAAGATCTCTTATGCTTTGAAATGACATGGAGGGACCTGGAGATTTTTATGCTAAGCGAAATAAGCCAATCAGAGAAAGACAAATACCACATGATCTCACTTATTTGTGGAATATAATGAACAAAATAAGCTGATGAACAAAATAGATCCAGAGACATAGAAAGAAGTAGGGTTCAGACCGACAAACCTCAGAGGAAATGGGCGGGTGGGGGGAGGGAAGAGATAAACCAAAGAACTTGTATGCATATACGCATAATCAATGGATATAGACAACAATGCTGGGGGGGGAGGTCGGGAGGAGGGTGTCTATAGAGGAAAAAGGAGAAATATCTGTAACAAAAATAAAGAAATTCCAAAAAAATAAAGATTTTTTGTATATCTCTGAAAGTAAATTTTGAAGACATAATAGAAATGTTAACATTTTAATTGTTTAGGGAACTACAGCTGACTAAAATAGATTGGACTTTTTATAAATAGAGTAAATTGGCAATTTTTTATATGTGGTATTTCTGTTGTTTATGAAATCAATTATCTGTACTGATGAATGAAGTCCTTGTCATTTTATTTTGCAAAGTAGTGTAATGTTGCTTGTCTTATCTGCTATATCTCATATTTCTTCATAAAGTGTTTTTTATAAGTATATATATCTATATATATAGATATATATATATATAGGATGAAAAATAAGCTATTGATAGTATAATAAAGATTTTAACTATCTGGCAATTCAAGTTTGTGCCCAATTACTGAACTTTCATCCCTTTTACAGACACACAGCCCTACAAAGAAAAGCCTATTTCAGTCTGTGCTATATAAATTAATTACCTCATTGGTTTGAGAAGTGTACACTTTTCTATAAGCGTTTAAGTATGTGTCTCACTTCACTTGTTTCCTCTTGTGTTTTGATTAAAGAAAACTGGCAATGCAAAAAATTCCCAAAGGAGAGTCATAGTGTAGATGTCATCTAACACTTCAAGTGTGTCATTCATGTGAAAACAATTTGTTATTAATGCCCCTTTAACGTCATCCTTCCTGTCCCAAAATACATCTCCAGAAAAATTACAATGCTAAACCAGCCTCTCGTAGCAGTAGAAAAATGCTCCCAGAGAAATTTCATTAGAGTGATATAAAGGCAATTGTTCAAAGGTCACGCTTTTGTTTCAATTACACGGGTATAAATTAAAAGAAAGTGCAGGTTTATAATTGAGGGCAAAATGAGATGCAAGCTCAAAATATCAGGATCATATTTGACTGTCTTCATTCCTTTATTGTGTCCAATCCATCATCAAATTCTGTCCTTTAAACATATGGCAAATGAGTTTGTACAATATTAAGCAGTTGTCATTTATTAACATCTGAGCATCATTCAGTCAACCAATAACATCTCTAGGGGTCAAGAGTTAGGGCATAGACTAGGTAGGTTTACATTAAGGGAAAGGAGAAGTGCACAAAGGAATGGGTGGATAAAAAAAAGGTCTATCAGACAGCAATTGTGGAGGTTTCCTATATGGCCTAATTTTAGGAATATCAATAAATGCCCCCTTCACACCATATCTTGTACTTAACATTGTCTACATTTCACCATTACAGGATCATTCCTTTGAAATAGCAAACCTCCTTTAAAAATACATCTCTTGATGGGTTTCAAACATTAAACTTGGAGTATTGAATTAATTTAAATAATGTGTTTTATTCCTATAATATATTGAGATCTGAAGAAATCTTCTGAATACTGAAGAAATGGATATCCTAATGAGACAGCATTAATTTTGTCATGAGACAATAATGTAAAGATTGATCTGTGTATAAGGGAGGGACACTATAAGAAACAAAAGTAGGACTGTAAAAATGCATGGCTGACAATATTAAAAATAATCTCTACAATACCAACACCAAGGTGAATGCTAAAATAGAAAAATATATACTTTAGATTAAGGTAAATTGGCTGATGTAGATCCTTGTCAAGAAAGGAGAGTTGCAGTAAACTGTCAACCCTATCCTGCTTTTTCACTAGTCAACAATTTACTTTTCAAATAACAACAAAGAAACTAAGAACTGCATCTATTGAATCTTTTAAATATATATATATTTTTTTTAATCCTCACACGGGGACATTTTTCCATCTTTTGTTCAGATAGAGTGGGAGGGAGAGAGAGAGAAACAGAAAGATCGACGTGAAAGGGACACATCGAGTGGCTGCCTCCCGCATGACCCAACCAGGGGCCGGGGACAAACTGCAACCGAGGTACGTGCCCTTAGTGGGAACAGAACCCGGGCCTCTCTGGACCGCAGGCTGACGCCCTAACCGCTGAGCCAAACCGGCCAGGGCAAAAAATATTTTTTCTTTATTGATTTTTCAGAGAAAGGTTGGGAGAGGGAGAGAGAGATAGGAATACCGATGAGAAAGAACATCAATTGGCCACCTACTGCATGCCCCACACTCGGGATTGGGCCCACAACCTGGGCATGTGCCCTGACCAGAAATTGAACCAGTGACCTCTTGGTACATGGGTCAACGCTCAACCACTGAGCCACACCGGCCAGGCCATCTACTGAATATTAATTGGCTTATGATATTCTGACATTTGAACAATTATTGGCAATTTTCTGGCTTTGGCTTGGAAGTCTTCACATTGTTTGAATTCCTACAAAGAACCCAAGGACATAAGAAGGTCTTGGTGAGCAATGGTCCACATCTTCTCTCCTCTGAGAGCCCTTATAGCACCTTTCATAAGAAGTTATTCTCCCTCTCTATTTACTTCTCTGGGAGAGACTCACCAAAGAAGTGAATTTTGTTATCTGGACCTCAGAGACAATTATCAAAGAACTATTACATCGAAAGGCCATCCCCTCTGAAATGATAATTATAACCTGAAGGATTTCTGCAGTTAAATAGATGAAGATAATTTCCAAACAAAGTTAATACTCCAGGCAATAAAGGAGAATGGTGAGAAACAATTATTATTTTTTTTTTTTAGCAGTGTAGCTATTTTAAGTTATATATGACCAAAAGTCACACCATCCCAATTACTTATGCAGAAGTGCTGATCCTACTTTCTCTCATTGAGAGTTAAGAATCTTTTGGCCCTCACTTGTCTTTTGCAAGATGTTTGCCATTTGGGTACTCTGTGCAAAACTTCTCTACACTCCTGTGAGTTTGCTCATTACCCATTATTCTCCTATAATTTTATACTTTAGAATTAAAAAATGAAACAAAAAGGTGAAGTAAGAAGTACAAATCTACAAAACTCAGAAAGCTAGATTTTTAAAAAGACATGGTGAGGAATAATCAGAAACAACAGAAAAAAATATACTACTTGATGCAGTCATGAATATTAACCAAATACATGCATTACATCAATACTTGTATGAAATACCATATTGTGTATTGGGGGGAGAGAGAGAGAGAGAGAGAGAGAGAGAGAGAGAGAGAGAGAGAGAGAGAGAGGAGAAATGGGGGAGGAGAAGGAGGAGAGGCGGCAGAGGTGGAAGGAGAAGGAGAAACCTGCTGCTCAATCTAATATCATCTAAGCATGTTCCCTTCACAGATAAATAATCAAGCAATGGTGAACAGTGATGTGCATCTTCTCAGTCTCATTTAAATTTTATATATGTAGCATATGTAACTTTCTCCATAATTTATTTTTCACTCAGTCAATACAGATATTTTGTAGTTTTTTGAACACTAAAGGAAAGGCAGGAGCGACCTGATCTCAACATCTATCCCAGCTTTAATCCAAGCCCCAATTGTGATATTCCAAGGGACACTAGCAATTCTTAAAAATTATATTACTACTATTTAATCTCATTGAATTTGTTCCCTTTGGCCTTGAAATACAGTAACATGATAGTCCAAGCTTATAAAGCTTGGTGTGTGGACATTGTGCAGAGGGAGCATGCACGAACATAGGAACCTATAGGATCTGCTTGGAGAGGCAGAAGCAAAGCAATCCCAACATACACTCCACCCCAACCCACCCCCAACACACACTCCAGGTATTTCTCTCATTTCTCATCCGACAATAGCAGAAATGTATTTATCATCTACATTTTTGGGTTTAGGTAATTAGGGCAGTAAGTATGATCTACCATACATTAGATGGTTGTCAATAATTTATACCCAAGTTCACATTTAATTTTCACTCTCCTACCAGAAAGCAGTGTCCTGAAACAGGATGCTGATAGGTCCTTTAAATGATGAGGAGGAGAGGAAACAAGAGGAAATGGAGCCTTCTAAGCTCTTAAGGGTACTGGAATGGCTGAAAGGAGCAAGAAGGCACCAAAGGTAAACTGACGCCAAAGGAAATAAAAAGCTTACTTTCCAACATTGTTGAGAATTGGCTCAATTTCAACCAATCACTGGAATATTTTCTCAACTGTCACTGTCTGAAGTCATATCAGTACATGGCAGTAAATGTTCTGGAACTTAAATGTTCCACTTGTCAATCAATATTTATCAAAATACCTTTAGATTCTGGTGGATCAGGACTGTCAGGACCAAATAGTATTGAGGCTAAATTGAAAGAATACTCAATGGGCCTAAAATGAGATACATAAAAGAGAAAAGCAAAATCTCTTTTTATAGACATAGTTGGCCATTCTCACTGGAGCATTTAGTAATCACCAAAAAGGCTACCATTTATAGTTTGGCATATAGTGTGGCACTTGTATGGCCAGTACAAGCTGACTGATACAAGTGGCATATTTGAACAATATATTTCCCTGTTCCCTAACTTTTAACAAACATCAAATATTTTTACTCACGAGGAGCCCCTTCAGCCATTTCAATAGCAGTGATTCCCACGGACCACACATCACTCTGCAAAGGAAAAGATGATCCAAAAAAAGTCACTGAAAATTAAGAAACTTACAGTATTTAGACTTTCTAAACAATCTTTGACTGAGGGGGTGATGGTGTTAATGCCAGAGCCATTTTATGGGTTTTCTATAGACTGTTGTTATAGGAAGACATTATCTGAGCTTGTGACCAGCTAGTACTGTTCCACACAAGTTGACAACGGATAGGGTTAAGTGTAAGAAGAATCATCATTAATATACTGCTATTATTGCCTTAATGGAAATACCTAAAGGAATATTCTGTAAAGAAATCCTATCATATAAACCTACTCACTAAATGTGCAATCTTAGGTAAACAATTTAACTCTCTGTGGTTCAACTTCAACCTATGCAAAATGGAGATAATAATGGTATCCACTTATAAAATTGATATATATTAATAAAGTTATATATATATATATATATATATATATATATATATATATATATACATGTTAAGAACTTCCTTGAATATGGTAAATTGGGGATACAATTATTATAATTCTAAGAAATTATATTTAAGGAGGTTCTAGGGAATTATCCTCACTACTATTAAGTATACTTTGTTTTTTAGAATGTGAAAATGGCACAGGGCTAGAAGTACACTTTGGCTGGATGACTCCTAATCAAGTTAATTGAATTCTTAGAGCACCAGTTTACAGATCTCTTAGCTTCAAAGGGTTGTTGTAAGGGTCTAAGTTTAAGCTTTCTTTAAATTATATGGAGCTGAACATTAAAAATAAATCATTAATATTGTGAAAATCCTTGGAAGACTGAAAAATGTTGTACAACTATAAAGCATTATCTTTACAGTAAGCCACTCAAAGAACAGTATGTTTCCATGGTCTCCATAGCCAGTAATAGCACTGGACTATATACTAGCTTTTCAATAGATCTGCTTGCTGATCAAGCAGAGGATATTTAAGGGAAAGGGAAAATAGATGAAACCTGAATTAATCAACTTCAAGTATCTAGCCCTAGGTTCCACACAAAATGAAACCACAGTTAGTTGTTTGGATGACTTATGATGTAGAGTTAGTGTGGTTTTTCCAGTCTATAGCAAATGGAGATTTTTATTTCCACATCAACTCTTTAAAATGTGTACATAGATGTATATAGTCCAAATTTAAGCTTCAGTGGAAATTTTAATAAATAACATGAATTGTTACTTAATTTGTCTATTCTACTGATTTTTTGTGGTTTGGAGTTGAACCATGCCAAGGATTTTCTCAATTACCCTGAGCAATGAAATTAACTTTGTTCTTTTTGGATCTAAGTTACTATGGGGATTAATAATTAACTTTACATTTATTCATTTTTAAGTTTACAAAGCCCTCTGTCCCTGAAAGTTAAATTTCCACATAAAGCTACATAATATAATATTATACCAAGAAGTTGTAAGCAACATAAACTAGACATTCTTCTTCAAATATGTATAACTCCCAATGGTCTAAGTTGTCTACATTCTTAGAAAATATTATTTTTCTGTGTAAAATCAAACCACATATAGGAATAGTGGCTAGTATTTCCTACTAGAATTTAATGTGAAAGGAAGAACTGCCGGCCTTTTAATCTTTCATTTTATCATTTTAAAATAAACATTAGTTAAATGTGCTTTCCAAATTTTGATTCCCACTATCTGAATCCTCACACTTACTCTGTAATCATAGGAGCGTCTAGGGTCCTCATCACAGTCAATCACCTCAGGTGCCATCCAGTATGGTGTCCCAATGAAGCTATTTCTTCTCCCATTAGTTCTGCTCACCTGGGCACTCACTCCGAAATCCACTGCAAAATTCAACATATGTCAAAATAATTAATCAGTAACAAAAAACTCAAAAAGTTATTGTGTTAACTTATTTTTTATTTTATTTTTTTACCCTCACCTGAGGACACTTTTGCATTTATTTTCAGATAGAGTGGGAGGGAGAGAGAGGAAGAGAGAGAGAGAAACATCGATGTGAGAGAGACACATCGAGTGGCTGCCACCCACACGACCCCAACCAGGGCCGGGGACAAACTGCAACCAAGGTACGTGCCCTTAGCGGGAACCAAACCCAGGACTCTCTGGTCCGCGGGCTGACTAACTGCTGAGCCAAACCGGCCAGGGCGTTATTGCGTTAACTTAGAAAGAAAATACAAAAGCCACAATGGATAACAGATTTTTATTCCAGTCCAGCAAACTTTACCATGAAGTCTACTCCAGGAATACAGAGAAATATGATTTTTCTGCTATTTATATTGGAAAGAGACTCAGCAGTGCTATTATAAATCTACAGTAGGTTTGGCTGAATGTTTACCATGAATATTAAAAATGAAGTTCCATCAGTATACCCTAAACCTCTGAAGTGATAACATATGTAGTGTCTGGACCTGTCACCAAGTTGGAGGAAGACCAGCACTTCAAGCAACATCTAAGAAATCTAAAACCTAGTAGTAGTTTATTAGGAAGCCTCACTCACAACTTTACAAATTCCTATCACACTAATAAAGAAAAATGAGTTTTCTGCTAAAATTTAAGTTATTCTACAGATCTTCTGAATCAGATGCAAATATTTACTATAGTATACGTCTCTTAGCTTGCACTATAAAAGTTCAGCCTTCTATTCATCTGTGGGAAAGATTATATGAAAATATTTAGTATAGTATCCCAAGAAACAGACAGAAAAAGGCTAAAGTAGACTGGGATAATTTAGTCAAGAATAAATAAGACAAGGGTTAAAAAAATGAAGTAGATTTTCTAATTTAGAATGGTTTCCAGAAATCAAGAGAATGGAGAAAACACTGACTGAAAAGTAGTTTGAAAAATTTAGAAAAATTAAAAAGTTAAGCATGTAAGGCAGTCTTTAAGGAAAAAAATCTAACAAGAGCAATAAAAAAGTCCATAATATGTGAAATTCATCATTGGGTGTTGCACAATCTCCTTATCTAGATTATTTTTGGAGAATAGGTTAAAGCAGAGCTCAGCATTCTAATTATCCCTGAAGGCCAACTTTAAGGGCCAAGAAGTATCTATGAAAGACATAAACTGATATAAATGTTTGCAGGGAAGAAAGTGAAAGGAGAAAAGACTAGAAGAAAGAATGATCAATGGAATAAAAGGGAAAACAAAGAAAAGCTGAAATTATAAGTAGAGATCAGACTTCAACAGTGGCATAATTTAACTTTTTCTTTAATGATGTAAGGACCAGAATATGATGATTATTGATCAATTGCAATACACTAATTTTCCAGTCTCTTTCTTTTCTGTGACTACGTTTGGCTGTCACTGGGTTGCCTTCCTTAGAAAATGTTGCTTAAAAATATGCTGGAATATTATAAATTTGAAATCACATATACAAGGCTTATGTATAAAGTAAGTCCAAATAAATTCTAATCCAATGTTAAAATGTCTCTCAGAATAAAGTAAATGAGCTTCAGTGTATGGACTTTGTGACAGATTTTTCTGTGGCTTTTCACTTACTTAAAATCTTCTGTGTTGTAAATGGTAGGGTTGGCCAGCAACTTAACCCAAATATATGGGAGTTCTGCCACATGTAAACAAACATAATATATAACCTTGTGACAGTCTATCTATCTTGCACATTTGAATGTGAGATTCACATTCCTTTCATGTATTTAACACAGTGTCTTAAAATTGTTTCCAGTTTTGTAGATTTTACACCCAAAAGACATAATACATTTTCTTAAAATTATTTTTACTTATTTCAAGAACAATTTCCTCATGATTCTTCTACAAATATTCAGTGAAAAACATTATCAATAAATGAACAACATCTCTATTCTGGTTGTGTTTGTTTAGAAGGAAAATGGGAACTATCTTAAGGTCATGCTAGAGACATGGTTGGAAAGAACTGAGATGATTAAAAAATAAGACAACATCTGATTCCAGTGATTTACGTTCTATATCAATGAGATTATCTGCCATTACACAGTACTGACCTTATTCATATGGTATTATTTAAAATCCAACCAATAATATTTATTTTAAACTTTAGAGGATATAATATATTGTGCCATATGTTCTTGTGAGACAAAGTATGTGGTTATTTTCAAATAAATCCTGCCATTCTGAGCCCTGGAACAGAAAGCCAGGGACTTTCTGGTCTTTTGATTTTTAATTCTGAATTTGATTTGGATATTACTGCAGCATCATTTCTAATTGATATCAGTTCTTTAAATATTTGAGGAAAATTCCAAAGAATCAATTTGTGCCTAAGTAATTTAAAAGTTCTTTGATATTCTTGGGAAAGTATGGCCCTGTATTATGGAAGAAATGACTTTCTGTTTGATCCCTGTCCATGGCCCAGAGACTTGCAAATGATACATACTCATTTAAATTGTTGAAATAAATATAATAGCTAGGTCTAACAGAGGGTAAAGCAATGACCAAAATGTAAACCTCCCATTATAATTTAAAAGTTTGTTTTACTTATATGATTTCAGAGAAGCAGTTAGGTGCATCTTTGTCTTGCCCCACCTCCCTTCCCAAACAAATTTTTAAATTTAAACTGGTTTTGCTGGCAAGGAAGACACAGCCTAAACAAGTAAAGAATATTGTTAGGAACTTGATATGAAACACAATTATCTTAAAGGATTTTTCTCCAATAAGATATTTGGGGCTTCACTTAAAGTATTGTAAAAATAAACTTACCTAGTTTTACTTCAGCATTATGAGTCAATAGCACATTCTGACCTTTGATGTCCCGGTGAATTACACGGTGTGCATGAAGATGAGCTAAGCCCTGCATATAATATATTTATTTTTAAAATTCCATCAGTATATATATTTTCTCTTCTTATTATACTGTTATTAATATATTTGGAAAATGTTTGGTAATATAAATGGCCTAGATTTGAATTTTTTTCAGACAAAATTCTTTCTTTAGGCTGGAATTACTATAACCAGGTCCCAGAAATACTACTTTTGGCTGTAAGGAAAGGAAAATAAATCAGGACACCCAAGAAAGACAAAGAACACCAAAAAGTAATATTTGTGTATACATTGGGCCATTTACCCTCTTTTCTAGCCTCCATATTTCCAACAAACCATAAGAGTGAAAACCTGAACATCTTAAAATCATAGTTCAGTCATTGTTTTGCTCCACTCTTCACCCAGCCATTTGTTTAGTCCAAAATATTTTCTAGTCAACTTTGTAGGCTGAGAATTTGGAGGAATGTAGAAATTCATTTTAAAGCATTTGCAACTTGTATTGGCTTATCATGCTGGCTCCACTAAAACTAACCCATGACCTGGATAACGGGTGACCTTAACTTCAGTGAGATTATTCCAGATGCTAACTGGTGATTAATAACAGAAGTAACAGTAAAGATAGCTACTATTTATAGAGTTCTTATTCTTTGCCAAGTACTGTGATAAGTGCTTTACATGCAATAAATTATTAAATTATTACAGTGACCCTTTGAGGAAGGTGCTAACATCACCCCATATTATAGATGAGAAAGGTGAGATTTGAAGAAATTAAGTAACTGACTCAATGACACACAGCTAATACATAATGACTCATAATTTAAACTCAGTCTAGAGTTTGCACTCTTAACTATTTACACTATTACCACAAGTAATTTGAGGAAGGATATTTTAATTTTGTATCAGTGATTCTGTTTAGTTCTGTTAATATTTTTCTTGGGTGTCCTTAAGCACTTAAGCCACAAGGAAAATTTTGAGTTAGATCAAGAAGATTGTCACCTTCACCCAATTTGGTGTTCAAAATAAAGTTTGAAAAGTAGGTAATTATTAAAAGAGGATATCTGTCTTCCAAATGATTGCAGATGATTTGAGACCATTCTATAAAACACTGCCTTCTGTCTCACCTTCATCTTAATCTAATGACAGTGCTATGTTTTAAAAAATAACTCTAAAATCATAACACAATAAATACTCCAAGTGGTTATGACCATGATCCATTCAACACAATAATTACATTTGACAGAACCATTAAAGGTTATGATTTGGAAGGATCTGGTTACTAATCTTGTGGTCTACTTTAAAGTTTAAGCACTTCGCCTGAAAATGTGCTTTTTCTAATCCCTTTTGGTCTGTTTTGGTATACCGATTCAGAGGTTATGCTAAGAATTCTTAAACCATCCTATATGAACAGTTGTAAGGTACATTGTATATATAACTCCCAGGTATTTTCAAGGCTAGAATACAATAACTATATGAAGACTCACCTGAAGTATTTCTCGGCAGATATAAGCAATCCAGTCTTCTTTCAAACTCTGATTTCTGGTCATTCTCACTACATCAGTGACTGAGCCTGCTGCACATAACTCCATCACCATCTGCAAGGAAGCCAGCGAAGGATCAATAATTAGAAAATAAATCTCTGAAAATATCTGGAGAGTTTTAGTCCATATGGCTTGCATTTATATATAATGATTAGAGCTTAAGACACTGCAAAGACTGGCTCGATTGTCTTATGGAAGACTCTAAAAGCTAGTGGAATTAGAAAGAGTTGAAAAATGTACCATAGCTTTTTTATCCACTCATCTACTGATCAACACTTGGGTTGCTTCCAAATCTTGGCTATGGTAAATAATGCTGCAATGAACAGAGTGGTGCATATATTGTTTCAGGTTTCTTCAGATATATTCCTGCAATTCTCTGATGATTAGTAATGTTGAGCACCTTTCCATATGTCTGTGGGCCATCTGTATGTCCTCTTAGGAGAAGTGTCTATTCAGATCCTTTGCCCATTTTTTAATTGTGTGTGTGTGTGTGCAGTTTTGTTTTGTTTTGTTTTTGTTTTTTTGGTGTCGAGTTGTATAAGTTCTTTATCAGTAGATAAGTGGATAATAATCTGTGGTACATTTACACAGTGAAATACTATTCAGTTATTAAAAGAAGGAAATATTACCTTTTGTGACAGCATGGATAGACTTGGAGAGTATTACGCTAAGTGAAATAAGCCAGTCAGAGAAAGACACGTACCATATGATTTCACTCATATGTGGAATTTAATGAACAAAATAAACTAATAAACAAAATAGAAACAGACTCATAGACACAGAGAAAAGACTTACAGCTGTCAGAGGGAAGGGGTTTGGGGTGCTGGGTGAAAAGGGTGAAGGGACTAAGCAAAGAAAAAAAGCTTCATAGACACAGATAACATGATGGTGATTAACAGAGGGAAAGGGGGTGGGGGAGGACATAGTGGGGATAAATGATGATGGAAGGGGACTTGAACTGGGGTGGTGAACACACACAATACAATATACAGATGATGTATCATAGAATCGTACACCTGAAACCTACATAATTTTATTAACTAATGTCACCCCAATAAATTCAATACATATTTTAAAAAGAACTGGAAAAAATCCAAATATCTGAGGAAGGAGGGAAGACAGGTACCACACCAGGGATATTTAATCAGGAGTTGGGGTTTGAGCTAAGCCTTAAAGAAGAGGTATTGTTTGGATATGCTAAGAAGGAAGAATGTTCATTTTTTTGACAACAGAATGAGTACATGCCTTTAGAAAGAAGTCTGTGTAGGGGACAAATCTGAGTTATGGTTAGAGTGGAACAGAAACTGTTTTGGTTGTGTGATGTCTCAGCTTATGAAAGTGAATTCTCAAGTGTGACCTACCCATACGGAATAAGACCAAGGTATTTAATACTTACCCAAAGTTGGTGCCTCTGGCCAGAGGGGCTCAGCTTGAAAAATGCACCATAGAAGGACACAATGTTTTTGTGGAAAGAGTACTTCTTCAAAAGGTTGAGTTCAGTCCTGAGATCTTCTTCTTCATCCTGCAGAATAAGAATAGAAAAGAAAATTCTTATGCTACACCATTTAATGGCTGTGAGACTCTAAAATGCAGTAAATCAAAGAATGAGAATCCTATGGCAACCCGTTATACCATACAGCAATTTATTATAAAAGCTCAACTAGAATTGTCAGAGAATAGAAATCTCTGGTGTACTGGGAATTTGGGAGAAAAATAAAGGGTAGCTGAAGATCTTTTAATTCAATGGTTCTCAAAATGTGATCCTTGTACCAGCAGCAGTGGCCACTGAATGAAGTTTTCACTGAAGTGAATAACTCCAGATTTGTTTGTTTGTAACAGTTTTATTGAGATATAATTTACATACCATACAACTCGCTCATTTAAAATGCAAAATTCAGAGACCGGAAATGGTGGCGGAGTGAATGGAAGCTACACAGACGATCTCCCAGGGCCAAACGGGAATTACAACTAAAATAAGACAAATTGTCGGGAAAAAGCAACAGAGAAGCAGCGAGAGAGGATCATACAACCAGGGACACTGAATGAGAATGCTAGGATCTGCGGAGGCGCGTGAGGGTGGCAGGCTGGGAGCCCACGGACAGCAGCGGCCTTAGCTGTGAGCACCCACCCTCGGAGTTAAGAGCCCCAGCTGCTCCACAGCGAAGAGGGCCGGGACAGAGCGCTAAATAGCCACAGCCACTCACCTGGGGCTCCAGCAGAGGGAGGGCAGACTGGACTGGAACTCTGTGGGGACACCTGGGATTTGGAGGGCACTCAGAGTTTGTGCTGAGCTGTGGCCACAAAGGACGGTGGTGGTGGCCAGCCCCTCCTTCCCGGTTACACAGAAAGGCAGCCAAGTTTACTCCTTCCCGGAGCTGTGGCAGCCCCTCCCTTGGAGATTCCCAGGTGAGGAAAAGAGGTAAAGAAATGCAAATTGAGGCTCAATAACACCAACATCGGCCCCACCCTCGGGAAATCCTCTCACACTATAAACACCTGAGGGAGTTTCTCATTCAACTGAGATCCTAAGGCTTTTCAAGTAACTGAGGCTAATAGCCTCCAGGCAAAAAGCTAGAGCATAACTAAATCTTTCCTGAGCTTGCAAATCTACCCAGGAAAGTGAGACTTGAGAGTGGTGTTGAAGGAGGGCCCTCCACGCTCATCCAAACCCAGTAGAGGGAGCCACAAATAGCAGAACACGAACACCCACAGGGAAAATTTGGCAGGCTCCAAAACCCACTGAGATAGCAAAAATGGTGAAACAAAGAAACAAATCCCAAATGAAAGAACAAGAGAACTCTACCGAAGATGAGATAAATAAAATGCAGTTAAGCAAATTATCAGAGGTAGAGTTCAGAGCCATGATCTTGAGGAAACTAAACAGCATGAGTAAGGATATCGACACCATGAAAACCAACCAAGTGGAAATAAAGAATGACATAGCAGAAATAAAGAACACATTGGAAGGACTGACCAACAGAGTAGAGGAAGCGGAGGACCGGATCAGTGAATTAGAAGACAGAGTAGAAAAAATCAATCATTCAGAAAACCAAAAGGAAAAAAACAATGAAAAAACAGGAAGATAGCTTAAGAGAACTGTGGGACAACTGGAAACGTAATAACATTCGCATCATAGGAGTCCCCGAAGAAGAACAAGAAAATGAGCAAGGGTTAGAGAATATATTTGAAGAAATAGTGACAGAAAACTTTCCTAACCTGATGAAGGAAGAAGGCATTCAAGTTCAAGAAGCACAGAGAGCCCCAAGTAAGAAGAACCCAAACAGGCCCACACCAAGACACATAATAATTAAAATGCCAAAAATTAAAGACAAAGAGAGAATCCTAAAGGCAGCAAAAGATAAGCAACAGGTTACCTACAAAGGAACCCCCATAAGGCTATCAGCTGACTTCTCAACAGAAACACTACAGGCCAGAAGGGAATGGCATGAAGTAATCAAGGTCATGAAAAATAAGGATCTGAATCCAAGACTATTCTATCCAGCAAGGCTATCATTCAAAATAGAAGGTCAAATAAAGAGCTTCCCAGATGAAAAAAGGCTAAGGGAATATATTAGCACCAAACCAGCACTGCAAGAAAGGTTAAAAGGACTGCTGTAATTAGTAGAAGAAATAGGAAGAAAAATTGAACGACACTGAACAAAAATGGCAATAAATAAGTACATATCAATAATCACCTTAAATGTAAATAGATTGAATGCTCCAATAAAAAGGCACAGAGTAGCTGACTGGATAAGAAAGCATGATTCACATATATGTTGTTTACAAGAGACCCACCTCACAACAAAAGACTCACATAGGTTGAAAGTAAAGGGATGGAAAAAAATCTTCCAAGCAAACAGAAAGGAAAAAAAAGCTGGGGTAGAAATACTCATATCTTATAAATTAGATATCAAATTGAAGACCATAACTAGAGACAAACAAGGTCACTACATAATATTGAAAGGGTTTATCCAACAGGAAGATATAACCTTGGTAAACATATATGCACCCAATATAGGAGCACCAAAATATATTAAAAATCTTTTGGAGGGCTTCAAAGGAGAAATCGACAGCAATACAATCATAGCAGGAGACTTCAACAGCCCACTGACATCACTGGATAGATCCTCTAGACAAAAAATTAACAAGGAAACAGAAATTCTAAATGAAGCACTAGATCAAATGGATTTAATAGATATATACAGAGAATTACACCCCAAAACTGCAGAATTCACATTCTTCTCAAGTGCACATGGGGCATTCTCAAAGAAAGACCACATGATACGACACAAACTAAGTCTCTACAAGTTCAAGAAGATTGAAATCATATCAGGCATCTTCTCAGATCACAACAGCATGAAACTAGAAATCAATTGCAACAAGAACATGCAAAGACATTTGAAGACATGGAGGCTAAATAGCATGTTATTGAACAATGAATTGGTTACCATGGAGATCAAGGAAGAAATTAAAAACTTTCTGGAAACTAATGAAAATGAACACACAACAACACAAAATCTATGAGATGCATCAAAAGCAGTTCTGAGAGGGAAGTTCATATTACTACAGGCCCACCTCAAGAAAGAAGAAAAATTTCTAATTGACTACCTAACCTCACAACTTAAAGAACTAGAAAGCAAACAAAAAGAAAACCCTAGAGCAAGTAGAAGGAAGGAAATAGTAAAGATCAGAGCAGAAATAAACGACATGGAGACCAAAAAAACAATTTGAAGGATCAATGAAACAAAGAGCTGTTTTCTGAAAAGATAAACAAAATTCATGGACCCTTAGCTAGACTCAGCAAGAAACAAAGAGAGAGAACCCAAATACATAAAATCAGAAATGAAAGAGGAGAAGTAACAACTGACACCACAGAAATACAAAGCATCGTTAACAAATACTATGAACATTTATACGGCAACAAATTCGACAATCTAAGCGAAATGGACACATTTCTAGAAACACATAGTCTCCCAAAACTGAACCGGGAAGAGATAGAAAACTTGAACAGGCCAATAACAACGAAGGAAATTGAAGAAGTAATCAAGACCCTCCCAGCAAACAAAAGCCCAGGCCCTGACTGCTTCAAGGGGGAGTTTTACCGAACATTCAAAGAAGAACTAACACCCATTCTCCTCAAACGATTCCAAAAAATTCAAGAAGAAGGAAGACTTCCAAACTCGTTTTATGAGGCCAGTATAATTCTAATCCCAAAACCAGAAAAAGACACTACAAAGAAAGAAAACTACAGTCCAATATCCCTGATGAACATAGATGCCAAAATCCTTAACAAAATACTAGCAAATCGGATCCAGCAATACATCAAAAAAATTACTCACCATGACCAAGTGGGATTCACCACAGGGATGCAAGGCTGGTTCAATATCCACAAATCAATAAATGTGATACATCACATAAACAAAATGAAAGATAAAAACCATATGATCATATCAATAGACACTGAAAAAGCATTTGACAAAATCCAGCACCCATTTCTGATAAAAACGCTCAGAAAATTGGGAATAGAGGGATCATATCTCAACATTATAAAAGCCATATATGAAAGACCTACAGCCAAAATCATACTCAACGGACAAAAACTAAAAGCATTTCCCTTAAGAACAGGAACAAGACAAGGATGCCCACTTTTGCCACTCTTATTTAACATAGTACTGGAAGTCTTAGCCACAGCAATCAGACATGAAGAAAAAATAAAAGGGATCCAAATTGGAAAGGAGGAAGTGAAACTGTCATTATTCGCAGATGACATGACATTATACATAGAAAACCCTAAAGACTCCATCAAAAATCTACTAGACTTAATAAATGAATTTGGCAACGTAGCAGGATACAAAATTAATGTCAAGAAATTGACGGCATTCTTATACACCAATGATGAACACACAGAAAGAGAAACTAAAAAAGCAATCCCATTTACTATTGCAGCAAAAAAATTAAGATACCTAGGAATAAACTTAACCAAAGAAGTAAAGGACCTATTTGCAGAAAACTACAGGACATTGAAAAAAGAAATAGAGGAAGATGTAAAAAAGTGGAAGCACATACCTTGTTCATGGATTGGAAGAATTAACATCATTAAAATGTCCATACTGCCCAAACCAATCTATAGATTTAACGCAATCCCCATCAAAATACCAATGACATATTTCATAGAACTAGAACAAATGCTTCAGAAGTTCATATGGAACCAAAAAAGACCCCGAATAGCTACAGCAATCTTGAAAAAGAAGGACAAAGTAGGCGGGATCACAATACCAGATATCAGGTTATACTACAAAGCTATTGTAATCAAAACAGCCTGATACTGGCACAAGAACAGGCACATAGATCAATGGAATAGAACAGAGAACCCAGAAATTGACCCAAAACATTATGCTCAATTAATATTCGACAAAGGTGGCAAAAGCATACAATGGAGTAAAGACAACTTCTTTAATAAATGGTGTTGGGAAAATTGGACAGCTACATGCAAAAAAATGAAACTAGACCATCATCTTACACCATACACAAGAATAAACTCAAAATGGATAAAAGACTTAAATGTGACTCATGAATCCATAAAAATCCTGGAAGAAAATGTAGGCAACAAATTTCGGACATCATACGCAACAGAATCTTCACTGATATATCACCTAAGGCAACAGAAACAAAGGAAAAAATGAACACATGGGACTACATCAAACTCAAAAGCTTCTGCACAGCAAAGGAAACAACCATCAAAGTGGAAAGGCAACCCACTGTGTGGGAGAGCATAATTGCCAATGATATATCAGATAAGGGATTAATTTCCAAAATATATAGAGTGCTCATACATCTCAACAAAAGGAAGACAAAAAACCCAATTAAAAAATGGGCAGAGGACCTAAAGAGACACCTCTCCAAACAGGACATACCAATGGCCAAGAGACATATGAAGACATGCTCAGCATCACTAATCATCAGAGAGATGCAAATTAAAACAACAATGAGGTATCACCTCACACCATTCAGAATAGCCGCCATCAACAAAGCATCAAACAACAAGTGTTGGTTAGGGTTTGGAGAAAAGGGGACTCTAGTACACTGCTGATGGGATGCAGACTGGTGCAGCCACTATGGAAAACACTATGGTGTTACCTCAAAAAATTAAAAATTGAATTACCATTTGACCCAGTGTTCCCACTCCTAGGAATATACCCTAAGAAGCCTGAAACACCAAACAGAAAGAATATATGTACCCCCATGTTCATAGCAGCGCTATTTATAATAGCTAAGATCTGGAAACAGCCCAAGTGTCCATCAGTAGACGAATGGATAAAAAAGTGTGGTACATATACACAATGGAGTACTATGCAGCTGTAAGAAAGAAAGGTCTCTTATCCTTTGAGACTACATGGGAGGACCTGGAAACTATTATCCTAAGTGAAACCAGCCAAGCAGAGAAAGACAAATATCATATTATCTCACTTATTTCTGGAATATAATAAACATAACAGTCTGAGGAACAGGGTAGTCCCAGAGATGTGGAAGTAGGGTACAGACTGACAATTGCCAGAAGAGGGGGTGGGGGAGGGTAGCGATGAACCACAGAACTTGTACGCATGTACTCACAACCAACGGATATGGACAACAAAACTGGGGACGGGGCAGGGAGGGAGGGGGAGGAGGATGACAATGGGGGGAAAAGGAGAAACATCTGTAACAAAAATAAATTAATAAAAAAAAATTTAAAAGAAATAAAAATGGCCAATAAGCAGAAAAATAAATAAATAAATAAAATGCAAAATTCAATAGTTTTCAGTATTTAACAGAATCATGCAACCAGTACCACAATCAACTTTAGAACATTTTTATTACCGCAAAAGTAAACCCTGTACCCTTTAGCTAAATTCTGTCACACCCACATCTCAGCTTTAAGTAACCACTATATATATTTTTATCTCTGTAGATGTATCTATCCTGAACATTTTACATAAATCACAATCATAAAATATGTGGACTTTTGTGACTAACTTTTTCCCCAAAATTCATCAATGTTATAACACCTATCAGTATTCCATTCCTTTTCACTTACTATTCATTAAATGGTGAACATCTGGATTATTACTACCCTTTGGCTATTATGAATAATGCTAGTATGAGCATTCATATCAAGTTTTTGTGTGAATATATGTTTTCATTTCTCTGTTGTATATACTTAGGAGTGAAATTGTTAGCTCAAACGATAACTCTACGTTTAACATTTTGGTGAAATGCCAAACTGTTTGCCACAGTGGCTGTACCATTTTACATCTCCAACAACAATGATGATTCCAATTTATCTATCTCCTCACAAACATGTATTATTTCTGTTTTATTATTGTAACCATCTCAGTGTGTATAAGTAGTATCTAATTATGCTTCTGATTTGCAAATCTGTAATGACTAATAATGTTAAGAATTTTTTCTTTTTTAATTCTCACCCGAGGATATTTTTCTATTTCACTTCCAGTAGAGAGAAAGGGAAAGACAGGGAGAGAGAGAGGGACACATGGACTGGTTGCCTCCAGTACGGCCCCAACCAGGACCGGGGATGAACCGCAACCGACATACGTTCCCTTGGCTGGAATCAAACCCAGGACTCATTGGTCCACAGGCCGATGCTCTACCACTGAGCCAAACCGGCCAGGGCTATGTTAAGAATTTTTTCATGTGTTTCTTGGTCATTCGTATATGATCTTCAGAGGAATGTCTAATAAGAAATCTTTGCCCCTGTTTTTTAACTGTATTTTCCTTTTATTATTGAATTGTATGATTATTTATATATTCTAGATACAAGTATTTTATAAGGTATATGATTTGCAAATATTTTATCTCATTCTCTGGGTTGTCTTTCCACTTTTTTGAGTGTACTTTGAGGCACAATTTTTAAAAAAAACTTGATGAAGTCCAACTTATTGATTTCTTGTTTTCTATGTGATGCCAAATCTAAAGATCCATTGCCAAATCTGTCATGAAGTTTTACTCCAATATTACCTTGCAAACATTTTATAGTTTTAGCTCTTACATTTAGGTCTTTTATGCATTTGAGTTAATTTTCATATAAAGTAGGGGTCAAACGTCATTCATTTACATGTGGATATCCAGTTGTCTCAACATTATTTGTTGGAAAGACTATCTTGTCCGTGCGACTTGCCATTGCACCCCTGTTAAAAATCAGTTTACCATACCTATATAGAAATAGTTCTATTATATTGATCTACATATATGTTCATATTTATGCCTATACCACACAGCCATGATTAGTTTGTGTGATTAATTCGAGATTCATTGCATTTTAAAGGTACTGGTTTGATCTGTGGTGATGTTTTAAAAGATATGCTTCAAGTCATTTATTTTCTGATTATATATCACTGCACATTTTCTCCTACCAATGGTCACAGTTGGATGCATGTTTCTCCAGACTGTTTTATATGCTAATGCAGTAGCTAGAGATTATAGAGAGAGATAAATGGGTAGAGATATAATAAAATATTATATATATATATATTTGTTTTTTAATCTAAACAAGTTCATATTCTTATCACTATTTTGCTCTTTTGTAACTTGTATGTTTTATTCAATAACTAAAGAGCATCTTTCTATATTAATAAATATAAATGCTGTTCCTTTTTATGGATGCATAGAATTGCATAAAATAGAAATATGTGTCTGCAATTCAGGGGACAGGTTAGGGCTAGAGGTATTGTTTTTGAGGACTATTTATATATTGATAATTGATGCAATTTTGGGGGATGAGACCATCAAGGGAGAGTACATAATTTCAAGAGATATTTCTAGCAGAAGTCAGTATGATGTTATCAGAAAAGAGCATCTACTCTGAGCATTAAGACATCTCAACTTCAGCACTGATAGCCAAGGACTGGAAATAAACTTCTCAAGGTTCAATTTATCCTCAGAAATCTCATGGAGTATGGCATGTATTACTTATCTTTACTGAATGTTAGTAGAACCAAATTTTAAATATATTTAAAATTCTTTAAGTATTTGAAATAAGAATGCTATAAATATAAGATGTTATGATATAGCATCTTTGTTACTTGACTTTATTTGAATTAATCAGAGTGTTATCAGAAATATACACCTCTCTCTACTTTTTACCTTAATCTACAAACATCAGCAAACTTCATTTCTACCACATTTGTTATAATGGAGTGAAATAGGAAGCAAATAGCTTTCCCTAATATTCAACTATGTCTCCTTGTATCACGACAATCCAGTAGTTTCCTAATTCTTCTGTAACTTTTCTTAGCGAATCTAAAAAAGCTCTTCACTTCTTAATAATATGAAATAATGTCACTTGTTGTATATACATGTGTAATGTACTAGAGAAAAATATCTTAAAATATTAACTTAAAAAAGGTACTTAAATTGTTGGGAATTTTCAATGAACATATTATTTGTTTACTCATCTAGGTGTCATAGTCCTAACTTAAAGGAACTTACCAACAGAAAAATAAGATTCACATACATGAGTGACATAACCACTGATGAATACAAAATAGAACATAATGAAGTTGAGTGTGATTTGAAATGATTCAGGAAGTCATCTTGCACTTAACAAATGGATCACCACCAGGGTCTTTTTAATTCACTCTAAATTTCATTTGATTGTAATTTTTAAAGCCCTCTTACTACATGTATAAAAGTCCAATTTATATAACTTCTTCAGGAATATTCTTATTATACAAAGTGAAATATATTAATTGTATGTAAAGAGGAATTTTTAATTGAAGATACAGTTAAGCTCCTATTCTGATATCCAGTGAAAAGAGATACTATTGACTTCTTTGAGGTACTGAATTAGAAAAGGGCCAATTAGAATGAAAACCAACTAAAGGTTAACCTCGATCTTTAGTTCTCCCCAGAATTTCCTCCAGTTACCTTGACTTGATGGTCTGGGGTTAGGGGAAAACACATCTTATCTTTTGGATGAAATGGATAGATAACTGAATATATGCAGTCAGTTATTTTCCTTCCTTCTTAACTTATTCTCTAAGACCAAGTAGAAAAGATGGACAGTTACTTTTTATAGTTAGCTTAATTGTGGCTGGGATCTGAAATAGTTATGAAGTAACTAAGGTAAAAGCTAGTTTTTTTTTTTAGTGTCCCCAAGAATTCATAATATATTTTGTAAAAATAAGTTTGAAATCTTGGAGAAATGGCTGGGAGCTGCAGAACATTCTTTAGCATTTCCCTAGGATTTTTCAGTGGATTTACCAATAAACATTCAACTACTAGAGAACAAATCTAGACACCTATTTGTCTTTAGGGGGAAGAGGGTGGAGCCTGATTTATCTAGTTGGAAAACCTAATGACAGGTTTTCCCTTTGTATTAATTATATAATAAAGACATGGATGAATAAAACAGTCAACTTGGAACATGAGAGTTATATGAAGTTCAGGTTCTAATCTCATCCCATCTTCTAACAAGTCCTTTCTAATTCCCTTTACCTGTTTTCTAAAAAGCTAAAAGTTGACCCTGTGGCTTTCATTCTTGCCATGCAGGACCCTTAAACTTTCTGTTTCCCCTCTGATGTGGCTCTCCTTTGAAATGGTAACAATATCTGCCATGGCACAGAAATAAACCACAAGAAAGCAGAAATTCTCTGTGTACAAGGGCAGTGTCAGTTCCTAGTAAGGCAAGAGGTTTCTGCTAAGAGGAATAGACATTCAGTGCAATAAATAGGAATGAGATGATGGTGTGTGGATAAGAGAAGAAAGAACAAGTTAAAGAGAAGCAAGGGCCAGAATAAGTCCTTTGACTTGTTTGGTAGTTTGATATGAAGGAGCTTCTTTTTCTATCTGGGTTAGAAAGCTTATGTCCCCAAGCAAGAATAAGATAACAACTGGGCTCTAGGTAGCTATGTAGTTGCATTTGACCCTACTTTTTAACCCTATTTATAGGTAGGCCAAATATTCTGGTGTCATTTTATCTATGAGGAACCAGAGGCCTAGATGGGTAAGACTACTTTTCTCAAGAAGTTCTTGGCTATTTCGTGGTAGACTTGATATTTAAACTCATTTGTGAATTCCACATTATTGTTATTTCCATAAACCCCTGACTGAAAGAGATGGACGTGTGTGCAAGTCACAAACTTCTTTTCCCAAAGGATTCAAGATGACTTAGAGATGCTAACTGGCTGATCATCTAGCAGTTATTTTTCTTACTAAAATATATAATGAGATAATTCAAATTTCCCAACTAAAAAAATTTAAGAGTGGGTTTCCCACATAAATGTACATCCCCCCAAAACCAATAAACAATGATCAGATATGTTTGGAAAGATTCAGTGTGTTTGACATTATCAATTTACAGGAAGTTGAGCCTTATATCCCAGTAATATGATGTTAGCATTTTCTGGTTCAGGACCAGCTGATGCCAGAGTGGCCTGAATATCCTGATTTTTGTCAAGAAGAGGCTGTGGAAGAATGCCAAAACTTCCTTTGTAATTTCACCCAATTCTAGAATGAGAATCTTTTTCCCCATGGAAAGAATACCAGAGAGACTCTGGGGAAGATGTTTAAAGCAGTTTATTTATTTATTTGTATTAATTAATTTATTTTTGTTACAGATGTTTCTCCTTCCCCCCCCCCCCCCCCCATAGACACCCTCCTCCCAATCCTGGCACCCCTCACAGCATTGTTGTCTTTGTCCATTTGGTTATGCATATATGCATATAAGTCCTTTGGCTTATCTCTTCCCCGCCCCTGTCCTCCCTCCTCTGATGTTTGTCAGTCTGAACCCTACTTCTTTCTATGTTTCTGGGTCTATTTTGTTCATCAGCTTATTTTGTTCATTATATTCCACAAATAAGTGAGTTCATGTAGTATTTGTATTCCTCTGATGGGCTTATTTTGATTAACATAATACTCTCCAGGTCCCTCCATGTCATCTCAAAGGATAAGATATCTTTCTTTCTTATAGCTGCATGGTATTCTACTGTGTATATGTACCACAGCTTTTTTATCCATTCGTCTACTGATGGGCACTTGGGCTGTTTCCAGATCTTGGCAATTGTAAATAGTGCTGCTATGAACATGGGGGTACATATGTTCTTTCTGACTGGTGTTTCAGACTTCTTAGGATATGTTCCTAGAAGTGGGATCACCGGGTCAAATGGCCGTTTAATTTTTAATTTTTGAGGAAACACCATATTGTTTTCCATAGTGGCTGCACCAGTCTGCATTCCCACCAGCAGTGTACTAGAGTCCCCTTTTCTCCACACCCTTGCCAGCACTCGTTTGATGATTTGTTGATGGCAGCAAGATGTGAAGTAATACCTGATAGTTATTTTAATTTGCATCTCTCTGATGATTAGTGACATTGAGCACTTTTTTGTGTGTCTCTTGGTCATTTGTATGTCCTGTTTGGAGAGGTGTCTATTTAGGTTTTCTGCCCATTTTTAATTGGGTTCTTTTTCTTCTTTTTGTTGAGTTGTATGAGTACTCTATATATTTTGGATATTAGCCCCTTATCTGATGTATCATTGGCAATTATGCTCTCCCATATAGTGGGTTCCCTTTCCATTTTGATGCTTGTTTCTTTTGCTGTGCAGAAGCTTTTTAGTTTTATGTGGTCCCATGTATTAATTTTTTCCTTTGCTTCTCTTGCCTTAGGGATTGTAACAGTGAACATTCTGCTGCGTGTGATGTCTGAAATTTTGTTGCTTACATTTTCTTCTAGGATTTTTATGGATTCATGAGTCACATTTAAGTTTTCTATCTATTTTGACTTTTTTCTTGTGTATGGTATAAGTTGGTGGTTAAAGCAATTTATTAACTTAAATGTTTGATAAATCCAGAATTGGTCAAACAATTAGATCTTTCATACTTTAGATTTTACACCTTCTTGATCGAACAAAGCAAGTTATTATTCAGTACTACCTGTTTCATTTGGATATGCTTTGTCTCCTGAGATACACTGTAAATAAAAGAGGAACTTACTACTTACTAGAAAAATCATGAAGCTGTTTATCAATATCTTTCTAATATAACTAGAAAGGTTTTCTGAATGTGACTGTATAAAAGGAAAATGTTATTTTAATGTGCTTGATAACATATTTATTAAGCCACAAAAGTTTGAAAGTATTTGAGCACCAGATAGTTCACTGCAGTGGAGAAAAGTAAGAATAAAGATATATTGATAAGAGCAAGGATTTTGATTTTGGCCCACACAATACTTTAATCGTTCACCGACATGTAAATCATCGATGTTTACTGGAAAATAATTTCCTTTGCCTGATCTTATTCTAGAGCCAGCAGATTATTAGAGCCATAGAGACTGTTTTTTAAGGCAGTTAAAAAGCTTCAAGTAGAAAGCATCTTCACAGTCCTTCATGTATTTAAGTACTGTGCCAGATATCTGAAGTCTTTTAAGCTTGGTAGCTTGTTGGTTTTCTGTCTGCTATTGTTCTTAAAAAAAGGATAGTCCTTATTTGGCTAATATATAATTACAATGTTTCGTAGAATCACAATGGGGGAAAAGCCAGTCCAAAATACCATACAGAAAGAAGGTGTGAAAAAGGACTTTGCCAAGGCCAATTTTAGACAAATGTGCTCATTGTTCCATTATCTCCTTTGTTGCTACTCAGCTAGAATGCTCTATGCTTTATAGATTTACTCAGTCCTTCATCTACAGTCAACACTTACTTGTTCAAGGAAAAATTTCTTCTAGGCCCTCCTTTCTGATAGAAGCTAGTATTCAAACATTATGATTGACTTTATGTGAATATGTGCAAAGGTGTTGTTAATGTGTTGTTAATTTCAGACAAGAATACTTTACTGGTGGTCTTCTAAAGGTATTAATACACACATAGGGATTACTTTAAAATTGAACAATAAGGGAAGACTACTTGGGGGTTACTGAGGACTTTCAGTACTCACGCTGTATCTCCACCCGACAGACTTTTGATATTTATTCACTCTTACTCGCCTTCCTATTTCAGGTAAAGGGGTCTGCAAAACCAATAAGAAAATGTTTTTAGATCCACTGGTACACTCTGAAAATAATTTATTCTTTAGTACATTGTGGTCTTTTAGCACTAAATGGAAGAGTAACATAATATTATTCCTCTCTCATTTTTTGCTAATAGTTTTAACTAAAAAAGTACATTCTTATGTATGCAGAAACTTGGCACCAAATTCATAATAACAGATTTAACTGCTATATTAATGGTAAAATTACAATTTGATGATAATAAAGTGCTATTTCCCCCTTTATAAAACAAGGTAGTTGACACTATGTATGAGCTAAATATGATTTTTAAATATTTCAAAAGTTACTGTATTTATAAAGTAAATTAAATGTAGGCCAAGGCCCCTCAAGTTAAAACAAGGAATTAAGTATTTTAGAGAGTGTCACTCAAATAGTATTAGACTGATTATTGGAAAGTCAGGTTTGTTGGTCAAAATAAATCCACAAAACATCAAAATCCCTTGAAACTCACATTTATTTACAACATTTGACATTTACTGGCAATACAAAAAGCATGCAACTTTTTAAATAGTTTCAGCCACTCACTCCCTGCACAAATTGTAAAAGAACAGTTTATGGCATAGAAAACAGTTCAGTGACTATGTATAGTTTTTTAAACATAATATTTGATACTTTTCCTTTAGGGTTTAGTAAAGTGAAAATTTTTTTTTATCTTTGCTATGTTCATGCTAATATTATCTTGAGAAAGTGAGGCACTCATGCTAAAGAAAGAGAACATAAATCAGTGCCTAGCAAATTCTATGGCAGTATCTTATAAACTGTGACTCAACTTTATGAATGTTAGCAGTAACAGTGGCAATTAAACTGTCTCTCTTGCTCATCTGTCAGAAAATATAAGCAAAATATACATCTCAGACAAGTTCTTTCCTTCTACTTGTCATCAAGAATCTAATGGCCTCAATTTTCAAAAGGTATAGTTGGAAAGGGAGAAGAATATGATGGAACACAGAAGGATTAACACAATATTAGAAGAAATCTCCTCTTTGCTATCCCTGGTAACAGATAATCAACTAGAAATAGATATAAAAACAGACAATTTCTTCATTCTTATAAAATACCAAAATAAAAGCAATTTACCTGTAAATGTAATAAATTAATGAGTAGAAAAATATTGAATGATAAATATAATAAATCCATATTAACATAAGTATAATTATACATGTTAATGATTTAAAAAATAAAGCAATATTTTCTGAGCTGTTTATCCTTAGAACATACTCTATTAAGGGAATAAAATATAGACAGGATATAATATTACCTTACGAGCATTCATAACCTTAACAGCTGTAAATGCACCAGTTTTTTCATGAAGTCCCTGAAACACAGGATAGTAATAAACTTTAAATGTTGGCTATATAATCAAGCAGCAAGGTGAAAAATATTACACTTAAATAAGGTCAAACATTATAGCCTATCATGAAATATAAAATATTATATAGAGAGTAAATATAAGGTATTATAGAGAGAACAAAAACATTGAATTATGAACATTTTAAAGGAATGCCAAGTATTTCATTTAAAAAAATCAAGCAGGTTTATGGCGTAGCTTTGCTTTTTTCCATTTTTTGTTCTTTTTTTTTTCTTTATTTTTTTATTGTTGGAAGTATTACAAATGTCCCCCTTTTTTCCCCATTGACTCCTCCTTCCCACTCCCACCCCCCTCCTGCCTTCACCAGCCTAATGTCCATGTCAATTGGTTGTGCATATATGCAAATAAGCTTTTTTCCATTTTTATTAAAGAACTATTGACATACAATATTATGTTTGTTTCAGGTGTACAAAATAACAATTTGACATTTATATACCTTATGAAGTGATCACCATGATAAGTCTAGTCATGATGTGTCACCACACAAGTTTCTTACAATATTATTGATTATATTCCCTATATTGTACATTACATCCCCATGAGATTTCTTTTATAACTGGCAGTTTTTATTTCTTAATCCCTTTCATCTTTTTTTATCCAGTCCTCCAAGTCCCCTCTACTCTGGTAGCCATCAGTTCATTTTCTATATCTATGAGTCTGTTCTATTTTGTTTTGTTTGTTTTGTTTTTCTAGATTCCACACATAAGTGAAAATATAAGGTATTCAGTCTGTCTCTGTCTGACTTGTTTCACTAGCATAATACCCTTTAGGTCCATCCATGTTGGTGCAAAAGGCAAGATTTCAGTTTTTCTCATGGTTGAGTAATAATAGTACATTATCTATACCTCACATCTTTATCCACTCATCTACTGATGAACACTTAGGTTACTTCCATATCTTGGATATTATAAATAATGCTGCCATAAACATAGACACAAATGTATCTTTTTAAATTAATGTTTTTTGTTTTCTTCAGATAAATACACAGAAGTGGAATTCCTGGTTTATATGGTAGTTTACTTTATTATTTCCTTCCTTCTACTTACTTTGGACTTTATTTTTAATTTTTTGAGGAACCTCCATACTGTTTTTTGTAGTGGCTGCACCAGTTAACAAATCCATCAACAGTGTATACAGGTTCTCTTTTCTCCACATTCTCACCAACACTTGGTATTTGTTGTCTTTTTGGTAACAGCCATTCTGACCGGTGTGAGGGATATCTCATTGTCATGTTGATTTGCATTTCTCTGAAGATTAGTGATGGTGAGCATCTTTTCATGTGTCGGCCATCTGTATATCTTCTTTGTAAAAATGTCTATTCATGTACTCTGCCCATTTTTTAAATCATGTTGTTTGTTTGTTTGATGAGTTTTTTAAAGTTCTTTATAGGTTTTGAATATCAACTCCTGATCGAATACACCATTTGCAAATATCTTCTCCCATTCAGTAAGCTGCCTTTTCATATTATTGATGTTTTCCTTTGCTTTGCAAAGGATTTTTGTTTGTTTGTTTCATGTATTATTATCTGATAATTTTTGCTTTTGTTGTTATTGCCTGAGGAGTCATATTCAAAAAATTATTTCTAAGGCTGATGTCAAAGAATTTAACACCTGTGTTTTCTTCTAAGAGTGTTATGATATAAGGTCTCACATTTAAGTCTTTATTCCATTTTTAGTTTATTTTTGTATATTAGGTAAGACAGCAGTGCAGTTTAATTGATTTTGCATATAGCTGTCCAGTTTTTCCATCACCATTTCTTGAACGATTGCTTTTTCTCCATTGTGTATCCTTGCCTTGGTTATTGTAGATTAATTGATCATATAAGCATGAATTTATTTCTGGGTTTTCTATTCTCTTCCATTGATATATATGTCTGTTTCTGTGTTAGTACCATACTGCTTTGATTACTATACTTTGTAGAGTAGTATAGTTTGAACATGATGCCTCCAGCTTTGTTCTTTCTCATGATTACTTTGTCTATTTGGTATGTTTTGTGCTACATATAAATTTTAGGATTATTTTTTGTAGTTCTGTGAAAATGCCATTGGTATTTTGATAGGGACTGCATTTAATCTTTAGATTGTTTTGAGGACTATTAACATATTAATTCTTCCAATCCATGAGCATAGTATATCCCTTCCACTTATTGGTGTCATCTTCAATTTCTTTCATCAATGTCTTATAGTTTTCAGAATACAGATCTTCTATCTCCTTGGTTAAATTTAATTCTATGTTCTTTATTATTTTTAATGCAATTATAAATAAAATTGTTTTCTTAATTTCTCTTTCTGAGAGTTCATTATTAGAATAAAGAAACACAAATGATTTCTGTATATTCACTTCCTATCCTAAAACTTAACTAAATTTATTCACTAGTTATAATAAATTCCCATGTAGTCTTTATGGTTTTTTATATATCGTACCATGCTATCTGTAAATAGTGACAATTTTACTTCTCCCTTTCCAACTTGGGTGCCTTTTATTTCTTTTTCTTGTCTGCTGTGGACTAGGACTTCTAATATAATATTGAATAAAAATCATGAGAGTGGGCATCCTGGTCTTGTTCCTGATCTCAGAGGAAAAGGTTTCAGTTTTTATCACTGAGTATATTGTTAACTCTGGATTTGTCCTATATGGCCTTTGTCATGTTTTGGTATGTTTCTTCTGTACTCACTTTGTTGGGCGTTTTTATCATATATGAAAATTACATGATATCAAAGGCTTTTTCTGCATCTATTGAGATGATTATATGATTTTTATTCTCTGTTTTGTTAATGTGATGAGTCATGATGACTGATTTGTGGATATTGAACCATCCTTGCATCAAATGATTAAATTCTATTTGATTATGGCTGATGATCTTTTTAATGTTTGTTGAATATGGTTTGCTTATTTTGGGGGTAAATTATTGTATCTATGTTCATCAGGGATACTGGCCTGTAATTTCTCTTTTTTGTAGTGTCTTTGTCTGATTTTGGTATCAGGATAATACTGACATCATAAGATATTTTTAAAACCCTTCCTCTTTAATTTCTTGGAAAAATTTTAGAAAGATAGGTATCATCCTTCTTTAAATGTTTTTAAAATTTACCTATGAAGGTGTCTTGTCCTGGACTTTTGTTTCCTGGAAGGTTGTGTTTTTTTTTTAACTTTTAAAAAATCATCACCCAAGGACATGCTTATTGATTTTAGAGAGAGAGACAGAGAGAGAGAGAGACAGAGAGAGAGAGACAGAGAGAGAGAGAGCGCGATTGGTTGCTTTTCTGTATGTGCCCAGACTGGAGATTGAACCTGCAACCTAGGTACGTGCACATGTGCACATTTTATTTTTTCCCCACTACAACCAACTGAGCCACACTGGCCAGGACTGTTTCCTGAAAGTTTTTGATTACTGATTCAATTTCATTACTAGTAATCAGTCTGCTCGTAGTTTCTGTTTCTTCCCGGTCGAGTCTTAGAAGGTTGCATGTGTCTGAAGGTTTATCACCTTTGTTTATCTTTTCAATGAACTAGTTCTTAGTTTCATTGCTGTGTGCTATCATGTTTCAGTCTCTGTTCCATATTTTTTATTATTCATTTCCTTCTATTTACTTTGGATTTTGTTCTTCTTTTCTAGTTGTAAGGTGATTTTTTTAAATGAGATTTTTTTTTGTATCTTGAGGTAAGCTTTTATTGGTGTAAACTTTCATCTTAGAAGTGCTTTTGCTGTGTACTCTGGTTTTTTGGAACATATGTTTCTGTTTTCATTTGTCTCAAGGTAGTTTTTTATTTCTTCATTGACTCATTGGTTGTTTAGTAGCATGTTGTTTATCCTTTACATGTTTTATTCCCCCACATTTTTCTTCTTTCAATTGATTTTTAGTCTCATACCATTATGATTGTAAAAGATGCTTGATATGATTTCAATCTTCATACATTTAGACTCGTTTTATGTCCTGACATGTGATCAATCCTGGAAAATGTTCCATGGTTACTTGAAAGAATTTGTATTCTGTTGTTTTGGGACAGAATATTATGTACATTAAGTTCGTCTGATCCAATTTTGTCATTTAAGTAGACTGTTTCCTTGTTAATTTTCAATCTGGAATCTATCTATTGATGTAAGTGAGGTATTAATGTTATTGTATTATTGTCAGTTTGTCCCTTTATATCTGTTAATATTTTCATTATGTATTTGAGTGCTATGGAGGGTACATAGATTTTTACAATGGCTATATCCTCTTGATGGATTGTTTCCTTTATTGTTATGTAATGCCCTTCTTTGTCTCTTGTTACAGTTTTGTTTTAAAGTCTATTTTGTCTGATATAAGCAAAGTTTTCCCAGGTTTCTTTTCATTTTCATTTGCATGGAATATCTTTTTTCATCCCTTCATTTCCAGTCTGTATGTGTCTTCAGATGTGAAGTATATCTCTTGTAGGCCAGAAATGTATGACCTTTTTCAATCCATTCAGCCACTCTATGTCTTTTGATTTAGTCCACTTACATTGAAAGTAATTATTGATAAGTATGTATTTATTGTCCTTTTGTTATTATTTTTGTAGTTCTTCTGTGTTCCTTTTTTTTAAATTTTTTTTCTTTATTGATTTTAGAGAGAGAGGAAAGGGAGAGAGAGAGAGAGAGAGAGAGAGAGAGAGATTTAGAAACATCGATGAGAGAGAACATCAACTGGCCGCCTCTTGCATGCTCCCCACTGGGGATTTGGCCCACAACCTAGGCATGTGCCCTGACTGGGAATCGAACTGACGACCTCTTTGTGCATGGGTCGATGCTCAACCACTGAGCCACACTAGCCGGGCCTGTGTTCCTTTTTTTATCTTCCTCTGTTCCCTTGTGATTTGATAACTTTCTTTAGTGTAATGTTTGGTTTCCTTTCTCTTTATTTATTTATTTATTTTTGTTTAGCTATTATAGGTTTTTGATGTGTGGTTACCATGAGAGATATATAACATTATATATATATATATATATATATATATATATATATATATATATATATATATATATATAATATATATAATTTTTCAGCCATTAGTTTATTTTATATATATTAGTTTATTTTAAGTTCATGGTTGCTTAAATTCAAACACATATTGAAAGCATTATATTTTTACTTCCCTTCCCACATTTTATATTTTTGATATAATATTTTGCATATTTTATATGTTTATATATCTCTTTACTGATTTTATACATATAGTTTTACTACATTTTAGACATTCATACTAACTTTATAAGTGGTTGATCTACCAAGTTTACAATTTGTTTGCCTTTACCAGTAAGATTTTGTAATTCATAAATTTTTCTTATAGTTTTAGCCTTTTATTTTCCATTTAAAACAGTCCCTTTAACATGTTTTAATTCCTTTTTAGTGGTGGTGAACTCCTTTAGCTTTTGCTTGTCTGGGAAACTCCTTCACTGAATGATAAATTTCTTGAGTAGAATATTCTTGCTTGTAAGTTTTTTCTTTTCACCGCTTTAAATATATTGTGCCACTACCTTCAGGACTGCAAAGTTTCCACTGAAAAATCAGCTTATAGTTTTATGAGGGTCCCTTCGTATGTAACCAGTTGTTTTCATCTTCCTCCTTTTAAGATTCTTTTTTTATATTTAACTTTTGACATTTTAATTATGAAGTTTCTTGGTGTGGATCTCTGTGTCATCTTGTTTCTAACTCTGTGATTCCTGGACTTTGATGTCTGTGCCCCTCATTTTTCAGCCATTAGTTTTTTCAATTAAGTTTTCTGTCCCATTCTCTCTCCACTCCTTCTGGAAACCCTATAGTGAAAATGTTAGTATACTTGATGTTTTCCCAGAGGTCCCTTAATCTATCATCATTTTTTAAAAATCTTCACATGAGTATATTTTTTACATTGATTTTTAGAGACAGTGGAAGGGAGAGAGAGAGAGAGAGAAACATCAATGTGAGAGAGACACATCAATTTGATGCCTCCCACACATGCCCTAACCAGGGCTGGGGATTGAACCTGCAACCCAGGTACATGCCCTTGACTGGGAATTGAACCAGTGATCCTTTGGTCTGTGGGCCGATGCTCTAACCAATGAGTCACACTGGCTAGGGCACTATTGTCATTTTTTTAAAATTATTTTTTCTTTTTACTGTTCCAATGAGGTGTTTCTATTACGCTCTTCTAGATCATTTATCTGCTCCAGTGCATCATCTATTCTAGTATTGATTCTTTCTGGTGTATTTTGTTTTTCATCTCAGTTATTATAATTTTCAGTTCTGATTTTTAAAATATATTTTCTAAATCTTTGTTGAAGTTACCACTGTGTTGACCCATTTTTCTCCCAAATTTGGTGAGCATCTTTATTACCACTACATTGAAATCTATTTGGTAAAATGCTTATCTCTATTTTATTTAGGTTTTATTCTGGGATTTATTTCTTGTTCTTTCATTGGAAACATATTTCTTGTTTCTTTATCAAACTCTCTGTGTTTGTTTCTATGTATTAGGTATATCAACTACATCTCCCAGTCTTAACAGAGTGGTGTTATATAGAAGGTGTCCTGGTCACCAAAGCTAAGTAATCTTGGATGACCTTGTGTGCAACCTCTTGTGGTTGGGCCACAGTTGCCTCATGTGTGCTCTGGTGGGCTCCAAGCCGAGTGTCTGTGAGGTGTATCCATGACTGCTGCAGTACACTGGTGGGAAGGTATGGTCTCCTGCCCACCTGTCTGGGGGGCCAAGCTATGACTATTGTGGGCATACTGGTAGGTGGGGCTAGTCTTGCCTCTGCTGTATGTGAATCTCTGCTGTAACTCCTGCAGACATGCTGCTGTGTGGGGGTTGGAACAGAAGACCAGGAAATGCTTGGAGGGGTGCCTGTGCTGGCTGAGCTCTTTTTCCAGGTGTGGTGGTGCAGAAGTTACATCAGCCATGAAGGGCTTAGTGTATGGGGTGGGTCCTCAGGGAAATGCTGAAGTTGAGCAAACAAAATTAGCAAGTTTAATGGAGAGAAATGGTGCCTACCAGTGCTGAACCAGCTGGGGGAGAACAATTAAAATAAAATAAAAAAGAAAAGAAGAAAATGGCACCTACCATCAATTTTGTCCCTGGAGATAGTTCCATCAGATTCTAAACTTAGTCAATGTAACTCCTAAATGTAGTCAGTGTTTCTCCTTTACCAATGATTCAGACACTTTTGAAACTGCTGCCTCTCACTAGGACTCAGACTGAGTGATTCTGTGTGCTCCTTAAAGATTGAAATCTTGTTTTCCCACAGCCTTTTGGCTTTCTTTGACATAAGCCATGCTGGATTTTAAATCAGGTGTTATGGGGGTTCCTCTTCCCAATTAAGTTCCTTCAGGCTGGGGATCCCACTGTGGGGTTTAGACCTCTATCTCCTCATGGGGGACCTCCATTGTTGTGATAACTCTTCCACTTATAAGTTGCTGTCCTGGGGGTTTGGTCTTGAGTAGACCACATTTCTGTCCTGCCTCCCCATCTCAATGTGGCTTTTTCTTTCTATCCTTAGTGAAGAAAATCTCTTCTGCTATGCTCAGGTCATTCTCAGAAGTAGTTGTTTTATATGTAGTTGTAGTTTTTATGTGTCTGTGGTGGGAGATGAGCTCAGGATCTTCCTACTCCATCATATTGACCCTAATCCTAGTTTTACTTTTTATATTTGTATTAAAGAGTGGAGATAATTGGTCATTTGAAGGCACTGCTTTCTTTGTATATTTAGTCTAGATTTATATGGCACCAAAGTACCGAAATGAAAAGTAAAAATTTCAGATTGGAGATGGGGACAAAGGAGATGTTCTATTGAACATTTTTTTCATCTGATTATGTGCAGGCATATCTTTATACTGGATCATTTTTCATTTACTAAACAAATTTTTCCATAGTGATCCCAGGTAAGAGTGATACATAATTAATTTAATGTCTTCTAATCCATTTAGTATGCCCTTGATATATGAAACATCTATATTTATGAAAGGACAAAGTTCTGAAATATTATTTCTCATTGAAAACATCATAAGTTTTAAGAATGTAGTATTATCCTAAATGCAATTATAAATTAGAGATTTATGATTTTCATAAATGAATATAGAGGTTTGGAATCAGAGTTCTTATTTTGTGGCTGGTGCTTTTTAAAGTATTTCAAGTTGTAGTTATAGAAAAATTTCAGTTTGGTGTTGATATGAATAAGGCTTCATGTTAAAACAATATCTAATATTATAGTTCTCTGGCAGAAGATTTCATTCCTGAGCTCTACTGAATTAGATGGTGTCTCTTCAAAATTCAATTCCTCCCCAAACCTCACAATGTGAACTTGAAAACAGGGCCATTGCAGAGGTAGTCAAGTTAAATGAGGACATACTGGATTACAGTGGTCAATGAGTGGTGTCTTTATAAGAGAAAGGGATGGAGATTTGGACACAGAAACACAGACACACAAAAGGAAGATGCCATGTCAAGACAGGAAGAAATTAAAGCAGTGGACCTATAAGCCAAGGGATGCCAGAGATTGTTGGCAACCACTCAAAGCTAGGGAGAGGGAAGGAAAGATTCTTCCTATTACATTCGAAGGGAGAATGGCCCTGTACACTTTTACCTTCAAAAAATATGAGAAAATACATTTCTATTGTTATAAGCCACCTAATTTGTGAATTTGTTACCACAGCTATAGTATAGGGATCTTTAATAGGGACATGCAAACCAAGGGACTATAACTACTTGCAGCTCTCAAGTAAAAGACAACAACAATTTTTTACTTATAGAATGATCAAATAAGGGTTGGTGTGTCTGGATGGTACTGTTAATATCTTAGGTAACCTGTCAAATGAGTAAATATGCACAGGATCAACGTTCTTGATTTCAGGAAAATAATCCTTAACTATATTGCTTGTTTGTTGTCAAAACTCTTTTAGAAAGCTTACGCTTTGAAGTATGAGTACTGTTTGTAGATTATACCTATAAGTTTTCTCATCAAAATAAATCCAACTGATTATAGAACTTCAAACACACACACACACACACACACACACACACACACACACACACCACTACCATTGTCATCAATGTTACATGTTACATATGAGTCAACACTTCTCCATTTCCCCCACTAAGAAAACTGATAGAATTCAATCTCATGCATTTAAGGTTACTTCATTCCTATTGAGCAAGTCACTATTTGTAAATGAGGTCATGTGTCAGAAATGGACACACATTAGTGAGATAACTGAATGTTTTTAAAAAGTGTCAGAAATTGCTATAGAACAGAAAAAAATCAGTTCTATCCTCATTATCTGTGATTTATTCTCTCATTTGAAAGTTGGACAAAATTCTTTTGTCAGACAAGGTATCTTAATGTGGGGTTTGAAAAACATCCTCTTGTATCTATAGAGGAAATAAACCCCAGATCTTGGAACCATGTACTGGGTTAATATACCTAACCATTATGCAAGCTTTCCTAGAAGTCTAATATATCCAGATAATAGACAATTGGAAAATTGCTGTTTGTTAAACTATGTCAGAGAGTTCCCTCTGAATCTTGACTTTTTAATGTTTTCATTTTGAAATCATTTTAGACTTAGAGAATGGTTTCAAAGTTAGTACAGAGTAACTGGACACGGTACAATTGTCAAAACTAAGAAATTAACATTGGTCCAATACTTTTACAATATAAGAAATCAAAGGAAGGCTGGGATTTGCAAGGGTAGCAATGAAAGAATAAGGAAAAATCACCAAGAGCAAAGATGTGTCATTAGAGATCAAGGTTAAGATAATTAACACCTTAGTATTCCCTATTACTATGTACAGATATGAAAATTGGAAAGTGAAGAAGGCTAAGAGGAAACAAAAAATGATTCATTTAGAACAAGGTACTGGAGGAGAACTCTACAAATACCCTAGACCATCAGGGGAAAAAAACAAAAACAGGTGGGTCCTAGAACAAATTAAGACAGAAATATCACTGGAGACAAAAACAAACAAACAAAAATAAAGCTGAAGTTGTCTTACTTCAGACACATCATGAGAAGGCACGGTTCTTTGGAAAACATAATAATGCTGGAAAAAATGCAGCAGGAAAAGAGCGAGGTCAAATTTGAGATTGATTGACTCCATAAACGAAGTCATAGTCAAGAGTCTGCAGGAGTCAGAGCCCATTCAGCAGCATGTCACACACACACACACACACACACACACACACACACACACACGCACACTACTCTTAACTATATTGTAGTCTTTATTTGGATTTCTCCAGGTTTTCCACTAATGTTCTTTTCATAGGACCCAAAGTGGGATTCTACATTCCATTTAGCTGCCATGTCTCCTGAGACTCTTCAATCTGTGACAGTTCTTTAGTTTTCTTTCTTGTTTTTTCATGACCTTGACACTTTTCAAGAGTACTGGTCATATATTTTGTAGAATGTCACTCACTTTGAATTTATCTGACATTTTCTCATGATTAGACTGAGGTTATGAGTTTGGTAAAAGAACATCACAGAAGTGAAGTGTTCTTCTCATCACATCATGTCAGGGATACATGGTATGACCATGACCAATCACTGGTGATAATTAAACTTGGTCACTTGATTTAAGTGATGTTTTCTAGGTTTCTTCACTGTAAAGTTATTATTTTTCCCTTTCATACTCTATTAATTAGAAGGGACTTTCATTGGCTTTGAAAAGAGATAACACAATTTTTGAGCATTTATCCAGTAAACGTAGAACTCATCTTGAGACAAACTGATTATTCAGTGGTGCCATCTTGTGGTTCACTGACTATATAGAAGCTGTTTTGTGATCTTAGCTTCAGGCTATGTTGTCAAAAAACAGATTGTCACACTAAAGACATCTTAACCAGGACCAGCAAGTCCAATTTCTAGAATGTGCCCCCCCCCTTTTTAAATTACAATGTATATTTTATAACAAATTAATTTAAAATGCTATTTGCTAGAAACACACATAGAGAATGCTAAGAAAGTAGTTTGGTTTTGTATTCTAGAATGAGTGTTAAATATCCTCACAGTTCCCAGTGGCCTTAGTGAATATTATATATGAAAATCACAAGGAAATCCTTAAAATATAAATGTGTTTTTTTTATGTTATTTATTTATTTTTTTTACCACCAATAATACCATTAATACATAGGAGCAACTAGCTGCACTGGATTAAAAATGTTCCTGCCCAGGTGGTGTGGCTCAGTCGCTGAGCATCAACACATGCACCAAGAGGTTGCCGGTTTGATTCCCGGTCAGGACACACGCCCAGGTTGTGGGCCAAATCCCCAGTGGGGGGCATGCAGGAGGCAGCCAATCAATGTTCTCTCTCATCAATGTTTCTATCTCTCTCTCTCCCTCTCCCTTTCTCTCTCTCAAAAATCAATAAACCAAAAAAATGTTCACTTAAATAAACTTTGTGTACAAAGAATGACCTTTTAATTCTCAAGCATCACAGAGCAAGGAGAATAAAATTCTTCAAGCTTTCATTCCTATCATAAGACAAGAAACTGTTGCTTAAATATTCTGTATAAATTCATAGGCCCTCGCCCTGGCCGGTTTGGCTCAGCAGCTGGAGCGTCGGCTTGCGGACCAGAGAGTCCCGGGTTCGTTTCCCGCTAGGGGCACGTACCAAAAAAATAAATAAATAAAAAATCATAGACCCTCTCATAGGCCTTCTAATTGAGTAATAGAAGATGATATCTAGTAACAATTATTTGTAGCTATTCTTGATTCTAGGTCCAAGCCTATTGATATTTGGAATCAAATAATCTATATCTTCACCTCAGGCAAATGATTGTCTTACCATCAAGCTCATTCAAATTATTCAAGTTTTAATTATTAATAGATACAGCTTACATAATATGATATTAGGGGCAATAGAAAGTGAACTATTCCAAAAATCCCTCCCTCCACCTCACAACCTGCTACAAAGTATAAAAAAAATATTTATTATGTCCTCAATTTTATTAAAGTGATGAAACTCGCTAACTCTTCAAATGTTAGCTGAGAAAAGGACACATTTAGTTATTATTTGTCATTGATACTTTAGCATGAGTTAGATGATCAGGTTAGATAACTGCAAGAACAGCAATAAATAGTTAAGTGTTGATGGAAGCAGAGGTAGAGGAAGGAAAAGGGCTAAAGTCTGAGGAGTTCCAGGAGAGGTCATTCCTCAGCCATAATGAAGTGAGCAGGTGCCTGGAATGGAAAGCAAGGTAAAGGTTTCTCAAAGTGTGAAGGGAATAAACAAGGGAGGGGAGGGAATGGAGAGGTGAAAAAAACAAAATGTGCCAAGTCAAAATTTTACTGGAGATATTTATAGTTTTTAAGATGTATACACCTGAAACAATTGGAAAAGAGAACCAAATGCAAAGACTGGTTAACAACATGAATTATTTGGTTCCAAATACAGTCTAAGTACAGATTAAAGGCTTCTAAAGAATGAATATATGATACTATGTGAGAGTTGTAAAGAAATTCCTAAAAAACTTCCCTGGCTAATTTATGTTCTCACAACTCTATTCTCAGAATATAGTAATTGGGACAAATGTGTATTCTTTTCCCAGGATCATTTGAAAATGCCCAGGAGAGAACATATATTCCTTAATGTGTTGATTTCAATTTGGCAAAGATTTGTGTTCTTCATCAATTAATTTATATAACCAAATAAGCAGCATTAGTTAGTCTGCTTCTCCTAGGAAAAACAGAGTTTATTACTGTGTTGTTGCTGTTCAATGGCTCTAAGCTGAATATCAGCATTCTGAATTTATACTATAAACAGAAAATGTGGCATGTTCCTGAATTTAGTATACTTGTAACATACTAAATAAACATTGTTAAAAGGTATATGTGCTTACTTTAAACAAAATCCAATGCAGGAAAATCTTGAATATGAAATATATATATATTTTTATAAGAGTCATAAAATAACTCTCTCATTTACAAATGAACTTGTGTTAGTTTTCATTAAACACCAAATTCCTCCAATTTATTTTGGAAAGTCAAATATCACATTTCAGATTACTTCCAGTTAGAAGGCAAGGTCAACTTGTACATTGGGGACCCAGAATCAAACTACAGGTTACCAGTAATTGCAGAAGAAAATTACAAATTGTCAGTATCCAGGTCACGTGAGACTTAGCCTTACTGACTTCTAACTGACCAACCAGTCCACCATACTTCCTTTTAGCACACAGCATCTTATGATTTCCGATTTTGATTTATAGGTCTGTTCTCTGCCTTTGGACCTGCTCAAATGGAGGTAAATAGCTATTTCAGTTATTCATTATAATGTATGTTAGTAAATCTAGGAGATAGATGTAGATGCGGAAGGGAGAGTTAGGAGAGTAGTAATGGTAGAGCAGGGAACAGGTGATAGCCCTAAGTGGACTCAGTCTTCTCTAATCCTTTATAAGTAAAGAACCACATTGACAATGATAAGCGAAGTATATCGGGTAAATTAATTACATACAGAAAATAATAATGGAAAAATACATTAAGGCAATAAAGTGTTGTTATCAAACATGATGTTATATCAAGGATTTAGCCATTCCATCAATAAAATCAGGTGAAACATGAAAATTCTTTGGGAATATATTTGTTTCATTAGGTATATCTAGTGCCTAGCACAATAGCTAGTACATAAGACCCTTTAATGGATATTAGTTGGGTGAATGATGAATAGGGTAAGTGGGAAAGCTTCCCAGAAGAGGTAGATTGTCAATTGGATAATGAAGATGGCATAGAATTTGAACAGATTATGAAGTTCAGGGTGGATACAGTGCACACCATGAGCAAAGGCTATAAGATAATGCTGAGTATGAAGGCATAGCCACTGAAGAAGAAGAAAAAAATTGGGAGTGGCCATAAAGAGAAGAGGGATAAAAAGAAAATGCAAGAGTACACCTGTTTGTATCAGAAATTTCAGGATAAAAATGTTTTAAATCAAATCTTGTTTAAAAGAAGACAGAAATGTTCATTGAGAAATTAGCCATTCGTAGTTTAATTCTTTATGACTGGTTTTTGTTCATTAATGGTCTGAAGCAAAGCTCGGGGTGGTTAAGGCACTGAACTGAAAACCTAGCACTGAATTTCAGTAATGATGAATTTCTTGGGGATTACACATTTTAAACCATAACAAATGATTTAAAATAGCAGTTGTGACAGCTGTGTTGGAAAAATCTATCATTCTGTGGCAGTTAATTACCACGTCTTTCCCCAGAAAGAATACAAGACAGTCCTTGATGGCCTTGTAATTTTGATTTGGTTAAAAACTTATTTTTAATCGTGTAGTTAAGGAAACTGTTGTGGAAAGACTCTCGACTCTTCAGAAGTTTCTACATAGTCCTTCTGGTCATTTGCTTTGCCTTCTGTTGGCAAAACTAAACCACATAATTCCTAGGGCATTCTTTCTTCCTTTTCAATTGGATTTTGTGGTGGCGGGAGGCCACAGGCACACACTACACACATGTCCATTCGGTAACCTTGTTTTTCATTCACAGTTTTGTTCTTCCACTCATTATTTTGGGTTCCAGCTTTTTTCCTAGCAAACAAACCAATTATTCTTCAAGACCACCAAGATTGCAACCATAAACAGCATCCAGTAGTATTTTGTGTTATACTGTGTGTGTGTTGGGGGGTGGTGAGACAATGTGGCTAGTAGGATAGTTTCTGTCAGTATTGCATCTATGTGGTAAAACAAAGACATGGTGCTGGAGAAGACTTCAAAGTTTAGCATGTACATATTCCTGACATCAAGCAGGGCCTTTCCTAAACCAGTACTTGAGAGGGGAAGTAATGGTTGTTTGGTTCTTATTCAGAAGTATTTTAATTGCTTCCATTTTTATTCTTCATCACCATCAACAAATTCAACAACACCAAAAGGAGAAATGGATTCAGAGAAGTAAGGGTTTGGATGTGTGGCCGAGATTGGAGAGAACCTAGTACAGACTAGTAGTAGTGGTAGGTGGGTAGAGTTGGGGGGCATATAATGCAACATGTCAATTACCTTCCACTTCGTACTTTATCCATCAGGAAATTTTACTTATTTCTAAAGATTGCCAAAGAAGGAGATGCAAGCTGTTTGGGGAGCTCCTTAAAGGAATTCTACAGACTTCAACTTTATATTTGTTTTTAAAAGTTTATGTCCAAGCCTGTGTGGCTCAGTGGTTGAGCATCAGCCCATGCACCAAGAGGTCTCCAGTTTGATTCCCGGTCAGGGCACATGCTCAGGTTGTGGGCCTGATCCCCAGTGAGGGGCATGCAGGAGGTGGCCAATCAATGTTCTCTTTCATCAATGTTTCCATCTCTCTCTCCCTCTCCCTTCCTCTGTCTCTCTAATATATCAATAAAGAAAAAAATAAAAAGTTTATAAAGTGCTATTTTATAATTGACAAGATTATTAGGACACCTGTTTTCTCTAACTCCCACAAAGCACACTACAATGTTAGGCTCCAAACTGTGTTCATTAGATTTGATTGAGGGCTAGTAATCATTTCCAAAGGCTGCTAAAGAGATTTTCTGACTTGATATTTGCATAAGCATACCATCATCACAGAGATTTTTTGTCAATTTATTTCAACTAAAAAAAATATGTTCACTCACTATTCCTGACCCTAGATCTCACTTCTGACAACCACTAATCTGTCTCTACCTATGAGTTTGTGTGTGTGTGTATATTTTTTTCTGTGTCTGACATATTTCACTTAGCATAATGCACTTGAGGTCCAATCATGTTGTCCCAGATGGCAATATTTCATTCTTTTTTATGGCTGAGTACTATTCCATTATATATATAAACAACCTAAGTGTCCATTGTTTCTCCATTCATCTATCAGTGGATACTTTGGTTGTTTCCATGTGTTGGCTATTGTAAATAAAGCTGAAATGAACATGAGGGTGCATATACCCCTTTAAATTAGTGTTTTAAGTTTCTTTGGATGAACGCCAGGAAGTGGAATTGCTGGATCATAGGTTATTTTTATTTTTATTTTTTTAAAAAGCATCCATACTGTTCTCCATAGTGGCTGCACCAATTTATATTCCTACCAACAGTGTGCAAGTGTTCCTTTTATAAACATTCTCATCAACACTTGCAAGTTCTTATCTTTCTGATAATAGCTATTACAACCGGTGTGAGATGATATCTTATTGTGGTTTTAATTTGCAGTTCCCTGGTGAATAATGATGTAGAGCATTTTTTCATATACATGTTGTTCATCTGTATGTCTTCTTTGTAAAAATGAATATTCAGATCTCCTCATTTTTAATCAGATATTTTTTACTATTCAGTTCTATGAGTTCTTTATATATATTATATATTAGCCCCTTATCAGATACATGATTTCAAATATTTTCTCCCATTCAGGAGGTTGCATTTCTATTTTGGTTTCCTTTGCTGTTTAAAACCTTTTTAGTTTGATGTAGTCCCACTTGTTTATTTATGATGTTGGTGCCTTTATTTTTGGTGTCAGATTAAAAAAGTCATCACCAAGGCCAATGTCAAAAAGCTTACCTTCTATGTTTTCTTCTAGGAGTTTTATTTTTTTAGGTCTTAATTCATATCTTTAATCCATTTTTAGTTAATTTTTGTGTATGACAAAATAATAGTCCAGTTTCATTCTTTTGCATGTAGCTGTCCTATTTTTCCAATGCTATTTAATAAAGGTACTGTCCTTTTCTCATTGTATATTCTTGACTCATTTGTTGTAAATTAATTGGCCATATATTCATGGTTTTATTTCTAGGCTTTCTATTCTTTAAATTGATCTATGTGTCTGCTTTAATTACGTTAGCTTTGTAATATAGTTTAAAATCAGGGAACATGATACTCCCAGCTTTGTTCTTCTTTCCCAAGATTGCTTTGACTATTCAGGATCTTTTATAGTTCCATACAAAATTTAGACTTGTTTGTTCTATTTATGTGAAAAATGCCATTGGAATTTTGATAGGGATTGCACTGAATCTGTATATTGATTTGAGTAGTATGGCCATTTTAACAATATTAATTATCCCATAAGCATGGAATATCTTTCCATTTATTTGTTTTCTTCAATTTCTTTCTTTAGTATCTTGTAGTTTTCAGTGTACAGGTATTTCACCTCCTTGGTTAAATTTATACGTAGATATTTTATTATTTCTGTTCCAATTATAAATGGGAGTAATTTCTTTTTCTGAAAGTTCAATGTTAGTGTACAGAAACACAAAATATATTTGCATATTAATTTTGTATACCGCAACTTTACTAAAAATTTTTAGTAGTTCTAGCAGGTTTTTAAGAGTGTCTTTAGAGTTTTCTATGTATAGTCTCATGTCATTTGCAAATAGTGACATTTAAATTCTTCCTTTCCAATCTGGATGCTTTTCATTTATTTTTATTGTCTAATTGCTCTGGCTAGGATTTCTAATTCTATGTTAAATAAAAGTGATGAGAGTTGGCATCCTTGTCTTGTTCCTGATCTTAGAAGAAAAGTTTTCAGCTTTCACCATTGAGTATGATGTTAGCGTGGGCTTGTTATATATGGGCTTTATTATGTCACAGTATGTTCCTTCTACCCTCATTTTTCTGAAATTCTTTTAAAATCATAAATGAATGTTGAATTCTGTCTAATGCTTTTTCCTGCATATATTGAGATCATATGGTCTTTATCCTTCATTTTGTTAATGTGGTGTATTATACTGACTAATTTGTGGATATTTAACCATCCTTGCATCCTAAACCATGGAATATATTTCACTTGATCATGGTTAATAATCTTTTGTTTATTTTTATTTTTTTAAATATGTTTTTATTGATTTTTAGAGAGAGAAGAAGAGAGAGGGAGAGAGAGAGAGAAACATCAATGTGAGAGAGAAACATCGATTGGTTGACTCCCATACATACCCCAACCAGGGACCTAACCCATAACCTGGGCATTTGCCTTGACTGAGAATCTAACCAGTGACCTTTCAGTGCACAGGATGACATTTGACCAATTAAGCCACAACAGCCAGGACAATGAGCCTTTTAATGTTTTGTTTAATTTGATTTACTAATATTTTCTTGAGGAAATTTTTATCTATGTTGATCAGGGATATTGGTCTATAAGTTTCTTTTACTGTGGTATCATTTTCTGGTTTTGGTATCAGGGTAATAAGGTTGGCCTCATAATATGAGTTTGGAAAAGTTCTCTCCTCTTCTATTTTTGGAAAAGTTGAGAAGGATTGGTATTAATTTTTTTTTAAAAATAGTTGGTGGAATTCACCAGTGAAGCTGTCTGGTCCTGGATATTTGTTTATTGGGAGGTTTTTGATTACTGATTCAATTTACTCGGTAGTAATCAGTCTGTCCAGATTTTCTATTTTACTGTGAATTAGTCTTGGTAGGTTGTACATTTTTAGAAGTGGATCCATTCTTCTAGGTTTACTAATTAGTTAGTGTATATTTTTTATAGTAGTCTCCTATTATTATTTTTTTTATTCTTGTGGTATCAATTGTAACATCTGCTCTTTCAGCCAAGTGTATCAAAATTGGAAAATTATTATGAGTATAAATGTCTCTTTTGGAGTGAGTTCAGAATAAGCAAGAACAAATATTTCTGGGTTTGGTCATATGGACCCTGGAGTTGAATAAATACTATTTTAACCTTGACATGCTGGGATCCAATATTTCTATCACCAAGCTGCTACAACTTTCAGGGCAAATGTTGAACCTTGAGGGAGGGGGATAACGGTTACACTTCCTTCAACAATAGTAACAAAGAGATTGCTGATGGATTTTATTAATATAAATATTGTTCATGGTAATTGTTACTTTTAGGTCACTATGAAGAAGTGTCCTGTCTTTATAAATATATCATGAGAGTCAATTTTCATTCAAGTTATTTCAGTAACATAAATGAAACTTATACTTTAAGCTGGTACTTAATTTTCCTAAGGCTTCATAAATTCTTTTTAACTAATTAGCATACTTACCTATCCATCTTAGCTTTTAGACTAGCAGCTACCTAAGGGTAAATTTCCTCTCAATACATCTTTAGAGTCTAGCACTAGCACAATGCCTGGCACATTACCAGCACTTAGTAAATATGAGTTGAACTAAACCAAGTCAATTTCCACATGGAGCTCTAAATTAGGGGAAGAGATGTATGAGTAAAGGTGTGTCTGTATATGTGATGGGGGGGGGCACAAGAATACTTTTTATGCCAAGTTATGTGAGTAAAGAGTTAGAAGGAAAAAGTTCAATGTGCCCCATGATACACTTGGATTTCCTGACAAAGACTGTGAAATGCTACACTGCAGCAGAGTACTCCAAGAATTCAAAGACCATTATTTGTCCAAAGATGAATTTCAGTTTTTGATCCTATAATAATCTTTGTCATTCTAGTATGAAGCTATTCAAAGTTCCTCACAACTCTCTTCAGTTAGAAAACTTCAAGGGAGAATATATGAGTTAGTCAAGGTCAGAAGGCATGATCCTACAAAAGCAATGGAAGTGCCAAGGCTCTTACCAAACTTCTACAAGTTTAGTTTGCCAACTGACATTAGCTAATTCTTATCCATGCTTCTACTAATCCATGGCTTCTACTCCCAATATTCTTCCCCAAATGCCTGTTTATAATCCCCTGTGGCTATATCAACTATGAGTATATGAAATGTTGAGAGCTCCAAGTTCCTCCCCTCTTTTTCCTTTAGCAAACCTTCAAGCTACCCAAAACCTGGTTAAATTCAGCCAAATAATATTTACTGAAACAAAAAATTTTGTGGTTAAAAAGTATTGAACCACCACCACAATCCAACAGAATAATGTTTTTCCTCATCTAGAAATCTGGGATGGTCATGGTCTTGCTTATTAAAACTGTGAAAGGGGACGGAAGAGGGCCTTCGTGGTTTCAGTGGCTTTGTAGTTTAAAAACTTCCCTGTAATTTGATGCAGTTATGTGTGCTTCTACAGCAGCTTCAACTCAGTTTTATTATCCTTGTTATTACTCCCGCAGAGAAAAATAGGTCAAAATAAGTAGTAACATCATTTGCAAATGGAGCTACTCTATTGCACTACAACATTCAAACAGTGAATTGCTCAAAATGGACAATAAAGTTCATTGTTCTTGGCTGCAAGATACAAACAACATTTGCTGGAAATAAATGAGTAGCTACTAGTGGGCAACTAAGGGAAGACCTTAATGTACTGCTATGGCACAAGCATGCTCCCTTCTAAAGGGGATAAAAGTACAAAGCCACTGAAGGTTGTTGTAACAAATGGGTGACATCATAAAACCTTCAGTGCTGTTCACAAATTTAAGTTTAAAGTCACAGTCTGTAATTGTGCTCATGTTGAAGAAACTATATAGGAACTCTGTGAGACTAGGGCACACACTATGTCAAACACTCTGAAAACACTTACAACCAGCTTTATCTACAAAATGCAGTGAAATCATAATCAAGTGAGAAATTACAATTTCGTTAGTTCTCCATGTGTGAAGCTTCCCTACAATAATATTCTTTTTTTCTTCTAATTAATTTATTTTTGTTACTGATATTTCTCCTTTTTCCCCCATTGACACCCTCCTCCCGTTCCCACTCCCCCTCCACACAGCATTGTTGTCTATGTCCACTGGTTATGCTTATATGCATAAGTTCTTTGGTTTATCTCTTCTCTCTCCCCCACCCCCCTGTATTCTTTTTATTTCTTATGAAAGATCATACACTACAAAAATAAAAGGGAACTCACCTACCAGAAGCCACTATTGTAAACAGAATTTTTCCATCTCAGTTTCCCATTTTCTCCCATTGTCACAGACAGTATACATTTTTTCTTTAAGGTTTGTTTGGGCTTGACCAAGGAGTAGTGGGTGAGGGTATGGGCTAGGGCAAAGAAACCCTTTATAAGCAAATAGGTTTCAACACACAACAGATAAAGCTTCATTGTAATGTCAAAATGTTTTAACTCAGATTGCTTTCTTTATGCAGTGCATGAATCAGTTAACACTCATGCAAAATACATTCCATCTGCTCAGACAGATGTAAGCTGAAGTGCTTACAGTTGTAGCAAACAGCACTAGTTGAAGGAAAAGCACTGAGATAGATGGGTGATGGGTAAGAAGAGAAACTCAACCAAAAGAAGCAGTTTTGCCTCAATATCTACACAATCAAAACAGGATTCTCAATTCTCTCAGTTCTGTCCAAAGATGTACAAATACAACAGCCCTCAGCATGAAGCTAAGGTGGAGAGGATGTTGATGCTTCAAAGGAAAAAAATATCATTATAAATTTTCTCCACAATCTATATCAGTGATTAGCAGTTTTCAAAGGTACCTTAGGAGTACCTAATTTTGACTGGGATGGACACTAAGACTTAGGGAATAGGCAAAACTGGGGAAGAAAGGAGGAAAAATGGAAAAGAAAAGAGTAGTGGGGAAAGTGAGAGAAGAGAGAGGTAGTAGAAAAGATTTAGAAAGGAGATAAGGAGAGAAAAATGGCTTCCATTGAAAATAGGTTAAAAAATGCCAACAGTCCTCAGGGTCTAGTCAATATTTTAAAGCATAGATGATTGAAGAAAGTAAAGGGCATCACTCATCAATATGAATGTGGTAAACTACCACTAACTATCTGGCATCCTCATTCTAGACCCTAAGTTGACTTAAAGTCACTTCTCCTTGAATTGACCTTGAATTGACACTATTTTGTTTGTTTAAAATTTTTCTTTATTGTTGAAAGTATTACAGATGTCTTTTTTTTCTTCCATTGACACCCTCCTCCCTGCTCCTGCTCTCCCCCACCCCCCTTCACCATGCTGTTGTCTGTGTCCATTGGTTATGCATATATACATATAAGTTCTTTGGTTTATCTCTTTTTGCCCGCCTTCCTCCCCCACCACCACCTCCCTTCCCTCTGAAGTTTGTCAGTCTCTTCCCTACTTCCATGTGTCTGGATTTGTTTTGTTCATCAGTTTATTTTGTTCATTATACTCTACAAATAAGTGAGCTTATATGACACTTGACTTTCTCTGATTGGCTTATTTCGCTTAGCATAATGCTCTCCAGGTCCCTCCATGCTGTTTCAAAGGGTAAGAGATCTTTACTTTTTATATCTGCATAGTTTTCCATTGTGTAATCTACCACAACTTTTTAAATCACTCATCTACTGATGAATAGTTGGTCTGTTTCCAGATCCCATTTATTGTAAATAGCACTGCTATGAATATAGGGGTGCGTATATTCTTTCTGATTGGTGTTTCAGGCTTCTTAGGATATATTCCTAGAAGTGGGATCACTGGGTCAAATGGCAGTTACATTTTTAATATTTTGAGGCAGCACCATGGATGTTTGTGGGTAATTCTCCATGCCCTAGATCAGCGGTTCTCAATCTATGGGTCGCGACCCCTTTGGGGGTCGAACGACCCTTTCACAGGGGTCGCCTAACACATAACAGTAGCAAAATTACAATTATAAAGTAGCAAGGAAAATACTTTTACGGTTGGGGGTCACCACAACATGAGGAACTGTATTAAAGGGTCACGGCATTAGGAAGTTTGAGAACCACTGCCCTAGATGTTTACTCCTTTAACTCTCCACTCTGCAACCTTATTCCTTTAGGATTCTGCTCTGGCCTTTTCAAAGTCAAAGCATTAGCTAAACTTCTCTTACTGATGTACTAGGAAGGTCTTGTGTAGTGATCTCCCTTCTTACCAAGGTACTTACATGTGCATTTTAACTGGAGTTGTCTTCTTTTGGGAGGACCTTTTTAACTCTCAGGGATTAACTAATTGGTGGGAATTTCAGCACATTTTGGCTACTATTTTGCTGTATTTGCCAATAACAGGCTATTTACATCAAGCCTACTGAAATTAAATCTGAAGTGTTAAATCAACTAAATGGCTAAAAGTGTATCCCTCACAGTTGTGTGGCAGACAAAGGAGGGTGGGGGGTAAGGATAGTAGAATATAACCACCTAGAGAATGCTGAGTCGAAAACTGTAACATGATAAAAGGAGAATGATGCCAGGAAAATAAAATCCAAGTACATAAGTATTTAAATTAAGGCTATCCAAAAGAGGAAAGTCACTGAGGCAAGTCAAACCTAACAAGGCAATATAGACAACTAAGGCAATATGAAGGCTGGAAACATACATTTACATCAAATATCTGGGTTTTGCAATAAAATCTGTGTCTTTGTGGGTGGAGCATTAGTGGTGAAGAGTGAGTATAGCATTGATGATTCCCAGATTTGGAGGAAAGGAACAAAAGTGATCTAGCGGATCATGGGGACATATAGAAACCAACTTTGCCTTCTTCATTATTTTGAGAGTTTTTAAACTGTATTTTTCTGCTGTATTTTCTACCACTAGTCCCCTAGATTAGAAGCATAGCCACAATTAAGTGCAAGACTCCCTTTCCATTCTAGTGATCTTTTCACTCCTTCACACAACCTTTCACATTTAAGAAGTATTGATTCAATCCTACCTATATGATAGACACCAGATAAGACATTATAAACATTAGTTACAGTTTCTTTTAAAGAACTTTTAATATGGTAATAAAGATGTACAAACTACCATAATGACGGAGATAATGTGGCAATTTTCAAAAGAAAGGGGCAAATGAAAAGTTACAAGGTCCTTCAAAGTATTATAATTATTGAAAACATTTCACAACTCTAGCCATCATTACCCCATAGCGGTGAAATTCTATATATTCGACTATTTTCAAAGTTGCAGTATGTGTCTGAATTCATAAGTAACAGCTACATTTTTACATCATAGTTTCTATATGGTCTCATACTGGTTGCAATAGCACATATTACTATTAAAATCATAAGCTTCAGATGGGACCCATGATTAAATCAGATGGAGTAAACTGCTAATATTTGGAAGATATAAGGAAAGCAACGGGTTAATAGGATCATTTTTTTATATTTTAATTTCTATTTATAATGGAAGAGTTTCATGCATAAAGTTCTGAGTTAATTCAAATTCAGGCACAAGTGCACTATTTAAATATTACCATAATCAGTTAAGTATTTCTCTGACAATGCTGGAACTTATTAGATAATATAAATATGTTTGATGAGCTTTATTATCAGGGTGGGCTTATATAAATCAGGGACTGGGGCTTAATTATTAAGCCAAAATTAGGCCATTAACCTTATCTACAGACTTAAGAAAACTCAGCTTGGCTAATCATCAGGCCTTTAAAAAACCATGTATCCACACCTGGTTTAGGATGAGAGCACAGAATCTAGAGAAGACACTCCATCTATGCCTAACTTGGGCAAAAGAGCATTTATAAGATGTAGCTTTGGAAGTCACTTTGTCTTTTTGAAAAAATTAAACAATTACATTATTCTTCATTAATTTGGCAGAATTTCAGTAAGAACAATCTGAATTAATTGAAAATCTAATAGTAAACTTTAGTGAATCTACTTTAATTATTGGGTAGGAACGATTTTTCAATTAATCCATTAAGACCATAATACTTTCTCACTATTTTCTACTGCATACAATCCAACAAAAATTAAGTGAATTCCTATTTGCAAATCATTTTGCTAGGAAGTGTGATAGAAAATCTAGTGCTGCCAAAGGACTTGAAAAAAATGGTTAACCTAAATATATTAAAGAATCTTCTTATGATTGTCTAATATATTAATTGCATAACACTTTTTTTTTTCCCATCAACCAAGTATTCAGGAATTATTACTCTATGGGTTTACTACTATTATATGATATGCATGGGATGTTCAAAAAAACACTTTTCCTATTTAATCTAAAGTATTTTTGGATTGGGCAAATATATGATTGAGTAAAGATGTTTGAGTATATATTAAATATCCACTTCTCTATGAATTAGTTATATATATATGTATTAAATTTCTAATTACATGAGAACATTTGTCATGATTTGTTGTTGGTTTCTAAATTGTATTGAAATTTGGTCAGAGAGTACATTCTGAAGAATAGGGATTCTTTACTATTTAGGTTATTTTATTAATTAATTTATTTTTGTTACGGATGTTTCTCCTCTTTTCCCCGCAGACATCCTCCTCCGTATCCTGCCCCCCCCCCCCAAGCATTGTTGTCTATGTCCATTGGTTACACATACATGCATATAAGTTCTTTGGTTTATCTCATCCCTCCCCCATGCCTCCCTCTTCTGAGGTTTGCCAGTCTGAACCATACTCCTTTCTATGTCTCTGGGTCAGTTTTGTTCATCAGTTTTTTTGTTAATTATATTCCACAAATAAGGGAGATCATGTGGTATTTGTCATTCTCTGATTCACTTATTTCACTTAGCATATTACTCTCCAGGACCCTCCATGTGGTCTCAAAGGATAAGAGATCTTTCATTCTTACAGCTGCATAGTGTTGCATTGTGTATATGTACCAAAGCGTTTTTTATCCACTCATCCATTGATGGGCAGATGGGCTGTTTACAGATCTTAGCAATTGTAAATAGTGCTGCTATGAACATAGGAGTATATATATTCTTTCTGATTGGTGTTTCAGGCTTCTTAGGATATATTCCTAGAAGTGGGAACACTGGGTCAAATGGCAGTTCAATTTTTAATTTTTTGAGGAAATACCATATTGTTTTCCATAGTGACTGCACCAGTCTGCATTCTCACCAGCAGTATACTAGAGTCCCCTTTTTCCCCACACCTTTGTCAGCACTTGTTGTTTGATGATTTGTTGATGGCAGCCATTCTGGCTGGTGTGAGGTGACATTTCATAGTCATTTTAATTTGCATCTCTCTGATGATTAGTGACATTCAGCATTTTTTCATACATCTCTTGGCCATTTGGATGTTCTGTTTGGAGAGGTGTCTATTTAGGTCCTCTCCTCATGTTTTTAATTGGATTCTTTGTCTTCCTTTTGTTGAGTTGTGTGAGTACACTATACATTTTGGACATTAGCCCCTTATCTAAGGTATTGTTGGCAATTATGCTCTCCCATATAGTGGGTTCCCTTTCCATTATGATACTTGTTTCTTTTGCTGTGCAGAAGCATTTGAGTTTGATGTAGTCCCATGTGTTCATTTTTTCCTTTGTTTCTGTTGCCTTAGGTGATATATCAGTGAAAATTCTGCTGCGTATGATGTCTGAAATTTTGTTGCCTAAATTTTCTTCTATGATTTTTCTGGATTCACGAGTCACATTTAAGTTTTTTATCTTTGAGTTTATTCTTGTGTATGGTGTAAGTTGATGGTATGGTTTCAGTTTTTGCATACAGCATTCCAATATTCCCAGCACCATTTATTAAAGAGGCTGTCTTTACTCCATTGTATGCTCTTGCCACTTTTGTAAAATATTAATTGAGCATAATGTTTTCGGTCAGTTTCTGGCTTCTCTGTTCTATTCCATTGATCTATGTGCCTGTTCCTGTGCCAGTTCCAGGCTGTTTTGATTACAATAGCTTTGTAGTATACCTGATATCCGGTATTGTGATCCCACCTACTTTGTCCTTCTTTTTCAAAGTTGTTGTGGCTATTCGGGGCCTTTTTTGGTTCTATATGAACTTTTAATATATTTGTTCTAGTTCTGTGAAGTATGTCATTGGTATTTTGATGGGGATTGCATTGAATGTACAGATTGCTTTGCATACTATGGACATTTTATTGATGTTAATTCTTTCAATTCACGAACAAGGTATGTGCTTCCACTTTTTTATATCTTCCTCTATTTCTTTGTTCAATGTCCTGTATTTTAATGTAAATATGTCCTTTACTTCATTGGTTAAGTTTATTCCTACATATCTTAAATTTTTGCTGCGATGGTAAATGGGATTGTTTTTTTAGTTTCTCATTCTGTGAGTTCATCATTGGTGTATAAGAATGCCATCGATTTCTTGACGTTAATTTTGTATCCTGCTACTTTTCCAAATTCATTTATTAAGTCTAGTAGGTTTTTGATGGAGTCTTTAGGGTTTTCTATGCATAATATCATGTCATCTGCGAATAATGACAGTTTCACTTTCTCCTTTCCAATTTGGATCCCTTTTATTTTTTCTTCATGTCTAATTGCTGTGACTAAGACTTCCAGTACTATGTTAAATAGGAGTGGCAAAACTGGGCATCCTTGTCTTGTTCCTGTTCTTAAGGGAAATGCTTTTAGTTTTTGTCCATTGAGTATGATGTTGGTTGTAGGTTTTTCATATATGGCCTTTATTATGTCGAGATATGATCCCTCTATTCGCAAATTGCTGAGCGTTTTTATCAGAAATGGGTGCTGGATTTTGTCGAATGTTTTTTCAGCATCTATTGATATGATCATATGATTTTTATCTTTCATTTTGTTTATGTGGTGTATCACATTTATTAATTTGCGAATAGTGTACCAGCCTTGCATCCCTGGAATGAATGCCACTTGGTCATGGTGAATAATTTTTTTTTTATGTATTGCTGGATCCAATTTGCTAGTATTTTGTTCAGGATTTTGGCATCTATGTTCATCAGGGATATTGGCCTGTAGTTTTCTGTAGTGTCTTTTTCTGGTTTTGGAATTAGAATTATGCTGGCTCATAAAATGAGTTTGGAAGTCTTCTTTCTTCTCGAATTTTAAAGAATAGTTTGAGGTGAATGGGTGTTAGTTCTTCTTTGAATGCTCAGTAAAATTTCCCCGTGAAGCTGTAGCGGCCTGGGATTCTGTTAGCTGGGAGAGTCTTGATTACATCTTCAATTTCCTTCGTTGTTATTGGTCTGTTCAAGTTTTCTATCTCTTCCTGGTTCAGTTTTGGGAGACTATGTGTTTCTAGAAATTTGTCCATTTTGCTTAGATTGTCCAATTTGTTGTTGTATAATTGTTCATAATATTTGTTAACAATTCTTTGTATTTCTGTGGTGTCAGTTATTATTTCTCCTCTTTCATTTCTGATTTTGTGTATTTGGGTTCTCTCTCTTTGTTTCTTGGTGAGTCTAGCTAATGGTCCATCAATCTTGTTTATCTTTTCAAAAAACCAGGTCTTTGTTTCATTGATCCTTTGAATTGTATTTTTGTGTTTTGTTTTTGTTGTTGTTGTTGTTGTTGTTGTTGTTGTTTTTTTGGTCTTCATGCCATTTATTTCTGCTCTGATCTGTACTATTTCCTTCCTTCTACTTGTTCTGGCGTTTTCTTTTTGTTTGCTTTCTCGTTCTTTAAGTTGTGAAGTTAGGTAGTCAATTAGAAATTTTTCTTGTTTCTTGAAGTGGGCCTGTAGTTTTATGAACTTCCCTCTCAGAACTACTGTCGCTGCATCCCGTAGATTTTGTGTTGTTGTGTGTTCATTTTCATTGGTTTCCAGTAAGTTTTTAAGTTCTTCCTTGATCTCCTCAGTAACCCATTCATTGTTTAATAACATGCTATTTAGCCTCCATGTGTTCAAATGTCAAATGTCTTTCCATGTTCTTGTTTCAATTGATTTCTAGTTTCATGTCATTGTGATTTGAGAAGATGCTTGATATCATTTCAGTCTTATTTAACTTGCAGAGACTTAGTTTGTGCCCTAACATGTGGTCTGTCTTTGAGAATGTCCCATGTGCACTTGAGAAGAATGTGAATTCTGTAGTTTTGGGGTATAATTCTCTGTAGATATCTATTAAATCGATTTGATCTAGCGCTTCATTTGGAGTCTCTGTTTCCTTGTTAATTTTTGTCTAGATGATGTATTCAGTGATGTCAGCAGAGTCTTGAAGTCCCCTGCTATGAATGTATTGCTGCTGATTTCTCCTTTTAAGTCCTCCTGAAGATTTTTAATATATTTTGGTGCTCCTATATTGGATGCATATGTGTTTACCAAGGTTATATCTTCCTGTTGGATAGACCCTTTCAATATTATGTAGTGGCCTTCTTTGTCTCTAGTTATGGCCTTCATTTTGAAATCTATTTTATCAGATATGAGTATTGCTACCCCAGCTTTTTTTTTCCTTTCCATTTGCTTAGAAGATTTTTTCCATCCCTTTACTTTCAATCTATGTGAGTCTTTTGTTGTGAGATGTGTCTCTTATAAACAACATATATGTAAGTCATGCTTTTTTATCCAGTCAGCTACTCTGTGTCTTTTTATCGGAGAAAACTATTTACATTTAAGGTGATTATTGATATGTACTTATTTATTGACATTTTTGTTTAGTATTTTTGTTTAGTGTGGTTATATTTTATTTGCTATTTCTTCTAACTACAGCAGTCCTTTTCACATTTCTTGCAGTGCTAGTTTGGTGCTCATATATTCCCTTAGCCAATTTTTTTTTTTTTTTGTCTGGGAAGCTCTTCATTTGACCTTCTATTTTGAATGATAGCCTTGCTTGATAGAGTAGTGTTGGATTCAGATCCTTGTTTTTCATGACCTTGATTACTTCATGCCATTCCCTTCTGGCCTGTAGTGTTTCTGTTGAGAAGTCAGCTGATAGCCTTATGAGGGTTCCTTTGTAGGTAACCTGTTGCTTATCTTTTGCTGCCTTTAGGATTCTCTCTTTGTCTTTAATTTTTGGCATTTTAATTATTATGTGTCTTGGTGTGGGCCTGTTTGGGTTCTTCTTACTTGGGGCTCTCTGTGCTTCTTGAACTTGAATGCCTTCTTCCTTCACCATGTTAAGAAAGTTTTCTGTCACTATTTCTTCAGATATATTCTCTAACCCTTGCTCATTTTCTTCTTCAGTGACTCCTATGATGCGAACATTATTACATTTCCAGTTGTCCCACAGTTCTCTCAAGCTGTTTTCCTGGTTTTTAATTGTTTTTTTTTTTTTCCTTTTGGTTTTCTGATTGGTTGATTTTTTCTACCCTGTCTTCTAATTCACTGATCCAGTACTCAGCTTCCTGTACTCTGCTGGTTAGTCCTTCCAATGTGTTCTTTATTTCTGCTATGTCATTCTTCATTTTTTTCTTGGTAGTTTTTCATTTCCAATTGGTTGATTTTCAATGTTTCTATATCTTTCCTCATGGTGTTGATGTCCTTACTCATGCTGTTGAGCTTCCTCAAGATCATGGCTTTGAACTCTACCTCTGTTAACTTGCTTAACTGCATTTCATTTATCTCATTTTCGGTAGAGTTCTCTTGTTCTTTCATTTGGGATTTGTTTCTTTGTTTCACCATTTTGGCTATCTCAGTGGGTTTTGGAGCCTGCCAAATTTTCCCTGTGGGTGTTGGTGTTCTACTGTTTGTGGCTCCCTCTACTGGGATTAGATGAGCGTGGGAGGGCCCACATTAAACACCACTGTGAAGTCTTACTTTCCTGAGCAGATTAGCAAGCCCAGGAAATGTTCAGTTATCCTCTAGATTTTTGCCTGGAGGGTATTAGTCTCAGTTACTCAGGCCGTGGAATGTAGCCTTCTGGTATTCTGCAGAAGAGGATTTCCAGAGGGTGGGACAGATGCTGATTGTTAATGAACCTCAATTTGCATTTTTTGGCTCACCTGGAAGCAGCTGAATCTCCAAGGGAGGGGCTACTGGTTTTCCCCATAGCTCTGGGAAGGAGCAAGCTGGCCACGTGTGAGTGGGAAGGAGCAAGCTGGCCACTGTCCTTTGTTGCCACGACTCAGGAAAAACTCTGAGCACCCTCCAAACCCCTGGTGTCCCCACAGAGTTCCAGTCCAGTCTGCCCTCCCTCTGCAGGAGCCCAAGGTCAGTGGCTGTAGCCAATTCAGTGCTCTGTTCCGGCCCTCTGCGTTGTGGAGCAGGCTTGGGATTTTATGCCCAAGGGCGCTGCTCACAGCTAAGACTGCTGCTGGGCCCCTAGCCTGCCACCCTCTCGCGCCTCCACAATCCTACCAGTGTCCTCGGTTATATGGTCCTTTCCCGCTGCTTTTCTGTTGCTTTTTTTCCAACAATTTGTCTTTATTTTAGTTGTAATTCCCATTTGGTCCTGGGAGATCGTCTGTGTAGCTTCCATTTACTCCGCTGCCATTTTTTCTCCTCTCTGCTAATTGCTTTTTTATTAATTTTTTTGTTAACTTGATTTGTAAAATCCTGAGACAGGTGTCAAATTCTTCCATTGTGATTAAGGATTTATCAATATGTCCTTGTAAGTCTGTCACTTACTTTTAGGTTATGTTTTTACATGCATATGCATAGAAGTTCTGTTATTGTAGTGCTAAACCAATAGATTTTTAATGTCATCATAATGCAATAAACTTCTTTTATCAGCAATAAAAATATATTTAAGCCAATAAAAATATTCATTTGGGACTTCATAACACAAATTAAAATTTATCATGAAAAAACCTATTGACTTTTATTGCTTACTTTTTAAAATTTGTTTGTTTCAAGTGTGTTACTTACATTTTTGAGAGCTATGTCACCTAGAATAATCCCCAGGCCAAGCAGTGTTCCTTGGCCCAAACTTTGCAAACAAAATAACTGAAATAGTTTCTCAGTGAATTTATCATCAAATGACTGTCTTGGCAGAATATAAATGAGGAAAAGATTATTTTTCCATAGCAGTGCCTACAAGGCTGTAAGACTGACAATATCTTTTTCCTTAGTAAGTCTTCAACAGATATAGAAATAGAGCTAGAGGCCTGCAAAGAAAGGTGTCAATGATAGTTTATTTTTTCTATATCCAATTTTATTTATTAATATACAAAATCCAATTCCTTTCAGGCCCAAATTACAATATCTACATAAATAATAGTTCAGCAGCCTTCACCATTTGTGTGGGTTCAAATGGTAATTGCACTCATTAACAGTTGCTAAAATATATCTCAGGGTTCCCATTACAGTTAGATAATTATTAAAAAAACAAACTAAAGATCCCACTATCTCTTTAAGCTCACACCTGGGATTTCACAAAACTAAAACACTCAGGTTTCAAGGGTCTTCGCTGATGATGTGGTCATGAGTCACTGTCAGTGAGATAGTTGAGAAGTTGCTCTTATTCACACTAACCTTTATTTTATTGTGAACTAGGAGAGTCAAAATATTCCAATATCTTTATGGGGTATTATGTGAAAAAGTATGAGCTCAGGGGCCTCCTTAAGGAAGACACTGTACCTGTCAAAATTAAGCCTTGTTTCCACTAACTTTGCTCTTACTCTCCCCAAGCTACCACTACATATGTGAAGTCTTAAAGAGATAGTGAGATTGTTTTATAATTGTCTTGCTGAAATGAAACTCTGGCAGTATGTTTTAGCAGCAGTTAAGGAGTGTAACAAGCATTTAAATGCAAGGGAATACACAAGTTAAAATAAAAATCAAAGGCAATCTTGAAGGGGAAAAATATATCCCATGAAGAGCCTGAAGGGAAATATAGATTGGAGGAGTAGACCCAATCACTTTGACTGGGTGACAGTGGGACTGTTGATGGGATAATTAGCTGTAAGCTGCCTTGTTGCCCACACTGGAGGAAACATGAGGGAGGAAGGGAGGAGGAAGAGGGGAGGAGAAAAAGAGAGAGAGAGAGAGAGAGAGAGAGAGAGAGAGAGAGAGAGAGAGAGAGAGAAAGAGAGAGAGAGAAGAAGAAGAAGAAGAAGAAGAAGAAGAAGAAGAAGAGGAAGAAGAAGAAAGAGGAGGAAGAGGAGGAGAAAAGAAGAAGGAGGAGGAGGAGGGGTTGGTAGAAGGTAGGAGAGAGTGGGAAAAATGCAGCCAAAGCAATTCATTTTACTGATCCATTTTGCATAGCCTCTATGAAGTTTACTAGTCTGTTAGCAAAATTCAGACACCCTAAATGACCTAGTTTTATTCTTCCAAATTTACTCTGGACTGAACAAGTCTTGCTATACATAAAGCCAAATGTAAACTAGTTTTTCTACCCGGAGAAGTTTAACTACCAAATTATATCAATAAAATTATTCAGGTATTGAGAACCATATGTTTGTGTGTATGCACGTGTGTGTGCTTAGTAGTTATACACTCATTAAACTTTGGACAGCTTGATAAATCTTTGCCATCAGCTAAAATAAATGTTGATTTCTATGGAAGTCTGATTTCTCTACTTGTTATATTTTATGGTTTCAAAATTATCCCACTAACACTTATTTTATTCCTTTTAATTTTAAAGAGTTTATAAATTCCACTCTAATGATAGGGGAAGATTTTTCTAATAAATAAGGTGAGTAAATTTGCAGAATTGGCAAGTCATAACTGGGCAGTGGCCCATAGCTATTTTAAGTTCTCCATGTTTACTAGGTAGCTAGATGTACCACACAGCATTATACACTGAATTCTGGTTTTTGCCTCTGTCCCATTTAGATTTTTGAAATTAAGCAGCATCAAGCATTGTGTGATCCTTTCTATATGGATTTGTAACTCTAGGCTCTGCCCCTTCAGATGTATAAATTGAACACTGCATATCCCTGCAGAATACATTCCAATTGAAGTTGCAACAAAAGAGAAAAAAAAAAACATTTTAATGTAATATTATTTTATTTTTTAGAGAAAGAGGAAGGGGGAGGGAGAGAGAGAGAGAAACATCAATGTGAGAGAGAAACACCATTGCCTCCCGCATGTACCTTGACAGGGGATCAAACCCAAAACCTAGGTTTGTGCGCTCCGACTGAAAATAAAAACCATGATCTTTTGGTGCACAGGACGATGCTTCAATCAACTGAGCCACATTGTCCAGGGCTCCAATATTTATGTTTCCATACTAATCAAAACTTTATATTGTTACATATGATACTGAATGACCATGCATTAAAAAAAAAACAAAAACTTGGGAGATGGGCCTATTGAAAGTGACTCAGTTTTCTTAAATAAATTGTTCTCTAGAGCTAATAACCAAATTGACTCCCATGACAAAAGCCTTTGAGAAATGTCTTTGCCTAAGCTTTGCTTATATAATTTTCAGATGTGACGACACATGGTAAGAAAAAAGAGTTTGAGAAATGTCAAGGTGAGAAATGGAAGTCTGCTAGATAGAACTTTGAGATTGTTAGGCTCCATCTTTCATCTGAAAAAGTGCAAAAAGTTCAGACTCTCCTGAACAGATTCTACCTAAGCCAATTTGAACATTATTATCATTTAAAGAGAAAAATATTATTTTACAAAGTAACACAGAAATGATTGAAATGATGGTAAACTAATCTTGCAAGGAACGTTTAGATGTACTAGGGTTGTTGAGAGGAGAGAAGGTTCAATGGTAACTTGTAAGATTGTCATCTAATACACAAAAGGCCATGAATGCTGTTGTGACTACAGGAACCGATAAAAAGAAAACTTAGGCTTTAATTAAAGTAGGCAAGATTTTGGCTGAACATCAGAAGGAATTTTTGATGATTAGAATGGTAACATATGGGAATCAGTTACTTTTTATATATTTTTTTTATTTTTTCTTATTACCTTTATTGTTGAGATATTACAGAAATGTGCCCCCCCATTTTCCCCCATTGCCCCCCTCCACTGGGCTCCCACCTCACCCCAGGTCTTCACTACCTTATTGTCTGTGTCCATGGGCAATGCATATATGCATGGGCATTGTTTGGTTAATCTCTTCCTGCCCCCCTGCCCCATTTTCCCTCTGAGATTTGTCAGTTTGTTTCATGTTTCCATGCCTCTGGTTCTATTTTATTCATTAGTTTATCTTGTTCATTAGATTTCACATATAAGTGAGATCATGTGATACTTGTTTTTCTCTGACTGGCTTATTTCACTTAGCATAAAAAATCCAAGTCCAGGATGATGGAGGCAGGCAGAACCAGAGCAAGGGTGAGGGTGTGAGAGTGTGAGTGGACATGAGTGTGGATGAGCAACTTCAAGCAGTGCAGAAACGCGAGGCAGAAGGTTCCTATGCTGTGTACGGGGAGCAGCCAGCTACCGCAGTAAGCAGCTCATCAGGGGACTTCTCTGTGTGCAGCCAGGAGGCCCCACCATTTTGGAAGATCCCTGGTCTTTTCTGGGAGGAGGTAGCAGAAGCAGCTAGGGCCCAGCAACCTGAGCTCACCAGTGCACCTCGCACCATCAGAGCAATGGACCCTGCTGTGTCAACACGGACCAGTGCACAGTAGCAGTGCTGTCAAGGTGCCTGTTGCGGAAGCCGAAAGGAGTTGGGAGCCGAGAACCATCCCCCACAGCAGCAGCCTGATCAGAGCCTAGACACAGCCCCAGCAATAGAGGCTCAAGAGCAGACATCCATCCCCAGGCAGCAGCAGCACAGATCAGCAGCTGAGATCCATCCCCAACAGAATCAGCAGAGGCTGAGGAGAGCTGAGCTCTATCAGGTAGCAGCACTCCTCAGCCACCAGCAGCGGGATCTGCGGCCCCAGTGGTTCCCGCCCCATCCAGCTAGCTGCCTGTGGCACCTGCAGGGCCTGTGGCTCCAGTGGGGCCCACACAATACAGCTGCCTGTGGCACTGGTGAGGCCTGGGCAATCTAGCAGCCCGTGGCAACAGTGGGGCCCATGGCTCCAGCAGCAGTGCCTACCGGGACAGACCAATTCCAGCTGCCAGTAGTCAGTCCTCCAGGACCCACAGCAGGCAAGAGGTGCCACGCACCAGAAAAGTCTGGGAAGCACAGCAGCCTGATTTGATACACACACCTCCCTACACATCCCAACATCCCTCACCAGGTCTAGAACTGCCAGATGGCTAAAATGGGGAGACAAAGAAACAACACCCAAATGAAAAAAAAGGAGTAATCACCAGAAAAAGAACTACATGAAATAAAAGAAAGCAATTTGTCAAATAAAGAATTCAAAACAATGATTTTAAGGGTGCTCAAACAATTCAGTGAGAACTACAAGCAACTTAGTGAGAATTATAAAAAGCTCAGTGGGAACTACATCAGCTTAAAAAAAGAGGTAGAAGCTTTCAATAAAAATCAAGAGGAAATAAACAACATAGCTGCTATGAAAAATACCTTAGAAGGATTCAATAATAGATTAGAAGAAGCTGAAGACCGAATCAGTGAGTTAGGAAACAAGGTAGAAAAGAATGCCCACATAGAGCACCAAATGGGGGAAAAAATGAAAAAGCAGGAGAGTTTAAGGGAGCTTTGGGACAACACAAAAATAACAACATTCACATCATAGGGATACCAGAAGGAGAAGAATCAGAGAAAGGTATAGAGAACCTGTTTGAAGAAATAATGACAGAAAACTTCTCTAATTTGGTGAAGGAAAAAGTCACACAAGTCCAGGAAATACAAAGAGTACCAAGCAAGATGAATCTAAAATAATCCACAGCTAGACACATCATAATAAAAATGGCAAACATTAAATGCAAAGAAAGAATCTTAAAGGAAGCAAGAGAGAGACAGAAAGTTACCTACAAGGAATCTCCCATTACACTGTCAGCTGATTTATCAATAGAAACACTGCAGGCCAGAAGGAAGTGGTATGAAGTGTACAAAGTAATGAAAGCCAAGGGTCTGAATCCAAGGCTACTTTATCCAGCAAGGCTACCATTCAAAATTCAAGGTGAAATGAAGAGCTTCACAGACAAAAAAACAAACAAAACAAAACAGAAAAAAAACAACTAAAGAAATTTACCAACACCAAACCACTGCAAGAAATGCTAAAGGGACTAATGTAAGAAGAAGAAGAAAGAGAGAGAGAGAGAGAGAGGCATAAAATAAAAATGGCAACTAATAAGTATCTATCAATACTAAACTTAAATGTAAATAGCTTAAATGCTCCAATCAGAAGACATTGGGTAGCTGATTGGATAAGAAAACACGACCCATGTATATGCTGTCTACAAGAGACCCACCTCACAACAAAAGACTCACACAGGATGAAAGTGAAGGAATGGAAAAAAAATTTCCAGGCAAATAGAAATGAAAAAAAAAAAAAAGCTGGTATAGCAATACTCATATCTGATAAGATAGACTTCAAAACAAGTGTCATAATAAGACAAAGAAGGTCAATATATAATATGAAAGGTAACAATCCAACAACAAGATATAACCCTGGTCAACATATATGCATCAAAAACAGGAGCACCAAAATATATTTAAAAACCTCCAGAGGACTTCAAAGGACAGATCAATATCAATACAATCATAATGGGTGACCTTAGGACCTCACTGACACCACTGAATACATCTTCTAGACAAAAGTTGACACAGAGTCCTTAAATGATGAACTAGATCAGCTAGACTTAATTGATATTTACAGAACATTTCACCCCAAAGCTGCAGAATATACATTCTTCTCAAGTGCACATGGGACATTCTCAAAGACAGACCACATGTTAGGACACAAAGTAAATCTCTACAAATTCAAGAAGATTGAAATCATATCAAGTATCTTCTCAGATCACAATGGCGTGAAACTAGAAAGCAATTATAACAAAAACACTCAAAAACATTCAAACACACGGAGGCTAACTAGTTTGTTATTAAACAACAAATGGGTTACCAAGGAGATCAAGGAAGATATTTAAAAAATCCTGAAACCCAATGAAAATGAACACACAACAGAACAACACAAAATATATGGGATGCAGCGAAAGCTGTCCTGAGAGGGAAGTTCATAGCACTACAGGCCTATTTCAAGAAACAAGAAAAATTCCTAATTGACTTTCTAACCCTACAACTCAAAGAACTAGGAAGTAAACAAAAAGAAAAAGTAGAAGGAAAGAAATAGTGAAGGTCAGAGCAGAAATAAATGACATAGAAATTAAAAGAACAATTCAAAAGATCAATGAAACAAAGAGCTTGTTCTGTGAAAAGATAAAAAAGATTGATGGACCCTTAGCCAGACTCATCAAGAAACAAAAAGAAAAGATCCAAATAAACAAAATCAGAAACGAAAGGAGAAGTAACAACTGACACCACAGAAACACAAAGGACTATCAGCACATACTACGAACAATTATATACCAACAAATTGGACAATCTGGGTGAAATGGACAAATTTCTAGAAACACATAGTCTCTGAAACTGAACTGCAAGAGATAGAAAACTTGAATACTGTAGACCAATAACAACAAAGGAAATTGAAGATGTAATAAAAAAACTCCCACAAACAAAAGTCTAGGATCTGACAGCTTCACTGGAGAGTTTTACTGAGCATTCAAAGAAGATCTAACACTCAGCCTCCTCAAATGATTCCAAAAAATCCAAGAAGATGGAAGACTTTCACACTCATTTCATGAGGCCAACATAATTATAATTCCAAAACCAGATAAAGACACTACAAAAAAAGAAAATTACAGGCTAATATCCCTGATGCACACAGATGCCAAAATCCTTAACAAAATACTAGCAAATCGGTTCCAGTAATACATCAAAAAAAGTATTCATCATGACCAAGTGGGATTCACCCCAGGGATGCAAGGATGGTACAATATCTGCAAATCAATAAATGTGATGCACCACATAAACCAAATAAAAGATAAAACCCATGTGATCATATCAATAGATGCTGAAACAGCATTTGACAAAATCCAGCACCCATTTCTGATAAAAATGCTCAGCAATGTGGGAATAGAGGGATCATATCTCGACATAATAAAGGCAATATATGAAAAACCTTCAGTCAACATCATACTCAATCGGCAAAAACTACAAGCATTTCCTTTAAGAACAGACACCAGACAGGGATGTCCATTCTCGCCACTCTTATTTAACACCATACTGGAAGTCTTAGCCACAACTATAAGACATGAAGAAAATCCCGCCCGGCTGGTGTGGCTCAGTGGTTGAGCGTCAACCCATGCATCAAGAGGTCACCGGTTCGATTCCCAGTCAGGGCACATGCCCGGGTTGTGGGCCCAATCACCAGTGGGGGGCATGCAGGACGCAGCCAATCAATGTTCTCTTTCATCAATGTTTCTATCTCTCCCTTCCTCTCTCTAAAAATCAATAAAGGAAAAAAAAAATTTAAAAAAAAAAAGGAATCCAAATTGGAAAGGAGGAAGTGAAACTGTCAGTATTTGCAGATGAAATGATAATGTACATAGAAAACCCTAAAGACTCCATCAAAAATCTACTAGATTTAATAAATAAATTTGGCCAGGAAGGTGGATACAATATTAACATCAAGAAATCGACTGCATTCTTGTACACCAACAACAAATTCAATGAAAGAGAAACTAAAAAAGCAACCCCATTTACCATTGTGGCAAAAAAAAAAAAAAAATAAAGATGCCTAGGAATAAACTTAAATAAAGAAGTAAAGGGAGCAGCTAGAAATCCCAAAATGATGGCAGAGTGAATGGAAGCTACACAGACGATGTCCTAGGACCAAACTGGAATTTGGCAAAGTAGGATACAAAATTAATGTCAAAAAATCGATGGGGGGAGGAAAAAATGGCAGTGGAGTGAATGGAAGCTAAACAGACGATCTCCCAGGATCAAACGGAATTACAATTAAAATAAAGACAAATCGTTGGGAAAAAGCAACAGAAAAGCAGCGGGAGAGGACCATACAACCAGGGACACTGAATGAGCCTGGTAGGATCTGCGGAGGCACGTGAGGGTAGCAGGCTGGGAGCCCACAGACAGCAGCGGCCTTGGCTGTGAGCAGCGGCCTTAGCTGGGAGCTGCGGTGGCGCCCATCCTCGGGGTGAAGAGCCCCAGGTGCTCCACAGCGCAGAGGGCCCAGACAGAGCGCTAAATAGCCACAGCCACTCACCTGGGGCTCCGGCAGAGGGAGGGCGGACTGGACTGGAACTCTGAGGGGACACCTGGGATTTGGAGGGCGCTCAGAGTTTGTGCTGAGCTGTGGCCACAAAGGACTGTGGTGGCCAGCCCCTCCTTCCCGGTTACTCAGAACGGCGGCCAAGTTTGCTCCTTCCCGGAGTGGTGGAAGCCCCTCCCTCAGAGATTCCCAGGTGAGGGAAAGAGGTAAAGAAATGCAAACTGAGGCTCATTAACAACCAGCATTGGCCCCACCCTCGGGAAATCCTCTTACACTGTAAACATCTGAGGGAGTTTCTCATTCAACTGAGATTCTAAGGCTTTACAAGTAACTGAGGCTAATAGCCTCCAGGCAAAAAGCTAGAACATAACTAAACCTTTCCTGAGCTTGCAAATCTACCCAGGAAAGTGAGACTTGACAGTGGTGTTGAAAGAGGGCCCTCCACGCTCATCCAAACCCAGTAGAGGGAGCAACAAATAGCAGAACACCAACACCGACAAGGAAAATTTGGCAGGCTCCAAAACCCACTGAGATAGCAAAAATGGTGAAACAAAGAAACAGATCCCAAATGAAAGAACAAGAGAACTCCACCAAAGATGAGATAAATGAAATGCAGCTAAGCAAATTATCAGAGGTAGAGTTCCGAGCCATGATCTTGAGGAAATTAAACAGCATGAGTAAGGACATCAACACCATGAGTAAAGATACAGAAACACTGAAAACCAACCAAGTGGAAATGAAGAATGACATAGCAGAAATAAAGAACACATTGGAAGGACTGACCAGCAGAGTAGAGGAAGCAGAGGACCGGATCAGTGAATTAGAAGACAGAGTAGAAAAAATCAATCAATCAGAAAACCAAAAGGAAAAAACAATGAAAAAACAGGAATGTAGCTTAAGAGAACTGTGGGACAACTGGAAACGTAATAATATTCGCATTATTGGAGTCCCCGAAGAAGAAGAAAATGAGCAAGGGTTAGAGAATATATTTGAAGAAATAGTGACAGAAAACTTTCCTAACCTGGTGAAGGAAGAAAACATTCAAGTTCAAGAAGCACAGAGAGCCCCAAGTAAGAAGAACCCAAACAGGCCCACACCAAGACACATAATAATTAAAATGCCAAAAATTAAAGACAAAGAGAGAATCCTAAAGGCAGCAAGAGATAAGCAACAGGTTACTTACAAAGGAAACCCCATTAGGCTATCATCTGACTTCTCAACAGAAACACTACAGGCCAGAAGGGAATGGCATGAAGTAATCAAGGTCATGAAAAACAAGGATCTGAATCCAAGACTACTCAATCCAGCAAGGCTATCATTCAAAATAGAAAGTCAAATAAAGAGCTTCCCAGACAAAAAAAGGCTAAGGGAATATATTAGCACCAATACAGCACTGCAAGACATGTTAAAAGGACTGCTGCAATTAGTAGAAGAAATAGGAAGAAAAATTGAACCACACTGAACAAAAATGGCAATAAATAAGTACATATCAATAATCACCTTAAATGTAAATGGACTGAATGCTCCCATAAAAAACCACAGAGTAGCTGACTGGATAAGAAAGCATGATTCACATATATGTTGTTTACAAGAGACCCACCTCACAACAAAAGACTCACATAGGTTGAAAGTAAAGGGATGGAAAAAAATCTTCCAAGCAAACGGAAAGGAAAAAAAAGCTGGGGTAGCAATACTCATACCTGATAAATTAGATTTCAAAATGAAGACCATAAGTAGAGACAAAGAAGGCCACTACATAATATTGAAAGGGTCTATCCATCAGGAAGATACAACCTTGGTAAACATATATGCACCCAATATAGGAGCACCAAAATATATTAAAAATCTTTTGGAGGACTTCAAAGGAGAAATCAACCGCAAAACAATCATAGCAGGAGACTTCAACACCCCACTGACATCACCGGATAGATCATCTAGACAAAAAATTAACAAGGAAACAGAGACTCTAAATGAAGCACTAGATCAAATGGATTTAATAGATATAAACAGAGAATTACACCCCAAAACTGCAGAATTCACATTCTTCTCAAGTGCACATGGGGCATTCTCAAAGATAGACCATATGTTAGGGCACAAACTAAGTCTCTACAAGTTCAAGAAGACCGAAATCATATCAAGCATCTTCTCAGACCACAATGGCATGAAACTAGAAATCAATTGCAACAAGAACATGCAAAAACATATGAACACATGGAGGCTAAATAGCATGTTACTGAACAATGAATGGGTTACCATTGAGATCAAGGAAGAATTTAAAAAATTTCTGGAAACCAATGAAAATGAACACACAACGCAAAATCTATGGGATACTGCAAAAGCAGTTCTGAGAGGGAAGTTCATAGCACTACAGGCCCACCTTAAGAAAGAAGAAAAATTTCTAATTGACTACCTAACCTCACAACTTAAAGAACTGGAAAGCAAACAAAAAGAAAACCCTAGAGCAAGTAGAGGGAAGGAAATAGTAAAGATCAGAGAAGAAATAAACGACATGGAGACCAAAAAAACAATTCAAAGGATCAATAAAACAAAGAGCTGGTTTTCTGAAAAGATAGACAAGATTGATGGACCCTTAGCTAGACTCACCAAGAAACAAAGAGAGAGAACCCAAATACACAAAATCAGAAATGAAAGAGGAGAAGTAACAACTGACACCACAGAAATACAAAGGATCATTAGCAAATACTATGAACATTTATATGGCAAAAATTCGACAATATAAGCGAAATGGACACATTTCTAGAAACACATGGTCTCCCAAAACAGAATCGGAAAGAGATAGAAAACTTGAACAGGCCAATAACAAAGAAGTAAATTGAAGATGTAATCAAGACTCTCCTAGCAAACAAAAGCCCAGGCCCTGACGGCTTCAAGGGCGAGTTTTACCGAACATTCAAAGAAGAACTAACACCCATTCTCCTCAAACTATTCCAAAAAATTCAAGAAGAAGGAAGACTTCCAAACTCGTTTTATGAGGCCAGTATAATTCTAATCCCAAAACCAGAAAAAGACACTACAAAGAAAGAAAACTACAGGCCAATATCCCTGATGAACATAGATGCCAAAATCCTTAACAAAATACGAGCAAATCGGATCCAGCAATACATCAAAAAAATTATTCACCATGACCAAGTGGGATTCATCCCAGGGATGCAAGGCTGGTACAATATACGCAAATCAATAAATGTGATACATCACATCAACAAAATGAAAGATAAAAACCATATAATCATATCAATAGATGCTGAAAAAGCATTTGACAAAATCCAGCACCCATTTCTGATAAAAACGTTCAGCAATTTGTGAATAGAGGGATCATATCTTGATATAATAAAGGCCATATATAAAAGACCTACAGCCAACATCATACTCAATGGACAAAAACTAAAAGCATTTCCCTTAAGAACAGAAACAAGACAAGGATGCCCACTTTCACCACTCTTATTTAACATAGTACTGGAAGTCTTAGCCACAGCAATCAGACATGAAGAAAAAATAAAAGGGATCCAAATTGGAAAGGAGGAAGTGAAACTGTCATTATTCGCAGATGACATGATATTATATATAGAAAACCCTAAAGACTCCATCAGAAATCTACTAGACTTAATAAATGAATTTGGCAAAGTAGCAGGATACAAAAGTAACGCCAAGAAATCAACGGCATTCTTATACACTAATGATGAACTCACAGAAAGAGAAACTAAAAAAACAATCCCATTTACCATCGCAGCAAAAATTTAAGATATGTAGGAATAAACTTAACCAAAGAAGTAAAGGACCTATTTGCAGAAAACTACAAGACATTGAAAAAAGAAATAGAGGAAGATATAAAAAAGTGGAAGCACATACCTTGTACATGGATTGGAAGAATTAACATCATTAAAATGTCCATACTACCCAAAGCAATCTACAGATTTAATGCAATCCCCATCAAAATACCAATGACATATTTCACAGAACTAGAACAAATACTTCAGAAGTTCATATGAAGCCAAAAAGACCCCGAATAGCTACAGCAATCTTGAAAAAGAAGGACAAAGTAGGAGGGATCACAATACCGGACATCAGGTTATACTACAAAGCTACTGTAGTCAAAACAGCCTGGTACTGGCACAAGAGCAGGCACATAGATCAATGGAATAGAACAGAGAACCCAGAAATTGACCCAAAACATTATGCTCAATTAATATTCGACAAAGGTGGCAAGAGCATACAATGGAATAAAGACAGCCTCTTCAATAAATGGTGTTGGGAAAATTGGACAGCTACATGCAAAAAAATGAAACTAGATCATCAGCTTACACCATACACAAGAATAAACTCAAAATGGATAAAAGACTTAAATGTGACTCATGAATCCATAAAAATCCTAGAAGAAAATGTAAGCAACAAAATTTCAGACATCATACGCAGCAAAATGTTCACTGATATATCACCTAAGGCAACAGAAACAAAGGAAAAAATGAACACATGGGACTACATCAAACTCAAAAGCTTCTGCACAGCAAAAGAAACAACCATCAAAGTGGAAAGGCAACCCACTGTATGGGAGAGCATAATTGCCTATGATATATCAGATAAGGGACTAATTTCCAAAATATATAGAGTGCTCATACATCTCAACAAAAGGAAGACAAAGAACCCAATTAAAAAATGGGCAGAGGAACTAAATAGACACCTCTCCAAACAGGACATACAAACGGCCAAGAGACATATGAAGAAATGCTCAACTTCACTAATCATCATAGAGATGCAAATTAAAACAACAATGAGGTATCACCTCACACCTGTCAGAATAGCTGCCATCAACCAAGCATCAAACAACAAGTGTTGGCGAGGGTGTGGAGAAAAGGGAACTCTAATACACTGCTGGTGGGAGTGCAGACTGGTGCAGCCACTATGGAAAACACTACGGTGCTACCTCAAAAAATTAAAAATTGAATTACCATTTGACCCAGTGATCCCACTCCTAGGAATATACCCTAAGACGCCTGTAACACCAATCAGAAAGAATACATGTACCCCCATGTTCATAGCAGCGCTATTTACAATAGCTAAGATCTAGAAACAGCCCAAGTGTCCATCAGTAGACGAATGGATAAAAAAGCTGTGGTACATATACACAATGGAGTACTATGCAGCTGTAAGAAAGAACGATCTCTTATCCTTTGCGTCGACATGGGAGGACCTGGAAACTATTATCTTAAGTGAAACAAGCCAAGCAGAGAAAGACAAATATCATATGATCTCACTTATTTCTGGAATATAATGAACATAACAGTGTGAGGAACAGGGTAGTCCCAGGGACGTGGAAGTGGGGTACAGACTGACATTTGCCAGAAGAGGGGGTGGGGGAGGGGAGCGATGAACACAGAACTTGTATTCATGTACTCATAACCAATGGACATGGACAACAAAACTGGGGACGGGGCAGGGAGGGAGGGGGAGGAGGGTGTCAATGGGGGAAAAAAGGAGAAACATCTGTAACAAAAGTAAATTTAAAAAAAAAAAATCGACGGTTTTCTTATACACCAATGATGAACTCACAGAAAGAGAAAGTTAAAAAAAATCCCATTTACCATCAAGGCAAAAAAATTAAGATACCTAGGAATAAACTTAACAAAAGAAGTGAAGGACCTATTTGCAGAAAACTACAGGACATTGAAAAAAGAAATAGAGGAAGATATAAAAAAGTGGAAGCACATACCTTGCTCATGAATTGGAAAAATTAACCTCATTAAAATATCCATACTACCCAAAACAATCTATAGATTCAACGCAATCCCCATCAAAATACCAACGACATATTTCACAGAGCTAGAACAAATACTTCAAAAGTTCATATGGAACCAAAAAAGACCCCAAATAGCCACAGCAATCTTGAAAAAGAACGACAAAGTAGGTGGGATCCCAATACTGGATATCAGGTTATACTACAAACTACTGTGATCAAAACAGCCTGGTACTGGCATAAGAACAGGCATATAGACTAGTGGAACAGAACAGAGAACTCAGAAATTGACCCAAGACATTATGCTCAATTAATATTTGACAAAGGTGACAAGAGCATACACTGGGGTAAAGACAGCCTCTTTAATAAATGGTGTTGGGAAAATTGGACAGTTATATGCAAAAAATGAAACTAGACCATCAACTTACCCCATAAACAAGAATAAACTCAAAATGGAGAAAAGACTTAAATGTGACTCATGAATCCATAAAAATCCTAGGGGAAAATGTAGGCGACAAAATTTCAGACATCATACACAGCAGAATTTTCACTGATACATCACCTAAGGCAACAGAAACAAAGGAAATAATGAACACATGGGACTACATCAAACTCAAATGCTTCTGCACAGCAAAAGAAACAACCATCAAAATGGAAAGGCAACCTACTGTATGGGAGAGCATAGTTGCCAATGATACATCAGATAAGGGGTTAATTTCCAAAATATATAGAGTGCTCATACAATTCAACAAAAGGAAGACAAAGAACCTAATTAAAAAATGGGCAGAGGACCTAAATAAACACCTGTCCAATCAGGACATAAAAATGGCCAACAGACATATGAAGAAATGCTCACATCACTAATCATCAGAGAGATGCAAATTAAAACAACAATGAGGTATCACCTCACACCTGTCAGAATGGCCGCCATCAACAAAGCATCAAACAACAAGTGTTGGCATGACTGTGGAGAAAAGAGGACTCTAGTACACTGCTGGCAGGAATGCAGACTGGTGCAGCCACTATGGAAAACACTATGGTGTTACCTCAAAAAATTAAAAATTGAATTGCCATTTGACCCAGTGACCCCACTTCTAGGAATATACCCTAAGAAGCCTGAAACACCAATCAGAAAGAATATCTGTACCCCCATGTTCATGGCAGTACTATTTACAATAGCTGAGATCTGGAAACAGCCCAGGTGTCCATCAGTAGACGAACGGATAAAAAAGCTGTGGTACATATACACAATGGAGTACTCTGTGGCTCTAAGAAAGAAAGATCTCTTTTTCTTTGAGATGACATGGAGGGACCTGGAGAGTATTATGCTAAGTGAAACAAGCCAAGCAGAGAAAGACAAGTATCACATGATCTCACTTATTTGTGGAATATAATGAACATAGCAGTCTGAGAAACAGTAGATCCAGAGACATGGAAGTAGGGTACAGACTGACAACCCTCAGAAGAAGTGGATGTGGGGAGAGGGAACAGATAAATTACAGAATGTATACGCATGTATGTGTAAACAAGGACATAGACAATAATGCTTGGGGGGGCAGGACTGGGAGAAGGGTGTCAATGGGGGGAAAAGGATAAACCTATCTAACGAAAATAAATAAATACATTAATTAAAATATATATATATATCTAGGTCCCTCATGCTGTCTCAAAAAGAGGCCCTTCCTTTTCACAGATGTATAGTATTCCACTATGTGTAAATGTACCATAGCTTTTTTATCTGTTCATCTCCCGATGGGCACTTGGGCTGTTTCCTGATCATAGCTTTTGAAAATAATGCTGCTATGTACATATGGTGCAAATTTTCTTTCTGGTTGTTGTTTCAGGATTCTTAGGAAATGTTTTTAGAAATGGTATCACAAGGTCAAAAAGCAGTTCCATTTTTAATTTTTTGAGGAAATTCCACACTGTTTTCCTTAGTGGCTGCATCAGTCTTCATTCCCCCCAGAAATGTACTAGGGTATCTTTTTCTCCAGATCCTTGCCAGTACTTGGTCTTTGCTGATTTATTGATGGGAGTCATTCTGGCAGGTGTGAGGTAATACCTCATTATAGTTTTAATTTGCATTTTCTGATGCTTAGTGACATTGAACATTTTTTCACATGTCTCTTGTCCATTAGTATATCCTCTTTGGTGAAGTGTCTATTCAGGTCCTCTGCCTATTTTTTAATTGGCTTGTCTTTCTTTTGTTAAGTTGTATGAGTACTTTATATATTTTGGAAATTAACCCCTTATCCTATGTGTCATTGGCAAGTATGTTCTCCTATAGGATGGGTTCCCTTTTTATTTTGATGCTGGTTTCTTTTGCTGTGCAGAAGCTTTTTAGTTTGATGTAGTCTAATTTGATTATTTTTTCCTTTGTTTCTCTTGCCCTAAGCAATGTAGCAGTGACAATTCTGCTATGTGAGATGTCTGTGATTTTGTTGCCTCTATTTTCTTCTATGATTTTTATGGTTTTACGACTCACATTTAATTTTCTTTTACCCATTTTGAGTTTATTCTTGTGTATAGTGTAAGTTGGTCATGTAGTTTCATTTTTTTTTTTTTTGCATGTACCTGTCCAATTTTCCCAACACCATTTATTAAAGAGACTGTCTTTACTCCATTGTATGTTCTTGCCTCCTTTGTCAAACATTAGTTGAGCATAATGGCTTAGGTCAATTTCTGGGTTCTCTGTTCCATTCCATTGGTTTATGTGCCTGTTCTTTGGCCAGTACCAGGCTGTTTTGATTACAGTGGCTTGACAGCATAACTTCATATTGAGTATTGGGAACCCTCCAACTTTGTTTTTCTTTCTCAAGATTGCTGTGGATATTCAGGATCTTTTTTGGTTCCATATAAATTTTGGACTGTTTGTTCTAGTTCTGCGAAATATTTCATTGGTATTTTAATAGAGATCGCATTGAATCTATAGATTGCTTTGGGCAATATGGACATTTTAATGACGTTAATTATTCCAATCCATAAATGCAGTATATTCTTCTACTTGTTTTTATCTTTCTCTATTTCTTTTTTCAATTTCCTGTAGTTTTCTCTCTACAGGTCTTTTATCTCCTTGGTTAAGCTTATTCCTAGGTATCTTATTTTATTGTTGTTGTTGTTGCAATGGTAAAGGGATTGTTTATTTAGTTTCTCTTTCAGAGATTTCATTATTGGTGTATAAAACTGCCTTTGATTTCTAGATGTTAATTTTGTGTCCTGCTACTTTGTCAAATTCATTTATTCACTCTAGTAGTTTTTTGGTGGATTCTGTAGGGTTTTCTATGTACAATATCATGTCATCTCCTAATAATGACAGTTTCACTTCCATCTTTTCAATTTGGATGTCTTTTATTTATTCTTCTTGTCTGATTACTGTAGCTAGGACTTCCAGTTCTATGTTGAACAAGAGTGGTGAAAGCAGACATCTCTGTCTTGTTCCTATTCTTAAGGGAAACACATTTAGGTTCTGCCCTTAGAGTATGATGATGGCTTTAGGTTTGTCATGTATGGCCTTTATTATTTTGAGGTATGCTCCCACTATTCCCACTTTGGTGAGAATTTTTATCAAAAATCAGTGTTTGGTTTTTTTTTTAATGCATTTTGTGCATCTGTTGGTATGATCAAGTAATTTTTATCTTTCATGCTGTTTATGTGATGTATCACATGTACTGATTTGATAATATTGTACCAACCTTACATCCTCAGAATAAATTCCACTTGGTCATGTTGCATGATCTTTTTAATGTATTGCTGGATCCTATTTGCTTATATTTTATGGAGGATTTTAGCATCTATGTTCATCAGGGATATTGGCATATACTTTTCTTTCTTTGTAGTGTCTTTATCTGGTTTTGGAATTACTATAATGCTGGCCTCATAAAAAGAGCTTGGAAGTCTTCCTTTTTCTTGAATTTTTTGGATAGTTTGAAGAGGATAGGTATTAGTTATATTTTAAATGTTTGGTAAAATTCCCCTGTGAAGCCTTCTGGTCTAGGACTTTTGAAAACTCTGTGTGTGTGTGTGGGGGGGTGTGTGTACATGTATAACTAACCTAAAAATTTGAAGTTTGGCCAATCTAAATAAATGGTGCTGGAACAAAACTCTCTATTTTTTATAGTAATAGTATTCAATTTATAACTTCCTTCTTAACTTTTGCCAACTCAGCATCCTTAGAATCATCCCTACTGTTTCATAGTGACTTTTCCTCTTGCCTTTGCCTTTCATAAAATGCAATCATTATGGTACAAAAGCCTGGGCTAAGGTTTCACAAAAATTATGCAGTTTAACTATTATTCCTAGCCCACAATTTATGCAATATTGGTTTCGTTTGCCCCTGGACTATCCTGCAGGATAAATGGAATATAATCTCTCCTGGTATTTTAAAATATTTTAATGACTAAAATCCTAATTTCAAACCAACCATTCACCACTTGGAAGATTTAAGGGCAGTTAAAGTATGAACTTTCTAAGGACTCTGAAAGACCTCAGGGACACAAGTGTATTTCCCACTGAAAACAAGTTTAATCAACTTATTGAGATGCATTAAGAGCACAATAAGCACAAGTCCCACCATCTTGGTTTTAACATTGGTCACTAACTGTATCCATAAAATTTTACTTAGGAGAGTTAAAGCCACAAACACACCCATTTTAAAACCATTTTTTTCTGTGTATATTTTGTATATCAAATGATACGTGTCATAGTACCAAAATATTCTGTCTCCGATTGCTGTTCTAAGAAACAAATCTCTGTATAATCTCAGCCAAAAGAAAATTATGAGGAGAAAAGTCATTGAGAGACTAGAGAATGTATTTCTTCTTAATTTTGGAGATGAGTGACAACTTTCCTTTTATTCTTATTTTTTAAATGACTAATGATTACATTTAATTTATATAAGATAATCATCTAGCTGCTTTTTCCCTTTTGTAATTTAAGTGGTTAACCAGTAAGAAATTATTCTTGCATTTAAGAAAAGGCAATCAGTGATGACATTACTATATTACCTTATACAAAACTAGCTGTTGAGTAATCTATTTCCCAGTTAATGTTACACCATAATAGAGAATAATTTACTGTAACAAAGGCCTAAATATAATTATGTTCAAAGTTAGAAATGAGTCAGTTTTGCTTCCTTGATGACAAAATTGTTTCAATAACTATTTTACAGCAAGTAAGCACAATTTGTATCTTATCAATCATTGTCTAATTTTGTGTGACATTCAAATATATAAACCATATCTATGGCAGGCATCACAAAAACTTTGTTAATTAGGTGAAAATAAGTTAAATAAACCATTACATTTATATTTATGGTAAAACGATTGTTGACAACAGTGGTAAAACAATTATTGAGAACGAATAATTCTTTTTTATAAATACCACTGGGGCAAACTGCAAAAGAATGAAGTTGTTCTCCTCCTTCACACCATATACAAATTTTAAAACAAAATGGACCAGGTACCTAAACGTAAGAGCTATACCTGTAAAACTTTTAGAAGAAAACGTAAGAGTAAATCTCTGTGACACTGGATTGGGTAATGATTTTGTTTAAGTAGCTAACATGATACTGTAAACAGAAAACCCTAAATATTCTGCCAAAAAACAACTAGAACTGATAAATGAATTCAGTAAAGTAGCAGGATACAAAGTAAATATCCAGAAATCAGTTGCATTTTTATACATCAATAATGAACTACCAGAAAGGGAAACTAAGGAAACAATCACCATTAGAATTGCTTCAAAAATAATAAAATAAAATACCCAGGAATAAATTTAACCAAGAATATAAAAAACCTGTACTCAGAAAATTATAAAATACTTAGAAAGAAATTGAAGAAGATACAAATAAGTGGACGCATATACCATGTACATGAATAGGAAGAATTAACATCATTAAAATGTCCATACTACCCAAAGCAATCTATAGATTCAGTGCAATTCTTGTCAAGATATCAATGGCTTATTTCACAGAACTAGAACAATTATTCCAAAACTTTATGTGGAACCACAAAAAACCTCAAATATCAACAGCAATCTTAAGATGAACAAAGTTGGAGGAATCACACTACCCGATATCAAACTATACTCCAAGCCATAGTACTAAAAACAGCATGGTACTGGCATGAAAAGAGACATATAGATCAATGGAACAGAATAGAGAGCTCAGAAATAAACCTACACCTTTATAATCAATTAATATGTGAAAAAGAAGGTACAATGGGGTAAAGACCGTCTATTCAATAAATGATGTTGGGAATATTGGACAAATACATGTAAAAAATGAAACTAGACCACCTTCTTACACCATACACAAGAATAAACTCAAAATGAATTAAAGACTTAAGTGTAAGACACGAAACCATAAAAATCCTAGAAGAAGATATAGGTAGTAAAATCTCAAACATTTCTGGCAATAATATTTTTTCTAATATATCTCCTCAGGCAAGGAAAACAAACAAAATAAACAAATGAGACTACATCAAACTAAAACATTTTTGCACAGCAAGTGAAACCATTAACAAAATGAAAAGACAGCCCACTAAATGGGAGGACATATTCACTGATACATCTGATAATGGGTTAGTATCCAAAATTTATAAAGAACTTCTAAAACTCAACACCAAAAAACCAATAATCCAATTAAAAATGGGCAAAGGACCTGAACAGACACTTCTCCAAAGAGGACATACAGATGGTCAATAGATATATGAAAAGATGTTCAACATCACTAATCATCAGAGGCATTTAAATTAAAATCACAGTGAGATATCACTTCACACCTGTCAAAAAGGCTATCATCAATAAATCAACAAACAAATGTTGGCGAGGATGTGGAGAAAAGGGAACCCTTATGCACTGTTGGTAGGAGTGCAGATTGGTGCAGCCAGTGTGGAAAGCAGTATGGAGTTACCTCACAAATTAAAAATGGAACTGCTTTATGACCTAGCTATTCCACTTCTGGGAATACATCTGAAGAAACCCAAACATGAATTCAAAAGAATATATGCAACCTATGATCATTGCAGCATTATTTACAATAGCCAAGATTTGGAAACGGCTCAAGTGCCCATCAGTAGATGAGTGGATAAAAAAAAGAAAGAAAGAAAAAAACTATGACACATTTACACAATTGAATACGACTTAGCTGTAAAAAAGAAAAAAAAAATCTTACCCTTTGCAACAGCATGGGATGGACCTGGAGAACATTACATTAAGTGAAATAAGCTACTCAGAGAATGTCAAGTACCATATGATTTCATTCATATGTGGAATCCAATTAACAAAATCAACTAAGAATCAAAATAGACACTGATTCACAGAGAACAGGCTAACAGCAGCTGTTCAGGGCAGGGCTGGATGTGGGGGTGGAGGTATTGACCAAAAATGAAAAAAAAAAAGGAAATAACTCATGGATATGGGCAATAATGTAGTGATTGCAGGGGGGAGGAGAACATAAAGAGGATAAATGGTGATGGATGGAGACTTGACTTGGGGTGGTGAACACACTTACAGTGTACATATTTTGTGTGGTAGAATTGTACACTTGAAACGTACAATTCTGTTAACCAGTGTCAGCCTAATAAATTCACTAAAAATTAAAATACATAATAAATTTGCCTTCATCACAAAATAAGAGAACATATTTACATGGGAGAAAATATTAGTGACTGGTATTTGCAAACCTGAATATCCAAGGAAGATATCTAAGTGGTCAATAAGCACATGATAATATACTCAACATCATTAGTCATTAGGGAAATGCAAATCAAAACCACAATATTACTTCATATCAACAAGGATTGCTATTATATATATTTTTAAAGCAAAAGAGTGTAAGGATGAAAAAAAATCGTAACTTTCATATACTGTTAATGAGATGGTACAATGGTGCAGTCCCTTTGGAAAACAGTCTTGTGGTTCCTTGAAAATCACCTATACTTACTATATGACCCAGAAATTCCAATTCAAGGTGTATACCCAATAGGATTGCAGAAACATCCATGAAAAAGATTGTACAAGTATAATCATAGCAACATTATTCATAATAGCCACAAAAAAAAACAACAACCTTGAAACAACCCAGATGTCCAGCAAAAGTGAAGAGTAGATAAACAAAATGTGTTACATCCATACAATGGAATATTATTCTGCCATAAGAAAGAATGGTGTACTGACTCACACTACAACATGATGAATCTTGAAAATAGTATGCTAAGTGAAAGTATCTATTCACAAAAGGTCACAGATTGTATCATTCCATTTCTATGAAATGTCCATAATATGTAAATATTGTGAGGCAGTACATAGTTGTTGCCAGTACCTGGGGAAATTAGGGAATAGGGAATAATTACTAATGGGTACAGTGTATCTTTTATGGGTGATAAAAATGTTTGGGAATCAGCCCTGGCCGGTTTGGCTCAGCGGTTAGAGCGTCAGCCTGCGGTCCAGAGAGACCCGGGTTCGGTTCCAGCTAAGGGCGTGTGCCTCGGTTGCAGTTTGTCTCCAGCCCCTGGTGGGTCGTGCGGGAGGCAGCCACTCAATGTGTCCCTTTCACGTCGATGTTTCTCTCTCTCTCTCTCTCTTCCTCTCTCTCCCTCCCACTCTATCTGAACAAAGAGTGGAAAAAAAATGTCCTCGGGTGAGGATAAAAAAAAAAAAAAAGTTTGGGAATCAGATAGTGGTCAAGGTTGTACCAATTTGTGAATACATTAAAAACCACTGAATTATACACTTACAAAGGGTGAATGTTATGTGAATTTTATTTCAATAAAGCTGTTACTTAAAAATGAAAATAAGTTAAGTAATGACTGTGGGAATATGAAGTATGAATTTCCTGTAGTCTTAGCAGAACAATTCAGTATAAGAAACAGCTGAATAATAATTACTAATATATTACAAGAACATGTTAATATTTGGATAGTGAAGCAAGCTTTGAATTTCAGCTGTTTATATTACCTAATTATGTGTCTAATTATTAAGCAAGTTACTTTACCTCTCTGAGTCTCTGTTTCTTCATCTGTAAAACAGTAAGGATAATACCTTTCTCACAGGAATGTTTTGGAAATGAAAAGAAATAATATACATGAAAGGAGTAGCATAGTACCTGACACACATTAAACACACACACACACACACACACACACACCAGAACAAATTCATTCAATACAAGGTGCTGGCCTTGAACTTCAAAAACAAATTAAGTCAAGAACTTCACCTTCAAGAGGTTCAGGGTCAACTAGGCTATTAAAAATTACCATCAGCCAGTTTTATTCTTCTTTCCAAGCTGTGTGGGATGGGATTCTCAGCTATTCACTTGTTCCTTCAGAAGGTTTATGTACCCTACCTACCCTCCTCAGTTACACATATGGTATGGAAACACCAAATCAGGTAGTGCAAAGAATTCTACTTCTGCATGTCCCTGTTGAGTGAACACTGTAAAGAAGTCATCTCTTACTGGAGATATCCGTAATACATTTTTAAAAAGTATTTTATGACAGAAGCCTGGCTTCCATGCACTCTGTTGAGGAACACATTCCAGTGTGTTTCTGAAATATGTACATACTCTTCAGTTGCTGCTGTTCTCTTCAGTTGTGGCTTGCACTAGGTTCAAGCCACATTTCTTTCCTTTTATTTTTTAAATTTTTTATCTTTATTGACATTAGAGAGAGAAGAAGGGAGAGAGAGAAAGAGATAGAAACATCGATGATAGAGAACATTGACTGGCCACCTCCTGCATGTCCCCCACTGAAGAGCGGGCCCACAACCTGGGCACGTGTCCTGACTGGGAATCAAACCAGCGGCACGGGTCGATGCTCAACCACTGAGCCACACAGGCTGGGCAGCCACATTTCAACTTAACCACACTTTCATTGGTTAAGAGCTCTAAAATCATGCTGGTACTGGCTAAATACAATTATTTGGCAAGTCACTGACAGAAAAGTACTCTAATTTATTACTGGACAATCTTATCTGATGAGTTCAATTTATAGATACTATTTACAGGATGAACACAACTAAGTTCAACCAGATAATATGGTTTGCCTTAACTCCTATTATTTCTTTTGCAAAATCATCATTTTATTTAGTTTACTATTTTATATAGGTCTCACTGTGCATAAAATGGAAATCCAGGTCTCTACAACAGAATCAGGTTATATTACAACACATATCAATATATCTCAGTGAATTACTCTTTCATATTCTGATACTGATGCAATCAATGATAGATTTTTCTTATATCTTCAATTGAAAGATATCAATTTGAGCAAGCAAGACAGTAAAATATTTATAAATAACACCTACTCATCTTAGAAGCAATCTTTTCTAAGATGAATATAATTCTGTTATGCTGAGAATAACTGTTCATTAATTCAGTTACTCTCTTCTCCCACTAGTTCCAAATAAAAACAATTCTTAGAAATTAAAGAAAGTGAAAACAATCCTGAAAACTATAAAATTGATAATAGTCATTTTTTGCGCTGACCAAAATGTCTTGTGTCAAGTAGGTTCTGATTTCAGTAACTTAATATATTACTTCAACCCAGGTGGCTCCATCTTGACCCAGACATTGCTATACCGGCAAACAGATGTTGCTCAAATTTCACATGACATTATCCATTCCACCTGTTTTTGTGACAGATGATTTACTTTCTGACACTAAAACAAATCTCCCTAATGGCTCCTCCCACCCTCCCCCCAAATCAGGTCACCTCAACAGAGAATTGCCTGGCTTAATGAGATTCTAGTCCAACCCCTTAAGTTTATACAAAAGGCAGAAACAACCTCCAGAAAGGGAAAGTAACCTTACTGGTGTCACATAAAACAGGGGTGTAGTCAGTGGTATAGCTGAGCCTGAAATTATGCCTTTGGGGGTCTCAGTCTCAGTGCTTTTCTATAACTATATAATTTTATTTATACAGTATTTTGGATATTTATTCATTCATACATCCACATATCTTTCAAACTCCTCCCTTCTAATACCAAGAAGAAGAAAAAATGGAAGCTAGCAGACATTTTGGGGAAGATTACTGAAGTATAATTTACATTAGTAAAATGTACCTGTTTTAATGTGTATTTTTATGAGGTTTTTTAAAAAAATTTGCTATGATTTTTTTTATTGTTGATAGTATTACAGATGTCCCACATTTTCCCCCTTTTTGTCCCCATCTACTCAAGCCCTGTCCCACCCCAGGCCTTCCCCACACTATTGTCTGTGTCCATGGGTTATGCATATATGTATATATGTTCTTTGGTTAATCTCTTCCAGTCCCCATACAGTTATGTGATCACCATCACAATCAAGATATAAAATAGTCTCATCCCCAAAAATCCTTGTGGGTGGCACTTTATTCTTACTATTTTGACAGTACTTTTGATGGACTTAGCAATTAATAAGTTCTGTTTGACTAAACATTTAGTTTAATTGTGAGGTAAACAAAAAATACTTTTTCTCACTTTTTATGAAAGACTTTCAAAATGCCAGAGTCCATTTGTTGACTTATTAAGTAGAGAAGAGAAAGGCAGGAGGTATAGGCTAATTTACATATCAGGCAGGGTTCCTCCAGTGACAAGCCTGAGAGGAATGCTATCATATCAAAAAAAGAAAGGAAGGAAATAAAGGAGGAAGAAAGGGAGTATGGGAGGGAGAATGAAAAGAAGAAAAGAGCAACAAAAGAGGAAGGGGAAATAGAAAAGGGAATTTTGCCCTGGCCGGTTTGGCTCAGTGGTTAGAGCGTCGGCTCTCGCTCTGGGTTCAATTACAGCCAGGGGCACGTACTTCGGTTGTGGTTCGTCCCCGGCCCCGGCTGGGGTCGTGCAGGTGGCAACCAGTCGATGTGTCTCTCTCACGTCGATGTTTCTCTCGCTCTCTCTTCCTCCCTCTATCCCTCCCACACTGTCTGAAGATACATGTAAAAAAAAAAAAAAATCCTTGGGTGAGAATTAAAGAAAAAAAGAAAAGGGAATTTTGTTTTGTCACAAGTTTTGCAGAGTCAGTCTTAAAGATTGATATAGACAGATTTGTGAAACTCTACTGAATGTGGACCCACCTGCCAGCAAATGCCTGGAAATAGCTTTTTACACTTGTTTTGTTGTTTGCTTTATTGTCTACAAGTTATTTATGTAACAAAACACCAATAAATTAATTCTCCCTTTAGTTTGGCTTACCCAATAAAGATATGATTACAACAAAATTAGTTCTTTTTCATACATAGTTCTCTACAAATTGAAATAAATGCCATCGTAGTTTTGGGAGTGTTTTTTCTTTTTCTTTTTGGCCTCAGATGCCAGGAAATCCAGATCTTAGATTATTGTGATAATTATCTTTATTCTTCCCTTAATTGGTTTCTGATCTCTCACCTTGATCTTAACGTGGCATATTAACATTATAAATAACCTCAAATTCTCTGACAAAAGGTCAGGTTTAATTTATAAATTATTTACATCTGGCTTGCTAGGTAACTGGATAAAAAGTTTAATGTGGAATGTGAATCTGTACCAACAAGCTTTTGCTTCTTAACTGATATCCCATAATTTAAGAAGAGTGTGATTCTCATCAAATATTACAGAACAATACAATGATTAGTAGATAACAGTGATAATAATAATGATTACTTAAAAAGAAAATTAATCTCAATTTCTTCAACATGGTGGCTGTCTCACCATTAATATGACAAACAGATATTAGATTCAAATAATAACAACGATAAAAATAATTTTCAGAGGGATTTTCATGTACCAGGTTCTGTTCTAAGAGTTGATACATATATAAACTCAGTTAATCCTCACTAGTACCCTACCAGTTGAATAGTATTATTATACTCACAGTGCAAATGAGAAAACTGAGAGATCACTAGTCCAAGGTCACATAGTTCAATTTAGATACTGCTGTATCTAAGAAAGACAGGCCCCTTTATTTCTATAAGTGATACTGAGTTCCTTATTGCTGTCCCTAACTAGTCAGTGGTCCTGTGACATTGGTATCCTTAGCTGAATATATCTTCTCTACTTTCCTGAAATTGGAATGGCCTATAAGCATAATAAATATTGATGTTTTTCTCTACTGCTGTTGCATCCATGAAAATTCTTAAATGACAAGCATGCATGTTGGCAATATCAATGTGATGCTATAACTTTCAAATGTCAAATATCAAATGTTTAGCATCTTATGTATATGAGCAATAATCTTATGACATAATGGACTAAATTTAGATTTTTCATGGCATTCCAGGAGAATTAGTGTTACTTCATTACAGACTTTTTTTATTATTATTAATTTGTTTTTGTTACAGATGTTTCTCTTTTTTCCCCCATTGACATCCTCCTCCCCATCCCCCGCACCCCATCCCCAGCCCTATTGTCCATGTCCTTTGGTCATGCATACATGCATATAAGTTCTGTGGTTTATCTTTCCCCCTCCAATCCCCCCACCTCTATGTCTCTGGGTCAATTTTGTTCATTAGTTTGTTTAGTTCATTATATTCCACAAATAAGTGAGATTATGTAATATTTGTCTTTCTCTGCTTGGCTTGTTTCGCTTAGCATAATACTCTCCAGGTCCTTCCATGCCATCTCAAAGGATAAGAGATCTTTCTTTCTTACAGCTGCATAGTACTCCACTGTGTATATGTACCACTGCTTTTTTATCCACTCATCTACTGATGGACACTTGGGTTGTTTCCAGATCTTAGCTATTGTAAATAGTGCTGCTATGAACATAGGGGTACATATCTTCTTTCTGGTTGGTGTTTCAGGTTCCTTAAGGTATATTCCTAGAAGTGGGATCACTGGGTTAAATGGCTGTTCAATTTTTAACTTTTTGAGGTAACACCATAGTGTTTTCCACAGTGGCTGCACCAGTCTGCATTCCGACCAGCAGTGTACTAGAGTCCCCTTTACTCCACACCCTTGCCAACACTTGTTGTTTGATGATTTGTTGATGGTGGCCATTCTGACAGGTGTGAAGTGATACCTCATAGTTGTTTTAATTTGCATCTCTCTGATGATTAGTGACGTTGAGTATTTTTTCATATGTCTCTTGGCCATTTGTATGTCATTTGCAGAGGTGTCTATTTAGGTCCTCTACCCTTTTTTAAATTGGGTTTTTTATCTTCCTTTTGTTGACTTGTATGAGCACTCTATATATTTTAGAAATTAACCCCTTATCTGATGCATCATTGGCGATTATGGTCTCCCATATAGTGGGATCCCTTTCCGTTTTGATGGTTGTTTCTTTTGCTGTGCAGAAGCTTTTTAGTTTGATGTAGTACCATGTGTTCATTTTTTCCTTTGTTTCTCTCACCTTAGGTGTTGTATCAGTGAAATTTCTGCTGCATATGATGCCTGAAATTTTGTTGCCTGCATTTTCTTCTAGAATTTTTATAGATTCATGGGTTGCATTTAAGAGACTAAAAAGCAATTCAAAAGATCAATGAGACAGACTATTTATATACCATTGAAGATCAAAGGGAAAAGTGAAGAATAAACAGTCCCAGAATTGGGGATTCCTTTAAGTGCAAATATTCTAGTGAGAGTTGTTAGGTAGCTAGGCACTTCCTCAGCAGAGTTTTCTCATACATTTCTTTGTTTTCAAATTCATTGTAAACAATTATTAATGTATCTAAATAACATATTTAGATATATTTCCATAATGTATATATTTAAGGTTTTGAAACTGTCTGGAAAGATTTCTTTTTATTAAAGAAAGAATGATTATGGGAAATAGATCAGTAAAAGCAACAAAAATGTTACTACCTCAATTTTTCTTTTTGAGTATGGCTGATAAACATAAAACTTGAAAAAATGGTAAAAAAAAATTATTTTCCTAGATCAAATGGCTCCCAGGAACACTATAGCTATTGTTGATTGACTAAGAGCTATTGGGACTATTAATCAAATGATCCTTAGTTTATTAACTTTGTTCATTAATTTTAGTTATATTAGAATGATATTAAAAAGTGAGATATATAAAAAGTGAGGCATGAGTTGATACCTAAATTATATATTTTATTTTCCACAAACATATATTATCTACAGTGGTTTAATGGATTTTATGTTATCTTCTTTGTGTCAGAGTCAAAGCACAATTTTTAAAAAATGAGTGCCTCATGAAAAGTGAGGTATGAATATCTACACGTCCCCATTCCCAATAATTTTCCTTCATTCTTTCGTTTTATAAGTTAAAGATCATCATTCAGAAATAGTCACCTGAAGAGATGATTAATTATGTATGCTGCAAATGCAGACTTGTCTCCCAGTCTCAGGAGGTGAGAGGGCATGGGGAAAAATCTTCCAGAAACTCTTCCACCCCAATCTTGATCAGAATAATTTTAACATGTTTCTTCCACCTTCTCTCCTACAATCCCCCACTAACTCTCTTTATAGTACTTATTGCAATATGCACTGAATTATTCCCTATTTAAGTTATAAAGACACATATTCCCTTCTCCTCCCAATTCTAGTTTTTACTTCTCTCAGAATTCTGTACTTCCATTTTACCAGTTGAAATTGTTTCCACCATTGAATCAAATTTTTTTTTATCCTTGTTATTAAATCAGAACACAGAGATGCTAAACTTAGGCCCTTTACCCTCCTCTTTCCCTCTATCATCTTCTGTATTACCATATGCACAGTTCATGATTGAATGTGTCAGGAAGAAAAATAGTATGCTTCCTCCAAGTCACTAGAACAGCTCAGTGTTTATGACCCTTGATTATGATTATATTCTCAAATGTAAATGCTTATGTCCTGAAAGGGGGTAACTGATATTTACTGAGCACTTCTTAAGTACTAGGCACTATATCCTGTGAGGTATTATCCTTAATTTTACTAATGGAGAAAATTGAAGTTCAATTAGGTTAAGTAATTTGACTAAGTTCACACAGAAAGTAGGCAGATTTAGGTTTAAAACCCAGGTCTGAGTGACTCCAAAGTTCATGCTTTCTGCAATAAACTATACAGCTTCCCAAGGCAATATGCGATTTATTTATTTAAAATAAGAATAAAGATAGAGAGTAGGCTGACAGCTGTTGGGGATATGGAGGATGCTGGGGTGTATGTGTAGAGAAATTGAGCTAAAAATAAATAAAAAGAAAAAAATTCACAGACATGACTATAGTGTGGTGATTGCTGGGGAGTGTGGGGATGGAGGAGGTTATAGGGTGGATAAATGGAAATGGATGGAGACTTGACTTGGGGTGGTGAACACACAATACAGTGCACAGATGATGTATTGTAGAATTGTGCACCTGAAACCTGCATAATTTTGTTAACCAGTGTCACCCCAATAAATTCAGTAAAAAGTAAAATAAGAAAAAAGAGAGCTAATATAACTGAAGATTCCCTTGTAAATACTGAAACCCAACCTCAGAGAGAGCAGAAGAACATTTATCACCTGACATGTGCACTTATAATGATATATACCAGATCATAATGAACCTGGGTTTAGTCAATTTGGGTGCAGGTTAAAAGAAATAAAAGTAAAGTGTAATAAACTATAAAACGTTTGGTGTTTCCTGTGATTCAAGTGATTAAATTTCATCTGAAGCCCATTAACCAAATATAAAATCATATTCCTGTGGCTTGCAGGTGTTGGAGTTTTCTCAGTTTCTTACTAGGAGTATATCAAACGTAGACTGTTTCTTGAGACTATCTATCTTTAATGAAATAACCAGCCATATAGTTAATCAAGAGCTAATCTTGTCAAACAGCTGGTTTGACAAAGTTCTCTTTTCTTATTAAATTGATTGACCAAGTTGACTGGAATAGATCAATCTCTTTGGTGGTAAAACAATGAAAGTTCTCAAATGATCTACAAAGTATCTCATTCTGTAAATCCTACCAGGAGAGGAAATCACACAGCTCTCTCCATTACCATCCTAAACTTCTGCTCTTACTGAGAAATCGTGCCCAGATTTCCAGATGTGAAAGTTCTGCAGAAATGCTTAGTAAATTCTAAGCCATCACCATGGGGAAATTTATTGCAGAATACTGTTACAGTATTCCAACCCATAGCACTAAGTTGCCACCTTTAACTTGCCAAGAAAAAACTTTGTGAAAACAGCCCCAAAATGCTACTCAACTGTGTATTAAGATTTAAGGAACAAATGGCTTAAGTTTTCAATTCACTAACAGAATACGTATGCAAATCAAGGAAAAGTAACTAATTCTATAATCGAAACTGGGAGCTACATGTATTCTAAACATTTAGAGATTTATAGTAAGGGAGTAGGGAAGGCAAGAGATTTGCTTTTATTGATACTCAAGGACATGTTTCATAGTGTGCAAGTTTGTTTTTATTGTGAGAGTCTTAAATAACTTCCTCAAATTTGTATACACTAAGAACTTATTCTGGAGGATAATCTATATAAATGCATATACCTGACCTAGGACATATAATAGGTGCAATAGAGGGACAAAACAGCATCTTCAATGATAGGATATAACTAAGGAATGTACTAAACAAGTGGTTCTCCAACTTTGAGCATGCTTCAGAATTGCCTGATTTGTTAAAACACAGATTGCCTGCCCCCACAACTGAGGCTCCTTAGCTCCTTACCCAGAGTTTGAGTGTCTGATTCAGTAGTTCTGGGGTGGCAACCAGAAATTTGCACATCTAGCAATTTCCTGAGTAATACTGATGCTGCTGGTCCAAAAGTCACACTTTGAGAACCCCTGTACTAAAGGTATTATCATGTGAAAGTAGAATCTGTCAATCAACCACTCCAAAAAATTAATAAAGTAAAAAGACTCAAGAGTCATTCCAAAGATGAATGCAAAAGGGTACTGAAATTTACAGGAAAAAATTGATAGGCCAGAGGAAGAAAAACAACTAATTTCATTACTTTGTTGGTAGCTTTGAAATTCACAAATGTGTAGTAGGGTATTACTTTTTTTAAAATTACTACAGCCCACCTTCCTTTGCTACCACTACTATTAAGGTCTGGGTGATTTGAGAAAATTTGAGCATATTCCCAGTAAATCCATATTGACTAGATTTTAATTTCATTATATTATCTACCAAGAATTCAGTCTTGGCTTCTTGGCTTCTGGGCTTCCCTTAAGAAAGTAGTCCCCACTCAGGCAACTTCAGCTGGCTTACTTAATTAAAAACATTAGTACTGATTTATGAAATAGATACTAACTTAGGGGGATGGTGGTAAGAAAGCAAGCTCATGAGCTTTGGTGTGGTTTAAATCCTAATGTTTAAGTTTGATATGCCCATTAATGCCCTTTTTGTATGGCCAAATATACAAAAGAAAAACATATAATAAAAACTTTTTACTTTGATGTAGTCCCATTTGGTGTTTTATTTTTTGTTTCCCTTGCCCCAGGTAATCTATTAGAAAAAATATTGCTTCCAGAAATATCTGAGATTTTACTGCCTAAGTTTTCTTCTAGGATTTTTATGATTTCAAGTCTAACATTTAAGTCTTTAATCCATTTTGAGTTTATTGTTGTGAATGGTGTGAGAAGGTGGTCTAGTTTCAGTTTTTGGCATGTATTTGTCCATTATACCCAAAACTATTTATTGAATAGACAGTCTTTACCCATTGGATGTTTTTGCCACCTTTGTCCAATATTTATTGACTATAAAGTCATTGGTTTAGTTCATTATTGGTGCATGAAAATGCAAGTGCTCTCTGGATATTTACTTTGTATCCTGTAACTTTACTGAATTCATTTAACAGTTCTAAAGTTTTTTGGTGGAATCTTTAGGGTTCTCTATACAGTAACATATCATCTACAAATAATGGCAGTTTTACTTCTCTCTTTCCAATTTGGATGCCTCTTATTTCTTCTTCTTGTCTGATTGCTGTGGCTAGGACTTCTAGTACTATGTTGAATAAGAGTAGTGAAAATGGACATCCCTGTCTTGATCCCAATCTTAAGGGAAATGCTTTTAGTTGTTGTCCATTGAGTATGATGTTAGCTGTAGGTTTTTCATATATGGCCTTTATTACATTGAGGAATGTTCTCTCTATTCCAAATTTGCTGAGCGTTTTTTTTTTTTTTTTTTTTTTTAATCATAAATGAGTGCTGGATTTTATCAAGTGCTTTTCCTTCATCCATTGATATAATCATGTATTTTTTATTCTTCATTTTGTTTATGTGATAATATTTATTGATTTGCAGATATTGTAGCAACTTTGCATCCCCAGAATAAATCCCATTTGATCAAGGTATAATCTTTTTAATGTATTGCTGGATCCAGTTTGCTAACATTTTTTTGAGGATTTTAACATCTCTTTTCAACAGGGGTTTTGACCTATAATTTTATTACTTTGTAGTGTCTTTATCTGGTATTGGAATTAAGATAATGCTGGCCTTGTAAAATGAGCTTGTGAGTGGTCCATCCTCTTGAATTTTTTTGCAATAAATTGGAAGGATAGGTGTTAGTTCTATTTGAATGTTTTGTAACATTTACCTGTGATGTCATCTGGTCCAGGATTTTGTTGGGAGTTATAAAAATTATTATTACTGCTTAAATTTCACTAGTTGTAATCTGTGTATTCAGATTCTCTGTTTCTTCCTGATTCAGTTTTGGAATATTGTATGTGTCTAGGAATTTATCCATTTCTTCCACTGTCAAATTGGTTGGCATATATTCTTAATATTTTCTTACAATCCTTCGTATTTCTTTAGTGTCAGATGTTACTTTTCCTCCTTCTTTTCTCATTTGGGCTCTCTCTCTTTTATTCTTGATGAGTCTGGTTAAAGGTTTGTCAATCTTGTTTATCTTTTGAAAGAATCAGCTCTTGATTTCGTTGATCTTTTGCATTATTATTTTTTTTTCAGATGCTATATTGTTTTTTCTGCTTGGATCTTTATTATTTCCTTCCTTCTACTCAATGTGTGTATTGTTTGTTGTTCTTTTTCCAATTCCTTTAAGTGTAAAGTTAGATTGTTTATTTGAGAGTTTTCTTGTGTCTTGAGATAGGCCTGCAATGCTATGAACTTCACTCTTAGAACTGCTTTGTCTGTGTCCCATAGATTTTGTGTTGTTGTGTTCTCATTTGTTTCGAGATATCTTTTGATTTCTTTGATCTCATTATTAACCTTTTATTGTTTAGTAACATGTTATTTAATCTCCATGCCATTGTGTGGTTTTCAGTTTTTCTTGTGATTAATTTTTAGTTTCACACTACTGTGGTCAGAAAAGATGCTTGATATGATTTCAAACTTCTTAAATTCATTGAGACTTGTTTTGTGTCCTAACATATTGTCTACCCCAAAATATGTTCCATGTGCATTTACAAAGAATGTATATTCTGCAGCTTTGGTGTGAAATGTTCGGAAGATATCAATTAAATCAAGCTGATCAAGTGTATCATATAAGGCTGCCCTTTCCTTGTTGATTGTCTAGAAGATCTATCCATTAATGTCCATGGAGTGTTAAAATTCTATACTATGACTCTATTACTGTCAATCTCTCCCCTTATGTCCATCAAGATTTGCTTTACATATTTAGGTGCTCCTAGGTTGGGTGAATAAATGTTTACAAGGGTTGTATCCTCTTGTTGGATTGCTCACTTTATCATTATGTGGTCTCCTTCTTTGCCTCTTACTGTAGACTTTGCTTTAAAATCTATAATATTAGACATAAATATCACTATGCCAGGTTATTTTTTTCATTTCCATTTGCATAAAATATCTTTGTCCATCCCTCTACTTTTAGTCTGTAGGTATATTTCATTTTGAGGTGGGTATTTTGTAAACAGCATGTATATTGGCCTTGTTTGATAATCCATTCAGCTACTCTATGTCTTTTTTTGGAGCATTTAAGCCGTTTACATTTAAAATGATTATTGATAGGTTGCCCAGCCAGTATGGTTCAGTCTATTGAGCATTGTCCCATGGACTGATGGGTTCCAGTTCAATTCTCAGTCAGGGCATATACCTGGGTTGCAGGCTCAATCCCCAGTTGGGGGCGTACAGGAGACAGCCAATCGATGTTTTGCTCACATCAATGTTGCTACCTCTCTCTAAAAAATCAATAAAACCATATTTTAAAAAAATAAATAAAATAAAGTGATTATTGATAAGTATGTATTAATTGCCATTTTTTTTTAACTCTGTTCCTCTGTTGTTTGTTGTTGTTGTTGTTGTTGTTGTTGTTGTTGTTGTTGTTCTTCTTCTTCTTCTTCTTCTTCTTCTTCTTCTTCTTCTTCTTCTTCTTCTTCTTCTTCTTCAAGTGGGCCCTTTAACCTTTCTTTTAATACTGGTTTCATGGTAAGAAACTCTGTTAGCCTCTTCTCTGGAAAGCTATTTATTTATCCTTCATTTTTAAATGATAGCCTTGCTGGATAGAGTAGTCTTGGTTGTAGGTCTTGCTTTTTGACACTTTTAATATTCCATGCCAATCCATTCTGACCTGAAATGTTTCTGTTGAGAAAGCAGTTGACAGTCTATGGAGCTTCCTTGTAGATAACTGACTGCCTTTCTCTTCCGGCTTTAAGATTCTCTATTTGTCTTTAACCTTTGCCATTTAATTGTGATGTGTCTTGGTGTGGGCTTCTTTGGGGTCATTGTTTGGGACTCTCTGCACTTCCTGCACCTGTGTCTTTTTCCTTCTCTTGGTTAGGGAAGTTTTCAGTCATTATTTCTTCAAATAGTTCCTTGCTCTATCTTTTCTCCTTCTGGTACCTTTAAGATGTGGGTATTGTTATGCTTCATGTTGTCCCTAAGGTCCCTTAAATTATCTTCATTTTTTAAAATTATTTTTGTCTTTTTGCTGCACTGTTTGGGTGTTTGTTTCTACCTTGTCTTCTATATCATTAATTCAATCTTCTGTTTCATTTAGCCTACTATTTATTCCTTCCAGTGTATCCTTCATTTCAGATATTGTATTAATATTATTCATTTGTGAGTGGTCCTTTTTGTGGTTTCTATGACTTTTTCATGCTGTTGAGCATCTATATAACCATTAATTTGAATTCTATATCTGATAAATTGCTTGTCTCCATTTCATTAAGCACTTTTTCTGGAGATTTCTCCTATTGTTTCATTTAAGGTCTGTTTCTTTGTCTTCCCATTTTGGCTGCCTCTTTGTGATTGTTTCTATGCATTAGATAGATCTGTTATGACTCCCAGTCTTTGTGGAATAAACTTATATAGTAGTTGTCCTGTGTGGTCCAGTGGTTCAATCTCCTTGATTACCTGAGCTGGGTGCTCTCAATGTCTCTTGTATGGGTTATACGGGCCTTCTTGTTATAATCGAGTCTTGATTGCTATTAGCTCATTCTTGCATGGGATCAACCCTCAGGCTGGCTGACTGTGAGACTCAACCCCGACCATGGTAAGCCAGCTTCTGTGCAGGTGCTGACCACACAAAGTGGAATTTACTTCAGCAGGATTTGGTGCCTGCCAAGATCTTCCTTTGGATATGCCTCTTTTGAAGCTTATTGGATCCTGCTCTGATGTTGTCTGAAGCTGGCCACTGGGTATGTTAGTTCTAGGCCTCCTGGGGCAATTATTGTGTAGGCCAATGTAAGATACAGACTTTGACTGGCCCTCAGCAACCTATCAGGAACTATAAGTGATCCATATTTTGTGTGTGCCTCTGCTTGGCTTGAGTACATGAGTGAAAGACCAAGCTTCATACCAAGACCAGCTTCTAACAGCATTGGGCCTGAAGCAGTTCTGTAAATGTCCCAAGGAATACCAAGTACTGCCTCCTCCTGCCTCCACCTACAGGCTTCCGGCTAGGTTCAGGAAACTAAAAAAGTTTTTGCACAGAAAAGGAAACCATCAACAAAATGGAAAGAAAACCCTCTGAATGGGATAATGTATTTGCCTATACGTATATCTGATAAAGGGTTACTATCTAAAATTTATGAAGAACTTATAAAACTCAGCACCAAAAAAAAACAAACAAACAAAAAAAAAAAACACTAAACAATCCAATTAAAAATGGGCAATGGACTTAAATAGACACTTCTCCAGAGAGGACATACAAGTGGCCAATAGACATATGAAAGAATGTTCAACATCATTAATCATCACAGACATGCAAATTAAAAACACAATGAGATATCACCTCATGCTTGTCAAAATGGCTATCATCAATAAATCAACAAACAACAAGTGTTGGTGAGGATGTGGAGAAAAGGAAATTCTTGTGCACTGTTGGTTGGAATGCAGAGTAGTGCAGCCAGTGTGGAAAGCAATATGGAGTTACCTCAAAAAATTAAAAATGTAACTGTCCTATGACTCAGCAATTTCATTTTTGGGAATTTACCCCCCCCCAATAAAACAAAACCTAAAACACGAATTTGAAAGAATATACGCACCCCTACATTCACTGCATTATTTACAATAGCCAAGATTTGGAAGCAGCCCAAGTGTTCATCAGTAGATGAGTGGATAAAAAGCTGTGGAATACACAATGGAATACTACTTAGCTGTAAAAAAGATGGAAATGTTAACCTTTCCTACAGTATGGATTAACCTAGGGTGCATTATGCTAAGTGAAATAAGCCAGTCAGAGAAAGACAAGTACCTTATGATTTTACTCATATGTGGAATCTAATGAACAATATTAATTAAAAATCAAAATAGAGACAGACTCATAGATAGAGAGCAGGCAGACAGCTATAGGGAGTGGGGCTGAGTGTAAGGGTGGAGGGATTTAGTGAAAAAGAAAAAAAAACAGAGAAAAAAACTCATGAATAAGGGTAACAGTGTGGTGATTGCAAGGTGGAGGGAGGGTGAGGGGAGGTATTGGAGGGTATCAGGGGTGATAGATGGTGATGGATGGAGACTTGACTTGGGATGGTGAACACACAATACAGTGTAAAGGTGATGTGTTATAGAATTGTACACCTGAACATGTATAATTTTGTTAATCAGTGTCACCCTAATAAATTCAACCATAACAAAAAATTAAAAACCCCACTAAAAAGCATATAATAAAAGCTCTAAGACTCAATTCGTCTGACCAAAGAGTGACTGGATGATTCAAGATCATATGAATCTAAACTACATTTTTAAAAAGGAATATAGTCTCTTATCTATATGCTAGTGTTCAGAAGATCTGGACAGATGAGCTTTACTGAGATATATATAGAGAGATAAAATTCATAGTAGAATTCATGATATCAGTTTCTCAAAACATTTTTTTTACAACCAAGACCAGAACTTTCACTATTTTTCAGTTAACTTTAAAAGAGCCACATCTAGATAACTATATCCCCCTCCCCCTCTATCCTACCTTCAGCCTAGATCCCTGTGCTTGCATTTTCAGCATATTGAAAGGTTCTCACAGTATTTTTTCTTTCACCGAAGAGTCAGTTCCTCTACCCAATAGGGGACTTAGTAGGACCCATAACACTGGCTGAGGTTCAGATGAACAAACAGAAAATGACATTTGCAAAAAGATTGAGAGTTGTTTCTTTGTTTTTCCATTGCTCTAACATAGTTTAGCTGTTTTTCCTGAAGTAAGAAATGAACAGTTACTTTGAATGTGTGTGTGTGTGTTTTCTCTTCACTGAATAGGCCCTATCAATCAGCTATTTAATACTGTATAACCTAAATGGTAGGATTAAGTCCCTCCAGGCTTTCTCCTTTTGTGGCTTTACATTTAAATAAACCAGGGTCAGTGGAGGGTCATTCTCAGGAAGAGAGACTTGAGCCTCTAAGAGTGAGGGAAGCAGATTCCCTCTAATGCAATTGGATAACCTCTGGAAAGTGTATTTTGCATTCATCCCTGCCCCCCTTCCACTGAACCCTCTTATGTCACCCCTAAGACTCTCTTCTCTTACAGAGGTGCTACATCTGGCTTTGCTTTCCTTGGGAACAGCTTCCCATGTTACAAAACTCTCCCTCTGCCTTCTCTCACAGCCATAAAAAATAATTTACCTGTCTTCTGCCTCATTTCCTTTGATATTAATTAAGCTGAGAACTAATCTCATCTGTGCTAAAGTGTTAATTAGTAGTTTACTGCATTACTTAATTTATAATATGCAAGTGAACAGGTGATTTCTGATAAGAAGTCTGAAGGAATGACTCTCTAATAATGGGAATTTAAAAAAATGTGGAAGGTTTGTCTGTAGGACATATTTTTGGTGTGGGATATCTTTCCTGCAAATTACATCATATCAAGCCAAATTTCTGCCCTCCCAGTGAATATGCTTTTTTTTTTCCACTTCTGAAAAAAGTAATAAACCTTTTCTGAGACTTCTGGTTCACACTTAGAATCTCAAGTTCAGCGAGGCAGTGGTTCCCAATCAGAATCTCTTAGAGTGGGTCTTGAGCATTTGCATTTCCAAATGATTCTTCCAGAGGTTTCTGAAAAGCACTCTTGCTCTAGAACCATGACAATACAAAAATAAGGGCATTCTGTTCCATCAGAACGCAGAAAGTCCAGGCCTGAGACTGTTGCTGTTCACAGTATTGCTTAAACACAGTTTCTCAATTTATGTCAAGTTATGGATTATTCTGGGGGGAAAAAATGCAACATTGAGATCTGTGAGTATATATTCTTTTATGCCTTATCTCTCTCTTTGACTGCCTTGAGCTCCCTGCATATTTATTCTGAGTGGTCAATTTAAATTGAATACTATCCTTTACTCATAGTACATTTTAACTGTCATTTCTGGTTTCAAAAACATTATAATTTCACTGGTTATAGTTATTACTATAAACTTGAATTATCACTGTTTTTATTATTTACAATCTAGTATGAGGAGGAAAAATGAGATATTTCATCCACAGATCCCTAGGAAGAAGTAGGATACTTAGGGTATGACTACATGAAAATTAGAGCATTACTTAATATCTGGGAGGTCTTGAAAGATTGTTAGTTAGCACAGGGTAGAAACATGGTATTGAGGCTTTACACCTTTATTTACTTGACCTTAAACAAATCACTTATTTTCTCAGGGCTTGAGTTTTGCCATCTATAAATAATATAATCTCTAAGGAGTCTTTTCAGCTCTGTCCTGCAGTAGAATATGAGTCTTCCTCCTTCCTCATTTTCCTCAGCTTTCTGTATAGTGAATATTAAAATAAACTTCATACTAAAGAAAGGCATCCATCCACCAATTTTCCCACTTTTAGAGGTAATTATTTTTTATGATGTTTTCAGTACTGATGAAAGGCACTTTTTTTTCACATGTTCTCTCATGGGGATAATAACAGTTACACTGTATAGTGGGTTTTACTGTCCCCATTGTTTTCGTGAAACTGAAGCTTAGACATGTTAAGCAACCCACCACCTGGTCACTCACCTCATGGAGTTAAATTCAGACCTCTGTGACACCAAAAAACATGTTGCCACTGTGGCATGGCAGAAGACTAGGCAGATTTGATTGTACAAGGATAGAAGCTGCATATTTCAAACTTTTGTTAAAATAAGTCCTTATGTGAATTTTTAGCTGACTACTTAGAATCTATTTTGTGAACCTAAACTGAAACCTTCTTGGCCAGGGCTTTCATCACAGAGATTTGCCTTTTAAATAGTATGCGTCTGCTGTCTAGATTAAGGAAATAGCTTTTCATCCTGAATGTAATAGCACAACATTGATAGCATGTCTAACTTATTTCTGTCTTGTTGATTCTAAAACCTATATTGTGCACCAGACAATTTGCTGTTGAAATATTTTACACAAAATTTATTCTTAAAAATAAAAGCTAGCTCTCAGTGAGAAAAAAATGAGTCCTTTTTAAATATTGACTATTCTGAATAGGCACTTTCTAAATGGGTAATTAATTTCTCATGTCACTTCTAATATTCCCTATAAATTTTCCACATAATCTGGCTTTGTCAATTGACCCAACAGATATTTTTCTAATTCTTTTTGTCTTCATCAGAAAGGCTCTCTGAGATTGGCTGGAGGAAACAACAATGCTACTGAAACTGGGAAAGTTTAAAAACTGGAACTTCATCATAAATACTTCTTGGTGACTTGATGCAACCATCTTCCAGGATAACACTGATCCAACTATATTATGTAGATAGATGTTCTTTTTTGTACTTAGTAATCCTCTTGTGGTTTTATATAGCAAAATTAAAAGTGAGGGCTTTGAATTCCAGAGAGATCTGCTTTCAATTCTGGCTTAGCCACTTACTGTATGACTTTAAACAAATGCTTTAACTTCTTTATGCTTCAGTTTCATGTGCAAAATGAAAATAAAGCTTCCTCATAGTATTCCTATAATAATCAAATGAGTTAGTGCTTATAAAGTTTATAGACTAGTGTCTAATATATAGTAAGCATTTAGTGGTAACTTGAATTGCTATTGGCTAGAATGTAAGACTGATTTATTTTGTATTTATAGATTACAGTGCATGACTTTACCCACTTCTTATTTAGAAACTACTTTTGCCTGAAGTACTAGAAAAAATTAATGATTGTAGAAGATCCAGCAAATGAAATCCCCAAGAGAGCTGGGAGACAATGGCATTGTTTCAGGCTTTATTTCTCTCTCTACTAGGACCCTTAACAAATCCAGAGAGGGCATAATTAACAAGGCCTCATCAACTGGAGACCTCCAGTATATTGCTTCCCCTTTAGGAATCTTCTTAAAATCTAAAGATGCATTCTATCTTTGCAGATTATCAGTTGTCATTGAGGAAAAATTATTTACAAAAGAGAATATATCATACACTTTCTGAGCCAACCTGAGGGAATTAGGAGCAGCATGATATAATGGTTGGATTTAAACAGTTCTGCTGACAATTTGCCTCTATTTGGCACTGTAGATCAGTCCTGCCGTACATATCCTTCCTTAAGCCCCAGTGCCATAGGCAAAATTAATGATTTAACTTACAATTCACAAAAGAAATGGATCGCATTCAATGGGCCTTTAAACAACACTAATGATCTTTCTTTTAGCAATCTCTAGATTGAAGCCAGTGATAGCCTGGCTTGTGAAATGAAAGAACTTAAGGTCTTCACCAAAGAAACAAACAAACAAAAACACCATTGGTTGATACTGATTGCAATTATACTAGGTGCATGGACCCATATAAGGCACAGTAAAACAGGAGAGTGACCAATTAAGTCACCAGCACAGAGCACTTCCACTTTTGGAGTAAGAAAAAAAAAAAAAGTGATCTTAATTCTTTTCTCCAACCCAGTGGACTGAGCAGGCAAAATGTTCTCCTTTGCATGTCAAAGAGAAAATTCTCTTTACCTTACTAAGTCCTTCAGTAAGAAGAGAATTACTTACTTGGATTAGTGGCCTCTACAACAACCAGCAAAGCAGCTTTGCTAAAGAACTCTGAAAGCAGCACCAAACATTTGTCAGAAGAAGCAGGAAGGAGTAACAGATATTCTAGAACAAGAAGACTACCTCCTCCTCACACTTGGGCAGCTTTTAGATAGCTTTTAGATAGGCTGAACCGGCATTATCTCCCATACCACAGCAGGTGAAAGAAACAGTCTCCTCTTATTTCCTAACACAGGATGGGCTGATGACAAATCTGTAACCCAGGTAAAGTGGATTCTAGATAATTTTAGAATATAAAGTAAAAGACAAATTCATTTACATTTGAATTTCAAATAAACAAATAATTTCTTAATGTAAGTATATACGATTAAGGCACAATAACACTACAAATATTGTTCTTTATCAAAATTCAAATTTAACTGGGCAGTCTATATTTTCATGGTCAAATCTGGCAACCTGAGTACTAATGTCTCCTTTACCTTTCTATTTCTCTTATTTTTTCTCTACATTTCCCCCACTCCTCTACCTGATTATCAGAGTTATGCAATATAAGATTTGAATAAGGAAAACCACAAAATACAGAATTAACCAATACAATTTAAATCAGCACAGTGCTACTACAGGGGATATTAAAGAAGCAATGTGTATTATCTAGTCCCTGCCATCATAGCCTTTTTACAATAATAAGTTTGATTGGGGTCAAGTGAAGTTACTTAGGTCCACATCTCATTCTGCAGGTTTTAATACCAATAGAGGGTAAGTTGAATTCTTAAAGACTCTAGTGACTTTTGCGTCTACATAAACCTGAGACACACTCTCGGGCACTAAATCTTACTGTAACTTATTCAAACTGCATTGTAATTCTCTATCAAGTTCATAATGACATATAAAATACAATGGCAAGAAAATTTACAGCACCAACAGAACTCAAAAGAAATAAGCATTTATAAAAGAGTAGAGAACACATTACAGAGTCTAGCAGCCATTTCTACACAGGGGCCACTCATGCAAACTGTGATTCAGGGAAAAGCCTGAATTGAACTGCCTGCCTTCTCTGTGTTCTTGACACCTGAGCCAGCCATTATAAAGGAATTCCTGGAATTGTATTGCAACCAATAAGACTGAGGCTTTCCCCATCCAGTCAGAGATGCACAGCTATATCCCCATCAGCATCTTAACTGACCAATAAGAGCAGTTCCATTTTGACCAATCAGGACAGTGCCTTTTGGACCAATCAAACTACGAGACTTTAGAGTCTTCATCTGCATGAGAATTGATCAATCAGGGACCAGAGGCAGGGGATTCTCTCTATATAAGTCAGCTCCTCTCTGGCTCTGGGAGTGCACTAAGACTGATAACTGTGTTTCCCTGACTGGAGCTGAAACACAGACTTCTTGCCAAAGCAGAGAAATGCAGTCCAGTGCAGGAGCAGAGCAGAGCAGACTTGTACAGGGCAGAGTAAAGTAGAGCAGACAATATTGAGACAGGTGGAGCAGACCACAGCAAAGCAGAGCTGTCTAGCCAGAGAGGGGCACTTTGCCCCAGGGCAGCCCTATAGTCTTCCTGTTCCACAATAGTGCTGTTTCATAATTGAGCTGTTACACTGTTGAACTGTTCTCGTAGTTATGCTGTACAGTTCTCAAAGCAATGCTATATCATAATTGAACTGTTTGCACTGAATAAAATTTCTTCTTCAGTGTACCCCAAATTTGTAACTCCTGTTGGCATTGAATTGGCACCACACATCTACATTTCTAAAACATTTAAAGTTAAACATTTTACCAATTGGGAACATTTAATTTTTTGAAAATCACTGAAGTTTAAGGTAGTTTAAAAAGCTTGTGCTCTGGCTGATGTGGCTCAGTTATTAGAGCATCAGTTGGTGCACTAAAGGGTCATGGGTTTGATTCCCAGTCAAGGGCACGTACCTGGGTTGCAGGTTTGATCCCTAGCCTGATCAGGATGCCTGTGGGAGGAAACCAATCAATATGTCTCTCTCACATCAATGTTTCTCTCTCTCTCTCTTTATCTCCCTTCTATCCCTCCCTTACACTCTCTCCAAAAGGGAAAAAAAAATATCCTAGGGTGAGGGTTAACAACAGAAACTCGTTACAGCCACTGGCAAGAGTGAGTAGAAAGCTAAAAGGAGCAAGGACATTTGTAGGCTCATAATTATGTGCTTTTCTTTCTAACAGCTGCCAATCTTCCAAGTCAGGAAATATTTTCAATGTCCTAGACATCTTCCTGAAGGTATGAGGTTCTCTTAAACCATCCTTACACTTGGTCATGCCAACAACACTACAGCAAACTACAGTACCCCAAGAAAAAATATACTCTTTCAAACTTCTTAAATGACTCATTCATCAGAAAGCAATAAAAAAAAGTAAGGCTAATATTTCCATCCTTTGGAAATATTTATCTCTACACAGTGCCACCATTTTCATAGTTAGAGTAGAAAGTTACTTAGGAGGTATAATTTTGAAAGGCCAACCTGTCTCCAGCATTTACTTAATAAGGTATCATTTGTCAATCCTTTCCATCAAGGCACATCAGCAGAGAACCCTCATTTAATATGTCATTTGGGAGATTGTCTCTTTTGCACACATCTATTTAGTCCCACAAAAAATTGTGCAAAGCACTCATACATATAAATTATTCTGCTAGTCCCCAAAATTTTACAAAAATGATAATGATAGATTTTCTGGACACACCTAATTTTCCCAAAATACCTACTTGTAGAATGGCCACACATAAAAGAAAATGAGTGTGGGCAATAGAAAACATACTAAGACATCTATACTGAAATTTGTGCTTGCCATATATCTCTGACAACTTTGTGCCTACTATGTGGAAGGCCCTTTATTAGGTGCTCGGGAAGTATAGCCAAAATGAAAATGTCCTGGTCCCCATCCATGATGAAATTTGTAAACTAGTTTTAAAGACTAATGAACTCTTAGGCATCTAATCCAAGCCTTGTAACTGGCTTTCTGCTGTCATTGCAACATTTTATTTTGTGACAAAGTGGGAGGAACTGGATGCTTATAAAATTTTTGTAGAGGTTAACCACCACGAAACTCCTAAACAGTAAGTTCTGTTGAAATCTGTATCCCCATCTGATGAAAAAATATAGGGAGAATTTTACTTAAGCAGCACACCTGGTATATACCTCCTCATCTCCTCATCTCAATGCCAAACCTACCTCCATCCACCTTCTTAATTATCTTCCTCTGCCAATATCTAAACTTCCAAGCTATAGCCACTTAGCCCCTTTATGTAATTTATTCCAGCCTAGACTCTAGGAGATCTATTAGGTAGTAAACAAACGAAAATGGTAATATATATATACAAATATATAGTTATATATTTTTACGTATGCTCCTAGAAATCAACACAAATTATTTTTTTTAACTTGTTAAAATCTTCACTACTCAGAGACAATCACCCACAAAGGAAATGTCAGGTTCTGTTTCATATGTGAGAGACACCTTCAATTATCTTTTGTTGCCTCTCTCCTCCTTAGGGCTCTCAGACTAGAGTTTGTCTTTTATGCCCATCATGAACAAATATGCTGGAGGGACACATCATGAGTGATGTTTATCACTGATTTCAGCTCACTAGTTTTCTGTAAACTTTTGTACTTGGGCAGATCGTTGTTTTTCAACTGGCTGATCTAGTTGAGTGTTTTTTGACTCTGGTTTGTATATGTTGAGCTGAACATAACAGTAAAGAGCACAGACCTAGGGGGCAGGCAAATTTTGGTTGGATTCCTGAATTTGCAACTTAGTAGCTTTGTGAACTTGTTTAGTAACTCAATTACTTAGAACCTCAGTTTTCTAATTTATGAGATGGGAGGATGTAGATAACAGTGGTGTACACCTCATAACACACTTATGAGATATAAGTAATATAATGCAAATTAAGCACTAGGCACAATGTAAACCCTCAGTAAAAGTTATCCATTCGCAGGACCTCGAGCTCACTATCTCCATTTTTTTTCCTCACCCAATTTATATACCAAATAATTTTATTTAATTTTAATTTTTTTTCTCAGAGTCAAGAAAAGCTGTCCTTCTCTGTGGACTCTTACATTTATCCTTTTAGATCATTGTAGTGTTTCTCTTTTGTTTTATTTCTCTTCAGATTTAATGGTTTATACAAAATACTACTGGCAGTGTTTAGAATATAATCAATTTTCTTTTCCCTTAGGGGATCCTGAATAATACAACCTCTTTTTTCTAGTCATAAAGGAACTCTGCCTATAAATGACATACCTGAAAGGAGCTTTCTTATTTTTCTAACACAAATTACACATAAACCATTTCTATATCATTATTTCTCCAATTGAAATGACACAATTTATGCCTCATTGTTCCTCTCTCCATGCTCTGGCAGAGGAGAAATTTGTTATCACCTGAGTATAGTTGAGCAGGGAAAAATAACCCTGTAGGTTAAAGGACTGCTTATATATTATGATAATTCATTGATATTTTAGCATAATTTTACTCATAGGCTTCTTTGTAAGAGCCCACCTTAAGTGTAGCCCTAGAAACATAAAAGTGTAAGAGTTTAAACTTTTCCTTTGGCACCTTCAGACAGCTACAGTGTCACCGTAATTTCTAAATGCAACTTTGGCATCACCCACAAAAGTACCTTAGACACATATACACAAATGTGGTAGGTTAGAAACTTATTCTTATTTCAAGAGTTAGAACTGCCTAAATGTTATTTTCCAAAATGTCTGCTTCATGAAATGTGAAGACTACCTAGCTAACTAGTTTTTAGTGGTCAACTACTAGTGAATCAAGGAAAGCAAAAACTATTGATACTCAAACACCAACCACCTTTACTGAATCTACCAAGAATCTGATCGTAATAATATATATATGAAATTTATATTTTATGTAATATACCTTATATAAATATATAATATATACATGTATTTTGTGTGACTATTTTATAAATATACATATAGATATATATTTACATGGATATACATATATGCATATATAGTATATATAAATATATATGCATATGTATATGAAAAATAAAGCAAAAACTGATTGTCAGTATATTACACTAAGAGTACATTAGTGTTTCTAGCACTGCTCCCATCTACTCCCATCACTGTTTAAAATGGTTTATAAAAGCTTGTCCCCGTGCCCGGCTGGTGTGGCTCAGTGGATTGAGCATCATCCCATGGGCTGAGAAATCCTGGTTCAATTCCCAGTCAGGGCACATGCAATCCCCAGTAGGGGGCATGCAAGAGGCAGCAGATCAGTGTTTCTCTCTCACATTGATGTTTCTAGCTCTCTCTCCCTTCCTCTCTCTCTAAAAAATCAGTAAAAACATATTTAGAAAAAAAAAATTAAAGCTTGTCCTCACAAATTTTCCTAAAACTGATATATTAAAAATAGATTTTCGTGTATCAGCTAAGCATTAATTATGCAATTTTGTATATCTATTTTTAGGTAACTGTACTATTCTCACACAAAGATTTATAGTTATATTTAATTAAAATTTATCATCAGGATGTTTTTATATGAATTACCAAAGCTGCCATACTTGGCCTTTAGCAGTTCATACAATTTTAGCTGAATTGTTTGTAACACATTCTATGGTGACCCTGTCTTCCCCCTGCAGCCACAGTTGAGCCAGTGCTCATGTCCCCCTTTTCCTTGTAGGTGCTTGTCTTTCTTTAGATTTTAGGCTGGTTGGTTGCCTTGAGACTTTTGTTTAGAAATATAAATTTGTTCCTTGTATACATTTGGATACATTTGGATTTGTCTTTTCTATCCCTAGAACAACTTTATAAAATCAAATGGATTATGTATCTGAAGATATGAGCTCATGATTTTGCATTACCCCTACACACCAAATATATAATTTGAATATATCTCCATGTATATCTGTGAACTCATTAAACAGAGTAGAATAATAGTGAAAAAAAAATTTGAGTTGTAAAAAAAAATTAATTAGGGTCTCTTGAGAGCACAAATCCCACATAATGACTTTTACTTTCACCTTTTGGTCCTATAATGCTAATGCTTCATCCTTCCTCAAGATTTATCAGGAGGCAGAAGTAAATTTTGGTATAACACCAAAGGAAAAAGACAAGCCTATAACTCAGAGCCTGGGTTATATTCCACAGTTGGAGAGATGCCATGGCCAAGATAGAAATACTGCATTTTCTCCAAGACCTTTAAGCCTCAGTACTTTCCACTACTTTGGTCTCCCAAGTCTCAATGTATTTAGCCCATGTTGGTTCATTTCATCCCTTTTGCAAATATTCAGTCTCAATTATCTTATTGAGGAAAAACTTGTTCTAGGAGTCTCAGTTAGAAACTTCATTAGACTTTTTTCAAAAAATATAACAATCTTATTTCCTCTCTCCTTTTGCCCAATCTCATCTTAACTCTCCCTTTCTTTCCTGTAACCTGCCAAATGTAGAGACCACAATCATAAGGAAAACAACCTCCTTCCTTATGTGTACTAAACTAAATCAATAAAATGACACTCCCCTCCAAAAAAATGTTTTCTGATCATTCTAACTAGCTCTTAGTGTGCAACACAATGCTTGGAACATAGTGGGTATTCAATTGATATTTAAAATTTTTTATCATGGAAAATTTTAAACATTCAAAGCAACATTTTAATTTAATGTTTCTTATGAAGGTGCAGGCTGAGGGATTAATTAAGAAAGATCAGTCCCTACTTTTGAAGCCTATTACCACCAGAGCATGATGTCACAGGAAGAAGGTGGAACCCTGAGACTGATCTGGGCTTATGTTACTACACTAGGAAGGCACAACAGCTTAGTAAGTGGGTCGTGACCTCAACTCAGCTGTAGCATCAGTTCCTGCTTCTAAGTCTTACAATATATAATGAAGTGCACAGTGTTATGAACTTCACAGATGCTCAAGCAACATTTGTTGGCTGACTTAATTGAGCTATATTTGCAAAATGGCAAGGATATGAGGAACTTTTCCTACCTAAAAAGAAAGCATTCACAGTGTTAGACATTTTATAGGCAAATAAACAGTATAATTTCAGCCTAAAAGGAAAAATACTCAAACCTTATCCAATAGATCTAGTGGGTAAGCACCCCAAATGTCAGCACCATGTCTCTGAAACTTAATTTAATATATCATAAATTGTATGTCATTAAATTTGAGAATATTTCTTTTGTGCCTTTCTGTTCCTATTCCCTGCCCCAACTTCAAATTCAGAAAATGTAACTAAAAAACCTAAATCTCACCTGTCTAATGAGATTTTCAAGTAAAAACAATGTGTCCAGCAGTTTTTTAAAAAAAATCAAATTTACGAAGAAAGCATTGAATGGTGTTTTAGAAAATTTTTCATATTCAATGATGAACTTCCAGAGAGTAAGCAATTCAGGAATTTGCTCATGATTGTAATGCCACACCTTTATATGTCTGACTTATTCTGCTGACTACCAAGGGACAAATGACTACTCTAATATCTCTCAAGAATGTCTGCTTATTTATGCCCTGGATATGCATTTAAGTTTTAGAACAATGAGATATTTAGGGCAGTCTTTTTCTTCCATCAGCATTAATTGAGTTTCAACTAGGCATCAGACATATGTGACAATGAAGCTGTAGACCCATTGGTAGAGGTTTACCCTATTTCAGGTTAATTTGTCCTTTACTTGAAAACGTTGTCTTGAACCTTTTCCCACTCCTATTTATGCCCTCACCACTTGCAAATGGCAATGTGGGAAAAGGTGATTGAGGTTAGGGGTGCAGTCAACATTAGGTTAAAGTCAAGGCAAATTGGTTCATTCATTCTGGAGATTCAGTTCATTGTCTTACCCTGCTAGTATTCTGCTTAACAAAATGGTGTTAGATAACAGTAACATATAATGAAGCATCTTGCTTTCTCAATTTACCAGCTACCCAGTTATACCACTGCGTTGGGTATCATAGTAGTTACTGAGCTAAATACCAGGCCTCACTATCAGGTGGTAGAGTAGAGGAAAATATAGAAATAAAACATGATGAAAATAATTATATTTGGTGAAATGGGGACTACTCAAACTAGTAGTCAAAATTAACTTCTATTTTGTAAGGTGGTGACAGGATTATAATATAGGTATTAATATGCTAATGAAGTAAGAACAATAGTTTACATTTTATTGAATTCCAGGCAATGTGCTAGTTGTATTATTGAAGAGCTGAAAGAAACCCTGGAGATGATCTAGTCTAACACATTTATTTTGTAGTTGAGGAAATGGGCCCAGAAAAGTCAAGTTACAGGTATAGTGTCAGTTAGTAGGAGATTCAGGTTGCCACCCACTGTGCCACCTTTAAAGGGTCTTGGACTCTTTCATAATATGTAATAAAATAATTATGGTATCTTTATGTATATCATTATTTGGGAAATTAATTTTTAATAGTATCATAATAAATCAGTTCCAACCTATTTTCTCTTTGCTAATACGGCCTTACATGAACAAATTGCAAATACTCCTCCAATTTGAATGACAACTCTTAAGTCATGAGAATAGCAGATAAAGGTGAAAAAGAAAATGTGTTCTATAATGCTCCTAGGAGGAAAAGAGCAGCACTTTCTTTTAAAACAAGAGAGAAAAATAAAAGCCACTATTTTAAGTAAGGTTTGTAATGGCAGGAGGTGGGAGAAGGTAGAAAGATAGGTATCTAATTAGAAGAAAAAGAAGGAAAGGGAAAGGGCTTACAATGTGGGATGTGCAACTCAGCCTTCATTTCAACGTTCACAGACCTCAGCAGAAAGCTGGAAACCTGCCAGAGAACCAGGACTTGGAAACAAGCTGGAAGACACTGGAGAGACTTTAACCAAAAACAAACACCAGCAGGGGATGTGGTTGGCAGGACTGAAAAAGTAAAGGACTCTATGAGTCACTCTGACATTAATTTTGAATGGTATCATGCTTCCATTTTATTGTACAGGGTTTGGTACTATCATATATACATACATATATATGTTTTTAACTTAAATAATATAACATTATAGACAGTAGAAATACAGAATATAAAAATATACAATAAACATTGTATCCAGTATCTCACTATTCACCATTTTTCATGTGCATTTTTAACATAACTGTAATCAGTATACACATATGATATGAAATACTTAACATCTTAAGCATATTTCTATGTTGCTAGATATCTTCATAAACAATGCTTTTCAGAACAATGATATATTGACGAGTAGAAGGCAATTTATTTCATCTTATTATTTATTATTTAAGATTTTGCCTTTTAAAGAAAATAGCAATAGTAATAATGATAGCAATAGCTATATATATATATATATATATATATATATATATATATATATATATAATGTGCAAAGCATTTTATATGCATTGTCTCTGAATTTTATCAAATATTGCAAGGTAGGTATAATTTAGCTCTATTTATAAATAAGGAAATTTATACTCAGAGATTAAGTGATTGCTCAAGGTCATAGCTAATTAATGGCCAATTAAGCACTGAATTAGTCTGCCTGGTTCAAATGTAGGCCCCTCCCCCCAATATACTACCTTTCTGCTAAAATTGATATATTTATGCTTTATCTATATTTTTGGTGTTTATCATGTATTTCCAAAAGTGGCATTATTGGTATAAAGAACATAAACATTTTCAAAGTGTTTACTCCATTCTCAAAATCGTTTTCCATGAAGGTAGTTATGATGTATAATCCCAAAACTTTTTACAGAAGGAAATTAACTTGAGGTAGAAAAAAAGAGGTACTGAAAAAGGAAAATCTATCTAATGTAAATGAAGTGTATGTAATCTTCTACCTTCTGTAACACAGAGGTCTCTTCTTGGAAGATCTGATGGCAGAAAGTGTTCTCTATCACTGGATCTGAATAGGTACATATAAAATTCTTGGGAATTATAAATATATACAGCACCTAGCATATGGTAGATGCTCTGTGAAGATTTAGTTACAAGGAATTGACATGGACTTCTGGCTCCTGCTGAGTATGTGGAAAGCTGGAAAGAATGCGATCCCCACCCCAACAACAAAAAGCTGAATAATCTACAAAATCATAATTTTACCCTGAACCCCAAAAAAAGTCTCAAGGAAACCAACCAGCCTGAAATCTAAAGAAAGATAAGCACCTACAAGGAAAAGGGGGACATGAGCATTGGCTCAACTGTGGCTGCAGGGGGAAGACAGGGTCACCATAGAATGTGTTACAAACAATTTAGCTAAAATTTTATGAACTGCTAAAGGCCAAGTATGGGCTAACATGAGAGCACAGTATCCTTGGGAACAACAGATACGAGAAAAATCTATATACACTTACAGACTATTCTCCATGGATTTATAGAAATGATCTGGTGGAAAGGAGAAGCCATTACAGTAGGAAAAACATACAACCATATCCAATCACTTTTGCCCAAAGGCATGAAAACCTTAAGCTCTAAGGGAATGGCAGTAACCTTGTCTCTTCCAGGATGCAGATGAAGACCTACTGGAGCTGGGGAAAATGTAAACAAAAATAAGTCCTCTACTTCTGGGGAAGGGGCAGGAATTAGTCTGTAATCAGACCATTTAGAAGTGTCCTACCAGTAGCAGAAGTTCAAGATAACTAATAAAGTCCAATTTTCATGACCAAGAGGCACAGGATCTGCCTATGGCTGAAGCTGAATCAAGAAAACAGGGAACACCTCCCTGCCCCACACCACTAAGTTTACAAGCACTTAACATGAACACAATAGCAGTATAACACCAGGGGAAGAACAAGAGCATGGAGAGAAAATCTCTGAGGCACAGATGTAGAGGGAAGGTCTAAAGCTGAGGGTACAGTAGGAATATTGAGAAAAGGCATTCTGGAAACAAACCCTCACGCTAAGCACAAGGTAACAGAGGAATGTAAAGCTGGTGGTGAATGGAAGGTAACCATAGCAACAACATAACTAAAACATAGTTCATATTATTAGATTGACTCAACTTCTGATATTAATGACCTAACAAAACAAGACTGACCATTTCAAGGCATAAATACTGTTTTACATGTAATGTCTGGCATTCAAACAAAAAATTCTGATATGCAAAAAGCAAGGGAAAGAAGCCCACTCTCAAGAGACAAATCAATCAACACAACTAGCCTTATAGATTACTTGGATATTCAAAGTATAAAACAGAAAACTTAACATAACTGTGATTGATATATGAAAAGCTTGAGTGAGACATGGAAAATATGCATAAAAAATGTAGATTTCACCAAAGGAAACAGCCCACTCTTTAGAAGTCTTCTGTATTGCTTCTGGGCATTTGAAAAGCTGAACATGATTAGTGGAAACGCTGGAAATGAAAAATAGTAAAAGAGCTAAAGAATGCCTTTGATAGTTGCATCAGTAGACTCAAAAAATCTGAGAAAGGAATCAGTGACACTGCAGATAAGAAAAAAAAATTGATCCATACTAAAACACAAAGAGAAAAGAGAACAAAAACAAATAAACAAACAAATGCATACAAACATGCACACAAACAAACAGAAAACAAAACAGAGCATCCAAGAACTGCAAGTTAACATCAAATGCTCTAACATATATACAATTTGATTTCCACAAGGAAAAGAAAGAGAACAAGGAAGAAGGAATATTTGCAGAGATAAAAGTCAATAATTTCCTCCAAATAATAAATTATGTCAAATTGCATATCCAAGAAGCTCAGAAAACCCCAAGGATGATAAATACCCCAAAACACACACACACACACACACACACACACACACACACACACACACACACTTCATATTTAAACTGCTAAAAAACAAAGTAAGAGACAACTCTTTTTAATTTTTTTTTCTTTATTGATTTTAGAGAGAGAGGAAGGGAGAGGGAGAGAGAGATAGAAACATCAATGAGAGAGAACATCGATTGGCCGCCTCCTGCATGCCCCCCACTGGAGACCTGGCCCAAAATCTAGGCATGTGCCCTGACCCGGAATCAAACCAGCAACCTGTTGGTGCATGGGTCAATGCTCAACCACTGAGCCACACCAGCTGGGCAAGAGACAACTCTTAAAGGCAGACAGAAGAAAAACACAAAGGAGCAAACACAAGAAGACAATAGAGTGGTATCTTTAAAATTCTGAAAGAAAAAAATATTAAACTCAAAATTCTATATCCAGTGTAAACATTTTTCAAAAATTCCAGAGACATGAGGACTTTTCATATAAACAAAAGCAGATAATTCATTACCAGAAGCTTTGCACTATAAGAAATGTTAGAGGAAGTTATTGAGGCTTGAGAAGTATCATACCCAGAGAGAAATTTGGATTTACATAAGGCAATGAAGATTTTAAAAATGGCTCAAATGAATATAAATACATTTTTTTCTTTTAATTGTTATAGATAATTGACTAAAAACATACTTGTGGTGTTGAGTATATGAAACAAAGTAGTATTGTGGGATTATATCATATGTAAAAGCAAAATGTATAACAAACATGAAACTATAGTACACAAGCTGGAACACCACACAGTGTAGTAGTAGAGTATTACTTGAAGGTCTATACTGTGTGACATAGATGTATATTGAAAAATCTTTATTATGGTGGTAGTTATGTGACTGAATGTGTCCAAATTCATAAAATTGTACACTTAAAGTAGTAAATTTTACTGAATACAAACTGCAGTAAGTCCTAACTTAATGTTGATAGGTTCTCTGACTTCTGACAAAATGATGAACTATAATGAAAATCAATTTTACCATAGGGTAATTGATATAAACAAGAATTAAGTTCCTATGGCATCTCATCAACATTATAGTGAAACAACACTGAACAAGATGACATTATTCGAGGGCCTGCTGTATGTTTCAATAAACCCTAGTTTAAAAAATTATCATGCACAACTTACCTTTTTACCTTCTTGATTTTTCTTGTTTTGCTGTCATCACAATTCTGATGATTCATGATGAGAAACCATCTTTTTGTGCTATCTAACCTTACATTTGCTTTTTACCTTATATAAGTAAGGTTTTTATTCTTAAGATACGGTGGTGAAGAAAGTTCTATACCTTCAAATCAAAACAAGAATACACACACACACACACACACACACACACACTTAAACACACACTCCTCAGGAATTAAAATGTGTACAGATCCATGGAGATTATAAATGTACCATAAAGAAGAGGAACTTCTATATATAAGATGTAAGTATTTATGCATAATGTGGAAAAATTCACCTAGATCAAACAAATGTTAACTAACCATTCAGTATGAGATGCCATTGAGGTAACATAAACCATATATTTGTATCTGTATCACATCACTCTCTATAGCTCACTGGTTCTGTTAATAGGGAAGAACAAAATAGTTTAAAAATACTTTAGTCATGAATATTGGCATTCTCTCTGTTTCCAACATTCACCATTGCTCTTTCTGCTTTTAGGACCATTCCACAATCGTTTTTTTCCTCCTACCCAACCTCTATGTTATAAGCACTTTTGTGCAAATTTTAAAGATACCCCCTTGCCAAGCTGGTGTGGCTTAGTGGTTGAGCATTGACCCATGCACCAAAGGTCACCAGTTCGATTCTCGGTCAGGGCACATGCCCAGGTTGTGGGCCAAATCCCCAGTAGGGGGCATGCAGGAGGCGGCCAATCGATGTTTTCTCTCATCGATGTTTCTCTCTCTCTCTCTCTGTCTCTTCCTCTCTCTCTAAAATCAATGGAGAAAAAAAATTAAAGATACCCCCCATCCCAACCTGGGTAGATAAATTTAAAAAGCAACATTTTCTGAGAAGTTGCAGCCCTAAAGATACAAGGCTTGGCAAGTATAGGGCACCCTCGTCTGAACTAGAAAGAAGCCCCTTCTGCTGGACCCATACACCTCTACACAACCTTATTATAAAAACCTGTGGTCAGTCTACAGTAAGGATCAGCCTAGGGACAGTGATATGATTTTTGAGGGACAGGCCTGGAAAAGAGGAACATTGTATCTGTACAGAAACTTACACAAGAGTGAGAAAATGTCTATTTCTCATATTAGAGAGCGGAGGAAGGGCAATTGAGGTGATAGGGCCACCAAAGCACCCCCAACTCCAACCCAGCCTTTCTTGCTACCTGCTAATGCATCAAGTCACCCTCCACATACTAGCATTAACTTGGTTATCTCATATTTGTTCTGCTGGTATCAGTTTACGTAGCACTTCCCCAAGGAGGCCAATGCTCACCCTTCAATCTAAAATAGGCTCTCCTGTTTTATGTTTTTATATCACTAGAACTTTTCTTACGGAAAATATATTATGAATGCAAGTACACAGTTATTTATTTGTATGTTTATTTACATATGTGCCTCACTCACCCACCCCACACATACTTACATCTAATCACACATTTCTAGACCATAAGCCCCAAAAGAACAGGCACCATCTATTTTGTTCATCACTTTATCTCCAGAGACTATCACAGTGCCTGGCACATACTTTGTGCTTAATAAATAATCACTAAATAAATGCAGAATTTTTCTTGTTAGAGTCTTTGGCAAACTCTGTCACACACATGTGCACACTCATGTACACAGTATGATATTGAATGCTATGGAAACTTCCCTTTTTGTAACATTCAGTTTAAAATTTGCATGTGAGTAATTAGAATGGTATGGAGGTATAACATAAAACAAGTGATATTTTTATTTGGGTACATCTTATTTGAATGAGTTTCCTTTTCTATTGGTGATTTTATTAACTCTCTGCTAATAATTTTATTTTTGGTTGGTTGGTTCATTCTAGATTGAAAATCCATTCATTTTCTAATAGTTATCACAGGTGTCACTGAACTATCTCAATTTGATTCATTTCTAGAAGTGAAATGGTGTGTTATGGCATTATTTGATTTGTAGTGTAGGGTTTTGCCTTTCAATTATTGTTGTTACAAGAAAAGTAAGAATTAATATATAATCTATTTCCACTTACCAAATAGATTCTGCCATAAGTACCAAGGCCAATGGTTTTATCCAGTGAGAATATTCCCGTTGGATCCTGAAAACATGTTAAACAAAAATGGTCAATATCTTGAAAAACTAGGCAAGCATTCAACTATCTGGAAATGATATTTCCAATCTTCCTCACTCCCTTAGAATGGGAAAAACCAAAGTGTCATTTACCGGGGAAAAAAAAAAATAGATGTCAAAATCTCCCTGGACTAAGTGTAGTCATTTATAAAAAAGAAACAGTAGTTGTATATTAATTATTATTAAACTGTAAAATGCATACAATTATGAGTACTTGAGGTATATGCATAATATAATTAGAGAGAATATTAAAATAGAAATAAGTTCACTTACTTGCAATTAAAATGCTCTTTTAATATTCATTTTTTGAGTACTAATCAGATAGAATGTTTAGGTTACAGCAATGGTGAGTACATACTGGATATAAAATATAGATAGTTTATGCATATAATAGTAATTCTTAAGAAAAAATATCATCTTTAAATATGAATAACAAAGCAAGATGAGGGCATTAAAAGTTTATCACTTTAAAACTAGGCAAAGTTGGTTTTGTTCGTTTTTAAGCTAATTTTTGCATTTCATTTCTTGGCACAAATTAACTGATATTTTCTTTGTCTTAAGCCTAAATGTGGCATCCTAGAAGACAAAATATAACATGCTTATGGGTAAATTCCTAAGGCCGCCATATTCATCCTTGAGTATTGTTTCCTTACCTTAAAATACGGATATCCTTTTCTCGTCCACCACAAAACATGTATTTTAAAATTTTATCACTTTTAGTCCAGCAGCTTATTTTGCTATTTTATGAAAACTTATATGAGGTATGAGTATATGCCAGTTTACACACAAAGTGGTAGCAGTGTTGGCAAATTCTTGGAAATTCATGTGCCTTATAGAAAGCACATTTTATATACACAAACTTTGTTTAAAGTTATTTCAAAACATTTTTATTACTGTGGCAAATGTGAGCTAAACAGAAAAACTATTGAGTATATGCAATGCATATCCTGAAATTATATACTCCTTAAAACTGGTGTGATATTTGTGTAATCTAGCAAAACTGTCATAGCAAAATGACACAGCTCTGGGATTACTTCAATTAACAAGTATTCAACTGAATAGAGTCAGGAGAATGGAGTTTTAGCCCTAGCTCTGCCATTAATTAACTATATGACTCTGGGTAAGTTATTTACTTTCTTCGGGACTTACTTTTCACATATATAAAATGAAGGTGCTGTGTTAGGTGCTTTTCTAGTTCTAGCTCTAAAATCTTATTAAAATATCAGATTCTGACATTCTAAAATCCAGATGTTTTCACTGGATTGATACAACCATTGTTAGAGAAAACAGCAGCCTGCTTTCTTAAAATCATCATCAAAATCAATGTCACAATATGCACAGTATCATTATAAACAAATAGCTCAAAGAATATGCTCCCAATAAAAATTCAAAAGTTACTTGAAATAATAATTTTGATGATTCAAGAGAAGTAAATATATATTGTTATAGTGGCCTTGATATTAAGCATGTCATTGTTGTTATAACTCAGTGAAAAATTTATGGGAAAACGTTTACCAAGAAATGAGTTGCTAGATTTAAAGATTTTATTACTTTAGCATATTTATTTGAAGGATATCAATGAGGGATTTATATTAGAAATTATCAGTTTTGGAGAAAGAACATCTAGCCATCTGTCAAAAGAATCAAATATGTTAACTGACTACTATTGGTAAACCATTCTTTGTTATAGTTAAGGCTGCATTTCAGCTCAAAAAGATACCATATATTTGAGAATTACTGAATTATCTGAACTTTATTTCTGAATCTTTGAACACATCTTAAATTTATTTAATCCTTTTTCTACCTCTCAATGACATAAGTACCTTGCTCATAAATTTTGAATTTGGGTATCTAATTATTAAAAAAAAAAAAAGACACCAAGGAAATTGACAAAAAATATAAAATGCCTGTGGAATTCTTGTTGGTCTTATTTTATTTATACTCATGTTGTATAAAAAATGTGTCCTGCTCATAAATGACCAAAACCTTTTAAGTCTCCTCATGCTCACATTTAATACAGTTTTTAATTTTATTTCTTTTGTTCTTAAAGTCATCTCAGCATAATATTGATATATTCTGAGTATTTTTCATTAGTTTTATGCAATATTTTTCATTTCCCATCTTCACAGTAGTATCTTTCAAAACTAAATGATTGTCAAACTGAAAAAGGAAGTGTGTTAGTTACTAGGGTAATATTAGTCACTTTCTTATATCAAATTTTCCACTTAATTATAGTTAGAAAAAGTTTACTCTGAGCTCCCAAGGAAAGAAGCATTAGAAAGGAACGTCTTTTTTTTGGTCACTGAAATTAAAAAGTCTATATCAAAGGGATCCCCACAATTATTCGGTCCTTTCCTCTGCTCTACCATGCCAAGATAAGAAATCCAGAAGCGGAAAGATCTTTATATCTATGACTGCTATATCAATCTGGACATTGCTTGGTGATTTGGTACGCTTTGGTTTTCCATTTGGTGAAAAAAAAAAAAAAAAGCTTAGTAATCAAAAAATCTCAGTTTGTGAAAGTTTTTTTCCCCTCAAAATAAATTACTAAAACATTTTTGAACCATGAAATGTTGGGCAAATACTTTATACTTTGCTGGATTTTTCTATTTATGTAAATTATCTGCTACAATTTAACAGTCCTAGAATGGTTGCACCCCTGACACTTAGTATTTGGGGGATTTGTTTGTGTCTTCTGAATTCAAGGAGAAGGGGAGAGAAGAAGTGCTTTGATGGATAATTTTATTAAAGGCAGGAGTGGGGGTAACAGAAATAAAAAGAACCACTAGAAGGCAGTGTTTACTGGTTATGGAAGAGACTCAGAAGCAGTGGCTGATTGACAGAACCAAATAAGGCAGAAATTAAATTACGAACAAAAGGAACCATTAAATGGTCAATATGGGTAGCAATAAATTTCAGATTTAGGGCAGTAATGAAGCAGACCTAAAAAACACGTTCCAGTAGTCAGACATCTACAGGAAGGAAAGAGAGAGCACAGTACCTAGAAGAAATAGCAGAGGCTTTCCTTCTTCTGTTTTAAATATTAAACACAGCAATTTTATAAAAAGTCTTTATGGAGAGAGAACCTGAAAATAGTAGATATAACACTATAAGTGCCAGAGTGAGTTTCAGAGATAGTTGGAGGAATGGGCTTCACAATTCACGTTGAAAAGAGAAAAATAATCTCTTCTTCTAGACCAGTGTTTTTCAAACTGTGGACAACATAGACTCTCACTACATGAAAATCATCTAGGGAATTTTATTTAAAATATAGATTTCCTGTCTCTCCCATGGAATTTCTGGAGATGAGTTCTAAGATTCCCAGATTATTCTTGTGCACTATTGTTGGCATTAGTATAAAATCCACTGTTCTAGAAACTGGAAAAGAATACTGAGAAAATAGATGGAAATACAGTGTCATGCTGAGGTGATGCTCTAGAATATGTAATGGAGGATATCCTGAATGTTTCAATCCTTGTGGACAACAAAGTAAAATTGTATAGATGCATGGAACAGAATAACAGATCTCAGAGTGGAGGGTGTTGAGGGGAGGGGAAAGGAAGATATTAACCAAAGAACATATATGCATATATGCATAACACATGGACACAGACAATAGCATGAGGAAAACCTGGGGTGGAGCAGGGGTTGAGTGGAGGGGAGCAAAAAGGGAGAAAATGGGAGGTATCTGTAATACTGTCAATGATAAAATTAAATTAAGTTAAATTAAATGAGTAGCCTTTAAAAATATAGGAGGCTAAGGTACTTGGTAAAGCGTGAAGGTTCTCATGATTGAGTGTGGAAAACAGGTTTGGTCTGGGTGGTAGAAAACTGGGAGAGCTGGCATTTATATTTAAATATAAAACTAATGTAATTTAAATACAGTTTTTAGATCATGTGCTATTTCAGATCACCTCTGCCATTACTGTCCTTCAGGCATGTCTAATCCTGACCCCAATATAGATTAGGACTACACATGGCAGTGTCAAATACCAAGGCCACTGCCATGAGGAATGTCATTACCATAGTGGGCACACAAGGCAAAGGCAACTATCCTAGTGAAGACATGGAGATGAAGAAGTAGTTTCCAGTCCCAAGGACTGAGTGACATAAGCATACTAAAAAAAATAGATAGATAGATGATAGAGAGATAGATAGATAGATAGATAGATAGATAATAGATAGATGATAGGTACAACTCCAAATATTGCTGGCAAGTAGGGTGGAAAAAAATATATATATATACACATATATAGAGAAGTAAGGCACAAACCACAAATCTCTGTACTTTTTTTTGTTTTGTCACTTATAGGAGACATTTATTTAATAGTCAATCAGGAAAAATTACAGCAACGAAATAGTTAACAGACAAAAATGTAGTTGACTTGTCATTTTCTGGTTATTATGTTCGTTTTCTTATGTCTCTAACTTTAGGGTATCATGCAAAAAAATGTCACACAACTCCCTTGTCCCTCTCCTGTTTCCTCAGTTTTCACTCTTGCTTACTAGTTTAGGTTTTAAAATAATATCTATGTAATAAGAAAAATACAAAAAAAAGACTTCCAACATTTTCTTTAAATCCCAATTTGCACAGCAAGCCTGACCTCTGTCAAGGTTCCAGGTCCCTTCGTATTTTAACTGGCCAGTCCTACAAAGGACATAATATATCAATCTTAAACTAGACCCATATTTTATTATTCTATACTGTGCAAGATTTTTTTTTTGCTCAATGTGAAACTCGAAGGTCTGAATCACTCCTCATTATCTGGTAGATGCCAAATTGGTATACTTGGTGTTGACAAATGCCAACTTTCTAACCTTCATATATATCCTATTGAGGAAAATTATCAAAAGGGTTCCCATCACATACAGGTTTCTTTGCTTGCTTTATCATCTTTACATTTCATCAAAATGCAAAATTCCAGAGTGCTAACTTAGATATTGTTTGACCTTTTCATTTAATTTTACTTCTTCAGAGATTCAGGAAATAAGTCAAATGCAAAGACACTCCAAATCACTAAAAAATAATGCCCCAGTGACCAAAGCAACAGTTAACTTTGCACATCTCTAAAAATATGACATAAAATAAATAATAAAAGGGGTACTACTTTTCTGCTAGATTTCTTAGGGTTTAGAGCTGGATGTTTGGGGAGAGGGGATAATTACACATAATTTGTTCATATGATGAAGATCTTCACAATGAGTTATAAAATTACTCCTGTATAATAAAAATTTAGAAATTGTTAGAAGTTGAGGACTTTATGAGACTTTCATGAAGTCTGTAAAACAAGAACAAGCATCAATGCTTGGTTTTGTGTCTTATCCCTACTCTTGCATTAAAAATCAACCTTATCTTTCTCCCCTCCATACCACCTCTAAGCCCCAGAAAACTAGTATTCCACTGGACTGCAATGTAAAGATTGCAGCCTTTCTCTTATCTCTTCCACTCTCACCAAGTTCTTATATTCCAGGGTCATGACTTGGTCAGCTAGTCTGGGCCATTTTCCTCCATGTGTGTGTGTGTGTGTGTGTGTGTGTGTGTGTGTGTGTGTGTGTGTGTATAAAACCTTTTCTTCTTTTTGATTGGGTTTGGAATTCCCTGCTCTATCATTGCAATGAGGTCCTTTCCATTCCTCTCTTTAGTCAATTTTAGAATGAGTTTATTTCAGTTTGCCCATGTGTGGTTTCACATATTTGCCCTAGTTTGCTTTTTCCACTTTCTTCCATTATACACAGAGAATCTTGGAGGAGGATAACATTTCATCTGTTGATTTAACAGTTTTACTTGAGAGCAAATCTAGTAACAATATGAAAGTTCTATTCAGAAAGGAAACCACCATTTGAAGCCTCCATATTCACATATGCACTGGGTGCATGCAGGATGGAAAAATATTTAATCTTTTAAAATTCTGTGACTTTTATGGAGCTGCATCACTAACCACAATGTTAAAATTTGTAATTCAGCATGTTTATTTAAAGGCTAAGAAAAATTTGCTAAAATGTTATCCAGGTGCATTATCTCCTGCTCCACACCATTAGTAAAATTATATAGGTGAGGGTTGAGGAATGCCCTATTTTTGAGGGGGACAAGTGTCTGTCACCATCAAGAAGACAATTTTTAAATGCCAAATATGAATAAAATTAAGGCATCGAGTCTTTGAATAGTCCTATAACCTCAAGGTTAATATTTAGCTTTCCCCAAAGCAAGCAGGCCTGAACTACAGTTGCCTGGGGATCATTCCAGCACATGCAAGCTTATTCCCTTTCAGAGAGTCCAGAGGCCCTTTGCATTCAAGAGAGGGTGCGAGTGAAATGCCAATCTAAAAAGAGAACTTAAAAACGAATTTGGGTAGGATCCAGTATCTGCCAGAAACCAGATGCCAATGAAATAAACGGCGCTGCTAAAATAATAAGTCAAGTAATAATGATGGCGATAATAGCTCACCAATCAATTACAACTTTGGAAGAAAGCTGAGCATTCAGAAAAAGGAGAATCCACAAACAAAAACCATGAGAAAAGGCTAAATCTGGTTAGCTAGTGAGAGCAATACGCTTGTTTTTAAATTGTGGTGTGCAGAATTCACTTCTTCAAGCGGCGTCGAGTTCTTTCGCTCCCGCAATACTAAATCGGGAATAGCGCCCTGGCAGAATAAGAAGGTTTTAGAAAGTGCTTTTAGAAAGCGAGAGAAGTGAAACTCCAATACTTTAATTTTCTAGCCCGCTGTCACCTACAAGTAAAGGTCATTCCACCAGTGGGCATCTCCGCTGGCAAAAGAAGGAAACGAAGACGGGGCGGCGGGGTGTCAGGGAGGAGTGCTTTCAGGAAGCCATGCTTGGTCTCCCTCTTTGGCCTCTCCTGGAGCCCAGCTAGGACAGGTACGGGAGCACCGCTAGACAAAACGGGCCACGTTTAGAAAACGTCCCTCTGTTTAGGGTCCGCACAACCGCCACCGATTCTCCTTCCTCTACCATCCCTGGTCCCTTTGCCTTTTCTTGAGTTTGGCGCGGCTCGGGTGTCCAGGGGACGCCTTTTCCACAAGCCGGCTCTCAAGGTCCCCTCCTGCACCCGCGATCCCGTCGAAGTTTCAGCCTAGCCTAGCTTTTGGACGTCTGTCCCTTCCCTGGGTGTTCAGAACCCAAAGAAGAGAGCACTCTGGGGGCGATGGGTCTCTTCTACTCACCGGCAAGTGGCCCAGATCTGTGACCTCCTTGTCCCTCCAACCCCCAGGTCCCGCCATGGCTTCGAGTGGAACGGGAGCGGGCGACTGACTGATTTAGGCACGCTCCAGGTGTTTGAGGTGGAAGCGGTTAAGAAGTTGAGGGGGAGGGGGAGAAGGAAAAGGGCGGGGGAAAGGAATGGGGGACCAAGATTTGTGGCGTGGGAGATAGAGGAGGGGAAAGTGGAGGGAAAAGAGCTAGGAGTGGAGAGAAGCCAGAGTTTGAGAGGCGGGAAAGCAAGTTTGGCTAAGGTGAGAGAAGAGCCTGAGTGTCCGTCTGGGAGACCAAGAAGCTAGAGAGGTGCTCCTCTGGCGAGAGCGCAGTGTCTACCCAGGCAGAGTGCGCCTCTTTCAGGGTGGGGAGGGGGGCGGCGCAAGGAGGTGGGGGCCCCCCCGGAGCAGCTCGAAGGGGATTGGTGCAGCGTCACGTCGCCAGGTGGGCAGCCGCGCGGCAGAGAGGCGGGCTGGGGCGGGGGGAGCTACTGAAGGAGGGAGGTGCTGAAGGACTATAACGGTTTGCAAGCCAGCCCCTCACGGCCTCCCCCGCCCTCCTGCCCTCTCCTCTGTCCACTGCTGTGCCTGCCGCCCCCGCCGCCCCCGCCCCCGCCCTGGCTGGCGAGTGTTCTACAGGAAACTTTTTTGAGGCAGCTGCCAGCCCCGGAAAACCGGTCTGGATCCACAACGTTCCCAGTCTGGGCCCCACAGCTCTGCCACAGTTCAAACAGCCCGCACCCCAATCTCCCCACGAAACACTTGCGATTTTTCTAGTTGTCTATTTTCTCTTTCTGCTCCTCTGACTTTTTTGCAAAGACTCATCAAGTTAGATAAGGAAATGATTTGCCACTGGGTTAGGGATCAGACTTTGGCGAGACCCTGTGCGGGAGGATAGAGAGTACCAAGTATGCCGCGTGGCTACCATAGCTCGGCTTTCAAAGTCTCTAGTCCAGGGCAGGGCAGCGTGAACAGGGCCGCCGTGAAGTCCCCTTGAGGCGGGCCTCATCTCTTCTGGCCCCGAGTTAGTTGGTACCAACCCCTGGCCACTCAGTCGGAACCGCACCTGTTACAGGTACTGGAGGTAAAGAGAGAATGACTGATCTCTCAAGCCCAGTTACCCCGGCTCTTAAGTTTACAGTTCGCCAAGCTCGCAATGTACAGAGAAAGTCCCTGCGTCTTTCCTGGTCTCCAACTTTTGGGCTGGGTTTCATTCATTCGCTCATTCGTTGCAAAAAGTTTCCTGGCACCCAGGCTGTTAGCTTCTATTCTCCCACAAAGCGCAGGGGGTCTGAGACTGGCTTAAAAGAATTTACTTCACCCTAAAGAAGTCTCCTTTTGAAGGCTTTATGTACAAGGAGTCTGTGAGTAAAACGAAACGCATTCTAAGCACTTGCACTGCAAAGAGCACTTTAGAGAAACGTCTGGAAGCTGTTTACCTTCTCTGGAGCTCACAGACCATTCGTGCACCCACACTTTTGGGGTCCGAACGTGATGTGGGTGGTTTACTTCCTTTTTCCTTCCTTTTTAATTAGGAAGAATTATTTTTTACGTAAATTCTTCCCAAAGACCTGGAGCTCATCATTCCTGACCTACACTTCTATCTTTTGTAATTACTCTCTTGATATATTGGTGGATTTTGTTTATTTCGTATCTCTATCAACTTCTGAGCTTGACCTCTTTACATTCCTTAAACTGTGAGACTTAGTGAGCTCTGTAATCACTACAGCCTGTCTGAGGAACTAGGTCTCACTAAATAAAGAACATTTTATGTTAATGGGTACTGAAAAAAACAACTACCACCCCTCCACACACACAAAAAAATTGGGTGTTCTGGATCGAATTTTTATGTTAATTCAAATATAATGTAAATCATACAGAAATTATATTTCCCAAGAATTAAAATCTTAACTCCACAGCACAAAATCTTGCCCTTTTAAAATGCAGTTTAAGATCCCTGGAAGATCAATAAAAGTCTTCTGGATCTTGCAAAATGTGAGTCTGAAAATAACATTTCATAACTACAGGTGGCCAGGTGAGCTAGTTAATAGAATGTTATGCTTTTATACAAACATCTAGTTTTTAGAAATGAAGACATAGAGTCAAGAAATACAACATTTAAAGGAACTCTGAAATATTCTTTGCTAAAAGGAAGACTTGTTCATAAGTTTAGGATTTTTTTTTTTGACAATGCAATTTGCTGAAGGTGAAGTATGGGGAAATGCCCTGTGGCCCCCGAATGACAGAGACTGTTTTAGCCTGTCTAAGGGAACAAGTCCAGACCAGTCAAGACAATCGAGGCTATATCATTGGACTCTCTAGTTGCAAGTCTCCTAGGGAGGCTAGCAGCTTCATGACCCCATAGGGATTAGTCACAGCTAGGTTTGAACCCCCATGGGTGTGGGGAGGGAGGGGAAGCCTAGGTGTTTGACCAGAACTCAACAGGAAACGTACACATTTATTAATATTTTTAATGAAAAAGGAAACATGGAAAAGCATGGAAACTTGGCTTTGTGAACTAGCATTATGGAGATTTTTTTATTTTTTTATCCTCACTCGAGGACATTTTTTTTTTCTCATTTATCTTCAGATAGAGCTGGAGGGAGAGAGGGAGGAAGAGAAAGAGAGAAACATCTATGTGAGAGAGACATATCGAATGGCTGCCACCCACAAGACCCCAACGCGGGCCAGGGACAAACCACAGCCGAGGTACGTGCGGTACGTGCCCTTAGCAGGACCCGAACCCGGGACTCTCTGGTCCCTGGTCCAACGCTCCAACAGCTAGCCAAACCGGCCAGGGCTCTGGGGATTTTTGTGGCCCACTTGGAGAGGGTTAGTCCAGCCAGCAGATCAGAAGGCAAAAAGATGGCCCCCAAGCATTAGACTCAGTCCTGAGAAAAATTTTTAAATAGGGCACTTATTTTCAAACTTCAAGACTTCTTTTCCCATCACCCACAACCATCACTTCCCCTCCCCTTTTCCAAAGTGTTTCTCTCCCTCTCTCTCTCTCTCTCTCTCTCTCTCTCTCTTAACCTCAAACTGCATAAAAATAACTAGTCCATCCAGGATCTAGGAAGTTGTCAGATTGTGTTTTACCCAGAAGTAATTTCTCTGCCAACACTATGTCCCACATTTATTCCATCACTTTCTCCTCCTTTCCATTCTGTTATCTTAAGGTGCTGAGCATTTTGTAACATTTGTTGGTATTTTATTAATAGTTAAAATTTATTGAGTGATTGTTATATGTTCTGGACTAAGGGTTTTGTATATATTATCTAATTTAATTTTGTCAGATATTCTTCAAGGTTCTTATTAACTCCATTTCATAGGCAAAGAAATCGAGGCACAGAGAGATGAAGTACCTTTCTTAAAGCCTCACAGCTAGTAATTGGAGGAGTCTGGCTTCCAACTCAGGCAGCCTGACTCCAGAGCCCACTTGTCAATGACTGTTGAAGAGCCTGTGCATATTTTGAGACTGTGTGAAGAGGAGCCAAATTCAAAAAAGCTTCAGGATAACTGAGATCAGATGACATTAGCTAGGCCCCTGAGCTATCCAGTTCCCCTTTCCCCCTTTCAGCATTCAAGCCCTCCTAACAGAAATAACAAGAGCCTTATAAAAAGAAATGGAACCCAGTTATAGCCCAAGAGTAGCCAGTGACCTGCCTGAGCAGAGCTTACCAAGTGGATCACCTCACAGGGAAAAATGGATTTTAAGCTTAAGAAAGTTCCAGAGAAAAAAAACCCAGCAATTTTCAATGCTTTAAAAATATTAAAGTCCATTCCCACTTTTTTCCAGAGTTTTTTGGCTGAGAACAAACCTTATTCAGTGAAGACTTGAAGGAGGCTGTGTTTTTGAGCAATCGTGCTTAGCAGACCTGAGATGTTAAATAGTAAGGTTACAGCCAGTTAGCTGTACTGTAGACATGGTGCCAACGGTACAGGTTTGATCCCCCAGAGGACCAGTGTGCATCTCTGCACTCTTTGGCACTTTATAGCACCTCCCCTCTATACAGCCAGCCACCCTTTTTACAAAAAACAATTCAAAAAATCAGTACTTTTGTCTCTGTATATGAAGAACTGTATATTCATTTTTTTCATATAAATTACTAATCACCATATTATGGAAAATTATAATAATAGAGCATGTGTAGGTTATGAAAAATATAGATTCAAAAGAGTCTAGGCTACTTTTCCTTCTTTTTTTCATTTACACATTTATGATTGGAAAAATATATCTTAGACACTTTAAAAATGAATCTCATAAAATGCTTCAGTAAATATTTATTAAGCACTTAAACACACCCAGAATTCTATCATTTATTTTTTTTCACTCTACCTTAACACCTCATGTACAAAAATGAGTATCATGCAAACTTCTATTAGGACAAGTTTGCTGTTTACATTACTGGTCCTAAGTGAGAATAGTGAAATACGGTTTTATAGCAATCTTCTTGAAAATATATTTTCACACATTTGTGATTACAAGCACTCCAGGCCCAATATCTACCAGTATATCTGTGAGGGACTAGGGTAACTTATCTCAAAGAAACTCAGGAAGTCTTCGTTGAGGCAAGAACCTCCTTTGAGAACCGTTGGGCTAAAGGATCGTCTTAAGGTTTTCTTTCTTCTTTATGGAGACATCTTTGCAACCGTAGGATTTCTGTCACAGTCCCCAACACTCTTGCCTCCACTCTTTTTAATATTTTTTTTTTACTTGCCACTCTTCTGGGGACAAAGCAACAAGCCACCTGATGTTTCTCAGGCTAAAGGTCATGAAATATGCCTTCTGACCATAGTTTGCAAAGCTTCTGTCACTTGTTATGGAATGCTCTTAAGCTCGGCATGATTTGAGCTATGCTTGTTTCTAAAATGGGGCCTGGGAAATCTGATCCTAGCTGAGCATAGGTCTTGTTGCTATTGAAAACTGGAATGCTACTCTATAAAAAGACAATTGTTTTATAAAGGTAACTAAAAGAGGGAAATTAACCCAAAAGTCAGATGCATTTCTGACTTAGGTAATGGGACTTCCTTTTTATTCAAAGTGTTTTCCTTCTTTAGAGGTCATATAATCCTAGTCCTAGAAATCCCAACCCAGCAATTTCAGGTTAGCCACCCTCCCTCATCCAGCACAAATGCAAACAGGAACACATTTATCTTGATGCTAATGAATCTTATGCTTCAAGACATCTCATTTGCACTTCCAAGGGCCTGGGAGTGGCCATAATAATTCTGTATTGATAATTTTACATTTATTTTCTGAATTGGGCTTCCCAAATTATAAAAGCTTCAGATCCAACAAAACTTGTATTTGACCCTGAATGCATAATGTATAGAGAATATAATAAAGAAGAGAAAAAACTCGTGGACAGGGACAACAGTGTGGTGATTGCTGGGGGGAGGGAGAGAATGGTATGGGGGGAATAAATGGTGATGAAAGGAAATATGACTTGGGATGGTGAACACACAATACAGTGTACAGATGATGTGTTGTAGAATTGCGCACCTGAAACCTGTATAATTTTGTTAACCAGTGCCACCCCAATACATTTTAAAAGGGGAAAAAAAGGAGAAAAATGTGTGTGTATAATGTCCATAATATCACTGAAGATTGAGAAAATAATAGTGATTAGCAAGCCATAACTAGAGAGTGTATATTTTGAAAAAAACAGAAAATTCAAAGAAGAAGAAAAAATTCACTGACCTTTAACAAATTATCCATCTGTGTAGAAAAGAATACATCACATAAGCAGAATGGATATCATTTTGATTGAGGATAAAAAAAAAAAACACAGAAGTGATATTGTTATGAGAGTATGGGCAATACTTTCCTAAGTGCAGGTCAAAATACTATCACTGGGGGAAGCAGTAACAATGATGAAGAATATATATATATATATATATATATATATATATATATATATATATATATTTTTTTTTTTTTTTGGTATGTGCCCCTAGCGGGAACCGAACCCGGAACTCTCTGGTCCGCAGGCCAACGCTCCAACCGCTGAGCCAAACTGGCCAGGGCAAGAATATATTTTTAATGTATTATATTGGTATATTGGAAAATTTTACAAAATTAATGTATATTAATTGTAATAAGTCAAAAAAGTTCAAACGTGAATGCAGGAAAAGGTAACAATCTCTAATTTTTCCATCCAATCACACACTACCAATACTACTCCATCCTTTACGATATTAACAATTTGATATATGTCCTTCTACACCATTCTCCATGAGCATAAACTTTATAAAATACACACACACACACACACAGTTCTCTTTCCTTATTCTTTTGTTCTCTTTTATTTTTTTTTAACAAAAATGGGAGCATACACTACCTTGCAACTTAACAACATATATCAATGATCTCTTTCCAGATGAAATATATAGATATAACTCATTCCAAATGTATTTCCTTATTAGAAGAGAAAAGAAACAATGAGAAAAACTGCTACTTGATAATCTATTTAATTCTGAGAAAAACTAGTTGGTGATCTGAAAATTACAGGAGTATATATATACACATACACACACACATATACATATGTATGTGTGTGTGTGACTTTTTTCATAGTTCTGTTTTGTATAGAGCAACACACAGAATCAAGAATGTTTTGAGAGAACATTAGTTCAACAAAAATTATTGTGGTATACTACACAATAATGGAGGAGAGGAGAAGAGATGAAAGGAGAGAAAATTGATAGGGAGTACCCAGCTGTGGTGCTTAGGAGCAAATCTATATGTACAGAAAAATAACAGAATTAAAATAGATAAATACTCTGCAGCTGTGATTGTGGTGATCTTTCGAACATAGTAGGAGTGCTACAATTTTGAAAACAGGAAAAAATCATATTTTGAAAACAGAACAATAAGATAGATTCTAGAAACTATAGATGAGTTAACTTGATGTTGGTTCTAGGGGAATTCTCATTAAATAGTACACAGATGGCTCTTAGGAGGAGCTTCCCGGGAGCAAGCAGGGATACACTAATAATGAGCCATGACAAACCAGCTCATTTTCTGTTTTAAATGGTGTAATATCAAACCTTTAATTTACCCCCAATCAACCAGACATTTTGTTACTTATGACATTACTTTGTGTGCTTTCCTCCCGCAATGAATCAGGGCTGATCATGTTGTGACCGATAAAATATGATGGAAGTGATAATGTACGTCTCATAAAGCTAGGTCACAATAGACATCAAAGCATCTAGCTAGGTCTTTCAGATACCTTGATCTGGGGAAAGCCAACTGCCAAGCTTTGAGGACACTGAAGTAGGCTGGCCTGTGGTGAGAACTACATGGAGAAGAACTGAGGCCCAGGGGAAAGAGCCAATACCATTTTGCCAATCATGTGATGAGCCACTTTGGAAGTGGATTTTCCAGCCTCATTCAAGCCTTAAAATGATAGTAGTCACAGCCCATGTCTGACTGCAACTTTATGACAGACCCTGAGCTAAGCCACACCCAAATTCCTAACTCATAGAAAACATGAAAGAGAAGAACATATTATTGTTTTAAGCCACTAAATTTTGGATGAATTGTTACAAAGCAATGCATAACTAATCAAATGAGTTGTCACCACATAGATCAGGATACTACCGTTGTTAATATATTTTTATTTCAGCAAAGGGTCTTCTAATATCCTCTTAGACAAGGTAGACAAACATGAGCTTGATAAAGCACAGACAAGACTATTAATGACCAATTGAACAAAAACAGTTGACTAATGTATCAATAAATAATTGGAGAGATCATTTAGTATTGGTATAAAGTTATGCTGAGCACTTGAGAGTAGCATTGTACAATAAAACTTTCTGTGTTGGTGAAAGTGTTCTATATCTTCACTGTCCAATATCATAGCCATAGGAAACATGAGGCTGAATACTTAAAATGTAGCTAATACAACTTACAGATGGAATTTTAAATTTTACTTAATTTTAATTAAGGCAAATTTAAGTTTATATAGACACATGTGGCTAGTGGACACTGTATTGGACAGTGCAACTCTCTATGATTTAAGAAATCAGGTTTGCCCTAGCTGGTGTGGCTCAGTTGGTTGAGCATCATGCCATGCACCAAAAGGTTTTGGGTTCAATTCCTGGTCAGTAAAAGCATATTTAAAAAAAGAAAGAAAAAACTAATCAGGGTTGTTAAAGTTTAGAGAGAAAAATAAATAGAATTCTAAGGGCAGAAACTCTAAAAGGAATGTGATATAGATTTTCTGTTTTTGGCTCTGTGTTCAACTTATTTAACAACAGTTTAGGTGAAAACATGAAAGATATGAATATAACTTTTGTTGATGAACCCGAATTGGGAAGAATTATTAATATACAGGTTGACAGTATTTCTTCTGTATATGGCACTCCAAGGTTGGAGCAAGAAGGGAGTAGAGCTAAGGAAGTGATTTGGGTTGAGACTTAAGGTAGTCTTTAGGGTTAGTTAAAAGGAAAGTGTCCCAAGACCAAAACAGGGTAGAGGAGAAAAACAATAAACTGGGCATATATTTGGGAGGCAGTGAAACAGATAAGCTGAGAAGATAAAACTAGAGATGAGACTGGAGCTGACAGGAAGCTGGAATGACGAATAATCAAGGTGTTAGGAAAGGGAGGAAGGGGCAAACTGAAATAGAGCAAAGAATAAGTACATATTTAGGCCAGTTCTTACTGGCTTTTGGCTGCCTTGTTCCAACTGTTGCTTTTGCTTATGTCACTTTGCATTACCTCTGTGCATGGGCTAGAGCATTAAAGTAGCAGAGCCATTCTGTAGATATTGAGACTGTGCAAGAGCCTGAAATTATAGGCCTAAATCAACCAGATGATATTTTATAGATATAAGTGTGAAATTTTATATCTAAGTTAAAATAAAAAACAATTACATAAGCATAAGAAATAAGAAACTTAACTTTAAAAGAAGGCGAGCCCTGGCCCGTTTGGCTCAGGGGTTAGAGCGTCGGCCTGCGGTCCGGAGAGACCCGGGTTCGGTTCCCGCTAAGGGCATGTACTTTGGTTGCAGATTGTCCCCGGCCCTGGTTGGTCGTGCGGGTGGCAGCCACTCGATGTGTCCCTTTCACGTCGAGGTTTCTCTCTCTCTCTCTCTTCCTCTCTCTCCCTTCCACTCTATCTGGACAAAAAATGAAAAAATGTCCTCAGGTGAGGATTAAATAAAAATAAAAGAAGGCAAGAGGGTTAGCCAATATATATATATATATGACACAAAGACACAGACAAAGCAGTATGGTGATAGCCAGAGGGAAAGGGTGATTTTAATCTAGTATTGCTGTGATTCCAGAAAGACCAGTAAACTATACAAATCAAGGACAGTTTTTTTTTTAATTGCACCCTATGCCAAGACATCTGAAGAGGAGTGATTATTACAAAGTATTACATTTTTTAAAAACATTTTTATTGATTTTTTAGAGAGAGAAGAAGGGAGAGAGAGATAGAAACATTAATGTGAGATTGAAACATTGATCTGCTGCCTCCTGCATGCTCCCCACTGGGGATTGAACCCAAAACCCAGGCATGTGCCCTGAGAGAATTGAACTGGGACCTCTCAGTCCATGGGATGACGCTTAATCCACTGAGCCACACTTGCTGGGCCAAAGTATTACATTTTAAACAACTTAAATAGTTGCCAAACTAGGAAAAGTTGAATGGTGAATAATTTAGAAATCATGTCATTTGGAAAGTTTGAAGGACTAGTGATATAGGCTTTTGAAGAGAAGGCTTAGTTGGGGATATGGACTTCACTTATTTTTAATGGTAAGTCTTAAGAAAGAAGGATGAATGGGTAGAAGTTTAAAAAATAAAACTCATAGCAATTAAGGGAGAGTGCTCTTACAATTATCACTGCAAAGAATTAGCTGTTTTATAAATCAGAGAACTCTCTCTAACTGGAAGTATATCAAGTGGAGACTAGATGGTCATCTTCCCTGGATTTGTACAAATAACTCATAGATTAGAAGATAGATTGAACTAAAATAACTCTAAATCCTTTCCATTTCCAATTCTGAGACACTACCATTCTTTTCCTCTATATCTTGTTGTCTGGTTATTTACCCAGAAAATATTGCTATTCTGTTTTCAACTTAGGGACATGTACTCTACTTGAGTCACACCTATGAAATTATATTTTATATAAAGTCATATAACAAATGCTATACTTGGTTAGAATGCAAAGACTTAACTAGCTATTTTTATATGTGGGGCAAATGCCAAGCAATGCTAACATTGCCACCACTCCTTTCTTCTCCCTTTAACCTCCTCCAGATCCTAAGTGTTACCATGCAATATACACTCTCATTACAATCTGCAAATATCTACTTCCATCTCTTCTGTTTTTCTCTTTGTGGTGTTGAAACATTAAAGAGGGTCTTTAAGGTCAGGTTGTGTGTGTGTGTGTGTGTGTGTTGGGTGGGGTAGTGAGTCATCTCTGGGAATGTGTCTGAGTGACTGTGCTTCTCATCCACCCATAAGTTATGGAGCACATTCAATCAATTATTCCTCTCGTAGTGCTTCCAAGGGACATCTGTGAGAGTGGTGCTTGCCCTACATGATATATATTCTCCTCTAAGAAGGATGCAGAAAACACAGTGATGGTATTCTTTAAGATTAAGAAAAAATTATTGGGTTTTAAAAATTATAATAACAATATATACCTGCAATCACAAGTGAAATCATATAGGGTTGTGTAAGGAAAAAGTTAATAATTGTTTCTCCATCTCACACCACTGAGATAATGTTAGCAATCTGAATTTTCTTTCTATAGCTTTATTTTTGCTCTTGTAAATAGATGCAAACATACATAAAGATAATATATTTTCCTCTATATTTTAAATTAAGCAGATAGGATCATACTATAGACATTACTCAGTAACTTGCTTTATTTCACTGAATATGTTACAGATGTCAAAACATATAGATCTAACTTACTGTTCTATGAGCTGCAGGAAAAAACTGATAGGTTTGATCACACATGCAGAAAAAAAATTAACAAATTCATTGGACCTGGAAAAATACTTGCAACACATGTGAACAAAAAATGGTTAATGTTACTAATAGACAAGAATCCCTTACAAATCGATAGAGAAAAAGAAAGTCTTCAAGGGGGAAATGGGAAAAAGCTATAAATGGGCAATTCACAGAAGATATACAAGTAGCCAATAAATATATGAAAACGTGTTCAACTTCATAGTAGTCATGTAAATGTAAATTCAGAGGAAAAAACATATTTTATTAAAATTGTGAAAGTAACAAAACTTCATTGTGAAAACAGGGTAAGAGTTAAAACTATATACAGGTGTATAAAGAAGTACATAATAGGCCCACCGTCACCTTTGCAGTCTCACTTCCCATGAGTTAACCATATTTACTATTTACCACACAATTTTTATTACAAACATAAACAATTTTATTTTTATTTACTTATTTACTTTTTTTTTTAATTTTTTCATCACTTTTTATACCCCCTATACCCTCTTCCACCTCCATTCACCCACTCCCCTCTGCAATCACCACAGGGTCCTCTATGTTCATGAGTTCTTTCTCTTTTTTCTTTTTTGCTCAATCCCTCCACCACCCCTAATGCCCCCACCCCACAAGAGCTGTCTGCCTGCTCTCTATCTATAAGTTTGTCTCTATTTTACTTGTTAGTTCAGTTTGTTCATTAAATTCCACATATTAGTGAAATCATTAGGTACTTGTCTTTCTCTGACTGACATATTTCACTTACCATAATATTATCCAGGTCCATCCATGCTGTCTCAAAGGGTAACATTTCTTCTTTTCACAGCAGACTAGTATTCCATTGTGTAAATGTACCGTAGTTCTTTTATCCACTATCTACTGATGGAAACTTGGGCTGCTTTCAAATCTTGACTATTATAAATAGCTCTGCAATGAACATACAAGTACATATATTCTTTTGAGTTAGTGTTTTTGGGTTTCTTCAGATAAATTTCCAGAAGTGGAATTGCTGGGTCATAAGGCAGTTCCATTTTTAATATTTTGAGGTAACTCCATAATGCTTTCCACAATGGCTGCACCAATCTGCATTCCCACCAACAGTGCACAAGGGTTCTCTTTTTTTCCCACATCCTTACTAACACATATTGTTTGGTGCTTTATGGATGACAGCCATTCTGATAGGTTTGGGGTGATATCTCATTGTGATTTTAATTTGCATTTCTCTGCTGATTAGTGATGTTGAGCATCTATTTACATGTCTATTGGCTCTCTGTATGTCCTCTATGGAGGAGTGTCTATTCAGGTCTTTTGCCTATTTTTAATTTGATTGTTTGTTTTTCTTTTGGTGTTGAGTTTTTTGTTTTTGTTTTTTCATTTTATTAATTAAATTATTTTTGTTACAGGTGTTTCTCTTTTTTCCTCCCCTAAACAGTCTCCTCCAGATCCTGTCCCCCTTCTGAGGTTTATCAGTCTGAACCATACTCTCTTCTATGTTTCTGAATCTATTTTGTTCATCAGCTTATTTTGTTCATTATATTCCACAAATAAGTGAGATCGTGTGATATTTGTCTTTCTCTGATGGGCTTATTTCGCTTAGCATAATACTCTCCTGGTCCTTCCATGTTGTCTCAAAGGATAAGAGCTTTCTTTCCTATAGCTGCATAGTGTTCCATTGTGTGCATGTACCACAGCTTTTTATCCACTCATCTATTGATGGACACTTGAACTGTTTCCAGATCTTAGCAATTGTAAATAGTGCTGCTATGAAGATAGGAGTACATATATTCTTTCTGTTTGGTGTTTCAGGCTTCTTTGGATATATTCCTAGAAGTGGGATCACTGGCTCAAATGGTAGTTCAATTTTTAATTTTTTAAGGAAACACCATATTGTTTTCCATAGTGGCTGCACCAGTCTGCATTCCCACCAGCAGTGTACTAGAGTCCCCTTTATTCCACACCCCCGCCAGGATGTGATGATTGATGATTTGTTGATGGCAACCATTCTGGCAGATGTGAAGTGATACCTCATAGTCATTTTAATTTGCATGTCTCTGATGATTAGTGATGTTGAGCATTTTTTTCAAATGTCTCTTGGCCATTTGTATGTTTGGAGAGGTATCTCTTAGGGTCCTCTGTCCATTTTTTTAATTGGATTCTTTGTCTTCCTTTTGTTGAGTTGTATGAGTACTCTATATATTTTGGAAATTAATCCCTTATCTGATGTATCATTGGCAATTATGCTCTCCCATATAGTGGTTTCCCTTTATATTTTGAGGCTTGTTTCCTTTGTTGTACAGAAGCTTTTTACTTTGATGTAGTCCCATGTATTAATTTTTCCTTTGTTTCTCTTGCCTTAGGCATTGTATCAGTGAACATTCTGCTTCAAGTGATATCTGAAATTTTGTTGCCTACATTTTCTTCAAGGATTTTTATGGATTCATGAGTCACATTTAAGTCTTTTATCCATTTTGAGTTTATTCTTGTGTATGGTGTAACTTGGTGGTCTAGCTTCATTTTTTTTGCATGTAGCTGTCCAATTTAGAATTATGCTGGCCTCATTAAATTAGTTTGGAAGTCTTCTTTCTTCTTGAATTTTTTGGAATAGTTTGAGGAGAATGGGTGTTAGTTCTTCTTTGAATGTTCAATAAAACTCCCCCGTGAAGCCTTTCAGGCCCAAGCTTTTGTTTGCTGGGAGTTACTTGATTGCATCTTCAATTTCCTTAGTTGTTATTGGTCAGTTCAAGTTTTCTATCTTTTCCTGGTTCAATTTTGGGAGACTGTATGATTCTAGAAATTTGTTCATGTCACCTAGATTGTCCAATTTGTTGGCGTATAATTGTTCATAGTATTTTTTTTAGCCTTTTGATTGCTTTTATTACTCAAAAAAAGCTTCATTTTTTTTTTAATTTAGCTTTCTGACTCTGGGCTTGTGCCTTCAATACTTTCACAACGATTTTCTGCTCCTCGTTTGATCCTGTCACGGACACATTTGGCACACATGGATCCACCATGGGGCCTGCTGACATGTTTTTTCGTTTTAGACAACCTCATTAGAACTTTAGGTCTCATGGCACGAACTCCATGAAGTCGGCCTGGGCACACTCCACATGCAAACTTTGGTGCTTTCCCAACCTTCTTGGTATAAAGGTAAACAATTCTATTACCAAGGGTTTGGACAGCCTAGTTTTGTTAGAGGCTGTGTTGTAGGACAGCCTCCAACGGTATGTCAAACACTGCACCATTGTGAGTGCCTGAAGTCCCTGTCCCTGGAAGAGGTTCATAGTATTTTTTAAGGATCCTTTGCATTTCTCTGTTGTCAGTTGTTACCTCTCCTCTTTTGTTTCTGATTTTGTTCATTTAGGTTCTCTCTCTTTGTTTCTTGATGAGTCTGGCTAATGGTCCATCAATCTTTTCAAAGAATAAGCTCTTTATTTCATTGATCTTCTAATTTTTTTTTTTTTTTTAGTCTCTGTGTTGTTTATTTCTCCTCTGACCTTTACTATTTCTTTCCTTCTACTTGCTCTGGGTTTTGCTTTTTGTTTACTTTTTAGTTCTTTAAGTTGTGAGGTTAGAAAGTCAATTAGAAAATTTTCTTGTTTATTAAGGTAGGCTTGTAGTGCTATGAACTTCCCTCTCAGGACTGCTTTCACTGCATCCCATAGATTTTGTGTTGTTGTGTGTTCATTTTCATTGGTTTCCAGGAATTTTTTACTTACTTCCTTGATCTCCTTGGTAACACATTCATTGTTCATTTATTTATTCATGTTTTTTTTTTATCCTCACCCAAGGACGTTTTTGCATTTATCTTCAAATAGAGCAGGAGGGAGAGAGGGAGGAAGTGAGAGAGAGAAACATCAATGTGAGAGAAACACATCAAGTGGTTGCCACCTACACAACCCCAACCAGGGCCGGGGACAAACTGCAACCGAGGTATATGTCCTTAGCGGAAACCGAACCCAGGACTCTCCAGTCCGGAGGAGCTCTAACCACTGAGAAAAACCACCCAGGACAACACATTCATTGTTTAATAACATGCTATTTAGCCCCCATGTGTGTGAATGTTTTGAGTTTTTTTGTTGTAATTGATTTCTAGTTTCATGCCATTGTGATCTGAGAAAATGCTTGATAGGATTTCAATCTTCTTGAACTTGTAGAGACTTAGTTTGTGTCCTAATATTTGGTCTATTTTTGAGAATGCCCCATGTACACTTGAGAAGAATGTGAATTATTCAGTGTTTGGGTGTAATTCTCTGTAGATATCTATTAAATCCATTTGATCTAGGGCATCATTTAGAGTATCTGTTTCCTTGCTATTTTTTTTTTTTTTTTGTCTAGAGGATCTATCCAGTGATGTCAGCAGGGTGTTGGAGTCCCCTGCTATGAATGTATTGCTGTTGATTTCTCCTTTGAAGTCCTCCAGAAGTTTTTTAATGTATTTTGGTGCTTCTATATTGGGTGCATATATATTTACCAAGGTTATATCTTGCTGTTGGATAGACCCTATCAATATTATGCAGTGGCCTTCTTTGTCTCTAGTTATGGTCTTCATTTTGAAGTCTATTTTATTGGATGTGAGTATTGCAACACCAGCTCTTCTTTCCTTTCCGTTTGCTTGGAAGATTTTTTCCCATCCCTTCACTTTCAACATATGTGAGTCTTTTGTTGTGAGATGTGTCTCTTGTAAACAACATATATATGAGTCATGCTTTCTTGTCTATCCAGCTACTCTGTATTTTTTTATCAGAGCATTTAAACCATTTACACTTAAGGTTATTATTAATATGTAGTTATTTATTGCCATTTTTGTTTAGTGTGGTTATATTTTTCTTCCTATTTCTTCTAATTACAGTAGTCTTTTTAACATTATTTGCTGTGCTGGTTTGGTGCTATTATAGTCCCTTAGCTTTTTTTGTTTGTTTGTTTTGGAAGCTCTTTATTTCACCTTCTATTTTGAATGATAGCCTTGCTGGATAGAATAGTCTTGGATTCAGATCATTGTTTTTTATTACCTTGATTACTTCATGCCATTCCCTTCTGGCCTGTTGTGTTTCTGTTGAGAAATAAACTGATAGCCTTATGGGTGTTCTTTTGTAGTTAACCTGTTGCTTATCTCTTGCTGCCTTTAGGATTCTCTCTTTTTCTTTAACTTTTGGCACTTTAATTATTATGTCTTGTTGTGGGCCTGTTTGGGTTCTTCTTACTTGGGGATCTCTGTCCTTCTTGGAGTTGAATGCCTTCTTCCTTCACCAAGTTAGGGAAATTTTCTGTCACTATTTCTTCAAACATATTCTTTAATACTTGCTCACTTTCTTCTTCTTCTGGAACACCTATGATGCAGATGTTGCCATGTTTCATGTTGTCCCACAGTTCTCTTAAGCTGTCTTCCTGTTTTTTTCTTTTTTCTTTTTGGTTTCTGATTGGGTAATTTTTTTTCTATCCTGTCTTTTAATCCACTGATTATTCCTTCCAATGTGTTCTTTATTTCTGCTAGGTCATTCTTCATCTCTACTTGGTGGCTTTTCATTTCCAATTGATTGATTTTCAATGTTTCTCTATCTCTATTCATGTTGTTGAGCTTTTTACTCACACTGTTTAGCTTCCTGATTATCATTACTCTGGACTCTACCTCTGATAACTTGCTTAATTGCATTTCATTTATCTCTTCTTCTGTAGAATTATCTTGTTCTTTCATTTGGCATTTGTTTTTTTGTTTCACCATTTTGGCTGTCACATTGGGTTTTGGAGCCTGCCAAAATTTCCCTGTGGGTCTTGGTGTTCTGCTGATTGTGTCTCCCTCTACTGGATTTGAATGAGGGTGAGAGGACCCACGTTAAACACCACTGTCAAGTCTCACTTTCCTGGGTGAATTTGCAGGCCAATCAATGGTTCAGTTTTCCTCTAGCTTTTGCCTGCTAGCTATTAGTCTCGGTTACTTTATGATCCTTGAGTTGTAGCCCTCAGCTGAATGAAAAAAAAAAATCCCTAAGATGTTCATTGTTAGAGGATTTCCAGTGGGTGGGGCAGATGCTTGCTGGCTATTAATGAGCTTCAATTTGCATTTCTCTGGCCTGGCATGGTGGTGTTAAGTTCCTGAGGGAGCAACTGTTGCTTCTCCCCAGGGCTCTGAGAAGGGGCTCTTTGAGTAAGATGTCTACTGCCCTATGAGGGAGTGATTCCACATAAAACTCCCAGTGTCCTCCCAGCTTTCCAAACTCCAGAGTCCCTCCACACAATTCCAGTCCAGTCTGCCCTCCCTCTGCTAGAGCCCAAGGTGAGTTGCTGTAGCTGATTTAGTGCTCTGTCCCAGCACTGTGTGATGTGGAGCAGGCTTGGGATTTTAACCCCGAGGGAACTTCTCACAAGCTAAACAGCCCTCAGCTGCTGTCCATGGGCTCCAAGCCAGCCCTCTCTCACTTTTACAGTTTCTAACAGGCTCGATTTGGTGTCCTCTTTCTGTCCCTGGTTATTCAGGTTCTCTCCAGCTGCTTTTCTGTTGGTTTTTCCCAATGATTTGTCTTTATTTTAGTTGTAATTCCAGTTGGGTCCTGGGAGATGGTCTGTGTAGCTTCTATTCACTCTGCTGCCATTTTTACCTTTTCCTGGTGTTGAGTTTTAAAAGTTCTTTATAAATTTTGGATATTAAGTTCTTATCCGATGTATCGAAGAATATGTTCTCCAATTCAGTGGGTAGCCTTTTCATTTTGCTGGTTTCTTTTGCTATGAAAACACTTTTTAGTTTGATGTAGTCCCATTTGTTTATTATTTTAGTTTGTTTTCCTTGTCCAAGGAGATATATTAGGAAAAAAAAGTGCTGTGAGAAATGTCCAATATTTTATTGCCCATGTTTTCTTCCAAAATGTTTATAATTTTGTGTCTAATATTTAAGTCTTTAATCCATTTTGAGTTTATTCTTGTGTGTGGTGTAAAAAGGTGGCTTAGTTTCATTTTTTGCATGTATCTGTCCAATTTTTCCAATACCATTTATTGAAGAGACTATCTTCACCCTATTTTATGTTTTTTTTTTTTTCCGACTTTTGCCAAATTTTGATTGACTATAAAGGTGTGGGTTTATTTCTGGGCTCTCTATTCTGTTCCATTGATCTATTTTTATGCCAGTAAAACTGTATTGTCTGTTTTTATGCCAGTACCATGCTGTTTTGATTACTGTGGTCTTGTAGGGGTTTGATATTAGGTAGCAGGATCCTTCTAACTTTATTCTTCTTTCTCAAAATTGCTGTTACTACTCAGGGTCTTTTGTGATTTCATGCAAAATTTTGGAATATTACTTCTAGTTCTATGAAATACACCATTGGCATCTTGATAGGAATTGCATTGAATTTGTAGATTGCTTTGTATAGTATGGGAATTTCGGTGATGTTAATTCTTCCTATCTATGAACATGGTATATGCATCCACTCAGTTGTATTTTATTTAATTTCTTTCTTTAATGTCTTATAATTTTCTGAGTGCAGGTCCTTTACATCCTTGATTAAATTTATTTGCAGACATTTTATTCTTTTTGAAACTATTGTGAATGAGATTGTTTTTTAAGTTTCACTTTCTGATAGTTTATTATTGGTGTATAAAAATGCTACTGATTTATGCAGATTTATTTTGCATCCTGCTACTTAGCTGAATTCATTTATCAGTTCTAGTAGTGTTTCGGTGGAATCTTTAAGATTCTCTATGTACAATATCATGTCATCTGCACATAATGACAGTTTTCCTCCTTTCTTTCCAATGTGGATGCTTTTTATTTCTTCTTCTTGTCTAATTGCTGTGACTGGGACTTCCAGTACTATGTTGAATAAAAGTGGTGAAAGTGAACATCCCTGTCATGTTCCCGATCTTAAGGGAACACTTGTAGTTTTTGCCCACTGAGTATGATGTTGTTTGTGGGTTTGTCATATATGGCCTTTATTATGCTGAGGTATGTTCTCTCTATTCCCAATTTGCTGAGAGTTTTTTTTTTTTTTATCATAAATGGGTATTATCGTATGCTTTTTATGCATCTATTGATGTGATCATGGGGTTTTTTCCTTCATTTTGTTTATGTAGTGTATCATGTTAATTGTTTTGCAGATATTGTACCAACCTTGCATCCTTAGAATAAATCTCACTTGGTCACGGTGTACGACCTTTTTAATGTATTGCTGGATTTGGTTTGCTAATATTTTGTTGAGGATTTTTGCATCTATATTCATCAAGGATATTGGCCTATAATTTTCTTTCTTTGTCATGTCTTTATCTAGTTTTGAAATGAAGATAAGGTTGGCCTCATAAAATGGGCTTGAGAGTCTTCCCTCCTCTTGAATTTTTTGGAATAATTTGAGAAGGATAGGTGTTAGTTTTTCTTTGTTTTGTGTTTTTTTGTTGTTGTTGCTGTTTATTTGTTTGTTTTTTGGTGAAATTCACCCATGAAGCCATCAAGTCCAAGGCTTTTGTTTCTGGAATTTGTTATTTTAATTTTTTTATTAAATGTATTTGGGTGACATTGGTTTATAGGATAATATCGGTACAAACATATATTTCTCTGCTACAAAATCTGTATATTGCACTGTGTGCCAACCACACTAAGTCAAACCATCTTCTGTTACCATATATTAGGTCCCTTCCCCCCCTCCCTCCAACACACCCCCTTCCCTCTGGTAACTGTAACACTGCTATCATTGTCTATGAGTTTCAGTTTTATACCCTACATATGATTGAAATCATCTCGTTCTTAGCTTTTTTTGACTGACTTATTTCACTTATCATGACATTCTAAAAGTCCATCAATGTTGTCTCAAATGACAGTATTTCATGTTGTCTTATGGCCAAGTAGTATTCGATTGTATATATGTACCACATCTTCTTTATCCAATCCACTATCAAAGGACACTTTCGTTGTCTCCTTGTCTTGGCCACTGTGAATAATGCTTCAATGAACATAATGGTGCATATATCCTTGTGAATTAATATTTTTGAGTATTTCCAGTAGAGAGCCAGAAGAAGGGTTGCTGGGTCATATGGTAACTTCATGCTTAATTTTTTGAAGAACCTCTATAATATTTTCCTAGTGAGTGTTCCAGGCTACATCCCTACCAGCAGTGAATGAGGGTTCCCTTTTCTCCACAACCTCTCCAACACTTATTACTTGTCTTGTTGATAATAGCAATTTTAACATGCATGCATTTTCCTAATAGCTAGTGAAGCTGAAAATATTTTCATATATCGTTTGGCTGTTTGTATGTCTTTTTGGGAGAGGTATCTGTTTAGATCCTCTGCCCATTTTTTAATTGGATTGTTTGTTCAGTTTTGAGATTTATGTGTTATTTATATATTCTGTATATTAACTCTTTGTCAAAGCAGTTGTTTGCAAACATCATCTCTCCCTTTTGATCAGTTGCCTTTTTGTTTTGTTGTCAGTTTCTTTTGCAATGCAGAAGCCTTTTGGTTTGATATAGTCTCATTCATATATTTTTGCTTTTACTTCCCTTACATTTGGGGTCAAATTCATAAAATGTTCTGTACGACCAAGCACATAAGTTCAGAACCTATGTTTTATTCTATGTAATGTATTCTTTCAGATCCTATATTTAAGTCTTTGATTCATTTTAAATTAATTTTTGTACATGGGGACAAACTGTAATCTAGTTTCATCCTTTTGCATGTGGCTTTCCAATTTTCCCAGCACATTTATTGAAGAGACTTTCTTTTCCCTATTGTGTGTTTCTGACTCCTTTATCAAAAAGTATTTGCCCATCTATGTATGAATTTATTTCTGGGCTGTCAATTCTGTTCCATTCATCTATGTGTCTGTTTTTCTTCCCTTACCATGCTGTTTTGATTATCACAGCTCAGTAGTATAATTTGAAGTCAGGTAGGGTGATAATTCCTGCTTCATTCTCTTTTTTTTTCAGGATTGCTTTGGCTATTTGGGGTCTTTAGTGATTCCATACAAATCTGATGATATTTTTTTATTCTATTGGACATTTTTTTTATTACTGCTTCAATTTCATTAATTGCAATTGGTCTGTTCAGATGTTCTGTTTGTTCTTGATTCAGTTTGGAAAGATTGTATGTTTCCCAGAATTTATCCATTTTGTCCAGATTGTCCAATTATGTGGCATACACTTGTTCGTAATATTTTCCTATAATACTTTTTATTTCTGTGGTGCCATCAATTACTTCTCTTCTTTTACTTTTGATTTTATTTAATTGGGTCATCTTTTTTCTTCTGCATGAGTTTGGTTGAAGGTTTGTCAATCTTGTTTATCTTTTTAAACAACCACCTCATAGTTTCAATGTTTTTTTAATTTTTTAAAAACTCTATTTTGTTTATTTCTTCTCTGATCTTTGATATTTTCTTTCTTTTACTCTCTTTGACTTTGTTTGTTGTTCTTTTTCTAGTTCATTTAGGTATAAGTTTAGATTGTTTATTTGAGATTTTTTCTTGTTTCTTGATGTAGGCCTGTAATGCTATGTATTTCCCCCTTAGAACTGCTTTCCTTGTATCCCATAGATTTTGAATTGTTGTGTTCTCATTTTCATTTGTTTTGAGGTAACTTTTGATTTATTCCTTGATATCATTGTTATCACAGTCATTATTTTTTCACATGTTATTTAGCTTCAATGTGTTTGTGTGTTTTTCAGTTTTGTGTGTGATTGATTTTAAATTTCATACCATTGCATTCAGAGAGGTGCTTGATATGATTTCAATCTTCTTACCTTCATTGAGGCTTAGTCTGTGTCCTAAAATGTGTTCTATCTTAGAAAATGTTCCATGTGCACTTGAAAACAATGTATATTTTACTGCTTTGGAATAAAATGCTTTGTACATAGCTATTGAACCCATCTGATTTAGTGTGTCATTTAAGGCTGATGTTTTCTTGTTGATATTCTGTCTGGAATATCTATCCACTGAAGTCAATGTGGTGTTAAAATCCCCTGTTATGACTGTATTACTGTCCATCTCTCCCTTCATGTCCATCAAGATTTGCTTTACATATTTAGATGCTTTCATGTTTGGTGCATAAATGTTTACAAGGGTTATATCCTCTTGTTGTATTTCTCCTTTTACCATTATGTAGTGGCCTTCTTTGACTGTTACTATAGCTTTTGTTTTAAAATATATTTTTTTAAGATTTGTAATGCTAGCCCAGCTATTTTTTTCTTTCCATTTATTTGAAATATCATTTTTCATCCCATTACTTTTAGTCTGTGTCTATCTTTCATTCTGAGTTGGGTCACTCCTAGATCTCATATATAAGTGTCTTGTTTTTTTGTCCATTCAGCTATCCTATGTCTTTTGTTGAGAACATTTAAGCTTTTTACATTTAAAGTGACTATTGCTAGGTATGTATTTATTGCCATTTTATTTCTAACTACGTTCCTGTTTTTCTTCTTAATCAGGCCCTTTAACATTTGTTGTAATACTGGTTTTGTGGTAACAAACTGCTTTAGCTTTTTCTTGTCTGGGAAGCTCTTTATTTCTCCTTCAATTTTAAATGGTAACTTTGTTGATTAAAGTAGTCCTGATTATTTGCTTTTGCTTTTCATCACTTTGTGTTTTTCATGCCAATCCCATCTAGCCTGAAATGTTTCTGTTGGGAAATCAGCTGACATTCTCATGGGAGATCTTTTATAGATAATTGACTTTCTCTTATGGCTTTTAAGATTCTTTGTTTTTCTTTAACTTCTGCCATTTTAAGTGTGATCTGTCTTGGTATGGACCTCTTGGTTCATCTTGTTTTGAAATCTCCATGCTTTCTTAACTTGTGTGTCTTTTTCTTTCACTGGGTTAGAGTAAGTTTTGGTCATTATGTCTTCAAACAGTTTCTCTATCCTTTGCTCTTTCTCTTCTTTTTCAGGTAACCCTATAATGTGAATGTTGTTATACTTCATGTTGTCTCAAAAGTCCCTTAAACTATCTTCATTATATATATATATATATTTTTTTTTTTTTCTGCTGTGATTCGGTATTTTTTCTTTGTTGTCTTCCAAATTGCTGATTTGATATTCTGCCTTATTCAACCTATTGTTTATTTCTTCCAGTGTATTCATTTCATATAGTGCATTCTTCATTTCTGACTGATCCTTTTTTGTTTTCCATTTTTTAATGCTGTTGAGCATCCTTATAAACCATTACTTTTAACTCTATATCTTAGATATTGTTTGCCTCCATTTTATTTAGCACTTTTTTGGGGGAGATTTCTCATGATCTTTAATTTATTACTTTGTCTCCCCATTTTGGCTGCCTCTTTGTGTTTGTTTCTACATATTAGATAGATCTTCTGTGACTCCCAGTTTTTGTGGAGTGTCCTTAAGTAGTAGGTGTCCTGTGGAGTCCAGTGGTGCTATCTCTTTGATCATCTGAACTGGGTACTAATGGAATGTCCCTTGTGAGGTTTATGTGGGCCCTTCTGTTTTAACTGAGTCTTGATTGTTATTGGCCCGTTTGTGTGTGGAATCGACCCTCAGGGTGGGTTACTGTGAGGATTAACCCTAACCACAACATTCCTGCTCCTGTTGAGGTGCTGAGCACACAAAGTGGAATTTGCCTCAGCAGGGTTTGGTGCCTGCCAAGATCTCCTTTGGATATGCTTGTGAAGCTTATTGCATCCTGCTCTGATGTTGTCTGAAGCTGGCCACTGGATGTATTGTTTCTGGGCCTCCTGGGAGGGACTCTGGTGCAGGTCAATGCCAGACGCTGTTTGTGACTGGGGCTAGACAATCTGTTTGGAGCTACAAGCAATCCACAGTTTGTGGCTGTTTCTGCTGGGCTTGAGTGTATGCAGGAAGGACCAAGCTGTGCACCAAGGCCAGCTTTTAATAACATTGGGCCCAGGGACATGTCAGCAAAAGTTCTAAGTAACCCCAAGTTCCTCCACTGCTTGCCTTTGCCTGCTGGCTGTCTATTAGGCTCAGTCACTGAAAGAGCCTCTGGCTGTACTTGAGTTGCATGAAGTAGGTTCACAGTGAGTCACCAGGTAGGGCTGAGTGTTGGTCACCAGATTGATACAGGTTCAAACTCAGTGCCAGTGCTGGGTCTGAGGCCACTTAGCAAATGTCCCTGTATATAGCAAGTCTAACTGCCACCTACTAAGTGCTCACTTACCTTTGTGTTTGTGCAGGGTCCAAGAGTCATGAGGGTGAGGCCAACAGAGTTTATCAGGCCCAATCAAACCAATATTTGGCCATGTGAAGGGAGAGCTTATCTCTGTTCTGGCATGCATGTGAAAAATGGCCCCTGTCCTAGAGCCACACTACTCAGTCTGTCCCAGATTCTGCTGAGAGGAAATGGAGCACAGCAGGGTAGGGCTGATGAGATCTCCTGTGAGGGGAGGTACCCATCAGGCTTTGGGGAAGGTGGGTGGTATGACCTTCATCCCAGAGCCACACATTTCAGTCACTGACACCCCTGAGTCTTCCCAGACTTCCACACTCTGGCCAAGGCTGATGACTACTTAGCAGGGCAGAAGAAACACAGGGTGGGGTGAGAGGGAGTCCAGAGGGTGGGGCTATAGCTTTTCCCCAGGTTAATGCCACACAGAGGGGAGTGCTCCACCCACAATAGATGGCATCTGCTGTATGGGAGGATTATTCAGCACAGGGATCCTGGCAGCTGTCCCTTCATCTCTGTCCCCAGAGCCACAAACCCAAGACTCTCCTCATGTGACTCTAATCTGCATTGCTCTTCTTCCACCAGAGCCCAGGGTGAGTGGCTCTGATCAAAATTTTGTATTGGCCCTTCATTTAGGGCACTTGTGTTTCTTGCGAACTTCTGTTTCTCCCTGATGGACAGAAATCTGATGCTTTTCACTGTCAGATATTATATGCGTGCCTCTTTCCAGCTCTGGTGCTCTGAGATGTAGAGATTTGATTGGGATTTAGACCCCATGTTTCTCAGGGTAATGCCCTTGCAGCTGCGATATCCCTCTGGAATCTCAGCCACCACTTGTGTGAGAGGGGCCAGACCTTTTCAGGTCTCCACTCTTCCTACAACTGTCACGTCGTTTCTTCTGTAAATCTTTGGTTACAAAACTTCTCTTCAGCTTGTCTTGATTTATTTATTCAGGATGATTGCTCTATAATTTAGTTGTAATTCCAGTTTGGTCCTGGGAGGAGGTGATTGTAGCTTCCAACTACTCTGCTACCATCTTGGATGCTCTCTGCTCCATATTATTGATTTTGCTCTTTTGTCAAAGATCAATTAATTGTAATTATGTGGATTTATTTTTCAGCTTTGTATTTTGTTCCCTTCACTTATTTGTCTGTTTTTGTTTGTTTGTTTTTTTGTCCACTAATATCACACTGTCTTGATTACTACAGCTTTATATTAAGTCTTGAAGTCTGGTAGTGTCAGTCTTCCAATTTTGTTTTTCTCCTTATATATTGTTAGTTATTGTAACTCTCATGCATCCACATATAAACTTTAGAGTTAGTTTATTAAGAGTCATAAAATAATTTGCTGGGATTTTGTTTGAGATTACATTGATTCTGTAGAGCAAATTGAGAAGAATAGATATCTTGACAATATTGAGTCTTTTTATCCATGAATATAGAATATCTTTCCATTTATTTAGTTATTTTTAATTGTATTTACCAGATTTATTTCATTTTTCTCACATAGATTTTGTACATGTTTTATTAGATTTACACCTAAATATTTCATATTTGTTCGTCCTAATGTAAATGACATTGTGTTTTAAATTTCATATCTCACTTGTTCATTGGTGGTATATAGGAAAGCGATTAAGTTTGTATATTAACATTGTGTTGTGCATACTAGTTATAATTGCTCATTAGTTCCAGGAGATTTTCAATTGATTCTTTTGGATTATCTATTAGACAATCATGTCATCTGCAAATAAAGACAGTTTAATTTCTTTCTTCTCAATCTGTATCCTTTTTATTTTCTTTACCTGTCGTATTTCTTTAACTAGGATTTCCAGTATGATGCTGAAAAGGAGTGGTAAGAAGGCACCTCCTTGCTTTGTTCCTGGTCTTAGTGGGAAAGCTTCTGGTTTCTCATCATTTAATATAATGTTAACTATAGGTTTCTTATAGGTATTCTTTACCAAGTTGAGGAAGTTTCCATGTGTTTCTCATTTACTGTGAGTTTTTTTCATGATCAGGTGTTGGATTTCATCATTTTTTTTCAATTATGGTGATGACTTTTTTAGATACAGTGCTTTTTCTGCATCTATTTATATTTTCATGTGATTTTTTTTGTTGTTTATTTGTTTGTTACCCCTCCCTTAGTTGATAAAGGATAATTAGAGTGAACTGAATTTGGAAATTTCAGTTCCCCCAGGTCAGTTAAGCCCTGATTATATCCTGAAAGGTTCGGCTCTGGTTAACTAGATTCCCATGAAGATGGGCCTTGATAAGAAGACTACAGAGCCTTGGTATATTTCAAAATGGTTCCTCTTACCCTTACCCTGCTGGAAGTACAAGCAGATTTTTCCCCCCCAATATTTACTGTGAGAACATGTTTAAGCTCCTAGAGGTAAATTTCACAATATCATGGGGACCCCATATGACAAAGTTCCCCCAGAGTTTTTAATGCTCAGACTTGTCCACCTTGAGCCTCCAACTATTCCTCACTTATGGTTCAGTTTTACCTACCTTGGCACTGGTTCCTACAACAGTTTCTGTTTATGAGTCTTAACTCCTGTAAGCTGCAATTCTCTATATGTAACTGTCTGTCTTTCCAATTATGGAGGCAGTGGTTTTTCTTGTGTCTTCCTCTCTCTTATGGATCCAAGAAGAGTTGTTGATTTTTCAGTCTGTAATTAAAGATCCAAGTGTATTATTATATAATATACATACTATTACAGGATCTGGAAAACTAATTTGCAGTGCAAGGAAATGACATTTTTTTCACCAAAATTTCTGTAAAAAATATTTAGAAAGGAGTGGTATATTTCAAATACATATTTAGGGGATGTATCCAAAAATTATTACTAAGAATGATGTCAAAGAGTTTATTGCCTATGCTTACATCTAGGAATTTGATGGATTCAGGTCTTACATTTAAGTCTTTAATCCATTTCGAGCTTATTTTTGTATATAGTGTAAAAAAGTGGCTCAGTTTCATTTTTTGCATGTATCTGTTCAGTGTTTCCAACACAATTTATTGAAGAGACTGTCTTTTCCTGGTTGTATACATCTACACGATTGTTGTAAATTAATGAATTATATAAATGTGGGTTAATTTCTAGGCTTTCTATTCTGTTTCATCAATTTATGTGTCTGTTTCTGTACAAGTACCACACTGTTTGGATTACTATAGCTTTATCATATACTTTGAAATCAGGAAGCATGATACCTCCAGCTTTGTTCTTCTTTCTCAAGATTACTTTGTCTATTTGGACCTTATAGATTGTACAATTATTTGTTTTTGTTTTGTGGGAAATGCCATTGGTATTTTGATAGGGATTGCATTGAAACTGTAATTTGCCTTGGATAGTATGGACATTTTAATGATATTAATTCTCCCCATCCATGAACATGGTATATCTTTCTATTTATTTGTGTTTCTTCCAATTTATTTCATATATGACTTAAGTTTTCCGAGTATAGGGATTTGCTTTCTTGGTTATATTTATCCCTAAGTATTTCATTTTGTGATACAATTGTAAATGTAATTGTTTTCCTAATTTCTATTTCTGGTAGTTCCTTATTAATGTATAGAAATGCCACTGATTTCTGTATACTAATTTTGTTTCTGCAACTTCACAAAATTCATTTATTAGTTATAATAGATTTTGATTTTAGTCTTTAGGGTTTTCTATATATAATATAATGTCATCTGCAAAGAGTCACAGCTGTACTTCTTCTTTTTACCTTCTTTTTCCTTTTCCTGCCTTGCAAACAATGTTGGATAGCGTTCTGTCTTTAAACAAAACTCAATTGGATTATCTTTAAAAAAAAAAAATTTTTCTTTATTGATTTGAGAGAGAGAGGGAGAGGGAGAGAGAGATAGAAACATTGATGAGAGAGAACATTGATTGGCCACCTCCTGCATATCCCCCACTGGGGATTTGGCCCACAACCTGGGCATGTGTCCTGACCTGGAATCGAACTGGCAACCTCCTGGTGCATGGGTCGACGCTCAACCACTGAGCCACACAGGCCGGACTCATTTGGATTATCTTTTGAAGGTCATTTAAATCTCTTAAATTCCTCTTCTCCCCAAATGGTTTCTAACTTTGAATAGAGATTAGTTTAGAACATGTTTACTGAGAGGTTAAGACAGGTAAAAAGAGAAAATTTATGTGTTTTAAACAGCTACCTTTTTGTGATTTTAAAGCATTCAAGGACTAACAGTGACATTTTCTTTTTTTTTTTAAAGTTATTTTTCCTTTATTAATTTTACAGAGAGGAAGTGAGAGGGAGAGAGAGATAGTAACATTGATGAGAGAGAACATCGACTGGCCACCTCCTGCATTCCCCCAACTGAGGATAGGGCCCACAACCTGGGCATGTGTCTTGACCGGGAATTGAACCAGCGACCTCTTGGTGCATGGGTCGATGCTCAACCACTGAGCCACACTGGCTGGACAACAGTGACGTTTTCTTTTGTTTCTCAAACAAGGGTCATTCAATCTGTCTCTTATCCTTTTAACTCACTAAAGTGAAAAAAATATGGGAGATATTAACTATCTCTGCTCAAATGTTAACATTTTTCCTCCAATCAATAGAACTTACAATAATCATGCTTACATTGTAGTTTTCAATTTCTCACCTTTACAGTCATGGTGGTCTCCTTTCCAAGCTACTCAGGTGGCACTTTTAATGATAATTAATGAATGGAACTAAGCACTCAACAAGAATAAAGAAGAAGAAAGTTAAAATAAGGAGTGTTAACTGGGAGGGGTATTTTTCACAAGAAACAGAAGGTAGCATAACAGAAAGAGGCAAAGATATGAACATGCCAGAAATATCTTCAAACGGATTTTGTATTAAGATTTAAGTTTATTGTTCAGAATACTAACACTTGCATAATGGGTTTGGTGGGAATTAAAAGAGATAATGAGTGAAAGCATTTTGTAATAAAGAACCACACAAATGTAATTCTAAAAGTCAATCTGTCAGTTCTCCCTCAAAAGAAGTCAGAAAAAACCTTTATGTTTCTCTCTTATCTGGCCGAAAATCTCTCAGAGTGAGCACTGGTCCTGGAATCAGGTTATCTTGTATTTGATTCTGAGTTCTGTCACTTTCTAGCTGTGTATTTTTATTGGACCAGTCACTTAAATTCTATGAACCTTGATTACTTCTCTATAAAAAAAAAGATAATAATATCTACCTAACACAAGTATTGAGAGGATTAAATAGGATACTGCATGTAAAGCACATGTATAGTACTTGGAACACAGTAGGTATTTTAAAATAATAGCAATTGACCATTAAAAGCACTGTCCAAGTAGAATTATTTTGTTTTAGTTATTGAATTCCACCTTTTCAAAATGTCCAGATCTCCAAAATAACTTCTTCTGGATTTTGTAGTTTGGTTAAGAGGATGAATACAAAGGAGGAGTCCCATGTGTTCATTTTTTCCTTTGTTTCTGTTGCCTTAGGTGATGTATCAGTGAAGATTGTGCTGCGTATGATGTCCGAAATTTTGTTGCCTACATTTTCTTCTAGGAATTTTATGGATTCACGAGTCACATTTAAGTCTTTTACCCATTTTGAGTTTATTCTTGTGTATGGTGTAAGTTGATGGTCTAGTTTCATTTTTTTACATGTAGCTGTCCAATTTTCCCAACGCCATTTATTAAAGAGGCTGTCTTTGCTCCATTGTATACTCTTGCCACCTTTGTCAAATATTAATTGAGCATAATGTCTTGGGTCAATTTCCGGATTCTCTGTTCTGTTCCACTGGTCTATGTGCCTGTTCTTGTGCCAGTACCAGGCTGTTTTGATTATAGTAGCTTTGTAGTATAACCTGATATCCAGTATTGTGATCCCACCTACTTTGTCTTTCTTTTTCAAGATTGCTGTGGCTATTCGGGGTCTTTTTTGGTTCCATATGAACTTTTGGAGTATTTGTTCTAGTTCTGTGAAATATGTCACTGGTATTTTGATGGGGATTGCATTGAATCTATAGATTGCTTTAGGTAATATGGACATTTTAATGATGTTAATTCTTCCAATCCATGAACAAGGTATGTGCTTCCACTTTTTTATATCTTCCTCTATTTCTTTTTTCAATGTCCTGTAGTTTTCTGCAAATAGATCCTTTACTTCTTTGGTTAAGTTTATTCCTAGGTATCTTAATTTTTTTGCCACAATGGTAAATGGGAAAAAAATGAACACATGGGACTACATCAAACTCAAAAGCTTCTGCACAGCAAAAGAAACAACCATCAAAACGTAAAGGGAACCCACTGTATGGGAGAGCATAATTCCCAATGATGCATCAGATAAGTGGTTAATCTCCAAAATATATAGAGTGCTCATACAACTCAACAAAAGGAAGACAAAGAACCCAATTAAAAAATGGGCAGAGGAACTAAATAGACACCTCTCCAAAAAGGACATACAAATGGCTAAGAGACATATGAAGAAATGCCCAACATCACTAATCATCAGAGAGATGCAAATTAAAACAACAATGAGGTATCACCTCACACCTGTCAGAATGGCCGCCATCAACAAATCATCAAACAACAAGTGTTGGCAAGGGTGTGGAGAAAAGGGAACTCTAGTACACTGCTGGTGGGAATACAGACTGGTGCAGCCACTATGGAAAACACTATGGTGTTACCTCAAAAAATTAAAAATTGAATTGCCATTTGACCCAGTGATCCCACTTCTAGGAATATACCCTAAGAAGCCTGAAACACCAATCAGAAAGAATACATGTACTCCCATGTTCATAGCAGCACTATTTACAATAGCTAAGATCTGGAAACAGCCCAAGTGCCCATCAGTGGATGAATGGATAAAAAAGCTGTGGTACATATACACAATGGAGTACTATGCAGCTGTAAGAAAGAAAGATCTCTTATCCTTTGAGACGACATGGAGGGACCTCAAGAGTGTTATCCTAAGCGAAACAAGCCAAGCAGAGAAAGACAAATATCACATGACCTCACTCATTTGTGGAATATAATAAACATAACAGTCTGGGGAACAGGGTAGACCCAGAGATGTGAAAGTAGGGTGCAGACTGACAACCCTCAGAAGAGGGAGTGGGGGGGAGGGAAGAGATAAACCACAGAACTTATACGCATGTATGCATAACTGATGGACATGGGCAACAAAGCTGGGGAAGGGGTGGAGGGTCGGGGAGGAGGGTGTCAATGGGGAAAAAAGGAGAAACATCTGTAACAAAAATAAATTAGTAAAAAAAAAAAGAAAAAAAATACAAAGGAGGAAAAATTTAACTGAAATCTGAAATTATGAGGTTGCAGCATTGCTCATTCCTCCTTGTGGGTCTCATATGGATCTGCGCATTTGTTGGAAGAAGATGACCTTCACAGAGAGAGGCCTATGCTCTTTGGTTAAGGTTACTGGAACAGCTACGCACTCCCGTGAAAGACTCCAAATTAATGCATTGGCACTTCTGATAATCTTTTCTCAGCACTTTGACATTTCTTTTGGCTTTGAATAGCCTTGATATTTTGATGTGTTTAGGCAAAGTCGAAAGGTCGTTTCCTAGAAAATCAGAACTTAGCTACAACAGAGCCTGGTGGTTTCCATATATGAACCATAATATATAAATTATCTTCCAAGGTTTTCTAGTAGAATGCTTGACTGACATAAATTTACTGATATCAACCTCATCTGCCATTATAATTCACAAATGACATTTTCATGTCTCAGTGATATTCATGCTTTTCTAATGAGGCATTATCTTCCAAGTATCCCATATGCTCTAGATTTCTTTTGTCTTCTAAGGCACTCTTGGAAGTTCTGTCATAATTAGGAGACTGTCAAAGTTCTATTACACACATTGTTTTATTACTGATATCGGTCAAAGGGCAAAGAACATATCATAGAAGTTATAGCCAAAAGTGAGCCTTCATACATTTTAGTCCCAGTTATAAACATTTTTCTATGATTCTTGTAAACAGTATCAATTACATGTGCACCCAGCTTTTAAGCATAAATTTAATGACTTCTGAAAAGCAACTAAATGAGATGGTAAACTTATCATGCAGGAATACATAGACACATTGATTATGTGGAATTGTGAATGTTTCCCGTTTAATCCATCTCAAGGAAATCTAGAATCCCTTGTTTCCTAAACAGGATACTGGCAAGTTTAACCAGAACTGCAGAATTATTTGGTCCCCCAGCTTACTATGTTCAGTGGACACAACAATGGATGTATGTCAGGTTTAGACTAGAATTGATATGGGGGGGGGTAAAAAGAACATGAGTAAGGTTTGTTCATTTTCCTTTCTTTCTATCACACAGACATATCTGTTCCCCACACTCATAAGAAGGTCATGCAAAGGAAAAATGAGTGGGGAAAAATAAAGCAAGGGAAAGGTGGGGGGGAAATCAAGAAGGTTATGAATAAAGAACATAGAAAGATAAAACTATGTGAGGTATCACAGTAGGATTTGGGAACAAAAGGAAATGTAAGTTGGAACCAAAACTCCATGAGACCCAAATGGTCTTAAAGTTATATAGGTGGCTATGGGTTAGTTAATCTAGGGAAATTTCTGGGAATGTGAGCTCACTAGAGGACTAGATTTCTACTTTCTTTGTTCAAACTAATTTTAAGTCCTAGTTTGGGGCCTTTGGTTACAAAATTGTCTCAAACTTTATATAGGACAGGGCTCACCTATTCAAATCATTTTCCTTTCTCATCCCAGGTATTCACTCAGCTGAGTTTATTGAAGCAGCCATTTCTCATCCCAGGTAATTCACTCAGCTGAGTTTATTGAAGCAGCCATTGTATAATCAAGCTCATTATTATTTCACTGTTAGTGATTTATTTTATTTTCCATTGTACTTATGTATGTAAATTATGAATGTGTCAATTAAAATATCTTTTTTTTTAAATCCTCACCTGAGGATATTTTTCCATTTATCTTCAGATAAAGTGGGAGGGAGAGAGGAAGGGAGAGAGAGAGAGAAAGAGAGAGAGAGAGAGAGAGAGAGAGAGACATTGATGTGAAAGAGACACATTGATTGGTTGCCTCCCTCACGACCTCAACCGGGGTTGGGGATGAACCACAACTGAGGTACGTGCCCTTGCCAGAATCAAACCCGGGACTCTAACCACTGAGACAAATCGGCCAGGGCAATTAAAATATCTTGACCAGCTTAAAGAAAATATACCCCATTGCACTCCAAGAAATTTGGGTGATTGTCATTACTGTACCTTTGTAAATAAAAAAAAGTAATATATACTATTTTCAAGAACTTGACAACCCATCTGGTTTTCTCCCAGTACTTTAGCAACTTGCAGAATCCCTTTAGTTTTTCAGTTATTATTGGCTAAGTTATACAATAATTATATGCTACACTCATAATGCTTGAAAATGGCTTCGATTTGAACAAGATCACACACTCATTTTATGGAAGCTTGATACCTATTGAACAAGAACTTGTAGAATATATGGTAAATAGGAGTTACATGCCCTCATACAGATTGGAAGATTAGGGTGATTAACTCTCTTTAAGCAGGGTTGTTCCATCCTTTATTTCCTTTCTTTTCTCCAGCAACCTAACTGGTTTTCTCTCTCTGGAAAAGTTACCAAACAGACACTGAGCCTTAAAGTCATCATCTGTATAATGGTGGGTAAATATTTCTTACCTTACAGTGTTATTATTATGAAAATCACTGGGATACCATGTATAAAATATATACAGTACAAACCACAAATTGTTCCACTATATTCTGTACTACCCTTCTTCCTTAGTAGTAGAAGGATTAATTTTATTTTGCCACATGACTACCTATAATAAAGACCACCATTCCTGGGCTCTTTTGAATCTGAGTGTGGACATGTGACCAAGTTCTCACCAAAGGGATCAGGTTGGAGAAAAAGGAACTTGCAAGAAATAAGGGGCAACCTCCAGATAACTGCCAGCAAAAATTGAATCCTGTCAACTTCTAAGTGAGTAAACTTAGAAGTGCATTTATCCCATCAAGCCTTCACATGAAACACAGTCTCAGCCAACCCATGATTTGAGCCTTATGAGACACAAGATGCAGCTAAGCCATGCAAAGACTCCTGACCCACAGAACTGTGACTTGTTTTAAGCTGCTAAATGTTGGGATAATTTATTGTGCAGCAATAAGTAGTTGATATAGGGATAAATGTGAGAGTGAAATGTGTGAATTGCAGGAAGTGTTCTTAAAGAGAGAAGGTGTGCCCTTCCTCTGCACCTCCCTCTTAATAGCTGAAAAAAGAAAGTAATGGCTGGAACTCTAGCAACTACTTTGAACCATGAAGTGAAACCACAGCAGGGCACTGAGTAAAAAGGAAGCTGGATTCCTCAGATTATTATGTATAATATTAACCTGGATCACCTACATTGACCTATACAACAAAGAGAGCAATATCACTTATTTGTTTATTTGAAATTTATTTTGGGTTACTTGTCACTCGAAGAAAAATTTAGTCCTAAATAATAATAGTGTCTTCCCTGGCCAGGTGGCTCAGTTGGTTGGAGTATCATCCCATACACCAAAAAGGTTGCAGGTTCGATTCCTGGTGAGAGCACACACCTAGGTTGCAGTTTGACCCTTGGTCAGGATGTGTGGGAGGTGGCAGATTGATGTTTCTCTCTCACATCTCTCTCTCTCTCTCTCTCTCTCTCTCTCTCTCTCTCTCTCTCTCTCTCTTCCTTTCCTTCCTCTCTCTCTGAAATCAATAAGAAAAACATCCTCGAGTGAGGAATAATAATAATAATGATGATGATGATGATGATGATGATGATGATGGTGTCTGACACTACGCTTAGTACATGAAAAATATTTAAGGTTACATTCTGTGCATCAGAAAGAATAAAATACCTTGAAATAAATTTAACTGAGAAGGTGATAGACACATACACTGAAAAGTATAAGACATTAGTGAAAGAAATTGAAAAAGTTGCAAACAAATGGAAAGATAGTCCATGCTCATGGACTGAAGAAATAATAATTAAAATGTCCATACTACCCAATGCAAACTACAGGTTCAATGTAATCCTTATCAAAATACCAATGATACTTTTCACAAAACTAGAGTAAATAATACTAAAATATACCTATGCATGGAACCATAAAAAACTCCAAATTGACAAAGCAACCATGAGAAAAAATAACAAAGCTGGAGATATCATACTAATTAATTTCAAACCATACTATAAAGTTATAGTATTCAAAACAGTATGGTATTGGCACAGAGACAAATAGATCAATAGAACAGAATAGAAAATGCAGGGAAATACTTACACGTATGTGATCATTTATTCTATAACAAAGGAGACAAAAATATACAATGGGGAAAAGACAGTCTCTTCAATAACAGGTGTTGAGGAAGCTGATTAGACACATGCAAAAGAATGAAAGTGGACCAGTATCTTGCACTATACACAAAAGCTGACTAAAAATAGTGAAAAGGTAAAGAGCTTAACAACAACACCAACAAAAAAAACACACACAAACAAAAAACTCATGGACAACAGTATGGTGATTACCAGAGGGAAAGGGGGGTGGGGGAGGTAGACAAGGGTAAAGTGGGGGTAAATGGTGATGGAAGGAGACTTAGGGTGGTGAATGCACAATACAATATAAAGATTGTATTATGGAATTGTACACTTGAAACCTATATAATTTTATTAACCAATGTCACCTCAATAATTTAATAAAAAATGGAAAACATTAATTAAAATAAAAATCGGATTAAAATTGAATGTAAGACCCAAAGACTCCTAAAAGAAAATAAAGATTGTGAGCTCTTTGACTTTGGTTTTGGCAATGATTTTTTTTATCTGATACCAAAAACAAAGGCAACAAAAGCAAATATAAACAAGTGGGACTACATCAAACTAAAAAGCTTGTGCACAGCAAAAGAAAACATCAACAAAATGAAAAGGTATCTTACTAAATGGGAGAAAATATTTGTGAATCATATATCTAATAAGGTGTTAATAGCAAAAATATATACAGAACAATGAAAATAAACTAAAAAATAAAATAATTTGATGAAAAATGAAAGATCTGAATAGACATTTTACCAAAGACTTTCAAATAGCCAACAGGTACATAAAAAGATGCTTAACTTCACTAATTATCAGGGAAATGCAAATCAAAACCACAATGAGATATGACTTCAAAACTGTTAGAATGGTTATTATCAAAAAGACAAAAAATAACAAGTGTTCTTGAGGATATGAAGAAAAAGTAATCTTTGTGCACTGTTTGTGGAAATGTAAACTGGTGTAGCCACTGTGAAAATCACTATGGGACTTTCTAAATAAAATAAAAATAGAACTAACATATGATCCAGCAATTCCATTTCTGGGTATTTATCTGAAGAAAATTAAAACATTAATTTGAAAAATAATATGCACTCCTATGTTCAGTGAACAATTATTTACAATAACCAAGATATGGAAGTGAACTAAGTTTGCATCAATAGGTAAATGGGCCCTGACCGGTTTGGCTCAGCGGTTACAGCATCGGCCCGCAGACCGGGTTCGATTCCCGCTAAGGGCACATACCTCGGTTGCAGTTTGTTCCCAGTCCCGGTTGGGATTGTGAGGGTGGCAACCAGTCGATGTGTCTCTCTCAGATTTTTACATTGATATTTCTCTCTCTCCCTCCCTTCCTCCCTCCCTCCCACTCTATCTGAAGATAAATACAAAAATGTCCTCGGGTGAGGATAAAAAAAAAATAGGTAAATGGGCCCTGGCTGATATGGCTCATTTGGTAAGGCATCGACCTATGCACAAAAAGGTTGATGATTCAGTTCCCAGAGGACACATGCCTGGGTTGCAGCTCAATACTTGGTAGGGTGTGTGTGGGAGACAGTAGATAAATGTTGTGTTCTCACATAGATGTTTCTCTTTCTCTCTCCCTCTCTATTCTTCCCCTTCCTCTCTCTCTAAAAAAAATCAATAAAATATATATTTTAAAACAGGTGAATATATATTAAATAAATAAAATATATTAAATAAATAAATAAAATAGGTGAAATATTACTCAGCCATAAAAATGGATGAACTCATTTCATTTGTGACAACATGGATGGTCCTTGAAGGCATTATACTAAGCGAAATAAGTCAGACAGAGAAAGACATACACTGTATCATTTCACTTATATGTGATATATAAGAAAAAACAAACACAAGGCTTATAGATACAGAGAACAGAATGGTGGTTGTGAAAGGCAAGGGTTTGGATGGGGGTGGAGTGAATAAAGGGAGTCAAGGATAACAAATTCCAGTTATAAAATAAGACGTGGGAATGTAATGTACAGCACGGTGACTCTAGTTAATACTACAGCGTATATTTGAAAGTTGTTAAGAGAATAGATCCTAAAAATTCTCATCACCAGAAAAAAATGTTGTAACTAATTATTGTGACTTATGTTAACTAGACATTGTGGTGATCATTTTGCAATATATGTAAATATTGAATCATTATGTTATACACCTAAAACTAATATAATGTTATACAGTAGGCCCTCGTTTATGGCTGTCAATCAGTTCCAGACTCTACCGCAATAAATGAATTTCTGCGGAGTAAGATTATTTATATACAGTCGTCCCTCCTCGAAGTAAGATTATTTATATACAGTCGTCCCTCCTTTATCGCGGTTAATCCATTCCAGACTCTAGCCGTTGCACCTGGCATTGAAGGATTCCTGGGGTGCTCGAATACATATGCCTACAGTCCATACGTACAGTAATTTAAATTTTAATTGTAATAAAGGGGTGTATAATTGACTCAGACAACCGAGTGTGCGCTGTATCATTTTCACTGTCTCCATCGACTTTTTAATGAATATAATTGAATAAACCGTGATAGAGTGAAGCCACCAAAGTCAAAGCGCGAAGTGGCGAGGAACGATTGTATATCAATTATCCCTCAACAACAACAAAAAAATAGCGTTCTTCTTGCCCTAGCAAGTGTGGCTCAGTTGGTTGAAATATCGTCCGATACACCAAAAGGTTATGGGTTTGTTTCTTGCTCAAGGCACATATCTAGGTTGTGGGTTCGATTCCCTGTTAGAGACCGTACGGGAGGCAACTGATTGATGTCTCTCTCTCACATCGATGTTTCTCTCTCTCACTCTATAAAATCAATGAGCATGCCCAGCCAGTGTGGCTCAGTGGTTGAACATCAACCCATGCACCAAGAGGTAGCCGGTTCGACTCCTGGTTAGGGCACATGCCCAGGTTGTGGGCCCAATCCCCAGTGGGGGGTATGCAGAAGGTGGCCAATCTATGTTCTCTCTCATTGATGTTTCCATCTCTTTCTCCCTCTCCCTTCCTCTCTCTCTAAAATCAATAAAGAAAAAAAAATAAAATCAATGAGCATATCTTCAGGTGAGGATTTTAAAAAAATAGTGTTCTTTCTATCCCAGGTGTCATAGAAGAATGAATACAAAATACTTTGTGGCAAATTTCTTGTTTTTCGATAACATACAGTCTAATTTCAAAATGAATTTAGTAGTTCAGCTAAATTGTTCTTGCTAATCTCCATCTCCAGCAACCGCTCCCTCTTAACATCAAAACATACCAGGTTCTGCCCTGGCTCAGTTTTGCTCAATGGTTAGAGTGTCGGCCCTCAGACCCGGGTTCGATTCCAGCCAAGGGCACGTACCTCAGTTGCGGTTCGTACGTCTCACATCAATGTTTCTCTCTCTCTCTCTCTCTCTCTCCCTCCCACTCTGTCTGAAGATATATGTAGAAATATCCTCGGGTGAGGATTAAAAAAAATATATGTATATACCGGGTTCTCTAAGGAAAGTTGATTTTTATTTTTGTAATGGGGAAATTTTATTTTATTTTGTGATGGCACTCTTTAGTCCTACTTCTATCACTTGATTAAAAAAGAGAGTTTTATACTTTTTTCTATTTAAATAAGAATATTTATCTATATTATGAATTCTGGTTTTGTCACTGGTAAATTGTATGAACTTGACCAAATAAATCTCTTACAACCTTGAAGCTTTAGCCTCTCCATTGGCAAGAGAGGACTACTATTACCTTCCTCATAGTGTAGATTAAATTAGATAGTGTCCTAAAATATGTAACATAGTGCTCCACACAAGTAAACACTATATACCTTCAAGTATCATGTTATTTAGAAAGTTATTATTAATATATTTCTCTCAAGGAAATATTTTTATGTTGATCCTGGCATTCTTTGTTAATTTGTTGGTTCTGAGGTCCACTGGAGATAAAGCCTAAAGCTGAAAGAATTAAACTAAATGTGGAAATTCTCAGGTACTAAGGCTGACCAATAGGGTAAATTTTTTTTTTGGGGGGGGGGTCAGGAGTGTACTTTTCCAAGCATCCATTAAATTTCTTTCCATACAGGAAGACACAATTTTTATGACAAGGCAGGCCCAATGAAGAGAATAGATGAGTACCTTTTTTTTCTGTCTTGAAAAACTTCACAGATGAAAACTTTCTCCACCCTATCTCACCTTTCTTCAGTCTTCTATTATGGTTTCTTGTCTCTTAGATGTTCAAGAAGCTCTTCCTTAGGCCTTGAGTTATATATCTGGACTCATAGAAAGAACTATATACCTAGAATTTTCTTCACTAGCTCTAGCTTCCCATTAGTATCATTCACAACTCATACAATATATATATTTAAGGACAAAATGGTGCTAAAATGTTTTCTTGTGTAGATTTTATGCTGCTTTTGGCTGTGGGACTCATCTGTGGGATAATTAGTTTTGGCAATGTTTGCTGGGCTAGTGTTCTGGAAGTAAGAGATCATCATATAATCTGGTCCTGGATTCATATGAATTCCTCTATGCTGCTCATCCAGCTGCTTTAGCTTGCCAGACACTGCTCAATACTAGAATATTCATATAAAGCTCTTTGCTCTCTACCCCACCCAAGAAGCTTCATTCCCTCAGGGGTGTGATCAGAATTAAAATCACTGGAAAATTATTGTAGCTCTTATTGATGATAAAGAAATCCTGAACTTGCTCCAGGGTTTAGGTGGCTCAAACATTTTATAAAAATGAGCTTTTGACAGAGCAAATAGCATCTATAGGCTCTCTCTCTCTCTCTCTCTCTCTCTCTCTCTATATATATATATATATATATATATATATATATATATATATATATTCCCATAGGGGATAAAGATGTTCTAACTTGTCATCATGAAATTTAAGTATAGTTTTCCTTCTTTTCCTCCTCCTGTGGTCATACGTTTTTGTTTTTTTTCGTTGTTGTTTTTCTTTACCGATTCTCCTTTTGAATATTTGGGAAATTATATATATATATTCTCCCCAGAATTAAATGAACAGAATATTTTTTAAAAGAATGATATTTGTGATTCATTGATGATCATGGTTTTCAGCAATGGTGCTAATTGTTCATATATTTTAATGTTCTTGGTAAAGATCATCCAGTTTTCTCTAATTGATGTGATAGATGGCCAAAGTGGACTTGAAGTAGATTTTCTCTCCCTGTCGTATATTGTCACAAATTCTATCTTATTCATACCTACAAGGATGGCCATAATTAAAAAAACAACAACAACAACAAAAAAAAAACCTGAAAATAACAAATGCTGTGGAGGATGAAGATAAATATGAACCCTCATACACTGTTGGTAGAAATGTAAAATGGTACAGCTATTGTAGAAACAGTTTAACAGTTCCTCAAAAAGTTAATTATGGAATTATGATTTTTTTCCTAGGTATGTACCCCAAAATAACTGAAAACTGGTGTTCAAAAAAATCTTGTACATGAATGTGTATAGCAGCAATATTCACAATAACCAAAAGGTGGAAAGAACCCAACATCCATCAATTGATAATAGGATGAACAGAATATAATATATCCATATGATGGAATATTATCCAGCCATTAAAGAAGTGAAGTACTGATACATGCTACAACATTTATGAACCTCACAAATATGATACTAAGTAAAATATGCCAGATGCAAAAGGTCTTATTTTGAATGATTCCATTTTTTATGAAATATCCAGAATAGGCACATATATGGAGACAAGAAGCAGACTGTGGTTGCTAAGGACTTGGGGGAAGAGGGAAGAAGTGACCACTTAGTGACTATCGGTTTTTCTTTTGGTGCAATGAACATATTATGGAACTAGATAAAGGTATTGATCATTCTTGACCATTCTAAATTTACAAAATGTCACTGAATTATACACTTTAAATGGTTAATTTCCTGGAGAAAAAAAAGGTGAAGGGATTAAGAAGTACAAATTGTTTGTTAGACTGAAGAACCTCAAAGGGAATGGGAGAGGGGGACAGGAAGAGATAAACCAAAGAACTTCTATGCATATATGCATAACCAATGAACACAAGCAATAGTGTGGGGGAGGCAGGAGGGCAGGAGAAGCAGGGAAGAGTAGGCCAATGAGGGAAAAAGAGGAGGGCCATCTGTACTTTTAACAATAAAGAAAAGTTAAAAAAAATAAATGGTTAATTTCCTTTTACATAAATTTCACCTCAAAAAATTTAAGTAAAAATTGGGGGGCAGGGCTGGGTGGAGTTGGGTAAAGGGGGGAAATTTGTATTACTGTCAATAATAAATTTTTAAAAGTTACAAGAAAAAAAACTTTTCTCATACTGGTTTAACAAGAAACTGTACCTTCTTTCAAAGGTGGTAATCAGTCACTATTGATGTTGCTCTTGTGGAAATCTGTGTCGGCACTGAGGTTGTACTATGAAATGAATTGGGTTTAGGGGGCAGAAGAAACAGAAAAAAATACCTTTTTGAGGTATAGGTATATATTTTTGAAAAGTAGTGTTAGTCATTTGACAGCCTCAATATCAAGTTAAAAGCTTCTTAAGGTCATCTAGGTCAATCCCATCCCTAATTATTATTCTTTTGGGTGTCTTAGATCATAGCCATTGAAAATCAATGGGTTTAATTGAAACACTTTCTTCTGTTTAACTTATTACATGTTATGCTCCAGTAACATTATCCTGTTTGCACTTCTCCAGACGTGGATGGTATTTTATTTCTTGATCTCTTTGTATTTTCTGTACTTATTGCTTGGACTGTCCTTCTCCTTGGTCACTTAAACTTCTATTCTTTCAAGACTTAAATCAAAGTGTCACTTCCTCAAGTAAACGTAGTTTCTTCTTTTTCTGTTCCACCTAATACCTTGTATATACTGCTATTAATTCACTTAGGACACACTTATAATTATTTGGTTGCATTTCTGTTTTTCCTACTAGACTGGATTGTGAACTCTTTAAGGATAAAAACCTTATTAATTATGATCTTTGTTGTATATGTTCTTCTTAGAAAAGTGCAAGACCTATAAGAAGAACTGAAAAGAGTATGTTGAGACAACTGTACAAAAGGCAGTATAATGTTGGTTTTCTTGGGGGCAGAAAAATAATGAAAAGATCCTTGGAAACCTGGTTATATCTGATGATTTAAGCTGTCATATAATGCTTTTTGAGAATTTTAACTCAAAAAAATCCTGTCTCAAAGCCTCAGTTATCTATCTCCTCGCAAGATATAGTGTCTTTGCTGTTTTATTCCCAGCCTCTTCAATTGAGAATGGTTCCTGATTATTTATGCTGGCAAGAACATATCCTGTAGATGTTCTTAATGTAAAATACAGCATTCTGAGACCATGGGATCTACACTGAAGAACTTTTTTCTGCTTGTATCTGCTGCCATGGCTCAATTGTTCTGAAGACTTGGACACATTTTTGTGGCCTGATTCTCTCTAAAAAAGACAACTCCCTCATCCCTAGAGCCCTTGAAGGTCTCTAGAAGCTTTAGCAAGGCCGATGAGGCTGCCAACCTCAGCACTCTGCCAGTTTCCATCCTGTACATGTTTTTAAACTCTCGGGGTAGAGTGAATGCCTGCAGATATTCTTTCATAACATTTGTTTGGCAAGAAAAATAGAAAAAAAATGATAGCAGCCAAGGGTCAGTTTTCACATTCTGCAAGAATATCTTTAAACATATTCTGCTTTTATTTTTTCAAAGTAAGAGAAGTTCATAGTTTTGTGACAACTCCTCTGATTATATATATATTTTTTGTTTTGTTTTATTTTGTTCCTATGATGGGGTTATCACATTTATAGTTTTAAATTGCTTACATTTTTTGAATTTTTGTTTCACTTTAAAGTGTTGTTATATACCTTACCTTTTCTCATCTTATGTATCCTATGTTCAGTTTTCAACTACTAGAGGAGGTAATCTTAATTTGGGAGCCACTGGTAGTTAATGACACCAATAGATGGGCTTCTGGAAACATATGAACCCTCGCAGATTGTGAGCTGAGCAAAATTATATATATTTTCATATGTGTGTATTTTTTTCCCCTGAGGAATAGGATCTATAAAGTCAACCAGATTCTTGAAATGGTCTGTGAGCCAAAAATATGTTTAGATATAACGTTGTTAATAAACTTAGAAAAATAAGCTTTAAAAGATCTCTTCAGAGAATAAAATAAGGTTCTTTTACAAAAAAAAAAAAGTTTCTTCTTAAGAGGAGTTTTCTCTTTCTTTGGAGAGCTCTCATAAAATGAGACTAGAACTTTCCAAATTGTGAAAACTGGTTTTGGGATTGTGCTCTCACATCTTTAGGTTGAGTCTCCTTATTCAAGCTGCTGAAACTTACAGACTACTAGCTGAGCTGCTAGAAGACACATAAAAATCACCAGTTGTAGCTCCTAAAGGAGAAACAGCAAAGGGACTGTTGCTGGGTTTATAAATTTTTTTCAAATATTTGAGGTTCAGTTGTTATTTGTAGGTTGCTGGGGAAAATGTTCCAGCATATTAATATCTATGAATTTATATGTGTAAACCTATGTACATTTCTTTATCAATCTGCATTTATTCATCACTCTAAGATGATTTACACACTCCTAGTCCCCAAAAACCCTGAGGACAGAGTGTTACACATACTCCCAATTATTTATGCATAAAAATATGAGGTTTGGCTATTGGACCCACTGACATAGCTAAACATTTTTGGCCTCCTCACAAGGTAAAGAGTGGAGATGTGGTGGTTTGTGGACTTACATTCCATAGTCTGCATTAGTCTGTGGGGGAAGTGAAGAGTGGGGAGAAAAAGAGCTCCTTCAACTTCTTAAGCTACTTTCTCAGAAACAGGGTTTCATCCATTGAGGTACAACATCAAAATTGAGATATTTTCAGGTTTTTTCAACTTTGAGCTCCCATTTCTGCCTTAAATCATCCTCTTCCCTAATACTATTCCCTATGAATATTATTGGTTTGGTGAGATAGGGTGGGATTACATGAGAGGTGCTTATATTTCATATTTGGTACATTTTATTTCTCTCCTAGCATCATTAAAGCAGGAGCAATGATCTATAATTTATATGCACAATACTCAGCATATAATAGGTACTCAATCTACTGATGGATTTCAATTTTCATGTTGACTAGCATTTTCTAACCATCAGTGACTTCTAGAAATGGGGTGGTTGGATTTTCAATGAAAGGTACAAAGAACAGAGCTCACTGGGCTAATGTGGCTTTAGACAGCCAAATTCAATCTTTCTGTTTTAGTAGTCAACTTGGTTTGAATCTAACTAGACTGGACAAGACTGGAAGCTTTCAGGGCATAATATTATTCACACATATAAGGAATATGACCCTTCTAATAAGTATATTAAAACACAGGAAAAAATATCCATTTTCCAAAATTGTTCACATGGTAAGGTCAGTGTTGTTTAATTCAAGTTATTTGGTAGTGTGCAGGGAAATTTTACAGAAGGGCAAGTCAGATGAACTATTATTTCAAGTCCTTTTTTAAAAAGAAGTTTATTGGCCATCTATTAAAATGTAAGTTCTATGAGGGCATGTATTTTTATTTGTTTTGTGCCCTTTAATAACCTATTGACTATAACAGTACCTGGCAGAGAGAGTGTTCAATAAAGTGTTCCAAGTAGACTCAATCAATCAATGAGAGCAGAGTGAACAGGAACTGTGTTCCTAACAAAGTAGTATCTTCTCTGAAGATACAAAGAAAAATTTAAGAATGGAGCACTCCTTATCCTCCATGAGTTTGGAATCCACCTGAGAAGATTAAATTAACAAATTTAAAAAATTACATGGTAAAGCACCTAGAGTAAGAACAGAAAAGTTTGAGTTCTCTTTCTGGCTCTGCTACTAATTTACTGGGTTAACTTGGACAAGTCCTTTATTTGGGGGCACTATCATTTCCTCATTTGGAAAACTGTGGATTACATACATTTAGAGATTGAAAATATGATAGTGCTGTATTTACAAATTCAGAGAAACATGAGACACAGTGTGCTGTAGTAGCCGAAGAAAGTGTCAGGTAAAAAATGGACTAGAACTTGGCCTTCAAAGATGAGTACCATTTACCTTTGTGGAGGAAAGGATTGGGAGAATTTCAGGGAGAAGTACAACACATACAAAGACATGGAGCAAAATATGAGTTTGACATAGCTACATTGTCTTCAATAGTGTAGAATATATTTTGGATAATATATTTTGGAGAAGAGAGAAAATTAAGGTTGACAGAGGGAAGAATCCATGTAGTATGAGGTACAAAGTGTTAGAAAAGAGAACCGGACCCAATTCAGGAGATAAGAAGCAGTCATATTAAAGTATGTATGTTTGTGTGCGTGTGTGTGTGTGTGTGTGTGTATGTATTTAATTCTTAGAGCAGTGCCTGGCACAGTGAACTCCATATATGCCTAGCAATTATGTGCGGTGGGGAGAAATGATAAGAGAAGGGAGAGAGGAGGGTAGGAAAGGGGGGAGAGAAAGAGGGAGGGAGGGAGAGTGGGAGAGAGAGAGAGAGAGAAGCAAATAAAATGTGAGTAGAAAAATTAGTCTGACAATAATGTAGTAGTAGTCAAGGCGGAAAAGATAAATAAGCTAGATGGATATTTCAGCTATCTGAGTATATAGTCATGGGGTACAATCATAGATCTGAGTTGGAAATATCTATAGATGTCAACTACTTAAACCTCACTCTTAAAGTAGAAATCCTTTCTGCATTATCTCAGTCTCTGATAGTTTCCAGTGACAGAATTTTCTGTTTTGCAAGGCAGCCCATTCCACTTATGGGTATTTTGTATGCTTAGATAGAGCTCTCTGATCCTGAGCCTAAATTTGCCTCCTTATGTGTTCTACTCATTACTGGTTTTCCCTTTGGGGCTACACTGAATATGTCTGGTTTTACTTCCATGTCACATTCTGGCTAAATTTTCTATTTTTCAGGAAAAAAAAACACACTCACTTCCAGTTTTTTTAATCATCCCTCCACAGCATGATTTCAAAAATTTCACCATTTGGACTACCTACATCTGAAACCTCTCTAGATTGATAAAGTTCCTACTAGAATGTGGGTGCCTAGAAATGAATACAACCTATCAGATGTGGTCTGACTAGTGCCAAGTTACTCCCTTGAACTGGGCATTCTATTTATATTGCTCTATTATAACATAATATTTGCTTTCTAAGTAGCTACATCATACTAATGACTCATTTCAACTTGTGATTGCCTAAAAACCACAATTATGCAATAATGTGTTGCCCTGATGAGCTTCCTATTTATTATTTTGGCATTACAAACCTATTGAGATCTTTGTGGGTCTAAAATCCAGGGGATTTAACAGGTTGAAAAACTACTTCTTTTTAAAAAATATCTAGATTTGTTATCACTGCGGGGAGAGGGAAGTGTTGCTATAGGGTCACAATTTGCTAATTCAAAAGTACTTAGAGGACCTATTTCCTGAATTAATGAAAAGTCTGAATTGCTTTCTAATTTCAAGAAGAGTGATATTTGAAATAAAAATATTAATTGGAATTAACACTACAATGATATTTTCACGGAAAATATGTACTCAGCCGGTTTTAATGAATAGACATGACTAGTAAATTACAAGCATTCTTCCATACATACATTTATGATTTAAATCCTTTAAAATAGTCCCTGCAATGCTCAATGTTGGGAATTAATTTTTTTGAGTCAACTCCCCCCTCCCCCATACAACAGAGAAGCAAATACAGGTAACAGCTAACACTGTTATAGCCACATACGCTATGTCAGGTTCTCTTATAAGCACTTTATGTGCTCATTTTGACTTCTCAAGAATCCTATTCAGTGGACTCTATTGTTATCAGCACTTCCACATCTCTATTTTAAAGCTTAGAAAATGGAGGTACTGAGAATTTAAGTAACTTCCCCAAAGTGAAATATCCAGTAAATTCAAATATGGAATTTGAATCTGGATGATCTGGCCCTAGAGTTGGTGCTCATAGTATTTCTCATATCCAAATACTCATCTCAATCAGAACAGTAAAACCCAAATAATGCCTTACAATATCTAAAAATGTCCCCAACTTGTTTAGAATAAGAAGACCAAATTTAAGGGTAAATTAAACTTCCATAATCCAGACCAATATGTCTTCTCTCCTGCAAGCAGTGGTGGTGGTTGTGGAGGAGGAAGTTTCACAACTGGTTCTTGCTATTTTGTGTATGTAGTATATTTCATTAAACATTTTTAGGATCTCACAGATGAATCCATGTGACATAAGGTATTAGGAAAAATTAAAATTATATGAATCAGCTGCTTTCCACCTAAAATAGTAGATGGATGGATACATTTTATAAGAATTAAGTCTATGAATTGCTGAGAACTTGAGTGAGATAGCCAAAAGAGAATTCAATCAAGAATCCTGGATTTTATATTTAGCTGTGTTACTAATTAGCTCTCTGGCTTTGGATAAGTTATTTAACCTTTCTGAGTCTCAGTTTACCCATCTTTAAAATAAAGTAATTAGATGATTCATCCGGACCCTTTCAATCCCAACATTCCATGTTTTAAGAGATTAAAGGAAACCAATTGTAGAGAAGAAGAAAAAAAATGTTTAAAGAACTACCATAAATGAAGGAATAAGGTCTATCCTTAGCTTCAGTAGTTTAATCATCCTGGGTTGTAACTGCAATTGAAAAGGAAAAAAGGGAACTTGATGACCCTCATCCTCCACAATGTTGCCCAGAACTGGGTGTGCTCATTTGGGAAGAAAAGGAAAGGGAAGGGAATGGAAGGGAAAGAAAGGAAAAGGAAAGGAAGAACAAATCTTTAAATCTTATAAAGCTAATTTTATGAAACTGGCATTGGTGCAAAGTATATTGGATGAGTAATTTACAGTATTTCTCTCATAATATTCTAGCTTCTCTTGAAATATTGTGAAATATTGAGCTTTTTAAACAAATTTTACTACCTAGTCTATGGCTTTGTGGTTCCATCATGCTCAAGGAAAAATGTTCACAATTTGTTTTCTGTTTCCACTGGCAGCATTACTGTTTTTCAATCGAAATGATAAATGGTAGTGTACAGTATAATGGTTGGATTCTATACTGATATTGTATATTTCTCTTTAATACACACATTCTTATTCCTAGATAGATTTTCACTGTGTTAGATAAAATGACCATAATGTAATCATTGTAATCAGTGAATAATTATATGGATTTTTGTCCTAATACCTGAAAAAAGATATGTCCTAATTTAGGCTTTTCTTCATTATATTGAGTACTTTGGAGAAGACCAGGAAACTCTGAGGAGAATTCCTTTGTGATTTTTCCTACTTGGGGAAACCCAGGTGTGCAGAACATTTCCTAACTTTTTACCCGTGCCTTTTAAAGCATTTGAGAACAGTCGATCTGTATATTATCCACACATATTACCAAAGACAGTGCTAGAGACCTGGAAAGACTCACTTCAATATGAAAGTAGGTTTGCTTGCCATGTTCTTATGCAATTGAGCACTACTTGATAATCAAAACCAACTTCCCAAACCTGAGCTTAGTCCTTTGAGGCATTATTTGAGTCCTTGGGAAAAGGGTTAAGCCTTTATATCTTTATCTGTCAAATTAACTGACCAAGGTCTGAAACAACATTATACTCAATGATTTTTAACCATTGTGTAAGATGGAGTAATCTCAAAAGGCTGCTATTTCTGTTAAGTAGTGTTGTGTATATTAACAAAATTACTTACAAGTGAAACTTACTCATGTTGGGTCTTCTGTTTGGTGTCCACTTAGCTTCCACTCCCATCTTCAGCATATTCCCAGCATTCCCATGTACTCAGTGTCTTCATGAGTTCTAGAATCCATCCTACTTTCTGTCTTTGTCTCTGTCCATCTATTAAACTTACCAACAATTGTCCCATAATTGTAGGCTTCTGTAGTCTATGTCACTTGCGTAAGTCACTTAGTTTCTAGGCCTCAGTTTTTCCACAAGTAAAATAAAGAGTTTGAAATATATGACCTTGAAGATCCCATTCAGTTCTAAATTTGCATGAGTTAATACCTGTGTTAATGTAGTATCTAGTAAATGTGCTTTACTTCCTGATAAAGGAGTTTGGTGGAGTCATAAAGGCTAAGATTGTGGTAACTTCCTGGGAACATGATTTAGCCTAGTTAAAATTATTTTAGAATACTAATGATAGGCATTTCAAGCACTTTCTTGTGAATTTTTATTTCCTTCAAATCACAGTCCATAAATGGCTACCTATTTTGTTTATGCCTATAGCAACTCTCTCTGTTGGTTCCCAGGTAGCAAATATCCAGACATTTCATATACAGAAGAGATCTATATGTTTTATTCTGGACTTAATTCCTTAGTCACTTAGTTGAGCTGAGATCCTCTTATGAAATAATATTTCTGAAGAGTGTCTTTAGCAAATTCTCCTTTACTGTTCATATTATCCTAGCCATACTTTCCCAGATAGTTCATTATAGTCACCTCTTCCAAAATATTGTCTCACTCTAAAAGCAATCAATTCTTACAAATGCTAGCCATGGGTCAGACGTGTTCTTTAATTAAAAAAGAAAAATATTCTTTGGAAACATAGCTCATCTAGCGATATTATCAACAAGCTTCCTAATTAGCTTTTGGGCATTTTAAATTTCTATGCAAGAAACTGGCTTGACTTTACCCAGGTTAAGGAAACAGACAAATCATAGAGGAGTTCTCTCCTCTCCTCTCCTCTCCTCTCCTCTCCTCTCCTCTCCTCTCCTCTCCTCTCCTCTCCTCTCCTCTCCTCTCCTCTCCTCTCCTCTCCTCTCCTCTCCTCTCCTCTCTTTCCTTTCTTTCTTTTTTGGCTTCTCTTTCTTTTAAAACAAATAACCAAATGACAAATCCAAATTTGAGACATCTGCATGTTTCCCATCATGTGGCTTAAACATCTGCATTTTTTCACTTCTTATCCAGATGTTTTGGTCTTATGTAAACCTAGCTACAGTGAAGGAGAATATCAAGCAATCATCTGGGACGCTGATTAACATGGACAGAAAATCTGAATAATCCATGTTCTGAGAGCCCTGTTTTTTGTCTAGCTCAGAACACATTACTAATAAGGTCAAAGTTACTGTAAGTTTATTTCTTGTATGGGCCAGTTAATTCTGATCTGTTCCATGACCACAGAATGCACCTCTAGCTTCAGCCAGCTGCCTGGAAAGTGAGTGTCCTACAGGCAGTCATGCAAGAAAATGAATAGAAAACCTCTACCACTTGGGAATTAAAATAAAAATGTATTTCCCATGGATGGTGGGTCAGTGGGGCCATTTTGCATAAAAGTAATAATTGTAATAGTAACCCTTATATAGTGCTTATTTTGTATCATACACTGTTCAATTTGCATATATTAATTTTCAGTGTTCACAACTCTTTGTGTATTATTATGCCATTTTACAGGTGAGGAAATAGAGGCACAGAAGGTTAAATAATTTCCACATGATTTTCATTTTTTAAGTTCATTTTCTCACATCCTCTGTGTCGAGAAGATGGGAGGGGGCTCACAATGTATTGACTCTTTAGAAAATATGTCAAAATAGAAAAGAAACTTGAATATTTCTGCATACTAAATTCACTGGTAGAACTGCTACTGTGGCACACCCTGTGCCTGATAAATGAGGTTAATGGAATCCCTATTCTTCTACCCAGTATGATAATTATAGGTATAAAAGTATCCCTTGCAAAAAAGAAAGTCATTGTTTTTATTGGCAATAAGTTAGTATGTAAAGTATATATTTAAGAAAAAGGACTATGTGGTTAGGAGCAATCGACTACATTGGGTGCCCTCATAGAATTAAATTGTCTGACTGCCCTGAGGAAGAATGATTTGTTTGACTGGCAAAATGCTTAAGAAACTTTGATCTCCAACCACAAATTGACTGACAATCCTAAAATTCTAGACCTAGATGGGACATGAAGATATAATCTAATCCATTTCTCTTTCTTTTACAAAAATTGGAAACAAAAATGCTTGCTGAAAGAAGCAAATAAAAAAAATATCCCTTATATTTTTAAGGATTCCAGGAATTGAAACTTCACACATGCTCCCAAATTCATTTGTCTTTTCAATCAAGGAATGTGATGTGACCAATGCTGTTATGGGTCCTTAGACCACAGCAAGGAACAAGGCGTGTCCACTAATCTTCAGAAACTTGTCATCTATTCTGGTGTTTTCTGCTTCAGACACAAAGGCTTTCCTTCCTGTAAATTTACTTCTTATTTTTTTGTTTCATCTTCTGACATTATGGAAACAAATTGTTCAATGCCTTACGACTGAAGACTATGTTCATTAAACTTCATTTATTTTTTCTTCTGTGCAAACAGCCAGACTACATTTTCTACCCCCACTCTGAACCTCCCCATCTCTTGTAATGTAAGTGGTTTCTTTTTGTGCCATTCTCCATGCCACCACCCCCTCCCCCATTTTTTACCCATCTACTAACTGAATGAAGAAGGCTCCTCAGACCTAGAGATCAGAGAAATAAAACAGTAAAAGCTTATCTCTGAATGACTGTGGAGCAGAGCCTTTCCCCATAATCCTGTTCAGTCCTCAGCATGACAGTGATATGAGCAAGCAGTACATTTTTTATTGTGTTAAGCTGCAGGATTTGCATTATTGTCCTTAACAGCAGTTATCTACTCCTACTAATACAATATCCCTTACAAGGTTTCCTTCACAATGTTAAAGATGGTAATCACTCAGCCTTCACTGTTGGTGAAAAATTGTTTCCTTGGGTTCAAGTCTTATGTGGTTGGTTATCAATTCTTTATTATTCTTCACAGGTGCACTCTCTGTACCTTCTCCCACCATGCCAGTACACTGTAACATATCCCTTTTTGCTTTTGTGAACCTTGTCCAGTTTTTCTATTTTTAAACTGGTGACAAACACCCATGATATCTGCCTCCTGAAGTTCCCAATAATTGAATAACTTCAATGCCTTTATTTTAAGACCATAATTATTTACTCCAAAAGAATATGAGGGATTTATTTATTATTTTTAAATATGTTTTATTGATATTTTTAGAGAGAGGAAGGGAGAGGGAAAGAGAGAGATAGAAACATCGATGAGAGAGAAACATCTATCAGCTGCCTCCTGCATGGCCCCTAATAGGGATCGAGCCCGCAAGCCAGGCATGTGCCCTGACCAGGAACTGAAACAGCGACCTCTTGGTGCATAGGACAACACTCAACCAACTGATCCACACCAGGCAGGCAAGATGAAGGATTTGAATAGAATTGGAAGATGAGGCCCAAAGGACCAAACTCCAACAATTATTCATTTGAGAATCTGAGATTTCATTCGGTGGAGTGAATGTAATTATTTGTTTCAGAGCTGATTTGCAGAAGCACTTTGCCTTTCCTTACCATTACTCTCATGCAAACATTTCAGGGGTTGTTACAGTAGCAAATACATCTACCATTGTGTTGTCTCTATTCTCGTCCTTACAGTGTCAGGATGTTCAGTTAAGAAGGTAAGTTAAATACTCTAAATAAATTCCTTTGATGCAACTGACTGTCTCGATCATTGGAATCTTTACTGACTCTTGTTTTTTATCTTTATTTTCCACTGTTCTAATCAACACATCCCGCCTACTTCTCTTCCTCCTCAAATTTGCCTTTTTCTGAGAGTATCCAGGTCACCACCCTCTATCTCTTATCAACTAATACATATACTATGAAACAGCCTGCCACCATACTCTTCTTGCATATGCTACCAGATGAATGTTACAGCATCTCTGCCAGCCTTATTTCTTTATTTTACCCTTACATAGATTTCTCTTCTTGGTAACCAAATGTGCTTATTTTCAGATAACAGGACTTGCTTAGTTTCTCTTTTGTCTTCACATGTGCTATTCTGTGCAATTTGGAATTTGCCATTCTTCACCACTATTCCCTCAATTCCAAACTTATCTCCAGCTTAATTTGAGACTGAATCATCCAAACTCATCTCCTCTGCATGTATAATAGTAATTTTTCTACACTGGAATGTGTTTTGCAAATACCCCTTTCTTCATCCATATGATATGTAAACTATTTAGAAACAGGGACTTCAATTTTTTTAAATACATTTTTATTGATTTTTTAGATAGAGAGGAAGGGAGAGGGAGAGAGAGATAGAAACATCGATGAGAGAGAAACATCAGTTGGCCACCTCCTGCATTCCCCATACTGGGGATTGAGCCACAACCTGGGCATGTGCCCTGACCGATAACCGAACCCACACCTCTCGGTGTATGGGATGATGCTCAACCACTGAGCCACACCAGCTGGGCAGGAATTCAATATTTTAAAAAATAATTCTATTATACTTTATGTAGTGGACATTACACAGTGCCACTCAATAAATATTCATGATTGCCTTTAGTATCATCTGGAGAAAATGTGGTTTATTAAACAGCAATGAACGTTTAGGAAGACGAGTTTAGATGGGTATAGGTAATTTTACAAGTTCTGATCTCACAGTAATTATAGAGATTACTGAATGGCCCTCTTAAATTGCCTATGACTAATTTCAGTTCTAAAAAAAGTAACTTTGAAGTGAAAGCATTTGAAGCAAATGATTATTGTTTATCAAATAGCCCCATACATTCATCAGAGAGCAATAATGTCCAACACTGTGACCTCCTATCAAACATCTTAGAACAAAAATGCATGAGTAATAGAGGAATTTGAGCCAGACTCTTTTCAACATTAAATACTCTCCCAGAAAACAGCAACAAAAATTACAAGTTTTCAAACTTAACTGATCACTATGGAATTATTTTTTGTCTTAACTTCACTCTGGTTTTATGAATTCACTACCACACCTTGGGAAATGAATATAGGAATGTAAAGATTTATATGCACAATTTTTAGGATATTTCCCTTGGTCATTACTTGATTTTTTTTGAAACACTTGGTGGAAAACCAACCAATTTATTTAAAAGTAAAGTGCCAAAGGGCAGTGAATGCTTGAAACTGGTGGTTCCATACTCTTGTAAGCCAGTTAGTCACCAAGTGTGTCAGGGAATCTCTTTCCTTTTCTTGGCAGAATTTTGTTCTTTCTCACACCTGCCATTTTCCAACTTTTTACAGAAGTAATTTATAGGATACCACTTATTTGCATGTTTTTTTGAAACTCCTCTATAAACTTCTCTTTTATAACAATTATTTCTCCTTTCAATGCAGCTTGGTTCCTACTTTAAGGTCCACAGTGCTAACCACCATTCCTCAAACAAACTATTGTCTTTTCACATGATGATACCTTGAGTTCAAACCTTACCAGAATCCATCAAGTGCCTTTGTACCTAATTCTTAAGTTAAAGTGATTGAAAACCGAACAGATTTGGATCTAATTGAATTAAGGCTTAGAGTGGGTCAGGAGAGATGCCTTCTTACCTTCTTACTTCTATTTAAGAACTACCCAGCTATCTTAGAGTGTCAATAGTTAGATCATAGCCCATAAATTACCAAACCTGCCAGATTTGATATTTTGCCAAATTAAAACCATGTATATGTTGCCCATCTCCCTGAGCATTGTTTTTGTGCATTTCTCATTTGTCTCATAATTTCAGATATTTTTAGAAATGCTTACCATAAAACAGCCTTAAATTTTAAAGTATGTATACTGTTGGTGGATGAGCTAAATAAATTTGTTATGAATGTATGGAATCTAGTTGCACCAGTATTTTTCTAAATCCCCCAAATCTATTTCAATGAAAAATTGAGATGAAAAAAATGCCCCACTCTAAAAGAAACTGGTAGAATACATTATGTTCTAGACTAAATACTTATTATACCATTATAGGTTATATCTTTTAAAAATCTCAGATGAAAATCAAATTTTGAACTGCCATCTAGAAATAAACTTTTATAGATAGTGTACACACTGGTTCCTGAAAATGGTAGAAAAGGTTTCTTGTCAAGTTTACCAGCACAAGTGTGAATGCTCTGTTTTTGAGTACCTACTAGTTGTGAAAGGACACATTGTGGCCAGCCAACTCAAATTGCTACCCACGTTTAATCATTGTAAATAAAGGAAGCAGAGAGACCCATGTTATATTTTCAGAACTGGCATGCTCAATACAGATCTATTAGTTTAAAAATACCACTCAACATTCAATCTGAATTTATCTAGACTTCTGTGTAAAACAAAATAATAAAAAGTACAATTGGTCACTTGAACACATACTACTCATTTCATGCAACCTATTAATTTAGTAATTACACATATCATTAAAGAACAATGAGAGCAAATACAACGTTATAACACTTGGGAAACAGTAAGTACTGATAAATTTCTATTTTGAAAAACCTATAGGTTTTACAGAAGCAAACTCACATTTCTCGGTAGAAAAAAAAATACATCTATGAAACACCTGTATGTGTTGAATAAGACTTTTCAAAGGAACAACTAATTGTCTCACTGTGAAATCAATATGTACCACTACTAAGTTTTCATATACTCTTGGTGCATAATGTATTTCTTGAGCAGCTTGATATAGTAAAGCAACAGAGAAATAAGTACTTTGAACAAAACCCATGGACCACAGGGAGTCAATAAAGCAAAAAGGTTGAAAGAAATAATCAAAATATTATCTAATATTCTCTTATACATTTGAGTTTCACAATTACAATTGCTGGGCAAATTAATTTTTACACACTGTATACATTTGTCCTTGTTATAATTGTCCAAATCATGATTTCAGCAATATTTGCAAAATGCCAGGATCAATCTTCATTAACAACTGATCCTCATGGGCATATTGGTGGAGAACATACCAAAATGGATTAATTGTAAAAATACAAAGTGGTAATTCACAATAAATATGAAAATAGGGGAACATTCTTTACAGAAAATTAATAATAGTTTAGATTATTCACAGGGATTTTCTGGTAGAGTACAGTCATAGTCACAATGTGAAGGTGGAGAAGTTTATCTACAAAATATACCCTTTGAAGCACCAGGAATAGAGATACTTCTACAGGAGCCTTGCACACATGGCCAAGCAGATATTGTGTATGTACAGAATAATCTGATTCACAACTACATTTCAGATGAGAAACACTGCAATTGCTGCTCTACCACTAGTAAAGTTGAATTATTTAGCACTTCATCTATGATTATTGTTGTTTTACTTTTATTTGTACTGCTGATACGTGCAGTCAATATTTATTTAAATTCAAACTCCAACGATGCTGAAAAAAAAAGTAGAAAGATGCTCACATCTTCTTATAAAGCTTATAGAAGGATGAGAGTTTATTTGGGAAAAAATCCAAATGTAAATTTGTTAGCAAACAATAAAATGCACACCTTAAATGTGTTTTCAAACTTGTAAAACTTTTAAAATAGGCTAGAAAGCCATAAGGGTTGTTCAAAATCATTCTAAAAGAACTAACAGCCTGTCTATTCATTTGCTTAAGAAATGCATGTTGTTTAACTACCTACCAGTTTGCCTACAGAATATGTGCTTGCCTAATAAAACTAAAAGCTGTCATTATGAGCTATTGATTTAGTCTACAGAAGTTGTCCGTTATGTCGAAGAATTTCTAATTGTTTCAATCACAATTTTCACTTACTGATCTTCCTCTACAAACACTTCTTGGTAATTCCTGATTTTTCACTCTATAGAAGTTCTCCTTTCCCCTTAAGGTAGTTCAGAATTTTCAAAATCAGTAAAAGTCTTTAATTTTTCCCTATTTCAAATACCATGTAGATACTGAAATAGTCATAAATATGTAGAAGTTACCTCACCTACTAAGCTTGCAGCTCAAATGATATCATAAAACCACTCTAAAATAATAGGATTTTTTCCAAGGAGAAATTAAAACTCTATATTGGAACAAGATACTGTACTACAAAAGCAGGTCTTTCTTCCCCTACTATTCTGGAAATGTAAACAAATAAACAACAACAAAAAAAGAAGTACAAAAGCAATTTCTGTGCCTTTTTCTTCAAACACTTTTTCAGCACCTTGGTGTTATTAGGTGTACTTTATGCTTGGTATAGCAGAAATTCTCTATGCTCACATGGCTGTTCTGAGTATGTCAGATTTTTCACTACCAAATATCACTGGTGAAGCTAAACTCTTTGGATGATAAAGGTAACAGGGAACTGTTTCTATGAAATTCCTGGGTATTTTTCAGGGGATTATTAAGGGGTAGCTGTCCATTGAGTAGCGTCAGAGGCAGGTTACAATAAGTGTAGTGGTTGCCTAAGGAAGATACTGGGGAGGTGGTGGTTGGCATCTCGTGTTTATAACCTCTGCAACAGTGCTTCATTTGCATTGAATCTGAATGGTCGAAATCAGGGAGATCAGCTTGAGATGACACGAGAGAGGCTGAGGTACTGGTCATAGCAATAGAAGGTATAGGCTGGAGTTCTCCAAAAAGTCCTTGTTCTGCAGAGTCCATAATATGGCACCGAGAAAGCACTTCTTTTTTCTTGATGGGCATTTCATATACTAAGTGCTTCCAAAACTTAGAGTTTAAATTGCTGCTTTTGGGTCCCTTCCACTTGATCAGTGACAGAAGTTTGATGCTGTGCTTTAGTGATTCCACTTCCTGGCAATTCACCTTCCCTTTTAATTCTGTACACTCAATCAAAATCACTTTGATTTCTCCACTGACTAACATGTTATGGAGTCTGCTTTCCAATTCGAAAATACTCCATCCTCGTCTGAGAATGTAATCTGGAGTTAGCACGATAATAAGTCTTCTGCTTTGCTCAACACATCTTGTGAGATCTTCAATGTATGCTACAAATCACAGAAAGAGAGAAAGAGTAAAACAAAGACATTTCCAGTCTTTAAAGCATTAGGTTTGTATTTTAGAATAGTAAAGATCCAGTCTTTCACTAATGTACATCATATCTTCTTTTGTTGTATTGCATATTGAGAAAGCCCATTTCCTTAAAAAAAAAAAAAAATGAAAAAATAAATAAATAAACCTGCTTAGCCCTGGCCAGTGTGGCTCAGTTGGTTGGAATGTTATCCTGTACACTGAAAGATGGCAGGTTCAATTCCGAGTCAGGGCACACACCCAGGTTATGGGTTCAATACTTGGTTGGGACATGTACAAGAAGCAACTGATCGATGTTTCTCTCTCTCTCTAAAATCAATTTTTAAAAAACTGCTTAAAATCCTCATTTTCTTGCACATCATTACTTACAGTGTTTTGTTGGTGAATATTAAATATGACTTCATCAGACGTTAGGTGTATTTAAGTATTTTTTTTTATTTGATCATTTAATTTAAGGTAGGCTCCCAGGCTTGTACTCCAAGTAAACAAGCCATCAATCAATTGATGAAAAGAGGAATGAAACTTTTTAATGACTGAAGAGTCACTGTATTTATGGGTTTAGTTTGCTTCCCACCCTCCCCCCTTCTATTTTTCAACTGCAAAACATGTAAAAGAGTCTATGTTTATGAACTACATCAAAGATATTATGCTAACCATGGTGGAAAATCTCTTCTAGATTCATAGCTTGTTTTTCAGAATACTTTCTGTTATTTGCAACCTTAGGTACTCCATTGTGCCAGAGATAGGGAAGTGGTGTGTGTGTGTGCCCATGAATTTAATTTGAACCAGCTGCTCTTTGTTCAGAGGAAGAGCAAGGGGTGGAGTTGAAGGTGGGGGATGGTGTGGAAGGAACATGAATGGAGGAAGAGTCTATCAACTGAAAAGGAAGTTTTTTTCTGACTTTGTGGAGCAATTCTGAGAGTGAGGTGAATATGTTATAGCCTTTCCATGGTTGAAAAACACTAAAATAACTTAAATTTTTTTTGTACCATGGAATAGTCCTTTTGCAATCATCTTCCCAAAAGTCTTATCCACCAAAAAGGGAAACACACACATATGTTAACAAATTGAGACTTGGACACAGGTGCTGCAGAGAACTCTCTTTACTAAGCAGAGCACAAGGCCTAGTCTAATGTACAGTGCCCTCTAGCAGAAGCAGTGCTTACAGAAGCATAGCAACATTTGTCCCTGCAAATCTGTCCAAGGTTACAGACTGCTTTCAAGGAGTCATGTCCAGTACATAGTGTTGGACCACAAAACAGCCCAGTGGAAGCCATTTGAAAAGAGCAACTTATTTTACAGATGCATATTTTACAGATGATCTCTTTTTTCCAGGGTTTATTTTCACCACTTGGCAGCAAGAACACTTTCACAAATGAAAATGAGAAAACTTTGTACACACCCTACAGATAAGAGATACACATAGAATTGCCCATTTTACAATTAATTGTTACTGCTGTTTTGGTTTTTACTTAATACACTTTGTCATTTTTCTCATGCAGTAGTTACAATGACTGTTCAGGGGATAAAGCAACTTCTAAGTGGGAAAAGAATCTTTTAAGAATTTTAAGCATTTTATTTTAGAGATTACATATTCAGAGAAAAAAATCAGCATTAAAATCTGCAAAACAACAAAACAAAACAAAACAAAACAAAAGAAAAAAAAAACAGAACAAAACTAAAAATACCACACAAGTATCAACAGGGAAGTTATCACTTGACAATTATCATTTAGAGAACTGGTGAAACCAAATAGAAAGAAAGGTAGAAAGTTTCAATAAGGTGGAAAAATATTATCCCAATGTATCAACAGCTCTGACTCTTCATTTTCTTCCTCTCTTTCTGCTCCCAAAAAGAAAGAAGTTATGTGGGAAGTTTCATCATTAGAAGTTGGATCTGTAAGATACAGTAAAATAAACTATCATGCATCTTTCCCATTATTCTTTTCACCTTTCTTAAAAAAACAAAAGAAAAAAACAAAACAAACACACACACACACACACACACACACACAAAAACAAAAACAAACAAAAACCCAAACCCAGACTCATGGTATAAGTGCAGGAGTCCATGAAAATGCAGTTTTACCAGGTAAATTATGAGTTAATGGTTAATTTTGTAGAATAATTCATTTTTAATATTATATTTTATTGATTTTTTAGAGAGAGAGGAAGGGAAAGAGAGATAGAAACATCAATGTGAGAGAGAATCATTGATCAGCTGCCTCCTGCATGCCCCCCACCGGTGATTGAGCCTACAACCTGGGCATGTGCCTTGACCAGGAATCAAACTGGGACCTCTCAGTCCATGGGATGATGCTCAATATACTGAGACACACCAACTGGACTCTAGAAAAATTCTTTACAAAATAATTTACTAAGGAGTTATTCTGAGTTGTGTTCTTCCTTAATTAATTGCAGCTTTTCATTTAATCTTTAAAAATTGTCTGTACAAACTTCTGTAAAATAAACTATATCTCTATGAAGCACATCTTCATGCCTCTATGAAAAATACTATTTCTGTGTTGAGATATAGTTTAATTTACTTTTTCACTATACTTTAAAAACAAAACATAATCTATACATATACCTATCTACTTAAAGAAAAAAATTACAAGCCAGGTGTTCACAGTCATTAGAGAAAATATCCACATACATACAAATTAATTTTATTGGGAACACAAGAACTTTGGTTTTGCTATCCTCTTTCTCAAATGCAGAAGAGAGCAGGGTATAATTTTTCACCATTAATATGGTTACCCCCTTCACCTGTCTTTTATATTTTGCTATTTGACAGCTAAGAAGAAGGCAACATTTAGGGTTTTGGGAGGCTTCTTAGAGACTCATTAGACAAAAGTTGCTTTTGCCCCCAGAATAAATGCCTGTCAGGACAGATCCCACTATGCTCAGCTGCACAGGGTGTGGGTGTTGAAGGGAACTTTGGAGAGAGGGAGTGGTCCCTGTCTCCTGCATACTACTCTCGCTGTGCTTATCCTGGCAAAGCCTAGTGGAGAGTTGAGGCAACCATCCAGATTATTCCGGCTGAAAACCTCCTGTGGAAGAAAAAAGGTCTGACTTATCCTGGTTTGCCCTATATATACATTCATCATATGCACTGGAGTCAGTCAGTTAATACCTCAAAATTTTCCCTGTGTAGACACAGCTGAAATGTCCCAAAGAAAACATGAGACATTTGCTCGGGCCCTGAATTTCATGTTCCATTTCACTTGGTGAAAAACCAAGTGGAAGTTTTCAGATGTGAAGCCCACATTTTACTTTTTGAGATGGTGATCATTGGCGGGGCAGCAACCTCAATGTTTGAAAGCAGCTGGGGAGGTGCCTCTAAGATCTGCCTGGCTCTAAGGAAAAGGAGACACTGTGCTCTAGCTTCCATATTCTGGCTCTCCCTCTGTTTATCACTCTGTGTTTTTCTTTTTCTTTTCTTTCTCTTTTCTTTCCTTTTGCTCCTCTCTACCTCTTTCTTTCTCCCATTCTTTTTTTTCCTTCTTTTTCTGACCCATCTCCTTTTTGTTTTTTTACCTCCCTCTTTGCTTTCTTTCTCACTCTTTCTGCCTTTCCCTCTTTTAGTCTCCTTTCCTCTCTTGCCTATCTCTCTTTGCCCCTTCCTTTCCATTCTTCCTTCCTAAGTCTTTTTCTCTTTCTCTTTACCTTTATGAAAAAAAAGGACCTAGCAAGCATGAAAAATATAAGTGAATTAGCAAGAGATCAAAGAGGTAGAGTTAATATTTTTCGCTTGCTAATCTTTAGCCAGGGAGATATTGCTGGCTTCTATGTAGCAAGTGCCCATAATAATTTCCCCCTTATCTGGGGGCTGCATATCTGCATCCAATGACTGAATTGGAGACTGATCCATTAGGATTATGTCCTGTTTTAGTGTGGCATGTGAGCCAAGAATGCTTTTTAAACATGTTTAAAGTGTTATAAAAAGAAGAAAAAGAAGAATATGATGCAACAGAAGTCATATATATCCCACAAAGCCTAAAATATTTACTATCTGTATCTTTACAGAGAAAGTTTGCTGTTCCTGAATTAGAGATCAATCAGGGTGTGTAGGCTTGGAAAAGTTCCAAATAAACTAAGCAAAAAACAGGTACCTAGTTAAGATATTACTTATCCATGGTTAGTGTAGTCTCTGACAGGCCCATAGCAGGGCTATGGTTTTGTTAGAGACATTTTAGAAACTTTCAGAAACCTTTTTTAAAAGCTTGTTATCATGAATACATACTAAAGAATCAATTTTCCAGAAAAGTTTACTAAATCCACAGCAGATATGAATATTCGCTATATCTTGCCCCGAATTATTCAGGCAAGTTTAGCAACTGAGTAACAGGAATCCCTTAAAAGACTCTTTTTTTCTACAAAAAAAATTATAAAATATCCCTTAAATTAAAGCTCATTATTTCTTCAAAAATTTTAAAGTAACTTATGATGACAGAATAAACTAAAGGGGATTGTGTCTGATAACCTTGTGCTTCTCTAGACAAGGTTGTGAAACCACACCAGATTATCAGATATTAAACAAAGCTAATTACACTTACTCTATTTATGATCTTTATAATTTGGTAAAGAAAAAAATCCCCTTGAACATAGTTTTGATAGGGTTTCATAAGTTGATATATATTCATTTTCACATTATAAGTGAACCTGCAAATAATTTTTTCCTTTGGCTATACTTTTCCTTTTGACAGAAAATTAGAAGAATACTCTAGAAGAAAATGCATTGTCATGAGGCCCTCCTTGGGATGTGTATCTATTAGAGAAGTGAAGAAAGGTCATGTCAGCAGCACCAGTATATGTAAGAAACAAGGAAAGTGACTACCTAAAATTGTATTAAAAGAAAATTCTAATTTAAAATCACTTTCAGGGGTAGTTGTATAAAATTCCAGTGTATTTAGAAAAGTAGAATTAGATATATAAAAGTGATTTGAAAATAGGACATTTATTAACAAAGCAAATAATATGCTGAAGGAAGAAATACAGCAACAAATTGAAGCAGGCATAATGGCAGCCCCAATAAATTTTTCTAATGGGATGTATATACTTTTCCAAAAGAATTCAGTACTCCCTTAAATCACAGGCTCTGAATCTGCTGCAGATGTAGGCAGAAGGACAAGGGAGAAAAACACTATATATTGATGAATTTCCATGTGGTCTTGCAACTGCTTACTAACCATTTGATTTATCAAACTAATCAATTAGCAACTTATGAATTACATTTTGTGTTGACACTTCCACTTATGTCAGGGTCATTATTGGGGGCAGTTAGCATATTTAAAAAGTCAAAAGACATGTACTTAGCCTGTAAATGAAAGCATAATTTATTACTTTGCCAGGTTCATATAATAGTAGTTCAATATGCTTATACCTGTAGCTCTGTACATCCATTGTCAGCTAAACAGATAAATCATTAGAGTGAGACAGGTTGCATCAAAACAGGTAACACTTCATTAATTTCTGGTAAACATTAGTTAATTGATAGATATCAGCAATGATCCTTATAAAACCTATGGGTTAATATACCAAGACTCAAAATCAAGACAATTTTTGACAGTGACTGAGATGGCTTCCTTCTTATTACTGGTGTGGAGAAACCAGCAAAAATAATATAGGTTTTCCATGTATCAAAGAAAATGCATGATTCAGTACTATATATTTGGAAAGAAAATATTAGACCTCTTGCATAACTACAGGCTTACAGTGAGGTACTTTATAATGTAGTCTCACTGAAAATACTATCTGCATTTCAAATAATGATGCTTAATACTCACCTAACGAACGAGTTACACAGGTAGAAAACCTGACTCTATCTTGGCTGATGTTGTTAAACCTTTGCGGTCTTGATTCTACCTTTGGCAGATGTAAGATTCCATCTATGTCGTCTGCCACAGAGATTGAGGCTACAAATTTGTTATTTAGCTAGTTGTGTGTGAGGGGAGGAGTGGGCTTTCTAAACAGTGTGTGATATTACTTACCCTACAAAAACCCTCTATGTCCCCTCCTTAGCCAAGTCCTTGGCTTTATAATTTTCAGGGATACATTTTTGGCAAGAGTTTTATTTCTGATTAATAGGTTAATCAACAGTTAACATGGATTTGCCAAGACTTTGTGACTATAGAGACCAATATTTATTTACAGTTTTGACTTTGGAGGCTACATTTCTGGAAGTGAATCCTTTACTTTTGTTATTGTATTTAAGCCATGCATGGGCAGGAGAGCATGATAGTGGGCAGAATCTACTCTGCAATGTTACCCACTTCTCTAAATTCTTTCTCTTCTCTATTGACTTCCTCACAAAGAGTAGAGGTAGGTAATGGAACACATTTGGAGAATATTGAAAGAAAGAGAACGTTCAGAGTAGCAAAGAGTTTGCAAAATGTCCTTCCCCTTCTCTTTTCTCCATTAACTTCATATCCTAGAAATTTGTCTGTGCAATCTTAGTAAATATGAACAAAACAACTTGCTCATTATATAGTCTATATAGTCTTTTCTGTGGTTCCTTCAGTAGTTAGGACAATTTTATCCTGGTCTCTTGCACTATTTTTTCCAAAGGTGCCTGTTCTTTATGCTACTTAAATAGTAGGTTTCCTAATTGAAATTCTAAACAATGGACTCTTCCTTTACTTCAAACTTTGATGAGACACCTTAGTCCATTGACCTCAGTACATTCCTGTATACAATGGAGTACAGTTTCCTCTCTTTTGACTCTAACATAAAGGGAATGTTGGACATATCCAATTTTATTCCATGTGAGAAAATTGCACACAATGTGTTAAATTTCCATGATTGTGCATTTCACCCTTGCCTCACAGATTTTAGGTCACAGACGTCAGATTGCTTGGAAAAGGATTTTATTACTCCCTGAGGACAATTTACTTGAATGGTGTCCAATATATCCAGCTATTAGAGGAACTATTGGCAATGAGTACTACAGATCCATGTACAAAAATTTTCTTTGCATGCCTCACTTCAGAATTTACTGGGGATCATCTGACACCAGATGTATTCTCCAGTCATTTGTCATTTAATTGTCAGCACAATCACATGGCTAGTGCTAAGCATTAAAAAACTGAAGATTAGACTAGTGAGGAAAGTCTAGCAAGTTCAAGAATGTAATTAGACATTATATATGTTTTCCTTAAATTATTGACAGAGTCCTAATATTCTTGATTGAGAGATACTCTCAGAAAAATTGAGCATGCAAATAAATTGAAAGACAATTTGATACTTGAGGCCAAATTCATATATATAATTTCAACAGATATAGCTATTCAACTGTATGTATGATACTATTTTTATTTCACTAGTATTTTTCTCAGATGTAATGATTCATAAATAACTCACATAGAGCTCTCCATAATCTTCCAATGAATAAAAGGGGAAATTGAGGTTAAAGCCTTTGAAAATTTTTTTTGTCTATTCAATGTCTACTTGGACATCTTTAGATTTTTCCAAAATATTCAGCCATAACTGGCTCAATTAACAATTGTTAAAATATTCCATATGTAAATGTAAGCATTTCATTTGTTTTTTTTTTTTTAAAGGCAAACAAAAGCTATATGTTTGGATTGGTTTTACTTTCAATCTTAGAATGCGATTTTCTCCATCTGATCAGTGGCCCTCAGCCCAGTTTATTAAACTTTTATATTTTCATGTTTTTAAATCTCTGCAGAAACACTGAGATAAGATGGGCTCAGGAGACTAAATGGTACTCATCCAAAAATGTCCCCAATCTCAGGATCTCAGTTGCACAGCTGGGTTCTGTTGGTCACATGTCAGCTTCAGAGCACATCTGTTCATTCCTCAAGGATCCACTAGGCCCCATGAACACAATGTGCTCTGTGTAGAATACTTTACAACACAAAACCCAGCAGCTGCAGGGGTGAAAAAAATCTCTACTTCTCAAGTTTGTGTCTCTAGGCAGTTTTGAGTAGGGTGTTGTTGTTTTTTTTTTTTTGTTTTTTTTTTTAAATCTGGCTTTCTTTTGGTTGCCTGTCATTTCTGACATTCAGATGCCTGTTGGAAACAAAGTTGCTTTTGCTATTCTCAGGACAGATGTTTCTAGCCTGGGAAGAGACAGACCAAACTTTTACTGGAAAGTAGGAATTCTTGCCACATTCAGGCACCAAACCTGAGAAAACATAAGAAAGATCCTGGCCACAGGCCCAAGAATGGAAAGATTGGTTACTGCCAGGAAAATAATGTCCAGATCTGAAGACTTTTAGTTTTAGCATTGAAAGAAAATATTTATGTCAAATCTCCCCATCTCTGTGGTTCATGATGACAAAAGGTCACTTCCCTACTAGACCATGTGAGAAGGGTACAGACACTTCCACCTCACCTTGGAAAGTGCCATGGTTGTATTGAAGCTTTTTGAGAACCCTTGGAAGAGAGACACAGAGAGGGAGAAAGGAAAAGAGAGAGAGAGAGAGAGAGAGCAGGGGGGAGAGAGGTGGAAGGAGACCCATTCCCCATTCATATGCTTTTAAAACTGTATGCATTGGAAAGGCTAATGATTTTTGGTGTTAATGATTTTGAATTAGAATACCTAGAGTTGTGCAAATGAAACTGAAGGCATTAAATATGAATGTGTTTATGCCATAGACTTCATTAATTTGATTCATAGAAAATTATTGTTGTAGGTTAAGAATATTATAAAATCTGCTTTTACAATCCTCTAAGGCCTCATTGCTAGTTTTTGGAGGAAGGAGTAGTCTTGGGTCAACATGTTTTAAATGAGATGTAAGAGACAAACATAGCTTAGCTTACAATATTGTAACTAGCCCCCCCACAGGAATGTGTCTATATTTATATAGCATAACCTGTTAAATCTGTACCAATGGCTGCAAATACAGACCACAGAAGCTTCTTTAATAACACACATACACCAAGTCCAAAATGTTCTACTCTGTCATTCATGTGTAAATCAAGTATATTATTCATATACTTCACTGACTTCCTGAATGCATGCTGAAAATGCCAAGGAAAAACTCGTTAATCGTGACATGGTGACTGCTCAGCCAGCTCTGAAATGTTGATGGAAAAGAAAAATTGTCAAAGGGCCTTTTTAAGAACTTCTGCAGGTTACACTCGCAAATCGGAATTCAGAGAACATGAATTTCCTTTTCAGGAAGGAAGGATTAAAGTCAAACACCCTCCAGTGGTTACATCTAAAAATTGCATAGTTGTCTCAATGGCTTACTTGTAAAAGGAATCTCCCTGTCCACCATTGAGTATCCAGGATCCAAGTCCCTGCTCAGTCTGATAGTTGTATAATCTCAAAAAAATTAAAATGACTGCTATGGAATATAAAATATCTGCCCATTCTGATGACATCTTCTTGGGTATTTCTATGTTAAGTTCCTTTGGTGTACAGGACAATGCTCCAACCAATGGAGCCACCCAGTCAGGGCTCTATGTTAAGTTCTTTCTTTTTTTTTATGTATTTATTTTTTTCTTTATTGATTTTAGAGAAAAGAAGGGAGAAAGAGAGAGAGATAGAAACATCGATGACAGACAGCACTGATTGGCTGCCTCCTGCATGCTCCCAACTGGGGATTGGGCCCACAACCTGGGCATGTGCCCTGACCAGGAATCGAACTGACGACCTCTTGGTGCATGGTTCGACGCTCAACCACTGAGCCACACCAGCCGGGCTATGTTAAGTTCTTTAAATGTCAAGATAACAACCTGCTATAATCTATTTTTTTTTTAAATCTTCACCTGAGGATATGTTTTTTCTTTAAATTTATATATAAGAAAGAGAGAGAGGGAAAAACATCAATGTGGAGAAACATCAATCAGTTGCCTCTGTACTTACCTCGACCAGGGATCGAATTCACAACTTAGGTATGTGCCCTGGCTGGGGATCAAACCTGTGAACTTTTGGTGTATGGGACCATGCTCCAACTAACTGGTCCACCCGACCAGGGCAGCTTCCTTTAATCTTTTATGCAGTGTGTTACAATCCTCAACTATTGTAGTTTTGAGGTAGGAAATACAGCTTATATTGTTAGCCTCACAGCCTATGGTCAAGAAGGATGACCAGACCTATCTATGATACAGCAAAACAACTAATTAATTCCAATTAATTCAGCCAAACAAGTAGCTGACTCAGTGAGGTGTAAAATATTCTACCTCATGTTTGGCTAAATTGACACAGCAGGTTGATTCAATTGATCTGTCAAGTCATCAAAATAAACTATCTGGGAGCACTAAGAGAACACACCTTTGAGATGTATCTCTCTTCCTATCATGCTTTCTAGGTCTCATTCTCACCCATGTGCAAATAGCTGCTTCTTGACACAATAAGAAAGTGTCTTCTACTGAGTCTCAGGTAAAATGGATCTTCTGTGTTTCAAGTTGTCACCATTTCCCTTTTTATTGTGTACAATGTTGAAACATTGTTTTTTCTAGCTCAGAATAAAGATGATTTTGAAATTTTCAGACATAAAGATTGCTAATTTTTATTCACTTGCTGGGGTTGATAAAGACTGGCTATTGTGAGGCTAACAAATTTGGAATGCAAGAAGGCACAGAAAGACTGGTACCACATTGAGTTCTACTGAAGATGACTTGACATTGAATATAAATTATGCTTTGGTAATAATAATACTTTAATGTAATTTAGGTTATTATCACTCTAAAAATAGATTCTACAGAATTTCTACATTTAACAAGGTGCTCTTGGCAAAAATACAAAAACTACATAGTAATCTAATTAATTAAGCTAAAAAATAGTAATGAAATATTTTAAATTTTTCATCGGTGATTAATCAACCCTTTATAGCTATTTTTGCAAATATCTGAGAAGTAAAAGTAATGTACTCATTAGTCTGTTTTAAGGACAGACACTATTCCTATGAATTACTCACAATACTTTTTCTTTCAATAGAAAGTCCCTTTGTAGCTTTCATATTCAGTTTTTTAAAGAAAAATTTCTGTCACATATTGACATGAAAAAATCTATGCTGTACACCTGAAACTAATATAAAATAATATTGCTTGTAAATTGTAATTGAAAACTAAAATAAAAAAAAACACTAAAACATTTTAAACCCTTATATATTTTATTCTATTTCCTCCTGTCTTAATCCAACACTGTTCAAACAAAATCAACAAGCATCCATGAAGCATCCAATGAGCTCAAGTAATCTGCAAGATGAAGACAGAGGTATGAGGGCAAATGAGATAAGAGTCCCTGTCCTCACGAAGCTTACAATCTTGCTGACATAAATCGATGAAAATGTACATAAAATAATAGAAAATATCACAAAAGTGCAAACTTTATAGTCAAACAAGTGATTGTACACCATGAACTGGAGGACTAGAGAAATTATTATGGACTTTTCACAGAAGCAGTTATATGGAGAAGGATAAGCAGGATTTATAAAGATATGAAAGACTAACATGAACAAAAGCATTGCAGGGACACACAATGTATATGAAATGCACAGTTTGACTAGAGTGGAAGACAAAAGTAGGGGAAATGTTAGGAGATAATTTTAGAAAATAAATCTGGGTTGGCAGCAGACTGTAGAAGTGTTTAGCTAAAGCTTATAAATTGTATCCTATAGGAAATGGCAAACAATTTAAGAATGTTGAATAGGGGAGTGACATGATCAAGGAAGTATACATATTAGTGGGACTGGATGGATGAGAGGACAAATATGGAAGGTACAGAGTAATCAACATTGCATAAATGAGGCCATTAAGGCCTATGCTAGAATAGTAGAAGTTAGAATGGAAAAGATGCAATGGACATTGAATATGGGAGAATAAAAAATGAGTCTGAGGTATCAGCATGTTCACTGGGGCTTGACTAATGTAGAAGTGGTATGTCAAGTCATCAAAATGAAGAAAGCTACAGAAATAAAGAAGCAAAAGACCATGTGAAGAAGTTTGGGGAATTCTTTAATTTGTAGTACAGGAAAGTAATCGATCAGTAAATACTATTTTCTTTATTCTTTTCTATGCACGTGTGAATGTGCATATCCATGTGTATACACAAATATACATAGACACATACGCACTCTGAGAAAAGAGATGAACAACCAGAACTCAATTGTTTCAATTTGTCTTCTGTCAGTTTAGTGTCCACTGTGGACTGCTGGTAATCTGAATAAATGTTATTGAGTAATAACATGATATAGTAAAGTGAGAACCAGAGTCAAACAGATCTAGGTTCTAATTCCAGCTCTACCATTTGCAGCTCCCTAAACTTGGACTTCTTTGAGGCTTTATTTTCTCATCTGTAAGAGGATAGTACCTGCTCTCTCTCTCTATAGGGTTATTGTAACGATGAAATAAAATGATGCATATGAAAATACTTTATATACTTTGAGTATTGAAAAGATAAGCTTTTTAATTTTATCACATGTATATAAATGACTTTATTCTGATTTGTGGTTACATTTCAGCTTCCCCATCTCAAGGTTATTAACATAAACTCATGTACAAATTAATTCTATCATTTTATTTCCCTTAATAGCATATTAAGCTCTTTGAGGTTAGGGACAATACCTTAGGTTTTGACCTATTTCCTTTACACTTTACCCTGTAAATCACTCTGAACATTAACAGGAACAAAGTATATATTTTTACTTGGACCCTAATTTATTCTTTCAATATGTAACATAATTTAAAGGTAGCACTCAAACCCACATAATCCAGAAATTCTTAAAAATAAATACACAGTGAAAGTGCAACTCCCAGTAGTTTCAAACCCTATTTAATGGATTTTTCTATAAATATGAAAATGAATAACAAGGTATAAATTCAGAGTTATTAGTGACAATGAGTGTAGCTTTATGTAGAAGAACAATGACGAAAGACCAGCTTTGGAATTGAAATGCATTGAAAAGACTTTAATTGACTTATACAGATTATTTTTTTAAGGAGGATCATTTTTTTCAGAACACAAAGGCAATATAATAAGAAATATCATCAAGGCACAATTTTAAAATCACAGCTGAAATATAAGTGAGAGTGCCTTTTTAAAAATGTGAATGTTAGAAAGTCAAAACATATGCATTAGGGAGAAATCTTAATTTAATAAAATCTCCTATGAGAAAAAATATCTAAATACTTGGCTCTAATGTTCGAAGCTTCCATATAACTTCCTAAAAACCCCCCACAAACTTTTAAAATACAAAACTTGAAAGTACTTACTTCCACTTGGAATCAAATCTCTTTCTGGAATGAAGAGTTTATATCCATAGTGTTTTTCTAGGACATCTGGCAATATTTCAAGAGCAAACTGCTCTTCTTCAGGATTGTCACAGCCTAAAGTATCTTGGTCCATTTTTGTGTAAGAGAGATAGGCATCATATTCCTTGTTGTCTTAAATATGCAGAACAACAAAAGGGTTGTACATATTAGCAGGTTCCTTCAAGTACTAAAAATATATAACCACTAACAGGCTAGAATAATCACTGTAATCAGCAACTGTTGTTAGTAATTAGAAAAATAAGTCACCTGCCATGTTATAACAAATCCAGTACATTTCAACATAACCTAGTCATATGATATGACCTGAAACTTTTATGTAATGGGTAGTAGTCATGAAAGAATAATAGAGGGAATTAGCATTTGTAACTCTTGATAACTATGCATATTTGTGATGCTCAGTGATGTGTGAATGATTAGCTCAGTGAATTTGAATGCAAGACTAAATAGACCAAAGACATGGATTTGAATTTTTTCTCTTCCAGTTGGCTTGGCTCTGTTACTTAGAAACAGACTATACCTAGTTTGCACAAATATGTGCAAGAGATCCAAGAGGGGCTGGGCTACAGAGTGTGGAAGATCGAAATAATCCAGCCTCACTCCTGGAGACACATACAGCACATATCATAATTCCAGTTGGTTAGTGTCATCATCTTCATATACAAAAAGCAGTTCATTACCAAATATTAGAGACAGCAGCTGGGTTTTATACAAGTGCATTCCCTATTATTCTTGTTCAATCCGTGGCCAACTAATTACAAGCTTCCAAAAGAAGCCTTTGTTTTGAAATATACATCCTTTCAGTATTGGCAAATTAAGTTTTCCCATTACATATTTAGCCAGAGAGTTAACTGTACTTTGAGAATTTACACTTTTCCTTCTTTGCTGTATTGGTCCAGAGCCAACCTCTCCATAAACATTTTTTCCCTGAAAAATATTAATGAATATAGTTACTCAAGGTATTAGTTCCCATTGGTTTTAGAAAGACCACATTGGAAAAGTTATAGTGCTTTTAAAAATTCCTTTATTTATAGAAAACTTATTATCAAAAGTTAATGTAGTGAGCATAGACTTATATGTATCAGTATTTATTAAACCTAGATACCTGCAAATAATATTTTTAAAAGACAGGCAAATATTTCAAGATTTGTTTTTTAAACACTTCAATATTTTCCATTAAAACAGATCTGATTAGATTATAGTTAAAACCTGACCAAAAGGTAATTTACAGAATGAAGCAGCCACTCCTCTATACCATTAATTATTTGGTTCTACTTGCTGAAGGAGGAACAAAGAATAAGCATATAAAGAGATATAAATACCCTGCAACAGGAGTAGGCATGACCCTCTGACTATCTAGAGATACCTGAGACAGGGTTATGTTGTTCTGATTCTAAGAATATTCCAGCCTTCACCACCCTCACATAAAAGGAACTCTGGTTACTTATGTTTAGATGGTGCTTGAAGACAGAAGATTCACTTTAGCATGTTGCCTGGCTGGAAAAGGCTTCATAAGCCTTGGTTGGGTTACTTGATTGCCTAGAAGCAGATACACATGAAGGGCTACCCTGGATAGTTGAGATCATTTGGCTAACAAATGGGGCACATTCTGCTGTTATACATAAAATACCATTTGGAAGAGAGAATGTTCATAGTTAATGCTGATGTAAGAACCTTCCAATAATCCTAGCACCTCTGCCCCTGTTCCAATCAAGCTCAGGATGCACCTGCAGGCCTTTGACTTTCTCCAGCTATAATTATGCACCTGGGACTTAGAGCTGCCAATGGTACACAGCTGGAAGAGTAAAATAGGCCAAAGGACAAACAGATTCATTCCTATAAGCAGAATGCATTTCATTGTTCCTGGAGGATAGTCTTGCTGCCTCAAACTCCATAATGTCTATAATGTCAGACTAGACTTTTTTCCCTCTGACTTTGATAACTTCTCTATCTCACAAACCCCCCTGTATTTAACTACTTCTTAATTCATTCAACGATGATTTATTGAACATATACTATGAGCCAGGCATCTGCAATAACTAACTGACTCTTTCACCTGTCCAGGGCTTCTAGACTCTTGCCCCATTGCTTGTCCTGACTATGACTTTTGGCCTCCAACCATGCCTAAACTTACATATTCCTAATCCTATCCTTGCTTGTTTAACCTTTTATCTCAGTTTAGGTGATGCTACAAAGATGTTCCCCTAGAAAAATATTGCTGTATTTGCATATCTCAGGTTAAGTTATGACAAAGAACATGGATGTCTTTGATACATGTTAACATCCAATACGTCTGGATACTAATTTTCACCTAATATTCTAGAAGCACATTATTCTTTGGAAAACAGTTGCTTCAGATTTCAGTCACTTCCCTTTAAGATAAACTAAAGGTGAAGAACTTGTGATGGATGGCCAAAGCAGGAAGAGAGCTCTCAAAGCTACCACGTCAGATGTCCCAGAAGCTCTAGGATGCCAGCTAGCAAGCTAGTGACACAGATGCTACAGTTTAAAAAATGCACTTCAGTTTTATGTATACAGCCAAGAAAACCTCATGAATAGCCACAGCTGTTGCTCACAAAAAGGAGCAAAATGGATAAAGCAAAATTGACAACATGATGCAAATAAGATAAACAGCAAGGCCTAAAAATTATTTTAAAACGAAATAGCAATTCAGCAGCACCATTTTGCTAGGCAGGGGTAATGAGCCTTTTTCTATGTTAAACTGACTAAGCTCATCTGAGGAACCAAAAAATAGAGCAAAATGCAGACAGAGCATTATAAAGAAAAGGGCTCACATAGCGGTCACCATAGGTATGCCGTTCCCAATGAAAAGAGAAGTTATGAGGAAGGAAACCAAACTGTCTGTGGAAGAATTTTCTTGTCACGCCTGTCCTTTCTTGTTTTAAAACCTAATTTTAATGCAGTTCACCATTAGGAAGCCATTTCTGTGTGCAACTAGATCTTCCAGTGCTATGCTAAACACAGTGCTAAATCCTTAGCTTCAAAAATACAAAGACTGTGTGACTGTTGATTACTATAACCCTAGTGACTGCTATAGTACCTGCGTGTGTGTGTGTGTGTGTGTGTGTGTGTGTGTATGTGTAGCGCTGATCCAGATAAAGAATATAAGTAAATATATCATGCATAGTGTCTGCTACATAATAGATGCTAAATAAATATTTAATGACTGAGTAACTTAAAGGTCAAATAAATATAACAATCATTGTCTGGTAGATTGAAATGAAATTAATCATATCAAAAAATGGCTAGGATGTCAGTTTGTTGGATATATTTTTATTAATAAAAAATCAGGCATTTTAATTTCAAGTCAAATGAAACATTTTTTTTTTTTTATCATCCTTACCCGAGGACATTTTTCCATTTTTGGTTCAGATAGAGTGGGAGGGAGAGAGAGGAAGAGAGAGAGAGAGAGAAACATCGACGTGAAAGGGACACATCGAGTGGCCGCCTCCCACACGACCCAACCAGGGTCGGGGACAAACTGCAACAGAGGTACATGCCCTTAGCGGGAACCGAACCCGGGTCTCTCTGGACCGCAGGCCGACGCTCCAACCGCTGAGCCAAACCGGCCAGGGCGAAACATTTTTTCATATTGTTATTTTAACATTTTTTTATAAAATAACATGCCTCTTCATGTCCTTTTGTCCATTTATTTACTACAGTCTTTGTGTTTTCTCACTAGTTCATCTATGTATTTACATAGGAACACAATTAAAAATTGCCCCCAAAAAAGGTATTTTGATGGTGATACAGTAGGTGAAAGTTACACACACCTCCTCCCAGGACCAAACTGGAATTGCAACTAAATTATAGAACAATCAACCTGAATAGCCAACTGAAGACTAGCTGAACAGTTCTTCTAACCAAGGATTTACAGAAGAAGACACATTGAGACTAGTAAGAAAGGCAGAGACATGAAAAGGGTGGGCACCACTCTCACGGGCAGCAGCTGAGAATCTGGAGGGACATTTCAGCTGCAAAGGCTCTCTCTGAGGAGCAAGGAGTCTCAACCCAATGCTGGACCCACATCTCAGAACACCATAGCCATGAAGAAGCATCCACATAACATCTGGCTGTGAAAATCAGGGATTCTGTCGGCCAAGGAGTGACAGGAGTCTGCTAGATAACCAGGCACACTCTTAAAGAGCTAGAGCACAAAATCTCATTCACAACAATTCACTCTGAGCTCTGGTGGAGGGAGGGTGGAGCGGACTAGAGTACTGTGAAGAGAGGCTGGGGTTTGTGGCTCTGGGGAGAGAGCTGAAGGGACAGCCACCAGAATCCCTGTACTGAGTCCCTCTCCCACACTGCAGACACCATCTTTCTTGAGTGGAGTACTCCCCTCCATTTAGCATTATCCTTGGGGAATACAATTGCCCACCCTCTGGACTCAATGTAACCCCACCCTGTGGAGCTCATGCCCCATGGAGGAGTCAGTTGCCTGGGCCCAGGGTCTACAGGTCTGGGTGGACTCAGAAAGTGTCAGTGACTGAGTTGTGTGGCTCTGGGATGGGCACCATTTCCCCCATCTTCCTGTGAGCCTGACCAGCACCTCACCCTCACTGAGTTCCACTAGGCCCACCCTCCAGACTCTTGGTGTACCCACCCTCTGGACTACTGGAAGCCCCACCCTTTGAAGCTGGGGTACCCCACGAGGTTCGAGAAGAATCCAGGAACAGACTGAGTTGTGTGGCTCTATGCAGGGGAGCATTTTCCCCTAGCACATTTGACAGTGCAGAGCCATTGCTTCACACAGCCAAATCTTGGTAAGATTGGTCCTGATAAACACTGTTGGCTTCACCCTGATGACTCCCTGAGACCCCAACCAACAACAAATGTCTGGGGACACCTGATAGGTGGCAGCTAGCCTTGGTGTACACTGGGACTTTTGCTAACTGGCCTCAAACCCAGCACTGGCACAAAGTTTGAACTTGTATTAATCTGGTGAATACCACTCACATCTTCCTGGTGACTCACTGAAAACCTACCTCTCACAACTCTAGTACCACCAGAGACTCAGGGACTGAACTTAAGAGGCAGCTGTGGGGCAGAAGCAGGTGAAGGTAGATATCAGAGTGCCTTGGGCCTTTTGCTGACTTGTCTCCAGGCTCAGTGCTGGTGGGAGCCCACCTTGCTGTGCAGCTTGGTACTTCTATGCACATCCAGGCCCAGCAGAGGCAACCTCAAACTGTGGATTTCTTTGTAGTTCCAAACAGGTTGACCAGGGCCAGTGCAAGGCAGTGTCTGACATTGACTTGTACCACAGTCCCTCCCAAGAGGCCCTAGTATAAACACACCCAGTGGTGAGCTTCAGAAAATATCAGAACAGGCTCCATTTAGCTTCACAAGTGACACATCCAAAGGGAGATCTTGGCAGGCACCAGCCTGCTGAGGCAAGTTCTGCTTTGTGTAGTCAGCACCTGCACAGCAGATTATACACTATAGTTGAGGTGAATCCTAACAGTCAGCCAGCCTAAGGGGGTGACCTCACACATGAATGGACCAACAGCAGTCAAGTTTTACTCACAACAGAGTGGCTCATATAACCCTTGCAAGGGACATTCCTAGAGAACCTAGCTCAGGTGATCAAAAAGACTGCACCACTGAGTCCCACAGAACATCTACTACATAAGGCCACCCTACCAAGCCTGGGAGACAAAGTAGATCTACCTAATACTCAGAAACAAACACAAAGTAGTAGTCAAAATGTGGAAACAAAGAAACATGTCCTGAATGAAAGAACAAGAACTAAATGAAATGGAGGCAAGCAATCTACTAGATATAGTGTTAAAAAAATGGTTCTAAGGATGCTTAAGGAAGTTAGTGAGAACCTCAAAGTATGAAAATTACATAGAAACTATAGAAAAGTAACAGTCAGAAATGAGGAATACAATTATCTGAAGGGAAGAATTCACTAAAATGAATAAACTATAGGTTACATAAAGGAAAGGTGTGAATCAGTGATTTGGAAGACAAGTTAGCAGAAAACTCCCAATCAGAGCAACAAAAAGAAAAAAAAATAAACACATTAAAAAATGAGTATAGTTTAAGGGAACTTTGGGACAACATGAAGTAGAACAACATCTGTACCATAGGGATATCAATAAGAGAAGAGAAAGAGCAAGGGATTGAGAATCTATTTGAAGAAAGAATGACTGAAACCTTCCCTAACCTAGTGAAGGAAATACACACAAAATTAGAAAGTGCAGAGAGTCCAAATCAAGATGAACTTGAATAAGTCAACACCAAGACACATCATAAGTAAAATGTCAAAGGTTAAAGACAGAGAGAATCTTAAAAGCAGCAAGTAAAAAACAGTTAGCTACCTGCAAGTAAGCCCCCAAAAGACTGTTTGCTGATTTCTTAGCAGAAACATTTCAAGCCAGAAGGGATTGGCACAGATTATTCAAAATGATGAAAAGCAAGGACCTGAAACAAAGATTAATTTGCCCTGCAAGACTATCTTTTAAAATTGAAGAAGAAATAAAGCACTTTCCAAAGTACAAAAAGCTAAAAGAGTTTGTTACAATGAAACCAGTATTACAAAAAATGTTAAAGGGTCTTCTTTAAGAAGAAGAAAGAAGGAAAATAAAGGGGAGCATAGTTATAAAGAATAAAATGAAAATAAAAAGTACTTATCAATAATGACTTCAAAAGTAAATGCTTTAAATGCACCAATCAAAAGACATAGGGTAGCTGAATAGATAAGAGAACAAGCCCCATATATATGTTGTCTACAAGAGATCCACCTCAGAACAAAAGACACACACAGGATGAAAATGAAGGGATGGAAAAAAATTTTCCAAGCAAATAGAAATGAAGAAAAAAGCTGGTGTAGCAATACTCATATCTGACAAGATAGACTTCAAAACGAGGGCCATAATAAGAGACAGAGAAGATCACTACATAATATTAAAAGGATCAATTCAACAAGAGGATATAACCCTAGTAAACATATATGCACCAAATACGGGAGCACCAAAATATATTCAAAAACTTCTGGAGGACTTCAAGGGAGAGATCAATAGCAATACAATTATAGTGGGTTACTAACACCCCATTGACACCACTGCATAGATCTTCTAGACAAAAAAATTAACGGGGACACACAGTCCTTAAATGACCAACTAGATCAGCTGGACTTAATTGATATTTACAGAACATTTCACCCCAAAGCTGCAGAATATACATTCTTCTCAAGTGCACATGGGACATTCTCAAAGATAAACCACATGTTATGACACAAAGTAAGTCTCTACAAATTCAAGAAGATTGAAATCATATCAAGCATCTTCTCAGATCACAATGGCATGAAAGTAGAAATCAATTACAACAAAAAGACACAAAAACAGTCAAACATATGGAGGCTAAATAGCATGTTATTAAATAACGAATTGGTGACCAAGGAGATTAAGGAAGAAATTAAAAACTTCCTGGAAACCAATGAAAATGAACACACAACAACACAAAATGTATGGGACACAGTGAAAGAAGTCCTGAGAGGGAAGTTCATAACACTACAGGCCTACCTCAAGAAACAAGAAAAATTCCTAATTGACTCTCTAACCCTAAAACTTAAAGGATTAGAACAAAAACAAAAAGAAAAACCCAGAGCAAGTAAAAGGAAAGAAATAGTAAAGGTCAGAGCAGAAATAAATGACACAGAGACTAAAAAAACAGTTCAAAAGATCAATGAAACAAAAGTGATGAAAAAGATATTTCATGCAAATGAAAATGTAAACAAAGTTAGGGTAGCAATACTTATATTAGACAAAATAGATTTTATTTTTTATTTTATTTTATTTATTTATTTTTAATGAACATGTTACATTTTATTTATTTATTTATTTATTTATTTATTTATTTATTTAATCCTCACCCAAGGACATTTTTGCATTTATCTTCAGATAGATCAGGAAGGAGAGAAGGAGGAAGACAGAGAGAGAAACATCGACGTGAGAGAGACACATCAACTGGTTGCCACCCACGCAACCCCAAACAGGGTCAGGGACAAACTGCAACCGAGGTACATGCCCTTAGCGGGAACCGAACCTGGGACTGTCCCATCCACAGTCCGACACTGTAACCACTAAGCCAAACTGGCCAGGGCTTATTTTATTTTTTCCAACACTATTTGATCCCTTCTAAGCCCTCTTCCATCTCCACCCAGCCCCTTCCCCCTCCACGATCGCCATATTGTTGTCTATATCCATGATTCAAAGGCTATAATAAGAGACAAAGAAGAACACTACATAATAATAAAAGGATCAGTCAAACAAGAGGATATAACCCTTATAAACATTAATGCACCCAACATAGGAGCACCTAAATGTATAAAATATATCTTGATGGACATAGAGAGAGAGATCAACAGTAATGCAGTCATAGTAGGGGATTTTAACACCCCATTGACATCAATGGATAGACCTTCCAGACAGAAAATCAACAAGAAAACAGTGGCCTTAAATGACACACTAGATCAGACAGATTTAATTGATATCTGCAGAGCATTTTACCCCAAAGCAGTAGAATACACATCATTTTCTTTTTTTTTTTAATCTTTACCTGAGGACATTTTTGCATTTATCTTCAGATATAGCGGGAGGGAGAGAGGAAGGAAGAGAGAGAGAGAGAAACATCGATGTGAGAGAGACACACCGAGTGGTTGCCACCCACACGACCCCAACCGGGGCCAGCGACAAACTGCAACTGAGGTACATGCCCTTAGTGGGAACCAAACCCGGGACTTTCTGCTTCACGGGCCGATGCTCTAACTGCTGAGCCAAATCAGCCAGGGCAGAATATACATTATTTTCAAGTGCACCTGGAACATTTTCTAGGATAGACCACATGTTAGGTCACAAAACAAGTTTCAATAACTTTAAGAAGACTGAAATCAAATCAAACATATTCTCTTTCCATAATGGTATAAAACTAGAAATCAATAAAAAAAAATGAAAAAACACAAACACATGGAGGTTAAATGACGTGTTACTAAAAATGAATAGGTTAACAGTGAGATCAAACAAGCCAAACAGAGAAAGACAAATATCATATGATCTCACTTATTTCTGGAATATAATGAACATAACAGTCTGAGGAACAGGGTAGTCCCGGAGACATGGAAGTGGGGTACAGACTGACAATTGCCAGAAGTGGGGGTGGGGGAGGGGAGCGATGAACACAGAACTTGTACGCATGTACTCATAACCAATGGACATGGACAACAAAAATGAGGACGGGGCAGGGAGGGAGGGGGAGGAGGGTGTCAATGGGGGAAAAAAGGAGAAACATCTGTAACAAAAGTAAATTAATAATAAAAAAAAACGAAAAAAAAAAAACAAACATTCAAAGAACTAACACCTATCCTTCTCAAACTTTTACAAAAAGAATTCAGGAAGAGGGAAGACTGCCAAGCCAATTTATGATGCCAGGATTATATTAATTCCAAAACCAGATAAAGATACTACAAAGAAAATAATTATAGACCAATATCCCTAATGAACATAGTTGTGAAAATCCTCAACAAAATATTAGCAAACTGAATCCAGCAATACATTAAAAAGATCATACGATCTCACTTATTTGTGGAATATAATGAACATAACAGCCTGAGGAACAGGGTAGACCCAGAGATGTGGAAGTAGGGTATAAACTGACACCCCTCAGAAGAGGGGGTGGGGGGGAGGGAAGAGATAAACCACAGAACTTATGCGCATGTATGCATAAGTGATGGACATGGACAACAAAGTTGGGGACAGGGTGGGGGGATGGGGAGGAGGGTGTCAATGGGGAAAAAAGGAGAAACATCTGTAACAAAAATAAATTAATAAAAATAATAATAAAAAAATAAATAAATTTATATAAATTTCAACTTAAAAAAATAAATAAAAAATAAAAAGATCATACACCATGTTGAAGTGTGATTTATCCCTGAGATTCAAGGTTGGTACAATATACGTAAATCAATTAACATAATACACCACATAAACAAAGTGAAGGATAAAAATAATACGATCATATCAATAGATGCAGAAAAAGCATTTGACAGAATCCAGCACCCATTTATGATAAAAACTGTCAGCAAAGTGGGAATGAGGCAGTATACCTCAACATAATAAAGGCCATATGTGACAAACACACAGCAAACATCATATTCAATGAGCAAAACCTAAAAGTATTTCAATGAATATCAGAAACAAAACAGGGATGTCTGCTTTCACCACTTTTTATTCAACATAGTATAGGAACTCTTAGCCACAGCAATGAGAGAAGAAGAAATAAAGGCTCCAAATTGTAAAAGAAGAAGTAAAACTGTCATTATTTGCAGATGACATGATACTGTATATAAAGAACTACAAAGATTCCACCAAAAGCACATACTGGAACTGACAAATGAATTTAGTAAAGGAGCAGATTACATAACAAACATCCAGAATTTACTTGCATTTTTATATATTAATGGTGAACTATCAAAAAGGGAAACTAAGAAAAAAATCCCACTTACATTGCATAAAAAGAAAAACACCTAGGAATGAATTTAACCAGGGAGGGAAACAACCTGTATTCAGAAAATTATAAGACATTGAAGAACGAAATTGAAAAAGACACAAATAATTGAAAGCATATACCGTATTCCTGGATAGAAAGAATTAAAACCATTAAAATGTCCATAAGACACAAAACAATCTATAGATACAATGCAATTCCTATTAAGACACTGATGACATATTTTACAGTACTAGAATAAATATTCTAAAAATTTCTATGGAACCACAGAAAAAGGTCCCAAAGGGCCACTACAATCTGGAGGGAAAAAGAATAAACTTAGAGGTATTACACAACCTGATATCAAATAATATTACAAGGCCATAGTAATCAAAACAAGATGGCACTTATATAAAAACAGACATATACATCAATGGAGCACAATGGCAAGCCCAGAGAAAAAACCCATACCTATATGGCCAATTAATATTTGACAAAGGAGGCAAGAGCATACAATGATGTTAAGACAATATGTTCAATAGACTGTGTTGGAAAAATAGGACAGATACATGCAAAAAAATACACTAACTTTTTATACCATATACAAAAATAAACTCAAAATGGATTAAAGACATAAATGTAAGACTTGATACCATAAATCCCTCCCCCCCAAAATCATAGGCAGTAAGTTCTCATATGTTTTTCTGATATATGTTTTTTCTGATATATCTCTTTGGGCAAGGGAACCAAAAGAAAAAATACACAAATGGGACTATATCAAACTAAAAAAAATTCTTGCAGAGCAAAGAAAACCATCAATAAAATGAAAAGACAACCCACTGAATGGGAGAACATATTCGCCAATCATACACCAGATAAGAGGTTCATATTCAAAATTTATAAAGAATTCATACAAATCAACCCCCCAAAAACAACTATCCAATTAAAACATGGTCAAAGGACCAAATTTGACACTTCTCAAAAGAGGACATTCAGATGGCCAATAAACATATGAAAAAATGTTCAAACTAAGTAATCATCAGAGAAATGCAAATAAAAATATAATAAGATATCACTTCACACCTGTCAGAATGGCTATAATCAATAAATCAACAAACAAGTGTTGAAGAGGATATGGATCAAAGGGAACCCTCATGCACTGTTGGTGGGAATGCAAATTGGTGCAGCCACTGTGGAAAATATTATGGAGTTCCCTCAACAAATTAAAAATAGAATTACCTTATTACCCAGCAATTAAACTTCTGGGTATATATTCGAAGGAACCCAAAACACTAATTTGAAATAATATATGCACTCATATTGTTCATTACAGTATTATTTATAATAGCTAAGCTATGGAAGCATCCCAAGTGCCCCTTAATAGATGAGTGGATAAAAATGCTGTGGTACATATATACAATGGAATATTACTTGGCCATAAAATAGAATGATATCTTACCATTTGCAACAGCATAGGTGGACTTAGAGGTTATTATGCTAAGTGAATAAGTCAGTTAGAGTAAAACAAACACCACAGGATTTCACTTATATGTGGAATCTAAAGAACAATATAAATGAACAACAAAAACAAAACAAACAAAAAAACAGACTCACAGATACAGAGAACAGACTGATAGTTTCCGGAGGGGAGGAAGGTTGGGTTAGAGAAGTACCTATTGGAAGCTAGAAAATAATCACGAGGATGTAAATTATAGCATTGGAAATATAGTCAATATTATTGTAATAACTATGTATGGTGCATGCTGATTACTGGAAATATCAGTGGGAACTCTTTGTAAAGTATACAATTGGCTAACCACTCTGCTGTACATCTGAAACTAATACAAAATAATATTAAATGTAAACTGTAATTTAAACATTTTTAAATTAAAAAATACATTTTAAAAGTAAAACAAAAGAGAAAGCAGTGTTATATGAACTCTCAGTAAATGCTGCTATAGATATGAATCAAAGAGAAAACATGAAGAAAGTATATATGGGTAAAACTAAGTTGTGTCTAAGAGGTGCCAAAATATTTGAATAAAGAAATGAAAAAATACAGTAGATTATCTAGCTGATATTTGACATCATGAAACTGAATATTTCTAAGAGATTTAATACACATTTATTCATCCTCACTGAATACCTGTGGACTTTACAATATTCAATTCAGCTAGTATAGTGATTGTGTATATTTAAGGTACAAGGTTCCATGTAGGGAAAATCCTTGAAGTCTCCCCCTACCACATGGCATTGTTCCCCTTAAAATAATTGGTTTGTAATCAAAACATAAAATTTTCTAGCCAAAATATTCTACCTTACTTGTCATTTTGACCACATGGGCCACAATGGAGATATAGATGCCAAATGGAATAGTTGATCCCTGAAATATCTTATGATATTAGCATGAATTTATTCTTACAAATATGTATTACAACTGATCAGTTAGTCTGAATTATTGGGCAGGGATGATGAAAGAAATTAATTATTAAAGATTAACTTAATAAATCACATCATCTCTTACAGAGAGAGTTAATAAATCACATACTCAAGACTCAAAACAAATTATATATATATAGTTGGGACATAATTATGCTCAGAACAGGTCCCAATTTCTCATTTTGAAGATATGTCTTAATGAGCATTTATAAATCAGGGTTTAATGGGCTACTGTAATGGTTGAGTAAATACACTACTTTGATTATGAGCATGGGTATGTACTCATCAAACAGCATTTCTCTACTGGGAAAACATAAAAGTCCATTAAAACACACTCATATCATTTGTTTACAAAATAGTAACAATAAAATCCAAATTAAAGATTCCTCAAAAATTTTGATGTTACAGACCACTCTGCCCTTCTTCTAATAATATAAAAATAAAACAAAATTATAAACTCATCTACTTTGAGGTAAGACTGTGATCTCAAGATAACAAAAGCTCTAACCTTCACTATTTAAATGTAATAACACTAAGAATTAAACCTACCTTTTTAAAATAATGACTTATAGTTGGACTTCTTTTTTAAAAAATATGTTTTTATTGATTTTTTAGAGAGAGAGGAAGGGAGAGAGTGATAGAAACATTGATGTAAGAGAGAAACATTGATCGGCTGCCTCCTGCATGCCCCCTACTGGGAATCGAGCCTGCAACCCTAGGATATGCCCTGACCGGGAATTGAAACTGGAACTGTCAGTCCATGGGAGGATGCTCAATCCACTGAACCACACCAGTCCGGCTGGACTTCTTTTTATCTTGGCTTACTCAAGACATTCCACATATATGTTTCAAGGCTTACAGTAGTTTGTGGGTGAGGATTTTATGTATAAGGAGTGACATGCCATGATTTCTTATTGGCATTGATTGGAAATATCAATTTGTTCTCTTGAAAAAAATTAAATCATCCTTGAATGTTCAAAGAAACAAGGCTCAAAGCAATGGTTTATTGATATTAAAGATTCATAAGATTTTCAATGAGCATAAATGGAAAGCATAAGAAAATTATAGACCACATTCTAAATTTCTATCCTTTGAAATCACCTTTGAGAATGGTACTACAATTGTCCAAAATATGTGGGACAGGTGTACCATGAGTATTAAAAAGAGTATCTCCATAGCTTTAATCAATTTTGTCAATGATTTGCTTGTTTTTTTTTTTTTTATGTCAAGAATGGCTAAGGGAAATCCATACTGTTTTCCATAGTGATTGTACCAGTTTACATTCCCACCAGTAGTGAATGAGAGTTCCTTTTTCTCCACAACCTCTCCAACACTTATTACTTATCTTGTTGAAAATAGCCATTCTAACAAGTGTAAGGTGGTATCTCATTGTATTATAGTTTTTTTTCTTATTTTTTATTGAATTTACCGTGGTGACATTGGTTAATAAAAGTATAGAGGTTACATGTGTACAATTCTATAATACATCATGTGTATATTGTATTGTGTGTTCTCATGTGTGGAATCTAATGAACAAAATAAAATAAACTAACAAACAAGATAGGAATAGACTCATAGATGAAGAACAGACTGACAGCTGTCAGAGGGGTGGGTTACAGGACTGGGTAAAAAAGGTGAAGATATTAAGAAAAAAAGCCCTCATAGTCACAAACAACAGCATGTTGATTAACAGAGGAGAAGGGAGGGTAGAAGAAAGTATAGGGAGGATAAATGGTGATGAAAGGAGTCTCCTAGTTTTGATTTGCATTTCCCTAATAGCTAGTGCAGTTGAGTATCTTTTCATACATCTGATGGCCATTTGTATGTCTTCGTGGGAGAAGTGTCTATTCAGGTCCTCTGCTCATTTTTAATTGGATTGTTCATTTGGTATTGAGATTAAAAGTGTATGAGTTCTTTATATATTTTGGATATTAATTCCTTGTAGAAGCTGTTATTTGCAAATATATTGTCCCATTCAGTTGTTTGTTTTTTGTTTTGTTGGCATTTATTTTGCTGTGCAGAAGCTTTTTAATTTGATATAGTCCCACTCATTCTTTTTGCCTTTTCTTTTTTCCAATTTATTTTTTATTGTTGACAGTATTATAGATGTCCCACATTTCCCCCACTTTGCCCCCCACCATGCAGCCCCCAATACACCACAGGCCTTCCCCACACTACTGTCTGTGTCCAAGGGCTATTCATATAAGTTTTTTGGTTAATCTCTTCTTGTCACCCCAAGCCCCTCCCCTCTGAGATTGGTCAGTCTGTTCTATGCATCCATGCCTCCGGATCTATTTTGTTTGTCAGTTTATTTTGTTCATTAGATTACAAATATAAGTGAGATCATGTCATATTTGTCTTTCTCTGATTGTCTTATTTTGCTTAGCATAATAATATCTTTCTTCCCTTGTCTTTGAGGTCAAATTCCTAAAATCTACTCTGAGACCAAAGTACATAAATTTTGTAGCTATATTTTCTTCTATGTAATTTATTGTTTCGGATCTTATATTTAGGTTTTTGATCCATTTAGAGATAATTTTTGTATATGGGGACAAACTGTAATCTAGTTTTGTTCTTTTCCATGTGGCTTTCTAATTTTCCCAGCCCTATTTATTGAAGAGGCTTTCTTTTCTCCATTGTAGGCTTTTGGATCCTGGAAGAGGCACTATGGAAAAGTGTATGAAGGTTCCTCAAAAAATTAAGAATGGAGTTACCATATGACCCAGCAACCCCTCCTCTGGGTATCAACTTGAAAATTTTAACATTTTTTTGAAAAGATATATGCAACCCTATGTTCATTGCAGCATTATTTTCAGTGGCCAAAATATGTAAACAACTGAAGTATCTTTTGATAGAAGATTGAATAAAGAAGATGTGGTACACATATACTATGGAATACTACTCAGCCATAAGAGAAGGTGAAATACTACCATTTACGACAACATGGATAGACCTTGAGAATATCATGCCAAGCAAAATAAATCAGACAGAAAAAGTCAAATATCATATGATTTCACTCATATGTGGGATATAAAATTGAAAGCAACAAATGAACAAACAAGAAAAACAAACAAACAAAAACTCATAGACACAGACAACAGTATGGTGGTTACCAGAGGGAAAGGGAAGGGTGGGTAGTAAAGGGTCAAGGGGATCAAATATAAATATGTTTTTAAATTGGTTTTTAGGGAGAGAGAAAGGGAGAGAGAGAGATAGAAACATCAATGTGAGAGAGAAACATCAATTGGCTGCCTCTTGCACACCTCCTACTGGGGATTGGGCAGGCAATCCAGGCATGTGCCTTGACCAAGAATTGAACTAGGACCTCTCAATCCATTGGTCAGGACAATGCTCAATCCACTGAGCCACACTGGCCAGGCAAGGAAATCAAATATATGGTGACCAAAGATGATTTGACTTTGGGTGGTGGGCACACAATGCAATATACAAACCGTGTATCATAGAAATGTATAATAAAAACCTATATAATCTTATTAACAAATATCACTCCAATAAATTTAATAAAAAAAGAATGGCTAAAAATTATCTATATCTAAATTTGCATTTTCTATGGGAAAATAAAATTGATTTTTTATTTGTTTCTTAGTAAGGTAAAGAGCTTTGACAATTGGTTTTTCTATTGACCAACTAATATCTTCTTGTAAAATGGTTTATTTGGAAATACGTTCAAACATACAGGAACATTACAAAAATAAAACTATTTTAAAGAACACCCATATATCCTTTACCCAGATTCATCTACTGTTAATATTTTCTCCCATTTAATCTCTTTCTTGATAGATAAAAAGTTTTCTAAACTATTTGAGGGTAGGGTGCATTAGTCATAACCCTTTAACTGTAAATGTTTCTTCATGTATCCCCTAAGAATAGGGATATTCTCTTATATAATCACAAATTTATGCCTTTTAATTGAATTTGAACAATAGGAGACAGCTTACCATCAGTAGTTTCATCATTTCCAAAATGCTGTCTGTAGAAGAGCATCAATTCAATGTTATAGCATTTGTAGATAACCACGAGCAATACAAAGAGGAGGAGGATTGCTCCCATGCCTCCTGCAAGCTCAATTTTGTAGATTAAATCTGGAAGAAACATAATAAACAGGGAAAGGTAATGAAATCAGTAATGCTTGAGATAATCTCATAATTCTAGTCTGTAAGATGTACAACTCATTGTTTTTCGTTTCAGAAGATTCTTGCTTAATGCAGTAAGTAGCTTTATTCTTAGTATATTTGTAAAAACCAAATATTTGTAAAATTTACTCTCTTCTAGAGACTCTTGAAAGTGATAAGTCTATATGCAAAGGAATAGTCACTCCCAATTTGCTTTAAACATGTGTGGATCTTACATATATACTTTTGATTTAGGTGTGTTTCAAGAAACTATTAGAGCTGCCTTTTTTTCTGGATCCAGAGCCAAGATTTAGTTGTTTCTGATAAATTATTTTACTAGTTTAGAAAAATTACAGTCTGGTACTTTTCAGACCACAGAGCTTATTCTCTTACAGAACAGCATTATAAAATTATTCTTGGAATCAAATAAAATCTAATGAGCTTGCAGAATTAACTGTTTAATTTAACCTTAGGAGAACATAATCCAATAAAGGTAAGCAGGGGAAATAGGAAGTCAGAGGAGAATTAAGAATGTAAATTCAGCAATGTCCAGAAGAGAAATGCTGCATCCAAAAGACACTAGACTACAGACATATTTTCCATGTTCATGGGTCTCAACATAATACAGATAAAATTGACTAAAAGGTTAGCTAACCTCCCCTTAATCTAATTGCATAATTACCAAGTGACTCTTTTATTACTAATTCAGCTTACCATATAACTAGAAACTGGAAAAGGGAGTGGTATTCTAGTTTCATTATCAGTTGCTTATGAGTTTAGTTGTCATCAACCAGCCTCCCTGGATGGATCAGTTCTCGGGAACTGTCAAAATCAAATTTATGACCATGGTTGACTGCTATTCTTTAAGGTCTCTTGACAACTATATCATCAACCTTCCCCTGGGACTGTCACTTGTTTCTATATAGGCTTATTACTTAAGAGAAATTAATCATGTTCAATATAACAATTAAGATTAAGAAGAAAAAAGATAAACATATAGTATACACTACAGGTAATATATATTAGAAATTAAAAAAATTTTTACAAGTACTCTACTATCTATCCTTTAAGCAATCCTGGAGGGCAAGAATTGTTGGTCTAAATTTATAGGTGAAGAATCGAATACTCAGTAGTTTAATTCACTTACCCAAAGTCACATACTTAAGAACTGGCCAATATGGGCCTTTAGCCCAGATAGCCTAACTTTAAATTCAAGATTCATTTTATTATACACAGCTTTATCAACTTCATCTTGTAAAGTGACAACAGAAATTGTTCTTCCTGTTCCTCCATGTTGTTAATGTTTCTCAAGAACACATGACTTACAGTGAATTTTGGCTCCTCTGCCCTTTTAATTTTAAAGAAAGAAGCTAAACTTCAATTCACCAGGTAGAATCACAGACTGAGTAGACTTTAGGCACTTCACTATAGGGTACTGAAGAATCCTATAGCTGTACCACAGAAGAAGAAGGGGCTTCCTAGTATTCAGAATGTGAAGGAAAGTTTTAGGTTTTATGGAGATATAGGGAATTTGGTCTTAGAAAAGAGATGGAATGAGAGAAGAGATGTTGGTGAGCAGAGATAGCATGGGAAGTCAAGAGAGTCACTGAGTGGAAATGTAAGAAACATAAATAAATGTCACTCTTTTTGTGTAAAGAGAGGAGTGAAAGGTAAAAAAAAGGAAGAGAGTGAAGTTGCTGTGAGAAACAAAATATGTTAATAAGAAACATTATGAAAGCACACATAATGAGTAGGGATAGGAAACTGGAATTTATCTCTCTCCTGCCTGCTGTGAAATGTGGCTATTTTAAAAATTAAGCCACAAAACTTCAGGTAAAAAAAAATCCACACATTAGCTTTGCCTCCTGTCCTCTCTATAGAAAGTGGTTCCCTGGAACCACTGCCTGCCTCTATGTGGGTGGTATCACAAGCTTGCTTATAAAACCTCTGTGGGCTGCAATATCACCATCTTTGCTTGTATCCGCACCATGTTACATCAGTTATGCATTCTTAACAGCCAGTGTTAAGTTGACAAAGCAATAGGATTCTATTTTTGTTGTTACCCTAAGAACTGACTTTTCTTTTATCTTAGAGCATTGATTGACTTGATTCAAAATGTTTTCCTGCTATAAAACGTTCATTTTATATTTTAAAATCTTTGGACTCTCTCTTTGCCTTTGTTTTTGTGTCTCTCTAGCCAGAACAGCTTTCAACTGTTTTCAAAGTCACTGAATGGGATTTTTTCAGCAATTTCTACATTATTTACGGAGTAAAGTTGCTATTGGGTAGTTGAGAAACTTTGGCAGAAGGAACAATTTGTGCTCCCAAGTAGCAAATACATTTTTCAGCAGTAAATTTATGAAATAAAACCATGGTGTGAAAATTACCTTTGTGGTTTTGGGGTCCATTCTACAACAATGTCTTTGAAAGATATTACCTAATGATTGCTATTTATTTTGAAAACTGTGGACCTAGTTCCTGAGACTCAACCAGTATTCTTTGATTCAGCACAGGCAGTCATATTAAAAGGGAAATATGTATCCTATATTGAGAGGGCATAATTGCCATCACCCAGATGACATCTGGCTTTTCTTTTGTCTTTTGTTTTCAACTGCCATTATCCATCTCAGGAAGGTCTATACTTCTAGGGATATTTTCTGAATAAGAAAGTGAAAGCCATTTTATTTGCACTGTGTCTTTTACACACTTCACAAGAACAGTTTTAGCCAAAAAAGCAAATATTTATAGCATTGTAAGTTTTTCTAGGCACCCAAAGTACAAGCGTAGTTCTTTTTAACCTTCTTAGTTTGAATCTAACTTTTTTTTTCACTTTGACCACAAAGATCAGACATTATAGACTGGGACAAATAGCAGCTAAAGCTAAGAGACAGGAGAAAGGGAAGGTTAGAAATGTTTTGAACTTGCTCATAAGTTGGGAATCAGGTTAGGAGATTCCACCTGGAGGTTTCTTAGAGCAGTTGGGGTTTCAAGCTGGAGCAGTAGCATTGGGAATGAAAACAGAGAGGGGCTAAAGAAAGGGGGGAGACAGAGAGAGAGAGAGAGAGAGAGAGAGAGAGAGAGAGAGAGAGAGAGAGAGAGAGATTGATTCAGTGTTCAGTGATATGCTTAACTTTGTTGGAAAGAGAGTGTGCACAGACAAGGAATAATTATAAGAAATTCTTTAACATAAATTCAGAGTCTTGATTCACCAAAAAAAAAAAAAATTAGAAGGAACATCTTACTGAAATTTTAGTTGTACTTATTGTCAAATAGTTCATCAGAGAGTGAGGAAGTGGTAGTACAGGTAGAAGATGCATAGGTAAGATATCTTCCTCGGAGAAAGCCTGACCCTGTTAATTGGATATATTAGACATGAGTTTTCATTTCGAAAAAAACCTTTTCAGTTTATGAAAGGATTTATCAAATGTTTCTTCTTCATAATGATAATTTGGGGCATTTTAAATATTTGACTTAGAGCTCATCAGGAAGTTATTACTCTGTAAACAAATAATACTCATATTCTAGGTGGAAACACTGCAGTCACCAAGGCTAGGCTATGATGTGATAAACCCTGAAATGTTCATCTCTAAAGGAACTATCTGAAGTTTTACAAGACCAGCCAGATCTTTGTCTGATTGAAAATGTTGGAGCATAGCCATAATGATTTTTTTTTTCTGGAGCTCCACCATATTTTAGAGAGCCCCTGAGGAAAATGAAGTAAGGGAAGATGAATTTCATTTTTCTACAAAGCACAGTGAAAAAAACTTTAACTGCTACCTAAAACAGAGAGTGAAAACTGGTATATTGTGAGCAAAAAAGGTAGAGAATAATATTTAAAAATCAAATAATTTTATATCCAGTCATTAACCAGAATGGGTTCTGAGTGTCTATTAGTTGTCAGACACTGCCCAAGTTGCTGAGGATACAAAAGTGCAGCAGACCTTGGCTTAGAGGAACGCTTAGGTTAAAATAAAACTGAGATGGACAGGAATAAAATTATTCTTGCTGCAAGATATCTGGATCTGATCAATGTGTGTCCTTCATGTAGGTGGACTAAGTGGTTGCCTAGTTCATAGGATTACTTATCTAAATTTTGTATAATAATGAACCCTGTTTGAACATGGTATATTTCACACCATATCATTATCATTTTAATCTCAAAGTAACTCTACAAGTTAGATATTATTACCCCTATTTCACAGATGTATAAACAAAGGTTTAGGATGTCTAATCAGACAAGTTAGTCCTACTGAACCAGTTAGCTGAATCAATGGCTGAAGTAGGATCTTGTCAACTAGGGTCTTCTAACTTTACTTTCGATATTAGACTCCTTTATACTTAAATGTTCCATTATTTTAAGATGGAACCAATTCCAACAGAATAAGAAATGTTACTGGAGAGATAAAAGCATTATTTCAGAATAATATTTTCCTACTTCTCCCAGAGCTACAGGTCAAAGCCAAGTATTGGAGCTGGCTGGAAAAGAAAAATTCCACCTTGGCAAAGAGGTACAAATAGTGACCTCGTTGATTGACTCTGTTTTATTGCTTTATAGCCTAGACAACAAGAACACTGATTGAGAACATTTGTTCTGTTACATTGACAAAACCTTTGCCAGAGGCACACATACAGAACCGATTTAGCCTTTTGCAGTAATCAAGTGTTATGGCAGAGTAAGAGCAATCTCAGAAGCTGCTCCAGCTGCTGGGATTAATGTTCCTATGTCTGCTTTTATCTCCTTTATTTGTAAATTTACAGTTTATTCTCTTTGCGTATTAATACAATTTCCACCCCATCTGGAATAAACTCTAGAATGGATCTCCATAAATGCCAAATTGTTTAAAAATATATGCACCTGTTAAAGGCATCTTAAGATTGGGTCATATCATTAAATATTGTTTATAATCTTTCTATAACAATTATAAAAATATTATATGACACTATTTATTATTTTTATTTATATTTTAGTCAGGGAATAAAAAGTGTCTTTGTTTCCCATCCAGTAATGAAAATCCTAGTATTTCACAAGATGGTAAAATATAGAGTTAATTTTGAATGACAATAGCTATTACATTTTAAGTAACACTTATAACCAGGGTACATTTTATCTTACTGGATTTAACACATAATAATATTTCATTTCATTTATCCACTTCCTAATCGTATAGATCATAGTCATTTTGTGCTAATGTCCACAACAAGAGAGAGATATAACATTTAATAGAAGTTTATGCTAAATGATAACATAAGACCAGGAAACAAATCTACTTCAGTAGCTATTTAGTAGGTTAAAAAAAGAACCCATAATAATAATTATAAAACAAAATACCCTTTTTACGCAGCAGAACACTGGCGTGTTTCCGTCCATTTCGGTTTTCCACATGGCAGGTATAATTTGCCAGGTCAGCTTCCACCACTGAATCAAAGATGAGTGCCAACTCAACCTCTTTTTCTCCAAGATGCTCTTTGAGTAGCCTGAAATAAAGACAATATTATTGGATAATTTAGTCTGATTTGGAGAGAGAGAGCAATCATAAGAAGAAATATTAATATAAGATATTAACATGCCACTAGGCTTTGATAAATGAAGTCAACATAATTTGTGTGGCAAAAAAGAGGAAATATTGGGCTCCATATTCTACACTGAACTTATACAAACAAACTGGCCCTGGCCAGTGTGGCCCAGTTGGTTGAGTGTCACCCCGTGCAGCAGGGAGTTGCTGGTTCGATTCCCTATCATGTCAAGGCAAGTGCCCAGGTTACTGGCTAGATTCCTGGGGGAAGGCAGCCAATCGATATTACTCTCTCGCATAGATGTTTTTCTCACCCTCTCTCTTGCTATCTCTCTCTAAAAATCAATTAAAAAATTTAAAAGTCCAAAAATTGGATTTTTGCAGTATGGCATGAAAGAAAAAAATCTGCAGGAAGATAGGGTTTGTGTTGGACATTAGAGTTTTGAAAACAGGGAGTGAGAGGGGAAAGACAGGGGCTTTGAAACTGGTTGCCTCATAATAAGTAAACTGAGGATGTTAGTAGCTTTCTATCTCCAAATCTCATTGAGAAGCCTGTTCTCTGTTTTTCTCCTGCCTTTTTGTTCAGTGCAGGCACATACCCTATGCCCTATCTCCACAATGGTGCTAGCTCGCAACCAGGGCCCTGTTTTTTGCAGCTACTGCTCTCCCTTTGCCTTTTTATTTCCCTCCCTCACAGGAGAAACCTGTCTCATGTTATATTTTCTCACAGTCCTGCTTTTTTCTTTCTCAAGTGAAGTTGCAAAGGTCTTGAATGACCAAGAACAGGTGTTCTCAGAAGAGCTGAGTTGCCAGGAACCTTTCCTGAGGAGTGTGTCTCCTGTTTCTTTAGAAAATTATTCTCTACACAACAACCAGCTGCTTACTGAGTGAAGTTAAAGTGGGTACCCTGCTGCTTTTTATTTTCTGTCTCATGCTCCTTTTGACCAAAGAAAGGGAAAACGGGAGTTTAGTTAATGGTGGGAATCCCGCCGTTAATTTCTGAGGTGAAGTTCTCAGATACATGTATTTGTAAAATGTAAAATTAGGGCCTAGATGTAATTCTCACCTCTTTTTTGAAAACCTGCTAATGAATGCAGACAAGAACTCTCTGATTTATTGGCATTTAGCACAAAGTTGGAAAAGACAACTGTGCTCAGAGAAAACTGGGTTCTAAGTACAGATCTTCCACTTACAAGCTTAAGCTGAATTCTTACAAAGTCATTTATTTAGTGGCACCTTAATTTTACTAATCGTTAAGCTGGGAAAAAATGCCTACCATATTCACCTTAACTTTGTTTTGAAGGTAAAATGTGTTAACGTGATTTAAAAGTAAATAGCAGCCCTGGCTGGTGTTGCTCAGCGGTTAGAGCGTCGGCCCATGGACCAAAGTGTCTCGGGTTTGATTCTGGTCAAGGGCACTTACCTCGGTTGTGGTTCGGTCCCCGGCCCTGGTCGGAGTTGTGCGGGAGGCAATCAATGTGTCTCCATCACATTTATGCTTCTCTCTCTCTCCCCTCTCCCACTATATCTGAAGGTAAATAGAAAAATATCCTCGGGTGAGGATTATTTAAAAAAAAAAAAGTTACACTATACAAATGCAAAGGAATATTATTTTTTAAATTTTTATTTTTTGATTTTATAGAGTGAGAGAGAGAGAGAGAGAGAGAGAGAGAGAGAGAGAGACTTGTTGTTCCACCTATTTATGCATTCATTGGTTGATTTTTGTATGTGCCCTGACTGGGGATCAAACCTGCAAAATTGGCTTATCAGGGTGATATTCTAACAACTGAGCTACCCAGCCAGGTTTTGCAAAGGAATATTATTAGACATCAACATTTCATTATTCAAAGGTAGATTGTTTACATTTTGGCTCCTCCAGTAATATTTTTATTTACATTTATTGATACTTATAATTAGCTTGAGTTAATCTCTTTTGACTGGCTTTCGAGGGAAGAAAGGTCTTCCCTGAGTTAGGAGAAGACAGTTTCTAGAATTTTAGAGTCTCCAACATGAAATCTGAAATGCAGATTATATTCCAAATAGACATGCTTTTAAATTTAACCCCGTTTCTGTTCTCTTCCAATAATATACATATCTAAGAGTTGATAATACTGGCATTGGTAACTTAAGTAAGTCTTCTCCTGCCCTTTACAGTTATGTGTATCACTGAATCAGACAAGTATGAGAATTTTCTTAACCACATTTTATTGGTAATCTTTCTATTATTTTTTCTCTTCCTGGTTAAATTAGTTTTCCTTTCTTTCTCTTCTCCCAACATATACTTAACCAAGAAAAAAAGGGAATTTAATGTCTTCACAGTTTATGTTGAATTTTACTCTCTACATTTTCTCCCTGCTATGGATAAAATCTTACTACACTCAAGTCTTTTAGTTTTGTGTAACCTGTTGGGGAAGAATCCCCTTTAGTGCAGAAGCTACTTAAGCACCCTGTATTAAGTTTGATTTAAAGCTTCGCTTATAATGCAGCCACAGCCTCTGCCAGGCATGAGACAGAAAGCTGATCCTGTCCCTCCAGACCAGTCCCTTGCCTCTTCGTGTCTAATACAGTGTCCAAAAACAGCTCTTTACAGGCTGCAGAAAGAATCTGGAGAGAGGATTTGAAAAATGATCCTTTGTCTGTCTATTAATATAAATGAGCTGTTTTAATTATCAGCTCTTGAAAATCTAGGAATGACTTGCTTTTGGGGAATTAAAGAGCAAGTTAGTGTTTATGTCTACAAAGCACTCTACAAGGCAGTCACCATTTCATAGCAAATATTGATCTATAACAACCTATCAATGATTATTTGTCAATCCCCTAATAAGTGCGTAGCTCTGGACTAGATATTTGGTGTAAGAGAAATATAATCATTAATAGACCAGGTCCCTGCTTTCAATACAAATTAAAATTTAACAGTAAAACAGAATATACACAGTTAAAAATTATGGACAAAATAAGGAAAAGCAGGGTGGTACAGTCATGCTTGCAATGGGATTTCAAAGAAAGCAAAGACTATTATTGATTAAATTAGCTGTGAAAGGCATGAGAAGACATTGTCTAGACAAATGGAAGAAGGGAGAGTTTTCTGAGGGAATATAGAAGCAGGTCATTGCAGAATGTGTGAAAAAGACACACTGATGAGACTGGTTATGGAATGAAGGATACAAATTAGGGGATTTGGGACATACTTCAAATAACTTCAGAAATATATCATTCCAAAGATGAACATTAAAGGCATGTTATATGCAAAAAAACAACACAGATTAAAAAAAAAAAAAAAAGGGGGAAGGAATTCAGGTGACAGAAATCACTACCACCAAAAGTTTTATTTAGGTAAGACCTATTATTAAAGTAACATTGAAAAAGTTTGGAAGTTGTCAGTCCCATATTTTCAACAAGTAAAAAGGCAAACAAAATGAAAATAAACAAATCTTCTTAGATCCATCAGATAGTTGAGGTCACAGAGCAAATTACTGACTCCAAAACTTGAGATAGAAGCAAATACTGAGAATCGGAATATACTGGAGCAGAAACTCAGGAGCAGTAGCCATTAGCAGTAGAAACACTTAAACTATAATTGATGAGTCAATGTAGACACAGTGGCACTAACTGAAGAGTTAAAACCTCCATGGGATTGAATTTTAAAGGTACCCCACACTTTTGTGAGTTTTGCTTCCAGGGTCTCAGGGTGAAGAGCAGAGAAATGTTCCCTTTTGCTTCTGGCAGGGGAAGGGGAAGAGTAACGATCTTGAAATAAGTCCAGAGAACTCTGTTCTTCTTAACAGAGGCCTGCCTTTAAGGAAACTATTTTACCAGAGCCTAAAAGACTTCAGTTTTACTAAACCTAGTCTACCTAAGGGAAGAGAGATACCCAATTCCAGCCTCCTCAACCTTTCCTATCTCACTTAAAAAGGGGAAGAAAGCTGAAACGCACTTGTGAAGATCACAGCACAAAGGCACAAGCTCATTAAAAGACTGAGACTTTACCATAGAATAATAATATGCTTATAGCCACATCAATCAGGCTCTGTTATGATAACAAGGGCTTTCAAGCATAAAGAATTACAAATCTCAGACTCTGCCATCTCTAGGAAATCCCAAAAATCAATGGAAACATAAACAAGTACATTCTAGACAAGTTTAGCCTCTTACACCAGCAACTATAACAAACAGTAAGCACAGCCTAACTCATAGCCACACAAATATAAAATCTCACACTAATGGCCTATTTAGCTCTCAGTTCCTTTTACCTGATACATTATATGTTGCTTTCAACCAAAAAATAGAAGGCATGTTGAGAATCAAACAAACAAACAAACAAAAATCTCAAGAGACAAAGCAAGTATCAGAACCATATTCAGATATAGGAGAGATTTTGGAAGTATCAGACTGAGAATATGCAATAACTATGATTAATATCTTAAGGGCTCCAATGGAAAAAGTGAACAACATATATCAACATATGGATAATATCACCAGAGAGATGGAAACTCTAAGAAAGAATCAGAAGAAACTGTGAGAAATCAAAACACAATAACAGAAATAAAGAATGCTTTTCATGGGCTCATTAGTAGACTGGACATAGTTGAAAAATCAGTGATCTTGAAGATATGTCCATAGAAACTTCCTAAACTAAAATGCAAAAAGGAAAAAGTATGAAAAATGGGACAAAATATTGAACACTTGATGGAAAGTTACAAAAGGAGTATCATACATATAATGAAAATAGAAAAGGGAGAAGAAAAAGACAAAGAAACAATAGACATATGTGAAGCATTAATAGCTGAGAATTTTCCAAAGTTAATGACAGATATAAAATCACAGACACAGGAAGCTAAGAGAATACTAAACAGAATGAACATTAAAAATCTACCTTGATGTATCATATTCTAACTGCAAAAATATAAAAAGACAAAGAAAAAATCTTGAAAGAATCCAGAGGAAAAAATTTGCCTATAGAGGAAGAAGAATAAAAAATACATCCTATTTCTCTTTAGAATCCAAATATAAGCAAGAAGAAAGTAGAGTGAAATATTTAAAATATTGAAAGAAAACAATCACCAACCTAGAATACTGTATCCATCCAAATTAAAGTAGAATTATATACTTTCTATGAAAAAAAAAAAAAATGAGGGGATTTGTTGTCAGTAGACCTGTGTTGCAAGAAATGTTAAAAGACATTTTCAGAGAAAATGAAAATGATATAGGTCAGAAATTTTTATCTACATAATAGAAGAAAAAGTGTTAGAGAAGAAATATTTCTATTCATAATTTATCTAACAGGTAACAATTTGTTTACAATAATATCAGCAATAATAGAAGTTATAAGAAGTTCTGAGGATCTAATGTATAACATGGTGACTATAGTTAATAATATGGTATTGTATACTTAAAAGTTGGTGAGAGTGGATCTTCAGCATTCTCACCACATTTTAAAAGAATTAATTATGTTAACTATGTGAGGTGATGGATGTGTTAGTTATCTTGATCTTGGTAACAATGTTACAATGTACATGTATATCAAATCATGACATTATATACTTTAAATATACATAGTTATATTTTTTTAATTGTTCTACAATAAAGGTAAAAATGTGAGAAAACAATAGCATCAATATAGTTGTGATTATAGCTTATGAATAAGTAAAAAAGTAATGACAGCAAGGGTATAAAAGACAGAATGAAGGAATTGAGAATACTCAGCTTTAATGTCCCTGCACTAACTGTGAAGCAGTATAGTATTATTAGAATGTGGACTTATATTATTTGTAAATATATACTGCAAACTCTAGGGATACCCCTAAACTTTTAAAAGAACAATTAATATTGTGTGAGAGAAGAGAAAATATAAGCATATAAAATGCTTGACAAAAACTAGACAAAGGACAAAAAGAAAATTAAGAAAACAATTCCAGCCCTGGACAGTGTGGTTCAGCATTTAGAGCATTGGCCCACAGACCAAAGAGTTGCAGGTTCAATTCCCAGTCAAGGGCACATACCTCAGTTGCACATTCAATCCCTGGCCCCAGTCAAGGTCATGTGGGAGGCAACCAGTTGATGTGTCTCTTTCACATCGATGTCTCTCTCTCTCTCCCTCCCTCCTTCCCTTTCTCTATTGAAAAAATAATCAATGGAAAAATATTCTTAGGTGAAGAATAAAGAAAAAGAAAGAAAGAAAAAAAGAAAACAATTATATTCATGAGACCTGTAGTTCTTCCACTTGAATGAGATTAAGAATCACCTGGAGAGCTTGTTAAAACAGATTTCTGGGCACTGTCTCAGAGATTCTGATTCAGTAGGTGGGGGCCATGAGTTCAGACAGCATCTCCAAGCCATATCTGCAATCCTGGACCTGCTATTCCAACATATGCAGAAGTTCCAATTTGTGGGCACTTCTTGACATACTACAAAGGAGGGGATTCAAAAATGGCAACATATTAAGTGGAAGCTACACTGACCTCCTCCCAGGACCCAAATGGAATTACAACTAAACTATAGAAAAATCATCCTGAATAATCAACTGAAGACAAGCTGAAGAGAACCCTTATAACTGAAGATGTAAAGATGAACCCACATCGAGACAGATAGGAAGTGCAGAGGTGCAAGAGGGCTGGCTGAGATCCCACAGGCAGCAGTTGAAGTTCCAGAGGAATACCTCAGCTGTAAAGGGTCTCCCTGACAACTCTGGAGTCTAAACCCAAAACTGGGCTCCCCAGCCCAGAGTAAAAGAACCAGGAAAGGTGTCCACATAACATCTGGCTGGGAAAAGCACTGGGAGTTCTGTCGGGCAGGGAGAGTTTGCTAGAAACACAGGCACCCTCATAAAGGGACAACAGATTAAATTGCATTTGCAGCCACTCACCTTGGACTCCAGCAGAGGGAAGGCAGAGTGGACTAGAGCTGCATGAGGATAGTCTGGGATTGGTGGCTCTGGAGAGAGCACTGGGAAGGCAGCCAACAGCATCTGTTTGCCAAGTCATTCCCCCATGCTGCAGAAGCCATCTTTCTCAGGCAGAGCTTTCCCATCAAAGCAGATTTAGCCTGGAGGAAGCAATTCTCTCATTCATTGGAATCTCTCTTGCCCTGTTATGTGGAGTTTATGTCTGGCAGAGGACTACAACCTGAGGCTTATTTAGGGACTGAGACTAACTGTCAGCCTGCAGGCAGGGCAGATCTCTGGGCACTTTGAGACTTTATCTGACCTGCTCCTCTGCCCAGGCTAGTAAAAACATACCTTAGTGTTCAGCTCACCCAACCCCAATAGAGGGAGCCCCAAGCTGTGGATCACTGATACTTCAAAATAGGGTACACAGGGCCAGTCACAAACATTGTCTGACATTGGCCTGCATCAGAGACCTTCTGAAGAAGCCCTATACCAATAAACACAGTGGTCAGGTTCAGTCAACAACACAGCAGGTCCCAAAAAGCTTCAGAAGCAGTATATCCACAGGGAGATTTTGGCAGACCACAAACCATGCTGAGATGAGTTGCACTTCATGTGATAAGCACCTGCACACAAGCCTGTATGTGGTGTTGGGGGTAGAGCATCACTGTCAGCCAGCATGAGGATCGAGCCCATGTATGCACAGGCTAATAGCAATCAAAACTCCATTACAATAGGAGTGCCCACACAAAGCACACGAGAGACGTTATTAGAGCACACGGGTCTGGTGATCAGGAAGACTGCACCACTGGGTCCAACAGGTCACCTACTACAAGATCACCCTACCCAGACTGGAAATCATAGCAGATCTACCTAATACATCAAAACAAACATAAACAGGCAGCAAAAATGGGAAGACAATGACACAAATCCCAAATGAAAGAACAAGATAATTCTCCAGAAGAAGAGCTAAATGAAATGGAGATAAGCAATTTATCAGGTATAGAGTTCAGAGTAGTGATTATAAGGATGCTCAACAGCATGAAAAATGTTATAGAAACTACAAAAAACAACCAATCAGAAATGAAGAATGACATAGTAGAAATAAATAATACACTGGAAGGAATAAACATCAGATTAAAGGAAGCAGAGGATCAGATAAGCAAATTAGAAGATAGGGTAGGAAAAAAGTCACCCAATCAGAGAACCAAAAAGAAAAAACAGGACAGTTTAAGGGTAATGTGGGACAACATGAATGAAACAACATCCACATCATAAGAGTACCAGAAGAAGAATAAATTGTGCAAGGGTTAGAGAACCTATTTGAAGAAATAATGGCAGAAAATATCCCTAATTTGGTGAAGGGAAAAGTCACATAAGTTTGGGAAGCACAGAGAGTCCAAAGTAAGAAGAAACCAAAGAGGCCAACACCAAGACATATCATAATTCAAATGCCCACAATTAAAGACAATGAGAGAATATTAAAGGCAGCAAGAGAAAAACTACATGTTACCTACAAAGGAGCTCCCATGAGGATGACAGCTGATTTCTCAACAGAAACACTACAGGACAAAAGGGAATGGCATGAAGTATTCAAGGTAATAAAAACTAAGGATCTGAAACTAAGACTACTGTATCCAGCAAGGTTATTATTCACACTAGAAGGATAAATAAAGAGCTTCTCAGACAAAATAAATAATAAATAAATAAATAAATAAATAAATAAATAAATAAATGTATTACCACCAAACCAACATTGCAAGAAATGCTCAAGGGACTGTTGAAATCAGAAGAAGTATATATAGAGAAACACAGGCACAATGTATATACATGGCAATAAGTATGTACCTATCACTAATAACTTTAATACAAATGGATGAAATGCTTCAATCAAAAGACATAGGGTAGCTGAATGGATAAGAAAACATGACTCATATATATATGCTGTCTACAAGAGACTCACCTCAGAATAAAAGACTCACACAAGATGAAAGTGAAGGGATGGAAAAAAATTTCATGCGAATGGAAATGAAAAACAAAACAGCTAGGGTAGCAATACTCATATCTGATAAAATAGACTTCAAAATGAAGGCCATAACAAGAGACAAAGATGTCACTACATAATAATAAAAGGATCAAACTAACAAGAGGGTCTAACCCAGGTAAACATACATGCATCCAATATAGGAGCACCAAAATATGTTTTAAAAAACTTATGGAGGACTTTAAGGCAGATATCACAGCAATACAATCATAGTAGGGGACTTTGACACTAGCTAGATCTTCTAGAAAAAAATCAGCAAAGAAACACAGACCCTAAACAACACATTCAATCAGATAGATTGAATTGAATTGATGTTTACTGAACTTTTCATCCCAAAGTTGCAGAATATATATTCTTCTCAAGTACACATGGGACATTCTTAAAGATAGAACATGTGTTAGGACACAGACTAAGACTCTACAAGTTCAACAAGATTGAACTCATGTCAAGCATCTTCTCAGATCATAATGGCATGAAACTAGAAATTAATTACAATAAAAACACTCAAAAGCATTCAAACACATGGAGGCTAAATAGCAGGTTATGAAACAATGAATGGGTTACCAAGGAGATCAAGGAAGAAATAAAAAATTCATGGAAACAAATTAAATTGAACACACAACAACACAAAAGCTATGGGACACAGCAAAAGCAGTTCTGAAAGGGAAGTTCATGGCAATATAGGCCTACCTCAAGAAACAAGAAAAAATTCTAATAATCTATCTACTCCTACAACTTAAAGAATTAGGAGAACAGCAAGAAAAGCCCAGAGCAAGTAGAAGGAAGGAAATAATAAAGATCAGAGTGGAAATAAATGACATAGAGGCTAAAAATAAACAACATCAATGAAACCTAGAGCCTGTTTTTTCTAAAAAAAATTTTTTTCTTTATTGATTTTAGAGAGAGAGGAAGGGAGAGGGGGAGAGAGACAGAAACATCAATAAGAGAGAACATTGGTTGGCTGCCTCCTGCATGCCCCCCACTGGGGATTTGGCCTACAGTCTTGGCATGTGCCCTGACCAGGAATCAAACCAGTGACCTCCTGGTACATGGGTCGATGCTCAACCACTGAGCCACACCGGCTGGGCTAGAGCTTTTTTTTTTTTTATTAATTTATTTTTGTTACAGATGTTTCTCCTTTTCCCCCCATTGTCACCCTCCTCCCCCTCCCTCCCTGCCCTATCCCCAGTTTTGTTGTCCATGTCCATTGGTTATGAGTACATGCATACAAGTTCTGTGGTTCATCGCTCCCTTCCCCCACCCCCTCTTTTGGCAATTGTCAGTCTGTACCCTACTTCCACATCTCTGGGACTACCCTGTTCCTCAGACTGTTATGTTTATTATATTCCAGAAATAAGTGAGATCATATGATATTTGTCTTTCTCTGCTTGGCTGGTTTCACTTAGGATAATAGTTTCCAGGTCCTCCCATGTAGTCTCAAAGGATAAGAGATCTTTCTTTCTTACAGCTGCATAGTACTCCATTGTGTATATGTACTACAGCTTTTTTATCCATTCATCTACTGATGGACACTTGGGCTGTTTCCAGATCTTAGCTATTGTAAATAGCGCTGCTATGAACATGGGGGTACATATATTCTTTCTGTTTGCTGTTTCAGGCTTCTTAGGGTATATTCCTAGGAGTGGGATCACTGGGTCAATAGAGCTTGTTTTTTAAAAAGATAAACAATATTGATGAATAGTTAGCCAGACTCATCAAGAAACAAAAAGAGAGGACCCAAAAAATAAAATCAGAAATGAAAGAGGTGAAGTAGCAACTGACACCCCAGAAATGCAATGATTGTAAGAAAATACTATGAATAATTATATGCCAACAAATTGGACAATCTAAGTGAAATGGACAAATCCTAATGTCATACAATCTTTGAAAACTCAAACAGGAAGAGTCAGAAAATCTGAACAGACCAATAACAACTAAAGAGATTTAAGCAGTAATCAATAAACTCTCAGCAAACAAAAGCCCTGGTCCAAATGGTTACACGGGAGAAGTTTACTAAATATACAAAGAAGAACTAATACCTATTCTTCTCAAACTATTCCAAAAAATTCAAGAGGAAGGAAGACATCCAAGCTCCTTTTTATGAGGCCAGCATAATCTTAATTCTAAAACTAGACAAAGGCACTACAAAGAAAAAAATTACAGGCCAATAGCCCTGATGAACATAGATGCCAAAATCCTCAACAAAATATTAGCAGATTGGATCCAGCAATATATTAAAAAATTATTCCCCATCACCAAAGGGCATTTATCTCTGGGATGCAAGGCTGGTATAATATTTGCAAATCAATAAATGTGATAAACCACATAAACAAAATGAAAGATAAAAATCAAATAATCATATCAATAGATGCATAAAAAGCATTGGACAAAATCCAGCTTGCATTTTTTACAAAAACTCTCAGCGAAGTGGGAACAGAGGGATCATACCTCAACATAATAAAGGCCATACATGAGAAACATTCAACATCATACTCAATGGGCAAAAACTAAAAGATTTTCCCTTAGAAAAAATAACAAAACAGGGATGTCTGCTTTCACCACTCTTATTCAACATAGTACTGGAAGACTTAGCCACAGCAATCAGACAAGAAGAAAAAAATAAAAGGCATCTAAATTTGAAAGGAGGAAGTGAAATTGTCATTATTCTCAGATGACATGATATTGTACATAGAAAACCCTAAAGACTTCACCAAAAAAATACTAGGTTTAATCAATGAATTCAGCAAAGTAGTAGGATACAAAATTAACATCCAGAAATTGATGTCATTTTTATACACAAGTAATGAGCACTCAGAAAGAGAAATTGAAAGTATAATACCATTTAGCATTGCAACACTTAAAAATTAAGATACTTAGGAATAAACTTAACCAAGGAGGTAAAAGACCTGTTCTTAGAAAACTACAAGACATTGAAAAAAGAAATAGAGGCAGCTATTAAAAAGTGGAAGCATATACCATGTTCATGGATTGGAAGAATGAACATCATTAAAATGTCCATACTACCCAAAGCAATCTGTAGATTCAATGAAATCCCTATTAAAATATCAGCGGCATATTTCACACATCTAGAACAAATACTGCAAAAATCTATATGGAACCAAAAAAGATTTGGATTATCTGCACAAATCTTGAAAAAAAGAACAAATTTGGAGGAATCACAATATCTGATATCAGGTAATACTACAAAGCCATTGGAATCAAAACAGCCTGGTAGTGGCACAAAAACATGCATATAGATCAATGGAACAGAACAGCGAACCTAGAAACCAACCCAAGTCATTATGCACAATTAATATTTGACAAAGGAGGGATCATATAAAATAGAGTAAAAACAGTCTCTTTAAAAACTTTTAAAAATAATTTTTCTTTATTGATTTCAGAGAGAGAGGAAGGGAGACGGAGAGATAGAAACATCAATGAGAGAGAACACCAACCGGTTGCCTCCTGCACATCCCCCACTGGGGATCGGGCCCACAAACTGGGCATTTGCCTTGACCAGGAATCAAACCAATGACCTGCTGGTGCATGGGTTGATGCTCAATCACTGAGCCACACCATCTGGGCAAAACAATCTCTTTAATAAATGATGTTGTGAAAACTGGACAGCCAGATGCAAAAAAATGGAACTAGACCACCAACTTACACCATACACAAGAATAAACTCAAAATGGATAAAAGACTTAAATGTAAATTTTGAAACCATAAAAATCCCAGAAGAAAATGTAGGCAGCAAATCTCAAACATCTCACATAGAAGGGAAGTAGAGGAAAAAATAAACAAATGGGACTACATCAAACTTAAAAGCTCTGCAAAGCAAAAGAAACCAGCATCAAAATGAAAAGGGAACCTACTGTATGGGAAAACATATTTGCCAATGATACATCAGATAAAGGGTTAATTTCCAAAATATATAAAGTACTCATACAACTCAACAAAAGAAGACAAACAATCCCATTAAAAAATAGGCAGAGGACCTAAATAGACACTTCTCCAAAGAGGATATACAAATGGCCAAGAGAGATATGAAAAAATGCCTAAAGTCACTAATCTTTAGGTAAATACAGATATAAATGACTCTGAGGTATTACCTCGCATCGACAAATTAACAGACAACAAGTGCTGACAAGGGTGTGGAGAAAAGGGGACTCTAGTACACTGCTGGTGGGAATGCAGACTGGTGCAGCCACTATGGAAAACACTATGGTGTTTCCTGAGAAAATTAAAAGTGGAACTGACATTTAACCCTGTCATTCCACTTCTACGAATATATCCTAAGAATCCTGAAACACCTAATCAGAGAGAATGTATGCACCCCTATGTTCATACCAGTGCTACTTACAATAGCTAGGATCTGGAAACAGCCCAAGTGTCTACCAATAGATGAGTGGATAAAAACCTGTGGTATATTTACACAATTAAATACTATGCAGCTTTAAAAAAGAAATATCTCTTTGCCTTTGAGATGGCTTGAAAGGACCCGGAGAGTATTATACTAAGTGAAATAAGCCAGTCGAAGAAAGACAAGTATCACGTGATCTCATTTATTTGTGGAAGCTAATAAACAAAGTAAGTGAGAAACAAAATAGTTCCAGAGTCATGGAAGCAGGGAACAGACTACAAACCTCAGAGGGAAGGGGGAGGGAGGCAAGAAGAGATAAACCAAATAACTTATACGCATATATGCACAACCAATGGACACAGACAATAGTGTGGGGAAGGCAGGGGGAGGGGCTGGAGCAGGAAGTAGGGGGTCAATGGGGAACAAAACGTAGGGACATATGTAATACTTTCAACAATAAAGATAAATTAAATAAATAAATATAAAACAAACAAAATCTCTCTGTCAATTAATGTCTGGTGATCTTGGGAAAGTTCCTTAATTCCTGTGCCAACTTTTTCTCATTTGTAGAAATCTGTTTTATTGTGAGAATTAAATTACATATTAAAGGTGAAAATAACTATAAAGCTGTAAAATTTTAGGAATTATAGCTTGAAGTGTGGGCTATAGAAAGGCAAAGATCATATCCTTGTTTGTTTCCTTTTTGAAACAGAAGTTATTTTTTACCATTTAAATAGATCTTCATTTTGGAAAACTATAAAATGCAAAAAAATAGAGAGAAGAAAAATCTATATTTCTTCCACTTAAAGACAATATTTATTGTTAACATTTTGATGTAGTTCTATTTATTTTCCATGTGTTATATTATTTATATTATAGGAATGTAATTTGTATTGATCATGTCTTACTTTAATTTTTATACATTGTTGCACACAAACATTAAAATGTAATTCAAGTCATTATAAAAAAGATAATTCTATTCATAATAACAACAAAAATGATTTTAAAATTTAGGAATAAACTTAACCAAAGTGGTGAAAATGTGTACAGTGAAAATTAACAAAGAAAATTATAAAAAGAAACAATAAATAGAAAGACATCCTGCATTCTTAGATTGGAAGAATTAATGTTGTTAATTGATTAATCCAAAGTGATCTGCAGATTCAATATCATCCCTATCAAAATTCCTATGGCATTCTTTACAGAAATAGCAAAAAAATCTTAAAATTAATATAAAACCACAAAGGATCCCAAATATCCAAAGCAATCTTGAGCAAGAAAAACAAAGCTGGGGGTATCACACATCCTAATTTCAAATAATATTACAAAGCTACAATGATCAAAGCAGTATGGTTCTAATATAAAAACAGATATATAGACCAATGGAAAAGAATAGAGAGTCCAGAAATAAATCCATGCATTTATGGTCAACTGATTTTTAAAAAGTGTGCCAAGCCCGGCTGGTGTGGCTCAGTGGTTGAGCATTGACACATGCAACAAGAGGTCATCATTTTGATTCCCGGTCAGGGCACATGCCCAGGTTGTGGGCCCAATCCCCAGTGAGGGGCATGTAGGAGGCATGTGCTTTCTCATTGATGTTTCTATCTCTCTCTCCCTCTACCTTCCTCTCTCTTTAAAAATCAATAAAGAAAGGAAAAAAACAAAAACAAAAAAACCACAAAAAGTGTGCCAAGAATACACAAAGGCAAAATAATAGTCTCTTCAATAAATGATACTGGGAAAATGTATATCCACATGCCCAAAAAAGAAAGTAGGTTATTATATAACACCATATACAAAAATAATCCCCAAAAGTATTAAATACATAAATATAAGGTCTGATACCATAAAACTATTAAAAAAAAGTATAGGGAGAAACTTCTTGACATTTGTCTGGTCAGTGACTTTTTTTTTTTTTTTGCACATGATACAAAAACCATAGGCAACAAAAGGAACAAAAGTAATAAAAAGACAAGTAAGTTTGCATCAATGTAAAATTTGTATAAAGATAAATAAATGATCTCAGTTATATGTAAAATCCAATCAAGCAAACAAACAAAATACAAGGTGATAGATACAGAAAATAGATTGGTGGTTTCTAGAGGTGGGAATGGGCAAAACAGGTAAATGGAGTCAATATGTCATGGGGATTTAGTGTATAGATGTACAGTATGGTGACTATAGTTAATACTGTATTACATATTTAAAAGTTCTCACACAAGAACGATTTTTGTTGGTATGTTTACTGATAGATGTTAACTAGACTTGTGATGATCATTTAGCAATATGTACAAATGTTGAACCTTGTTGTACACTTGAAACTAATATAATATTGTAGTCAATGCTATACCTCAATAAAAATAAGAGTGAAAAGATAACCTTTGGAATGATAGAGAATTTTTGCAAACCATATATCTGATAAGAGGTTTATATCCAAAATTCATGAGGACCTCTTACTACTCAAAAGAAAAATAAAACAAAAAACCTGATTAAAAAATAGGTAAAGTATGTGAACAGACATTTATCCAAAGAAGACTTAAAAATGTCCAACGGGTATATGAAAAGGTGCTCAACTGCATTATCCTCAGGGACATGCAAATAAAAACCACAATGAGATATCATCTCACACCTATTAGAATGACTATTATCAGAAAAACAAAAGATAGCAATTGTTAGCCAGGATGGAGAAAAGAGAACCCTTTGCACTGTAGGTGTGGATGTAAATTGGTGCAGCCACTATGGAAAACAGTAGCAAGTTTCATTCAAAAATTAAAAATAGTACTACCATATTATCCAGCCAGTCCCATTTCTGAGTATGCATCCTAAGAAAATGAAATCAGGGTCTCAAATAGATATTTGCGCTCTCATGTTCATTTCAGCATTACTCATAAGAACAACCGATGTGTCCATCAATAGATGAATGGATACAGAAAATATGGTTTATGTTATACAATACAATATTATTCAGCCTTAAAAATGAAGGAAATCTTGCCATTTGAGACAACATAGAGGAACCTAGATAATACTATGCTAAGGGATAGAATTCAGAAAGATAATGAAAAATACTGTATGACATCACTTATGTGTGGGATCTAAAAAAAATGAACTAATAGTAATAGAGAGTAGAATGATAGTTGCCAGGAGCTAGAGGGTGGAGAAAATAGGGAGATATGGGTCAAAGGGCACATACTTTCAGTTATTAGATGAATAAGTTTTGAAGACGTAATATACAGCATGGTGACTATAGTTAATAATATTGTACTTTATACTTGAAATTTACTAGGAGATTAAATCTCAACTGTTCTCACCATACACACGCACACACACACACAAATGGCATTACATGTGGTGGTAGATATGTTAATTAGCTTGATTGTGGTAATCATTTCATAATGCATACATATACTAAAACATCACATTGAATACCATAAATATATACAATTGTATTTGTCAATCATAGCTCAATAAAGCTGGAAAACATTTTAATACAGCAAAATATAGAGGAAAGAAGTTTGATTTCCCCCAAAATAAAATAAAATAAAGAAAGCATCTAATTCCAATTTCATTCAGTGTAATTGTTTCCCTAAACCAAATTGAGTTCTCTTTTGATGTCCAGGTATTTTGCACAGTATGAGTAATCATTGTCCAGGAATGATAATTGAGAATATCAAGAATAGGAAACATGTGTTAGGAAAAAATAAAACCTCTTTAACAATCTTTCTTTTAGTGTCAGTGGCTTTTTTAAAGCCTGTTAAAGCTTAATAGTCAGAGACCAGGGTCAAGACTGTATGTAGACTGACAAAATCAGATTTCTTAACTGAATACATTGAAGGTGGAACACTCTAGTGGAACTGTGAATCATTCCTTGATTGACAGGAGGAAGAAAGCATCTTTTGCAATGCTTGGGGTTCCACTGAAAAATTTTGAAGAGAGTCTAGTAAACTCTAATTAATTCCAGATTGGTTGGATATTTTTAAGGCAGGATTGGAAGAAGGGGAGATTGACTAGATACTTGGTACTGTCGTGAGGCGAGGGTGGCTCAGCAATTGGGTATTCTCAGTAATGTATAAAAATAGCAAAGCAGATCTGGGTAATCACTGGTAACAAAGCAGTAGTCCTTCAAAGGAGGTGGGGTCCTTATGTTTTTTTTCAATTGATGTATAACCTTTGGAGAGACAGTGTCATCTGCTAATTTTGCACCTGGCTTTATCTGTCTGTTCCCCTGGCCTGATTACTGGCACAGTTACTTATTCTCAGTCCAAACTGATTTTCACTTTTTTTAGTCCTGGGCAGATTTTGATTATTTACTTCCTAAATATGGAACACAACAAAACATTCTCAGCAACTGAGGATTCTTGCTAGTTGTGTTTTGATTAATTCAATCTAACTCCCAAGGGCAGCTCTTCCTCAGTCTGTAAACTGCAGGGTTTTTTTTTTTTTTTTTTTTTTTAATCTGTAAAATAATATGATATTATTTATCTCACATGATTATCATGAAAAATCTCAATATAATTGAGGATGCCAAAATGCTTTTGTTATCTACTGTGTAGAATAAAACCATGAAGTGGAATTATTATTTTTATTTAATAATTATAGTTTCCAATCTAGAGCAGCTTACAATACAAGACACCATCTTTTAGATTGGGAATCTAGAGTCTGTTAACTAAGAGAGATAAAAGATAAAAGATATATCTTAGGTAGGTTTTAAATATTTTATGCACAGGTCAAGGCTAAGACCCACTGTGGAAGTGAAACTGAATAGTACAGTCACTACTCTTCCAAAAATCATCCTTCAAATAAATGGTGATTAACACTGTCCCTAGGTAAAACCATGCTAGTATGAAGTTTACTTTTCCATTGAGGGGTTCTTGTGACTTACAAAATGTACATTTACATGTAGGTATGATAAGATTTGAAACTTATCTGAATCAAAGGCAAAGTGATTGACCAGTGTTTCTTCTTCCTGCAGGATGAGTTGTGAGGGAGAAAAAGAAGACATGCTGTGTGTGTGTGTGTGTGTGTGTGTGTGTGTGTGTGTGTTGTGTGTGTGCGCGTGTGTGTATGCATCAGTGCATGTGTTTAGCTTAATTTTGGGAAGGCCAGAACAAGTGGGTGCTTCAAGGCACTGAAAAAGTGTGGGGGGAAGTTGCCAAATCAGAACCTATCATTTTGCTTCAGTCTACCTGGTATTTTAATAGTTTCCTTTATACTTTGGGAACAAACTACATATTCACAGCTCCATATTTTTATAAAAAATTGGTGAGTTATTGAAAAGTAATTTGGAGTCTGAAGATTGACTCGTCTTATTTTAAAAATACAATATTTTCATACCTGTATCACATTCCCTCTTTGTTAAGAACATTTCACTCATTCAAGGAGATGTTAAGGTAAAAAGATGGAAACAGGGCCAGAAAGTGATGGAGCAGTAATGAAGAAACCAAAATTAAAACCAAAGCTTGTATTCAACTTGTAATCTTTCAGAAATTGAAAGTAAATGAAATTATTTGCATTTTAAGAAGCTCACCTGAAAAACCTTAAGGTAAATTGAATGTTTTTCAGGTCAAGAATTATAAAACAGTTTTATGGTATTGCTTGAGGAAAAAAACATTAGATAATGATAGGAAGATTTATAAAATGAGATTTATAATCTAAAAGTTACTCTCCATTGGGGCAAAGCAACTGCGATTAAATTCATGCAGTCCCCTTCCACAATCAGATGCAATTCACAGCCCTGCAGGCAAGCTTAAAGGCTATTATTTCCGTTTAATAGAACTGGCTCAATCTCTCTGGAATTTTTCATTAGTACTGTGGAATACTCATCAGCAATGTGTGTGTGTGTGTGTGTGTGTGTGTGTGTGTGTGTGTGTATTTTTTTAAATTGCCATGACTCTAGTAAGGTTATTTAAGAGGAAGTTCTGTAAAGGTGTAAGACTGGATTGTCCTTCCCACATTGCTTACAATGAAAGTCTATCATTTTCATGAACTATTTTATACCACTTTGGAGGGTCAGAAATTAGGAAGTTATCTCCTAATGATGGTTTCTTCTGGGTCTCCTCCAAATAATTATTTGAGTTCTCTAAACATGGTAGAACTTGTAGTGAACAGTTTGTTGTAATGACTTTTAAATGATAGACAAAATAACCATTAAATTCAATAAAATTGAAGTAATAGACATACTTTTTAACATTAAAAAAATAACCAATCTTGCATAATCACAGTTTATACTACTGAATACATCAAATTCCCTTTTCATCCCTACAAATGACATCTTCAAGGGTCTGTGGAAAGGCTGTGATACCGTTGTATGGGATATTCTGGCAGTTGTGAGTGGGTAGTACATTTGGGTTCAGATTTCCTTAGGGCTTAGAGACTTAAGAGAGCTATGCCAGTGTCTGCCCAAAAGGAGATAAACTGGAATTTGTATGCCCAGAGTAGAGTCTGAGTGCTTTGGTAATAGGTTGCAAGTCAGGAGATGCAATGATCCATGGTGGTCAAAGTAATGCAGAGATCAAACAAATGGAATTCACAAACGCTGGTCAGGATGGAATATATCAGTCAAGCTGCAGGGGAACTGCTGAATACAGAAGTTGCACTTACTATAGTCTGGGCGACATTATTTCATCAAGTGTTTGGTAAATATTGAAGTTTTTTCCCAGGTAGATTTGTTTTCAAAGTTCTCTGTTCTTCTTGGACAATACCAAGAGTTAAAGAGTTGTGACACATCATTCTAGGATCAAGCTGCTCTCCAGAAAACAGAGCACCTAGGCAACATGGCCAGTCCTCCTGCCATAACCAGTGCCTCTGTGGCAGGTTCTCCACAAGTCAAGTAATTGAGAGCGATTTATTTACATCCCTACTTCTTAGATCTACTAGGCAGTGCACTTCTGACATATGTACACAAAACAAGAGCTATGATTCAATTAAAATATGAAACAAATACAATACCCTAAGGGAAAGCCATGTATCCAAAAGGAAATTTTGTTCCCAGCGATGCTTTTGAGATGAATTCTCTACTTAACATCTTCAGCATTCTGCCTTTAGAACTGTTCCCTTTGGAGAAAATGTGTGCACTTGGAAAGAATGCAGATCTTTTCTTGGTTGAACTAATGGTATGATTAGCATTTATTTTTTTCAATAAAATTACTGGGTTTGTCACAATCTGCCATACTGTGTAAAAATCTTATATGCTTTGTTTCAAGGATATTGACTTTGGAGACTAGAAGATAAAATCTAGTAATTAACTCCTGTGTTAGCATAAAAGGCCATAACCTGAAGGAATTCTCGCACCCACACAAGCTCCCACATAGATCATAGAACACACAATTAATTTTACAAAATGGCTGAATGTGTGTTTATCTTGGCCAGGAATTCCTGCCTCTTTGTACTTCTCTGAAGGTGTCTATAGTTAACTAGTTGGGTTTTGTGAATTTTTCAAAACAAAGCCTGTGTTACTTTCCTCCTCTGCAAATATAGATGTGTATCCTCTTTTACTGGGGGGTCAGAGAGGATGAAGAAAGAAGATGCAACATAAACAAGTAAACAATGGTGGTTTGCAAGTCCTGTAAGGTTGAATTCCTATAGTGCTTACTATCTGGTTGATTCATTTGGTACCTAATATAGTGCCTTGAGCTAGACTAAACTTTTTCATATATGTATATTTTGTCTCCCTTTACTCTAATCATTTACAGTGCAACCTCGGTTCTCGAACTTAATTCATTCTGGAAGGCTGTTCAAGAAGCAATTTGTTAAAAAAAATGAATATTTTTTTTCCTATTAGAAATAATGTAAATTGAATCAATCAGTTCCAGACCCCCAAATGATTTCCTGTTTTAACCTTTCTTATAGACAGAACATGTCTAATGTACTGTTTAATGTATAAACACTTTAAAAACAAAAAGGACATAAAATTTAAATAAAAATTTAACAAAAATAAAAAATATATACAGTAAAAAAATGAAAATGTACATACATACTAGAACTTACCTTTAATGTTAGGAGCTATTGATGACGAAATATGGAAAGAAGGGATGGAGGGATGTTATTGTTTGGAAGGGGAGTCACCTTCCTGAAAAACATCAGCTAGCTATCCCTCCAGAGTTCTTTCTCTCTTTTGTCTTTTTGCTCTACTAGAACTTGCTTCAGGCTCAGTGGGTCTATGTTTCACTACAAACCTATCCAGTGAAGTTTGTTTTTCCCTGTGTTTTAACCCTACTGTGCCTGAAGTGAAACACAGTATTGTCATTGAACAAGTTTATCACTCTGTTTACTACTTCTTTGTCAGGGTGATATTTCTCAATAAAAGTTTTCATTTATCCCCATTTCCCAAGCCTTTCCTTGATTCGTGAAGTAGGAATGTCTCCCCTTCCCTCTTCCTCCTCTGAAGAGAGCTCCTCAGCTGCCATCTATTGCTGCTCCCTCTGAAGGTTTGGAGTTCCTCAGTGGTCAGCTCAGTGTTATGGTCCTCCACCATCTCCTCCATATTATCCACATCTACCTCCAAGCCCATGGACTTGCCTAGAGACACAATATACTCCACAGCAGAGGCTCAACCTCAAAGCCCTTAATGTCTCTTTCAGCAACAGACTTAGGCCACAGTTTCTTCCAAGCTGATTGCATGGTCCTGGAAGATGCTTCCCCCCATGCTTTGTCTATGAGCCTCAAGCAAGTGAGCATATTACAGTGATCCTTTCAGAACTCTCTGAGGGTGAAATTAATTTCAGAGGTCACCTCAAAACACCTCTGAAACAGTGCCTTTGTATAGAGTTTCTTAAACTTAGAAATGACCAGCTGGTCCATGGGCTGGATGAGAGGAGTTGTGTTAAGTGGCAAGAACCTAAGAGTGATGAAGCTATACTCCTCCACCAACTCGACCTCCAAGTGTGGAGGATGGGCAGTAGCATTGTCCTTTACAAGAAGTGCTCTGAGGGCAATTGTTTTTCACAGAGGTATTTCTTCACACTTGGGGCAAACATTTCATGAATCCACTCAATAAAAATTGCCTGGTTACCCAAACTTTGCTATTAGCCCTCCATATCATATTTGACTTCTTTTCCATGGCATTATTAAAGAAATAAAAAACTTGCAGGTTTTCAGAATGGTAGACGAATAGAGGTTTCGATTCACAGTCCCCACTCACATTCCCACACAAAAATACGGTCAGCCTGTCCTTCATTGGCTTGTGTCCTGACAATGGCTTCTCCTCCTGTGTAATGTAGGTCCTTTTGGCATTTTCTTCCAGAAGAGACCTGTCTCATCACAATTGAACACTTGCTAGGGAACAAATCCCTTGGCTTCTACGTACTGTTGAAATTCTGTCAGGAAATTATCAGCAGCTACTTTGATAGAACTGGCAGCCTCTCCATGCCTCACTATACTATGAATGCCACTTCTTTTCTTAAATTTATCGAACCACCTCTGCTAGCATTAAATGAATCACTTTTAGCACTCGTTCCAGGGGTGTCTTTCAGGAGGTCAGTATGCAGCATCTTTGCTTTTTCACATATCATTGCCTCCGAAATGCTATCCAAAATGGCTAACTGACTTTTGTTTATTCAAATCAACAACAAATTTTCTACCTCTTCAACTGACTGTGATTATTTTTCATAAGCACTTTCACACCCTTAGCAACATTAGCACTTTTGATGGCCTCTTTATGTTTTAAAATTGTCCTAATCCTTGATTTTTCAATGTCATACTCAGTAGCCAGATCAGACACGTTGACACCTCTATCATACTTTGCAATTATTTCTTTTAAAAGCTCTATCATTGTTCTCACAACTTTCCTTTTCACCCTGCTGATTTCACTAACCTTAGGACACAAGATGACCTACTATACATATTTAATAATAATAAGCAGCAACAAAAACAAAAAAAAAGCCACAAAAATACTCCCAGTATACTTTCCTGAGTTTTTAATAATGAGATATTTAGTGGTAAACTGACTTATACTCGCACATTCTTATCCTTTGTCTGTCACCTGAGAGATGTGTGACCGATCATACAGGTATCAGTATGAAAGAGCTGACAGGTCGGATCTGAAGTTTTATTTAATAACTGAGACATTTTTTTCCATGAACAACCTTGTCAAGAACTGGAATGTTGGAGATAGGAGATGTTCAAAAACCGAGAGTAGCAGCACTGCCTAACTTCTTTAAAAATGGTATAACCACTTTGGAATATTCTTTGGAAAATACTTAAAAAATTAAATAATCCTGGAAGAAAAAGGACAGTGGGTAAACACTAAAGAAATCTGAATAAAGTAGAAATTTTAATTAATAACTCTCTCCCCTCTTCCACCCTGTGAGGACATGGGAGGGTACAGTGAGAAGGCTGCTATACATGGATCAGAATGTGGTCCCTTATCAGCCATTGAATGTGCTGGTGCCTTGATCTTAGATTTCCCAGTCTCCTGAACTAGAACGGTGAGAAGTAAATGTGTTATTTAAGTCACTCAGATTATGACATTTTTGATATAGCAGCTCAAGCAGACTGACACTATCTTCACAATTTTTCAGTAAATCAAAAATTATTCTAAAAAATAGTTTGTATTAAAAAGGAGCTAAATATGTTAACTGTAAACCAGCAATATAATCCAGCATTTCTATGTCTAGTTATTTACCCAAGAAAAAAGGAAATATATGTACATACAAAGAGGAATACATGAATGTTCATAGCAGCTTATCTGTGTAAACCAAAATTAATTATAGACTTTAATAAAGAATAGTAAGCAGTTGTTTGAGCAAAAGAAGCTATAGCCAGGGAAACACAGATTCAGATAGCAACTTAAACTGTGTTCCACCTAGACCAAGGGGAGGCTGACTTTTGTAGGGAAAGTTCCCACCCAGTTTTTTGATAAGGTCATTTTAATGTAAATGAGGTATACAAATTGTGTACTTCCAATTGGATGGAGCAGGTCTCAGTCCTCAGTAAAAGACAAAACCATGGTTTCCCTTATAATAATTGACTAAGACAGCTTAAGTGAGCAGGGCATAGTGGGGGAAATTCTGAGTGTTCAATCGGAAGTTTTTCCTGGTATACAGAGCAAGTGAGAAACCCTTGTCAGCAAATGACTGCTAGGCTCTTATTATTTATAAAATTGGAGCCTTGGTTGACCATGGGGAGTCTATTTCAGCAGATACATTATTTCTTGTGGTTCACATAAAATGAATGTTTCTTCTCAGATCTATAGCTGTAATAACCCCCAAACTGGAAACAACCCAAATGTCCATTAACAAGTGAATGAATAACCAAGTTGTCTGTATCTATATATTGAAATACTACTCAGCAATAAAAAAAGAATGAACTATTAATTCATATACCAAGATAGAGTAATCTTAAAATAATTGTGTTAAGTAAAACAATGCAGACAAAAAAGCATAAAACCTGTATAATTTCATTTATATAAACCTCTAGAAAATGCAAATTGATTAATAGTGACAGAAAGATCAGTGTTAGTGTGAAAGAAGGGCAGGAGGGAAGGATTACAAAGGAGCACCAGGAAACTTGTGTGTGACTGATATGTTCATTATCTTGTTTATTGTGATAGTTTCACAGGTGTATACCTTCGTCCCTCACCACTTCACACTTTGACTTGCGCTGCTTTACTCTATCGCGGTTTTTTCAAATATATTCATTAAAAAGTTGATGGAGACAGTGAAAATGATAGAGTGCGTGCTTGGTTGTCTGAGTCAATTATACACCCCTGTATTACAATTAAAATGAAAATTACTGTACATATGGACTGTAGGCCTATGTATTCAATCACCCCCGCAAATCCTTCAATGCCAGGGACAACCGCTCGACCACTCCTTGTGTGTAGGCAATAACTTGTTTCCAAAAAATTGGGTGTGGTGAAACCAAGCCAATCAGAGTGCGCTGTTCACTGATTGGTTCAGCCTCATGCAAGTTCATTTCTCTCATACACGCTTCTACATCGCTACACACGGGAAGCATCTTTGCTCTTGTAAGTGTTTGCAATTTCTGAGAACTTTTATCTAAGCCTCACGATGGCTCATAAACATGCTGCTTCTTCTAAGCCTTCTGATGATGAAACTAAGTGCCGGAGGAAGATGCTTACAATCCAGGAGAAGGTGAAACTCTTGGATGTGATCAAAGATGGCAAGAAAATTGTGGAGGTTGCCCGCCATTACGACTTGAATGAGTCTACCGTCCGCTCCATCCGTAAAGATGAAAAGAACATCCGTGCAACAGTTACTATCTCTTTCAACAAGGAAGCAGAGTACATCGTGACAAGTTGTAATACGTTCATAGTGAAAACAGAGTCTGCCCTAGCCATTTGGACCAGCGACAGCCACAAGAAAAACATTCTGTTGGATTTGCTGGTCATCCAGGAGAAGGCGAGGCAGCTCTATCAGCACTTTACAGCAGACGAACCTCAACCAGGACCCTCTTCTGAAACGTTCATGAATTTCACGGTGAGCAAGGATTGGTTCGAGAAGTTCCAGAAGAGGTATCATCTGAAGAGTGTTGTTCTCCACGGAGAAGCTGCCTCTGCTGACCAGCCTGCAGCAGAGGACTACATGAACAACACGTTCCAGAAGATCCTTGAGGAGGGAGAGTATCATCCAGAACAGGTGTTCAATATGGATGAAACAGGACTGTTCTGGAAAAGAATGCCTTCCCGGACATTCATTTTCAAGGATGAGGCCAAGGTCCGTGGCGTCAAGGCGTATAAGGATCACATGACTATTGTTATGTGTGGAAATGCTGAGGGATTTTTGCTCAAGCCTGCCTTTATCTACAAGGCCAAGAACCCTAGGGCCCTGAAGAATAAAACAAGAACCTGCTGCCAGTGCATTGGATGCACAATGACAAGGGCTGGATCACGAAGCAGCTGTCATCAGACTGGTTCCACGAGTGCTTCATCCCCCAAGTCAAGCTGTATCTCTCGGAGAAGGGACTTGAGTTTAATGTCCTTCTCCTCATGGACAATGCTGGAGGTCATGCCCAAGACCTATCTTACAACGGTGTGCAGATTGAGTTCCTTCCTCCCAACACCACTTTGCTGATCCAGCCCATGGATCAAGGCGTTATTCGCATGTTCAAGGCCCTCTGCATGCGAAACACCCTGCAGCACCTCGTCGAAGGCATGGACCTTGAGGAGAACTTCTTGCTGAAGGAGTACTGGTGGCAGTAAACCATTGCAACCTGTCTGAAGATCATCCAGGCTGCGTTGAAGGACATAAAGACGGAGACCGTGAAGGCCAGCTGGAAGATGTTGTGGCCTGAAATTGTCCACGACTACAGAGGATTCACCCCAGAGGATATAAGCAACTCGGCAGTGGATAAGGCAGTTAGGCTAGCCCGGATGCTGGATATGACCCGTGATGATGTGGATGAGCTGCTGGAGACACATTCGGATCCCTTAACTGATGAGGATCTGGTAGACATGTCTAGGTCTGCAAGTGAGGAGGAGGAAGAGCAGCCAGAGGTTCCTGGGGGTCAGGAGGAGGAAGTTGGCCTCACACTTGAGTGTCTCTCGCAAGTCATGAGAACCATTAAGGTAGTACAGGACATGATTGGTGAATGGGACCCACAAATGATGCGTGCATTGCGGTTCCAGAATGCCCTTGATGGAGCGATAGAACCCTACAAAAGCCTGATGCATATGAAAAGACAGCACCAGCAACTGCCTATCACGATGTTCTTCAGCTGCGCACCCAGACACCCACTGCCTACTCCTAGTACTCCTTCAGTGGAAGAAGATGATGACGCACCTGCTGAAGATACTGCACCACCTGAAGACTCTCCTACTGAGGTCGTGCCTTCAGAGGAGCAGTAACCTTGCTCTTCTTTGCTGTGCAGTACATCTCTTCATCTTCATCGCTTCATCATTGAACAAGTTGCCCTATTTTCATAGGTTAGTGGTTGTGTGTAAGAACTGTGTGTGTGTGTAATTAAATGAACAATAATAATAATATGATATTTGTAATGTCTAATATATCTTATTTTCTCTTATTTTGTCTAATATATTGGGTAATATGAGTGTAATAGTGACTAAAGGGTGTTATTTCATGTCTAGAAGGCTCTAATAATGTTAAAAAACATATTTAGGCCCTGGCCGGTTTGGCTCAGCGGTTAGAGCGTCAGCCTGCGGTACAGAGAGACCCAGGTTCGGTTCCCGCTAAGGGCATGTACCTCGGTTGCGGTTTGTCCCCGGCCCTGGTTGGTCGTGCGGGTGGCAGCCACTCGATGTGTCCTTTTCGCGTTGATGTTTTTCTCTCTCTCTCTCTCTCTCTCTCTCTCTCTCTTCCTCTCTCTCCCTCCCACTCTATCTGAACAAAAAATGAAAAAAGTGTCCTCAGGTGAGGATTAAAAAAAAAAAACATATTTAGAAGGTTGTAAACAGGTTTTCTATGCTCTAACTGCGAAAATATTCAATTTATAAATAAAGAATCCTACTTCGCAGAAATTCATTTATTGCGGTAGAGTCTGGAACTGATTAACCATGATAAACCAGGGCCTATTGTGCATATATCAATCAACACTTACAGATTATACACTTTAAATTGTGTGCTATTGTCCGGCCGGTGTGGCTTAGTGGTTGAGCATCGACCCATGCACCAAGAGGTCGCTGGTTCGATTCCCAGTCAGAACACATGCCCAGGTTGTGGGCCGGATTCCCAATGGGGGACACGTAGGAGGTGGCCAATCGATGTGCTCTCTCATCAATGTTTCTATCTCTCTCACCCTCATTTCCTCTCTCTGTAAAATCAATTTAAAAAATTGTGTGCTATTTAATGTATGTCATTATACCCCCAAAAGAGTCAGTCACGTATAGAAGAAAATGAGTAATTATCTTAGACTCATATAACTACTACCTTTGATCAGATAACATATCTCTGAGCTTTTTGGTAGTGAAAATTCTGCTACTATGTACAGTTGTAACTACCACTTGCCCTTTGGGTAATAGTTTCTTTCCCTGAAAAATGAAGATGACCCTTAAAATCTTTTACAGGCAGATGCACAGAGAATAATTCTAAACATGGATCTTCTAAAAATGGAGATAAATAAAATGTCCTTTGAGAGAAGATTGGATAAAGAAGGTGTTGTACATATATACTGTGAAATAATACTCAGGCATAAGAAAAGATGAAATACTGCCATTTGTGACAACATGGATGGACCTTGAAAATAGCATGCTAAGTAAAATAAGTCAATCAGAAAAAGCTAAGAACCGTATGATTTCACTCATATGTAGGATATAAAACTGAAACTCATAGACACAGACAATAGTATGGTGTTTACCAGAGGGAAGGGGGGTTGAGGGTATTAATGGGTAAAAGGGGCTAAATGGTGATAGTAGCTTATTTGACTTGGGTGGTGGGCCTACAATACAATATACAGATCATGTTTCATAGAAATGTACAGTTGAGGCCAGCTGGTGTGGCCCAGTGGACTGAGGTTTGTCCCATGGACTGAGAGGTCCTAGTTCAATTCCTTGTCAGTGCACATGCCTGGCTGGCTTTCTTGATCCCCAGTAGGGGCTGTGCAAGAGGCAGCCGATTGATGTTTCTCTCTCACATTGATGTTTCTATCTCTCTCTCCCTTCCTCTCTCTCTAAAAAGTCAATAAAATATATTTTTAAAAAAGGAAATGTACACTTGAAACCTTCATGATCCTATTAACCAATGTCACCCCAATGAATTTAATAAAAATGAAAGAAACTCAGTTGCATTAATTTCATAAGCCTTAACATGAAATTGGCTAATAAAGTGTCACTAACTAGGAAACAAAGTTTAAGTGGGAATTAATAATTAAGAACTATTTATAAGTACTATATTGATTTTTTTTCCCTTTATTGATTTTAGAGAGAGAGGAAGGGAGAGGGAGAGTTAGAAACATCGATGAGAGAGAACATCGATTGGCTGCCTCCTGCATGCTCCCTACTGGGAATCAGGCCCACAACGTGGGCATGTGTCCTGACCGGAAATCGAACCGGCGACCTCTTGGTGCATGGGTTGAAGCTCAACCACAGAGCCACACTGGCCGGACTCATTCTTCATTTTTTTTCTGAATATATGTTTTGTGCCAGGCAATACATTAGAAGTTTTTCAACCAGATTTTATTAATAGAATTTACATACCATGCAATTCATTCATTTAAAATGTACAATTGTCTGCTTTCTGGTATATTCACAGATATGTACAACCATCACCACAGTCAATTCTGTAACATTTTCATTACTGCAAAAAGAAGCCCTAGGTGAAAATTATCTGGTACTAGATAGTAGTGGTAGTTGCACAACATTGTGAATTATTTATTTATTAAAAAAATTTTTTTTCCTTTATTGGTTTTACAGAGAGAAGAAGTGAGTGGGAGAGAGAGATAGAAACATCAATGAGAGAGAACATCGATTGGCCGCCTCCTGCATAACCCCCATCGGGGATCAGGCCCACAACCTGGGAATCGAACTGGCGACCTCTTGGTGCATGGGTCGACGCTCAACCACTGAGCCACACCAGCCGGACAACATTGTGAATTGTTAAATGTCATTGAACTGTAAAATTTTAAATAGTGTGCTTTATACTTTTTTGTATCCACCACACCAAAAATAAAAAAATACATCTTTAAGTTTCTACCCCCATCCCTCCATTCCACCAGCCCTAAGGGACCACTAATATATTCTGTCTCTATATATTTACCTATTTTGGACATTTCATATAATATGTGATCTTTTGTCACTAGTTTTTTCACTGACAATGTTTTCAAGATTCATCCATGTAATAGTTTGTATTAGTACTTTATTCATTCTTTTATGGCTGAATAATAGTTCATTGTATAAATATACCACATTTTATTTATCCATTTAATGGTTTATAGATATTTAGGTTATTTCCACCTTTTGTCTATTATGAATAATGCTCCTATGTACTTTTGTGTATAAGTTTTTGTGGGGATGTATGTTTTGATCTGGGAGGGGAATTGCTAATGACTCTATGTTTAACCATTTGAGAAACTGCCAGATAGCAACCAGGGATCAAACCCACCTGGGTATATGTACTGACTGGGAATTGAACCATCTACTTTTTGGTGCATGAAACGATGCCCCAACCAATTGAACCACATCAGCCAGGGCCAGATTGTTACCCAAAGTGGCTGCACCAGTTTTCTCTCCCATTTGTAATATATGAGGGTATCAATTTCACTACACCCTTTCCAACACTTGTAATAATCCTGGTGAGTATGAAGGGTTAACACAGGTTTTTTTGGTTTTTTTTTTAATTTCCCTGATGCCTAATGTTATCAGGCACCATTTTATGTACCTTCTTCCTAGAAACATGCCCACATAGTCAATATTTTGCATAGGCTCTCAGGGATTCATAAACTCCCAGTGTTATGAACCCCTAGAGTGGAGTTATTGGGTGGAAACATGACTAAACACTGTCATAGTAGTTATTATAAATTATATTTAACCATAGTAGATAATATAAACTATACTTGTTCCTTTTACACTGCTATATATTTGATTAAAAAGTGAAATAATACATTTTACATTAGTTGTAATGAAGTATTGGATTGGCTTCCACTATAGGACTCTTAATGGGGGTGGAGGGGGAAGGGTCTCAATTCTTATTGGAATGAGAAATGTTAATTATTTCACCATCTCTGAAATCAAAGGGCCACACCACAGACTGAGCGAGGCAGGAAAACTTACTTATCCCTTATTTGTACAAATGAGATCATACTATACAGGATTAGAAAACCAATAAAATAGATTACTTTATACCAGGAACATATCTGTGTAACAGGAGAGTGAAAAGAAGTCCAGGGAGGCACTAACCTGAAAGATCAGTCACTTTCAGTATGAGCAGTTGGTACTGGAAAAAATAAACACTATTCAACATGAGGCAACAGTTATTTTTATGAGTACTAGCTTACTACTGCTACTGTAGCTTTACACCTATGACATATGAAAGGTATCTGTGCCTCGGGAGTAAATGAACATTTACTCAGTAGTCTGAAGAGTCACCTACAAACTCTGGGTCTTTGCTGTGACTGGAAGTTGTAACAGTAATCTAAGCTTTGGAAACTCAGAGGAATTTGCTTAGGCAGTTGTGAGGGGGTCATTACATCCCATGCCATATTCTTAGAACCTGAGCAAACCTACTTATATTGGAGTCTACGCATTTCATTTCTTAAGGCAGGCAGCCTCACTCTCTTCATCAGATGAGCTTTTAGTAAATGAAATGATTTGGAACTGCAATTAAAATCCCTGGCAGAAACTCTTCTAGGATGTTCCACTGCTCTACTGCAGAGACAGCAAAGAAAAAATAGCAATTCAAGTTCTGTACCTTATTTCACCTTCTCTAATGTGACCTGCCAGTTCTTCAATAAACTTCTCTCCTTTCATCCAATAGATCATTGGTCCAGACTCTCCACTAAATCCAAAGAATGCTTTGCAAGGGATGTTCAGAGGCTTACCTGAGAAAGACAGAGAAAAAGAAATGAACAACTGGCTCCTGGTTATTGCTGGGAGACAAAACAAAATCTTTTAACATCCAAAGGAAAACTCAGAGGTGACACATTTTCAACTCTTCTTCCAGTCATCTTATCACCATACATGAGGAAAAATTTAAATGTTACAAGAGCTTCTGGGAAATCTTAAAATTAAAGATTTATCAAAAGTGAAAAAGTCAAAAAGCTCAGTTTTAAAAACTTATTTTTACTTCCTCCATCCTTGGAACTAATATAAAAATAAATCAAATGGAAGGAATCCCCTTTTATTTTTCTTTGTTGAGAGAATTAATCACTGTTTACTTGGAATTGTGTTAGAAGCTAACATTAATCCAAAGTATAAGTTAATTTTTGACTGGTAAGAAAATGTATAATACACTATTCACTAATATTAGTATTGCATAGGGAAAATTGTTTATTATAATTTATTCCAAAAGATGGATAATACAAAGCAAAGGGAGAATTTTTTAAATTACAGAAACATCTATAAAAAATATATGCCGCCCTGCCAGTGTGGTTCAGTGGTTGAGCGTCGACCTATGCACCCAGAGGTTGCCAGTTTGATTCCCGATCAGGGTACATGCCCAGGTCGTGGGCCAAATCCCCAGTGGGGAGCATGCAGGAAGTGGCCAATCGATGTTCTCACTCATCGATGTTTCTCTCTCTCTCTTCCTCTCCCTTTCTCTCTCTCTAGAATCAATGAAGAAAAAAAAAATTTTTTTTTAAAGTATATGCAAGCTGCCCTGGCCATTTTTGCTCAGCGGTTAGAGCTACAGCCCGTGGACCAAAGGGTCACGGGTTAGATTCCTGTCAAGGACATATACCTGGGTTGCAGGTTTGATCTCCGGCCCTGGTTGGGGTTCTGTGTGGGAGGCAACCAGTCAATGTGTCTCCCTGACATTGATGTTTCTCTCTCTTTCCCTCCCTCCCTTCCACTCTCTCTATGAAAATCAATAGAAAAATATCCCTCCAAAATAGTATATGCAGAAAAATCTCAGTCTAATCATATCTAAATAATTGAAGACAATACTTAAACACTTTTTTATTATTCATCTTTGTGATTATAGCTAAAAACTTTTTAAAATTGCAAATGTATTATCAAACATATAAGCAATTATTTTTGGGGTGGCATTGATTTTATTTTCTTCTTGCAAAGTAGATTAGTAAGATAAGAATGGAATAGAGAGCACAATCATGACAGTTCAGACAAAGGGATCCCCCAATTCAAAAATCATAATATAGCATGTCATTTTCTCTGTAATACGCAATTTTTTTTTCCCGTGATTGGAGCACTAGATAAAGCAATTTCAAAAATATTTTTTTCCTTGTAGAGTACATAGTAGTCTTGTTCCCATATGGGCTCTGAGCTGTGGATATTTTTTCCATTCTATTCTTAAATTGATCCACAATTTCCATGTTCTAAGAATCATTACTTTCTCTGGGATCCTTTCTGTTCCATCACCATAACCAGCAGAGGGTTTTCTTTGAGGATCATTTTCACAAAGAAACAATTTTAATGGGAGTTAGGTCTACATAAGACAGAGTGGAAATTAAGAAAACCTCATAGACACGTGGTCACTGGTGAGAGGCTGGACTGAACCACAATAAGTTATTTGTTGCCAAATATTGGTTTTATAGTGCAAATTTATATCTCAGAAAAATGACATGTCTTTGGATGTTTTAATCATTGTCAAAACCTTTGGTATCAGCAGTTTGTTGTATAAGTCGAAAACAAATCTGAAACAAGGTCATTCACTGTTGTTTTGAACTTGTGTTGTGTGATATAAACTTGTGTAAAAATGAAAGGCAACTTTGTACATTGGAAGATGCACTGGACTAACAGGAGACTTGGATCCTGGTTTTAGATCTAGCATGATAAAACTGATAATCTGGCCCTGAGCATATTACCTAACTTTTTATAATCTGAACTTTCATATATGTAATGACAAGGTCTTTTCTATGCATTACTGTAGCTTATCATTTCCATGAAATTGAAGGTGTTAAGGAATGTCAAACCACATAGCAGAAACTCCAGAGAATGTGATAAACATTATTATAAGGAATCCCAGTTGCTAAAACTACCAGTACATACAGTTATACATATAAATTCTGATTGTTATTTTCTTTCAGCTATGTTGAAAGATTATATCAAATAAAATACCTTTCAGTGTCTGCCCTATCCTTGGCACTACACAATGGGTACTGAGTATTGCTGTAATTTCTCCTGGGAATGTTTTTACTCTCCCATCAGACAGGTTCTCGTTAAATAAACACAAGAGACAGATATTTCAGTGGTCTAGGTTCTACAAATGCTGAATAAATATCCTGAAGGCTTTTGTTGACAGCCAAAACAGAAAAACCATCCAATCATCATACGCAGTACTCTGAGGAGTGTTTCAAAATGGTCAGCTCTTGTGCCAAATAGTGAGACTTGATGTTTGCCAGGAAGTAGGTATCTCCTCTTCCAAAACGCAAGTGAAGGACCTCTGCATTGATTAGACAAATAACCTGAAACAGAATCTATCCAGGCATCTCTAAAATATGGGTTATATGCATGTGAAAACTCCTATCTATCATAGGAGTTTGCTACTGTATTGTTTTGCCTACAGACACTTAAAAAGTCATTCCTATGTTACTTAATATCCATTCTGCTAGTAGAGATGATCAACTCAGGTTTGTATCTAAAGGAGACAGTATAGGAGTTTGAAGACTATCAAAATAAAAAGAATATTGTGAGTTTCTCAATTTTGTATGCTTTTCAGAGTAATGGCTTTAGATGTGACTCCTTTTTAGGTTCAAACTGTATTACTAATATTTTCTCTATCACTTTCTAAGGTCTAGAGTCTAGACAGTCAACAAAGCATATGTCCATACAAAGACTTGCACATGAATGTTCATAGCAGTTTTATTTTTAATAGTCAGAAACTAGAAGCAGTCCAAATAGTCATCATCAACATGTGAAGGGATAATCTTTGCTACATCCATAGAAATTTTTGAGATTTGAAAAATTATGCTAAGTGGAAGAATACAGAAAAAAGAGTACATACTTTATGATTATTTTTATATGAAATTATAGGAAGTTAAAATTAATCAACAGTTTCTTAAAAAGTTAAACATGCATATGCCATGTGATCCAGAAATTCTATATCAAAGCCTATGTCCATAATAAAACTTATACAAAAATTTTCATATTACCTTTATTTGTTTTTATTGAGGTAAAATGGACATATAACTTTCTATTAGTTTTGGATATATAACATCATGATTTGATATTTGCATATATTATAAAATGAACACCACAATAAGTTTAGTTGACATTCATCACCATACTTACTTGCAATTTTTCCTGTAATGAGGACTTTTAAGATTTTCTCTTAACAACTTTCAAATATGCAATACAATGTTATTAACTATAGTCACCATTCTGTACATTACATTCCAATGACTTATTTCTTTTATACCTATTGACCTCCTTCACCCTTTTTGCCCAACCTCTACCCATACTTCTGACAACAAAAATTGTGTTTTTGTATTTAATGAGGTTTTTGTTAAGATTCCACATATAAGTGAGATTATATGGTTTAGACAGAGTTATTTCACTTAGCATAATGCTGTCAAGGACCATCCATCTTTTCCTATTCATCTATTGATGGACACTTAGGTTGTTTCCATAACTTGGCTATTATAAATAATGCTGCAATGAACATGGGAGTGCATATATCTTTTTGAGTTACTGTTTTGGTTTTCATTGGATACATACCCAGAAATACAATTGTTGGATCATATGGTAGTTCTATTTTTAATTTTTTGAGGAACCTCCATATTGTTCTCCATAGTGGCTACACCAATTTACATCCCAACAGTGCACAAGGTTCCTTTTTCACCATGTTCTCAACAACACTTGTTATTTCTTGTCTTTTTATAATAACTATTCTAACCGGTGTGAGGTGATATCTCATTGTGCTTTTCATTTGCATTTCTTCAATGCTTAATAATGTTAAACATGTTTTCATGGGCTTGTTGGTCATCTAAAATGTTTTCTTTGGAAAAATGTCTTTTCAGATTTTCTGTCCATTTTTAATCAGATATTTGTTCTTTTGTTATTGAGTTGTACAACTACTTTATATTTTGGATATTAACCCCTTATCATTTATATAATTTGCACATATTTTCTCCCATTCAGTAGGTTGCCTTTTCCTTATTTGATAATTTCCTTTGTTATGCAGAAACTTTATTAATTGGATGTAGTCCTACTTGTTTATTTTTACTTTTGTTGCCTTTGATTTTGGAGTCATATTCAAAAAAAGCATTGCCAAGGCTGATGTCAAGGAGCTTACTGACTATGTTTTCTTCTAGGAGTTTTATAGTTTCAAGTTTTACATTCAAATCTTTAATCCATTATATGTTAATTTTTGCATATGGGTTAAGAGAGTGGTGCAGATTTACTTTTTTGCATGTAGCTGTACAGTTTCCCCAAGATTATTTATTTAAGAAATTGTCCTTTCTCCATTGCATTGTTCATTGCTCTTTTGTCATAAATTAATTGACCATATATATGTGGTTTATTTCTTGGATCTGTATTCTGTTACATTGACCTATGTGTCAATTTTTATGCCAATACCATACTGTTTTAATTACTCTAACTTTGTCATATAGTTTGAAATCTAGGAGCATAATCCCTTCAGCTCTGTTCTTGTTTTTCAAGATTGCTTTGGCTATTTAGGGTATTTTGTGGTTCCAGAGAAATATTATCATTATTATTTTTTATTTCTCTGATCATTGACATTAGAATTTTTTTTTTATCCTCACCCGAGGACATTTTTTCAGTTTTTGTTCAGATAGAGTGGGAGGGAGAGAGAGGAAGAGAGAGAGAGAGAAACATCGATGTGAAAGGGACACATCAAGTGGTTGCCACCCGCACGACCAACCAGGGCCGGGGACAAACTGCAACCGAGGTACATGCCCCTAGTGGGAACCGAACCCGGGTCTCTCTGGACCACAGGCCGACGCTCTAACTGCTGAGCCAAACCGGCCAGGGCGACATTAGAATTTTGATAGGGATTTCATTGGATCTCAATATTGCTTTGGATAGTACAGACATTTTAATAGTATCAATTCTTCCAATCCATGAGCATTAAATATTTTTGCATTTATTTTGTATTCCTCTATGTTTTAAACCAGAATCTCATATTTTCCAGTGTAGAGTTATTTTACCTTTTGGTTAAATTTATAGCTAAGCATTTATTATTTTTGATAAAATTGTAAATGAGGCCCTGGCCAGTTTGTCTCAGTGTTAGAGCATCGGCCTGCAGATCAAAGAGTTGTGGGTTCAATTCTGGCCAAGGACACATACCTCGGTTGCAGTTTGATCCCCAGCCCTGATTGGGGTCATGCAGAAGGCAACTAATCGATGTGTGTCTCTCACATCAATGTTTCTCTCTCTCTCTCTCTCCCTCCCTCCCTCCCTCCCACTGTATCTGAAAATCAGTGGAAAAATATCCTCGGTGAGGATTTTAAAAATATTTTAAATGGTGCCCTGGCCGGTTTGGCTTGGCAGTTAGAGTGTCTGCCCGCGGACCAGAGAGGCCCAGGTTTGGTTCTCACGTACCTCAGTTGTAGTTTGTCTCCAGCCCTGGTTGGGGTCGTGTGGGTGGCAACCACTTGATGTGTCTCTCTCACATCTATGTTTCTCTCTCTCTCTTCCTCCCTCTCTCCCTCCCGCTCTATCTGAAGATAAATGCAAAAATGTCTCGGGTGAGGATAAAAAAGAATTATAAATGGGATTGCCTTCTTAATTTCTCTTTCCGGTAGTTCATTATTAGTGTATAGGAATACAACACATTTTTCTATATTGATTTTGTATATTGTAACTTTACTGAATTTGTTTATTAGTTCTAACAGATTTTTGGTGGAGTTTTTAGAGTTTTTGTCTATATAATGTCATGTCATCTGCAAAGAGACAGTTCTGCTATTTCTTTTTCAGTTTAAATGACTGTTATTTCTTTTCATTACCTAATTGCTCTGGCAGAACTTCCAATGCTATCTTGAATAAATGTTGGGAAAATGGGCATCCTTGTCTTGTTCCTGTTCTCAGAGGAAAAGCTTTCAGCTTTTCAACATGGAGTATGATAATAGCTGTAGAATTATCATTTGTAGACTTAATTATGTTGAGGTGAGTTCCCTTTATGTCCAGTTGGTTGAGAGATTTTATCCTAAATGGAAATTAAATGTTGCCAAATGCTTTTTTCTGTATCTACTGGAGTGATCATATGATTTTTAGTTTTCATTTTGTTAATGTGGCCTATCATATTTATTTATGGGTGTTAAAACATCCTTGCATTCTTGGAATAAGTCCCACTTGATCATGGTTAATGATTCCTTTAATGTATTGTTCAATTTATTTTGCAAATATTTTGTTGAGGATTTTTGCATTTATGTTCAGAAGGGATATTGGCCCATATAAATAAATTTTTTTCTTTTAGTGTCCTTGTTTGGTTTTGGTATCAGGATAATGCTGGCCTCATAAAATGAGTTTGGAAGTATTCCCTTTTCTTATTTTTTGGAAGAATTTGAGAAGGCTTGGTATTAAGTCTATTTGAACGTTTGGTAGAATTCACCAGTAAAGCAATCTGGTTCTGGAGTTTTGTTTGTTGAGAGGTTTTTAATTACTGATTCAATCTCCTTACTAGCAATCAGTCTGTTCAGATATTCCATTTTCTCATGATTCATTCTTGGAAGATTTTCTGTTACTGTGAATTTATCCATTTCTTCTGGGTTTTCCAATTTGTGGGTGTATAATTGCTCATAGTATCCTCTTATGATCCTTGTATTTCTGTGGTATTGGTTATAATGTCTCCACTTTCATTTCTGATTTTATTTATTTGAGCTCTCTATCTTTTTTCCTCTTGGTGAGTCTATTTAACATTTTGTCAAGTTGGTTTATCTCCAAAGAATCAGCTTTTAGTTTTATTGATCATTTCTATTGTCTTTTATTTCCTATTTCATTTTTGTGCATTCTGATCCTTGTTATTTCCTTCCTTCGACTCATTTTGAGCTTTGGTTGTTCTTTTTCTAGATTCTTGAGGTGTAACATTTGATTGCCTTTTAGAGATACTGTTTTTATTTTATTTTAAGGTAGGCATTTATCACTATGAACTTCCCTCTTTGAACTGATTTTGCTACATTGCATAAATTTTTGTATGTTGTATTTCCATTTTTATTTGTCAAGGTATAATTTAAATACTTCTTTTGATTTCTTCTGTGATCCATTTGTTGTTCAATAACATGTAGTTTAATCATATCATATTCGTACATTTTCCAGTCTTCTTGCAATTGATTGCTATTGTAATACCATTATGGTTGAAAAAGATACCTGATATGATTATAATCTTTTAAAAGTTATTAAAAGTAGTTTTGTGGCCTAACATATAATCTATCCTGGAGAGTTTTCACTATGCACATGATAACATTGTATTCTTTATTTGAATGGAAAGTTATGTATATATTTGTTAAGTCTCTCTTCTCTAACATATCATTTAATGCCGATGTTTCTTATTTCTTTTCTTTCAGGATGATTGAACCATTTAATTGAGTGGAGTATTAAAGTCCCCTACTATTATTCTATTGCTGTCTATTTTGCCCTCTAAGTATGTTAATATTTGTGGTATTTTAGATGCTGCTATGTTGGGTGCACAAATATTTACAAATATTATATCTTCTTCTCAGACTGACCCCTTTATTATTATGTAATTCTCTTTTGGTTTCTCATCACAGTCTTTGTTTCAAAGTCTATGTTGTACAACTCAATAAAACATCATCTGCACTCTGCATCATGTGCCCATTGTCCCAAGCAAACTCTCTTTCCCTTCCCAATTCTCCCTCCTTTGCCCCACATCCACCTATCCCCACCCCCACTTTCCCGCTGCTATCACAATACTGTTGTCTGTGTCTATGTGTTTTATTTATATATATATATATGTTTATTGGCTAATTCCTTTACATTCTTTCATCCAGTCCCTCTTGCCCCCTCCCATCTGACAGCTGTTAGTCTATTCCATGTACCCATTCCTCTGTTTCTATTTCATTTGTCAGTTTATTTTGTTCAGTGGATTCCATATATAAGTGAGATCATATGGTAATTGTCTTCTCTAACTGCCTTAATTCACTTAGAATAATAATTTCCAGGCCAGGCCATTTCATACTGTCAAAAAAGGTAAGATTTCATTCTTTTTTACAGCCATGTAGTATTCCATTTTGTAAATCTACCACAGCCTTTTAAAAATATATGTTTTTATTGATTTTTAGAGAGAGAAGGAGGGAAGAGAGCTAAAAACATCAATGTGAGAGAGAAACATTGATTGGCTGCCTCCTGCACGCCTCTCATTGGGGATCGAGCCCACAACCTAGGCATGTGCTCTGACCAGGAATAAAACCCAGACCTCTTGGTCCATCGAATGATGCTCAATCCACTGAGCCACACTGGCAGGGCTACCACAGCTTTTTTATCCACTCATCTAATGATGGGCACTTGTGCTGTTCTAGATATTAGCTATTGTAACGAACACTGCAATGAACATAGGTGTGCATATATTCTTTTAAATAGAGTTTCAGGATTCTTACGGTATATTCCCAGAAATGGGAACCCTGGATCAACAAGTGGTTTCATTTTTAATTTTTTGAGGAACTCTATACTGTTTTCCACAGTGGCTGCACCAGTCTGCATTCCCACCAACAGTGCATGAGAGTTCCCTTTTCTCCACATCCTTGCCAGCTCTTGTTATTTGTTAATTTATTACTGATATTCATTCTGGCAGGTGTAAGGTGATATCTCCTTGGGGTTTTAATTTGCATCTCTGGTGATTAGTGACATTGAGCATTTATTCATATGCCTGTTAGCCATCTCTATGTCCTCTTTGGAGAAGTGTCTATTCAGGTCCTTTGCCCATTTTTAAGTTGCATTGTTTGTGTTCTTGATGTTGAGTTGTCTAAGTGCTTTCTATATTTTGGATATTAGCCCTGCATCAGATGTATCATTGGCAAATATGTTCTCCCAAACAGTGGGTTCCCTTTTTATTTTATTGATTGTTGTTGTTTTTTTGTCTTTGAAGAAGCTTTTTAGTTTGATGTAGTCCCATTTGTTTATATTTTCTTCTCTGTTTCCCTTGCCTGAGGAGATATATCAGAAAATATATTACTATAAGAACTGTCTAAGATTTTACTGCCTATGTTTTCTTCTAGGGTTTTCATGGTTTCGTGACATACATTTAAGTTTTTTATCCATTTAGAGATTATTACTTTGTATTGTGTAAGATAGTGGTCCTGTTCCTTTTCTTTTCTTTTCTTTTCTTTTTTCTTTTCTTTTCTTTTCTTTTCTTTACTTTTCTTTTCTTTTCTTTTCTTTTCTTTTCTTCTCTTTTTCTTTTCTTTTCTTTTCTTTTCTTTTCTTTTCTTTTCTTTTCTTTTCTTTTCTTTTCTTTTCTTTTCTTTTCTTTTCCTTCTCTCCTCTCCTCTCCTCTCCTCTCCTCTCCTCCTCTTCTCCCCTCCCCTTCCCTCCCCTCCCCTCCCCTTCCCTCCCCTCCCCTCCCCTTCCCTCCCCTCCTCTCCCCTTATTTTCTTAATTTCTCTTGCTGATAGTTCATTATTGGTATATAAAAATACTACTGATTTCTAAATATTAATTTTGTATTCTCCTATTTTGCTAAATTCATTTATTCAATCTGATAATTTCTTGTTGGAGTCTTTATAGTTTTCCATGTACAATATCATGTTAGCTGCAAATAATGATGATTTTATTTCTTCCTTTCTAATTTGGATGCCTTTTATTTCTTCTTGTTGTCTGATTGCTATGGCTAGGAATTCTAGTACTATGTTGAATAACAGTTGTGAAAGCAACCACCCCTATCTTGTTCCTGATATTAAGGGAAACATTTATAGATTTTGCCCATTGAGTATGATGATGGATGTAGGTTGACCTTATATGGCCTTTATTATGTTGCAGTATGATCCCTCTATTCCTACTTTGCAGAGAGTTTTTTTTTTTTTATCATAAGTGGGTACTGGATTTTATCAAATACTTTTTCTGCAACTATTAATATGATCATATAATTTTTATACTTCACTTTGTTTATGTGGTGTATCATGTTAATTGATTTGAGTATATTGTATTAACCTTGCATCCCAGGGATAAATCCCACTTCTTTGTGGTGTGTGATCTGTTTGATGCATTGCTGGATTCAGTTTGCTATTGCTGTATTGAGGATTTTAGCATGTATGTTCATCAGGGATATTGGCCTATAATTTTATTTTTTGTAATGTCTTTATCTAGTTTGGAATTAGTAAAATGTTGGCCTCATAAAAAAAAAAAAATCTTGGATATATTCACTCCTCTTGAATTTTTTGGAATAGTTTGGGAAGGATAGATATTAGTTCTTCTTTGAAAGTTTGGAAAATTTGCCTGTGAAGCCATTCAGTCAAGGACTTTTGTTTGCTGGAAATATTTTGATTATGGCTTCAATTTTATTAGTTGTTAGCTGTCTATACAGGTTTTCTGATTCTTCTTAATTCATTTTTGGAGGATAGTATATTTCTAGGAGTTTATCTATTTCATCCAGGTTGTCTAATTTGTTGGCATATAGTTTTTAATAGTATTTTTTCCATAATCCTTTGTATTTCTGTAATGTCAGTTGTTACTTCTCTTTCATTTCTGTTTTTATTTATTTGGAACCTCCATCTTTTTTTTTTTTTTTTCTTGATGAGTCTGTTTAAAGGTTTGTCAACCTTATTTATCTTTGCAAAGAACCTGCTCTTGGTGTCATTGATCTTTTGCATTGTTTTTTTTAGCCTCCATGTCATTTATTTCCACTGTGATCTTTATTATTTCCTTCTATCTACTTACTCTGGGCTTTATTTGTTGTTCTTTTTCTAGGTGAAGGGTTATATAACTTATTTAAGATTTTTGTTTCTTCTTCAGGTAGCCCTTCAATGCTATGACCTTCCCTTCAGGAATTGCTTTCACTGTGTTCCATAGATTTTGAGTTTTTGTGTGCTAATTTTCATTTGTTTTCAGGTAATTTTTTTTTTATTTCTTCCTTGATCTCATTGTTAACCTATTCATTGTTTATTAACATGCTATTTAGCCTCTGTGTGTTTGAATGTTTTTCAATATTTTATTGTAATTGATTTCTAGTTTCATACCATTGTGATCTGATAAGATGCTTAATATGATTTCAATCTTCTTGAATTTGTTAAAACTTATTTTGTCCTAACATGTGGTCTATCATTTAGAAATTCCACTAGAGAAGAATGTATATTCTGCTGTCTTGCGATGAAATGTTTTATAAATATCAATTAAATCCATCTGATCCATTATGTTGCTTTTAAGATAGCTCTTGCCTTGCTGATTTTTTCTCTGGAAAATCTATTCATTTATGACAGTGACATGTAAAATTCCCTGCTATGACTATATTGCTGTTGAACTCTCCCTGAATGTCCATCAAGATTTTCTTTATATATTAGGTGCTCCTTGGTTGGGTGCATACATTTTTACAAGGGTTGTATCCTCTTGTTGAATCTACCTCTTTAGTATTATTTAGTGACCTTCTTGTCTCTTGGTATGGCCTTTGCTTTGAAGTTTATTTTGTTAGATATAAGTATTGCTACCCCAGCTTTTTTTTTTTTTTTTTTTTTTCATTTCCATTTTCATGGGGTATTTTTTTTTTCTTATCTCTTCACTTTCAATCTGTTTGTATTTTTGTTCTGAGGTGAATCTCTTGTAGACAGCATATATACATATATGGGTCATGTTTTCTTGTCTGTTCAGCTAACCTATGTCTTTTGATTGGAGCAGTTGATCCATTTATATTTAAGGTTATTATTGATTACTTATTTATTGCCATTTTAGTCTTTATACCTATGTATAAAGCAGGCCCTTTAACATTTCTTGCAATACTGGTTTGGTGGTAATAAACTCCTTTAGCCTTTTTTCACCTGAGAAGCTCTTTATTTTGTCTTCAATTTTAAATGGCAGTCCTGCTAGATAGAGTGATCTTGGTTGCAGGTCATTGCTTTTCATAACTCTGGATATTTCATGTCATTTCCTTCTGGCCTGAAGTGTTTCTGTTGAGAAACCAGCTGACAGCATTATGGGAACTTATTTGTGGTTAACTATCTCTCCTGCTGTCTTTAAGATTCTCTCTTTTTCTTTAACCTTTGCCATTTCAATTATGATGTGTCTTGTTGTGGGTCTCTTTGGCTTCATCTTGATAGGAAATTTCGGTGCTTCCGGAGCTTGTGTGACTTTTTTTTTCACTGGGTTAAGGAAGTTTTCAGTCATTATTTCTTCAAACAGGTTCTCTATTCCTTGCTCTCTCTTGTTTTTCTTTTACCTCTGTGATGTGGCTGATGTTATACTTGAGGTTTTCCTAGAGTTCTTTTAGACTTTCCTCATTTTTAAAAATTATCTTTTCTTTTTGATGCTCTGCTTAGGTGCTTACTGTTATTTTGTCCTCTAAATCACTGATTCGATCCTCTGCTTTATCTAACCTGCTGTTGATTCCTTCTAGTGTTTCTTCCTTTCAGATATTGTATTCTGCACTTTTTACTGGTTCTTCTGTATGGATTCAACAACACTTTTAATGCTTACTATGTCTTTGTTTAAGTTCTCACTGAGATCATTTATTCTTGCCCTAAGGTCCTTGAGCATCCATATAACCATTGTGGCCCTCATTTATGTAGCTACACACACACCCCACTCATTCATCTGGTTCCCAGATCAAAGCTTCCCTGGGATACACACTCCAAATGTCCCAGCTCTGTGTGGCTCTGTGGTGCCCTTGCACTGCTGAATTCAGCAGGATGGGGCCAGCTGAGTGATTCAACAATAGGGGGAGGGTGCTGTCTGTGTAGTTGAGGTGGGGTATACTGGCCTTTTTTCCAAATCCACACAATTTAGTCACTGACTGAGTCTCCACCAAAATCCTCCCTAGGAAAAGAAGGCCCCAAACTCACTGCTGGGAGCATCCAGCAAATCCCTCCACAAGACCTGAGTATGGCAGAGTAACCTCACCAGCAATCAAAGACTGAGTAGTGCACTCCCCAGGCTGGTGCTGTAACAATAAGAGTGCTCATCCCTGGGAAGGTTGCATCTGGGTCTCCCAGGTGGACTGAATCCCCACTGATTTTTTACCACCAGATTCTATGCAGGCTCCTCTTCCCATCTCTTTTCCTCTGGGTTGGGGATCTCTGTGTGAAGTTGAGGCCCCATGCTCCTAGGGGAAGGGTGTTTTGCAGCTGTGATATCCCTCTGGCTTATCGGCCACCACCACCACACTTGGATGAGGGGGCTAGCCCATTCAGCATCACTGCCCTTCTTAGCAGTCTTTTTGTGGCTTCTTCTCTAAATCCTTGCTTATACTATTTCAGCTCAAATATTCTTAGTTGGTTATTCAGATAGATTACTCTATAATTTAGCTGTAAATTCAGTTTGGGGCAGGGAGCATGTTGTGAGTGTAGCTTCCACTTACACTGCAGTCATTTTGGAATTCCTTCAGCCATTATTTATTCATATAAGTTGTCTCTGTTTTTAGCCCTCTCTTCTCCTTGTGGGATTTCTATTAGATGAATATTTGTATGGCTTATGTTGTGCCATAAGTCCTGTAAACTATTTTAACTTTATTCATTCTTTTTTAAAACTGTTTTTATCGGATACGGAAAAATGGCGGCGGAGTGAATGAAAGCTACACAGACCATCTCCCAGGACCAAACTGGAATTACAACTAAAATAAAGACAAATCGTCGGGAAAAAGCAACAGAAAAGCAGCTTGCGAGGACCATACAACCAGGGACACTGACTCGATCCTGGTAGGATTGCGGAGGCGCGAGAGGGGGGCTGGGAGCCGTGGACAGCAGCGGCCTTAGCCGTGAGCAGCGCTCCGCCCTCGGGGTTAAAGCACGAGCCGGCTCCACAGCGCAGAGCCGGGACAGAGCACTAAAATAGCCACAGCCACTCACCTGGGCTCCAGCAGAGGGACGGCAGACTGGACTGGAACTGTGTGGGGACACTTGGGATTTGGAGGGGGCTCAGAGCTTTTGCTGAGTTGCGGCCATGCAGGACTGTGGCCTGGCTGTTTTACTCCATCCCAGGGCTCTGGGGAGAGGTGGCAGCCCCTCCCTTGGAGATCCAGCCACATGCAAGTGGGCCATTGAAATGCAAACTGAGGCTCATTAACTACTAGCATCTGCCCTACCCTCAGGAAATCCTCTCACCTTGAACACCTGAGGGAGGTTTTCACTCAACTGAAAACCCAAGGCTCTTCAAGCAACCACGACTAATAGCCTCTAGGCAAAAAGCTAGAGGATAACTTAACCTCTGCTGGGCTTGCAAATATACCCTGAAAAGTAAGACTCCATGGTGGTGTTTAAAGTGGGTCCTCCCATGCTCATCCAAACCCAGTAGAGGGAGCCACAAACAACAGAACACCAACATCCACAGGAAAATTTGGCAGGCTCCAAAAACCACTGAGATAGCCAAAATGGTGAAAAAAAGAAACAGATCCCAAATGAAAGAACAAGAGACCTCTACCGAAGATGAGATAAATGAAACGGAGTTAAGCAAGTTAACAGAGCTAGAATTCAGAGGCATGATCTTGAGGAAGCTCAACAGCATGAGTAAGGACATCAACACCTTGAGTAAAGACATCCACACCATGAGCAAAGACATAGAAACACTGAAAACCAACCAAGTGGAAATGAAGAAGCAGCAAGAAGAAATGAAGAATGACATAGCAGAAATGAAGAACACATTGGAACACTCTACTAAAAAGCAGAGTAGAGGAAGCTGAGGACCGGATCAGTGAATTAGAAAACAGGGTAGAAAAAATCAACCAATCAGAAAACCAAAAGGAAAAAACAATGAAAAAACAGGAAGACAGCTTAAGAGAACTGTGGGACAACTGGAAACGTAATAATATTCGCATCATTGGAGTCCCTGAAGAAGAAGAAAATGAGCAAGGGTTAGAGAATATATTTGAAGAAATAATGACAGAAAACTTCCCTAATTTGGTGAAGAAAGAAGGTATTCAAGTTCAAGAAGCACAGAGAGTCCCAAGTAAGAAGAACCCAAACAGGCCCACACCAAGACACATAGTAATTAAAATGCCAAAAATTAAAGACAAAGAGAGAATCCTCAAGGCAGCAAGAGAAAAGCAACAGGTTACCTACAAAGGAACCCCCATCAGGTTATCAGCTGACTTCTCAACAGAAACACTACAGGCCAGAAGGGAATGGCATGAAGTAATCAAGGTCATGAAAAACAAGGATCTGAATCCAAGACTACTCTACCCAGCAAGGCTGTCATCCAAAATAGAAGGTCAAATAAAGAGATTCTCAGACAAAAAAAGGCTAAGGGAATACATTAGCACCAAACCAGCACTGCAGGAAATGTTAAAAGGACTTCTGTAATTAGTAGAAGAAATAAGAAGGAAAGTAGAACCACACTGAACAAAAATGGCAATAAATAAGTACATATCAATAATCACCTTAAATGTAAATGGATTGAATGCTCCAATAAAAAGACACAGAGTAGCGGATTGGATAAGAAAGCATAACCCATATATATGTTGTTTACAAGAGACCCACCTCACAACAAAAGACTCACAAAGGCTGAAAGTGAAGGGATGGAAAAAAATCTTCCAAGCAAATGGAAAGGAAAAAAAAGCTGGGGTAGCAATACTCATATCTGATAAAATAGATTTTAAAACGAAAGCCATAACTAGAGACAAAGAAGGTCACTACATAATATTGAAAGGATCTATCCAACAGGAAGATATAACCTTGGTAAACATATATGCACCCAATATAGGAACACCAAAATATATTAAAAATCTTCTGGAGGACTTCAAAGGAGAAATTGACAGCAATACAATCATAGCAGGGGACTTCAACACCCCGCTTACATCACTGGATAGATCCTCTAGACAAAAAATTAACAAGGAAATAGAGACTCTAAACGAAGCACTACACCAAATGGATTTAATAGATATTTACAGAGAGTTACACCCCAAAACTGCAGAATTCACATTCTTCTCAAGTGCACATGGGACATTCTCAAAGACAGACCACATGTTAGGACACAAACGAAGTCTCTACAAGTTCAAGAAGATTGAAATCATATCAAGCATCTTCTCAGATCACAATGGCATGAAACTAGAAATCAATTGCAACAAGAACATGCAAAGACATTTGAATACATGGAGGCTAAATAGGATGTTATTAAACAATGAATGGGTTACCGAGGAGATCAAGGAAGAAATTAAAAACTTCCTGGAAACCAATGAAAATGAACACACAACAACACAAAATCTATGGGATGCAGCGAAAGCTGTTCTGAGAGGGAAGTTCATAGCACTACAGGCCTACCTCAAGAAACAACAAAAATTTCTAATAGACTATTTAACCTCACAACTTAAAGAACTAGAAAGCAAACAAAAAGAAAAATCCAGAGCAAGTAGAAGGAAGGAAATAGTAAAGATCAGAGCAGAAATAAATGACATAGAGACCAGAGAAACAATTCAAAGGATCAATGAAACAAAGAGCTGGTTTTTTGAAAAGATAAACAAGATTGATGGACCCTTAGCTAGACTCACCAAGAAACAAAGAGAGAGAACCCAAATACACAAAATCAGAAATGAAAGAGGAGAAGTAACAACTAACAAAACAGAAATACAAAGGATCATTAGCAAATACTATGAACATTTATATGGCAACAAATTCGACAATCTAAATGAAATGGACAAATTTCAAGAAACACATAGTCTCCCAAAACTGGACCGGGAAGAGATAGAAAACTTGAACAGACCAATAACAGCTAAGGAAATTGAAGATGTAATCAAGACTCTTCCAGCAAACAAAAGCCCAGGCCCGGATGGCTCCACGGGGGAGTTTTACCGAACATTCAAAGAAGAACTAACACCCATTCTCCTCAAACTATTTCAAAAAATTCAAGAAGAAGGAAGACTTCCAAACTCGTTTTATGAGGCCAGCATAATCCTAGTTCCAAAACCAGAAAAAGACACTACAAAGAAGGAAACTACAGGCCAATATCCCTGATGAACGTAGATGCCAAAATCCTAAACAAAATACTAGCAAATCGGATCCAGCAATACATCAAAAAAATTATTCACCATGACCAAGTGGGATTCATCCCAGCGATGCAAGGCTGGATCAACATTCGCAAATCAATAAATGTGATACACCACATAAACAAAATGAAAGATAAAAACCACATGATCATATCAATAGACGCTGAAAAAGCATTCGACAAAATCCAGCACCCATTTCTGATAAAAACGCTCAGCAATTTGGGAGTAGAGGGATCATATCTTGATATAATAAAGGCCATATATGAAAGACCTACAGCCAACATCATACTCAATGGGCAAAAACTAAAAACATTTCCCTTAAGAACAGGAACAAGACAGGGATGCCCACTTTCGCCACTCTCATTTAACATAGTACTGGAAGTCTTAGCCACAGCAATCAGACGGGAAGAAAAAAAAAAAAGGAATCCAAATTGGAAAGGAAGAAGTGAAACTGTCATTATTCGTAGATGATATGATATTATATATAGAAAACCCTAAAGACTCCATAAAAAATCTAGTAGACTTAATAAATGAATTTGGCAAAGTAGCAGGATACAAAATTAATGTCAAGAAATCAACAGCATTCTTATACACCAATGATGAACTCACAGAAAGAGAAACTAAAAAAACAATTCCATTTACCATCGTGGCAAAAAAATTAAGATACCTAGGAATAAACTTAACCAAAGAAGTAAAGGACTTATTTGCAGAAAACTACGAGACATTGAAAAAAGAAATAGAGGAAGATATAAAAAAGTGGAAGCACATACCTTGTTCATGGATTGGAAGAATTCACGTCATTAAAATGTCCATACTACCCAAAGCAATCTATAGATTCAATGCAATCCCCGTCAAAATACCAGTGACATATTTCACAGAACTAGAACAAATATTTCAAAAGTTCATATGGAACCAAAAAGACCCCGAATAGGCACAGCAATCTTGAAAAAGAAGGACAAAGTAGGTGGGATCACAATACCGGATATCAGCTTATACTACAAAGCTACTGTAATCAAAACAGCCTGGTACTGGCACAAGAACAGGCATATAGACCAGTGGAACAGAACAGAGAATCCGGAAATTGACCCAAGACATTATGCTCAATTAATAGTTGACAAAGGTGGCAAGAGCATACAATGGAGTAAAGACAGCCTCTTTAATAAATGGTGTTGGGAAAATTGGACAGCTACATGCAAAAAAATGAAACTAGACCATCAACTTACACCATACACAAGAATAAACTCAAAATGGATAAAAGACTTAAATGTGACTCATGAATCCATAAAAATCCTAGAAGAAAATGTAGGCAACAAAATTTCAGACATCATACGCAGTAGAATCTTCACTGATACATCACCTAAGGCAACAGAAACAAAGGGAAAAATAAACACATGGGACTACATCAAACTCAAAACTTCTGCACAGCAAAAGAAACAACCATCAAAACAGATAGGGAACCCACTCTATGGGAGAGCATAATTTCCAATGATACATCAGATAAGGGGTTAATTTCCAAAATATATAGAGTGCTCATACAACTCAAAAAAAGGAAGACAAAGAACCCAATTAAAAAATGGGCAGAGGAACTAAATAGACACCTCTCCAAAAAGGACATACAAATGGCTAAGAGACATATGAAGAAATGCTCAACATCACTAATCATCAGAGAGATGCAAATTAAAGCAACAATGAGGTATCACCTCACACCTGTCAGAATGGCCGCCATCAACAAATCATCAAACAAGAAGTGTTGGTGAGGGTGTGGAGAAAAGAGGACTCTAGTACACTGCTGGTGGGAATGCAGACTGGTGCAGCCACTGTGGAAAACACTATGGTGTTACCTCAAAAAATTAAAAATTGAATTGCCATTTGACCCAGTGATCCCACTTCTAGGAATATACCCCAAGAAGCCTGAAACACAAATCAGAAAAAATACATGTATCCCCATGTTCATAGCAGCACTATTTACAATACCTAAGATCTGGAAACAGCCCAAGTGCCCATCCGTGGATGAATGGATAAAAAAGCTGTGGTACATATACACAATGGAGTACTATGCAGCTGTAAGAAAGAAAGATCTCTTATCCTTTGAGATGACATGGAGGGACCTCGAGAGTATTATCCTAGGCGAAACAAGCCAAGCAGAGAAAGACAAATACCACATGATCTCACTTATTTCTGGAATATAATGAACATAACAGTCTGAGGAACAGGGTAGACCCAGAGATGTGGAAGTAGGGTATAAACTGACACCCATCAGAAGAGGGGGTGGGAGGGGAGGGAAGAGATAAACCACAGAATTTATGCGCATGTATGCATAAGTGATGGACATGGACAACAAAGCTGGGGACAGTGTGGGGGGATGGGGAGGAGGGTGTCAATGGGGAAAAAAGGAGAAACATCTGTAACAAAAATAAATTAATAAAAAAATGTTTTTATCTATATTTTTAGAGAGAGAGGAAAGGAGAGAGAGAGCTAGAAACATCAAAGTGAGAGAGAGAAATTGATTGGCTACCTCCTGCACATCCTCTACTGGGGATCGAGCCCGCAACCCAGGCATGTGCCCTGACCAGGAATCAATCCAGAACCTCTCAGTCCATGGGATGATGCTCAATCCACTGAGCCACACCAGTCAGACACTTTTTTCATTCTTTATTTTTCTTTTTTGCTGTTTTGAATGGTTGAGTTCCACAGTTCTGTCTTCTGGTTTACTTATCCTTTCTTTTGTTTCATATAGTCTGCTGTTGAACACTTATAATGTACTTTTCAGTTCAATTATTGTTTTATTTCTTTCTTAATCCTCACCTGAGGACATGTTCACTGATTTTTAGAGAGAGGGGAGGGGTAGAGAGAGAAATATTGATGTGAGAGAAACATCAATTGGTTGCTTCTTGAATGTGCCCTGACCAGGTATCAAACCCACAACCTGGGTAGGTGCCCTGCTCAGGAATCAAACCCACGGCTTTTTGGTGTATGGGATGATTCTCCAACCAACTGAACCACACTGGCTAGTGCTCAGTTATTGTATTCTTCACTTCTGTGTCTTATATTTGGTACTTTCTTATGTTTTTATTATATATATTTTTTTATATTCTCACTGTGATTATACATTCTCCTTCCACATTTACTCCTCTTTGGTGAGCCTCTTTATGACCATTACTTTGAACTCTTTATCAGTTGAACTATTTATATCGATTTCATTACATTTTTTTTCCCTGAGGTTTTATCTTTTACTTTTGTTTGGAACATATTTTTGTTTATTTTGCTTAACTCTCTCTCTTGATTTCTATATGTTAGATGAACCTCTCCCAGTTTTGAAGAAGTGGATTTCTGTAGGAAATTAAACTTATCTTTCAATCTTGTCCTAACTCTTGGTTGTTTCTCATTTGTGATTATCTAAGCAACCTAGTATATTTTTAATAACCCAGTAGTTGATGATGAGCCAAGACCTGTAAGTTTCCCAAAGGAAAATATTTCAATCAGCACCTAGATTCATTCTAATTGGACTATACACCCTTAGGCTGCAGCTTTTAAACTATGCAAATGTGTACAGGTCTGTGGGCTGCATGCATATGCTCTGCCTGCCACCAGCGTCAGGTGATATGGAGGTGTCCACTGGGAGACAACTTTAAAAATCAAAGCTCCAGACATGTATACAAACTCTTTCTGAAAAATAACATCAAGTTATAGAGAAGCAGAGGGATAACACAAACATGGTGTCCAGAAAACTGTGTAACCTGAGAGTACATCTGTGGGCCTCTAGAAATGTACCAAACCAGAAGACTGTCCCTCAGGGCAAATATCCAGAACAAGCAAGTAGGCCTCTTTTCACAGACAGACTGAGGCTGTGTTTCAGTTTTCTATCTGTGCAGTGCACTAGGGGCTATAGTCTGCCAATAACTGTCTTTCCAATTGTTATTGTTTTATGGGATCCAGGAACCATAGCCACATTGACCTCCAGAGCCATGTGATCAAGGTGAATCCCCCTGGGTAGCAGCTGCAAAAATCAGGGTATCATACATAAAAATCTGATGTGTGTAAAAGCTCCCCTCTGGGAGATACTGGCTCTCTGTGGTATGGCAAAGGGAGAGTGAATAAATACTTCCCACCAGTGTCTTTTCCCAGAGAGTATTCCAGCAGGCCCCTGCTCCTCCAGCTCATACTTTCAGATTAGGAAGTGAATCTGTTTTTACATAAAATCTGGAATCTTTTCAAATGGCTTTTTCTGTGCTGGGAATGTTAGTCAGCACAGGAACACTTTAAGAGTCATTTGTCAGTTTGCTACAGTTCTTTGGGTCTCATGGACATGAGTCCTGTTTGTTTTCAAAGCTAGAGGATTTTAGGGCTTGTCTCTCTGGTATTTAGCAAATATATAACTTTATAAAAATTCATTGAATTGTGTTCTTAAGTTGGTGAATTGAATGATATGGAATTTACAGCACAATAAACCATTAAAAGCAAAAGAAAAAAATCCCTGTACTCAACAGGTTTAAATCTGGGATGGGACAGAAGAACAGGTGAAGGACAAAATAAATTACAGTATACCCTTGAACAACATGAGTTTGAACTGTGTGGGTCCACTTATATGTGGATGTTATCCAATAAATACTGTAAATGTATTTCTCCTTATGAAATTATTCTCTTAATAATTTCTATTATCTAGCTCACTTCATTGTAAGAATACAGTATATAATATAAAGATAAAATACAAAATATATGTTAATCAACTGTTTATGCTATCGATAAGGATTCTGGTCAACACTAGGGTATTAAGTAATTAAGTCTTAGGGGAATCAAAAGTTTTATATGGATTTTTGACTGTTTGGGGAGCCTTAAGCACTGTTCAAGGGTCAACCGTAAATATAATGTTAGTTGTTTTCAGGTTTTAAGATATGTCATGTTTGTCATTAACCTAGTCACTGAATGGTGTATGTATAAGTCTTAAGTAGCCCAAAGAGGTTATGATTTGCATTTCAAATCGATGTAATTACTCTTATACAACTTTAAAAGAACCAGAGAAACTTTTAGGGAGTGTGGAAAGATTCATTATTTTTAATTTGTCCATACATTTTAATCTCCCCCTGTACTGGGACTTACTAAGAATTTCTCAAACACAATTTGACTTTCAATTTCTTTATCTATCTCCACCTCACTCTTCTATCCCTTGATTGGCTATGGATTTTATAAAGGCTAGAGATAATCATCATTATCCTATTTTTGCCACGTAATTGTTCTTCATTCTCTGTTTTACTCTTTAAACATTTTTCAACAAACCTCTTTTAATGTCTCTTTTGTTTTTCTATTATCTCTATTTCTCTGGAAGCATTTTTTTTCATTTGTGTCAGTGGAAGCACACTCAGAGTGGTTAAGTTTCTTGTGAGGTCTTATAATTTTATTACTGTATATTTATCTACAGTGGGAATTGTTTTTATTGGGAGTCCAGTATGCCAAGCACTGTGAAGACATTCCCTCAGAATGGTTCCAAGTTTGCCCTGCCAAGGCCTTACAAGTTTTACTGGTTTGGCACCAGTTTTTTTTTTTGTTGTTGTTGTTGTTGTTTGTTTGTTAATTTATTAGCTTGGTGGTTTGCACCACATGTGGGTTGTATGAATTTACAGTCCACTCCCATGCTCCATACAAGTTTAGAATTTGGATTTATCTTGAACATTTATTTTCATTCATGACCATGGCCCTGGACAGAATGTGAATTTTCAGGCTGCATTCTTGGACCAATGACAGAGTTTTCTAGTCCCCATTCCATAGACTTTCAGGTTGCATTTACCATTCAGGCTTCTAAATTTTTGTTGGGATCTCAGTTCTGTGGCTTTATGGTTCTGATTTTCAGCTCAAGACCTTAGAACTCTAAGGTTCATATATGGCTCTCATATCCCCAGGAGGTATCAGATAAACTTAGTTTTGCTTTTTACTCCCTTCTTTGGGTTTGAGTTCCCTTTCCATTCTTCAAGCTTGGGAATTTCCTTTACTGGCTTTGAAGCTGGGCAAACCATGTACATCTTTGTTTTATCTTGATCAGCATTTCACTGGGTTTAGTGCAAGAGATGTATTTACCATATATATTCAGTCTACCATATTAAGTAGGCATCTGGAATTCCACCACATAAATTTGTAACTTGTATATCTTAGGCCTCTGTGATTGAGTTAATTTTATTTTCATTTAAGGAGTTAAAAGTAGAATTTATATTTCTGTTACTGCTAACATAAATGGATGTTTTCTTTTCTGTTCTAGGCTCACACTTGGATTTGACCTTTACAAGATGAGATGAAGAGTGGAAAGTTGTGATGCCAATGTAAAAGCTATTCACTTTCCTGCTGTGTTTTATGTACTTAAGTTTGTAGCTTCAACTTTCAAGAGGTTTATTCCTTCAGAATAGAATCCATGATTAGGGCATAGACCTTTCATTTATTTGTACATGAGGTAGTGAAAGTCCTAAGGCACATGCTCCAGTCTAGTACATCATTATCAGAAAGCATGAAACACAGGCACATGTTCTTTCAGTTGTGAGACATGTTTTAAGAACTTTGTTCTAATAATTTACTGTAGTTTGTGAATTAGTTCAGCAAAACTTTACAGCAGAGCTGAGATTATCATTATATTAATGTTATTCTTACCCATATGCTTTCCAGTATGCTATATCTTGAATGAGAGATAAAGGATACAGTCAAAATTTGCATATAGGGGATACCCAGTGATACTCTTCATTTCTCATGCTAACTTTTTGTATCATTTATCTAATATGTTAAGTAGTCATTTCAACCAAGCTGTACTTGATAAAACACTAGGGTCTTTGATTTCTCTGAGATTACAGTCTCAAACTGAATGGATCATTGAGATTTAGAAACAGGCTCAGACAGAAATAAACTGTTTTTCTTGATGTAAAATAATGGTCAAGCTTCAATGCTGAAAAATAATTCAAATTTTCTAATATTCAGTACAGTGTCCAATTTACTAGAGACAATGTTGCCTTCACATTTCTATAGATCTGGAAAATAAAGCAGCCTTGACATTCCGCAGTGATTTTGTGCAGCTTCCCTTCCCACCTTTACTCTAAAGAAAAACCTTCTCTTCAGTTAAAAAAATTAAATTATATAACTACTGAAGTAAATTCTAAATTATAGTTGACAGCAAACTATTATGAACCTAAAGGCAGGAAAAAATAAAGTATTTTTTTCCAGTAAATTCTAAAGGAAGATAAAGAGTTGATGAGGCAGAGACATGGGTTAGTTGCCCCACATGGGGGGAACTGCAGAAAAGTAGTTTTCTACCCAGAAAATAGACTTTGTGAAAGAAGAAAGTGGGTACTTTTGTACAAGAGGGAAGGAAGAAGACTGGGAGAAAATCCTTGAGGACCCTTAGACTAAGTATTTGGAAATGTTTAAAATGTGTGTGTGTAAGAGAGCGAGAGCAAAAATGAGAGCGAGACTTCAGTTTTCTACTGTTTCTTGTTGAACAATACATGGAAAGCCAGGATATCTTCTTAGGGATGGTTGGTAACATACCCAGTTAATTGGCTATGCTAAGGACAAGTAGCACAGCCTCCGGCTTATAATTGACTCATATGAATAAGTGGTGCAAAGTCCACAGGAGGATGAATTGTTTAGTTACAGGACTTACCAAGCTGTCTCATCCCAATAAAATTTTCTGTTACTGAATTTCATCAAGGGTGAATAAGCAGAACTCCCATTGTGACTACATAACACTTACTTTCTCCTCTTTCATCTCCTTAGGAGAGGAATTGGCTGGCTCAGTGTCTGAAGATACTAGTCTTCGCAGTTATATCTTCCACGCAAGGGCACCAGGTGTAGGCAAAGCAGAGACATGTCATGGATAGAGTACTGGGTCAGAACACTGAAATTATAGCCCCAGTATTTTCACTAAGTTGCCATGATTTTTTTGACAACTTCATTCTCCCAAACAGCCTCAGTTTCTTCTTCTAAAAATTGATAAAGTCAGCGAGGAGACTTTCTAAGTACCCTTTCACGTCTGACATGCTCATGTTTCAAGTAGCTGGCCCGTAATAGTGAATGTTAGGATTTTCATTTGAATTCCTAGCCCTGGAGTACCTATCAGTCACTGGTTCTTCTTATAAAAGGAAGAGGATATGAGTCTGTCTGCCTCTGTCAGGTTTTGGCTTTAGCTCCAAGGTCCCTTGACCCTGGCGTTTTGTGTCTGATTCTGTGTGCCTGCTGTGCCTATAGTCCTAGTTCCTGTTACCCCCTAACCTTGGACTGTTTATTGCAGAGTGGGTTTCCTGTGTATGAACCCTACCTTGCATTGAACCCTAGTTCCTCTCTGCCTCACTGGCCCCTAGCTGATTATGTTGGCTCTGCTGATCTTGGCTTATGGCCCTGCTTTCCTTGACTCAGTGCTTTCTGTATCTAAACTTGACAAAGGGATTTTTAAAAGTTCCCTATGGGAAAAGACAAAGACCTTGGATATTAACTCATTACACTAGCAAGTTGAATTCCTACTCAGCAAATTGAAATACCAGGAGAGTTGAAGTAAAGCAATACTCCATCTAAGTGAATGTATGCAAGCATTAATATGGTTGCAAAATAATTCATTCAGATTAAATCTATAGTTCAAACTTAAAAGCACATAATTGTCTATAATTTTTAGGTGAAAGAAAAAACAGGCAACTTCTGTACATGCATTAAAATAAAATGACATTCTTAAAAAAATTCCCTTATTGATCTAGAAATCTAGGTTTGTAGAGAAGCCAACTTGTGTAATGATATCATTGGAAAAAATATTTAAATCTGTATGAGATTCATACTTAAAGTTATTTCATTTGTTTGAAAAGTTATTTACTTAGTTTCAAACTATATGGAATTAAGTGTTAAGGTGTATAAAGTAAGGTCTAATCTAGTAGCCAGGCAAGAAAGTAGTAAAATTACAATACAGGGTAACCATTACTTTCTCTAAATGAGGTCACTTTTGTCATTTGAGAACATCTGATTAGAAACAAAACCTTTTTTTTCGTTTTCCTTCTGCATGATAAAAAACAATATTTGTGAATCCCTCACTAATAAGATCACAACTTCAGATACTAAGAATGACTTGTTAGTTAAATCCTGCTGTACAGTTCAGAGGAGAAATACATCAATACAATAATGCAATTCTTACTATGCATCTGAAGATTGATCCAGGTATTACATAGTGACAGAAGAAAATGTTGGTGTGTTTTCTTGGCATAATTGTGTGATTTAAATTGTGGCTGTGGAAAGCTTTAAAAATTCTTTTCAAAATATAAATAATAAAATGTGGCTGTGGTTTTAACATTGGTGCCATTCACTTTGGTAAGTCCTGTTGACTGCCTGCAGGTTGTGACTCCAGAAATAATATTTAAAATAATCCCACGAGGGTCCTTTATTCTGTCAGAAAATGCAAATATCAAGGTTTAATGCCCAGTTGAAAAAATGAAACCCAAAGCTATTCACAGATTACTGATCTGATTCATGTCACACTATTGATTTTCTGAAGCCCCATAAGGGTTCTTTTGGACTATTAATTTTGGTTGACTACAAATCCCCTTGGTCTGGCCATTCATTATACTCTATTTTGTTTCCTACTTGATTGGCATGTCTTTATCTTCCCTCTTTGGCCACTTAAAGCCTCACCCTTCCATGTCTAGCTCAAGTGTTACCTATACCATAAAGCCAGCCCTGAATACCCTATGCGCAGTCACTGCTCTCCTTTCTCTGAATCTTATTTAGATATACTCATAGGGAGTTAAACATTTATTTGTGCTCCACTTCATACAATTTTCAGAACAAAATACGCTAAGTGCCTTATATATTCTAAGTTAATCCTCAAAGAAACCTAGTGAGTAAAGGTATTATATTTTCACTTTACAAATGAGCAAACAGAAGCAGAGAGAATTTAAACATCCCAGTCAAAACCAGAAATGAGTTCAGATGTAAAACAAGACTGTTTGACTCCACAGCCAAATATCCTAACCTCTCTTCCTCACTGCCTTTTCATAGATTTTTATCTCATCTCCCATCTAAATGTTATATATAGTATTCAACAGTTGAAACCATTTCTTATATTTTAGTTCATTTCCTTAGAGAGACTAGAATAGTGCAAGGCATACAGTTGTGCCCAATAGTACTCGCTTGACTCTTAAAAGGTTAATTCAAGTTTCCTATTTTTTCTTATTTTTAAATTGTTTTTCTCTCTTGGCATTAAATGTATCTTTGTAAGACATCACACATCCATTTTGGAATAAAGCAGGTTAGACATAATAAATAAATGTCCTCCGTTGAAGATTTTCCTTTCCCTAACCTTCTTAAAGAGAGAGGAAGGAGGAAAGAAAAGGGAAGAGGAACAGAGATGTTCTGTGTTACTTTTAGAAGAGTTCCATCAAGGCAAGTCAACAACAAAATAAGAAGAAATAACTTCAATGGTTATGTGCCTATGCAAATCATCCAGAGTGCTGTGTTCGGGCACTACCAATTACAGAGGGTCATCATTATATTTTACTTGAGTGTTGGATTTATTCTCACATTGTTCTGTGTATGGAATCTTTCTCTCACCATGTCCACAAATTCTAGAAGAGGAAAGGGAGAGAGTTTAATGGATCTAGAGAGGGAGAGTGGAACACTCACATTCCATTCATTTAATAAGTTAAAATAAATGTTAATAAATATTCTATTCTTTAAAGACAGAAGGATACATGAATAGCAAAAGTAAACAACTTTGAAGCTACATATTACAGTTAGAAATATTATGATGCAGAAGAAGTCACTGCTTCTTCATGCCTTTGCTGAAAGGCATGATGATTAAAAGAAACAAAGACCTATAGTTGCCTACAAAGTCAGAAGCCACATTCTGAATTCTGAAAGTCGGTGAAGTATACTTTGGGAATTTCGTGCCTCCTCCAATTCTTTATCCCCATTCTATGTGATCCCCAGTTCTGGGTCCTCACTTTTCTCCTTCTGCAACACTTAGCCATCCACCCTGCTGGATTTGGATTCCCCACTCCATCATTCCTCTCCCTTTCCCTGTTGGTATCCTGCACTGCTCCTAGCCACTCAGGCTTGCTACCTTAAGTGCCTCTTCCCCACTGTAACTTTCCACTACTAACTCTTTGCACCTTCCATGGTGAAACCATTGACTAATTTATAAAATAATCTCTGATCATCTAATATGGGATAAAGCCAAAAAAAAAGGAGTTTCTCCATACTCTTCAATGTAATGTACATTTTTGTTTAAAATTAATGCACATCTTTAGCAAAGTTTCTCAAAGAGCAGGGCAGTATAATAATTATTTAATACAACAGAGCTTTCTAAAATTTCTCTCTACTCATCTATTGACTCAAAGTCCTCAAAGCAGCTGCTCAACAATCCTTTCTCTCTCTCTCTTCTAAAACTCTTTCCTAAATCTATAGGGAACTCTCTTGTGTCCTCAACCATCCCCACTCTTCCTGTCCTCTGGATCTAGTCCTATCTCCCTTGTGTTTTTTTCCTGCCCTTTCCTTTATAAAGGCTCTACAAAGATGTGATTTTGTATGAAAATAATTAATGCTTATAAAATTCAATAGTGCATAGTACACAAAATGAAAAAAAAAATCGATTTCCTCAATACTGTCACGCACTGCAACCTCTCAATTATACTATTAATTGCTTTATACCTATTTTGTAAGTAGGCTTCTGGAAACAATGATTTCCCTGTATTTTGAACTTCCATATTTTTTATGGTCTCTTCTACCAGTATGCCATTTCATTTCAACAAACATATAACAAATACCTACAATGAGCAAGGTATTTTCCTATGTGTTGAGGGGATATAATGTTAAATAATATGCAGTTGGTGTTTGTCTTCAAAGATTTCATAGTGTTACTAAAAACTTTTTATCAAAGATCATTTCCACAAGCTTCCTGGGCCAGGACCATGCCTTATGCTGTCCCATATTTCCCAGTGTGAATGTTGTACAAGCTATAGGCCAGTTTAATTGTTTCCCTTTTTTTAATTTTTAATTTTTTATTAATTTATTTTTGTTACAGATGTTTCTCCTTTTTCCCCCATTGACTACTTCCTCCACATCACCCCCCCACACCCTGACCCCAGCATTGTTGTCTATGTCCATGGCTATGCATACATGCATATAAGTTATCTGGTTTATTTCTTCCCTCCCCCCGACCCCTCTTCTGAGGTTTGTCCATCTGTACCCTACTTCTATGTCTCTGGGTCTATTTTGTTCATCAGCTTCTTTTGTTCATTATATTCCACAAATAAGTGAGATCATGTGATATTTGTCTTTCTCTGCTTGGCTTGTGTCACTTAGCATAATACTCTCCAGGTCCCTCCATGTCGCCTCAAAGAGATCTTTGAGAAAGAGATCTTTCTTTCGTACAGCTGCATAGTATTCCATTGTGTATATGTACAACAGCTTTTTTATCCACTCATCTATTGATAGACACTTGGGCTGTTTTCAGATTTTAGCGATTGTAAATAGTGCTGCTATGAACATAGGGGTACATATATTCTTTCTGATTGGTGTTTCAGGCTTCTTAGAATATATTCCTAGAAGTGGGATCATTGGGTCAAATGGCAGTTCAATTTTTAACTTTTTGAGGAAACACCACATTGTTTTCCATAATGGCTGCACCAGTCTGCGTTCCCACCAGCAGTATATTAGAGGCCCCTATTCTCCACACCCTTGCCAGCACTTGTTTGATGATTTGTTGATGGCGGCCATTCTGACAGGTATGAGGTGATACCTCATTGTTGTTTTAATTTGCATCTCTCTGATGATTAGTGATGTTGAGCATTTCTTCATATGTCTCTTTGTATGTCCTGTTTGGAGAAGTGTCTCTGTAGGTCTTCTGCCCATTTTTAATTGGATTCTTTGTCTTCCTTTTGTTGCATTGTATGAGTACTCTATATATTTTGGAAATTAACCCCTTATCTGATGTATCATTGGCAATTATGCTTTCCCATATAGTGGGTTCCCTTTCCAATTTGATGGTTGTTTCTTTTGCTGTGCAGAAGCTTTTTATTTTGATGTACTCCCACGTGTTCATTTTCTCCTTTGTTTCTTTTGCCTTACGTGATGTATCAGTGAAAATTTTGTCACATGTGATGTTTGAAATTTGTTGCCTACATTTTCTTGTAGGATTTTTATGGATCCACGAGTCATATTTAAGTATTTTATCCATTTTGAGTTTATTCTTGTGTGTGGTGTAAGTTGGTGGTCTAGCTTAATTTTTTTGCATGTAGCTGTCCAATTTTCCCAACACCATTTATTAAAGAGGCTGTCTTTACTCCATTGTATGCTCTTGCCACCTTTGTCAAATATTAATTGAGCATAATGACTTGAGTTGATTTCTGGGTTCTCTGTTCTGTTCCATTGATCTATATGCCTGCACTTTTGCCAGTACCAGGCTGTTTTGATTACAGTGGCTTTGTAGTATAACCTGATATCCGGTATTGTGATCCCTTCTATTTTGTTCTTCTTTTTCAAGATTGTTGTGGATATTTGGGGTCTTTTTTTGATTCCATATAAACTTTTGGAGTATTTGTTCTAGTTCTGTGAAATATGTCATTGGTATTTTGATAGGGATTGCATTGAATCTATAGATTGCTTTGGGTAGTATGGACATTTTAATGATATTATTTCTTCCAATCCATGAACAAGGTATATATTTCCACTTTTTTATATCTCAAAGACAATAATTTCTGTCGCACCCTCCTGTCAGTTTTACTAGAGCCAACAGGGACCTCATAACATCCTTTTACCCTGGACCACATCCTATAGCCTCTTTCACTTATTCTTTGTAGCCAAGTCCTGGTTGAAAACACCCTCTTCACCCTGAGGCTCTCAAGTTAAATGGATTTTCAAAGATGGCTTTCCTTAATTATCTAACTTAGAAAATGAAGGAAATTATATTTTTCCAATGCATTTGGGTAGGAAACTGGCCAATGTTGAGTTATATTTTATGGACATGAACTGGTCCTCTGCCATGCCAATGTTCTGCCATACCTATTTTGATGAAGAGGCAGTCCATCTGATCTGCAAGGAAGTATATCAGTCTTGACTGAGGAAAAGTGTCCAATTTTCTACCTAAAGTGATGTAGGAAGACAACTTGTGAACAGGGGAAACGGATACATCTTTTGGAAGAAATATACTCAAGCTGACAATGTTAAATAGTGTCTGCAACTAGGAGTACAGGTAGTAAAGTAAAAGGCCCAATGCTCTTGTTATCTCTATACTTTATGTTTATCATCAGAACCACACAATAAAGACCTTGGTTTTCTGCACATGATTTTTTTCAGAAGGATCAGATACTGAGCTACCTGAGGATAAAGAACTGGGCCTTTTTTTTTTCTATCCTCTGTAGTAGCTAGTACAGTGTTAGGCACATAGGAGGTCTGAGTCGATTTTCTGACAATAACCCCAGTTTAAGGATGGATATGGTTGAATACAGTAAAGAAAGCTATGTTTGTTTTAATTAAATCCCCTGTTTCATTTATGTCTTTTCTCTTTAAAGACATTGTGCTCTGGACCATAGTTTCATTTTCACTATTATTACTTTTTTTGGTATCTGATCCAACAACAACTTCTAAATCTTCCTTTAGTAGTTTATTTCCAATTGCACTTCCTTTAATATTCTTATTCTTAATATTTAGCCTAAACCTTTCCTTTCTCATTTACAAATGCCTGGTCTTTGCTCTCCCAAGTTCTGTGAATAATTTCCTTCCAATGTTTACATTGTTACCTTGAATGTATTTATAGACAAGACCTTGGAGCTAGGTCCTAACTAGAATAGCCTCTTGTATTTAGCAGCTTCTTTCTCTTCATGAGTCTTTCCTTAGAACATTCTTGTTTTCTATTTTTGTTTTATATTTCAGACTTTCTTCTTTTTATCCCTACTCTTTCTATATATGTTACAAGATATATATGGATCATTCCAGATGTTTCCTTTTCAAGATCAAAATTACCTGAACATGGTTATCTACAAAGAGGGAGCAGGGAAAACAGAGTTTATTGAAATCCATAAGTAGTAGGAAACCACATTTTGTGTATTAGTTTGAAATTCTCTTTAGTCTCCCCTTACCAAAGACAGCTAAAGGAGCCAAACTGACCTGGCTGTTAATTCTATTCTCTACCTATTCACTAAATAAGAAAATAAAATCAGTGCAGTAACTTAGAAGGTAAAATGAAAGAAAATAAAACATTTAAATGATATAACTAATTCCAAAATAGTTGCCAGTTGTCTGTATTTTTTCTCTTTGGTGTAGACATACATATACACACACATATATACACCTACTCACATACATATATTCACTGTGATATTGTATTTGCTGTGATCTATCTATATTTATATATTTGTCTATGACATGGCATTTCTCCTGAAATTATTATTATTGTTTTCATCCTCACCCGAGGATGTTTTTGCATTTATCTTCAGATAGAGTGGGAGGGAGAGAGGGAGGAAGAGAGAGAAACATCGATGTGAGAGAGACACATTGACTGGCTGCCACCCACATTACCCCAACCGGGGCCAGCAATGAACTGCAACTGAGGTACATGCCCTTAGCGGGATCCAAACCCAGGACTCCCTGGTTCATGGGCCGACGCTCTAACCACTGAGCAAAACCGACCAGGGCCTCCCCAAATTATTTACATCTGTCTCAGCCACATTCCCCTTATGCTGTGCATGTCTGCACATGAGTATGTATATGCTTTAAAAATTATCTCATGTAGGACCTATTTACCAAAGTAATATATCTGCTATGTACATAGCTCTGCTGATAGCTTGAAGAGAGGGTAAAAAAGAAAATAGCTCAACAGGAAAAGTATTCTAACAAAATTTGCACTAAGCTATATGGTATATATTAAAACTTTAATATTAGAAACACTGTTCATTCTCTATCTTTTTAAAAAAATTGAATTTATTGAGGTGACATTGGTTTGAAAAACCATACAGGTATCAAGTGTACAACTTAATAAAACATCTGCACACTGCATTGTTTGTCCATCGCCCCAAGCAAAGTCTTCCCTTCCCCATTTCCCCCTCTTTTCCCATCTCTACCTACTTTATCCCCCTTTCCCACTGCTATCACCACACTGTTGTCTGTGATGATGTGATATTATATATATATTTGAAAACAATGCTAATTTTGAACAAAGATTGCTAAAGCAGGAAACAAATTAGTATAGATAAGATTTTTAAAAAGTATTTAATGTATCAAAAACTTTAAAAAAGAGAATGTGTTTCAAGTTTTTAAAACAACCATTTACATATAAATAGTTTGCTATTTGCCAACTATTCTTGTCTACTTGTTAAGGCTCTACTGGCAAATGAGGTAAGTTTATGTGTGGAACTATTACAGTTAAGTTATATATAACTCAGACATCTTTACTGAGTTGGTAGATAATTGTTTGTCATGTATTTTTATTACTCAAATATTTTTATCAACAATAAAAAGTTGCACTGAATTTTATTTTTTTAAATATTTTTATTGATTTTAGAGAGGGAGGAAGGGAGAAAGAGATAGAAACATCAATGGATTGGCTGCTTACTTCACGCCTCTCACTGGGGATTGAGCCCACAACCAGGGCATATGCCCTGACTGGGAATCCAACCAGTGACCTCTTGGTCCATGGAATGATGCTCAACCAACTGAGCCACACCAGCTGGGCAAAGTTGTATTGAATTTTAAAAGTTGATCTGATTAATTTTAAATCTGGAATTAAGCTGTATCCTACAATATTAAAGAAATTGAAAATCAGCCTGTTGATGTTTATGAGACTTACACATAGTTTGTCTGGAATGTATTACATTCTGCTCTTTATTATAGTTGTGTATATTGTTGACCTCCATTAGTATATTGTAAGCTTCTCGGTAAGCCCTGTAACTAATCCATCTTTGTAACCCCTGTGAAGCCTATCGCAGTATCTTACACTTAGTATGCTTTCAGTAAATGCTAAATTAATTAATTAAACTAGCTTCCAAAATACTACTCCTAGGCAATATTTCAAAATCTATATTCTAAGTACCTCATGTACTTGAAAGCAATACATCTATATGTCTTATAAATGCATTTCATAATTCAGATTTTTCACTATTTTTGACTTGCCTTATCACTCAACTTAATCTGAGAAGTGAAGTCATGCTATTTATGTTTATACACTGAAGTCAGACACACGTTTGATACCTATCAAGATTATTTTGAAAAACATATGGAGGAGAGTGAATGCAATTAAAGTTAATGACACATTTGCATATCTGTTTTTTTTATTTATTTTCTATTTTTTAAATTTTTGTTGAAAGTATTACAGATATCCCCCTTTATCCCCATTGACCCCGTCCTTCCCACTCCCTAAGATCTGGAAACAGCTGAAGTGCCCATAAGCAGATAAGTGAATAAAAAAGCTGTGGTACATGTACACAATGGAATACAATGCAGCTGTAAGAAAGAGAGATCTCATACCCTTTGAGATGACATGGAGGGATCTGGAGAATATTATGCTGAGTGAAATAAGCTAGTCAGAGTAAAACAAGTACCACATGATGTCACTTATTTATGGAACAAAATAAGATGCCGACCAAAAGAGATCCAGAATCATGGAATTAGGGAACAGACTAACATACCTCAGAGGGACTGGGGTGGGAGGAGTGGGAAGAGATAAACCAAATAAGTTATATGCATATCTGTTTTTAACAGATTCAGAATATATGGAGCTCAGATGGGAACTTTGAGATTATCATGTCTCACTCTCTCCCTCACTCTGTAGATGAGAAACAGAGGGCATGACATTTTAAATGACTTGTCCAAGAATACATACTAACTGTTGGAAGAGCTTGCAGGGCAATCCAAGTGCCCTGACTGTAAATTGAATGTTGTTTGCAATATAGCAGCTACCTCTGGACCTTACAATGAGGCCGTTGCCATATCCTCTGGTTAGGCCATTTTGTCTTCAATTATTTTGCCATTCCAATTTGTTCTATAGATGTTTGCCATGATTGTCTTCTCTAAACATAGAACTCATTTGTGACACTTCTCTGCTTCAGAATTTGAAATGGCTCTCATAATTTACCAATTTGAGTGGTTCTTTATAGGGAGGGGCACTTTTATTCTAGAAGGGGGTATTCAGCAATATCTGGAGATAATTTTGGTTGTCACAGCTGGGGGAAGGAATATTATTGAGTGGGTCCAGGAAAGGGTGCTATTAAACATCCTTCATTGTATAGGACACCCCCCCAATAAAGAATTATATGGCCCTCAAATGCCAATAGTGCTGAGTTTGAGAAATCCTGTTATAGAATTAAAAGGCTTTCATGTCCTGATCTCAACTTTCTTTTCTAAACTTATTTTCCACTATCTTCTGACACTTAGAAAATTCAGACTGCTTCCTATTTCTTGTATATGTTCCATACTTCCCCATTGCCTTGATTTTGCTTAACTTTGAATGGTTTTCCTCATCTTCTCATATCCTTTCTTTTTGTTAAAGATTAAAGTATATTTGACTTCCTCCATCAAAATCTCTGATCCATGCAACCAGATCATCTTTTTTTGCCCTTTTTCTCTTCTCCAGCCTCATAGAAATTTGTATTTAGGTTATTTGAAAAAAAATGACATTATTTTGGGAAAGTCTCATTATTAAACTATGAAGCAGCTGTGAGAAAAAGTACACTAAGTTTGGAGTCAGAAGAGTTATAATTCTATCATTTATTAAGTGGGTATGATGTTGGATATGCCACTTAATCTCACCAGGCTTCATATTTTTCATCACTGAAATGGGATAAATAATACCTACTTTCAAAAGATGGTGAAAGGAAGAAATAAAATTACATCAATGAAAGTTCTTTGTAAGCTTAAAAGTACTACACCAATGTGAGGGATTGTTATTTTTATTGCAAGGGGAGCTAGTCCTTGAAAGGCATGTAAAGCTTCTATTTAACCTTGTATAGGGAGTAAGAAATGTCTTTGACCATGCTGCAAATGTTCTGGCTGACATTGTGTGAGGGCAGGGCATATGCTTAAGTCTACTTTAATTTGGCCCCTGAGGAGTACAGTGTGTTCTTTATGCCTTGTGTCTACCCTGTGTGGTGGTAAGAAAAACACTTCCTTTCTCTGGAGTAGAAAGAGAACAGATGAGTGCACCAGCCAATTATTTACAGAAGGATTGCCAGGGGCAACAAAGACCTGGAAAATATTTTTCTGCAGTCAAATAATCCAGCTCATAAAGAATGTCATAATTTACTTCTAGTTCCTTACAAGGGCATTATTGGAAATGTTGTCCTTGCTATTTTATAATCCCCAGAATGCAGGTGTCCTTTGGTAGTCAACATTTGGGAATAAAATATATGACAACTAATAACAGGAAAGTTGACTTAAGATTTTTATTTATGGATGATGATTTGTCATATTTGTGGAGGTCTGGCTAGCTATATTTTTCATAACACCAATACCTATAGACATTAGGGTTGGATAAAACTCCCTGGAGATTGAGATTATAACTATTCAGATGTTTCTCACTAGAGGTCACTCTTGCAATCTAAGATCAAAATGCTGCAAATAAGAAAACACAACACAACAAAAAAGTAAACACCTATCAACAATAACACCAATACACAGACACGATGTCAATTCAAAAATTAAGGATGCAATTTTTCATTTGAAATCTATGAGGATGCCCTTAAAATGATTTAATGTGCTGGAAGTAGGATGAGTGGTCACTATTGAGTGCGGGAGATAGTTAAAAAATAGCAGTTGGTCTACCTGGCAGGCAGGTATATAAACAGCCTCTTCTTCCATGACTTGGGACATCAACCTGCATCTGCACTGAAGTGATCAGCTTGACACAAATCTAACTAGACTGAAATGACATGCACATTTTAAACTAACTGAGTTTTTAGTAAAAGGAATTGCAAGAATCCAATGCAGCAATATATTGAAGAATAAATACTCTCTGGGCCTGGCTATGTAAAGGACAGTGGTTTTATTGTAAAAATTGATTTCTTAAACCGATGTCAAATGTCTAAATAAGAGGACAAGAATGATGCTATGAGTTGTCTTAAGGGCTAGGCACATATTTGTATACAATAGACCAGTATGTGTTTTATGGTATAAAGTTTCAAATGTTTCTCTTGCTTCTCCATAACCTTCATCCCTCCTGCAAACTTAATTGGATTGCATAGTGCCTGAAATTCCATCTGTCATTCTTTCCTCAGGTCAATGCATTTTCCTTTCTGTTGTCCTTTGTTAAAACCCCCAAATTTCTGGGATATTATTGTTAGGTCAAGTTTATGGATCTTACTGTGTCATCCTGGGCAAATAATAGAATACCTATTTAAAACCCAATGGATAATAATAATTGGATATTCAACTGATAATATAAAAATTAATACATATAGTACTTGTTATGCTATTCTCTGTAATTAAAGTATACTGTAAAAATCTAAAAACAAACAAACAAACAAAAACAAAAACTCCTGGGAGAAGAAGAACAACAGATCAAGTTATTCTCATCATTCAAACTTCAGTTCATTTTTAAGTTCTATACTCATTGGGGTACCTGACATTAACACACAAAAGGAGACAGGACATGTGGCCCAGGAGGAAATATTGATGAGATTCAGAGGAGGGGTAAGACAGCCATGGGTGGTAAACATGGGGCACCACTGGAGAGCACTTGAAAAGGAAGGGGAGCATTAAAAAAGACAATAGGCCCTGGCTGGGTAACTCAGTTGGTTAGAGCGTCATCCTGATATGCCAAGGTTGTGGGTTTGATTCCCAGTCAGGGCACATACAAGAATTAACCAATGAATGCATAAATAAGTGAAACAAAAATTGGTGCTTCTCTCCCCTTTCCTCTCTCTCTCTAAAAAAGTCATCAATAATTTCTTAAAATATATTTTTATTGATTTTTTTTAGAGAGAGAGAAAGAGAGAGAGAGAGAGAAACATCAATGTGAGAGAGAAACAATGATTGATTGGGTACCTACTGGGGATCAAGCTCACAACCTGGGCATGTGTCCTGGCTGGGAATCAAACCAGGACCTCTCATTCAGTGGGACAATGCTCAATCCACTGAGCCACACCAGCTGGGCTCAATAAAAAAAATTTTTTATAGGATAATAAAGATTTCAAATTTTATCAAGTTAGTAGCATGAGATTTAAAAACCTGGTCTTTCATCTGCAAATTCAATCAACATAATCATAAATAAGTCATTTTTATTCTTTCTCTATGAAAGAAGGATTAAATAATGAATAATATATAATTATATATACTTTAATAAATAAATTCCAGACTTGTAATAAATCAAAGGGATAGTGAAGCAGTAAGTTTGATCTCTCTGACATATACTCTTTCTTAATGGAATGTTTAAAATAAAAACAAAACCATGAAAACGGGCTTTTGTTCTAAAACCTAGAAAGTTTTGTTACCTAAGCACATTAGCTCAATGTCGCCATGAAGACCAACTGAGATTTAAGCACTTTTCAAAAACGTCGAACTCAAGTGCCTGGGAGAATGATAGGCAGCTATGCTGGTTTGAAAGAAATCAAATTATAAGATTTGAGTCTGGAAGAGTAGGTGAGTCTTTTAAAGAAATCATTTTTATTATGTACACTGTTAAAGAAAATGAGATGATGTATAAGGTTGTCTAAACATCGAAAATAAAGTGGTGCATGACAATTATCGCAATAATTCAAGCCCAAAATAGATAACTCTTACTTCAGTTTCAGATTTAGCTCCCTGCCAAATTTGTACAGAAAACTGACTTCAGAGCTCACTTTTCTCTGAATGCATTGATGAAACCAAAGGCAGTACAGAAAAAGTGACTCTTGCTGAAAAATTTAGCCATTCTAAATTATATTGCTGCTTTTACTGTACTCCATAACCTTGGGAGAAGTTTCCTTTTTTTATGAACACCAACCACTTTCATAATGAATGAAAACTAGGAGAGATTGGCAAAGAGAAAAACTCTAGGCAAACAAAAACAAACAAACAAAACCCAGAATAAATAGATGATAGATACATACTACCAAGAGAAATTCAGTGATTGCTGAAAAACAATTGAAAGAAGTAACCTCTTATTCCCTTTTACCTAGAAAAATACAAATCAATGGCTAATAATCTGTTCTCTGCAACATGAGCCTTCTGCAACTTGGAAACTAAAAAAATCTAAGCAATGACCTAGAGAAAAGGAGAAAAGGCTCAAAATGTTTATGTTTGGGTATCTTTCATCCAAAAGAGATAAAATAAAGCCATGTTAATAATAAATAAGCCTTTCTAAAAAATGTATCTCACTTCCTACTAGGACCCCTGAGAAGGTCACAGGGAAAGCAGAGATTTGTCCAAGATTAGAAGAATATCAATTCCAAACCTTATTCCACGAAGGAATGTACAAGATGAAGCAAGGGTCAATCAATGAAAGATAAATAAACTGGACAAAGAACATCTAGGTTTAGGGCCAAGATTATCTAACTCTTTTTAAATTCTATGACATGACACAGAGTAAATAACAATTTATCTATAAAACTTATCTTAACTTTATTAGAATGTATGATCTATGAGAGCAGGGTGTTTTTCTTTTTTAAGTATATCTCTCTAATATGTACAATGTATATATCCAAGAATATTGATATTCTTTAAGCCACTCTGTCTACTGTAACTTTTTGCCATTCAGCTGGCACTATATAAACAAAAAAGGCTCCATCCCTCACCATACAGAGCAGCAACCCTGAACAGCTTTCCTCTACCTATTCTCAGCATTACCTTTTAGTCGACAACTAATTCCTCTGCTACCAAATACTATTTTTTCTCCCATTGATAGTCCTGCTTCAACCTTTAGGTTTGCTCTTTGACATTGCATTTTTACATGGGTTCTTGCCTTTCCTCCTTGACTGACATTTTGGTCCTGTTTTTCAGTATGTTACCTTTGGCCACCCTAAATGAATATCCTGTGTTTGCTCTATCTGGATCCCAGAAACTCCTATCTTTGGGTTTCTGACTAAGTTTATCTGGTTCTATGAGTGGAAACTGGATAATAGGCCTAGCATATGGTGTCCTTAAGGTAAACCCTCAGTATTTACTGTCACTGTCATGTTCCTCCTTATCCTTGTTATGTTTATCCTATTCTTACAGCTTCCCTGATGATACTGGTTTCTGTACTTGAACTCCAGTCCATTTGGCTAGAACTATGATACTCTGACTAATTTTTTCCTTTGCTTCAACTCTTACTTGGTGGGGGCTGGATATGGTGTTCCATAATCATTCATCATTAAGAACCACATTGTTAGTACTTAATCTGCTTTTAAGTACCACTGGTCCTAAACACCAGATTGGGGCTCCTTGGTTATTTATTAACCATAGCCCAGATAGACCACATCCCTTTAGATAGTACATCTCTTTAGATATGGCACAGGGGAATGATAATTAATCCCCTAGAATGAAGACCTCCAGCTGTGTCAGTCCTACTAACTTTAGTCTGTGGCTGTCCTATTGCTTCTTCTTTACTGACTTATGTAGCTGAAGCCCCACATGCCTTTGATAAAACATAATCAATTAAGACACTTGCTTTTATTCAATTACCAGTGATTCTCCAGTTATTTCATTTGTTTTCCTTACCTCTCCAACTAGATTGTAAACTCCTTGAGGAAAGGAATCATGCTATACTTATATCTTTCCATGGTCCTGGATACATGAATATTAACAGATTTTTTTTGAATTTTCCAAAGCAGAGTGAAGATACATGAGTTGGTGTGGTAATAGAATTAGGAGAGCAGTGGCAGTTAAATGTTTATCCCTCTCCTAGTCCTCTAATTTTCCTTCTGGACTTAGAGGTACATCATTAGAGAAGATTGTATGCAGACATTTCAATACATGCAAAACAGCAATTGATTAATTACATGGCTTTGGAGTCAGGCAGGAAAGGATTTTAATCATTGATTCAATTCCCAGCTTTGTCACTTCCCAGTTGTGGGTATTTGGTCAAGTAAGTCACTTATTCTTCCTATTTCAACTTCCTCATTTATAATATTGTGTAGATAATAGTATTTGCAATATAATGCTTTTGTGATAACTGAATGAAATGGTACATTTAAATGCCTAGCACAGTGTCTTGACACATAGTAATGCTCAATAAAGGGTAGCTTTTATAAAGCTATTATAGTTACTTGCTTTGTACCCTTAGGCCTAAATATTTCCATGACTTTTTATATAGAGATAATATGTATCAAGGAGGCAGATGCTTTTCTTTTTTAAAGATACTTTTCTTTCTTTCTTTCTTTTTTGCATTTATCCTCAGATAGAGCAGGAGGGAGAGAGAAAGGAAGAGAGAGAGAGAAACATCGATGTGAGAGAGACACATCGAGTGGTTGCCACCCAAATGACCCCAACAGGGGCTGGGGACAAACTGCAACCGAGGTACATGCCCTTAGCGGGAACCGAACACAGGACTCTCTGGTCCGTGGGCCGACGCTCTAACCACTGAGCCAAACCGGCCAGGGCTAAAGATACTTTTCTATAAATGTCTAATATAATAATAGTTATAATAGCATCTAGAATTTATTGAACACTATCCTATGCTGGTTAGATTTCTGCCATAGGAAAAAGTCCCTAGGTAATACCATTCAACTGTAGGTCTCATGGAAGTAATATAGATGTTCTATAACACATGACAGTATTTGGTGGCATAGGGATTTTCTTTTCCTTTTAAAAAAATGTATCTTTATTGTTGAAAGTATTACAGATGTCCCACTTTTCCCCCCCATTGACACCCTCCTCCCTGCTCCCTACCCAACCTTAACCTGACTGTTGTCTTTGTTCATTGGTTATGCATATATGCGTATAAGTTCTTTGGTTTATCTCTTCTTGTCCCCCACCCCCCTTCCCTCTGAGGTGTGTCAGTCTGTTCCCTACTTCCATGTCTCTGGATCTATTTTGATTGACGGTTATTTTGTTCACGATATTTCATAAATAAGTGAGATCGTGTGTTATTTGTCTTTCTCTGACTGGCTTATTTTGTTCAGCATAATACTCTCCAGGTCCCTCCAAGTTGTCTTAAAGGGTAAGAGATCTTTCTTCCTTACAGTTGCATAGTATTCCACTGTGTAAATGTACCCCAACTCTTTTATCCACTCATCTACTGATGGGCAGTTAGGCTGTTTCTAGATCTTACCTATTGTAAGTAGTGCTGGCATAGGGATTTTCATTTGAAAGTATATTTTTTATCTGGCATTGTTGGTCCCTGAAAATATGGTAAATTCTTTTTTTTTTTAATTTATTTTTGCTACAGATGTTTCTCCTTTTTCCCCCATTGGCACTCTCCTCCTCATCCTCCTCACCCCATCCTCAGCTTTGTTGTCCATGTCCATCAGTTATGCATACATGTGTATAAGCTCTGTGATTTATCTCCCCCATCCCCTCTTCTGAGGGTTGTCAGTCTGTACCCTACTTCCACGTCTCTGGGTCTACCCTGTTCCTCAGACTGTTATGTTCATTATATTCCACAAATAAGTGAGGTAAATTCTTGTTTCTATTGGTTCATCAAATAACGTTAGAAAAAATTTCTACCAGGATTGAGACCAAAGTTAAAATGTAGCTTTTGAATGGGCATTCAAAGTAAGAACATTTAGAAGCATTTTTTTTTTATAAATTAAAGAACAATACTACTTGTCATATTTGTCTTTGCAATTTTCATGATAGTATGGTGAGATATGTACACAGTTGCTAAGGAAACTATCTACATGATATAATAGCTCTTAAGAAATGAAATTAACCTTCCTCAACTTTGGGTGTTTGTTACTTCCACAGCTCACTAATGATTCCCAAGGAGAAAGAGATGAATAACAACAACAACAAAAACGAATTTCCAGGGAAAGAAGCCATAAGGGATATTTCTTCCTTTTATAAACCACACACACCCTCCCTCCCTAACAAATTAAATCTTAGTCAACTCAGCATCTTATACCTACTGCTCTATTGCTATGATTACTAAAATATGGCTTTATTTGGATTTTCATTATTCACTTCTCTATTTATTTTCCCATTATCTAGCTTGGAAATTGTTCATGTTTCCTTACCATTGATATAAAACCTCAAGAGTGAAAGTAAACATGGACAGCCATTCCATGTATAAGAATAAGCAGGGAAATATTTCAATTAATCTGAGATATTAGGAAGGGATGATGTAAAGGCAGTGATATGAGGATATGTAAGCAACATCATTCAACCAGGAGAAAAGATCAGGGAGTCAGGATTATTTTGTTCTAGTTTAATCTATGGGATATCAGATAAATCATTTAGTCCCTCTTAGGTAAATGTAGGTGATATTTTTTCTTACTGTGCTAAAGGTAGGGATAAAATATTTACATAACTTCATGTGAGGATCAAATATGTTTCATTTCCCTCATCCTCCACATTCAATTATGCATCAAATTTGAGTGGTTTTACCCTACTCAATATCTTTTGAACCTCTTTCTTCATTTCCATTTCTCCTACAGTAAATTAAATTTCTTTACACTTCTTACCTAGATTATTATTTCTAGCTACTTGTGGTGGATTTAAAAAGATAATGAAATTATATAGCTCTTCCCATCAAGATCTGAATTCTATTTCCTTATTTCTGCATCTGGGTTGACCTTGTCACTTTGACCAACAGAATGGGGCAAAAGTGACATTGTGCAACTTCTGAGCAAGGCTTCAGAAGCCATGTTGCTTCTACTTATATTTAATCTCTTGCTGCTCTGAGATGGTCATGTATACTATGTTCCTATTACTGCTATAATAATAAATAACCACAAATGTAGTGGCTTAAAATAACACAAATTTATCATATAGTTCTGAAGGTTAGAAGTGAAAAATCAGTCTCACTGACTTAGGCAGATAGTCTGTTTTATTGTGTTTTCCACCTTCTATAGACCACCTGCATTCCTTGGTTCATGGACCCTTTCTTCAACTTCAAAGTCAGCAGTTTAGCATTTTCAAATTTATCTCTACCTCTCTCACCTCTTCTTCTGTCATTACATCTATTTACAGACTGATCCTCTTGCCTTCCTCTTCTAAAAACCATTGTGATTAGATTAGGACTACCTGGGTAATCCAGGATAATCTACCCATCACAAGATCCTTAACTTACTCATATCTGCAATGTCTCTTTTGCCATATAAATACAGGTTCTGGTAATAAGATCATGGGCACCTTTGGGGGGCATTCCATGTAAAGAAGCTTGGAGTATCCTTATTGAAGATGAAAACTCAGGGATAGAGAGGCCCAGAAAACAACTAGTACAAATGATCAGATGTCTGGATGAGGCCCTAGGAGAAATCTGCAGAAAAAGGGCCCTGTTGAGCATAGCCCAAATTGCTGATGCACAGAATCTTGAGCAAATAAATAGTCCACTAAATTTTCAGTCTTTTTTTTTTCAGACAACTGATACATCCATCTCACAGGATCCAGGTTTACTGGCTTTTCAATCCCTTTTTCATACTGCTGCTTGAGTAATCTTTCTAAAATGTCATTATTTTTGAAAACCTTGCAATGGTTTCCCATGACATTCAGGATAAAGTAAAAGTTACTTTGCATGGTATTCAAGGCCCTACTCAACCTCACTCTGCCCATTTCTTCAACCTTTTCTTTCATTCACTAATCCATTTAATTTATTCATTTCCTTCACTATTTGAAATTCTGGTTCCTGCTACTGCATATTGCTTTCTAATTGTCTAAGTATATGCCTGTTTTCCTGCCAACACCATGGATGTTTCACTTGTATATTTTAGAGAAGGGAAAAGTTTTCCTCAACCCTCTTAGGACCAGTAGCTCGGTTTGAAAATAAACTTACAAAGACAGATTAACAGAAGAAAAAGCATACCAATTTATTTATTATAAATTTTATGTGATATGGAGACTTCATAAGAAAATGAAAACCTGAAGAAATGGTTAGACTTGTGTATTTTTATGCTAGGTTTGATGAAGTGTGGGCAGTCCTGTAGAAATATGATAAGCTAAGATGTACGAAGTAAGTGTAGTAAACTGGGAGAAATTTAGCAAGGCCCAGTCTGCTCAGATTCTTCTAGGTGTCCCTTTGTCTTTGGAAATATGGACACTCCTTTTCTTAAGGTATAGTAAAGACACCTTTCACATGAGGTTTTCATGACCTGTTTCAGGGAAAAAAGGCAAGGGGTGGGTGGAGGTCAGAGTGATTTTCCTGCTTCTTCCATTTTTCAAATTCTTTTAATTTAAAATGTTCAATATGCCTAGGTGCCATATTTTGAGTTAGCATGCCCTGAACACCATCATTATGTTTTTCCATTACTTAGGATAGCACCTGGGGTATAGTAGCACTCAATAATTATTGAAAGAACCAATAAAAGGATGAATGATCATTGGGTTTTCAGGAATGTTCAGTTTTTCAGCACTTTGTAGATTATATCAAATAACTTAATAAAATTCATGTGAGATTCTTCAAAGGACTAACTCACATCTCAGTGACTTACCTACTGACACTTTCTAGTTCTGCAATCACAGACATATTATCTCTATTTTCTGTACCTTAGTTTTTTCATCTGTAAAATTGGGATAATATTAGTATCTACTTCATTTATGTACATTGCTTACAAGCATGCATAGAGTAAATGCTATGTAAGGACTATTAATTATTATGATGATTGTGATGGTGGTGGTGGTAGTGATGGTGGTGGTTGTTACCCCCGCAGTCTATGAGAGTGTGTGAACTCTCATATCTGGAATAAAACTCTGATAGAAATATCTGCAATATTCCCAACAAAACTAATTATAGGATGCATTAGAAACAAAACAGTTATCAATTATTTCTATTTGTAGAAAAAAGATTGTGTTTCAGTGAAAATCTATGTTTTGGTGAAAAACTTGTGGCCTGTCTTCTCCTAGCCCTGTTTATTTTCTCTGAGCTATTTTTTATTGTTTGTAAATTGTGAATTATTTCCTCCTAGTAGAGGATTAATTGATTTCCCTCTTTCACCTTCATGAAAAAGCTAATTTTGTCTCCATTTGCAATTCACATTAATACTGTAATTGGTTGCCTCCTGCCACACAGGACACTATCAGAGATTGAACCTGCAACCTGGGTATGTGCCCTGACCAGGAATCAAACTCGCCACCTTTTGATGGTGTACAGGATGATGCTCCAGACAACTTAACCACACTGAATAGAGAGCCAGTTAAGTATTTTTATCCACTGAGAGTAGAATAGCTCTAGATATGGACCAGAAAGTTATATGCTTCTGTGTTTACTGTTGATCCATGGCTGAAATTTTAGATTTGAAGCTAAGAGTTCTATCTGTCTGTGTGATGGTGTGCTATGGACTGAATTGTATCCCTTCAAAATTCATATGTGGAAGCTCTAATCTCCAGTGTGTGTGCAATTGGAAATAGGGTGTTTAGAATATAATTAAAGTTAAATGAATTCATAAGGGTAGGGCCCTAATCTGATAGGATTGTGATCTTTAAAGAAGAATACAAAATTTCTCCAATTTTGTATTCATAAAATAAAATCCTAGATGTAAAATAAAATAAAACAAAATTTCTGAGTTATCTTTTGCACCTAAAATTGTCTTTATCATTTTAGGATCCCTGGAAAGGCACACAGATTTGTTTTTCTGTTTGTTTGTTTGTAAAAAGAGATATCATATAAGGAATGAGGTTTATTTGATATGTTACTATTGATGAGTTACATGGGGAGAGTTTTCAAATTAGAAGAGATGCTTAGCCTTCTCCAAGTTACATTTGTGTGGATAAAATGTTATTAGTATAAGTATTTCAGAAACAGTCTAGGGAGTCCCAAGAGATTTTCCAAAGCCCTTGCTTTTTATAATATGTTTCTATTTATCAGTAATGGTGATGTTTTGCCTATTATTAGATGATAGCAATACAAAGTTATCAATCAAATTTCAGTTAGTTAAAAACTCTTAACTTTGTCACAATTTTGATTCTTTATTTTGAATCTAGCATACTCTTGGCCAGTGATTTTCAAATGTGGATTCACATCACTTGTCTATGAAGTTTTACTAATATAGAGATGTTTAGAATATACTCTACATGAAATCACTTTACTTGTTATTGATACATTCTTGGTATATCCTTACTATGTGCTTGGAATATTCATTGTGTATTATGTCAGGATTATGATATATTATATCTCAAGATTCCTTACTCAGTAACATTATGTTCATCCATTTTTAAAATTAGATGTAATATTAACTGTTGTTTTTCAAAATAGGGTTAATGAACAGAATAAGCTAACAAACAAAATAGAAACAGGCTCATAGATACAGAGAACAGACTGACAGCTTTAGAGGGGAGGGAGGTTGGGGAGCTGAGTGAAAATGGTAAAGGGAAGAAAAAAAACCTCATTGACAAAGACAACAGTATGGTGATTACTAGAGGAAAAGTGGATGAAGGGTTATAGAAGAGGGTAAAGGGTGAATAACTTGTGATGGAAGGAGACTTGACCTTGAGTGGTGAACACACAATATAATATACAGATGATGCATTATAGAATTATATACCTGAAACCTACATGATTTTATTAACCAATGTTACCCCAATAAATTCAACAAACTTTTTTTTTTAAAGAAAATAGGGTTAATCAATATATTTATAATTATTTTATTTAAAACTATATTTGGACAGACTTTACTACCTTGTTTTGCCTGTCAAAGAAACAAACAGATTTATTTGTCAGTTGCATTATTCTTAAAATAAACTAAAATAAGATCTTTCACTTTTTAAAGTTATCTGTAATAAATTAGCCATAACCATTTTAAGTCTTTTGTCATGTATAAATTATTTTGTTTGTTTGTTTTACACTGATATTTCCCTGAAAGTACTTGCAGTTAGCTACAGGTCTAAGTGCTTCATCTTGAACAAAAATAGGGTGTTTGAGAGCCCCAAGGAAAAGGATACGCCAAGTACTTTTGGGTACAAGTTTATGCTAACACAAGATCTTTTGGAACAAGAATTAATTATAAGACTTAATAAAATGATGTGATTTTAAAATATTGTTGATGCTTTGTTGTTCTACTTTATGGATATATAAAGAAATCTTTTCTCTTTTTAAGCTACAACTCATAACAATTCAGCAGACTTTGATTTTTTAAACTGAAATGAAAACATTTATAAATTATACTTTATTCTTCTTATTTAACCCCTTCAGAATTTAGAAACTCTTATTAAATAATATTCTTATTTTCATATTAATGTGGTTATTTGCACAGGTTCAATAAGTATATGTTCTCCCTTTACTAGGATATAATTGGACACTTGCCTGGGATGTTATATTTGAGAATTCAGCTCATTTTTATTGATTGATTGATTGAGAGAGAGAGAGAGAGAGAGAGAGAGAGGAAACATCAGTTTGTTTTTCCACCTATTTATGCATTCATTGGTTGAACTTGTGTGTGCCCTGATGGGGGATTGAACCAACAACCTTGGTATATAGGGACAACACTCTAACCAATGGAACTACCTGACCAAGGTGAGAATTCAAATCATTTAGTCAGATGTGACCAGAAGCTTCTAAGGAACAAAGGCTGACTTTATGAAGCCAAGGCTTAAAGAGCCCTTTAGTGAAAACTGACCTGGAAACTCACTCCTAGTGTTCTTTGTCTTACAGTTATGAACACCAAGAAGGAATATATCTGTCAAGGACTCCTTGTGGTTAACTGGGTCCAAATTCCAAATCAGGGTCTAACAGCCATTGCTTATGGAGGCCTCTTGTACACACTACATTTCAGGGAGAGGTCACAGACTGAGCTACCAAGCCTGCATGGTGTACCTGCCTTCTGATCTTGCCCTTAAAATGGAGTTCTGAAATCGTCTTTCAACCATTGGACTGAATGTTTACATAGGTGCGTTGTCCAATTAAAACTGCACAACAATATCCTCATTTGCATCTATACTGACCAGTTGGAGAGGCTCCATAACAATCGATCAGAATGTACAAAGCCAACTAATCAGGACAGTGCTATTTGGACCAATCAGACTGTACAAATTTGGATTACTAATTTGCATAAAAATAGATCAGGGCTGAAAAATTCTTTATAAAAAGCAGCCTCCCCTTTGTCTCAATGGACTACCCTTTATTTATTTATTTTCTTTATTGATTTTTAGAGAGAGTGGAAGGGAGAGGGAGAGATAGAAACATCGATGAGAGAGAATATCTACTGGTCGCCTCATGCATGTCCCCCACTGGGGTTTGGGCCCACAACCTGGGCATGTGCCCTGACTGGGAATCGAACTGGCGACCTCTTGGTGCATGGGTCAATGCTCAACCACTGACCCACACCAGCTGGGCATCAGTGGACTACACTTTAGATTTTCTCTGGAGGCTGTTTCCTCAGTTTGAGAATTGTTCACTTACATAAAGTTTCTTTCTGCACCTCAGATTGGGGACATATGTTGACACAAGTGAGAAAGAAAGGTCACTACCTGGCAGGACAGTAACCTAGAATAATTTGAAGATTGCAGGAAGAAAGGAATTTACCCAAATATATAGATATGCCAGGTGAAATCTGGCTTTCTTCCCAGCTTCAGGATTGCAAATAATAACAGGTTTTTTTTTAAAAGTCCAATCTGAGATTCCTTTAAAGTTTCCATCAAAGCAAACTTAAGAAGGCCATACGGCAAATTAACACACTACCTGCACCTATATAAATAATCAGGTCAAAACTAATGAGACAAATCATCGTTTGAGACCAAGATAATCTTTCTTTGAGTTTGTTTTAGATCAGAAAGAGAGAAATTGTAATTTAAAAAATTGTGTTGAAGTGGAAAACTATGCATCATTTATAGCATATCCTTTAAGCCTGCCTAATAAAGGTTTCACTGACTTCCCCACCTCATCTGGCAAAACCAATTTGGTCTCCATTTGCAATTTTTTAAACACTCATTTACTCCATACAAATGTTTTCTCTTTCTACTTTTCTTTTGAACCAGTAATAATATCGGCTTTGCTCCCTCACATTATAAAAGTAAAATTACAGCTTGCTGTGGTATCACACTGTCAGGCTTGTCGATTATTTAGAGGCATGGATCATACCCTTAAAATGGGCCTCTTTTAGATTCCAAGATGGTGGCTACACTGACCTGCTCCCAGGACCAAGCTGGGATTACAACTAAAATATAGAGAAACCACCCTGAATAACCAACTGAAGTCTAGCTGGAGAGAACTCTTCTAAGCAAGGATATTAAGAGGAGACCACATCAGGACTGGTAGGAAGTGCAGAAGCATGAGAGGCCTGACCGGGCTCCCAAAGGCAGCAGCTGAATTGAAGGAAGGACATCTCAGCTGAGGGGAATTCTCCCTGAGAAGTCTGGGGTCTAAACCACAAGCTGGGCTCCCCATTCCAGAGTAATAGAACCAGGAAAGGTGTCCACAAAATATCTGGCTGTCAAAATCACCAGGGGTTGTGCCTAGAAGAGAGAGATGGCTAGAAACACAGACACACTTTTTTTTAAAAAATATTTATTTATTTTTGTTACAGATGTTTCTCCTATTTCCCCCACTGACTCCCTCCTCCCACTCCCTCCCTGCCCCGTTCCCAGTTTTGTTGTCCATGTCTATTGGTTATGCGTACATGCGTATAAGTTCTGTGGTTTATCGCTCACCTCCTCCACACCTCTTCTGGCAACTGTCAGTCTGTACCCTACTTCCACATCTCTGGGACTACCCTGTTCCTCACACTGTTATGTTCATTATATTCCAGAAATAAGTGAGATCATATGATATTTGTCTCTCTGCTTGGCTTGTTTCGCTTAGGATAACAGTTTCCAGGTCCTTCTATGTCATCTCAAAGGATAAGAGATCTTTCTTTCTTACAGCTTCATAGTACTCCATTGTGTACATGTACCACAGCTTTTTTATCCATTGCTCTACTTATGGACACTTGGGCTGTTTCCAGATCTTAGCTATTGTAAATAGCGCTGCTATGAACATGGGGGTACATATATTCTTTCTGATTGGTGTTTCAGTATTCTTGGGGTATATTCCTAGAAGGGGGATCACTGGGTCAAATGGTAATGCAATTTTTAGTTTTTTGAGGTAACACCATAGTGTTTTCCATAGTGGCTGCACCAGTCTGCATTTCAAACCAGCAGTGTACTAGAGTCCCCTTTTCTCCACACCCTCGCCAACACTTGTTGTTTGATGCTTTGTTGATGGCGGCTATTCTGACAGGTGTGAGGTGATACCTCAATGTTTTTTAATTTGCATCTCTCTGATAATTAGTGATGTTGAGCATTTCTTCATATGTCTCTTGGCCATTTGTATGTCCTGTTTGGAGAGGTGTCTATTAGGTTCCTCTGCCCATTTTTTAATTGGGCTCTTTGTCTTCCTTTTGTTGAGTTGTATGAGCACTCTATATATTTTGGAAATTAATCCCTTATCTTAGGTATCATTGGCAATTATACTCTCCCATACAGTGGGCTGCCTTTCCACTTTGATGGTTGTTTCTTTTGCTGTGCAGAAGCTTTTGAGTTTGATGTAGTCCCATGGGTTCATTTTTTCCTGTGTTTCTGTTGCCTTAGGTGATATATCAGTGAAAATTCTGCTGCGTATGATGTCTGAAATTTTGCCTATATTTTCTTCTAGGATTTTTATGGATTCATGAGTCACATTTAAGTCTTTTATCCATTTTGAGTTTATTCTTGTGTATGGTGTAAGTTGATGGTCTAGTTTCATTTTTTTTTTTTTTTGCATGTAGCTGTCTAATTTTCCCAACACCATTTATTAAAGAGGCTGTCTTTACTCCATTGTATGCTCTTGCCACCTTTGTCGAATATTAATTGAACATAATGTTTTGGGTCACTTTCTGGGTTCTCTGTTCTATTCCATTGATCTATATGCCTGTTCTTGTGCCAGTACCAGGCTGTTTTGATTACAGTAGCTTTGTAGTATAACCTGATGTCCGGTATTGTGATCCCGCCTACTTTGTCCTTCTTTTTCAAGATTGCTGTAGCTATTCGATGTCTTTTTTGGTTACATATGAACTTCTGAAGCATTTGTTCTAGTTCTGTGAAATATGTCATTGGTATTGTGATGGGGATTACATTGAATCTATAGATTGCTTTGGGTAGTATGGACATTTTAATGATGTTAACTCTTCCAATCCATGAACAAGGTATGTGCTTCCACTTTTTAAAATCTTCCTCTATTTCTTTTTTCAATGTCCTGCAGTTTTCTGCAAATAGGTCCTTTACTTCTTTGGTTAAGTTTATTCCTAGGTATCTTAATTTTTTTGCCGCAATGGTAAATGGGATTGTTTTTTTTTTTTTTAGTTTCTCTTTCTGTGAGTTCATCATTGGTGTATAAGAATGCCGTAGATTTCTTGACCTTAATTTTGTATCCTGCTACTTTTCCAAATTCATTTATTAAGTCTACTAGATTTTTGATGGAGTCTTTAGGGTTTTCTATGTATAATATCATGTCATCTGTGAATAATGACAATTTCATTTCCTCCTTTCCAATTTGGATCCCTTTTATTTTTTCTTTATGTCTGATTGCTGTGGCTAAGAAATCCAGTACTATGTTAAATAAGAGTGGTGAAAGTGGGAATCCTGGTCTTGTTTCTGTTCTTAAGGGAAATGCTTTTAGTTTTTGTCCATTGAGTATGATTTTGGCTGTAGGTCTTTCATATATGGCCTTTATTATTTTGAGATATGATCCCTCTGCTCCCAAATTGCTGAGCATTTTTATCAGAAATAGGTGCTGGATTTTGTCAAATGCTTTTTCAGCATCTATTGATATGATTATATGGTTTTTATCTTTCATTTTGTTTATGTGATCTATCACATTTATTGATTTGCGAATGTTGTACCAGCCTTGCATCCCTGGGATAAATCCCACTTGGTCATGGTAAATAATTTTTTGATGAATTTGTTGATCCGATTTGCTATTATTTTGTCAAGGATTTTGGCATCTGTGTTCATCAGGGATATTTGGCCTGTAGTTTTCTTTCTTTGTAATATCTTTTTCTGGTTTTGGAATTAGAATTATTCTGGCTTCATAAAACGAGTTTGGAAGTCTTCCTTCTTCTTGAATTTTTTGAAATAGTTTGAGGAGAATGGGTGTTAATTCGTCTTTGAATGTTCGGTAAAACTCCCCCATGAAGCCGTCTGGGCCTGGGCTTTTGTTAGCTGGGAGGGTCTTGATTACATCTTCAATTTCCTTCGTTGTTATTGGCCTGTTCAAGTTTTCTTTCTCTTTCCGGTTCAGTTTTGGGAGACTATGTGTTTCAAGAAATTTGTCCATTTCGCTTAGATTGTCGAATTTGTTGTCATATAAATGTTCATAGTATTTGTTAACGATGCTTTGTATTTCTGTGGTGTCAGTTGTTACGTCTCCTCATTCATTTCTCATTTTGAGTATTTGGGTTCTCTCTCTTTGTTTCTTGGTGAGTCTAGTTAAGGGTCCATCAATCTTGTTTATCTTTTCAAAAAACAGCTCTTTGTTTCACTGATCCTTTGAATTGTTTTTTTGTTCTCCATGTCGTTTATTTCTGCTCTGATCTTTACTATTTCCTTCCTTCTACTTGCTCTGGGGTTTTCTTTTTGTTAGCTTTCTAGTTCTTTAAGTTGTGAGTTTAGGTAGTCAATTAGAAATTTTTCTTCTTTCTTGACGTGGGCCTGTAGTGCTATGAACTTCCCTCTCAGAACTGCTGTCGCTGCATCCCATAGATTTTGTGTTCATTTTCATTGGTTTCCAGGAGGTGTTTAATTTCTTCCTTGATCTCCATGGTAACCGATTCATTGTTCAATAACATGCTATTTAGCCTCCATGTGTTCAAATGTCTTTCAATGTTCTTGTTGCAATTGATTTCTAGTTTCATGCCATTGTGATCTGAGAAGATGCTTGATATGATTTCAATCTTCTTGAACCTGTAGAGACTTAGTTTGTGTCCTAACATGTGGTCTGTCTTTGAGAATGTCCCATGTGCACTTGAGAAGAATGTGAAATCTGCAGTTTTGGGGTGTAATTCTCTGTATATATCAATTAAATCCATGTGATCTAGTGCTTCATTTAGAATCTCTGCTCCTTGTTAATTTTTTGTCTAGAGGATCTATCAAGTGATGTCAGTGGGGTGTTGAAGCCTCCTGCTATGATTGTATTGCTGTCAATTTCTCCTTTGAAGCCCTCCAAAAGATTTTTAATATATTTTGGTGCTCCTATATTGGGTGCATATATGTTTACCAAGGTTATATCCTCCTGTTGGATGGACCCTTTCAATATTATGTAGTGGTCTTCTTTGTCTCTAGTTGTGGCCTTCATTTTGAAATCTAATTTATCAGGTATGACTATTGCTACCCCAGCTTTTTTTTCCTTTCCGTTTGCTTGGAAGATTTTTTTCCATCCCTTTACTTTCAACCTATGTGAGTCTTTTGTTATGAGGTGGGTCTCTTGTAAACAACATATATGTGAATCATGCTTTCTTATCCAGTCAGCTGCTCTGTGTCTTTTGATCGGAGCATTCAATCCATTTACATTTAATGTGATTGTTGATATATGTATATTTATTGCCATTTTTGTTCAGTGTGGTTATATTTTTCTTCCTATTTTTTCTACTACTTACAGCAGTCCTTTTAACATTCCTTGCAGTGCTGGTTTGGTGCTAATATATTCCTTTAGCCTTTTTTTGTCTGGGAAGCTCTTTATTTGACCTTCTATTTTGAATGATAGCCTTGCTAGATAGAGTAGTGTTGGATTCAGATTCTTGTTTTTCATGACCTTGATTACTTCATGCCATTCCCTTCTGCCCTGTAGTGTTTCTGTTGAGAAGTCAGCTGATAACCTGATGGGGGTTCCTTTGTAGGTAACCTGTTGCTTTTCTCTTGCTGCCTTTAGGATTCTTTGTCTTTAATTTTTGGCATTTTAATTATTATGTGTCTTGGTGTGGGCCTGTTTGGGTTCTTCTTACTTGGGGCTCTCTGTGCTTCTTGAACTTGAATGCCTTCTTCCTTCATCAAGTTAGAAAAGTTTTCTGTTACTGTTTCTTCAAGTATATTCTCTATCCCTTGCTCATTTTCTTCTTCTTTGGGAACTCCTATGATGCGAATGTTATTATGTTTCCAGTTGTCCCACAGTTCTCTTAAGCCATCTTCCTGTTTTTTAATTGTTTTTTTTTTTTTCCTTTTGGTTTTCTGATTGATTGATTTTTTTCTACTCTGTCTTCTAATTCACTGATCCAGTCCTCAGCTTCCTCTACTGTGCTGGTCAGTCCTTCCAATGTGATCTTTATTTCTGCTATTTCATTCTTCATTTCCACTTGGTTGGTTTTCAGTGTTTCTATATCTTTACTCATGGTGCTGATGTCCTTACTCATGCTGTTTAGCTTCCTCAAGATTATGGCTCTGAACTTTACCTCTGATAATTTGCTTAACTGCATTTCATTTATCTCATCTTCACTAGAGTTCTCTTGTTCTTTCATTTGGGATTTGTTTCTTTGTTTCACCATTTTGGCTATCTCAGTGGGTTTTGGAGCCTCTGAAATTTTCCCTGTGAGTGTTCGTGTTCTGCTATTTGTGGCTCCCTCTACTGGGTTTAGATGAGCACGAAGGGCCCTCCTTATATACCACTGTCAAGTCTCACTTTCCTGGGTAGATTTGTAAGCTCAGGAAATGTTCAGTTATCCTCTAGCTTTTTGCCTGGAGGCTATTAGCCTCAGTTACTTGAAAAGCCTTAGGTTCTCATTTGAATGAGAAACTCCCTGAGGTGTTTATAGTGTGAGAGGATTTCCCGAGAGTGGGGCTAATTCTGGTTGTTAATGAGCCTTAATTTGCATTCCTTTGCTCTGTCTGGTTTGGGTTGAATCTCCGAGGGAGGGGCTGCCACAACTCCAGGAAGGAGCAAGCTGGCCACCCTCCGTTGTGGCTGCGACTCAGCACAAACTCTGAGTGCCCTCCAAATCCCAGGTGTCCCCATAGAGTTCCAGTCCAGTCTGCCCTCCCTTTGCCGGAACCCCAGGTGAGTGGCTGTGGCTATTTAGCGCTCTGTCCTGGCTCTCTGTGCTGTGGAGCAGCTTGGCATCTTAACCCTGAGGGCGGGCACGCTGCTCACAGCTAAGGTTACTGCTGTCCTTGGGCTCCCATCCTGCCACCCTCTCATGCCTCTGCAGATCCTACCAGGCTCATTCAGTGTCCCTGGTTGTATGGTCCTCTCCCGCTGCTTTTCTGTTGCTTTTATCCAATGATTTGTCTTTATTTTAGTTGTAATTCCCATTTGGTCCTGGGAGATCATCTGTGTAGATTCCATTCACTCCACTGCCATTTTTCTCTCCTCTACAGACACACTCTTAAAGGGCCAACACACTAAATTTCTTTTGCAGCCACTCACTTTGGGATCCATCAGTGGGAGGGCAGAGTGGACTGGAGCTATATAAGGAGAGTCTATGATTGGTGGCTTTGGGGAGAGAGCTGAGAAGACAGCTGCCAGGATCCCTGTGCTGAGTCACTCCCCCGTGCTGCAGAAGCCATCTATCTCAGGCAGAGTTTTACCATCAATGCAGGTTTAGCCTTGAAGCAAGCAATAACCTCTCATCTTGTAAACCCCTTTGCCCTACCCTATGAAGTTTACACCCTGCTGAAGTATATAGCCTGAGGCTCATTAAGTGACTGAGACTAATAGTCAGCCTTCAGGTAGAGGCAGATCTCTGGGTTTTTGAGACTTTTTCTGACCTGCTCCTGGGCCTAGGACTAGTAAAAGCAGACCTTGGTGTGGAGTTTGGTTCATTTCATATGTACCCACCCCTAGTAGAGGAAGCCACAAGGTGTGGAATGCTGATAGCTCCAAAAGGGGTGCTCAGGGCCAGGCACAAACAATGACTGACATTGCCTTGCACCAGTGACTCTCCGAATAGGCCCAAAACCAATATACACAGTGGCCATCTTCAGACAACAACAGAGCAGGATCCAATAAGCTTCAGAAGCAGTATATCCACAGGGAGATATTGTCAGGCTCCAAATCCTGCTGAGGTGCATTCTGTTTCATGTGATAAGCACCTGCACAGCAGCCTGCATGCTGTATTGGGGGTTGAGCCTCACTATCATCCAGCCTGAGGGTCAAGCCAATGCACAAACTTCCCAATAGCAATCAAGACTCAATTATGCCTGGCCAGAGTGGCTCAGTGGTTGCTGATTCAATTCCTGGTCAGGGCACATGCCCAGGTTGTGGGCCCGATCCCCAGTGGGGCGCATGTAGGAGGTGGCCAATCAATGTTCTTTCTCATCGATGTTTCTATCTCTCTCTCCCTTTCCCTTCCTCTCTCTCTCAAATCAATAAAGAAAAAAAATTTAAAGACTCAATTACAACAGGAAAGCCCACACAATGTGCACAAAGGACATTATGAGAGCACCCAGGTCTAGTGATCAGGTAGATTGCTCAACTGGGTCCCACTGGTCACCTACTACATAAGGCCACCCTAACAAGACTGGAAAGCATAGCAGACCTACCTAACACATAGAAACAAATACAAACAGGTAGACAAAATGAGGAAACAAAGAAACAAGCCCCAAATGAAAGAACAAGAGAATTCTCCACAAGAAGAGATAAATGACAAGGAGAATAACAATTTATCAGATACAAAGCTCAGAATAATGATTATAAAGATGATCAGCAGCATAAAAAAATATATAGACATTATGAAAAACAATCAATTGGAAATGAAGGATTATATAGCAGAAATATAGAATGCACTGGACATTAGATGAAGCCAAGGATTGGCTCAGTGAATTAGAAGACCTGGTAGAATAAAATCACTTAATCATAGAACCAAAAAGAAAATAAAAACAATTATAAAACAGGAGGAGAGTTTAAGGGTTTCTGGTACAACAAGTAACATAACTATATCTACATCATAGGAGTACCAGAACTATAAAGAGAGCAAGGAATAGAGAACCTGTCTGAAGAAACAATGGTAGAAAACTTCCATAACCTGGTAAATGAAAATGTCACACAAGTTCAGGAAGCACAGAGTCCCAAGCAAGTACAACCCAAAGAGGCTCAAACAAAGACACATCATAATTAAAATGCCAAAAATTAAAATAAAGAGAGAATCTTGAAGAGAGTTGGAGAAAAGCAATTTGTTACCTACAAAGGAGCTCCCATAAGGATAACAGCTGATTTCTCAATGGAAAAACTACAGGCCAGAAGAAAATGGCATAAAGTATTTAAGGTAATAAAAAGCAAGGACCTGATACAAGACTACTCTATCCTTCAAGGCTATCATCCAAAATAGTAGGTGAAATAAAGAGTTTCTGAAACAAAACAAAGGCTAATGGAGTTTATTACCACCAAACCAGCACTGCAAGAAATGTTAAGGGGATTGCTGTAAGAAGAAGAAGAAATATATGTAGAGAGAAACTTAGTCATAAACAATAAAAATGGCAATAAATATGTACATGCTATTAAACAATGAATGGGTTACCAATGAGATCAAAGAAGAATTTTAAAAAAGAAACTTTCTGGAAATAAATTTAAAGGAACACACAACAAAACAAAATCTATGGGATACCACCAAAGCCATACTGAGAGAGAAATACAAGTTTACCACAAGAAACAAGTAAAATATCTAATAAACTATCTAACCCTACAATTAAAAGGATCAGAAAGATAACAAGTAAATCCCAGAGTAAATGAAAGGAAGGAAATAATAAAGATCAGAGTGGAAATAAATGACATAGAAACTAAAAAACAAAAAAAGACAAAAGACCAATGAAACCAAGATCGATGAACCTCTATCCAGACTCATCAGAAAACAAAGAGAACACCCAAATGGATAAAATCATAAATGAAAGATGTGAAGTAACAACTGACACCAGAGAAATACAAAGGATTGTAAGAAAATAACAAATAATTATAAGCCAACAAATTGGACAACTTGGGAGAAATTGATGAATTCCTAGAGACATAAAAGTTTCCAAAAGTAAATCAGGAAGAATCAGAAATCCTGAAGACACCAATACCAATAAATTAAATTGAAGGAGTAATAAAAAATAAAAATAAAAACTCAGAGCAAACCAAAACCCTGAACCAGATGTCTTCACAGGGGAATTTTATGAAACATTCAAAGAAGAATTAACACCTATCATCCTCAAACTACTCCAAAAAATTAAAGAGGAAAGAAGACTTCCTATTTCATTTAATGAAGCAAGCATTATCTTAATTTCAAAACTAGGTAAAGACACTACCAAGAAAGAAAATGACAGGTCACTGTCCCTTATGAACATAGATGTCAAAATCCTCAACAAAATAGCAGCAAATCAGATTCACCAATATATTAAAAAGATTATTCACCATGAACAAATGGGATTTATCCCAGGGATACAAGGCTGGTACAATATTCATAAATAAATATATGTGATACATTACATTAACAAAATGAAAGATAAAAATCATATAATCATGCCTGGCCGGTGTGGCTCAGTGGTTGAACATCGACCCATACCCCAAGAGATTGCCGGTTTGATTCCCAGTCAGGACACATGCCCAGGTTGTGGGCCAAATCCCCAGTGGGGGGCATGCAGAAGGCGGCCAGTCGATGTTCTCACTCATCAATATTTCTATCTCTCTCTCTCCCTTCTTCACTCTCTAAAATCAATACAGAAAAAAAAATTAAGTCATATGATCACATCAATAGATGCACAAAACCTTTGACAAAATCCAGCACACATTTCTGATAAAAACTCTCAACAGAGTGGGAATAGAGGGATCATACCTTTCCATAATAAAGGCCATACGTGACAAACCCACAGGCAACATCATACTCAATGAGCAAAAACTGAAAGTGCTTCTTTTAAGAACAGGAACAAGACAGGGACATCTGCTTTAGCCACTCTTATTCAGCACAGTACTGTAAGTCTTAGCTAAAGTGATCAGACAAGCAGAAAAAATAACAGGAAACCAAATAGGAAGGGAGAATATGAAACTGTCATTATTCATAGATGACATGATATTGTACAAAGAAAACCCTAAAGAATCCTCCCAAAACTACTAGATTTAATAAATGAATTCATCTATGTTAACAGGATACAAAATTAACATTCAGAGATCAATGGCAGATTTATACACCAAGAATGAACTCTCAGAAAAAAAAAAAAGAAAAAAAAATTCCATTAGCCATTGGAACCAAAAAAAAATTAAAATGCCTAGGAATAAACTTAACCAAGGAGGTAAAAGACCTGTATCCAGAAAATTACAGGACACTGAAAAATAAAATAAAGATATTAAAAAGTGAAAGTGTATACCGTGTTCATGGAAAGGAAGAATTAACATTATTAAAATGCCCACATTATCCAAAGCAATCCATAGATTCAATGCAATCCTTATTAAAATACCAACTGCATCCAAAACAGCCTGGTACTGGTACAACAACAGACATATAGATCAATGGAAGAGAACAGAGAACCCAGAAGTCAATGTAAGTCATTATGCTCAATTAATATTTGACATAGGGAGGAAGAACATACAATGCAGTTAAGACAGTCTCTTAAATAAATGGCGGTGGTAAAATTATCAGGTACATGCAAAAACGTGAAATTAGACCACCAACTTACACCATAAACAAGAGCAAACTCAAAATGGATAAAATACTTAAATTTAAGTCATGAAACCATAGAAATCCTAGAAGAAAAGATAGGCAGCAAATTCTCAGACATCTCACCTAGAAGAATTTTCACTGATACATCACCTAGGGCAAAAGAAACAAACAAAAATAAATAAATAAACAAACAGGATTACATAACACTATAAAGCTTTTGCACAGCCCAAGAAACCATCAACACAATGTATTGAAGAATATATTTGCCAATGATATCTCTGACAAGTGTTTAATTTCCAAAATATATAAAGAACTCAAACAACTTGACAAAAACAATATAAACAATCCAATTAAAAATGGGCAAATGCTCCCAGCCAGTGTGGCTCAGTGGCTGAACATCAACCAATGCACCAAGAGGACGCCAAGTCGATTCCTGGTAAGGGCACATGCCCAGGTTGTGGGGCAAATTCACACTGGGGGGGCATGCAGAAGGTAGCCAATTGATGTTCTCTCTCATCGATGTTTCTGTCTCTCTCCCTCTCCCTTCCACTCTCTCTAAAAACCAAAGAAGAAAAAAAAAATGGGCAAATGACCTAAATAGATACATCCCCAAAGAGGACATAGAGTTGGCCATCAGATATATAAAAAATCTTCAGTGTCACTAATCATGAGAGATGTAAATCAAAATGACAATAAGGTATTGCCTGACACCTACCAGAATGGCTATCATCAACAAATCAACAAATGAGAAGTAGTGGAGAGAATTTGGAGAAAAGGGCACCCTAGTACACTGCTTCTGGGAATGCAGACTGGTACAGTCACTATGGAAAACAGTATGGAGTGAGGTGAAAATTGGCAGTGGAGTGAATGGAAGCTACACAGACCATCTCCCAGGATCAAACTGAAATTACAACTAAAATAAAGACAAATCATGAGGGAAAACCAACTGAAAAGTAGCTGGAGAGAACCTGTATAACCAGGGACAGAAAAAGGACTCAAAATTGAACCTGATAGGAAATGCAGAGGCGACTGAGGTGGGGCTGGGAGTCCAAGGAGAACAACTGAGGGCTGTTTTAGCACTGAGCACTTCCCACTGAGAAAGCGGGGGTTTTAAAAAACACCAAATCAGCTACAGCCACTCACCTTGGGCTCAGGTAAATGGAGGGCGGACTGGACTGGAACTGTGTGGACAGAGTCCAGGGCTCCTGGCTCAGGTGAGAGCTGGAGGGGAGGACACCAGGAGTTTTATGCTGAATCACACCCTCACAGGACAGTAGCCATCTTATTCAAAGAGCTCTTTCCCAGAGCCCTGGGGAGAAGCAATGGCCCTTCCTGCAGGAATTCAACACCACTAGGCCAGGACAGAGAAATGCAAGTTGAGGCTCATTAACATCTAGAGCCTGATAGCAAGCAAGTGCCCCACCCGCTGGAAATCCTCTTACACCTGTGTGCTTTTTCATTCAGCTGAGGGCTACAAATCGAGGCTCATCAAGTAACTGAGATTAATAGCCTCCAGGCAAAAAGCTAGAGGATAACTGAACCTTTCTTGGCTTGCAAATCTACCCAGGAAAGTAAGATTTGACAGTGGTGTTTAACATGGGTTCTCCCACACTCATCCAAACATAGCAGAGGAAGCCACAACCAGTAGAACACCAACACCCAGAAGGAAAATTTGGCAGGCTCCAAAACCTTCTAAGACAGCCAAAATGGTAAAACAAAGAAACAAATCCCAAATGAAAGAACAAGAGAACTCTACATGAGAAGAAATAAATTAAATGCAATTAAGGAAGATATCAGAGGTATTGTTCAGAATAATAATCAGGAGGAAGCTCAACAGCATGAGTAAAGACAGAAACATTGAAAACCAACCAACTGGAAATGAAGAATGACATAGCATAAATAAAGAACACATTGGAAGGACTGACCAGCAGAACGAAAAGAGGAAGCCAAGGACTGGATCAGTGAATTAGAAGACAGGGTAGAAAAAAAATTACCCAGTCAGAGAACCAAAAAGAAAAAAAAAATTAAAAAACAGGAAGACAGCCTAAGAGAACTGTGGGACAATATGATATGTAACAACATCCACATCACAGGGAGTGCCAGAAGAAGAAGAAACTGAGCAAGGGTTAAAGAATATATTTGAAGAAATAGTGACAGAAAAATTCCATAGCTTGGTGAAGGAAAAAGGCATACAAGTCCAAGAAGCACAGAGAGCCCCAAGTAAGAAGAACCCAAAGAGTTCCACACCAAGACACATAATAATTAAAATGCTAAAATTAAAGACAAAGAGATAATCCTAAAGGCAGCAAGAGATAAGTAACAGGTTACCTACAAAGGAACACCCATAAAGTTATCAGCTGATTTCTCCACAGAAACACTACAGGCCAGACGGGAATGGCATGAAGTAATCAAAGTAATGAAAAACAAGGATCTGAATCCAAGACTACTATATCCAGCAAGGCTATCATTCAACATAAAAGGTGAAATAAAGAGCTTCCCAGACCAAAAAAAAAAGGTTAAGGGAATATATTAGCATCAAACCAGCACTCCAAAAAATGTTAAAAGGACTGCTGTCATAAGCAGAAGAAATAGGAAAAGAAACATAACCACAATGAACAAATATGGCAATAAATAAGTACATATCAATAATAGCATTAAACATAAATGGAATAAACAATATTATCAAAAGACACAGAGTAACCGAATAGATAAACAAGCAGGATTCATATATATGTTGTTTACAAGAGACCCACGTCACAACAAAAGACTCACATAGGTTGAAAGTGAAGGGATGGAAAAAACCTTCCAAGAATGGAAAGGCAAAAAAAAGTTGGGGTAGCAATACTAATATCCAATAAAATAGACTTCAAAATGAAGGCCATAACAAGAAATAAAGAAGGCCAGTAGATAATTGTCAAAGGGTCTATCCAACAGGAGGATATAACCTTGGTAAACATATATGTACCCAATATAGGAGCACCAAAATATATTAAAAACTTCTGGTGGACCTCAAAGGAGAAATGGACAGTGATACAATAATAGCAGGGGACTTCAGCACCCCATTAACATCACTGAATAGATTCTCCAGACAAAAAAAAAATTTTACAAGCACACAGATATTCAATGATGCACTAGATCAAATGGATATAATAGATATCTACAAAGAATTACACTGCAAAACTGCAGCATTCACATTCTTCTCAGTGCACATGGGGTATTTTCAAAGACAGACCACATGTTAGGATACAAACTAAGTCTCTACATGTTCAAGAATATTGACATCATATCAAGCATCTTCTCAGATCACAGTGGCATGAAACTAGAAATCAATTACATCAAAAACATTCATACACATGGAGGATAAATAGCATATTATTAAATAATGAATGGGTTATCAAGTAGATCAAGGAAGACATTAAAAAATTCCTGGAAACCAATGAAAAGGAACACACAACAACACAAAATCTATAGGATGCAGCAAAAGCAGTCCTGAGAGGGAAGTTCATACTACTACAGTCCTACCTCAGGAAACAAGAAACATTTCTAACTGAATTTCAAACCCTACAACTTACATAACTAGAAAGTAAACAACAACAACAACAACAAAAAACCCAGAGAAAGTAGAAGGAAATAAATAGTAAAGGTCAGAGCAGAAATAAATGATATAGGAAAAAAAATTCAAAAGATCAATGAAACAAAGAACTGGTTCTTTGAAAAGATAAACAAGATTGATGGACACTTTGCCAGACTCACAAAGAAACAAAAAGAGGGGACCCAAATAAACAAAATAAGAAATGAAAGAGAAGGCCACAGAAATACAAAGGATTGTTAAAAAATAATATGAACAATTATACACCAACAAATTGGACAATCTAGGAAAAATTGACAAATTCCTAGAAACACACAGTCTCCCAAAACTGAACGGGGAAGAGACAGAAAACTTGAACAGACCAATAACAATTAAGAAAAGTGAAGATGTAACCAAGAAACTCCCAGCAAACAAAAGCTCAGGCTGGTATGGCTTAATGGGGGAGTTTTACTGAACATTCAGAGAAGCTCAAACACACATTCTCCTCAAACTATTCCAAAAAATTCAAGAATAAGGAAGACTTCCAAACTAATTTTATTTACTTTTTTATTTTATTTTTTTTTCTTTATTGATTTTAGAGAAAGAGGAAGGGAGAGGGAGAGAGAGATAGAAACATCAATGAGAGAAAATATCAATTGGCTGCCTCCTGCATGCCCCCCACTGGGGATTTGGCCCACAACCTGGGCATATACCCTGACCAGGAATCGAACCAGTGGCCTCTTGGTGCATGGGTCCACACTCAACCACTGAGCCACACCAGCTTGGACAAACTCCTTTAATGAGACCAGCACAGTTCTAATTTCAAAAACAGATAAAGACACTAGAAAGAAAAAAAAAAAACTACAGGCCAATATCCCTGATGAACATATATGCCAAAATCCTTAACAAAATATTAGCAAATCGGATTCAGCAATACATCAAAAATATTATTCACCATGACCGAATGGGATTCATCCCAGGGACTCAAAGCTGGTACAATATCCGCAAATCAATAAATGTGATACACTACATAAACAAAATGAAAGATATAAACCATATCATCATATCAATAGACACTGAAAAAGCATTTGACAAAATCCAGCACCCATTTCTGATAAAAATGCTGAGCAATGTGGGAATAGAGGGATCGTATCTAGACATAATAAAGACCATATATGAAAAACCTACAGCCAACATCATACTCAATGGGCCAAAACTAAAAGCATTTCCCTTAAGAACAGGAATGAGACAGAGATGCCCATTTGTGCCACTCTTATTCAACATAGTTCCGAAAGTCTTAGCCACAGCAATTAGACATGCAGAAAAAATAAAAGGGATCCAAATTGGAAAGGAGGAAGTGAAACTCATTATTTGCAGATTACATGATATTGTACATAGGAAACTCTAAAGACATCATCAGAAATCTACTAGAGCTAATAAACGAATTTGGCAAAGTAGTAGGATACAGAGTTAACATTAAGAAATCGATGGCATTCTTATACACCAATAATGAACTCACAGAAAGAGAAATTTAAAAAAACAATCACATTTACCACTGCACCAAAAAAACTAAGATACCTTGTTATAAACTTAACCATAGAAGGAAAGGACCTTTTCTCAGAAAACTACAGGACATTGGAAAAAGAAATAGAGGAAGATATAAAAAAGTGGAAGCATATACCTCATTCATGGATTGGAAGAATTAACATAATTAAAATGTCCATACTACTCAAAGCAATCTACAGATTCAATGCAATCTCCATTAAAATAACAATGACATATTTCACAGAAATAGAACAAATACTCCAAAAGTTTATATGAAACCAAAAAGACCCCGAATAGCCACAGCAATCTTGAAAAAGAAGAACGAAGTAGGAGGGATCACAATACCGGATATCAGGTTATACTACAAAGCCACTGTAATCAAAACAGCCTGGTACTGGCACAAGAACCAGCATATAGATCAATGGAACAGAACAGAGAACCCAGAAATTGATGCAAGACATTATGCTCAATTAATATTTGACAAAGGTGGAAAAAGCATGCAATGGAGTAAGACAGCCTCTTTAATAAATGGTGCTGGGAAAATTGGTCAGCTACATGAAAAAAAAAAAAAAAAAAAGGAAGCTAGACCACCAAGTTACACCATACACAAAAATAAACTCAAAATGGATAAAAGACTTAAATGTGACTTGTGAATCCATAAAAATCCTAGAAGAAAACGTAGGCAACAAAATTTCGGACATCACAAGCAGCAGAATTTTCACTGATACAATGTCTAAGGCAAGAGAAACAAAGGAAAACATTAATAAATGGGACTACATCAAACAGAAAAGCTTCTGCACAGCAAAAGAAACAAGTATGAAAATGGAAAGTGAACCCACTATATGAGAAAGCATAATTGCCAAGGATATATCAGATAAGGGTTTAATCCCCAAAATATATGGAGTACTCATACAACTCAACAAAAGGATGACAAAGAATCCAATTGAAAATGGGGTGAGGACCTAAATAGACACCTCTCCAAACAGGACATACAAATGGCCAAGAGGTATATGAAGAAATGCTCATTGTCACTAACCATCAGAGAGCCATTTTTTGTCATATTGGTAAGATGTAATCTGTCCCCTAAGGAAATAATATTTTGCCATCTTCATTCATAATCCATGTCCTCTTTTCCTGGTTGTGTATGCATATTTTAAGACTAATGTTTCTGCTTAGTCTAGAGAAAATTATCTTAGTTTCTATTTTTTTGGACATATGCAATATAAATTAACTTTCATCATTCTAGTTTGTTAAAGGAAGACTTAAGAGGGTTGTTGTTCATTGGTAAGATCTAAGTGTCTCTTTAGGACTACCCATATGGAGTGTGTGTGTATGTGTGTGTTAAGCATTGGAGACTCTTGGACTTACTTTTGTCACTGTGGCTATATCCTTGTTGACTCCTAGTATGAGCCATTCAGAACACAGGAAAAAAAAACAAAACAGGGAAATCAGTGGTGGTTGATTCCATAACTTGAACAGCAGCTACCAACTCTAGCTCTTCCTATAAAATGTAGAGTTACTATCTCTTAGTCTCATTAAATTTATTACTCCTCTATTAGTCATGCATCAAGACAGTGTTGAATCTTAGAGATTAAGTGTCTATGTAGTTTTTATACTTATCCTCTTTCCTTCTGTTGTCTACCTCTATTCCCTTTATGTTTATTGACATCTCTTGGTTTGGGGCTCAAATGAGAAAATAATGGTTCCATAATTTTGATATCAAGTAAGGAGTCAGAGCTTCTAGAGATGACAGGCACTCTCAATTTGCACTTCCCTAGTAAAGGGCAGGGAGTACAGCTTTCAACTCAGGATTTTTTTTTCTTTTTCTTCTTTCTTTTTTTTATTTTAATTATTTTTGTTACAGATGTTTCTCCATTTCCCCCCATTGACTCCCTCCTCCCCCTCCCTCCCCACCTCGTCCCCAGCTTTGTTGTCCATGTCTATTGGCTATGCATACATGCATATAAGTTCTGTGGTTTATCTCTTCCCTCCACCCTCCACCACCTGTTCTGGGATTGTCAGTCTGTACCTTACTTGCATGTCTCTGGGACTAAATTGTTCCTCAGATTGTTATGTTCATTATATTCCACAAATAAGTGAGATCATATGATATTTGTCTTTCTCTGCTTGGCTTGTTTCACTTAGGATAATAATTTTCAGGTCCTTCTATGTCATTTCAGAGGATGAGAGACCTTTCTTTCTTACAGCTGCATAGTACTCTATTGTGTATATGTACCACAGCTTATTTATCCATTCATCTACTGATGGACACTTGGGCTGTTTCCAGATCTTAGCTGTTGTAAATAGTGCTGCTATGAACATGGGGGTACATATATTCTTTCTGATTGGTGTTTCAGGCTTCTTAGGGTATATCCCTAGAAGTGCGATCACTGGGTCAAATGGTAATTCAATTTTTAATTTTTTGAGGTAACACCATAGTGTTTTCCATAGTGGCTGCACCAGTCTGCACTCCCACCAGCAGTGTACTAGAGTCCCCTTTTCTCCACACCCTCACCAACACTTGTTGTTCGATGCTTTGTTGATGGCAGCTATTCTGACAGGTGTGAGGTGATACCTCATTGTTGTTTTAATTTGCATCTCTCTGATGATTAGTGATGTTAAGCATTTCTTCATATGTCTCTTGGCCATTTGTATGTCCTGTTTGGAGAGGTGTCTATTTAAATCCTCTGCCCATTTTTTAATTGGGTTCTTTGTCCTCCTTTTGTTGAGTTGTATGAGCACTCTATATATTTTGGAAATTAACCCCTTATCTGATGTATCATTGACAATTATGCTCTCCCATACAGTGGGTTGCCTTTCCATTTTGATGGTTGTTTCTTTTGCTGTGCAGAAACTTTTGAGTTTGATGTAGGAATTTTTTTTTCCCTGAAATGTCTTCAGTTCCCTAATAGGCTGTGATATGTAGTAGTGTTTGACTATGCTATAATCTTCATGAGAAAATTATTTTTTTTACTTCCATTTTAACTTCTCACAGAGTATGTATAGTACCATAGTACTGGAGGTGATTTTGTCCCCCAGAAGACAATAAAAAATGTCTGCGACTATTTTGAGTTCTGCAACTTATGGGAATTACTACTGGAATTTAGCTGATAGAGTCTAAGGGATACCACTAAACAGCACAGGGGAGACCCCTCCCCATCAGAGACTCTTCAGGTCCTAAATGTCAATAGTGCTGAGATTGAGAATCTTTGGCCTACGTTATCAATAATTCTATTTGACTGATATTGAACTACTTATATTTCCAACAAGGACTACACAGAAAAAAACAGAAACAAAACAGTTTTCTGACTTTCTTAAAATCACTATTAATGTTGTCTGTAATTTAATTCAAATATTCTCTTTTATTGTTTTAGAGTATGGTCTTAAAGAGTGTAGAAAATTAGAGAGGTTTAAAAAATACAGAATGGGGAAAGTAATGCAAGTTTGGGAATGTACACTACATGTAGATGCTTATTGAATGAAATAATTCTAAATAGATAAGCAAGGTTTACATGAGCTATAAGATCCAATATTTATATTTAATAAAAACAGGGGCAATTAATCAGGAACTGTTAGAATTGATAACTTTTATTTTTTAAGCTGGCAGTGTTCAATGACAAATTTTCCTTGTAATCTAAATTGTCAACTTTGAAATCTTCAATACACAGAACTGAAAATCAGAAGATAGAAACTATACTAAATTATTTACATTATTCAATTACAGTGTAAAGTGCTTCTTTAGTGAAAGACAAATGTTAATAAAAAGCTGTATTAACAAAAGCAACCCGAAGAGACACGTGAAATTTTAAAAAATGGGTGGTTTGCATAGCAAACAGCAGAAAATAATAAACTTACTGTGGGTCTTGTCAACTATTATTTAAGAGTAGAATTTTATGTCCTTTCTGTTTTTTTTAGTGACTAAATATGTAATGATTATGTATTGCAACTTAGTATCTTGCTGTTTTTCTGATATAAGAGCATTAGTTGAGAGAAATGAAAAATACCATGCAATTATTTTCCAGTTTTGACAAGGTGCCATGTAGCTGCACATTCAGTTTCTTCAATGTAATTACTGAGGAGGACATTCATTTAACATTTCTTTTGCTTTGAGCAGCAGGCTCTGCAATATGGTACCAAGCAGAGTCCAATGGTGAAACAAATCTCCCAAGATTTGTTGCAATAATCTTTAGCAGGATCTTTCAGGGATGCAGATGTTCAAGTGATAGACATTTCTTTTGGACAAAGGGGGAGTCATCGGATACAAGGGAACACCTTTCTGCTACATTGTTTTAGTTGGCCCGGTCTTGCTAAGTTCCTAAATATATTCTAATGAGCCTAATACCATCAAGGAAATGATAATTTTTGGGGGTGGTCTCTTTGTAATAAACACTATCCACCTATGGGAACTCCAAAAATCTCTCCTGCCTCCCAACTGGCCATTAAAAGAGAAATTGTGTCTGAGAGTATATTTATCACCACCAACATCCTATATCAAACTGCCATGGGATAATGAAGATTACTGTGAACGAGCTCTAGTCTGGCCTGTGATGTTCAGTGATCTTGAAAGAGCCCATTACTTTTTATCAATAGGACAGGTGCCTAGCTACACATATTTTTTATTTTTAAAAAATTTCTTTAGAATGCTTCTATTTCTGGAAAGATGGAATAGATGTACTTTCTCCTATTCCTCTGGCTAAGTACAACTAAGCTCTGGATATTATGCATAAAACAAATATAAGAACAATCTTAAAGGCAGAGAAAAGAAGATAGATAGGTTAGGAAACTCAGGACTCAAGGAATGACACGATGTTGAGTTCTCTGAATTTTCTTTGTATCTCACATATCCCAGATTTGTTGCTGCCAGCAACCTACAGATGTCAACAGGCACAGATAAAAAACTGTCCAACAAAAGTCCAGCTCTCTCTCTAGCTAAAGGACTAGGATGGGGAAGCTTAGCAAGATAGAAAACTTTCAATCAATAATTGCCTTATTTTAGTCAAACATTACAGAAAAAAATAACTATGCTCCTCCCCCCCACCACTGTTGAAAAAGGCTGATTGGAGAGCCTTGACATCTACTCAGAATGCTAAAACAAGGTGCCTTTACTCTGCCATCAGGGTAGTATTGGATATGGTCAAAAAGGAAGACAAGACTTTCATTTCCACCAGTTATTAACAAGGACCAACCCTACTCTGTGGTGTCAGTGGAGACCATGTGGAAAGTCTAGACTTATACCCTCACCTAGCTGTAATGAGGCATTCCTCCATCTTGTCATTGTGTTGCTGTCAGAGGAAGCCTTTCACCATTGCCAAGTAATAATGAGGTCAATTACAGCATGGTGTCAATGGAGACCATGGGAGAACCTGGAATTTGCACCCATACAGCAGTAGTAAGGAGAACCTTGGTTTTCAATGGAAGCTGAGTAGTGAATCTAGACTTCTACCTTCCCTAGGCAATAGTGAGATAATCCCTGTTCTTTTCCTGTTAGAGCATTGTCAGAGAAAGCCATATAAAACATGCTTAAATAATAATAATACAGCCCAGCTGGTGTGGCTCAGTGGTTGAGTGTTGACCCATGCACTAAGAGGTCGCCAGTTCGATTCCCAGTCAGGGCACATGCTCAGGTTGTGGGCCCAATCCCCGATGTGGGGTATGCAGGAGGCGGCCAATTGATGTTTCTATCTCTTTCTCCCTCTCCCTTCCTCTCTATCAATAATGAAAAAAAAATAATAATAATACCAAAATGTCCAGATTTAAATCGAAAACTACTAGTTATAGGAAAAAAGCAACAACTAGAAAGATCTAAACTAAATTTAAAAAGGCAATCAATAGACATCAATACTAAGATGACAGATGCTAGGACTATCAAATATGACAAAAAATGTTTCAACAATTATTAACACACTTGAATAAAATAAAACTAAAAGGAAGCTTCAGCAAAGATTAATATCAACAAAAAATTAGAATATATAATATATAAAGAAGAACTAAAAGGAAATTTTAGAACTGAAAAAATATAGTAACTTAAATAAAAAGCCCAGTGGTTGGCCTCAACAGCAGAATAGGGGGGATGGGAGAAAGAAGCAGTGAAATGCAAATAGAATAATAGAAATAACTAATTATGAACAAAATAGAGAAAATAGACTGGGAAATAAATAAACAGAGCCTCTGGGACCTATGGGACTACAACAAGAGATTTAACGTTCATGTCATTGGAGTTCCAGGAAGAAAAGAAAATGAGGTAGAGCTGAAAAGTATTCAAATAAATAATGGCTAAAAATGTCCCACATATGGCATATAACATAAACCTATCTAAAAGTTGAGTGAACCCCAAATAGGATAAACACAATAAAGGAAATCCATATCAAGACACATTATATTTAAACTTTTGAAAACTATAAACACAAAGATAAAATTTAAAAGCAGAGAGAGCAAAATGACACCTTATCTATAGGTGAAATATACCACTTTTATTGAACATATTGCTGGAAATTCCAGCCAGTGAAATAAGACTAGAAAAGGAAATAAAAGGCATGCAGATTGGAGAGAAAGAAGTAAAACTGTCCCTATTTGCAGATGACATGATATCAGTGTCAAAAATACCAATGAATCGCCCTTGCCAGTTTTGCTCAGTGGTTAGAGTGTTGGCCCGTGGACTGAAGAGTCACGGGTTTGATTCCAGGTCAAAGGCACATACTTCCACTGCAGGTTTGATCCCCAGGTCCAGTTGGGGTCATGTGGGAGGCAACCAATCAATGTGTCTTTTTCACATCAATGTTTCTTTCTTTCTCTCCCTCTTTCCCTTTCTCTTTCTCCCTTCCTTTCTCCCATTTTATCTAAAAAAAATCAATGGAAAAGTATCCTCGAGTGAGGATTAAAAAGAAAATTCCAATGAATCTAAAAAAAAAAAACTCCTAAAATTTATGATTTCAGCAATGTTTCAAGATATAAATATTTAAGAATCAATATTTCTATAAACTATTATAAATCCATGGATACCAATTAAAATAAAAATTAAATCAAAATACAATATTGTTTATAATCATTAAAATATTAGATATGTGTAAACCTAATGAAAACATGTACAAGGTTTATGTACTAAAAACTATGAAACAATAAAGACATTAATCCAAAAAGAATATCTAAGTAAATGGAGAAACACACTTTATTCATGGGTTGGAAGATTTAACATAGTAAAGATGTTAGTTCTCCACAAATTAATATAAAATTTTAATTCACTTTTTTTGTTTTATTATTATTGATACTATTACAGATGTTTTTCCATTTCCCTTCCTTCAACATTCCAGTAAGAATTTTTACATGTAGAGATAAGATTATTCTAAATTTATATGGAAAGGTAAAGAACTTGGAATAGCTAAAATAAATATTGAAAAAGAAGAACAAAGTGGGAGTATTTAGTCTATGTGATTTCAAGATTGATTATATAGCTGCAGTCATCAAGACTGTGATACTGGTAGAGAAATAGACATATAGGTCAAGAGAACAGAAAATCCAGAAATAGAACCACATCATCATGCCCAATTGATTTTTTTACAAAAATATAAAAGCAAGTCAATGGAAGAAAGATCACATTTTTAAACAAAGGGTGCTAGAATGAGAAATTTTAAGCAAAAATAATCAACCTTGAAATAAGTCTCACAACTTATGTAATAAAATTAACTCAGAATGGATCCAGGGCTTGCCCTGGCTGGTTTGGCTCAGTGGTTAGAGCACTGGTCCATGGACTGAAGGGTCACGGGTTCGATTGCCGGTCAAGGGCATGTACCTGGGCTGCATGTTCAATCCCTGGCCATGGTCTGGGTCGTGTGGGAGGCAACCAATTGATGTATCTCTCTCACATCAATGTTGTTGTTTTTTCTCTCTCCCTCCCTCCCTCCCATCCCTTCTATCTAAAAATCAATGGAAAAATATCTTTGGCTGAGAATTAACAACAAAAATGGATCAAGGGCTTAAATATAAAATGTAAAACTATAATTTTTTTTTGGAAAAAAAAAGCATTGGGGAAATCTTTGGAATATAGGTGTAGGCAAAGAGTTCTTAGACTTGACACCAAAACTATTATTCACTAAAAAAAAAAAGTGATAAACTGGAGTTCAGAAAAATTAAAAGTTTTGCTCTGTGAAGTTCCATTAAAAGCATAAAATGGCAAGAGTAGGAGAAAATATATGCAAACCACATATCTGACAAAGAAATAGTATAAAATAAAATAATATCTAGAATATTATCCAGTAATTAAAATAATATCTCAAAATTTTACAATAAGAAAACTGAACAATAAATTAAAAGAAAATGAGCAAAAGACATGAAGGCACATTTCACTGAAGAGAATGTACAGATTGCCAATAGCACATAAAGACATGTTTAACATCACTACACATTAGGGAAATGCACATTAAAACCACAATGAGATATCACTACAAACTCATCAAAATGACTAAAAAATATTAGTGACAATGCTAAATGCTGGGGAGGATTTGGGGAATTTTGACCATTCATACATTGCTGGTGGAATGTAAATTGGAACAATCACTGTGGAACAGTTGAAAGTTTCTTTAAAAAGTAAACATGTAAATACCATGTGACCCAGCAATTGTATTCCTGAGCATTTATACCAAATAAATGAAGACTTACATTCCTACACATACACAAAAACCTGTGTATGAATGTTTATAACAGCTTTATTCACAATAGTAAAAAGCTGGAGACAATTTAAATGTCCTTCAATGGATAATGGTTAAACAAACCTTGGAACATACATATCATGGACTACAATTCAACAATAAAAAAAAAACTATTAACACACAACCTGGATGAAAGCCCAAGGGATTATGCTGAATGAAAATAGTAAATCCAAAATTGTTTTTTTTTTAATCTGTATGATTCCATTTATGTAACATTCTCAAAATGACATAATTACAGAAAAGAAGACCAGTTCAGTGGTTTCTAAGAGTCAAGGAAGGGATGGGGATGGGAGTGAAGAGGGTGTTTATTTAAAAGGACAACATGAAGGACCTTTGTGGTGGTGGAACTGTTCTGCGTCATGACTGGTACTGGTTGTGATATTGCGCTATAGTTCTACAAGAGTTTATCATCGGGGGAAACTGGGTAAAGAATACATGGGATCTCTCTGTACTATTTTTTAAAATTATTTTCTTTTTTGATTTTTAGAGAGGAAGGGAGAGGGAAAGAGAGAGAGAAACATCGATGAGAGAGAACATTGACTGGCCACGTTCTGCATGCCCCCCCTCGGAATTGGGCACAAAACCTGGGCCTGTGCCCTGACCAGGAATCGAACCAATGACTTCTTGGTGCATGGGTCGACGCTCAACCATTGAGCCACACTGGCTGGGCTGTACTATTTCTTATACCTTCATATGAATGTAAAATTATCTCAAATTAAAAAGCTTAATTAGAAAAATTGTTTTGGGGGTAAAAAAGAAAAAAAAAGCAGAAAAATGATGCAAATGTATTGCTTTGCTTTATCTTTCAAGAAATGAAATATGAAGTATCTAGCTATGGAAAACAAGGTTGGTTTTTGGATATGGACAAACCAAGCTTTTCTATACAAAGCTGATAAAAATGTTGGTTCCTTTCCTGTCCTTCAGGGATATTGTGTACATGTCCAGATTGACTGGGAAAACTTAAACACTGGAACCCAGAAGGGAAATAAAGGAGAGATTTCCAACAGGGGAAATCTTTTTTGGCTTTTTTGTACAAGGTTAAATACCACATTTTGTTATCCCAAAGTGTTGTGTGTGTGTTTTTTTTTTAATCTATGCAATTGACAAAAATAAATAATTTTATTTTTAGTTGGACATTAATATTGAAAACATTTTATAAATTACAAAGAAATCCATAAACTATGAGCTATAGCTTGATATAAAAATAATGTTAGATAATTTTAAAGCTATTTGAAATGGATCACAAAAAAGTAGATTTTATTGTTTTAAGTTGGGGAAAATTAGTAAACAATTCTATATTTTTCAATCTATTTTGCCCAAAGAAGCAAAAACCCATTTTTGATAAAACTATACAAAGGAGATTTAAAAATAAATTTAGTTCAATAAACATATACTCAGCTAGTGAATCAATATTTATTTCAGTGACTTAATAAGCAATTTACAGTGGAATTAATCTCTTATAATCTGTCAAAAATGAAAGAAAACATCTTGTTATTTGTCCTTTCATAAAAACAAGTAATGTTAAATAGTATTATGGTAAAATTAATTTTATAAAGGTCAAGTATTTTAGAAATCTATCCATAAAACTCTAACAGGTTTAATCTTCTAGTTTGGCTTCATACTCCCAAATGATAGGAGGAAAAATAGTACATCATAGTGCTCTGTTATGTTGGTTAAAATTTAACACATACATACACACAATAAGGGGTCATTAAATTTTCTTTTATTTAAGACAGCTCCTTTGGTTATAACCATTCAGGGCAAAGGTGAAGTATGAAAATCCATTCTGCTTGATGGCTTGAACTATCATCTATCAGGTACAGGTAATTATCACATAGAAAACACCTTTAAGATTTTTTGAGAGATGTGATAGTGTAATTATTTAAATCTATTAGTGCCTTACTAATTATATATTTCTATGTAGCAAATTATCCTAAAACTCAGGGCTTAAAACAACAAACATTATTATCATTTCACAGTTTTTATTGGTTAAAAATATTGAGAGTGCCTTAGTTTGGTGTTTCTTGCTCAGCATCTCTTAAGAGGTTGCAGCCAAGAAATTGGTTTAGGATACAGTCATTAGAAATCTTGACTGAGGCTTTAGCATCCACTTCAATATGGCTCACTTATATGGCTATTAGCAGGAGGCCTCAGTTCTTCATCATGGCAGGTCTCTTTATAGGCTGCTTGAGTGTCCTCGCAACATGGCAGCTAACTTCCCCCAGGGTTAGTCTAAGAGAGAGTGAGTAAGAAGGAAGCCACATTGCCTTTATCATCTAGTCTCCAAAGTCACACACTGCTGCTTCTGCTTTGTTTTAATGGTTAGAAGTGACTCATTAACATTAGCCTATACTCCAAGGGAGGAGAATTAGGTTCCACTTCTTAATGTGTGTGGGGGGGTCTTTCAAAGAATTTGTGGATATTTTTTAAAAGCTCGACTATGGCCTTGCCTGGCCAGTGTGCTCAGTGGATTGAGCATGGTCCCATGGACTGAGAAGTCCTGGTTTGATTCCCAGTCAGGGCACATGCCTGAGTTCTGGACTCGATCCCCAGTAGGGGGCATGCAGGAGGCAGCTGATTGATGCTTCTCTCTCACATTGATGTTTCTATCTCTCCCTTCCATTCTCTCTAAAAAACATATATTTTTTAAAAAGTTAAATTCAACTATGGCCAACTTCAGTTTATTCTGAGTTTCTTCCCTTGCATTCAGTTGACACAATTCACTTTAGTCACACATCAAATAAAGTATAAATTTCACAGAATTCTAATCATATAAAGAAAGCTCAGTACTGGCCAAAGAATGGAAAACACGATGACTCAAAATTTGGGACTTTAAAACTTCTGAGAATTCTACGTAAGGTGTGGAATCACCTCTTAAAGAGATGTCATGTTAACAGAGGCTTCCCAGATGGCAATCCTATTCATAAGCATGCAAGTTTTGTATGTATCACTGGAAGAGCTTTGATGTATATGCAAAAAAAAAAAAAAAAAAGACAATCTGATTGTCTACAGGCTGCTACTGCCACCAACACTAACATCTGGAGTGGCAATATTTCACCAGTATATTAGTCACACTTAGGAAACTGAGCTCAAGATTATGTAAATAACCAAGAACTTCAGTGGATTTTTTCATTTTTTAAAATTAAAAATATAATAATTTTAATTCCAGAAGTACTACATTAAGAAATACTCATTGTAAATATTCAGACATTATATATGAACCTGGGGAAAAGTTCAGAAGTTGATTACTAGCCCTAATCTTGGCTCTTTCTAAAACAATCCCATAGTTAACTGTTTCATGTGTATTACTTCTCAGATTTTAATGACTCATCTGGGGATTTTGTTAAAATATAGATTCTGACGCTATCAGAGAGGATGAGAATTGTGCAGCTGGGTGAAAACGGTGAAGGGATTAAGCAAAAAATAAAACCCAAACTCATAGACACAGACAACAGTATGATGATTACCAAAGGGTAAGAGGGTTGTGTGGGTAGGCAGAAGAGGGTAATGGGGGATAAATGGTGATGAAGGAGACTTGACTCGGGGTGGTAAACACACAATATACAGATGGTGTATTATAGAATTGTAACCTGATGCTTATATAATTTTATTAACCAATGTCACCAATTTTTAAAAATGCAGATTCTGATTCAGTAGATTTGGGATGGGCCTGATATTCTGTATTCCTTTTTATTCTCCAGCTTTAATGAGGAATAACTGACAAATATAATTGTATATATTTATAGTATACAAAAGTATGATTTGATATAAATAAACATTGTGAAATGGTTACCAAGATCAAGATATTTAACATATCTATCACCCCACATAGTTAACTTTTTCTTTTTCTTTTTTTGGTGAGAATGGTTAAGATCTGCTCTCAGAAAATTTATTTATTTATTCATTTATTTTTTAGCGTCTGTACCATTAAAAAAATTTTTTTTCTTTATTGATTTTAGAGAGAAAGGAAAGGAGAGAGAGAGAGAAATGTCAATGAGAGAGAACATCAACTGGCCGCCTCCTGCATTCCCCCCACTGGGGATGGGGCCCACAACCTGGGCATGTGCCCTGACTGGGAATCGAACTGGTGACCTCTTGGTACATGGGTCAATGCTCAACCAGTGAGCTACACCGGCCAGGCTGCTTTCAGGAAATTTAAAACATACAATACCATATTATTAACCATAGATAGCATGCTGTGCATTAGAGCCTCAGAACTTCCTCATCTTAGAACTGAAAATTCATATACTTTGACCTACATATTTCTATTTCCTTCTCCCCCAGCTCCTGGCAACCACCGATCTATTTTCTGTTTCTATGAAATCACCTTTTTAAAAAATTTCCACATATAATTTATATCATATAATACTTGTCTTTCTCTGGTTTATTTCATTTAGCATAATGCCCTATAGGTTCATCCATGTTGCTGCAAAAGGGAGGATTTCTTTCTTTTTTATGGCTCAGAAGCATTCCATTGTATGTATGTGAATATATAATATTTTCTTTATCCTGAATGGATTCTTTTCTGATTTCTTAGTTCATGTAGCTTTCTCAGAGAATAATGGTCATTATGTATTTATTAACTAATTTTAAAAGTTCATATAAGCTAATATTATCTTATTAATTAGATTAATGTCTATTTTAGTAGATTCTAGAAAGAATTCCTTACTTGGTGCTCCCAAACACAGTAGATCCCAACTGTTAAAGGCCATTATAATGATGATGATGATGATGATTTAAGTTTTTAATACACCACTACATTCTGACCCTAGTGGAAACAGGAAGCAAATTAAGACATACCTCTCAAATCCAAGACAGTATAGCTCTGACTAAGGTATATATTTAGACTGTCATAATAGAGATGAATAAGAAAACACAAAATTGGTCATCAAATTATTGACGACAACCTAAATGATATGAACTTCTTTATAAATAATTTTAGTAAAATTAAACAGAACACTCTCACTTCCCTCAGTGGATAATAGACACATTAATCTCATTACTAAGAGGTAAAAGTGGCTTAAAATATAATAAGGCCAAGGATAACTTAGAATAAATTCTTAGATGATAGACTCATAATAAAATAAGGAAAGATAGAAATATATTGATATGTTGTTAATTTTTTGAGGTTGACATCATGGATAGCATCAATCTACCACAGTAATATATCTTGATGCTATTGTCAGGAATAGTGTGTGGGGGGAAGCAGTAAATTTTGTAAGGCCTACAAATGTGAAAAAGAGGGAATAGACACGATTTGAAAAAATAAAAAAAAATTTTTTTCATGATTAAGTATATTAATGGAAGTTATGTATAACCTATTTTCGATCCATTAGTCTGGGACAAGTAAGAAGTAGAACAAACAACATTCTGAACAGTGAGTTATTGCTTTCTTTACAACAGAAAATGTACTTCTTATGCAGGTAAGTCCAGGACTGCCAGTTTGAGAGACAGATGAATCCATGATATCCTTTGCAAAATCTGTCGACTATACAACTTATGAAAGGAGAAGAAAAAAAAAACCAAAGAGACCTCATAATGCAGAAGCACTGTCACAAAGATCAGTAAGAACCAAAGCACCATTTATTAAAAGGGACCTGAATGAGTGATGAGTTGGGTTTTATGGACTCCATCTTACAAGGAAACAAAACAAACAAAAGTAAAATAATGTATATAACCAAAGAGAAAAAAAAATGAGATACACCTCAATAATATACTCTTTAGAAACATATATCTATATCTGAGTCAACTGGGGTCTTCCAGAGCACCTGATAAAGTGCTTTGCACAAAATAGGTGCTCAATAAATATATATTGTCCTGTCTCTTCTGTTGAATAATAGAAAAAATAGGTTGTCATATGAAGATTTGATATTAAGACATGATGATTGTTTTTCTTCCATCTGTCTATTTTCTACCCCAAAACAAACAAACAGAAATAATGGAGACATACATATATGCAGCTCACTTTCTTCATTCTTCTGTCTCTACCTGCTCTTCCCCACAATAAGTTTAAAAATTAGGACAAAAAAATAAAGTAAAAGACAGAGCTTAATTTCCCGATATTTTTTAAAAAATATGTTTTGATTGACTTTATTTAGAGAGAGAGGAAGAGGGAGAAACATCGATGTGAGAGAGAAACATCGATCGGCTGCCTCTTGCACATCCCCTACTAGGGAGTGAGACTGCATCCTGGGCATGTGCCCTGACCGGGACTAGAACAGGGAAATCTCAATCCATGGGACAATGCTCAATCCACTGAGCCACACCAGCTGGGACTAATTTCCCAATATTTTAATTCAGACAAGAACTTGGTAATTGCAATGATGAAGTAAAGCTTCTGTCAGATGTGCCACATTAATACTAATCATCTAATTCTTTAAACAACAAAATATCATCAATAGAAAACTTAAAATCAGAAAAGAATCATGATCTCCTTGCAACATATTTTACTGTTTGATTTCATGCTTTTTCAAGACCTAGATTTATGGTAGAAGTGGTAAATGGATTCTCTCCAACAAAAATGTGTTCTGACATTGAAATAATACAGAGAGTTACAAATTAGAATGACTCTACTCATAATACTTTTTGCAGCCAAACATATTCATTAGGACATAAGAAGTGTAATATTGCCTGGACAATATTACAAAGTCTAATAAGCCAAAAGTTATAAATTGGCAATGAAGAAGAGAATTTTAGAATTGGAAGAGAACTGCTTATTTTGTAATTAAAGAAATTATATATGTATACAAAATGGGGTAGATTAGAAAGGTAGGATTGAATGTAGTATGGTTGGAGAGATGGTATATCACATGAGTTTGTAATGTGACAGACCAAAGATTGGTGCTTGGTGCCAGGCTTCTGCCTTAGAGACCAAGATACATGTTAGCCTTCAGTTCAGGAAAGAGATACTTGGACAATTGTTAGGAAGAGGATTGCTGGCTCAATAGATCATTGGTATGACATAATGTTACTTTCCTTACGTTGGACTTGCAACAATAGGAGACATGCAAATAAAATTCAAATGAAAAGCAGTCAGCCTGCATATTACTACTGAAGAAGCTTCACTCTCAGAATCACACTGGGGTTTTCTAGCATTTTAATCATTTCTAAAATTGCTTGAAAATTCCACATTTCCCTGGGGCTTCTTCCCATCTTCTGCTCCAGGGATTGCTCAGTAGGCTACAAGGGGAGGACAGCAAAGAAGAATTAAATTGGCCCTGGTTGACGTGGCTCAGTTTGTTGAGCATTGTCCCATGTACTGAAAGGTTGCTGGTTTGATTCCTACTTAGGGCACATGCCCAGGTTGTGGGTTCGGTCCCTGGTCAGGGTACATACAGGAGGCAACTGATGGATGTTTCTCTCTCACAATGATGTTTCTCTCTCCCCCTCCCTTCCTCTCTCTCTCTAAAATCAATAAAAACATATTTTTAAAAAAGAAGATCTGTACCTATGTCTCATGGACTATACAAATTAATTTTATTTCAGCCCAAATCTGATGAAAAGAAAAGTTGATGTGATTCTGAGAACCACAGTTGTGTGTTCCGAGAAGCAAAGGGGGGAAGTATTCTAAAGTGGCGAGTAAATGAATGCAGGAACATGGCCTTGAGTGTAGTATTAAAATGGAGTTTGCTTATTTGCAGCAGAGCAAACAAAATGTCTTTAGTCTGTTTGCAAATAGATGTTGATACACAAGAAATGAAGAACAAGAAAGGAAGGCTGGAGTCTTTTGCTTAAAAAGGAAATATTCTGGGCCCTGGCTGGTTTGGCTCAGCAGTTAGAGCATCAGCCTGCAGACCAAAGAGTCCCGGGTTCAATTCCAGCCAAGGGCACGTACCTCGGTTGTGGTTCATCCCTGGCCCCAGTTGGGGTCCCGTGGGTGGTAATCAATCAATGTGTCTCTCTCACATTGATGTTTCTCTCTCTCTCTCCCCCCTACTCTGTCTGAGGATAAATGTAAAAGTATCCTCGGGTGAGGATAAAAAAAAAAAAAAAGGAAATATTCTGACTCAAAATAGATTAAAATACCACATTTGATGCAGCTTCGAAAGCAAGCCACTTATCAACTTCTGTATGAATTAATATGGATATATTTCATATTAATATCGGATATTGACATTTACTATAATGTGACATTTTAAAGAAAAACGTATTTTCATTTCAGGGTTAATCCTTCAGGTCTCATAGGCTAAGGGAAAAAAAAGGAGGTAAAATAAAAGTGGAATTTGAGCCTATGATGTGTTAACTAGAAAGGAAATAAATGGTCTAAAAACAAAACTAACTCTCCTTCATTTGGGTAGGGGAGAGGGAGACCTAAATTTATCTTCCCCTGGTCTCCAAAAATATTGACAAGTTCCTAATACTTCAAAAATTTCTTCCAGCCTTGGCCAGGTAGCTCAATTGGTTGGAGTATCACCCCATATACCAAAAGGTTGCAGGTTCGATTCCTGGTCAGGGCATATACCTAAGGTGCGGGTTCAATCCCCAGTCGGGTCATGTGGGAGGCAACTGATCAATGTTTCTCTCTCATATCGATGTTTCTCTCTCTCTCCCTCCCTCCCCTCCTTTCTCTCTAAAATCAATAAACATATCCTCTGGTGAATATAAAATAAAAAGTGTTCTACTGAAGAGCTCAAGAAATTTTAGTTGTCAGTTTCAGACATCATCTCAAAGTCAAAGGATGACTAATTCACAGTCAAGCCCCTAGAATCTCCAGGGCTTGCTTTTGATGTTTCTGTGACTTCTTTTTCATCCCTGGATCAAGGGGGGTACATTTGAAGGATGATACTTGTAGCACTCCAATTCTCTAACAAGATGTGCGTGTGTGTGTGTACAAATATTATATACACATATATTGCAGGAGTTACAAAATAGGGCCTCAAAATTAATTTTGTGGCAAACACACATATACACACAATACACTGATGGCCCTGTTCTCTTAAATGAAAACATTTAATCTCAGAGAGAGAACAGTATGTACCTTAAGAAATTATGAAGACATACCTTTAAGATATACCTTATATGAATGACACTTGTTTGAAGGAGGAAGAGAACACATTTTTTCTTTCTTTCTAGGTTTTTAAATTGCTCTACTTCCAGAGGTTAAAAAAATAGCATGACAGTCTATCAAATTAAATATATATATATATATATATATATATAATATATATATATTATATATATATATATATATATAATATATATATATTATATATATATTATATATATATATATATATATAATATATATATATTATATATATATATATATATATATATATATATATATATATATAATCAGCAAAATGGAAGAAAGGAAAAACAGAAGGAAGGAAGGGAAGGAGAAAGGGAGGGAAGGAGTGGGGAGGGAGGGAAGGAAGGAGGGAGGAAGGAAGGAAAAATAGACCCACAGCTTAGATGCATAAAATAACATTGTTATATCAGATATGGTGGGAATCCCTTTGCTTGGATTGATAAACTCATTGAGTTTCAAAAGTGTTTCATTTTATACTGCATCTGAAGTATGCCATTACTTTGTCAATCAATGGATATAACAAATTATTTCTAGTATTCTGTTCTATCACATTCTCGTGGATATTGCCAGGCATTAGGAAAAAGGGGAAATCCAAGTTGCCCCAGGAAAATGAAATCTCAAATATTTTCTAGGAGTTCCAAAGCTATTATTGCCCCATTTGACTACTACACAGTACTACTCAGTTCAGTACTGTATTGGTACTGTTTCTTTTGGTTTGTTTGGTTATTGTTTTGTTTTCTGACTGTTATTACTATTGATTTCTATAAATATGCACTTGTGCATGTCTTCCCACCTAGAGTATGAGCAGAGTTAATATGTCCTCTTTTCTTTTATCCCTCATAGATCACCTAACATGATAATGGGTAGACAGTAGATGTCCATTAAGTATGTGCTAATGAAATGATAACATACCATCGGTGCCACATGCTGAAACTACATTAGATCCTGATTACCTCTCTGGTGCTTCTTTCCTTCCTTCTTTCCCCTTCCCTTCTCTTCCCTTCCTTTCCTTTTCCTTTTCCTTTTCCTTTTCCTTTTCCTTTTCCTTTTCCTTCTCCTTCTCCTTCTCCTTCCCCTTCCCCTTCCCCTTCCCCTTCCCCTTCCCCTTCCCTTCCCTTTCCTTTCCTTTCCTCTTACCATCCCTTTTACCTTCCTTCCTTAGAGAAGTGTATTTATTCTGAGCCTACTATGCATTTTGCATTATACTAGTATAAAAATTAGTATAAGACACAGTTTATTTTTCCTTAAATGAGCTTACAGTTTAATCAGATAACTAAGGTTTACATGGAAAACTGTTAAGATTTAGTGTCTTAATACACTATAAAGGCAATAGGTATTATGAATTTAGAGAAGGGAACATTACTGTGGTTAAAGGAGGTATCTTAGAAAATAAGGTATTAGAAATAAGCTCTGAACAATAATATCTATCTCATTGTGTACTTTCAAATACTAGGCAGTCTAATGATTTAAAGGCTTACTTAACACAGCATCTTAAACATAGTAAACAGTTAACAAATAGTATCCAGGATGACAATGAGGATGATGAGATAAATGTGAAGAGAAGGAGGATTGGATAGATGAAAAGGCTGGTGATTTTCAGGTAGTGAAAGCATTTGAGCAAACAGTAGGTTTTAGAATAAGCATGGCATGATAGGAAAAGTTAAGTTAAAATAAATGAATCACTCTGAAGTATCAATGGAACAGAAAGGAGAGTCCATGTCAAGACTGGGGAAGACTTTGAGTGTCAGGCTGATGCATTCCAATGTGCTTTCTAATAGGCAGTGAGGAGCCATTGGCATTTGATGGGTTCTTGTTGTAGTCTGATGGACATTTATGTCCTTTCATAAAGACAGGCATTCCGTGGACCTATATTCCCCCCAACACAACCCAGTCCAAAGAAAGATTCAGCTAATCAAATGAAAAATTTTATCTAAATTTGTGTATTATATGGATTGACATTTTCTCTAACAGCAGCTTCTAACCCCTGCCTTAAAATGGCTGAACCAAATAGTTATTTTGATGTAGACACAGGAACTGTGGTTCTAAAGACATATATTCAGTGAAGTTCAAGAAAAAAGATTATGAATTATGCTAAAAATATAAGTGTATTTGATTACATTCTTTCATATTGCATCACATCTTGAAATTATAGGATAATAATTAGCTATTAAATTGTCCTCAAACATTTAATGTGCTAAATATTTTGAAAAGCCTGCACATGCTTGCAGAAGGTCTCTGCAGGAGAATAAACACATCACTGAAAAATGGGAGAATTCGCAAAAGGAGAAAAACAAGAATTGGGCAAAAAAAAAAAAAAACAAGTGGAAGAGCTATGAGCAGAGTCTCAGTTTTCAATAATCCAAGAGGGTAGAAAAGTCACCCAATCAACTTCCATAATTGAGAATAAACTGAGAAATTAAATTTTTATTAAGTGGAAATACAATGCAAAAATCACATTGTAAAACCAGCACCTAAGGGACATAAAGCAAATAAAAATATAGACTTCACAGAACCGTAGAATTTAAGAAAAATCTTGCGATATCATTTTTCCATTCTCCTGATCTTCAAACAAAACCTCACCTCAATCATTCTAGACAAGAGAGAAGCTATCCTTTTTGAAACCAAAATGTAAAACAGCTCAGAGGTAATTTCATAACCTCCATTTTAATATATTCTGATATTTGACAGCCTTCACTGCCAGTAAATTCTTTCTTAAACTTTCTCATGCTGTAGTATCATTTCCTGTGGCTCCACCCTCACTTCAGATGGGGAGCATCTGGTCCTAATGATTGCTCTTCAGGTCCTGAAAGATCATTACTAAGTCACTTCTTAGCCAGTTCATCTATGTGATGAACAATCTTAATTCCCTTTGGTTTTCTCTTTTTCAGCTTGTTTTCCTGCTGTTTGTCATCACTGCTCTTGTATAGCTTTACAATAAAACAATCTTGCTGTTTTTCACGCCAAATAATCATACAATTAAACTTCTAACTATAAAAAGAGCATATATCAGCCTAGGCTCCTAAGGCCAAGAATATTTTTAAAATTAGCCTCTTTTACTTTTCTTGATAACAAATTCCAATAGAAAATCTTAGTTAACCTAAAAAACAGTATTTCTCTAAGGAGCTGAACTGTGCAGAAGAATTATTTTTGCTGTGGACAGAGATCAACCTTTTTTTTCCTGTCTTCCTGGGTAAATTTTGTAGTTACATAACAGGAAAAAATTACTCAAAGTGCCACTGCTATAGGAAGTTTTAGCAACTTACATAGCCTCAGGCAAGGGTTATGTTCCTGAACTCTGAACCCACCATTTCTAGTTCTCAGTAACCCAACTAGAACTAATTATAGAGGAAAAACTCCAGGCCTTCAAATCATAAAACAACAATTTCCCAAAACCTAAGGGACAAATACTGTCAGAAGGTTGAGAAAGTCACAACCAATTTTAGAAATATTTGAGCCATATAGTATAGCAAGCCAACTCTGAACTGCTACCTTACCACTGCAATTCAGATGAAAGTTTAATGTATTGTTTCTAAGGCAATATAATTTACCAGCATGATTGTTCATCATGCCATTTACAAAGTCTTCATCATTTGCTCACTTGGACGCTGGTCCCTTGGGGCACTGCTAGAATGTAGAAATAAATCTCATACTGAAGTGGTTAATATTGTAGCTTGACTCCCATGTGAGATGTTTAGCTTCATTCTGTTACATGGGAACTGGAAACCTCCTGAATCTGTAATATAGACAAGTGGCTGTGCAAATGTGCTGCTGTTTAGAGAAGAGGTTAGCAAGGAATTCCATTCAGTGTAAAATTCTATCTTTCTTAAAGGGTAGTACAATATTATTTCTATGAAAAGAAGATTTAGAGTAAATGTAACATTTAATAAAAATAAATCACAGGTATTTTCCCTATTCTCCATCAGTGTGATTTAGTCAAAACTTGAAGAATAGGCGTCCCACTCAGCCAGTATGGCTCAGTGGTTGAGTGTCTCCGTGCACCAGGAGGTCACTGGTTTGATTCCTGGTCAGGACACACACCCACGTTGTGAGTTCCATCCCCGGTAGGGGGTGTGCAGGAGGCAGCCCATCAATGTTTCTCTCTCACTGATGTTTCTATCTATCTCTCCCTCTCCCTTCCTCTCTAAAAATCAATTTAAAAAATAAAGTTAAAAAAAAGAATAGGGGTACCAATAACACTGGTCACACCACACACACACACACACACACACACACAAGGAACTTTGGCATTACCCACTAATAGAATAATAGCAGGAACTCAACCGTCTTTTGATAGTGTCATTGCCCTTCATCATCATGAGGAGCTCCTCCAAATGTCCCTGTAACCAGCGGCTCTCAACTAGTTGTAATCACCCCTCCTGGGATATTTGGCAATGTCTGGAGTAATTTAATTTTTGATTGCTACAAATGGGTGTTGTAGAGTTTCTAGCATCCAGTGGATTGAGGCAAGAGATGCTGCTAAACATTTACAGAGCAGAAGATGAATCCCACAGCAAAGAAGTATCCAGCCTAAAATGTCACGAGTGTTGAGGTTAAGAATCCTGGCTTAGCCTAAAGAGTGGTCCCTGACTGACACCACTCTCTAGAGGGAGTATAGCTCTTGTTGCAGTCTGGACCTCATGCCAGTCTGTTTTACTCACTGTGTTGTTTCTCTATCATGTGTTGCACTTTTGGTCCTGCTACATTTCTTCTACTTACATTCTGAAGGATGGGAAGACTTTCAAGGACTCAAGATTCCTTTCTTCACCTCCTTAGTAAGACAATGCCAACTTCTACTCCTAAGGGGTACTTCCTGCTGCCAGTTCTCTAATATCCAGTTGTGTAGAAAATTCTAGAGTGAGCATATGCCCTTTCCCTTATGAGATGACTGTAATGTGCCTCTCAAGTTCACAGAGGGCCAACCCGCTCTATCTTACTCCTTGAACACTTCCACTTCTACCCCCAGCCAGACATTTCTATACCCCCAGGTTTGGACCTACCTCATTGTAGCTTTTGGCTATACCTGTATGTACTCAACTCAAGTATTTGTTATGAAATTACCTACATAGTGATTTAAGCCTGACTATTATGTTTTCAAGTTTGTAATGGCTGTAATTTACTGGATAAAATACTGGAAGCAATAAGAGTCATTCTGGTTAATCAAACACTCTGGTTAACTAAGAGACATTAGAGATACCATGCTAGAATCATTGACTGTTTTATCAAGGAGTTGGAAAGAAACCAAATACACTAAACACTAAAACTACAGCAAACATCATTTAATCTTTACTTGACAATTTAAATTTCTCATTAGTATCTTTTATGGTCTTTGTGTCATTATCAGAATCCACTCTCTTTTTGTCTCATTTTGCTTGATTGATGCTGGGTAGAAGGGTCAATTAAATTTAAGGATAATTGGGCCCTGAGTAAATATTATTAGCTGACTGGGGCAAGGGTAAAGAGGTTACCCAATTGTGGAAATTTGTTTCCTAAATATTGATATTTTTTATCCTGAAACATAGAAAACATGGAAAGCAGAGCTTAAAATTGTGGGCTACCCTCAAATGTATATTGGATCTCTCGGTTATAATTTCCCATTATGATCTACCAGCAAGTCAGAAAATGATATTTTGGCAATCAAAATGGCTTCAACTCTAATAAGTAACCTACTGACTTTCCTCACCCACCACTGTCACTAGGTGTATTATATTCTGCTTTGCTTTTTGTCTAGGGCTCTGAGATCACACAGGCACTTGGGAGTTGACTGCATTGGAAACCTTGCCATGTTACGCTTTCTCTGACACTTTTGGTGGCTTCATAGGAATTCTCCACATACAAACTTGATGACTATGTTGCCTATGCCTTTTCCAAAGGAAATATCACAGTTTGTTTTGTTGCTTTGGAAATAGCTCTGTGCCACATATGTTAAACACCTAAGATTTTTCCCCCCAGTGTAGCAAATGCTATAATGCCATAAAGATGCAACCCTGAGGGGATCAGAATTTGCCTTTCTTTCTTTTTTTGTTCTTTCATGGTACTTTTACTGCTTTATAGATTTTGTGCAATATCACAGACCCACTGAAGTTGTTGATGGTAGTTCAACATAGCTATATCTATAAATTTGATTATTGGTTTGCATGTTAGAACTTGAAATTCACTTTTTTACTCTTCATTTCGGTCATTTTTTGTCTCCTCCCATCCTAAGATAACCTGCACAAAGCAAGCTGGACAAGTTCCCAGCATTTTAGGCCATAGGCAGAGTTTTTAGGAGTCCATAACCCCCATATTGAACATTTTCTACCTCTCATCATTTCTAGTAGAAAATAACTATATATATGAATCTGAGCACCAGAAAAATTCCTGATTCCCTGCTGCAGATTATCTAGTTTTTCCTATTAAGAAAATACTGTCATTCATTTGTGAAGATGCTGCGTAAGATGTGCAATTAGTAGGAAAGTTATTTTCTCATTAACATGAAAAAAATGTTATTAAGTGATTACCATGTTAAAGTTATCATTCTTTCCAACAACATTGCAAAGTAGTATTATGAGCCCATTTTGTAGATATGGCAACAGGGTCAAAAACTTAACTAAAAAAATGATGTTCTTTTTCTTACATTATGCAATGGCTATTTGAAACACTGGACTCCTCACTAGGTCTCTCTTGTGACCAAACCACTTGTCAAGTCAACTAATAGAGTTTGGGATATGTTGGTTTAGGTTCTCTGAGATACAGATCCATGGCAGGATTAGACATGCAAGAGTTTTATTGGGTTGAGGGGAAAATAAAGACAAATACATAGGATGGAGGGAGACAAAGAAGTCCACAAGAGCCAATAGACTGTGATGAAGTTCTGATCCTTGTGGAGAGTGTAAGAAGGAGGGTTAGTTAATACATTTTAAACTTCAGAGCAATTCTAAGAAAGTTTAGACAAAGCCAATGGGGAATCCTTGAGCTAAAGTAATCCATCAGAAGAGTCATGCATCTCCTAGGAGCAGGCCTGCCCTAGTGTCCTTGCAAAGCACAGGCACTGGTTATGGGCAGACTGTGAGAAGAGTCGCTCCTAAGGTAGTGGCAGATTCAGAGCACAATAGCTGAGGCTATCTATCAATTATAGACTCCCACATTAGAAGAAGTGAGAGACACATTTTCATTACTGCCATGGGGATATAGGCTGGGCTAGTTTCAGGAAATCTACTTGAGGTCTTTGATATAATTAGAAATGTCCATTTACCTATATTTTACTAACCAAACCCTTTTGAGGGTAGGCATTTTGTCTTACTCATTTTTGTATCTTTCACAGCACCTGATTAAGCACAAAGTAGGTACTTGGTGATTCATATGGACTGAACATGCCAAAAGCAGCAGTCTGACCTCTTGTACAGTAACAAAAATGATTTCATAACACTTTGCAAATATGGGATAATAATTCATTTAAATGTCTTCGAAAATGACTAGCCCCGAAACAGTGACGCTGACAAATATTGCTAATTATAATTGCAATAATTGATAATATGATCTGTAATTATAATCCTTTGCCCTTCCTAATCTAGTCCCATTTTACAGAATAAAAAGCCTCAGGATTTGAACTATTGGACAAAGTCTCACAAAATCACTGATAAATCAATGCACACAAACCCAGATAGACAAACACATATGCACACACTCAGCTTTCCACACATTGCTGGGATCTATTTTTAACTTTACATAATATGGTCATGTCTTAACTCTGAAATGCAAAACAACTCTGAATACACAGAATAGCTTCATTCACCCCCAGGATCACCATTAAAGCAAGAGATAGAGCTTAGGAAAGCTCCTGGGTACCCAGGGTGGAATCAAGCCCATGTTATGGACAGGATAGGAAAAGAAAACAGGAGAGGAGTAAGGCTTCTGAGAAATTTGAAGTAAGGACAGGCAAGAGAGAGAGAAAAAAAAAAGAGGAGAGGGAAAGAAAAATGAAAGCTGAAGTTATGCTGGAGATAGTAGCATATCTATAGTAATGATCTTGCGGTTGATGGGGCTTGCTTGAATATATTAGTGTACCACAAGACAGCATTGTCAATATAAGCCAGATGGGTCATCATCAGAAAGTGTTACCACTGGGTGGGATCAAATTACCATCACAAATAGCACCCTCTTGAGCAGTTGCAAACAAGATGCCAAAGTCTGGCTAGGCACGAAAGGTGGCAGATGGACAGTGCTATAAAGGAATTTGCCCAGCTGCTGATACTGTGTAAAACTTTGTTTACTTGTGAAACTTTTTCTGGGCCAGAGTAGGTAAAATTCTGGGACTATCAGCTTGAGTCCAATTTTCTTGCAAAGAAGTAAAGAGCCAGAAGCATGATCCAAGGAGAGCACACATTTGAACTGTTTTATATTATATTATGCTGCTCTTTCTGTCCCTGTCACTGGTCCTTTATATGAACCTGGTCCATGTCTGTAACACACTAAAAGGAAAATACAGAAGCACAAGTGTTGTCAACAGCACTCTGCATCAGATCTGGATCCTCTTACTCTCCTACTTACCCATTCAACCAGATCTTTTTCCTAACTCTCAGACCCTAAAGGCTCTATATTTTCACTGCTAAGTCTTGCCTTAGGCCTTCTTTGCTTTAAAAATCTATTTAGATTTATTTGTCTGGTTTATTTACCTCAGTTCTCTGGACACAATTTTCAACTTTCAATTTTGTACACACCATCAACATCACAAACACCTGCAGCTGTGGGCAAGAGACAATCCTACACCCATCTCAGCCCTGTAGATCCCACACTAGTTATGCCAGCTTGTTTGGAATCTTTGCCAAGATGGGAGATAGAAAACCTGGCATGGATAAATATTTCTCCATTGAAAGAGCAGTTTAAAAATTCAAAAGTTGTATTTGGTTGCATGATCAGGGTTCAAAGGCCCAAAGGAGAATTATGGGAGATAGAGCCTTTTCAGTCAAAATGGTTAATTCTAAGATGTGAAAGGGGATTGTGTTTCATGTAGAATAGGTGATGGTAGCATGCCCACAGAAGTGGTTGTGATATAGTGGAAATAAAACTAGTCTAGGTATCAGGAAACATGGGTTCTAGCCAAAATCATCTCCGAATAGTTGTGTAAGATTAGGTCAGTCCTGTCCCCTCTCTGGGCCTTGTTTTTCTTATCTAATAAAGATAAAATGAGCTTCTGAGGTCAATTCCATCTCTCATCATCTAGTACTAATTGATTGCTTAATGAGCAAGTAAAAAAGGCAGAAAAAACGCTTAAAACATCCTGAACTTTGAACACCCTTAAGCTTGATTGCCAATGAGGCAACTCTGTAGTTGAAAAACAAAAGCAATAAATGACTAAGCTAAAAAAGAGAGATCAGGAATTGGTCATAGGTTGTGTGTTGTGGGTTCAAGGCAGGGGGATACAGTTGGTGAGGGGTAATTGATTTGAACCATGACTTCAAAAGCAGGGTTTTTAATGAAGCTGGAATATGTGTGAGTAATGATGAGGAACATCATTTAAGTGACAATGGTGAGGAACACTGAAGGAGCCCAATTGATGCTCAATAACTTCTCCACCATTCTACCATTACATGGTAATTCCCATATTATTTGTGTCTGTTAGAAAGCAAGTATATTACTAGGGAAGTATGGCACATAAATCCAGAATTCATCATTACACCTAAGCACAAACTAATTTCTTCAGATTAGCCAACCATTTAGCAGGGCTCTGAGGGCATGGGATGCAAGATAGGTAAATGTTGATGGGAGAAGGTGTGGGGGGAGTGGGGACTGGAGTCAAGATATAAAAGAGAAAGTTGGTCAGAAAATGGGGAACTATTTAGAACTAGATTTCAGTAATGCAAGCTGTTTTTATTCCTCAGTAGGGATTCCTAGGCATTGAGTAAATACTATGAGGCTACAATGAACTTAAAAGAAGCCTGTAGCTTTGGAGAGGGAAATGCATAGAAAGGGACAAAAACTGAAAGCAGAGGTATACACTTTTAAATAATAGTTATAGGAGACAGAAAATGGCGGCAGAGTGAATGGAAGCTACACAGATGATCTCTCAGGACCAAATGGGAATTACAACTAAAATAAAGACAAATCATCAGAAAAAAGCAACAGAAAAGCAGCAGGAGAGGACCATACAACCAGGGACACAGAATGAGCCTTGTAGAATCTGCGGAGGTGAAAGAGGGTGGCGGGTGGCGGGCTGGGAACCCACGGACAGCAGCGGCCTTAGCTGTGAGCAGCACGCTCTTGCTGTTAAGATCTCAAGCAGCTCGACAGCACAGAGGGCCAGAACAGAGCAATAAATAGCTACAGCCACTCACCTGGGGCTCCAGCAGAGGGAGGGTGGACAGGACTGGAACTCTGTGGGGACACCCAGGATTTGGAGGGTGCTCAGAGTTTGTGCTGAGCTGCAGCCACAAAGGATATTGGACAGCTTGCTCCTTCCTAGTCACACAGAATGGTGGCCAGCTTACTACTTCCCAGAGCTGTGTCAGCCCCTCCCTCAGAGATTCGACCCAAACCAGGCAAGCAAAGAAATGCAAATTGAGGCTCATTAACAACCAGCATCAGCCCCACCCTCGGGAAATACTCTTACACTAAACACCTGAGGGAGTTTCTCATTCAACTGAGAACCCAAGGCTTTTCAAGTAACTGAGGCTAATAGCCTCCAGGCATAAAGTTAGAGGATAACTGAACCTTTCCTGAGCTTACAAATCTACCAGGAACGTGAGATTTGACAGTGGTGTATAAGGAGGGCCCTCCACTCTCATCCAAACCCAGAAGAGGGAGCCACAAATAGCAGAACACCAACACCCACAGGGAAAATTTGGCAGGCTCCAAAACCCACTGAGATAGCCAAAATGGTGAAACAAAGAAACAAATTCCAAATGAAAGAACAAGAGAACTCTACCAAAGATGAGATAAATGAAATGCAGTTAAGCAAATTATCAGAGGTAGAGTTCAGAGCCATGACCTTGAGGAAGCTAAACAGCATGAGTAAGGACATCAACACCATGAGTAAAGATATAGAAACACTGAAAACCAACCAAGTGGAAATGAAGAATGACATAGCAGAAATAAAGAACACATTGGAAGGACTGACCAGCAGAGTAGAGTAAACAGAGGACCAGATCAGTGAATTGGAAGACAGAGTAGAAAAAATCAATCAATCAGAAAACCACAAGGAAAAAACAATTAAAAACGAGGAAGATAGCTTAAGAGAACTGTGGGACAAAGGGAAACATAATAAAATTTGCATCATAGGAGTCCCTGAAGAAGAAGAAAATGAGCAAGGGTTAGAGAATATATTTAAAGAAATAGTGACAGAAAACTTTCCTAACTTGGTGAAGGAAGAAGGCATTCAAGTTCAAGAAGCACAGAGAGCCCCAAGGAAGAAGAACCCAAACAGGCCCACACCAAGACACATAATAATTAAAATGTCAAAAGTTAAAGACAAAGAGAGAATCCTAAAGGCAGCAAGAGATAAGCAACAAGTTACCTACAAAGGAACCCCCATAAGGCTATCAGCTGATTTCTCAACAAAAACACTAAAGGCCAGAAGGGAATGGCATGAAGTAATCAAGGTCATGAAAAACAAAGATCTGAATCCAAGATGACTCTATCCAGCAAGGCTATCATTCAAAATAGAAGGTCAAATAAAGAGCTTCCCAGACAAAAAAAAAAAAAGGCTAAGGGAATATATTAGCACCAAACCAGCACTGCAAGAAATGTTAAAAGGACTGCTGTAATTAGTAGAAGAAATAGGAAGAAAAATAGAACCACACTGAACAAAAATGGCAATAAATAAGCACATATCAATAATCACCTTAAATGTAAATGGACTGAATGCTCCAATAAAAAGACACAGAGTAGATGACTGGATAAGAAACCATGATTCACATATATGTTGTTTACAAGAGACCCACCTCACAACAAAAGACTCACATAGGTTGAAAGAAAAGGGATGGAAAAAAATCTTCCAAGCAAACAAAAAGGGAAAAAAAGCTGGGGTAGCAATACTCATACCTGATAAATTAGATTTCAAAATGAAGGCCATAACTAGAGACAAAGAAGGCCACTACATAATAGTGAAAGGGTCTATCCAACAGGAAGATATAACCTTGGTAAACATATATGCACCCAATATAGGAGCACCAAAATGTATTAAAAATCTTTGGAGGACTTCAAAGGAGAAATCGACAGCAATACAATCATAGCAGGAGACTTCAAGACCCCACTGACATCACTGGATAGATCACCTAGACAAAAAATTAACAAGGAAGCAGAGATTCTAAATGAAGCACTAGATCAAATGGATTTAATAGATATCTACAGAGAATTACACCCCAAAACTGCGGAATTCACATTCTTCTCAAGTGCACATGGGACATTCTCAAAGATAGACCACATGTTAGGGCACAATCTAAGTCTCCACAAGTTCAAGAAGATTGAAATCATATCAAGCATCTTCTCAGATCACAATGGCATGAAACTAGAAATCAATTGCAACAAGAACATACAAAGACATTTGAAGACATGGAGGCTAAATAACATGTTATTGAAGAATGAATAGGTTACCATGGCGATCAAGGAAGAAATTAAACACTTCCTGGAAACCAATGAAAATGAACACACAACAACACAAAATCTATGGGATGCAGCGACAGCAGTTCTGAGAGGGAAGTTCATAGCACTATAGGCCCACCTCAAGAAACAAGAAAAATTTCTAATTGACTACCTAACCTCACAACTTAAAGAACTAGAAAGCAAACAAAAAGAAAACCCCAGAGCAAGTAGAAGGAAGAAATAGTAAATATCAGAGCAGAAATAAATGACATGGAGACCGAAAAACCAATTAAAAGGATCAATGAAACAAAGAGCTGGTTTTTTCAAAGGATAAACAAGATTAATGGACCCTTAGCTAGACTCAGCAAGAAACAAAGAGAGAGAACCCAAATACACAAAATCAGAAATGAAAGAGGGGAAGTAATAACTGACACCACAGAAATACAAAAGATTGTTAACAAATACTATGAACAATTATACGCCAACAAATTGGACAATCTAAGCGAAATGAATAAATTTCTAGAAACACATAGTCTCCCAAAACTGAACTGGGAAGAGATAGAAAGCTTGAATAGACCAATAACAGCTAAGGAAATTGAAGATGTAGTCAAGACCCTCCCAGCTAACAAAAGCCCAGGCCCAGACAGCTTCACGGGGGAGTTTTACCGAACATTCAAAGAAGAACTAACAGCCATTCTCCTCAAACTATTCCAAAAAATTCAAGAAGAAGGAAAACTTCCAAACTCTTTTTATGAAGCCAGCATAATTCTAATTCCAAAACCAGAAAAAGACACTACGAAGAAAGAAAATTACAGGCCAATATCCCTGATGAACATAGATGCCAAAATCCTTAACAAAATACTAGCGAATCGGATCCAGCAATACATCAAAAAAATTATTCACCATGACCAAGTGGGATTCATCCCAGGGATGCAAGGCTGGTACAATATTTGCAAATCAATAAATGTGATACATCACTTAAAGTGAAAGATAAAAACCATATGATCATATCAATAGATGCTGAAAAAGCATTTGACAAAATCCAGCACCCATTTCTGATAAAAAAATGCTCAGCAATGTGGGAATAGAGGGATCATATCTCAACATTATAAAGGCCATATATGAAAGACCTACAGCCAACATCATACTCAATGGACAAAAACTAAAACATTTCCTTTAAGAAAAGGAACAACACCAGGATGCCCACTTTCACCATTCTTATTTAACACATACTGGAAATCTTAGCCACAGCAATCAGACGTGAAGAAAAAATAAAAGGGATCCAAATTGGAAAGGAGGAAGTGAAACTGTCATTATTCGCAGATAACATAATATTATACATAGAAAACCCTAAAGACTCCATCAAAAATCTAGTAGACTTAATAAATGAATTTGGAAAAGTAGCAGGATACAAAATTAACGTCAAGAAATCAACGGCATTTTTATACACCAATGATGAACTCACAGAAAGAGAAACTAAAAAAACAATCCCATTTACCATCGCGACAAAAAAATTAAGATACCTAGGAATAAACTTAACCAAAGAAGTAAAGCACCTATTTGCAGAAAACTGCAGGACATTGAAAAAAGAAATAGAGGAAGATTTTAAAAAGTGGAAGCACAAACCTTGTTCATGGATTGGAAGAATTATCATTAAAATGTCCACACTACCCAAAGCAATCTATAGTTTCAATGCAATCCCCATCAAAATACCAACGACATATTTCACAGAAGTAGAACAAATGTTTCAGAAGTTCATATGGAACCAAAAAAGACATTGAATAGCTACAGAAATCTTGAAAAAGAAGGACAATGTAGGTGGGATCACAATACCAGATATCAGGTTATACTACAAAGCTACTGTAATCAAAACAGCCTGATACTGGCACAAGAACAGGCATATAGATCAATGGAATAGAACAGAGAACCCAGAAAGTGACCCAAAACATTATGTTCAATTAATATTCGACAAAGGTGGCAAGAGCATACAAAGAAGTAAAGACAGCCTCTTTAATAAATGGTGTTGGGAAAATTGGACAGCTACATGCAAAAAAAAATGAAACTAGACCATCAACTTACACCATACACAAGAATGAACTCAAAATGGATAAAATACTTAGATGTGAATCATGAATCCATAAAAATCCTAGAAAAAAATGCAGGCAACAAAATTTCAGACATCACACGCAGCAGAATTTTCACTGATATATCACCTAAGGCAACAGAAACACAGGAAAAAATGAACACATGTGGCTACATCAAACTCAAAAGCTTCTGCACAGCAAAAGAAATAACCATCAAAGTGGAAAGGCAACCCACTGTATGGGACCGCATAATTGCCAATGATACATCAGATAAGGGGTTAATTTCCAAAATATATAGACTGCTCATACAACTCAACAAAAGGAAGACAAAGAACCCAATTAAAAAATGGGCAGAGGAACTGAACAGACACCTCTCCAAACAGGACATACACATGGCCAAGTGACATATGAAGAAATGCTCAACATCACTAATCATCAGAGAGATGCAAATCAAAACAACAATGAGGTATCACCTCACACCTGTCAGAATGGTCGCCATCAGCAAAGTATCAATCAACAAGTGTTGCCGAGGGTGTAGAGAAAAGAATACTGTAGTACACTGCTGGTCGAAATGCAGACTGGTTCAGCCACTATGGAAAACACTATGGTGTTACCTCAAATAATTAAAAATTGAATTACCATTTGACCCAGTAATTCCACATCTAGGAATATACCCTAAGAAGCCTGAAATACCAATCAGAAATTATATATGTACCCCCATGTTCATGGGAGCACTATTTACAATAGCTAAGATCTGGAAACAGCCCAATTGTCCATCAGTAGATGAATGGATCAAAAAGCTGTGGTACACATACACAATGGAGTACTATGCAGCTGTAAGAAAGAAAGATCTCTTATCCTTTGAGGCGACATGGGAGGACCTGGAAACTATTATCCTAAGCGAAACAAGCCAAGCAGAGAAAGACAAATATCATATGATCTCACTTATTTCTGGAATATAATGAACATAACAGTGTGAGGAACAGGGTAGTCCCAGAGACGTGGAAGTAGGGTACAGACTGACAATTGCCAGAAGAGGGGGTGGAGGAGGGGAGCGATAAACCACAGAACTTATAGGCATGTATGCATAACCAATGGACAAGTACAACAAAACTGGGGACGGGGCAGGGAGGGAGTGGGAGGAGGGAGTCAATGAGGCAAAAACGAGAAACATCTGTAACAAAAATAAATTAATAAATAAAAATAAAATAAAATTATATAAATATAGGCACACAAGAACATAAAACTTCAAGCTGGGAATCCAAGGTGGCAGGAGAATAGGTTGCAGTTACAATCACCTCTTCCAAGGACCAAACTGAAATTACAACTTAAATATAGAACAATCAACCTGAATAGCCAACTGAATACTAGCTGAATAGAAGTATTACAACCAAGAATTTACAGAAGAAGCCACATCCAGACTGGTAAGAAGGGCAGAAATGTGAAAAGGGTCAAATCCACTCCCATCTGCTGCAGTTGACAATCTGGAAGTATATCTTAGTCACAGAGGTTCCCCCTGAGGAGCATTGGGTCTCACTCATGCTGAGCTCCCTATCTCAGAGCACCAGAGCTAGAAGAGGCACCCACATAATATCTGGCTGTGAAAATCAGCAGGGATACTGTCTTCCCGGGATAGATGGGAGAATGCTAGAGACACAGGTGCCCTCTTAAAGTGCCAATGCACAAAATCTTGTTTGCAGTCACTCACCCTGGGACTAGCAGTGGGAGGGCAGCTTGCAGTAGACTAGAGTCCTGTAAAGCGAGAATGTGTTGTGAGTCTCTGAGGAGAGAGCTGAAGGGACAGTGATTCAGAAGGGTCCCTGTGATGAATCACTCTTCCACACCACAGGCTCCATCTTTCTTGGGTCAAGTACTCCCCTCCATTCGACATCATCACTCCTGACTCCCTGTTACCTGGCCCTGGAGAGCTCACACCATACATATGAGTCAGCCATGTGGACCTGGGGTATAGAGGCCTGGGAAGACACATGGAGTGTTAGAGACTGAGTTGTGTGGCTCTGGGGCAGAGGCCATTCCTCCCACCTTCCTGCAAGCCTGATTGGCACCACCCCCAGGGTAGATCCATTAGCCTCATCCTTCCAACTCCAAGCAGCCCATCCCCAATGAGCTGCAGCTCTCCAGAAAGTCTGGGCAAAATCTAGGACAGGCTGAGTTGTGAGGCTCTAGGATGGGGGCCAATTTTTGTTCCCATGCCAGACCAATGCAAAACTTTTCTTTCACACAACCAGATCTTGGTCTGCTTGGGCTTGATAAACTCTGCTGCACTCACCCTGAAGACTCCCCAAGACCCCACCACACCACAAAAGTCTGTGAAAACTCAGCAGGTAAAAATTGTCTTGGTGTACCCTTTTGCTGAGTGGCATCATATCCAGCACTGGTACTAAGTTTGAATCTGTATGAATTTGCTAAACACTACTTGCCTCTACCTGGTGACTCACTGGACTCACTGAGAACCTACCTCATGTAACTGGCAGATGCTCTTTGAGTGACTGCCTCCACCAGCCTTCACTTACCTGCTGCCTCTTAAGCTCAGTCACTCAAAGAGCATCTGCCAGTTACATGAGTTAAGAGACAGCAGGTAGGTGAAGGCTGGTGGAGGCAGTCCTCCAATGCCTTGGGTTTTTTGCAGGCCTGACCCTGAACTTGATGTTGGTGGAGGCTGGTCTTGGTATGCAGCTTGGCACTTCCCATGTATGTACACTTAGGCCCATAAGAGGCACCAACAAACTGTGGATTGCTTTGTAGCTCCAAACAGGTTGCCCAGGGTCAGTCATAGGCAGTATCTGACATTGACCTACACCAGAGTCCTGCCCATGAGGCCCCAGTACCAACACACCCTGTGGTGAGGTTCAGAAAACATCAGAACAGGATCCAGTTAGCTCCATGAGTGGCACATCCAAAGGGAGATCTCCATAGGCACCATATCTTGCTGAGGCAAATAACGCTTTCTGTGTGGTCAGCACCTGCACAGTAGTTTGTACACTATGATTGGGGTCAATCCTCACAGTCAGCCAGCCTTAGGGTTGACTGCACACAAAGATGGGAATCAAGACTGCAATCAAGACTCAATTACAATATAAAGGTTCACACAACCCACACAATAAACATACCTGGAGCACCCAGCTCAGATGATCAAGGAGACTGATCCACTGGGTCTCACAGGACACCAATTATATACAAGACAGGGAGACATAGCAGATCTACCCAATACACATAACAAACACAGGTAGGCAGACAAAATGGTGAGGTAAAAAAAAATAAACATGCCCCAAATGAAAGAACAGGAGAAATCTACAGAAAAAGAACTAAATGAAAAGGAGGCAAGAAATTTACCTGAAATAGAGCTTAAACAAAAATAGTTATAAGGATGCTCAAAAACTTAGTGAGAGAGAGTAAGTATAGAAAAGGATATAGAAACCATAAAAAAAGTCAGAAATGAAGACTATAATATCTGAAATGAAGAATACACTAGAAGGAATAAACAGTAGGTTAGAGGCAGGAAGTTCATAGCAATACAGGCCTACCTCAAAAAAAGGAACAACTTCTAATAAACCCTAAAAATTAAAGATTTAGAAAGAGAGCAAAAAGAAAAACCCCGAGTTAGTATAAGGAAGGAAATAATAGAGATCAAAGTGGAAATATATGACATAGATACAAAAAAAATCAATACAAAAGATCAATGAAACAAAAAAAATGAATACTTGAAAAGATAAACAAGATTGATCAATCTTTAGCCATACTCACCAAGAGACAAATAGAGAGAACACAAATAAATGAAATCAGAAATGAAAGTGGTGAAGTAACAACTGACACCACAGAAACACAAAGGATTGTCAGAGAAAGACAAATACCACATGATCTCACTTATTTGTGGAATATAATGAACAAAATAAGCTGATGAATGAAATAGACCCAGAGACATAGAAACGAATATGGATCAGAATGACAAACCTCAGAGGAGGTGGGCAGGGAGGAGGGAAGAGATCATCCAAAGAACATATATGCATGTATGCATAACCAATGGACATAGGCAACAATGCTGTGGGGGGGAGGTGGCAAGATTGGAAGGAGGGTGTATAAGGGAGAAAAAGGAGAAACATATGTAACAAAAATAAATTAATAAAAAAAGAAATACAAAGGATTGTAAGAAAATACTATGACCAATTATGTGCCAATGAATTCAACAACCTAGCAAAATGGACAAATTTCTAGAATCATACAGTATTCTAAAACCTAACTGGGAAAGTCAGAAAACTTGAGCAGACCAATAACAACTAGGGAAATAGAAGCAGTAATCAATAAATTTCCAGCAAACAAAAGCACTGTTACAGACAACTTCACAGGGGAGTTTTACTGAACATTCAAAGAAGAACTAACACCTATTCTCAAACTACTCCAAAAAATTCAAGAGGAAGGAAGATTTCCAAGCACTTTTCATGAGGCCAGAATAATACTAATCCCAAAACCAGATAAAGAAAACATAAAGAAAGAAAATTACAAGCCAATATGCTTGGTGAACATAGATGCCAAAATCCTCAAAAATATTTAGCAAATCAGATCCAGTAATATGTTAAATTATACACCATGATAAAGAGGGATTTTTCCCAGGGATGCAAGGCTGGTACAATATTCTCAAATCAATAAATGTGATACACCACATAAACAAAATGAAAGATAAAAACCATATGATCATATCAATAGATGCTGTAAAAGCATTTGACAAAATTCAGCACCCACTTCGATTAAAAAATTTCAGCAAAGTGTGAACAGAAGGATCATACATTAACATAATAAAGGCCATATATGTCAAACCTAGAGCCAAAATCATACTCAATGGGCCAAAATTAATAGCATTTCCCTTAAGAACTGGAACAAGACAGGGATGTCTGCCTTTGCCATTCTTATTCAACATAGTACTGGAAGTCTTATCCACACCAATCAGACAAGAAGGAAAATTAAAAGGCATGTAAATTGGAAAGGAGGATGTGAAACTGTCATTATGCACAGATGACAATATTGTACATAGATAACCCTAAAGACTCCACCAAAAAACTGTTAGATTTAATAAATGAACTTGGCAAAGTAGCTGGATACAAAATTAGCATCCAGAAATCATTGGCATTTAAATTATTTATTTATTTATTTATTTTAGATAGGAAGGGAGAGGTAGAGAGAGAGAGAAACATCGATGAGAGAGAACATCAATCGGCCACCTCCTGCATACCCCATACTGGGGAATTGGCCCACAACCTGAGCATGTGCCCTAACCAGAAATTGAACCAGTGACCTCTTGGTGCATGGGTCGACACTCAACCACTGAGCCACACCAGCCAGGCAATCATTGGCATTTTTATACACCAATAATGAATACACAGAATGAGAACCTAAAAAACAATCCCATTTACCATTGCAACAACAAAAAAATTAAGATACCTAGGAATAGTCCTAACCAAGGAAATAAAAGACCTGTTCTTAAAAAACTACAGGACATTGAAAAAAGAAATAGAGGAAGATACAAACAAGTGGAAAAATATGTCATATTTATGGATTGGCATTATTAATATCATTAAAATGTCCATGTGACCCAAAGCAGTGTATAGATTCAATGCAATCCCCCTTAAAATACCAACAACATATTTCACAGATTTAGAACAAATACTCCAAAATGTATATTGAACCAAAAAAGAGCCCAAATACCCACAGCAATCTTGAAAAAGAAGAACAAAGTTGGATGGATCACAATTCTGGATATCAGGTTTTACTACAAAGACATTGTAATCAAAACAGCCTGTTACTGGCACAAGAATATGTATATAGATCAATGGAACATAACAGAGAACCCAGAAATTGACCCAAGACATTATGCTATATTAATATTTGACCAAGGAGGCAACAGCATACAATGGAGTAAAGACAGTCTCTTCAATAAATGGTGTTGGGGAAACTGGACAGGTACATGCAAAAAAAAAAAAAAATGCTACTAGACCACCAATTTACAAGATACACAAGAATAAACTCAAAATGGAAAAAAAAAAGACTTAAATGTAACTTGTGAAACCATAAAAGTCTTAGAAGAAAATGTAGACAGCAAAATCTCAGACATCACACATAGCAGAATTTTCACAAATACATTACCTAGAGAAAAAAAAGGGAAAAAATAATAAATTGGGACTATATCAAACTAAAAACTTCTGCACAGCAAAAGAAACCACCATCAAAATGAAAAGGAAACCCACTGTATGGGAAAACATATTTGACAATGATATATCAGATAAGGGGTTAATTTCCAAAATATATACTCATACAAGTCAACAAAAGGAACACAAGCAATCCAATTTAAAAATGGGCAGAGGACTTGAATAGACACTTCTCCAAAGAGGACATACAAATGGCAAGAGACATATGAAAAAACGCTCAACTTCACTCATCATCAGAAAGACGCAAATTAAAAAGAATATGAGGTATCACCTCACACCTGCCAGAATGGCTGCCTTCAACAAATCTTCAAACAACAAGTGCTACTGACTATGTGGATAAAAGGATACTTTGGTACACTGCTGGTGGGAATACAGACTGGTGCAGCCACGATGGAAAACAATATGGTGTTTCCTCAAAAAATTAAAAATGGAATTGCCATTTGACCCAGTGATTCCACTTCTATAAATATATCCTAAGAAGCCTGAAACACCAATCAGACAGAATATACACACCCCTATGTTCATGACAGCACTATTTACAATAGCTAATATCTGGAAACAGCCCGAGTGCCCATCAGTAGATGAGTGGATAAAAAAGCTGTGGTACATATACACAATGGAATACTATGCAACTGTAAGAAAGAAAGATCTCTTACCCTTTGTGATGACATGGAGTGACCTGGAGAGCATTATGCTAAGTGAAATAACCAATTAGAGAAACAGGAATATCACATGAACTTACTTATTTTTGGAATATAATGAACAAAATAAACTGATGAACAAAATAGATCCAGAGACATGAAATTAGGGAACAGACAGATAAACCTCAGATGGAATGGGGTTTGGCAGGCAGGAAGAGATAAACCAAATAACTTATATACATATATTTATAACCAATGGACACAGACAACAGTGCAGTGAAGGGGGTCAGGAACAAGGAGGAGGGTGTTAAGGGGGGAAAAAGGAGGGATGTCTGTAATAAAAAATTAAACGGTTGGATGAAGCAGGGGATTAAATCAGTGATTTGGAAGACAAGATAGCAGAAAACACCAAATAGAGCAGCAAAAAGAAAAAAAAAGAGTCCCCTCCCTAGTACTGTCAGTTATTTTCTCAACCAAAACATTTCAGGCCAGAATAGATTGGCAAAAAATATTCAAAGTGATGAAGTAAAGATCTACAACCAAGACTACTTTTGCCAGTTAGGCTATCATTTAAAATTGAAGGAGACATAAAGAGATTTCAAGATAAGAAAAAAGTAAAGAAGTTCATTATCACCAAACCAATTTTACAAAAAAAAAATGTTAAATGGACTTATTTAATAAGAAGAAAGATAAAATAGAAACATAATTAAAAGAATAAAATGGCAATGAATACATACCTGTCAATGATCAATTTAAATGTAAATGTCTTAAATGCTCCAATCAAAAGACATATGCTAGTTAAATGGATAAGAAAGCAAGATCCATATAGATGCTGTCTTCAAGAGACCCACCTTAGAATGAAAGACACAGACAGGCTGAAAATCAATGGATGAAAAAAAGATATTTCATGCAAATGCAAACAAAAATATAACTGCAGTTGCAATACTTACATTAGACAAAATAGACTTCAAATGAAAGTATAATAAACAAAGAATGATACTACATAATGTTGAAGGGATCAATCCAACAAGAGGATATAACACTTGTAAACATTTATGTACTCTACACAGGAGCATCTAAATATGTAAAGAAAATCTTGATGGACATAAAGGGAGGATTGACAATAATACAAAAAATCAACAAGGAAATAGCGGCCGTAAATGACACACTAGATCAGATGTATTTAATTGATATCATCAAAGCATTTAACCCCAAAGCAGCAGAATATACCTTCTTTTCAAGTGCACATGGAACATTTTTTGGGGTAGACCTCATGCTAGGACACAAAACAAGTCTCAATAAATTTAAGAAGATTGAAATCATATCGAGCATTTTTCTGACCATAATGGTATGAAATTATATCTCAGTTACAAACAGCACCACTAACAAGAACAAAACTGAAAAACACACAAACGCATGGCAGCTATATAACATGTTACTAAGCCATGAATAGGTTACCAATGAGATCAATGAAGAAATCAAAAGATACCTTGAGGCAAATGAAAATGTGAACACAACAAAGCAAAATCTATGGGACATAGGGAAAGCAGTCCTAGAAGGAAATTCAGAGCATTATGGGCCTACCTCAAGAAATAAGAAAAACCTCAAATAAACAATCTAACTTTACACCTAAGGAAGTGAGAATTAAAAACAAAACAAAATAAAAAAGCTTTAAGTGAATAGAAAAAGCAAATAGTAGAGATCAGAGCAGAAAGAAACAAAATAGAGTTTAAAAAAATACAAAAGATCAGTGAGCTGGTTCTTTGAAAAGAAAACAAGATTGATGAACCTTTAACCAGACTCATCAAGAAAAAACCAGAGAGGTCTCAAATAAATAAAATCAGAAATGAAAGGGGAAAAGTAACAACTGATACCACAGAAATACAAAGGATTATAAGAAAATATTACAAACAACTATATGCCAACAAATTGGACAATCTAGGAGAAATGGATAATTTCCTAGAAATATACAATCTTCCAAAATGGAATCAGGAAGAAACAGAAAATCTGACCAGACATATTTTAAATAATAAAATTGAAGCATTAGTAATAATAATAATAATAATAATAATAATAATAAAACTTACAATAAGCAAAAATCCTGTACCAAATGGCTTCATAGGTGAATTTTACCCAATATTCAAAGAAGAACTAACAACTATCCTTCTGAAAATATTCAAAAAAATTCAAGAGGAGGGAAGACTCCTAAGCTCATTTTACAAGGCCAGCATTATCCTAATAACAAAACAAGATAAATACACTACAAAGAAAAAGAAGTATAGGCCAAAATCTCTGATGAACATAGATACAAAAATTCTCAACAAAATATTAGCAAATCAGATACAGCAATACTATAAAAATATCATACACCATGATCAAATGTATTCATTTCTGGAATGTAAGGTTGGTACAATATCTGAAAGTTAATTAACATGGTACACTTCATAAACAAAATGAAGGATAAAAATCATATGATCATATCAATCAATATAGTAAAAGTATTTCACAAAGTCCAACAACCATTTATGATTTAAAAAAAAATTCAGCAAAGGGGGAAAAGAGGGAACATACCTCAAAATAATAAAGGCCATATATGACAAACCCAAAGCTAACAGCATGCTAAATTGGGAAACACTAAAAGCATTTCACTTAAAATCAGCAACAAAACAGGGATGTTCACTTTCATGACTGTTACTCAATGTAGTACTGAAAGTCATAGCCATAGCAATCAGACAAGAAGAATAAAATATATTCAAATTGAAGAGGAAGAAATAAACTGTTATTATTTTTTTAAGGTACTGTGCATAGAGAATTCTAAAGACTCCACCAAAAAACTACTAAACTAATAAAATAATTCAGTAAAGTAACAGGATACAAAATAAACATTCAGAAATTGGTTCCATTTTTATACATCTCTAATGAACTATCAGAAATTGAAACAAGAAAACAATCCCATTTATAAGTACACAAAAAAAGCATTTAGCAATAAATTTAACCAGTGAGATAATTTTTTTTAAAACACTGAAGAAATGAATTGAAGAATATACAAATAAATGGAAGAATATACCCTGCTCATTGATAGGAAAAATCCTTGTTAGAATACTCGTACTACGAAAAGCAATCCATAGATTTAATGCAATGCCTATGTAAATAAGAATGGCATATTTTACAAAACTAGAACAATAACCCAAAAATGTACATGGAATCACAAAAGACACCTAATAGCCTACAGAAATCTTGACAAAGAAGAACAAAGTTGGGTATCACATTACCTGATACCAAACTATACTACAAGGCTACAGTGATCAAAACAGGATGGTCCAAGCATAAAAACAGACATATAGGTAATGGAACAGAATAGATAACTGAGAAATAAACCAAATGTCTATGTGATCAATTAATATTTGACAAAGGAGGCAAGAACATACAATGGGGTAAAGACAGTCTATTCAATAAATGATGTTGGGAAAGTTGGATATGTACAAGCAAATAAAAATGAAACTAGACCAACTTTTACACTATATACAAGAAAGAATTAAAAATAAATTCAAGGCTTAAAGGTAAGACTGGAAATCATAAAACTCCTAAAAGAAAGCATTGGCAGTAAAATCTCTGACACTGTCCTTAACAATATTTTTTTCTGATATATCTCTTAAGGCAAGGGGAAAAAAAGAAAAATAATAAATGGGACTACATCAAACTAAAAAGAGTTTGCACAGAAAAGGAATCTGTCCACAAAATGAAAATTCAACTCACTGAATGGGAGATCCTATTTGCCAATGATACATATGATAGGGGGTTAATATGCAATATTTATACGAACTTATACAACTCAACACCAAAAAACAATCAAATTAAAAAATGAGCAAAGGACCTCAATAGACATTGACAAAGAGAACATACAGATGGCCAACAGACATATGAAAAGATGCTGAGCATCACTAAACATTAGAGAAATGCAAATGAAAACCACAATGAGAGCCCTGGGAAGTTTGGCTCAGCGGTTGGCACATCAGCCTGCAGATCAAGGGGTCACAGGTTTGATTCCCAGTCAAGGGCACATACTTGGGTTGCAGCTTAGATCCCCAGCCCCAGTAGGGGGTCATGTGGGAGGCAACCAATCAATGTGTCACTCTCATATCGATATTTCTCTTTGTTTCTCCCTCTCCCCCTTCCATTCTGTCTAGAAAGCAATAGAAAAATATCCTCGGGTGAGGATTTAAAAAAAAAACACCAAAAACAAACAAACAAACAAAAAACCCACAATGAGATATCACCTTACACCTGTCAGAATGTCTATCTTCAATAAATCAACAAACAACAAGTGTTGGTGCGGGAACCCTCGTTCACTGTTGATGGGAGTGCAGATTGCTGCAGGCACTATGGAAAACAGTATGAAGTTTCCTCAAAAAATTAAAAATGGAACTGCCTTATGACCCAGTGATTCCACTTCTGGGTATATATCTGAAGAAACTGAAAACACTAACTTGAAAGAATATATGCACCCCTATGTTCGTTGCAGTGTTATTTACAATAGCCAAGCTATGGAAGTAACCCAATGCCCGTCAAAAAATGAGTGGATAGAAAAGTGGTGGTACATATATACAACGAAATATTATTCAAGCATAAAAAAATGAAATGTTACATTTTACAACAGGATGGATGGACCTACAGTGTCTTATGCTAAATAAATTAGAGAAAGACAAATACCATATTATGTCACCTATAGGTGGAATCTAAAGAACAATATAGAGGAACAAAACAGAAAAAGATTCATACATACATAGAGCAGACTGATGGTTGCCAGAAGGGAGAAGTGTTGGGGACTGGGTGAAAAAGGTGAAGGGATTGTGAGATACATATTGGTAGTTACAAAATAGTCATGGGAATGTAAAGTACAGCATAGAAAAGAGTCAATAAAATTGTGATAATTATGTATTGTGCCTGGTGGGTACTGGAAATATGGGGGGGGCAGTTTGTAAAGTATATGATTTTCTAACCCCTACTCTGCACACCTGAAAGCAATACAAAATAATACTGAACATAAAGTGTAATTTTAAAAAATTTTATTAAAGGTTCAAGTCTTTCTCCTGAGTTCCACACCCATGCATTCACTTACATACTTCACATCCACATCTGGGTGTTCCACCTAGCACCTCAAAAACAAAATAAAAAAACATGACTACAAAAGAAGGAACCAATGGCATCCATTAATATTCTGTATTGTTCATATTGGTTGATGGGACCATTTTCTAATTATCTGGTCATTCAAGTCAGAAATACAGAATTTCTTTCAGAATCTTTGTTTTTCTGCATCACTCCATCTTCGTTTCAATCATCACCAAGCCCTTAGATGCAAGTTTTTCTTTTTCTTTTAAATAATTCAAATATTTGTTACTTTCTCTCAATTCTCTGTCATTGCCATAGTTCAAGTCCACCTTGCTTACTGTCTAGATTACTACAACAGCCTCCTATTTGATCTGCCTGTATTCATCCTCCTCTCATGATAAAACTGTCATATCCTCCATAATACAGTCAGAGTAATCTAAGATATAATTATAATCATGTCACATGTTTGCACATCACCAGTGGCTTTCAGATGCCTAGAGAATAAAATCCAAACCATGGCTTATAAGGCATGGTTTGGCATGTGTCTACCTCTGAACTCTTGTGATTCGTTACTTTCCTACATGTTCCCTCTACTCTAACTTACATCAAATTACTTATCTTTTTATATACTTGCAATGCTAATCTATGTCTTTGAATATGCAAACTCCTCCATCCATTACCTATTTTGAGCTAGCTAATTTCTCACCCTTTAAGACTTATCTCAAGCATCACCTCCTCAAGGAAGCCTATATCTTTGCCTCTTCTGCCAGTCTCCCCAATAAGTGAGGTACACTCACACTGTGTTCTCACAGAATCTTATGTTTAGCTCTGTTATAGTTCTTGACATCATATAAATATTTCTAGTTGTTTTTTTTTTTTTTCTGGTCTCTACTAGACTGTGAGCTTCTCAAAGGCTTTATCTTATTCATCTCTGTATCCCCCTATCTAGCAGAGTGCCTGGCATAGAGTAGGTTCTTAGTAAATGCTTACTGAATGAATGAATGAATGAATGGACTCAAAGATTTATTTTAAAATAAATTGTTGTATCTCATACTCTAACCAATGAAAAAGCTTTCAAGTGCAAATTAAGGGTTTTGTGGGCAGACATATCAGCTCAATAAAATCTATTTCCTAATGGCCTCACATCTTTATAGGCTGTATAAATTACAGAACCTGACATGCTAGTCTAGAGTTCTGCAATCTTAAGTATTTAAACCCCAAGTCTAGCTACTTTGTGCTAAATTTTTATGAGTTCACCTATTTTCAATACTGCATTTACTCAGACATCAATTCCATTTATAAAGAATTATCCAATCAGGACTTCCACAGCACTTACACTGACATTGTTTCACCTGTAAATCAGTTCCAGTCATTAACAAAAGAGTCTGGGTTTAAGGAAGGGGGAGTGGGAACAAATGGTCAAACCTTTTTGGGTTCTTAGTATTTTTACTAAAAAGGCTTGGCATACTATAATGATCAATTCTTATATTATAATTTTTTTTTTGGTTTGTAGCCTTTAGGTAAATAGTTTGTTAGTCCACCTATCTTTTTGTTCACCTCTGTGTACAATGAAAGCAAACACCATCAGCAGTTTAATCTCCAAACAAAAAAATCTGGTGTATATGATCCTCTTGTAACTGGACCTCAATGGATGTGGGTATTTTGAACTTATTCCAGCATTGTTTGTAGTTACTATGCAAGATGAAATAGGCTGAAATAGCAAGAGGATTCCGAGGATTCCTGTCGTGGCTGATATGGGGGTGGGGACTTTCTGAATGAGGTGACTTGCAGTAAGTTCATGACTACTCCCTGCTGGTGCTAGGCATTCCTGAGCAGTTAGACCATTAAAAGTTTTCTGTGAATTTACTTTTTCAAGTGAATTATTGGCCCTAATTCAAATCCCCAACATAAACCTGAATGAATTTAGGTATGAGTTATATCAACAGTAACAACTACTAAGAGCTCCTCCCACATATTAAAAAAAACAACAAAACCAAGTAATTCATACAGTCTTCAGCCAGATGTAAAACATGATAGATAAGGATAGATAGACATAGTTGTGGCTTTTCACAGGTTCTCCTTTTTTAGTTTTAGCAGATATAAATGATAATAAAGGGCAGACTCCAAGTTTGACTTGACTTAATCAGTTGTAATGAGAAACCAGTGACTCCACAGGGGACCATGGAAAATAGTATGCCAGGTACATGTCACTTCTGTCAATAGGCTTCATGTCTTGGGTTTTTAAACTCATTGCTTTTTTGTGTGTAAGTTTGTGGGGTTCTTTTTTCCCTTTTTCTCTTTCCTTTTTCTCGTTTTGGGGCAGAGAGAAAGGTACAGAGAGTATGTGATAATGAGATTTTGGTTAGAATAAATAGAGCTGGGAGTGGATGGTTATTCTACAATAAAGATGAGTGACAATTTATTACTGGTGTGAAAATGAAGTAAATTGTAAATTTAAAAATTATGTTTGGGGAGAAAAATTAATTAAATTTAGTTTTCTACAAGAGTTCAACTTTCTTTAGGCTCTCCTTTTTTAAAAGGTATTATCTTTAATTCCAAGCACAGAGCTCCTCTGCTTTCAGATGTATTATAGATCTTCTGTTACTCATCCTTTTAGAATTTCTATTTTCATTATCTTCTTAATGGTAGCCTTCTGAGTGCTGCATAAGTGTTCACATCTTCCTTGTGCCAGATTACACAAGAGCAAGTATTTGACTTGACTGGGTATGTTAAATGCCCAATGGAGATTTATGGTAGGTTGATTCCAATGCAATGCAGTAAGTTTCTAATGGCCCTTATTTGAAGATTAAAAAGGTTATATCCTGATATAAGATCAATTTAAGATATAAGTGTTTTAAAATTATAAATTGATATAACATAGAGATATCCAGAATGATTTTAAATTTGAAAGAATTACTCACTTTTCTCCTAAGCACAGATCTGACAAAATCCATACTGGATACAAGTATATAATATTAAACTGGATACAACTTAAACTAAATAGGAAAACTTACAAGAAAAGCAAAAATAAACTTCCCCAAATAGGACATTTTTCTACTTAGATTCACTCTATGGCTAGATTATTCTATGAGCTAATTCAAGTTTAGAAATGAACCACTAATTTTATAATTAATGTAATTTTCTTCTCTGTTGCTTGCTCATGAAGCATCATTTCTGGACAAAAAAATAAGAGAAAAATATAAGCCAGGTCAACATAAAAGCCTGAGCCGGAGCAGGGAATTCCCAGCATATGAATATAAAGCTTTGTTTTTTTGTGTGTGTGTACTTTTTTTTTTTTTTTTTCAGAAGAAAGTCTACTTGGTACCATACATGGCTTTATATACCCACAGTGTACAAAATCCCTGCTACCAAAACTGAAATATTTCATTCTTTAATAAGTTTTAACTCAATTACAATTGAATTTCCTCCAACAGTTTTAATTATTTAGAATTATATTGCATTATTTTTTTTCTTTTCCCTTCAAAAGCCATATTTTAAGCAGTGGTTCATTTGAAACATATTTGTATTGATTATAGTTATGCTCCTGCACCATTAAAGGGAATTCTGAAGTAGGAAATTTTCCCAGGTACAAGAGAAAACTGCCAGTGTTTCAGGGCTGATGAATCTGTAGGTCACCTGAGGATCACAAAATAGAATCCTAGAATTTTCAGGGTGAAAATCTCCTTCGTACCCCTTCAGATTGGCAAACCATCCAGGATATATGGCTGTCTCTTCCCCTCTTCAAATTGTATTTAGTAAGCATGTTTTATTTTATTAAATATCCTTTGCCCAAATAGCAAGAATAAAAACTTCAAATAAACAATTAAAACAGAAAAGAGTAAAAGGAACCTTTACAAAATCTTCAGGAGTACAAAGTTCATAATGACTTCCACTACTGCTAAGCCCAGTATTTTATTTACCGAATGTTCTTCCTTATGTCTAACCACAGTCTTCTGCTTAAATTTATTGTTATTCCCTCTTGTTAAGAAAAAGGAAAATATGAGACAAATTTAAAAGAGAAACTATTGAAGCTTAGTCTTTTCTATAGTATTTCTGTGTCTGCAAAGAAATAGATATAGGGGGCAATGCCACATAATTTAATACTAAGAATAGGCAATTGCCATTCAGTTTGTTCAGGGGCTGGGCATAATGCCAAGAAAGAGGGATGCAATGGAGTGTGTCTGATCAGACTGAGGGAGTCATTTCAGAATTTTCTCTTTATGAAATTTAAATTTAGTTTTCAATTTCCTAGAGTGACTATTCCAGATGGGCAAAGTGGTTCAGATAAAATAGAAACTGACCTATAATCACCCTCTCGTTTCAAGGGAAGGAGAAATAGAGCTTGGTTGAGGTTGTTTTTCATTTCCAAATGGCTGCACTGAGGTGAGATATATATACTTCCCTTTTTATGTGGGAAAGGTGCAAGAATAAAGACGAAAACAAGATGAGTGGTATATATGCAAAGAGAAAGCTTCTCAATAGGCAGAAAGATCTAATAACAAGGTAACTATTTCTTCCTTCCTTCTTCCACCTTTCCCCACTTTCCCTTTCTACTTTCTCATTATCCCACCCTGGAAAATGGAAAGCTACTCATTTAGATTATAATTTAAAATTTATAGCCCTCCTCTTCTACTACTCAATAGCCCAGAGGTTAGATTTAGAGCCATTTTGTATACCATCCCCCTTAAACTTTCAGCTCAGTCACCTTGATGTTAGACGTTGAGGATGAAGCCAGAGTGGTGAGTTGCAGCTGTTACCTGTAATATGATTCCTTAGGGGAATGCCTGGCCCTTTCTGCAGGTCCCTATAAAAACAACAGTACAAGGTCAAAACTCATCTCCCTGCATGACACCCCTGACTCCTTACCCAGTGTTCCAGTGATTCATGGTTTTTGCCTCTATCACAGCATTCATCATGCTACACTACACTGTGTTGATTTCTCTGCCTCCCCCACTAGGCTGTGAGACTTTGGGGATGTAAACTCTGTCTTTGTCTTTGTATCTCTGATGCCTAGCACAGAATCTGGCACATACAGACTTTCAATAAATGTTTGCTGAATGAATGCTAGGTTCACTCTAACATAGTCTGTATTTGAGGGTCACTTGGGGGGTGGTAAATTTCTTCTGTTTCCAAGATTTATGAAAAATTTCAACTATCACAGTGTTAATATATTATGATATTGTCTAATGCCTTGGCACCTCTAATTTATTCATTATTTTCAATTCCTAATTAATTACTTTAGTATTTGATATTAATTTCACATTTTAATTATTTTATATGAATAAAGGTTTGTATAATATACACCAATAATAATCAATAAGTAATTTAGCTTTGCTAAGTAAGGTGTCAACTGAATCAGACATAGAGAAGCCACATCTTGATAATATCAGAAAAAGTTAAGAAAATGGTTTACCTAATAAAATTCTCTCTTTGTTCTAACTTAAACCTTTCCCATTGTCCCCTTAATCTTACCCTTCCTTTCTCTTCCACATTCCTCTTCCAAAAATTATGCTCTCTCTCTCTCTTTCCCCACTGGCTTCCCCTCTCATTAAATAAACTTGCCTTCACTATTCTATTCCCTCAAGATACCCTCCCCCACTGTTTATGTCCCTTTGCCAAACCTTCTAAACTTGAAGCACAATAAGGTGATACCTATACCCTCCACTTTTACCACCCACTCATTCCACAATCATTCTCACATCTGCCCTCTCCTTTCCAATCAATCTGTGATATTTGACTCCTGTTCTTATTACTCTGCTGAAACTTCTCTGTCAGAGGTGACCATAAATTTAATGGCAGTAGATCGTAGAGATTAAAAACATAGGCTTCAGAGTTAAAGAGACTTAGGTTTAAGTCCAGCCTCCTAACTAGCAATGAGGCCTTGATCAATTTTCTTAATCTTTCTAAACTTGAGTCTCTTCATCTTTAAAATTGGAGAAAACAGTGGTCCCTACCTTACAAACAGTTCTGAGGGTTAAATGGGACAAATCCTATAAGTGCTTAGCAGTATCTGGAGCATACAAAGCGATTAACATGTGGTAGCAATTTAGCCTACTATAAGTCCTGATTCTCTCATTTTTATAGCATTGGACACTGGGAATTAAATGCCTTCTTCTGGCACCATGACCTTCCATAGCATCTACAAGTGTAACTGCTTTGTTTCCATCCAAAATGCATATGGCTCTTCCTTGTCCTACCCCATCAGTGTAATTGTGTCCTAAGATTCTGTTCTGGACCTTTTTTTTGTTTTGTTTTCTCAATCTGTCCCTCCATGAAGATGAAAAGATGGTTCTTGAATTAGGGAGCAAGGATATTGCAAATCCAAAACCACACTCATGATCTTTTCTTCTAAACTGTTTTTTCCTCCTGACTTGGCTCTTTCTGTCACTAGCACCACAGATTTGGCTTTGCTGCAACTAAATTGTACCATTTGCAACCCTCTAAACATGCCACACATACTTTACAACCACTACAGTTTTGCTTGTATTGGCTTAAAATCCAACCCATTCCTCAAAGACTATCTTAAATATTACCTCTTCTGTGAAATGTTTCCTATCAACATTAGTTCTAAAATAATAATTCTAGGTCTAATCTTACTAGCTGTGTGACCATGTGAAAGTTACTTTATCTCGCAGCTTCAATTTCTTCATTTAAACCATAAGGATAATAATTTCCCCTAACTGATCAATTTGGTATGATGATTAAATTAAATGAGAAAAATTCTTATAAAAGTGCTGTGTGAGGAAGCCTTTTGGGGGCTGAGGGAAAAGGGAAAATTGTGCTTTGCAAAGAATCTTAAGTATAATTTCCTCAATAGATGCCAGTAGTTACTGTTACTACCACTGCTGTTAATGCTACTACCACTACAGATATTACCATATCTTTATTTGGAACTCCAGAACAATTGAGTTCTGTCTCTTTTATTGAACTTTTCTAATTCTAATTTTTATTAGGACTATTTAAGTACATGGTTGAAACCCATTGTTAACTCCCTCCAACTATTAGAATATAAGTACAAGAATTATATTTTTCTTATCTTACTATGTAGGGTCTCAATATGTTTTTGTTGAATTCTTTATGGGTGTTTTCAGACTTTTTTTAAATGCATCAATAATAAAAGCACAGAAATATATAGACTACATATAAGAAACATTTGACATGTGTGTCTGAACTAGCTTTGCAGGACCCCCTTTTTTTTCTGCATGGAGGAGAAGTCACCCTCCATCCCACCTTCATCCTGCCATGCTTGAGGGTCGGTGCTGTTGCATAATTCATTTCTTGACCTTGGCTTGCTAAAAAGGAAATCTGTTTTCAGTATTAAAGAGATGTTTTTGTTTAATTTAAGTAAATGAAATAATCCTACTTCTTGCATTGGTCCCATTTGGCATTTTTATTTGTTCCCACCTCTTTTGTTCAGTTTTAAAGGAAGCAGTATTGATTAGTATATGAATGTTAGAAAAATCATTGTAATATTTTTCTTCAACCTTAGAATAGATTCTGGCTTTCTTTTGCTTGTTCTCTCAAAGCTAACTGTTTATTTAGGGATTGTGTTGTCTGGAGGTACGTGTGTAGGGGCTTAACCTTGGAGTTAATGGAAGAAATTGCAGGTCTGATTATAAAGAGGGAAAAAAACTTACCTTTCCTTTCTGTACTCCTTTCTAACACTAACATTTATGCTCTCTTTTTAACTAGGAAAGTCAGTCAATGTAATTCATTGATTTATTTTGGTGTGCATACCCTTAGGCACTAAAAAGCATATAAAAGAAGTAGAAGACATGCTGTCAATCCTAAAAAGAGCTCAGTTTAGCTCTGTAGTCTTTTTCCTGAGGGTTACAAATAAACCTAAAAGATGAAGGAAAGAGTAAAACTACTCTCATTGGGAACATTATTAGAGTCAAATCCAGGCAAAATTGTGAAACAAAAGCATTTGACATGTGTACATGTACTTTTTCCCTGGTTCTTTTATGTCACCCCCATTGTGGCCCTCTTCGGGTGCTGGACACCAAGTACATTCTCCCTAGAATCAAATTCAATACCAAGTATTTATCTCTCATTCACATTCAGGTATAAACTGTTGAAAAAAAACTTAGGGAGTTTCAGTGGGCATGTGGTTACATATGTGTATATTATATTTTAAACAGAAATAAAAATTTTAAGTCTTAAGGATATCATCTTAATGGTTATATTTTAAACATTAGTGAATGGGTGGAAGTAGTGATAGGAACTCAGGGGATAGGGAAGCTTTCCTAGGGCTTTTGAGTCGACAATACATAGGTCATCTGTTCTGCCTACATATAATGGCCCACCCTAGGGAACTTACTGTTAAATTGGTATAAGGCTCAGTAACAAAATCTCGTTTTTCCCTTTTATTTTGAAATTTCAAGACTCAAAGTAAGCTTTGTTCCTGTATTCATATTCTCTGAAGATCAACAAACAAAGAGGAAATTAGTATGCATTCAGATAAGCTCAAATAAGATGTTTGCCAGAGGTCAGGTTGAGTTTATCATATCTTCCTGGGGAAAAATAAATCAAACAACAATTATTGAAAAATATCTTAAATAGAGGTTTATGAATTTATGAATGTATTCTTTCCCTTTTAGGTTCATAATAGGCTATATAAAGACTTAGCTGACTTACTTAGTTCTTGGTTTCTCCCTTTATCTACAAAGTCTTTTGGTCCGAATGACAATATTACAGTAAAAAAAAAAAAAAAGTTCAGCAAGTAATGAAATCATTAAAACAGTTGTAGAGAAGCATCATCTCGAGAATCAATCATATGTTTGGCCTGTAACCAGTATTGCTCTTTTCTCTCTGAGAGGTGACAGAAGTTTCTCAGACTGGGAAGTGAATTAAATGAACAAATATAAATGTATAGATGGCGCACCTTCATGCTTGAGTACTAAGAGAACATTCTGTGTTGAATTCCTTTCCTCAAGGCAGCAAGGAAGAGGAACTTTGTGTAATACTTGTACAATCAGGTATGGCTGAAACTCCTCTCAATAAGAACTGGCATTAGTGATTTTACCTGTCTGGGATTGTGGCTTTCTCAACTGAGAAAATTAACCATTTTGATTTCTTATATTTGGAATCAGTTCATCAATAATGACAATTTTTACACAAGTTAGATTACATGGCCTCAGTGAAAGCACATGGAAGGGTGAGAGAGTCCATAGCCTAATAGAACTCAAATATTAAAACTTCTATTCTATTGAATAGAAATAAAACAGCTAACATCTTGCTTATGATTTGGAATCTTTTCCTAAAAGTGAGATATCTGTTTCAGGGCAAAACAGAAGAATGATGGTTGCAAACAATTGTTATTAAAAGGTTTCTCCAACTACTTTGTCCACTGTCTTCAATAAAAAAACGACAACTTTGACTTTTCTCTTGAGACTTTTAACAAGCCTCATTCAATACTGATAGAATAGGAATACTAAAAAGCTATGGTCTCTTAAGGTGGCCAAATTTGGAGTCCTCATTGTCAATGTCAAATGCTGTCAGCTGTTTAAAATAAAAATATCTTATTCCCACAAACAAATGGAAGCCTAGAGGAATAATCCATTCATTACATTTAACTAAAAAGGATTTATTGACCATTTGCTCAGCATCCAGCCTTAGATGTGATGGAGAATGCAAAAGAATATGGAAGGGCCTTTAATCTCAGAAAGTTTATGAAGACCACACCTTAACATCTTGAAGGTCAGGGGCCAGTGACATGTTTAGTTCTGTGTGGCTGGCAGCAGAGTTAAGCCATAGTGAGTTCAGACAGGCTTAAGGCACAGGCAGAAAATGTTTTTTAAAAAAGGGAAAGAAATAATAGAGGATCTGGTAGACTATAAGACAAAGGAAAGATTGTGTGAGACTGAAGAAAATGAAGTACAAAAATGAGGAGTGTGATATGAGGAAGCATTAGTTAGGAAAATGAAGAGCACCTTGGGGAAACTCAACTTTAGGCTGCCTCCCATGTTTAATTTTATCCACAACAACTTTAAAAGTGCTGGATTCCTTTAGTCGAAAGCCAGATCTACAGGTGAATTCACTGTGGTTTTGTGCTGAAGGCACTTAAAGGAAGGACAAAGGACAGGGGTCTTTGACATGTTTGAATGCCTTCATATGCCCATTACTATGTCAAGGTCTTGGAAGTTCCTAAACTGGCCCTGAGTGAATTTTGTATTTTCTTTACATAAGACATGGAGGCTTGAATAGTGCCAGACCAGTTTGCTTCTTATAGGGAGGCTACATTTCTAGTCAATAAATGGCTGGACTACTATATTGACCCCTAGAGAAGCAGGTCTGTGTTTGTTTGTTTATTTATTCCTGAAATTGGATTCCGGATGCTGGAGGAAGGAAGGGTTGTTTTCTAATGAAATTGGAAACTGTGTCAGGGAAGCATGCCTTTATCATCCCTCTCCATTTGCTGTGAAGAAGGACCAGATGAGATGATGGATAGTTGGGGTGTTTATGCCTGTTGAATATGCCTAATCTGAATTGTCAGCAATTAGGGCTATTCAACCTTTATAGTCTGGGTGGACTGTACATTTCACCAGATGCACTGACTAAATCTGTCTTTACCTCTCTGGCACCTACTATTTTCCTGACCACTTTCCCTCAGATATAAATGAGTTCTATTTATTTATTTATTTGTTTATTTATTTATTTTTTTTCATCTTCATTTTATTTTATTTTTATTTTTTTAACTTATCTTTATTATTGAATGTATTACAGATGTTCCTCCTTTTTCCCCTATTGCCCCCTCCTCCCCGCTCCCGTCCCCCTCCTGTCTTTCCCCACACTGTTGTCTGTGTCCATTGGTTATGCATACATGCATAGAAGTTCTTTGGTTTATTTCTTCCCACCCCCCCACCCCCCTTCCCTTTGAGGTTTGTCAGTCTAACAACTAATTTGTACTTCTTAATCCCTTCACTTTTTTCACCCATTCCCTCAACCACCCTCCCATCTGGCAACCAATAAAATCTTCTCTGTATCTATGAGAATGTTTCTGTTCTGCTTGCTCATTTTGTTTGTAGATTCAATTGTCAATAGATATGTATTTATTGCCATTTTGTTTGTTCATATTTTTTATCTTTTTCTTCAAGAAGACCCTTCAACATTTCATATAATACTGGTTTGGTGGTGATGAACTCCTTAACTTTTCCTTGTCTGGGAAATTCTTTATATGACCATCGATTCTAAATGACAGCTTTGCAGGATAGAGTAATCTTGGTTGTAGGTTCTTGCTTTTCATCACTCTGAATATTTCTTGCCGCTCCCTTCTGGCCTGCAAAGTTTCTTTTGAGAAATCAGCTGACAGTCTTATTGGAACTTCCTTGTATGTAACTAACTGATATTTTCTTGCTGCTTTTAAGATTCTCTCTTTGTCTTGAACCTTTTGCATTTGGATGATGATGTGTCTTGGTGTGGGCCTCTTGGAGTTCATCTTGTTTGGGACTCTCTGTGCTTCCTGGACTTGTATGTCTGTTTCCTTCACCAAGTAAGGGAAGTTTTCTGATATTATTGTTTCAAATAGGTTTTCAATTTCTTGTTCTCTCTCTTCTCCTTCTGGCACACCCAAGATGCGAATGTTGGTACGCTTGGAGTTGTCCCAGAGGCTCCTTATACCTTATACCATCCTCATTTTTTTGGATTCTTTTTTTTAATATTAATTTATTATTGCTACAGATGATTCTCCTTTTTCCCCCATTGACTCCCTCTTCCCACTCCCTCCCTGCCCCGTCCTCAGTTTTGTTGTCCATGTCCATTGGTTATGCGTACATGCGTATAAGTGCTGTGGTTTATCGCTCCCCTCCCCCACCCCCTCTTCTGGGAATTGTCAGTCTGTACCCTACTTCCACATCTCTGGGACTACCCTGTTCCTCACACTGTTATGTTCATTATATTCCAGAAATAAGTGAGATCATATGATATTTGTCTTTCTCTGCTTGGCTTGTTTCGCTTAGGATAATAGTTTCCAGGTCCTCCCGTGTTGTCTCAAAGGATAAGAGATCTTTCTTTCCTACAGCTGCATAGTACTCCATTGTGTATGTGTACCACAGCTTTTATATCCATTCATCCACTGATGGACACTTGGGCTGTTTACAGATCTTAGCTATTGTAAATAGCACTGCTATTAACATGAGGGTACATATATTCTTTCTGATTGGTGTTTCTGGCTTCTTAGGGTATATTCATAAGAGTGAGATCACTGGGTCAAATGGTAATTCAATTTTTAATTTTTTGAGGTAACACCATGGTGTTTTCCACAGTGGCTGCACCAGTCTGCATTCCCACCAGCAGTGTACTAGAGTCCCCTTTTCTCCACACCCTCACCAACACTTGTTTGATGATTTGTTGATGGCGGTTATTCTGACAGGTGTGAGGTTAGATACCTCATTGTTGTTTTAATTTGCATCTCTCTGATGATTAGTGATGTTGAGCATTTCTTCATATGTCTCTTGGCCATTTATATCTCCTGTTTGGAGAGGTGTCTATTTAGTTCCTCTGCCCATTTTTTAATTGGGTTCTTTGTCTTCCTTTTGTTGAGTTGTATAAGCACTCTATATATTTTGGAAATAACCCCTTATCTGATGTATCATTGGCAATTATGCTCTCCCATACAGTGGGTTGCCTTTCCGCTTTGATGGTTGTTTCTTTTGTTGTGCAGAAGCTTTTGAGTTTGATGTAGTCCCATGTGTTCATTTTTTCCTTTGTTTCTGTTGCCTTAGGTGATATATCAGTGAAAATTCTGCTGCGTATGATGTCTGAAATTTTGTTGCCTACATTTTCTTCTAGGATTTTTATGGATTCATGAGTCACATTTAAGTCTTTTATCCATTTTGAGTTTATTCTTGTGTATGGTGTAAGTTGGTGGTCGAGTTTCATTTTTTTGCATGTGGCTGTCCAATTTTCCCAACACCATTTATTAAAGAGGCTGTCTTTACTACATTGTATGCTCTTGCCACCTTTGTCAAATATTAATTGAGCATAATGTGTTGGGTCAATTTCTGGGTTCTCTGTTCTATTCCATTGATCTATGTGCCTGTTCTTGTGCCAGTATCTAGACTCACCAAGAAACAAAGAGAGAGAACCCAAATACACAAAATCAGAAATGAAAGAGGAGAAGTAATAACTGACACCACAGAAATACAAAGGATTGTTAACAAATACTATGAACAATTATACGCCAACAAATTGGACAATCTAAGTGAAATGGACAAATTTCTAGAAACACACAGTCTCCCAAAACTGAACCAGGAAGAGATAGAAAACTTGAACAGACCAATAACAACGAAGGAAATTGAAGATGTAATCAAGACCCTCCCAGCTAACAAAAGCCCAGGCCCAGACGGCTTCATGGGGGAGTTTTACCGAACATTCAAAGACGAATTAACACCCATTCTCCTCAAACTATTCCAAAAAAATTTAAGAAGAAAGAAGACTTCCAAACTCGTTTTATGAGGCCAGCATAATTCTAATTCCAAAACCAGAAAAAGACATTACAAAGAAAGAAAACGACAGGCCAATATCCCTGATGAACCTAGATGCCAAAATCCTTAACAAAATACTAGCGAATCAGATCCAACAATACATCAAAAAAATTATTCACCATGACCAAGTGGGATTCATCCCAGGGATGCAAGGCTGGTACAATATTTGCAAATCAATAAATGTGATACATCACATAAACAAAATGAAAGATAAAAACCATATGATCATATCAATAGATGCTGAAAAAGCATTTGACAAAATCCAGCACCCATTTCTGATAAAAACGCTCAGCAATTTGGGAATAGAAGGATCATATCCCAACATAAAAAAGACCATATATGAAAGACCTATAGTCAACATCATACTCAATGGACAAAAACTAAAAGCATTTCCCTTAAGAACAGGAACAAGACAAGGATGCCCACTTTCACCACTCTTATTTAACATAGTACTGGAAGTCTTAGCCACAGCAATCAGACATGAAGAAGAAAAAAAAAGGGATCCAAATTGGAAAGGAGGAAGTGAAACTGTCATTATTTGCAGATGACATGATATTATACATAGAAAACCCTAAAGACTCCATCAAAAATCTACTAGATTTAATAAATGAATTTGGCAAAGTAGCAGGATATAAAATTAACGTCAAGAAGTCTACAGCATTCTTATACACCAATGATGAACTCACAGAAAGAGAAACTAAAAACACAATCCCATTTACCATTGCGGCAAAAAAATTAAGATACCTAGGAATAAACTTAACCAAAGAAGTAAAGGACCTATTTTCAGAAAACTACAGGACATTGAAAAAAGAAATAGAGGAAGATATAAAAAAGTGGAAGCACATACCTTGTTCATGGATTGGAAGAATTAACATCATTAAAATGTCCATACTACCCAAAGCAATCTATAGATTCAATGCAATCCCCATCAAAATACCAACAACATATTTCACAAAACTAGAGCAAATGCTTCAGAAGTTCATATGGAACCAAAAAAGACCCTGAATAGCTACAGCAATCTTGAGAAAGAAGAACAAAGTATGTAGATCACAATACCGGATATCAGGTTATACTAAAAAGCTACTAATTCTTTTTTCTTTTTGCTCTTCTGATTGGGTGTTCTTTGCTTCCTTATCTTCCAAATCGATGGTTTGCTTCTTGGCTTTACCTACTCTACTATTGAATCTGTGTAAATTATTCTTTATTTTAGTTAGTACCTCCTTCATTTCTGACTGGTCCTTTTTTTTGCTCTTGAGGCCCTTCCTAAATTCACTGAAGTTCTCACTAATTTCATTGAGCATCCTTATAAGCAGTATTTTGAACACTGCATCTGTTAGGTTGCTTATCTCCATTTCGCTTAGTTCTTTTCATGGAATTTTGTTCTGTTCTTTCATTTGGGACCTGTTTCTTTGTCTCCTCATTTTGGCTGCCTCCCTGTGTTTGTTTCTATGTATTAGGTAGAGTTGCTATGTCTCCTGCGCTTCCTAGGGTGGCCTGTTGTAGTAGGTGTCCTGTAGGGTCTAGAGGCACAGCCTCCCTGATCTCCCAGCTGGGCCCTCGAGGTGAACCCCTCATGTGGACTTTACACCCTTCTGTTGTAATTGAGTCTTGATTACAGTCTCGATGTGGCTTCTTCTTTAATTTTATAGGTGTAGGACTTCCATTCAGCTTGATTTCAGGCGGTTTTGAATGATGGTTGTTCTGTAGTTTAGTTGTAACTTTGATGTGGTTGTGGGACGATGCGATACTGTGTTTACCTACTCCACCATCTTGACCGGAAGTTCCATGTTCTATTTTTTTTTAAATGCTATGGACATCTTCCCCACTCCTCCCCCTTATTACAATTAGTTTTTTGTACCAAAAAAAGGCTATGCAAGTTCTATGGGCTCCTTTTCTGGAGATATACATTTCCATTAAAGAATTCTTATCCCATAACTGAATCAGGTCCCAGCATGAAAACCTCCTCAGTCTCCATTCTTCAATTCCAGATGATGTAGGCAAAATGGTCTCATGTTATATAATCACAGAATCTCAGTGAGAGGGAACTAGAGACCATCAGTTATCCTCATAACTTCAGATGTGAGGAAATCAAGATTCAGAGAATGGGATTTCCTCACATTCACACAGTGATTTATGATAGAGCTGGAACCTTTGACTTGGGCAGGAGTTAATAAATAGGATCATAAGAAATTTCTTACTTAATTGCTCTGTTTTCCTTTCTTAAGTGATTTATTCTTCTAATATTTCACTTTTTAATTTATTGACATTTAATTCACTTAATGATTACTTTCCAGACATTTTTCTTTATTTTTTTTTCCTGAAACTCAAATGAATAATCAATTTTCCACCTTGGTTAAAACCTTTAAAAGCAGTTGTTAAATCTTATACAACATTTTGTTCTCCATAGTGCCTTTTGCATTCTTGCACATTAGTTGTTTGATAAATATATGGGGAAGCAACACAATTTAGTACAAAGAGTTCTGAATTTGAAGCCAGACAGACTTGGTTTTCATCTTAGCGCTGATGCTTACCAGCCACAGGGCCTTGAGTAAGCTATATTGGAGCCTCATTTCTCTATCTATGAAATGGAACTACTAATGGTATCTATTCCATGGGGTTGTTGTGATAACTGAGGTAATCCATATAGAGTGTCTGGCAGAGAACCTGCACTAGTAAATACTCAATAAATGGTGGCCATTCATATTACTTAGTGAAGGTGTGAGTTAATATTTGAAAGTGAAAGGGGTCTACTCTCAAGAGCACAGTCACAAGGAAGAATTAAACAGGGGGTAAAGAGAGGAAATTGAATAACTTTGCAGTGCCCCCTTGAGTTAGAGTTTTTTTTTTTTTTTTTTTTTTTTTGCTTTACTCTTGGCTTAAAACCAATTCCTAGAATATCCTGAAATTGTCAGAGCTGAAAGAAACTTTAGCTATCACTTTGTTCATACCCTTCGTTTTATAGACTTGTAAAGTGTGGTTAAAAGATAAACTGAATTCACTTTGGTCACAAACCTAGTTGAGGTAGGACCGTACTTTGAGTGCTTAAGTGTTTTTTTTTCCCCCCAGCAAATTTTCTCTTTAATGCCTGCTTCCATAAGGCACATCTCATTTCAGACATTAGCACAGAAATGCACATCACGTGATTTGGGGATTACTTAGCATTTTGGATGAGCCATGCCTCTGCTTCTCTTCTTTACCATGAAGAATCGAATGGATGATAACATAATTTGGGGATAAATTTGAAGATTTAATTCCTAATGTGTGTGTATATGATGTGTGTGTGTGTGTGTGTGTGTGTGTGTGTGTGTGTGTACTGGGTCTCCCTGTATATACTCTCAGTAAATGAAATATACAGAAAAGAACAAGAAAAAGTCTGCTAAACAGAAAACTGAAAGCAATTTTACCAACTCAGAAGCAAACTTTTGGGGCAAGTTGTGGTTTCTGGTGTAGGAGAGAGTAGCAACTTGATGGATTCTCTTTGTGGGGAAAGCAAATCTGGAGAGGAAAGTGAATGGGAAAATGTGGCTCTTTAGCTCCTAACTTTTATTGTGAAGTGGCTAATTTCATCTTCTGTTTTCTTGCTGTTATACTGCAACTGTCATATGAATAAGCAGTGTCATTTAAAAGGAACAAAGGGGAGGGGGAAGAATCCAAGCAGCATGCTGAAGGCACCCTAAAACAAGGTTCAATAAATGTTTTTGTAAGTTGGCAAGTACAGTATCAAGGAGACCTGGCAGCAGGAAGCCTATGACTTTTAGTCCATACTTAATCTTGCCAAGACCTGGACCATTTCCCCCAACACAGTGCAAGGAAAAAATATATATATCTTTGAATGGAAAACTATGCATTGTTTAGATACACCCTTCTACTATATATGGTTCTAGTCTTTCACTATCTGAGAAATTTTACATCTCTGTATACTATAGAAAACTGACAGCAGTGCAAAATTATTCTTGTCCATACACATGTATATTCTATCCACTGGGGGTCCTATGGTCTTCTCATACACAGACTTTGAAAGAGGCCAGTGTGCCTCTATCTGCACATCTATTTTAATATTCTTGATCTATACGTCCTTTTTTCTTGAATTCTTCCTCAAAATGTCTGTATAATACCTCACTAGTTTCCTCATTAATGATTTAAAGGAAGTCTTTAGCATTTGTTCATTTTTATATCTGTATAAGAGTCATGACTTTAGTCTGGCCAGTGTGGCTCAATGGTTGAGCATTGACCCATATACCAAGAGGTTGCTGGTTCGATTCCTGGTCAGGACATATGCCCAGGTCCTGGGCCCAATCCCCAGTGGGAGGCATGCAGAAGGTGGCCAATCTATGTTCTCTCTCATTGATGTTTCTATCTCTCTCTCCCTCTCACTTCCTTTCTCTTTAAAATCAATAAAGTAAAAAAAAAGAGTCATGATTTTATTTATTTTATTTTTTTTGGTAAAATTTTCTTTTAACAATAGCCATGGTAAGGATATAAAAGTTCCCTGTCCCTTGAGTATCTAGACAATATATGTAGTGTATAGTCAGTTTTAAGATTTAGGGAGGTTTTGGCTAATAATTCAGACCCTTCAGATGCAAGTCATGATTTCCTCACATTTGGTAGACTAATCTCTTTGTTGAGCTACAGTAAGTAAGAGGACTCTTTTCATTTTTGAAATGGGTAGCAAGACCAATGCACCCTGTCATCAAAGCAGCTCCCCCAGGACAGCCTGTAAGCCTATTTGGAAAAGGAGCCAAACGAGCAGTCAGCACCAGGAAATTGTTCCTCCTACTGCCACCCACCCCCTTCATCCCCATACACACAAGCTCCAGCAAAATAAAGGAATTCTGTTGACACAGGCTCACCTAAACAGGGAAAGTAAACTTTTACAGACATTCTGTAGTCAACGATTCAGCAACTTAGGTGCCATTCCTGAACTTGCCATATGTAGAATGGCTGGAGATAGCTGACTCTGTGAAGCCAACTAGCTTCCTTAATTATAGAATGGGATTTTGAGATGTGTGTTCAGCACACACCTTTGGGGATATTCACACCTAAGCCACCAAATGATGTGCTAAAACTGTTTTGTTTTGTTTTTTAAATCAGGGTTTAGGGATAGATTTGTCTGACTTTCTAAGGTTTTGAAGTAACAAAATTAATTCTTGAGGAATGGAAAGAGAACTTCAGGTTGAAGGTCAGTTAGATGTGGTAGGGGTAACAGGGTAAGGGTTGACCGGCCAGGTGGAGCAGGGAAACATTTAGTATCTGTGGCTCAAATGTCAATTCCTAGACTTACATCCATATTTTCTAGCTTAAAGCAGCATTGCCTGACAGAACACTGCACTGGGATTCAGAAAATATAGATTCTCTCCTCTCTGCGAATGGTTACTGTGCAATATCACGCTAGTCACCGAACTTCTCTGCAGTTTTGGTTTTTTATTTGTAAACTAGAGTTATAAGTATAAAATGGATAATGCTTGTTCTTAATTGGAAAAATGTCATAATCTTAAAAGTAGGGTGTTCATCAGAAGATGATGTTTAAATATAAGTCATTATAGACAACAAGTTTTTTAAAATTTAAATAAAGCAATGAATGCCAGTCTGACCAAAAGTGCCTTCTTAATTTAGAAAATCAAGATTTTCTAAAAGGCCTTGTCAGCTCTTACTACATAAAGAAAATATTTTAAAGTATAGGACAGGTTTGTGTTTCAATTCCATTTAATTAAAAACAATGCTAGATAAATATAAAGACAGTTTCTAAGATGCATTTAATAGCTGTTTCTCTCCTGTTGTTACTTAATGTTTTCTTGTCAATAGTCCTGCAGAGTCCTGGGCCAAACCTGAGAGTTACTGGATGAGAAACCTTGGTGAGTGGAGGAGCAGGAATCTGTATTCTATATAATTTCTCCAGGTATCTCTGATGCACACTGAACTTTGCGAACTGCTAGGCTTAGAAGACAGGAGTGATTTCAAGGACAGGTAGAAAATAATATCTCAATAATTTAAAATGTTTAGCATGGAGAACTTTTCAATTTTTTTCTGTTTTTATTTTAAAACCTAATAAAACTTTTCACCTCTTTAAGCACAATTGCCATTGACTATGTTTATATTTAAAGCCTTCCCCCCAAACCGAGGAGTCTGAAATTTCCATTCATCATACTTAGAATTAAAGGGTAGCCTGAAAACCACCATCACATTTACTTTCCTCTTTTCTCTATTGCTCTTGGCTGGAGAGGGAGTTCTGTGTATGTCAGCACAAGTTCCACCTGGGACCACTCTAAACCAAGATAATAGATTTAATGAGCTCTCCCATCCAAGTACTAAGGGTTGTTGACCTTCTTCCAACTCATTAATGCCTTTCAGCATCTCTCCTCATTTCTCCCTGTCAGCTTCTTTCCTCCAAATACACCTTCTTGTGGAATTTCACTGAGAAAAGAGTATGTGGGCACCCAGTAACTGAAAAGGTTCATCTGATAAAGAAGCACATTTTAAAATAATTTCATTGCATCCCTGCTTTTTTATTTTTTGGTCAGATTGCTCCTATTCTGAAACATATACAGCTATGGGAGTCTGTAAATCTGCCTATTATCTTTGCTAATACATGCTTAACTAACCTGACTTTGGACCAGCTAAGAATATTCCAGCTAAGATTTTTAACAGAATTTAAATAAAGCACCCTTAAAGCACTGAGCTATAAATTCAGATTAACAAGCATTGGGAGAGATTCTGATACACTGAACTTATTTTTCTCTTTGAGTTATTATTCAGTGGAGACTATTTGAATGGCTCTCTAAACATCTGTAGGTAGTTTCTAGAAGTCTGAACTGATATGTGTATCCGCAAGAAAAATTATTTCTGATTTTTTCTAACAATTCCAACTCACCCTGAGCTTTCTATGAATGTACTGAAAGGCAGATCCATAGTGAATAGTTTATTGTTCTCTGATTGCCATCTTAGGGGACTTTTCATTCTCAACTGTTCAGCCTGTAGGCACTTGAGGGCAGGGACTAAATAACCTACTTCTCCTCTATCCCCACAAACCCCTAGTACAGAGTGGAAAGTCAGGAAATACCTGTCAATTAATCTGTGCAAAATACACTCCAAGTCATAATGTGTTACAAGATGAAATACAACTTTTAAGTTGCTGTGAAGCAAGTCTGGAGATATCAGCGTGTCTAACTGAAGTCAGATGCACACAATAAGAGGTCTATTCATTGTGGCCATATCCATAGTCAGATTCATTGCTCCTTCCTCCATGCTCCCAGAGAATGTATTTAACATTTGTTTGATCCGTCTTGTAACATAGTTTCATACAGATCTGCCATACCATTTGTCCATGAACTTCTTGAGGGTATTAATCATGTCTATCAATGTGTAATGTCGCTAGGACCTATCACAGTCTGACACAAAGGAAAGAATGAATATTTTGTGATACTTATGTATGTGTGTGCTGTATATGTTTCAAGTTTAGGACTCTTCAACATTATTTTCACTAAAAGCTGAGCATGCAAATAGTTTCCCAAGCCTCCTTTAAGATGGTAGTACTATGGTTCCATAAAAATACTGTAGAAATTGAAGTTAGCAAAATTCAAATAAGAAATCTATATCCAAATGTGATCAAAGATAAATAAGTTTTTATGATTTAGATGTAAAGAATTAACCTATGGTGACTTTGTAGAGGAGATTTATTCTCTTTCATATCATAAAAAATAATATTATCATTTATTGAGTATCTACTATATGTTGGATGTTATGGCCAGTGCTTTCATACATATTGTCGTATTTAGTTTAATTCTCACAACCACTCTCCTAGATAAGTATTATTAGTCCCATGTTTCAAATGTAAAAACTGAGGCTCAGAAAGGTTAACTTATTTGTTCAAGGTCACAAGGAAATTAGTAGCTAATCCATAGTTACGAATTCACATCATATTAGTGTAATGTCACAATCTAACTTTGGGTGTTGATGTTATTGCTGCTGGCAAAATGAGCTGGCACAAGTCTAGCCTCAACCCTGTCAGTATATATATATTCCAGCCCTGTATATAGGGTAAATGATACTTGTGCAAATCACCTTGAAAAGCATTTTCTTCAACACTTCTATATAGGTGACCTCTGATTAGAACGAATTTATGAGGAGGACTGGAGGACAAAAACTAGGTAAAAAATGGCAACTTATAGGGGGAGTTGTAGATGCAGGTGATTAGTTAGTGGAGATGTTAATGAGAAGGATTTACCAGTATTTACAGACAGATTGCATATTTATATATAAGCCTTGGGTGTGTTACAACAAATTTGGAGTTTCCTTGTTGCATCCTTTAAGCTGTCTTCTTTCAAGAAACCTCTCCAAACACTGACTGTGATTCTGCAACATTGTCTTATTTAGTCACAGTGGCAGCATTAGTGTAGGACAATTACCTGACATGATATAGCCCCATTCTACCTTTCCAACCTCATTTGGGGCCATTCTGGTTTCTCTTTACTCTTCCCCAACTACAGTGACCTTCTTTTAGGTCTTTGATCAGGCCAACTCTTTCCCTCTTCAGGGCCTTGAACCTGTTTTTAAGTGCCCTGTGGAATGCTCTTTCCCCATATTTTCCCTGGCAAACTCCAACTCACCCTTTGAGTCTCAGCTTAAATTTTCTTCCATGGAAAGACCTTTCCTTAGACACCCATTGACCTAATTTAGAATACATCCCCCTTGCTATTCTTTTTTATTACACCTTTTTCTTTTCCTTCATAACCTCTTACTATTAGTTATCATATGCTTATTTTTGTGTTTATTTGTTTAATGTTTTCCTTTAAAACCAGACTCTAAGCTCCACAAAGGCAGGGGGTATATATGTTTGGTCATCATCTATTGTATCCTTAACAAATAATACTGTGCCTAATTTATGACATGTGCTCAACACCTGTTTGTTGAATAAATTAATGAATCACCACAACTTAGGGAAGGATCTTCATGTAGCTATCAGAGACAAGGAAAATTTACTTAGTATTCAAATGAAATCTGGTTACAGAACTGGAAAAAATTGCCCCTAGATTACATCTAGAGTATCAGGCCCATATTTGGGATTGTTGAATAACTGAAGAGTACTCAGAAGAGGGGTAGCTGAATTGTGAGTAGGAAAGAAAACATGTATCAAGCTACTACTATATCAGACACTATATATATATATATATATATATATATATATATATATATATATTCACTTCATTTAATATAGCTAGTAAACATAAATAATGGTGGATAAAGATGAAAGCTCTAAAGCCAGATTGCCTGGGTTCAAATCTTTACTCTTCCACAATTAGTTATGTGACCTCATAACAAGTGTTTATTGTTTCAATATTCTTACATAAAAAATGGAGAAATGATAATAATAACTATCTCATAGGTTTGTTATTAAAATGAAATTAATTAACATGTGTAACACAGGTAGGATAATGCTTAGCCAATAATATTAAATAAGAATTACCTGCCAATTTAATGTTCACAAAATCTCTTGTGGTAGTAATCAGTTTCCTCCATTTTGAGGTTCACATAGTAGGAAGCCAGTATTTGAGGCCAGATCTACATAGTTGTAAAGGAAATGGGTCAGGTTTCAAAATGACCTCACATTAACAAACAGATGTGGAATCTATGGGTTTTAAAACTTGAGAAGAGTTTAGTGGGGGTAGGGGCTATCACAGCTATTTGGGCAATAGTAGCTGTATTAAAAACTGTTAATGTGGTGTGGGAGCAGGGAGGAGGGGGTCAATGGGGGGAAAAGGAGGGACATTTGTAATACTTTCAACAATAAAAACAAAACAAAAATAAAATTAAATAAAAAAACAAAACAAAATGTTAATGTCACCCTGGCTGGTTTGGGTCAGGTTTGATTCCAGTCAAGGGCACGTATCTAGATTGCAGGTTCAATCCCTGGCCCTGGTCAAGGTCATGTGGGAGGCAACCAATCCATGTGTCTCTCTCACATCAATGTCTCTCTCTCTCTCTCTCTCTCTCCCCCCCTCCCTCCCCCTCCCTTCCAATCTGTCTAAAAATCAATGGAAAAATATCCTCAGGTGAGGATTAACAAAAAAAAGTTAATATATTTTTTAATATGTTTTTATTGATTTTTTGATAGAGAGGAAGGGAAAGAGAGATAGAAACATTAATGAGAGAGAAAAAACATTGATTGGCTGCCTCCTGCATGACCCCTACTGGAGATCGAGCCCTCAACCCCAGCATGTGCCCTGACTGGGAATCAAACTGGTGACCTCTTGTTGCATGGGGTATAGGGGATATATGGGAAATCTCTGTACTGTTGCCTCAATTTTTCTTGAATCTAAAATTATTCTAAAAGAGTAGAATGTTAATAAAAATAAGACATTAAAATGTTAATGTCTGTCATGTAGAAAAGAATAATGTTTATTCAATATTAGCCAAGAAAGTAAAAGCAGTAATGATGGTAAGAGTTATAACCCACAATGAAAGTGACTTTTCTAAAAGTGAGCACTCTTCACCACTGGAAAAGTCTGCTTTTTTAGGATGTATGTTGCTTGTTACTGAACACATTTGAAGAAAAACCAAGTGGTCATCTGTCATAGGTGTTATAGAAAGGATAATTTCATTGGGAGAGAACCTGAAGGAGATCAACACAAGAGTCCCATGTACTTTCAGATTCTATAATTGAAATATAATAACAGAAATATAACAACACATCCCATTTACCTCAGAACCAAAATATCAGAAGACAGAAAACATCCTCCTGAGAAGTATGCTCCTGCTATTGTAGCTGGTGTCTGACAGCTGCTGTGTATTTAGCTGTGCATTTGTTCACAGGGATATGATGCTTAGCTAAACTGGTATTTTGAAAATCCTAGGCAGTCTTTATGCTTCTATTATTATTATTGTTATTATTATTATTTACTTTTAATTCAGTTCATAAAACTGACATTATTTACTATGTAATAATTATTAAATATGTATGAATACATGTATATAAGCTCCTGGATAAATATTTTAAAACATTTGATTATCAAGGCATTATTAAATTTGGTATAATTATGACATGATTAAAAAGGCAGAGGACTTGGAAAGAGTCAAATGAAATCTTCCAATCTGGAGCACCCTCAAAGATTAGATATATTTATAACATGTTTAAAAACCTTTTCCTTGGGAGATAAAAAAGAAAATACAAAACAAAACAGTAACAGGAGAGGAGAAACTACAGATATACCATTATGTTGAGAAATTTTGGACCCAATCAAGTAAGTCTCCCTGTTTTTAAGACAGCTCCTGATCTTTCCAAAATAGCTAAGAGAATAATCTTCAAGTCCACTAAGTATTTAAAAAAACTGTCCTCAAAGGGAAGGGGGACGGAGGGTGGTGCAGAAAGAGATAAACTAAAGAACTTATATGCATAACCAGTGGACACAGACAATACAGTGGAGAAGGCAGGAGGGGGGTGGGGGCAGGGAAGAGGGGGGTCAATGAGGGAAAAAAGGGGAACATCTGTAATACTTTAACAATAAAGATTAAAAAAAAAAAAAAAAGAACACTGTCTTCACAAGTCAAGGCCATGGGTTCAATCTAATGTTGGTTAATGATGCTCATCCTGTTTCATGACTAAACAATTTAGATTAAGAAGCAAAATCAGATTAATATTTGTACCATTGTTTATTTAAAGATGATAGCTTTAGAAAATGCTTGAGCAGATGCTTTCCAAACCCAGGTATCTTGTTGATTTTTAATAATCACCTTCAGCTTCTTATTTCTAATAAAATTTATTTTTTTAAATACAATTTTTAATGCTACATGTTCAGTTGTCTTGGCATTTGGCGATAGTTATATTTCCTTTGAGAGGAAATCTTTTCCCTTCTACTTAGCTATGTCACAGGAGATGAAAGGCAGTATAATATAGTGATTAAGATTATGAACTCTGAAATCAGACACAAGTATATTTGAAATCCCACTCTGCCATTTACTAACTGTAAGATTTTGACTACGTTAATTACATCTCTAAGTATAAGCTTCATCATCTGTAAAATAAGGCTAATGAACAGGGTTTTAGGAGAATGAGATAAGACATATAAATTGTTTTAGCACTGGATCCGGACACCTGAGGTACTCCATTAATGGATGCTATTACTGTTGTTACTATAATGCACTGCATGTGGAGACTAAAGGGCCACGAGACCTCCTTCATCATTTACTAACTGTGTAATCTGGACCAAATTGCTATACTTCTCTGAACCTCGGTTTGCTCATCTGTAACATCAGGATGATAGTAGTACTTACTGCTATATGTTGTGAGGATTAAATAATATGATAAATATAAATCACTTTGCACATAGGAGGAGCTCTGTAATTATTAGCTTAAAGAATACAACACAAAACTAAAAATCTCTTCATTTTAATGAGGCCTCTTTCTAAATATTCTGGCTGCTGAATTTAAGTCCTACACTTAATTAACTACTGTCTTTCTACAACAATATTAATGGTGAGATCAACAAACACTTCTCTCCATATCTAAGTGATATTAAAACCTAGGTTCCCATATCCTAGGGAGATAATCTCATTTAGTTCCATGAATTTATGCAGATGATTCCTACATCTATATTTCCTTCTCTGACTTCTCCTCTGAGTTTCAAATTCATGTATAGTATTTATCTCCTTTACATCTCCACCTGGAAGTTTACTAGATATCTCAAAATTGATATGACTTTAAAAATAAACCTTCTGACAAACCTCAGAGGGAAGGGGGCTGGGGGGGTTCAGAACAGACAAACTAAAGAACTTATATGCATATATGCATAAGCAATGGACACAGACAATAGTTTGGGGAAAGCAGGAGGGGGGTGGGCTCAAGGAGAAAGGGGTCAATGGGGGAAAAAGGGAGGACATCTGTAATACTTTCAACAACAAAGATAAAAAAAATAAAAAATAAACCTCCATCACATAACCTAGCCCAAAATCTTTGGCATATCCTTCATTTCATTCTTCCTCTCACTCCTGAGTCTTTTTGAATCTACATCCAAAGCATATCCTCAATATACCTATCTCGAGTGCTACAACTCTTGGCCAAGCCTCCATCATCTCTGAGCTGGACAATGACTAAAGCATCTTAGCTGATATTCCCACTTCTATGCTGGGCCTTCATATCTTTGCATGAATCAATTATTATATATGGTCCTTGGGAAGAGCATGAAGCAGTTCTGTGCAGGTGAGGCAGTCCCTGAATGGGTTAAAGCTGAAGACTGTCCGCTGACACACTTTCAGTAGTTGAGGCAACAAGTGCCTTGTTGAAGGGAAATCTGAACAGTGCATTTCCGTGTGCATCACAACAGATATCCTAATTGAAATCCCTTTCCTGTATGGTTCCAGAACATAAATAGGTAATTATCTAATATTCCCTTAGTGTTGAAGAACATTAAAATTTTATGCCAAAGTTTGAATTTCTCATGGCTCTGTAGCATAGACATTTCCATCCCAATTTTTTGCATAAGCAAACAGGATCAGAGAGGTTGTAACTCAAGGTCACGCAGGTAATAACTAGTGAAAAGGAGACTTAAATCCTTACTTTGACTCTAAACTCCAGCATTCTTTTTACCATGCTTCACTGCCTCTCTAACCAGAGAGTTTATTGAGCAGAAAATCCCATTTCCTATCATACTTTTTAGCTGAGAACTCTCATACTCTTTTTTCCTCCATTTGTTCTTTGTGTGTAGGGTGTGTGTGTGTGTGTGTGTGTGTGTGTGTGTTTTAACAAGAAGTGTGGGTAAAACTGATACATATATTAATAAAAGGAAAAGGCAATCTTCAAAGTAATCAGTTTAAGGCCTTCTTGGAAAGACTTGTCTGATCAATAATATTTTTGAATGGCTTCTTTAAAAAATCAGTTGTTCTTTGTGAAAATTATTTAATGACAATGCTCTAAGTAGGTGTTTATCCATGAGGAAGTAGTTGAGACTGCATCTAATCTCTATCAGATAATCCAATAAAGAAAGTTTTAAGATGGCTTTGTATTCTAAATACATGCTGAAGACAAACTTCCACATTCAGCAATCCTGTATTTATTATTCACATTAAGCAGAAATGATTGGTAAGTAAGCTTCAAATAACTTTTTTAGTGTCAAAGCCCAAAGTCTTGCCAGCTGATTTAAGAAAGTGGTCAACCTTTGCTAATTAATCAGTCTTTCAGCCTGTCAGAAGAATTATGTAAAGTTGCAGATAATAGCTCATTAGCAAGAAATAGCTATTTTTTAATTATGACAAGGTCAAGAAAGTGATATCTTTCCGGATTTGAGAGGATATTAAAATCAAGGAAAATGTCTTAGAGTAAAACAAGATCCAAAAATCAAATATAGGAAATGATATATAAAGAACAGAGCCTGATTGTCTCATATAAGTTCTTTGATTCTCTGGGGGCCCAAAGAAGCAAGTTCTCAGAATTGGGTAGCTGCTTCTGAAGGTAGTCAATGGTGACTCAGAGCCCTGCTCACTGGCTCTGATAATCCTCTTTTTTTTTTTTTTTTCCAGGGATTACTGTGTCACCTTGACTGCTTCATTAAAAGCCAAAGTGTGCTAGATCCATCTTTAGTTGCAATCCTTTTATAGGGTTGGACACTCAAGGTATGTAGGGAAATTTTCTTGGCTGCCTACCTAAGATAGGGGAGGAAAAGAGGGAGGGGCTTTAAGAAGATGATGACAAAGTCCAAAAGACTAATATTTGCAAATAATGACAGCTATCATTTAATTAGTGCCTGCTACTCCAGAAACTGTGTCACATATTTTATATATATTATTAATTTTAATATTTACAAAAGTATTTGATGGTAAATAATAGAATTATCCCCATTTGCATGTGAGGAAACTGTGACACAGAGAGGTTAGGTCACTTGCCCAGGACCACATAGTAAGTGGTAGTGCCCCTGGAACCCTGGTCTAAGTAACTCCCAAATCCATGTCCTTAATAATCTTAACATAATAACAACTATTATTATTGTTGTTATAATTATTAATAATATTTAACATAAAAATTTATTATATAGGACCTTCTTGGAAAGACTTGTCTAATCAATAGTATTTTTGAATGACTTCTTTAAAAAATCAGTTGTTCTTTGTGAACATTATTTAATGATAATGCTCTAAGTAGGTAAGTCATAACAAGAAAATTGATAATTGAACTTCATCAAAAGCAAAAATTCCTACTTTTCAAAAGGCATTTTTTTCTTTATTGATTTTAGAGAGAGGAAGGGAGAGGGAGAGAGAGATAGAAACATTGATGAGAGAGAACATCGATTGGCTGCCTCCTGCAAGCCCTCCACTGGGGATTGAGCCCACAACCTGGGCATGTGCCCTGACTGACGATCAACCACTGAGCCACACCGGCTGGACTCAAAAGGCATTATTAAGAAAATGAAAAAGGCAAGCCATGGACCAGAATATGGTATTTGCAACACCTATATCTGACAAAGAACCATTATTCAATATATAAAGAACTCTTCCAATTCAAAAAAATAAATGAACCATGCTATAAAAATGTGCACACGACTTATACAGATATTTCACAAAAGAAAATACAGTAATGCTAATAAGTAAATGAAAAGAAGCTTGACATCGTTAGTAATCAGGAAAATGCAAATTAAATTCACAATTAGATACCACTATTTAAGAGACTGATAATATCAAGTGTTGGTAGGAAAGTGAAGCAACTGCAATTTTCACCCACTGATGGTGAAATTGTAAATTGGTACACTTACTTTTAAAACAATTTTATTGTTTCTTATAAATGTAAATAAACATTTATCACATGACTTAACAATTATACTCTTAGATATTTACTCAAGAGAAATAAAAATATATATCCACAGAAAGACTTGTATGTGAAGATCCATAGCAGCATGATATATAATAGCCAAAACTCAAAAAGAACTCAAAGGCCCATAAGCTGTTAAACTGATAAATTGTGTTATGTTCATGTAATAATAATAATAATATTCTGATATACACAAAAACATGACTAGAGTTCATAGACCTTAGGCTAAGCAAAATTAGCCATACACCTAGGAGTATACTTTACATGGTTCTATTTACAGGAAGTTCTAGAATGTATAAAATGAATCTATACTAAAAAAATAAATAAATAAAAATAACAAAAAACAAAAACAAAAAAGATTACTGGTTGCCTGGGGCAAGGATGGAGAAGGTATTGGAGATTGACTACAAAGGAACACAAAAGAACTTTTGAAGGAGACAAATGGTTTCTACCTTAATTGAAATGGTGGTTACATGGATGTTTATATTTGTCAAACATTATCAATCTGTAGAGTTAAAACATGTGAATTTCCTTATATGTAAATGATATGGGGAAGAGCACATAATAACAATAGAATCACAGTGGTTTAATGATTATTCCTACCTTACTAACTATAGATAAGAGGTTTTCTTACAGACCCTGGGAAACTAGAGGATGTGCTGCAAGAAGAAAAACAGGGCTGTAAAAAGATAAGATGCCTCAGAGCCCGGATGATCTATTACTCAAGAAAGAAAATACATTTTGAGAACAGACAAAGGACACACTTTGATTTGGTTGCTGTGCCTGGACCCTGACCCCCTCCGGGAATTTGCTTCAGGAATGCTGACCTTTCTCCCGTCCCCGGAACGGGCTGAGCTGTTTAAACATCATAGAAACTTGACTACCTTGTTATGGGACTTCAAAATCCTGGAAGGAGACACATGGACCACGGGCCCTGCAGCCCTTACCCTGGCCCCCACTCTTGCACTCAGCCCCTTTCTTATTTATCCCTATATAGTCAGCCGATTAATAGGAAGTGATAGAGCAGAATTTTGAGGATGATCGACTGCTCTCCATATACTGTGGTATTATTGGAATTAAATGCTCATATTTGATTCAACTCTGTTTGTGCTTAATTTGGCTCAAGTAGTGACAAGTGCCTCAGAATTGTTTTGTGTCCGGTTTCATAAATTATAATTCAATAAAGAAAGATTTAAAATTATTATAAAGGAAAATGCTTTTTAAATCTACTCTGATTGAAATAAAATGTGATTCAATAAAGTCAACAAAATAATCACTGTTGTTAAGATGGTGTTTAAGAATCATTCTTCTATCATAAAAAACAAACATAACCCACCAACTAGAGAAGTACTTATTACATAAAAATGGATAAGCAACAGCTCCTATTCCCATGGATTGTGGCTTCACTTTTCCCACTGAAAGCTATTATATCAAAAGCAGCCACAGGCAGGCAGAGAGCCCAGCGATTTCTCTTGTTGAAAAATTCTCTGTGAGAGTGCTCTTAGAAGTTTAAACATGGAGGTCATTAATTTCTCCTGGCAATATCTGAAACCAGGTCCCAAAGGTCTCTTTGTTTCTCCCATTAAGCATCAATGCACAGTCACAGATATTCTATCATTTTCAAAATTTGAGTTACAAACTAAACTTTTATTATGTTCTTAATTTCAAGCTCACAGTCTTTTCTTCTTTAAATCCATTTTTAATTTAAAAAATTTAATGTTGACTTAATTGCAGCTATCTATCTCCCTTTTAGCCACCCTATTCCCACCTCCACCCACACCTGTTTCCCCCTCCCTTGGTCTTCACCAAACTATTGTCCATGTCCATGAGGTATGCATATATGATCTTTAGCTAATCCCTTCACCTTTTTTATCCAGTCACCCACACGCCCCTCCCAGTCTTTTAAAGAATTAAAACAAAAAAACCTGCGTGAAAAGCATAATCAGAATTCAGTGGGATTGATTAATAGAAGGGTATTCCTGTTTCTCCTTATGTCTCGCCAAGGCAACCAGAAGTTCTATTGCATGGAGTATAACATGCAAGATCTGGGCAAATTAGTGATTGTTCTCATGACATATTTAGTGGCACTTTGCCAGCAAAATATTTGTAGGTTGGAGGAAAACTAACAGTGTTTAAAAATAAAAATACCTTATATTTCTAGAAATTTCAAACATTCTATACTAGTCATGTCCTTAACAGTTGGGTTATTTTAGCTCAGTTGAATAAACTTGCAATTCAGATAGCTGTCATTGCATGGTGGTATAAATATGGATCAGCCAACTAAGTCTTGCTCTTCACTTCCCTGTAGAGATGAATCACTAAGATGAGATATTGATAACCATATCTCATTATTCTTTTCTTCAACATATATTATATATTAAAAATAACTACGAATTTAATGGCTGTATAGCATTAATCTATCAAAAGAAAAATCATAACGCAAAATACCTTTAAGTAATAAGAACAGCTACTACAATAAAATAGACTGTTATCAATCCTAATAAACTTAATCAGATCCTACTACTTCCCCAATCTAATCAGAACTCACTTTGATAAACTCCAGCTTTAAAATGTTGCCCTAGGTGTTGACCTGGGCACAGGTGCTGTTCATGGCCTGCCTGATGTGTTGGCTCTGATTGATGTTATGGGGCATCAAGGTTTGGCATGAAGCTGGTCACTTCAGGCACTGAAACCTCTTAATCACTTGCTAACTATAATTACGCTCTGCTAAGACCTTATCTATTCCTGACTCACAGGCTGTTTTCACTTCAGTTTAAACTTCTGGTACTCTTCCTGGACATAGGATGGAGAGAGAATAACTTTACCCTACTCAGGTTCCATGTGCTTTAAAACGGAGAAGCTAAAGCTTTACAAAGACAGCAATATATAGAATAATCTTCCCCTATCAGAGAAGAGAAGATACTCTTTTGGGGGAATTCCTTATAATTCTCTCTTTCTCCTCTCTCTCTCTCTCTCTCTCTCTCTCTCTCTCTCTCTCTCTCTCAATAATTAATTGTAGTGTGATATACATAAAAGTAACCATTTTAAAATATACAACTTGGTGGTATTAATTACATCAAAATGTGTTTTTTTTTTCTAAACTATGTTTTTATTGATTTTTTTGTTTGTTTTTGGAGAGAGAGAAAGGGAGAGAGAGATAGAAACATCGATGTGAGAAACATTGATCGCTGCCTCCTGCACACCCCCTACCGTGGATTGAGCCTGCAACCTGGGCATATGCCCTGAACAGGAATTGAACATAGATGCTCAATCCATTGAGCCACACCGCCCGGACAACATTAACAATGTTTGCAACTATCATCTTTATCCATTTCCAGAACTTTATGATTACCCCAAACTATCTCTCTTCTTATGAATAATAATACTAATATTGATCTCCTTGCTTAAAACCTCTAATTTTTGCCCAAGTTATTCGCTGTCTATAATGAACTGGCTTTTACAAAAGTTATCCATCAAGCTCTTCCCCTGGCCCATCCACTTTTATCTTTCTGGAACTTTTAAAATATTTTGTACATACAAAACCAAACCATTTTCAACTAGTTGCTCAAAATAGCAGTTTACTCACACAGAGATTATGGCACAAGGGGTGTAACATTCTTCCATGATTCAGAGGATGAGATTTCAGAATGAATCCCAGAGAGGAGTTCAATTTCACCCTACTGAACTCTGCCTTTATTTCAGGAAGTTGCCACTGTGTAATTCATGGTGAATCATTATGCTAGAATAGCAAGCATTTAGCTTGAATTTTCTTAGACAAATCAAGAAAAAAAATAGTATAGCCCATGCTATATGCTCTTTAATATTTATCTTTTAAATAATTTTAATATAATAAATTATCCTCAGTAAATTATTAAGTTAGCTGTGTAATTTCAAATAGAACAAATGGGAAAAACTATAGAAGTCTGTAAAATTATTCTAACTTTTGCTTTGGTGGTCCTACTTTTATGCAAGTTGTTTCAGTAATTTTAAAAAGAACTCTGGCCTTCACTAACCAAGATTAATCAGTTTTTAAACAATTACAGTTCAAGGTTTAAATGTCCCATTAACATCTACTTGCTCTGTACTAGAAGTCAGAAATAGTTAAGTCAGAAACATTAATTCTCTAGAGTTTTTGTTTCCTGCCTGCTAAAATAACTAATTTCGACTTAGCCTTCAACTTGAAATTCTACTTTATTTGCCCACTTGCTCTTTCCTGCATTCTCAGTTACCTAGCTGCCTTTTAACTGGAGGTATGTCTATCTTTAGTTGTGACAAAAATTCTCTCAGGGCAGCTTTCTTTCAGTGAATTAAAATTTTTTATTTGACATTTTAAAGCTTACTTAAAGGAGTCATATCGCACCATTTTGTATCAAAAACAACCTTGGCTTAAGTTAGATTACTTGGTAAAATGTCCACACCTGATGTACTGAATTTATTTATTTTATAATTTACCTTATTCTAAAAGGGCTATAGGATCAAAACAATGCAAATATAAATTAAATAAATGTATAACAGATTTATCCTCCTGAACCCATGCATCAGTGTACGCTTCTTAAATTAACCACATCCTATCCTTCTTTCACAGCTTAACAGTTATCTTATAAAGCTTTATCTGACTAATCCAGCTTGCAAAGATGTCCTCTTTACCTGAATTCCTACAGCAGTAACACAGGATCTTTCCCCTTTAAACCATCCTCACACTTCTGTCAGAAACAGCTGATCACATTATTCTCCTGCTCAACAGTCTCTAATAGGTCTACTCTGCATTGAGGATAATTCTGAAATCTTAACAGAGGAATTAAACCCCTTATAACATGGCCCCAATCTTCTCTGACCTCAATACCCACCCTGGATTATAAATACTATCTTTTAGTGATACTATACAATTTGAGCATCATTAAGTATGACACATAATTTCATTACTTTGTATATTGGCACATGTTTCTTCTAGTTGAAAGAAACACCTGGTCAAGAGTAACTTCATTTAAGAAATCTTCTCAGACTCCCATAGGCCAAACTAACATATAAAGTTTTCACAATTAAGAGTATGGTGCTGGTATAAGGATAGACTAATATATAAATGAATCATAATAGAGCTCCAAATCAGATCTTGCATCTATCTATTATCTATCTATCATCTATCTATCTATCTATCTATCTATCTATCTATCTATCTATCATCAATCTATCTATCATCAATCTATCTATCATCATCTATCTATCTCTCTATAATTTAGTGTATGGTAAAGGGAGTATTTCAAATAAATAATTCTGAAATGATTGGCCATTTTTAAAGAAAAAACAACAACATACCAAATAAAATTAAAAATAGCCTAATTGAATTTTTAAAATTAGTTATAAAATATCATTATATAAAATAGAAGTCAACATAGGAGACTGAATAATATTTTTAGGGGCAATAATCCCTCCCAAAAAAGCAAAACAATGTAAACAAAATACTTGAGTAAAATGATTGCTAAATTTAACTTTATAAAATTTAAAAAAGAAAATTTTCTGTTACAAGATATTCTAAACAAGTTTAAACAAAATTCAGTGGTCAATGTATAATCATTTGAATTTATAATATACAACACAAGATATTAGCATCCAGAATATATAAAGAACTTCTCAACAGAAACATGGGCAAAAAATATGAAAAGGTCATAGAATAGGAAATAAAAAATGTCCAATAATTATATAAAAAGATGTTCATTCTCAACAAGCAAATATGAAATGCAAAAAGAACAGCAATGAGGTACTATTTTTAAACCATCAGATTGATAAATAATGAATTAGTTTGATGATACCATAAGATCCAGCAATTCTACTTCTCAGTATCTAAACTAGAAAAACTTTTATGTGGGTTTATAAGAGTGTTCACTGCAGTGCCGTTTGTAATAGTGATTGAGTTCTAACCTTAATGGAATATAAATGGGAAGAATAAATGAACAAACTGTAATATGTTTATACTATGGAACAGTATACAGTGTTTTAGAAAGATGAAGTATTGATAAGACAGAGTGTTAAATGAAGCAAAAGCAAACTTGGAAATATATTTGTACATGAGAATGCTGATTTCATAAAAAATAAGAAACACAAATAATACTATAAATGTTCTATTGATATATACCTGCGTAAGTGCTTAGAAAAAGTTATGCCTTAAGGGGATGCTAATCTTGCCTATTATATACTTACATGGTACTTATATAATTAAGAATTAAAAACGCTAGGAAATATGTTACATTTCTTTGTATTTAAACATTATTCACTATGAATTGTTCTTTGCAAGAGTAAAAGGCCATTTCCTTAATCTTACAGTTTATAACAGACTATTCAAGGCAGAGACTGTACATACATTATCTCACTTAACTTCCTTAACAACCAGGGTCGGTATTAGGGAGATGCTAGTGAGGTCAAGTAATCCAAGTACAGAACTGGATGTTGCCTTTATTTTAAAAATTATATTTTGTTCATTATGGATTTTTGCATTAGTTTTGATTTTTAAAAAGACTGCATTAAATACTAGTTATCTCATTTACTTAGCTTTTTGATGCCCTCTAAATTTTGCACCAAGGCATGAGCCTCACTCACTTCTCCACAGCACAAACCTTGTGTAACAATATTGTGAGTCTGGTATTATTGAATCCATTTTACATGTGAGGAAGTTGGTCTAAGGCCACACAGCTAGTAAGCTAGTAAACAATAGAGCCAGGATTCAAACTCAGGATCATTAGACTCAATGTCTATGTTTACCAACTCAAAGTTTTTGTATAATTTTATTTTGTTTTTTTTCATTAATTCAATGGCCCTATGCTAACTCCCAATGATAATGTGATTTATATATCTTCCATGTAGCTCTGCTTCACACCCTATTTGGCAATTGAGTTTTAGCTTTGGCACATCATTCATGGGAACACTTGTACTTTGCATTGCTCACCATCTGTCAGAGAGATATGGAAAAGAAAGTTTTGTCAAATATACAATATGAATTATTTAGTACCTGGGTGTTTTTACTGATACTCTTCAAGAGAAGAATTATAAACCTGTGTAGACTTGAAAGCAGATTTATTGATTCCACCTTATTTTGATAAAGCCATACTTGAAAAGTAAACCATTAGTTGCTCATTGTAAATTTTCATACACATTTAAAGAAACAATCAAGAAACATGCATCTTTTGAACACTAACTTAACTCTCAGTGGTTCTCAACCAGGAGCAGTAGATCCCCCATAGAAGAATTCAGAAATATGTAAAGATATATTTTGATCGTACAGATGACACATTGAAAAAGATTATTTGGCTTTTTTTTTTAAAGAGAGATTATATCTCCAGTGATGTTGGAGGAGAAGGGATGTGGAGAGTCAGGAAATACTTCATAGAGGAGGTTTTATTGCAGTTAAGTCTTTGACATATTTGGATATGGAGAGAAAGACATTCCAGATAGAGGGAAACACTTAATTAATGAAAAACAAAAACAAAAAACCCTCACATGTATTGACTATGCACTATGTGTCAGACACTCTTCTAAGTATTTTATAGGTTTTAACTTACTTATTTGTTATAGCAGCTGTACAGTCATTCTGCTGGTAGACACAAGAGAAATGACTTTTGCCAGATTATGCCAAAAAATACATGAGGCTCACTTACTATTAGGTCTTAGCCTTCTACTTCTTGCCAGCACCAAGGCATAAAAATTGTCCGGCCGGTGTGGCTCAGCGGTTGAGCATCAACCCATGCACTGAGAGTTCACCAGTTCGATTCCCGGTCAGGGCACATGCCCAAGTTGTGGGCCAAATCCCCATTGGGGGGCATGCAGAAGGTGGCCAGTCGATGTTCTCTCTCATTGATGTTTCTATCTCTCTCTCCCTCTCCTTCCTCTCTCTCTCAAATCAATAAAGAAAAAAAATTATTTTTAATTGCCTAGGAATATCCTTCTCCAAGTCTATTTATCTCTATATAACTGAGGCTGCCTATTTAAAAGCTCCTTTGTTCATTTTGGTTTAATTTAGCCTGATATCACTGGATACAAATATGGTACTGGGGGCAGGAAAGCATGTAGGATGATTTTCCATAAATACTCCATTGAACAGTTTAAAAAATATTATAGATTTATCTAACAACACATATCTATTGAATGTGGAGTGCAAAAAAAGTTTTACCTGAACAATTAACTTGAAGCAAATAAGTTGTAAAAGCAATCTGTACTACAATATTTGAGAGAGAGCAAGAGAGAGGAGAGAGAGAGAGAGAGAGAGAGAGAGAGAGAGAGAGAGAGAGAGAGAGAGAGAGAGAGAGCGCAATATGCACCCTATTCATTGGTGTGAATTGACTGTTGGGACACTACAACCATTCAAAATTATTTGTCTTGGGATTAGTAAAGGTGTCCAATATTTTGATATGCGCTATTTTTGCCAACCTGTTAATATTCTGAAGCAATATGGACTAATGGGTAATAGCATAGATTGGTGCTAGATAGAGTCAGAATTGAGTATTGGTTTTTACATCCTCATATTTATATGATCTCGAACAATTAATATTCCCCTTTGAACTTTAGTTCCTCATCTGTTATGTGGATTACTAATACCTACTATATAAATTTATTGTGAAGAATAAGTGTGATAATTAATAAAAACAATTAGACTAGCATCTGGCTTATAGTAATAGCAGTGGTATAAACAGTAGAAGTAACAGTAGTAGAGATTGTTATTATTCTCAATCTGCTATTTCAATGATTACTTAATACAAATTACTGGATACCATAATGGAGGCTAGTTTGTTAATATTTCCCTGGAGAAATAAGAAAAAATGCATGTATTTGATTCTCTTTTTTATTTAAGTTTAAAATATTTTTAAAGTCTTAGCCACGGTTATAATGAAACTTTTGTCTTACTCAAGTGAATTTATTTTAGGGGTTGAAAAATCACCATAGGTTTTCCAATTTTTTACCTGAAAGTGAAACTAAAGTAATTAATGTGACAAGACAAGCAGGAAAAGTTAGTTGGAAGGAAACAAAATTACTGTATCTTAACACTGAATGTTCCCAAATGCCATGTAAATGTAACCAGCTAGTAGAAATTTTCCTCCTGGTGGAAAACTCATCTACAAGCCTTGCAAGTCAAGCAAAAGTCAGGCAGTTGGCAAGTACTGTGATTCTACCTCTAACATTATTCCTGAGGGGAGAGGGCTGAATACTACATTAGCTGGCATTTCTATCCAGTGGAATTCAATTCTCGAAGAAGCAGAAAGCCCTTAATATAAAATGTATCTCAATTACAAGACACTTCCACAAAATGGACCTTTAGGGCAACACAGATTAATTATTTTATTAATTTAATCAACTAACAGTTATTGATCACAGCTCTAGAAAGGCATTAAAGCAAAAGTCCATTATACGGACTTTGGAAATCAGTGATTGATTTTCAATGTCTCTTGTTAACCTTAATGTTGGAACAGTATGGATTTGTCTCATAAGTATTAGGTCTAGAGTTTGGTTTCTGTCCCCTTTGTAATTATTATTGATATACTTTCAAAGGGCCAACAGATTTGAAAACATCTCACCTCACACTGAGCTCCAGTAACACTTGTATCAGGGTTTCCTTGGCTTTTCTATCTCCTTAAATTTGGAGGGAGTTAAACTAAAAAGTAAATATTCCAATTCCAGTGAGGCAGACTGTATTACTTCAGAAAAGGTATTAGTCACTGTGATTTAAAACATAATTAAAGTTACTTGCAGGAAAAATGTCAAATGTAAATATTAAAATATCAAACCAAGCTTAGAAGCCATGGTCTATGTCTTATACAATCCCATGTGTGACATATCACTTAACCTTGAACATAGCAGGTGACTCCTCCTTCAAAAACAGTTTGTTTCTGGACCTATCCCCAGTGTGAGACAATCATATACATAAGCATTTTCATGGAAGCTGGTCAAAAGCACTTACAGCCTTTCTGCTGTTACAGATTATTATAAAGTAAGCTATGTACAAAGAAAGTGAAAATTTTCCTACAAATGGAAACATCTTGAACTCTTCAAGGCTCACATTACTTCAGAGTAACGGAAACCACATTTTTACTGTGTCCTAGGTCCTACAGCAGAATGGAAAAAAAGATGAAGTTTGGTTGCGGGAGTGGAGGAGTTTGGTCAGCAGATGGGAAACTTATATTCTGGCACTTTAAACTCCAGTATAGGGTTATAGAAGGGATAGTGGGTAGGTAGAAACATGCTTTCTCATGGATCAGTGTAGTCTAAAAAAAGGTGCCCACAATTTAGGCTAAGGAGAGATACATTGAATATATGTATTTTTAGATGTTAACAGAATCACTATTTTATCATTTTTTTATTTTGTTATTATTTTTAAATTTTAATTTTACTGTTGAGAGTATTATAGATGTGCCCCATTTTCCCCAATTGGCCCCCCTCCACCCATCCCTCACCCCACCCCAGGCCTTTACCTGTCTATTGTCCATGTCCATGGGCTATGCATATATGCATATAAGTTATTTGATCTCTTCCTGCCCTCCTTCCCACCTTCCCTCTGAGATCTGTCAGTCTGTTCCATGTTTCCATGTCTGTAAATCTATTTTGTTCATCAGTTTATTTTGTCCTTATATTCCACATATAAGTGAGACCGTGTGATGTTTGTTTTTCTCTGACTAGCTTATTTCACTTAGCATAAAAATAACTACGTCCATCAATTCTTTCTCAAAGGGTAAGAGATCTTTCTTTTTTACAGCTGCATAGTATTCCATTGTGTAAATGTACCACAGCTTTTTTATCCATTCATCTGCTGGTGGGCACTTGAGCTGTTTCCAGATCTTAGCTATTGTAAATAATACTACTATGAACACAGTGGTGCATATATTCTTTCTGATTGGTATTTCAGGATTCTTAAGATATATTCCTAGAAGTGGGATTACTGGATAAAATAGAAGTTCCATTTTTAATTTTTTTAGGAACCTCCAAACCATTTTCCATAGTGGCTGTACCAGTCTGCATTCCCACCAGTGTGCTAGGGTTCCCTTTTCTCCACATCCTCGCCAGCACTTGTAGTTTGCTGATTTGTTGATGGTAGCCATTCTGACAGGTGTGAGGTGATGCCTCACTGTGGTTTTAATATTCATCTCTGTGATGCTTAATGACATTGAGCATGTTTTCATATGTCTGATGGCCATCTGTGTGTCCTCTTTGGAAAAGTGTCTATTCAGGCCCATTTTTAATTGAATTGTTTATTGTCCTCTTATTGAATTGTATGAGTTCTTTGTATATTTTGAAAATTATCCTCTTATCAGATGTATCATTGGCGAATATGTGCTCCCATTGGTTGGGATCCCTTTGCATTTTGAGGAGGGTTTATTTTATGTTGTAGAAGCTTTTTAGTTTGATATAGCACCATTTGTTTGTTTGTTTGTTTTTCCTTTGTTTCTCTTGCCCTAGGAGATGTATTGGTGAAAATTCTGCTACGTGAGATGTCTGAGATTTTGCTGCATATGTTCTTCCATTATTTTTAAAGTTTTGTGACATAACATACATTTAAGTTGTTTATGAATTTTGAGTTCATTTTGAGTTCATTCTTGTGTATGGTGTAGGTTGGTGTTCTAGTTTCTTTCTTTCTTTCTTTTCTTTCTTTCTTTTTTTTTTTTTGCATGTAGTTGTCCAGTTTTCCCAACACCATTTATTGAAGAGACTGTCTTTACTCCATTGTATGCTCTTGTCTCCTTTGTCAAATATTAATTGACCACAGTGGTATGGGTCAATTTCTGGGCTCTCTGTTCTGTTCCATTGACCTATATGTCTGTTCTTGTGCCAGCACCAGGTTGTTTTGATTAGAGTGGCTTGGTAGTATAGTTTAATATCCAGTATTGTGCTCCTTCCAACTTTGTCCTTCTTTCTCAAGATTGCTGTGGCTATTAGGGGTCTTTTTTGGTTCCATATACATTTTTGGAATATTTGTTCTAGTTCTGTGAAGCATGCTGTTAGTGTTTTCTTTTCAATTTTTATCAATTTATTTTTGTTATAGATGTTTCTCCCTTTTCCCCCCTAGACACCCTCCTCCCCATCCCACCCCCCCACCCCCCCAGCCCCCCAGCACTGTTGTCTATGTTCATTGGTTATGCATACATGCATATAAGTTCTTTGGTTTTCAAAGGAATTGTGTTGAATCTATAGATTGCTTTGGGTAGTATGGACATTTTAATGATGTTAATTCTTCCAATTCAAAAATATGGTATATTCTTCCACTTGTTTATGTCTTCCTCTTTTTCTTTTTTCTGAATCCTATAGTTTTCTGAGTACAGGTCTTTTAAATCCTTGGTTAACTTTATTTCCAATATTTTACTTTTATTGTTGCCATAATAAATGTGATTATTGTTTTAGCTTTTCTTTCTAAGAGTTCATTATTGGTGTATAACAATGCCATCAATTTTCAGATGTTAATTTTGTATTCTGCTACCTTGCCAAATTAATTTATTAAATCTAGTAGTTTTTTGGTGGAGTCTTTAGGTGTGTCCATGTACAATATCATGTCATCTGTAAATAATGACAATTTCACTTCCTCCTCTCCAATTTGAATCCCTTTTATTTTTTCTTCTTTTCTGATCCCTGTGGCAAGTACTTCCAGTACTATATTGAGTAAGAGTGGTGAAAGTGGACAACCCTGTCTTGTTCCTGTTCTAAAGAAAACATTTTTAATTTTTGCCCACTGAGTATGATGTTGGCTCTAGGTTTGTCATATATGGCCTTTATTACATTGATGTATGTTTCTTCTATTTGCACTTTACTGAGAGTTTTTTTTTTTAATCAAAAATGGGGGATAGATTTTTTGAATGCTTTATCTGTATCTATTGATATGATCATGTGATTTTAATCCTTCATTTTTTATGTGATGTAGCACATTTATTTATTTGTGAATATTGAACAGCCTTGCATCCCCAGAATAAATTCCACTTTGTCATGGTGTATGATCTTTGTAATGTACTGCTGGATCCAATTTGATAATATTTTGTTGAGGATTTTAGCATCTATTTTCATCAAGGATATTGGCCTATAATTTTTTTTCTTTGTAGTATCTTTACATGGTTTCGGGATTAGGATAATGCTGACCTTGCAAAAATAGCTTGGGAGTCTTCTTTCCTCTTGATTTTTATGGAATAGTTTGAGGAGAATAGGTGTTCATTCTTCTTTGAATCTTAGGTAAATCTCATCTGTAAATCCATCCAATCCAAAGACTTTTATTTGCTGGGAGTTTTTGTTACTGCTTCAATTTCTTTAGTTGTTATCGGCCTATTCAGGTTTTCTGATTCCTTCTGATTGAGTTTTGGAAGATTGTATGATTCTAGTAATTTTTGTATTTCACCCAGGTTGTCAAGTTTGTTGGCATATAGTTGCTTATAGTATTTTCTTACTATTCTTTGCATTTCTGTAGTGTCAGTTGTTATATCACCTCTTTCACTTCTGATTTTATTTATTTGGGTCCTCTCTCTTTGTTTCTTCATAAGGCTCGCTAAAGCTTCATCAATCTTGTTTATCTTTTTAAAGTACCAGCTCTTGGTTTCATTGATCTTTTCTATTTTTTTTTCTAGTCTCTATGTCATTTATTTCCACTGTGATCTTTATTATTTCCTTCCTTCTACTTCCTCGGGGCTTTACTTGCTGTTCTCTTTCTAACTCTATTAGTTGTGGTTTAGGTAGTTTATTAGAATTTTTTCTTATTTTTTGAGGTAAGCCTGTAATGCTATGAACTTTCCTTTCAGAACTACTTTTGCTGTGTCCCATACATATTGGGTTGTTGTGTGTTCATTTGCATTTGTTTCCAGGAAGTTTTTGATTTATTTCTTGATCCCATTGGTAACTCATTCATTTTTATATAACATGCTATTAAGCCTCCTTGTGTTTGAATAATTTTTAGTTTTTTTTTCTATAGTGGCTGATTTCTAATTTTATGCCATTGTGATCCAAGAAGATGCTTAATATGATTTCAAACTTTTTGAACTTGTAGAGACTTGTTTTGTGTCCTAACATGGTATATCTTTGAGAATGTTCCAAGCACACTTGAGAAGAATGAATATTCTTCTGCTTTGGGATAAAATGTTCTAAAAATGTCAATTAAGTCCATTAGATCTAGTGTGTCATTTAAAGTCTCTGTTTCCTCGCTGATTTTTTCGTCGAGATGATCTATCCAATGATCTATTCAATGATGACAGTGGAGTGTTAATATCCCCTACTATGACTGTATTGCTGTCATTCTCACCCTTAAAGTCCATCAAGCATTTTTATATATATTTAGGTGCTTCTATATTGGGTGCATATATGTTTATAAGGGTTATATCCTCTTGTTGGATTGATCCCTTTAGTACTATGTAGTGACATTTGTCATTTTTTTTTATCCTCGCCTGAGGACATTTTTTCATTTTTTGTTCAGATAGAGTGGGAGGGAGAGAGAGGAAGAGAGAGAGAGAGAGAAACATCGATGTGAAAGGGACACATCGAGTGGCTGCCACCCGCACGACCAACCAGGGCCGGGGACAAACTGCAACCGAGGTACATGCCCATAGCGGGAACCGAACCCGGGTCTCTCTGGACCTCAAGTCGACGCTCTAACCGCTGAGCCAAACTGGCCAGGGCAACATTTGTCAATTTTTATGGTCTTTGTTTTCAAGTGCATTTTGTCAGAAATTAGTATTGCTACCTCTGCCTTTTTTTTTTTTTTTTTTTTTTCGTTTCTATTTGCTTGGAATTTTTTTTTCCATCCCTTGACTTTCAGCCTGCATGAATCTTTAGTTCTGAGGTGCATCTCATGTAGACAGTATATATATGGGTCATGTTTTCTTATCCATTCAGCTACCCTATGTCTTTTGATTAGAGCATTTAATCAATTTACATTTAAGGTTATTATTGATATATACTTATTTAATGCCATTTTTTTTCTTTATGCCTATGTTCCTTTCTCTCTATTTCTTCTTCTTAATGCCATCCCTTTAGCATTTCTTGCATTGCTGGTTTGGTGGTACGAAACCCTTCTGGCTTTCTTTTCCTTGAGAAGCTCTTTATTTTGCCTTCAATTTTAAATGATAGCCTTACTAGATAGAGCAGTCTTGGATTCAGATTCTTGCTTTGAATACTTCATCCCAATCCTTTCAGACCTGAAATATTTCTGTTGAGAAATTTGCTGACAGTCTAATAGAGTCTCCCTTGTGGGTAACTGTCTCTCTCTTGCTGCCTTTAATAGTCTCTCTTTGTCTTCAGCCTTGGTAATTTTAATTATGATGTGTCTTGCATTGACCTCTTTAGGTTTATCTTGATTGGTACTCTGTGCTTCTTAAACTTGTGTAACTTGTTCTTTCATCAGGTTAGGGAAGTTTTCTGTGATTATTTCTTCAAACAGTTTCTATATCCCTTGATCACTTTCTTCTCCTTCCAGTACCCCTATGATGTGGATGTTGTTACATTTCATATTGTCTCTGAGTTCCCATAAACTATCCTTGTTCTTTTCCATTCTTTTTTCTTTATGTTGTTCTGTTTGGGTGTTTTTTTCAACCTTGTCTTCCAAATAGCTGATTCTATCTGCTTTATCCAGCCTATTTTTAATTCATTCTTGATGTCAGATATGGTATTTTCACTTTTGACCAGCTCTTACTCAGAGTTTATATCTGTTTTTCAATGTTGATATAGTTCTCATTAAGTTCCTTGTAGTTTTTACTAAGTTCTTGAGCATCCTTATAACCATTATTTTGAATTCTGTGTCTGATAAATTGCTTGCTTCTATTACATTTAGTTCTTTTTCTGGAGATTTTTTCTGTTCTTTAATTTGTGGGTTGTTTCTTCTTTGCCCCATTTTAGCCATCTCTTTGTGTTTGTTTCTATGTGTTAGATAGAACTACTAGGTCTCCAATTCTTCATGGTGTAGCCTTATGGAGTAAGTGTCCTGTGGAACACAGTGGTCAAGTCCCCTTGATCTCCTGAGCTGAACACTCTAGGAATGTCCTTTGTGTGGGTTATGTGGACCCTACTGTTGTAACTTGGAACTGATTGTTGTTGGCCCATTTGTGGGTGGAACTGATTTTCACCCCACAGAAATGAGTTTAGCAGGATGAGGCCAGTAGGATTTGGAAATGCAAATCCAATTGGCCTTTTGATTGTGGTGACACAGGCCCTTGGCCATCAAGAGGGGAGTTAGTTGCTTGCCTTCTAACTCAGTGATGCCACACCAGACACCCTGAGGGGAGGCTCTGAGGTACTCACACCAGATACACCAGTTGTGAGTTGTGTCCCCTTTCTCCTGTGAGGCTGCACCAGCAGGGATGTGCTAGTGGGGCTTGGAGGAAAAGAATAATGCTGCACAACTCAGGTCCCTTTTGAGTATAGTCAAAAGTCCTTTATGCTGGATTCAAGCTTAGCATGGTGGAGTTGCCAGTATTTGGAGGACAGTGTTAGTGCACTTTCTCCAGCTGGTGCTGTAAGAGTAGACATACTGGACCCTGGGAGATGGTGTCAGAGGGCAGCGAGACATGTTGACTCAGGACTGGGTCCTCAGAAGCCTACCTTCTAGATCTCCAGTGCTAATGCCACCAAGATCTCCTTATGGGTTCCATATACCTTGACTTTCCTTCCCTTTACAGAGCCCAGGGTGAGTGCTGGAGAGCAAGTCCCTGTGCATTAGCCTTTAAGGAGATCCCCGGGGATTCAAGTAGACTCCCTTCTCTTTCCAGTGGACAAAGTGCCCACTCATTTTTGCTGCCAAATATTATGTAGGCTCTTCTTCCAGACCCTGGTGTTCTGGGTTGGGGGTCCCTGCATGGGATTGAGACCCCACTTTCCTCCAGGGGGTGGCTTTTGCAGTCACAATATTTCTCCTGTTTCATGGCTACAGGGACCAGCTCTTTCTGTGTCTCCATCCTTCTTACCAGTCTCAGTGTAGCTTCTTTTTTTCAATCCTTGGATATAATACTCCAGTTCAGGTGTTCTTCTGTCATTATTCAGGTTAATTGCTCTAAATTTTAACTGTAACTCCAGTTCAGCACAAGGAGAAGGTATGTGTTGCTTTCACCTATTCAACTGTCATCTTCCTAACTCCCTATTTAATATATATTTTTAAATCAATCACAATAGTATGTACCCAGTGCCTACTATGTGGGAGGAAAAGAAAAGTACAAGAGATGACTATTTTTGATACAACTACAATATGATTGAGGTGATAAAACATACACAGATTGTGGTAAATCCTGTTTCACTGTGTTAGCGTCATCATAATTTAGAATGAGGGCAAAGATGTGGATTAAGAGTTATTGGGAATAAATTCTCTCACTCAACCATATACAAATTACTCCCTCAAGCAATAATCAATAGGAATATAAAAGTAAGTTTTAGGTATTTTTATTTTTGCAACTATTTGTAGAAGTAACTATCAACTAATGTCACACAGGCCTATCTAAAAGAGGATGGAATTCTTCACTTTTCAGCTCCATTAACAATTAAATGCTCTGTCCATAGTAGGCCCTTGAAATTTTGTTGAATAAATGGATTTTTGGCAGTTGCTTTCTTGAAAAAAAAAATGTCATATAACTGTTTTGCATTACTCACTGTAATACTCTCACACCATCCACCACTCTGAGGTATTTCTGTAGTTTTCTCTATTAAGTATATTTAACACTGACAATGTAGTAAGTACATGTAGGTATTACACATAAGTGTTCTTTATTTTTTTAACCCTGAATCTTACTTTTTTTTTCAATTTTCTTTCATTTTTTATTAATTAATTTATTTTTGTCACAGATGTCTCTTCTTTATCCCCCCCAGACACCCTCCTCCAGATACCACCCACCACCAGCATTGTTCTTTATGTCCATTGGTTACAAATACATATACATAAGTTCTTTGGTTTATATTATCCCTCTCCCTCGCCCCCCTTCTCTGAGATTTGACAGTCTGAATAGTACTCCTTTCTATGTCTCTGGGTCCATTTTGTTCATAAGCTTATTTAGTTCATTATATTCCACAAATAAGTGTGATCATGTGGTATTTGTCTTTCTCTGATTGTCTTATTTCACTTAGCATAATGCTCTCCAGGTCCTTCCATGTTGTCTCAAAGGATAAGACAGATTTCTTTCTTACAGCTGCATAGTATTCCACTGTGTATAAGTACCACAGCTTTTTTACCCACTCATCTACAGATGGACAGTTGGGCTGTTTCCAGATCTTAGCAATCGTAAATAGTGCTGCTGTGTACATAGGGGAACATATATTCTTTCTGATAGGTGTTTCAGGCTTCTTAGGATATATACCTAGAAGTGGGACCACTGAGGCAAATTGCAGTTTCATTTTTAATTTTTTAAGAAAACACCATATTGCTTTCCATAGTGACTGTACCAGTCTGCATTCCCACCAGCAGTATACTAGAGTCCCCTTTACTCAACACCCTTGCCAGCACTTGTGTGATGATTTGTTGATGGCAGCCATTCTGGCAAGTGTGAGGTGATACCTCATAGTTGTTTTAATTTGCATCACTCTGATTATTAGTGACACTGAGCATATTTTTATATGTCTCTTGGCCGTTTGTATGTCCTTTATGGAGAGGTGTCTATTTAGGTCCTCTACTCATTTTTAATTGGGTTCTTTGTCTTCCTTTTGTTGAGTTGTATCAGTACTCTATATAATTTTGGAAATTAATCCCTTATCTGATTGGCAAATATGCTCTCACATATAGTAGGTTCCCTTTCTATCTTGATGCTTGTATCTTTGCTGTGCAGAAGCATTTTAATTTGATATAGTCCCATTTATTCATTTTCCCTTTGTTTCTCTTGCCTTAGGCGTTTTATCAGTGAAAATTGTGATGTCTGAAATTTTGTTGCCTATATTTTCTTTTAGGATTTTTATGGACTCATGAGTCACCTTTAAGTCTTTTATCCATTTTTAGTTTATTCTTATGTATGGTATAAGTTGGTGGTCTAGTTTCATTTTTTTGCATGTACCTGTCCAGTTTTCTCAACACCATTTATTGAAGAGACCATGTTTACTCCATTGTATGCTCTTGCCACCTTTGCCAAATATTAATTGAGCATAATGTCTTGAGTCAATTTCTGGGTTCTCTGTGCTGTTTCATTATATTATGTGCCTGTTCTTGTGTCAGTACCAGGCTCTTTGGATTACAATGGCTTTGTAGTAAAATCTGATATCTGGTATTGTGATCACTCCTACTTCGTCCTTTTATTTCAAGATTACTGTGGCTATTTGGGGTCTTTTTTGGGCCCAGGATTTGTTTGCTGGGAGATTCTTGATTACATCTTCAATTTCCATAGTAATTGTTGGTCTGATCAAGTTTTCTGTCTCTTTCCAGTTCAGTTTTGGGAAATAATGTGTTTCTAGAAATTTGTCCATTTCATCTAGATTGTCTAATTTGTTGGCGTATAATTGTTGATAGCATTTAACCATTTTTTGTATTACTGTAGTGTCAGTTGTTACTTCTCCTTTGTTTTCCATTTTGTTTATTTTGGTCCTCTCTCTTTGTTTCTTTGTGAGTTTAACTAAGGGTCCATGAATGTTCTTTATCTTTTCAAGGAACCAATTATTTGTTTCATTAACCTTTTGAATTGTTTTTTTAGTCTCTATGCCATTTATTTCTACTCTGATCTTTACTATTTCTTTCCTTCTACTTGCTCTGAGTTTTAGTTTTTGTTTGCTTTATAGTTCTTTGAGTTGTGAGGTTAGATAAGTCAATTAGAAATTTTTCTTTTATCTTGACGTAGGCCTGCAGTGTTATGAACTTCCCTCTCCAGACTGCTTTCACTGTGTCCCATAGATTTTGTGTTGTTGTGTGTTCATTTTCATTGGTTTCTGGGAGTTTTTAATTTCTTCCTTGATCTCCTTGGTAACCCATTCGTTGCTTAATAACATGCTATTTAGCCTCCATGTGTTTGAATGTTTTTGCTGTAATTGATTTCTAGTTTCATGCCATTGTGATCTGTGAAGATGCTTGATATGATTTCAATCTTCTTGAACTTGTAGAGACTTAGTTTGTATGCTGACATGTGGTCTATCTTTGAGACTGTCCTATGTCCACTTGAGAAGAATGTGAATTCTGCAATTTTGGGGTATAATTCTCTGTATATATCTATTGAATCCATTTGATCTAGTGCATCATTTAGAGTCTGTTTCCTTGCTCATTTTTTGTCTAGAGGATCTATCCAATGATTTCAGCAGGGTGTTGAAGTCCTTTGCTATGATTGTATTGCTGTCGATTTTTCCTTTGAAGTACTCCAGAAGTTTTTTAATATATATATTTTTTCTCCTATATTGAGTGCATATATGTTTACCAGGGTTATATCTTCCTGTTGGATAGATCCTTTCAATATTATGTAGTGGCCTTTTTTGTCTCTAGTTATGGCCTTCATTTTGAAGTCTATTTTATCAGATATGAGTACTGCTACCCCAGCTCTTATTTTCCTTTCCATTTGCTTGGAAGAATTTTTTCCATCCCCTCACTTTCAACCTATGTGAGTCTTTGTTGTGAGGTGGGTCTCTTGTAAACAACATATATATGAGTGATGCTTTCTTATCCAATCAGCTCCTCTGTGTCTTTTGATCAGAGCATTTAATCTGTTTACATTTAAGGTTATTACTGATATGAACTTATTTATTGCCATTTTTGGTTATTGTGGTTATATTTTTCTTTCTATTTCTTCTACTAATTACAGCAGCCCTTTTAACACTTCTTGCAGTGCTGATTTGGTGCTAATATATTCCTTTAGCCTTTTTTTTTTTTTTTTTGGTCTGGGAAGCTCTTTATTTTACCTTCTGTTTTGAATCATAGACTTGCTGGATAGAGTAGTCTTGGATTCAGATCTTTGTTTTTCATGACCTTGATTACTTCATGCCATTCCCTTCTGGCCTGTAGTGTTTCTGTTGAGAAGTCAGCTGATAGCCTTATGAGGGTTCCTTTGTCAGTAACTTGTTGCTTATCTCTTGCTGCCTTTAGGATTCTCTCTTTGTCTTTAATTTTTGACATTTTAATTATTATGTGTCCTGGTGTAGGCCTGGTTGGGTTCTTCTTACTTGGGGCTTTATGTGCTTCTTGAACTTGTATGCCTTTTTCCTTCACCAAGTTAGGGATAATTTCTGTCCCTATTTCCTCAAATAGATTCTCCAACCCTTGCTCATTTTCTTCTTTTTCTGGCACTCCTATGGTGCGGATTTTTTTTTTTGTTGTTGTTGTTCTTTTTTTTTCATATTGTCCCACAGTTCTCTTAGGCTGTCTTCCTGTCTTTTAATTGTTTTTTTTTTTTTCTTTTTGGTTCTCTGATTGGGTAATTTTTTCTACCCAGTCTTCTAATTCACTGATCTGATCCTCAGCTTTCTCTATTCTGTTGGTTGTCTTTCCAATGTGTTCTTTATTTCTGCTATGTCATTCTTCATTTCTGTTTGTGGTTTTTCATTTCCAATTGGTTGATTTTTAATGTTTCTATATCTTTACTCATGCTGGTGAGCTTCCTCATTATCATCACTCTGAACTCTACCTCTGATAACTTGCTTAGTTGCATTTCATTTTTCTCTTCTTTGGTAGAGTTCTCTTGTTCTTTCATTTGGGATTTGTTCCTTTGTTTCACCATTTTGGCTGTCTCAGTTGGTTTTGGAGCCTGCCAAATTTTCCCTGTGAGTGTTGGTGTTGCACTGGCTGTGGCTCCCTCTACTGGGTATGGATGAGTGTGGGAGGACCCTCTTTAAACACCACTGTCATGTCTTTTCCTGGGTAGATTTGTAAGTTCAGGTAAGGTTCAGTTATCCTCTAGCTTTTTGCCTGGATGCTATTAATCTCAGTTACTTGATGAGCCTTGATTTGTAGCCCTCAGCTGAATGAAAAATCCCACAAGTGTAAGATTTCCAGCAGGTGGGGCACTTACTTGCTGTCAGACTCTATGTTAATGAGCCTCAATTTTCATTTCTCTGGCCTGGCCTGGTGGTGTTAAATTCCTTAGGGAGGGGCTGTTTCCTCTCCCTATGGCTCTGGGAAGGAGCTCTTTGAATAAGATGGCTTCTGTCCTGTGAGGGTGTGATTAAGCACAAAACTCCCTGGGCCCTCCTAGCTCTCCAAGCTCCCAAGTCTCTCCACACAGTTCCAGTCCAGTATGCCCTCCCTCTGCCTGAACCCAACATGAGTGGCTGTAGCCAATTTAGTGCTCTGGACGTCTGCACTGTGGAGCCTGCTTGGAATTTTAACCCCAAGGGAGCTGCTCACAGCTAAAACAGCTGTTGTCTGTGGGCTCCCAGCACCCTCTCAGGTCTCCACACTTCTTACCAGGCTTGATTTAGTGTCTTCTTTCCGTCCCTGGTTATATGAGTCCTCTCCAGTTGGTTTTCTTTGGTTTTTCCCAACGATTTGTCTTTATTTTAGTTGTAATTCCAGTTTGGTCCTGGGAGATAGTCTGTGTAGCTTCCATTTGCTCTGCAGCCATTTTGGAATGTCATAAGTGTTCTTTTATAAAACTATGTATCAGTGTCCTAACAGAACATAAGTTCCTCAAAGGAAGTGACCAAGCTAAGCCTTCTAGACACCTCCATGGTGACTTGTACTGGAATCTGTCTGTATAGCATGAGCACATTGTGTACTGCTGGCCACCTGACCTATTGAAAATTGGACATTTACATTCAGAAGGCTTAGTAATGTTCAACTGATTCCTTATGTACTTCTGTATCTTCAATTCTACCTTTGCACCAATGGGCAAATTCATGAATGTATATAAGTGTCAAGGGATGTTTTAATAGATTGTATCTATGCATATGTTGTATAGAATACTTCTTTTTCCCACCAAACATCCAAGAATGTGCACTCCTACAATCTCACAAAATTGTGCCATCTGCTACAGGAATGAAAAAAACTTAAGCTTCTCCCAAGTATACATACCACTATTATTTTGCTTCTCTAAACACAGCATTAACATAGAGCTGATAGCGCATTCAAGTAGCATCAAAGACAGCAAAATGTTCATTCAACACTCCACACACCCACATGCTATCTAGCCTCCCTCTGGACCTTGCAGTGTCTCCTGCCTGATGTAAAAAAAAAAAAAAATACAACAAAACAAAACAAATTAAAACACGTTCCTCTTGATTGATCCTACTAAAGAAAAATGGCTTTGAGAAAGCAAGTGTCATTGAGTATGAATCATATTCTTAGATATGTGATTATCATCTAAATTTTAAATATCATCCCTTTCTAGATTATCCTGGCTGATGGAAATGTCACGTATAGACGTTGCTTGGCCTGGTAGCCTGAGGCTCCTGTGGGCCATCCCTGTATATTCTCCCTCTGCTGTATAGACTCCTTAGCCACAGGATAATAAATGTACTCGAGTCTTTCCCATCCTCAAAGAATATACCCTTCATTGAAGAATCCCTCTAGCCATTTATTTATTTTCTTTTAAAGAAAAAATACTTGAAAGATTAGCATATATCCACTGTTTCGTTTTCTTTCCTTCCCAGTCACTGCTTTCACTAGGTTCACCAGTGATGTCCATATTTACAAACTCAATGAATAATCTCTTGCCATACGTTACTTTAATATTTGATGTCTTTTAGTTTTTTGGCATTTCCTCTCAAAATTCCATGTTCTCTTGGCATTAATGATACTCCTTTTTTTTTTTTTTTAATATTCCTTACACTCTGAAACTTCTTTTCAATGCCCTTTGTAGTCTTGCTATTCTTCTTCAGGGGTTTCTTCTGCAATTGTTTAAACTCTGGTGTTACCCCTGGTTCTCATCCTTGGTCTTCTGCTGTTCTTACTTTATAAAGTTCTTTGAATGATTTATTCCAAACCATGGCCTAAAGTTTCAATTGTATCTGATGACTTCCCAGTTTATATCTCAGAAATCTTAATTGTGATCCAGGCTCACATTTCAACTTGCTTGAAAAATATTTTCACCTGGATGTATCGCAAGCATATCATATTCAACATGTACAAAACCAAACCCAATTATTTACCTGCAATTTTCCTCTGTATCTTATGGAATACCATACATGTAGTTTTCTAAGTCATAAATATATGGCATCACATATTACTCCCTTTGTCTTACTACTAACGTATATTTACCCATTCACAAAATCATGTTGCTACTGTCTTTGTAGTAATATTGTGTGTCAACTATAATTTAAAAACAAACAGATAAATAAATAAATAAATAAATAAATAAATAAATAAATACTTCCATAGTTTTCCACTATTTTCAGGATGAAGTTTAAACTCTTTATCTAAGTACACAAAGCTCTGCATGACCTCTATGTACTCCAATAACGTGATCTCTATCACTTCTATACATGTGCACTTTCCTATAGCCATACCAAAATATGTTTAATTACCCCCCAATAATTCATGTTAATGCAATTTGATTAACAGTTTAATACATTAGGGTAGAGTTTAGCAAACTTTTTCTGTAAAGGACCAGATAGTAAATAATGTATGTTTTGCCAGTCATAGAGTTTCTCTTGCAACAACTTTATCAATGTAGTGTGAAAACAGCCATTACAAATTAATAAATTGAATGAATAGGCATAACTGTGTTGACATAAATCTTCATTTATAAAAACAGGGACTGGTTATATTTGGTCACTGGGTTATAGTTTGATGATTCTTGAACCAGAGGATCTGGTATACAAAGAAAGCCACCTTAAAACTTTTTATAGATCTAAAAACTAATTTTGGGAGGAGAAAAATGGCGGCAGAGTGAATGGAAGCTACATAGATGATCTCCCAGGACGAAACGGGAATTACAACTGAAATAAAGACAAATTATCAAAAAAAAGCAACAGAAAAGAAGCGAGAGATGACCATACAACCAGGGACACTAAACAAGCCTGATAGGATCTGCGGAGGCACGAGAGGGTGGCGGGCTGAGAGCCCATGGACAGCAGTGGCCTTAGCTGTGAGTAGTGCCCTTGGGGTTAAGATCCCAAGTGGCTCCACAGCGGAAAGGGCCAGAACAGAGCACTAAATACCTACAGTCACTAATCTTGGGCTCCGGCAGAGGAGGGGCGGACTGGACTGGAACCCTCTGGGGACACCCGGGATTTGGAGGGTGCTCAGAGTTTGTGCTGAGTTGCGGCCAAAAAGGACGGTGGCCAGCTTGCTCCTTCCTGGCCACACAGAACGGTGGACAGCTTGTTCTTTCCCGGAGCTGTGTTAGCCCCTCCCTCAGAGATTCAACCCAACACAGGCGAGCAACGAAATGAAAATTGAGGCTCACTAACCACCAGCATCAGCCCCACTCTCGGGAAATCCTCTTATACTGAACACCTGAGGGAATATCTGATTCAACTGAGAACACAAGGCTTTTGAAGTAATTGAGGTTAACAGCCTCCAGGCAAAAAGCTAGAGGATAACTGAACTTTTCCTGGGCTTGCAAATCTACCCAGGAAAGTAAGACTTGACAGTGGTGTTTAAGGAGGGCCCTTCCGTGCTCATCCAAACCCAGTAGAGGGAGCCACAAATAGCAGAACACCAACTCCCACAGGGAAAATTTGGCAGGCTCCAAAACACACTGAGATAGCCAAAATGGTGAAAAAAAGAAACAAATCCCAAATGAAAGAACAAGAAAATTCTACCGAAGATGAGATAAATGAAATGCAGTTAAGTATGTTATCAGAGGTAGAGTTCAGAGCCATACTCTTGAGGAAGCTAAACAGCATGAGTAAGGAAATCAACACCATGAGTAAAGATATAGAAACACTGAAAATCAACCAGGTGGAAATGAAGAATGACATAGCGGAAATAAAGAGCACATTGGAAGGACTAACCAGCAGAGTAGAGGAAGCTGAGGACCGGATCAGTGAATTAGAAGACAGGATAGAAAAAATCAACCAATCAGAAAACCAAAAGGCAAAAAAAAAAAAAATTAAAAAACAGGAAGACAGTTTAAGAGAACTGTGGGACAACTGGAAATGTAATAACATTTGCATCATAGGAGTCCCCGAAGAAGAAGAAAATGAGCAAAGGTTAGAGAATATATTTGAAGAAATAGTGACAGAAAAATTTCCTAATTGGTGAAGGAAGAAGGCAATCAAGTTCAAGAAGCACAGAGAGCCCCAAGCAAGAAGAACCCAAAAAGACCCACATCAAGACACATAATAATTAAAATGCCAAAAATTAAAGACAAAGAGAGAATCCCAAAGGCAGCAAGTGATAAGCAACAGTTTACCTACAAAGGAACTCCCATAAGGCTATCAGCTGACTTCTCAACAGAAACACTACAGACCAGAAGGGAATGGCATGAAGTAATCAAGGTCATGAAAAACAAGGATCTGAATCCAAGACCACTCTATCCAGCAAGGCTATCATTCAAAACAGAAAGTCAAATAAAGAGATTCCCAGACAAAAAAAAAAAAAAAAGGGCTAAGGGAATATATGAGCACCAAACCAGCACTGCAAGAAATGTTAAAGGGACTGCTGTAATTAGTGGAAGAAATAGGGAGAAAAATATAACCTTACTAAACAAAATCGGCAATAAATGAGTACATATCAATAATCACCTTAAATGTAAATGGATTTAATGCTCCAATAAAAAGACACAGAATAGATGACTGGATAAGAAAGCATGACTTACATATATGTTGTTTACAAGAGACCCACCTCACAACAAAACACTCACAAAGGCTGAAAGTAAAGGGATGGAAAAAAATCTTCCAAACAAATGGAAAGGAAAAACAAACAAACAAAAAAGCTGGGGTAGTAATACTCATATCTGATAAATTAGATTTCAAAATGAAGGCCACAACTAGAGACAAAGATGGTCACTACATAATATTGAAAGGATCTATCCAACAGGAAGATATAACCTTGGTAAACATATATACGCCAAATATAGGAGCACCAAAATATATTAAAAATCTTCTGGAGTACTTCAAAGGAGAAATCGACAGCAATACAATCATAGCAAGGGACTTCAACACGCCGATGTCATCACTGGATAGATCACCTAGACAAAAAATTAACAAGGAAACAGAGACTCTAAATGAAGCACTAGATCAAATGGATTTAATAGATATCTACAATGAATTGCACACCAAAACTGCAGAATTCACATTCTTCTCAAGTGCACATGGGACATTCTCAAAGACAGACCACATGTTAGGTCACAAACTAAGCCTCTACAAGTTCAATAAGATTGCAATCATATCAAGCATCTTCTTAGATCACAATGGCATAAAATGAGAAATCAATTGCAATAAGAACATGCAAAGACATTTGAAGACATGGAGGCTAAATAGCATGTTATTGAATAATTAATGGGTTATCATGGTGATCAAGGAAGAAATTAAAAAGTTCCTTGAAACCAATGAAAATAAATAGACAACAACACAAAATCTATGGGATGCAGTGACAGCAGTTCTGAGAGGGAAGTTCATACCACTACAAGCCCACCTCAAGAAACAAGAAAAATTTCTAATTGACTATCTAACCTCACAACTCAAAGAACTAGAAAGCAAACAAAAAGAAAACCCCAGAGCAAGTAGAAGGAAGGATATAGTAAGGATCAGAGCAGAAATAAATGACATGGAGACCAAAAAAACAATTCAAAGGATCAAAGAAACCAAGAGATGGTTTTTGAAAGTTTCTTTTTTTTTTTTCTTTATGGATTTCAGAGAGAGAGGAAGGTAGAGGGAGAGAGAGAAAGAAACATCAATGAGCAAGAACATTAATTGGCCACCTCCTGCATGCCCCCAACTTGGGATCGGGCCCACAACCTGGGCATGTATCCTGACTGGGAACTGAACCTGCGACCTCTTGGTGCATGGGTTGACGCTCAACCACTGAACCACACCAGCCAGACAAGAGCTGGTTTTTTGAAAAGATAAACAAGATTGATGGACCCTTAGCTAGACTCACCAAGAAACAAAGAGAGAGAACCCAAATACACAATATCAGAAATGAAAGAGGAGAAGTGATAACTGACATCACAGAAATACAAAGGAGCATTAACAAATACTATGAACAATTATACGGCAACAAATTGGACAATCTAAGCTAAATGGACAAATTTCTAGAAACACATAGTCTCCCAAAACTGAACCGGGAAGAGATAGAAAACTTGAACAGGCCAATAACAACGAAGGAAATTGAAGATGTAATCAAGACTTTCCCAAGAAACAAAAGCCCAGGCCTGGTTGGCTTCACGGGGGAGTTTTACCGAACATTCAAAGAAGAACTAACACCCATCCTCTTCAAACTATTCCAAAAATTTCAAGAAGAAAGAAGACTTTCAAACTCGTTTTAAAAGACACTACAAAGAAAGAAAAATACAGGCCAATATCCCTGATGAACATAGATGTCAAAATCTTGAACAAAATACTAGCAAATCGGATCCAGCAATACATCAAAAAAATTATTCATCATGACCAAGTGGCATTCATTCCAGGGATGCAAGGATGGTACAATATTCACAAATCAATAAATGTTATAGACCACATAAACAAAATGAAAGATAAAAACCATATGATCTTATCAATAGATGCTGAAAAAGCATTCAACAAGTCCAGCACCCATTTGTGATAAAAACACTCAGCAATGTGGGAATAGAGGGATCATATCTTGACATAATAAAGGCCATATATGAAAGACCTACAGTCAACATCATACTCAATGGACAAAAACTAAAAGCATTTCCCTTAAGAACAGGAACAAGACAAGAATACCCACTTTTGCCACTCTTATTTAACATAGTACTGGAAGTCTTAGCCACAGCAATCAGACATGAAAAAAAATAAAAGGGATCCAAATTGGAAAGGAGGAAATAAAACTGTCATTATTCGCAGATGACATGATATTATACACAGAAAACCTGAAAGATTCCATCAAAAATCTGCTAGACGTAATAAATTAATTTGGCAAAGTAGCAGGATACAAAATTAACGTCAAGAAATTGACGGCATTCTTATATACCAATGATGAACTCACAGAAAGAGAAACTCAATAAACAATCATATTTACCATCACAGCAAAAAAATTAAGATACCTATGAATAAACTTAACCAAAGATGTAAAGCACCTATTTGTAGAAAACTACAGGACATTGAAAAAAGAAATAGAGGAAGATATAAAAAAGTAGAAGCACATACCTTTTTCACAGATTGGAAGAATTAACATCATTAAAATGTCCATACTACCCAAAGCAATCTATAGATTCAATATAATCACCATCAAAATACCAATGACATACTTCACCGAGCTAGAACAAATACTTCAAAAGTTCATATGGAACCAAAAAAGACCCCAAATAGCAACAGCAATCTTTGACAATGGTGGCAAGGGCATACAATGGAGTAAAGACAGCCTCTTTAATAAATGGTGCTGGGAAAACTGATCAGCTACATGCCTAAAAATGAAACTAGACCATCAACTTACACCATACACAAAAATAAACTCAAAATAGATAAAAGACTTAAATGTGACTCATTAATTCATAAAAATCCTAGAAGAAAATGTAGGTAACAAAATTTCAGACATCATATGCAGCAGAATTTTCAGTGATACATCACCTAAGGCAACAGAAACACAGGAAAAAATGAACACATGGACTACATCAAACTAAAAAGCTTCTGCACAGCAAAAAAAAAAACAAAAAACAACCATCAAAATGGAAAGGCAACCCACTGTATGGGAGAGCATAATTGCCAATGATACATCAGATAAGGGATTCATTTCCAAAATATATAGAGTGCTCATACAACTCAACAAAAAGAAGACAAAGAACCCAATTAATAAATGGGCAGAGGACCTAAATAGGCACCTCTCCAAACAGGACATACAAATGGCCAAGAGACATATGAAGAAATGCTCAACATCACTAATCATCAGAGAGATGCAAATTAAAACAAAAATTATTCTTGTCAGAATAACCGCCATCAACAAAGTATCAAACACCAAGTGTTGGCGAGGGTGTGGAGAAAAGGGGACTCTAGTACACTGCTGGTGGGAATGCAGACTGGTGCAGCAACTGTGGAAAACACTATGGTGTTACCTCAAAAAATTAAAAATTGAATTACCATTTGACCCAGTGATCCCACTCCTAGGAATATACCCTACTAATCCTGAAACATCAATCAGAATGAATATATGTACCCCCATGTTCATAGTGTTGTAACATGTCTGCTAGATAACCAGATGCACAGTCAAATTGTAAAGAAGCACTTCATTATGCCGGCGGGCTGGGGGGATGGGGTACAGCTTTCCCAAATCCTCAACCCAGATTCTTCTTGCTCATCGGATTTTAAAGACAGAAGCTCCCTCCTCCTTTTTGCCCCCCGCCTTCAGGGGACTGGTACAATAATGCGAGTGACAGTTATTACAGAAGTCAAAATTAGCATTATTCATCGGCGTACAAGTACCTGCAAATGCCTGCAAATACCGATACTCGGAAACTGCAAATGCCTCCCAACACGTGGGGCAACTATAATCTTAGGCAAAATTCCTTTACTTTTAGGGGTAATTAACCTATTATTGGAAGAATATCGAAGAAGGTCTATTGATGATAAAAATGGAGTCATTTAGTCGCCTTAGCAAAGGGGCCCAGATCATTCCCCACTGGTTTTCCTGACAAGTCAAATCATTGACTTAGTTTTTATGAGGCCATCTATTAGACATGGCCCAAAGGCTAGGATTAAACATAATATAGCGAGAGGGCTGGCAATGGCGGATAACAGAATTGTAAATAAATTTTCATATTGTTGACTTTTTCTTTTTGTTTCTCGATATTTTTCCTAACTAGCGATAAACTTTCTTGAATAATCCCTAAATTATTCGCATAAAAACAGCATTTTTCTCCCAGTGCAACATATAATCCTCCTTCCTTAAGAAATAAGAGGTCTAATGCTCTCCTGTTCTGCATGACCATTTCTAAATTCCCAGTTCCACTGAGGCCCAAGTCTATAAGGATTCTCCTGTACACTCATAACCAGAAAATCAAAGTCCTGATAAATGCCAGAGTCTTATCTGGAGAGGCCTGAACCATCCATTTTGCTTTTTTCCCCCTCAACCGGGAATGGTGCTGCCAGATCGGAATGCCGTTGACCTTGATATCCATTGGTGTAGGCAGGATGACAGTGTATAGTCCCTCCCAGGCCAGAGTTAGTCCCTGGGTAGTGAATTTCTTTACCCACACCTAATCCCCAGGCTGGAATGGGTGCACAGGGTCCAAGGTGGGCACAGGCAGGATGTTGCAGATGTGTTTATGGACAGCTTTCTGGGTGGACTTCAGGGTCTGTAAGAACTGTAAGAGGGCGAGGTGGAGCAGAGTGGTCCAGTTTTCCAGTTTCTAAAGTAAATTTAGTCAAGGTTTCCTTGTTTCTAAAGTAAATTTAGTCAAGGTTTCCTTTAAAGTCCTGTTCATGTGCTCTGTCTGCCCAGAACTCTGTGGGCGGTAAGCATAATTGAGTTTCCAATTTATATCTAACCCTTTAGAGATATCCTGTGATCTCTTTGCTATAAAGGCGGGGCCATTGTCTAATCCAAGGGTCAGGAGTAGCCCAAACCTGTTACTCCCTTTACTACATCCCAGACTGTTATTCCATTACCAGGGGCAAGCTCTCCCTCTCTCAGTGTCCTATTTTCTTCCCTTATTGAGTATTCCTCTAATGTCTTGTTTTCCTGTAATATGTATGTCCCTTTCTTTTATTCTTCTTTAACTTGCATAGACCCTCTGAGACTTTTCTAGTCCTTCCCCTGACATTAACCTGAGAGCTTGCTCAATATATCTGCAGTCTGCACATCCTCCAGCTTTCCTTCTCCTCCCTACTCAGATCCACACATTCCTGCTTCCCTCTGCCTTCTTCCTTTCCCTGTGACCTTACTGGACATTACCTGCCTCTCAGGAGTTCAGTAATCTTGTAACTTAAATGGGTAGTCTGGTGCAGCTGGTCAACTAAAGTCTGACCTAGAGCCTCTGGGACCAACAACCTCCTATCAGGCAGAGTCCATCACCCGTTTGGTTCTTGGGTGGCTTGCTTCTGTTCAGCCAAATCATTTTCTGACCTAGTGTATCTGGAGAGGTCATTCCCCACTGGTTTTAGGGCTGCCTTTCAAGCTTCCTGGTGTAGCAGATTTCCCTGTGCCTCTATGAAGTTCCCTCTTTGATGTCCTTCCCAGCCGAGGTTAATAACCCTTGTTCCCTGTAGATGGCGCTATGCACATGTGCTGTGGCAAAGGCATATCTGCTGTTAGTGTAGATGGTTACCGACTTTCCCTGGCCCTATCAGAGAGCCTGGATTAGGGCTATGAGTTCAGGTCGTTGGGCTGAAGTTCCCCTACTTAATGACTGAGACCAAATGACATGGTCCAGAGTTACTACTGCTGCCCCAGCATACTGGATTTCTTCCTGGACATAGCTGCTCCCATCTGTGAACAATACCTCATCTGATGATGGCAGTGGGACATCCTTGAGGTCTGGGTGGGCTGTCTGCACTATGTCAATTACCTCCAGGCAGTCCTGTAGAGGTTTCTCCGGGTCATCATCTGGAGGCAGGCTGGCAGGGTTGATGACCAATGGCCTGGACTGGCAGTGGCCAGTAATTGAAGAGTCACTGGAGAAGATCACATTCGAGTAGGGGGTATGGATACTCTGGCATGACCAGAAACGAATGAGTCACAGTATTCTTCTCAAGGTCTATAGTCTTTTTTGAAGTCCAGGGGTAGGTTAGGGGCCCATTGCCTCAGTCAGGACTGAGTCTGCTGCACCAGTACCTATGAAAAAAAAAACTAACTAGTTGGTCCCCTACTGTCTTGTTATTCTTGGCTCCCAAGGGCTCAGTTGGAAGGAGCCCTGGCCCTGTCATTTTTCCAAGTTAAAGATTTTACTTTGTTCCTCTACACCTGACTTTGCCCTTGTCTTTTCTATCCCTAATCAGGACCTAGGCCTGCCTTCCTGACCCTTCCTCATGTTTCCCTTAAGGCTGATACTACCACCTTTGCTATTCTTTTATCCTGTTTTTCCCCAGGGGTGTCCCTATTATTATATACCTTTTGAGCTATTTAACCAATTTGGCCTTTAGGCCTAACAGGAGAACACGGTGAAAAGTGTCCAAGGAAGCCCTCCCCCCAGCAGTATTTGGGTCCCACCATGGGCAGAGGGATGGGAAAATTTCCTCTGACCCCAGGTTTTCAAAAGGATGCAGGAAAGGGAAGCACGCGTGGGGCAAAGTGTTTTTCAACTCTCCAAGAGCACTTCGCGCCCGTGCCTGGGATCCTATTTTCAACTCCCCAAAGTTCAGAGATGCCTGTTGGAAACTTGCTGCCCCCAAACCCCAGGTGGCAGATGGCAGACAAGCCGCTCAGCTGGCATCAAAGGAACATGACCCTTCCATGGCCTGACTACTCTCCCCGGGGAATCCTGTGGCCCCTGCGGCCCCTGTGGCCTCTGGGTGAGTGCCTGTGCGCCCATCCGCCACCCTTGTTTCCCAGGATGAGGGGCTCTCCACACCGGACCTTGGTCCCGGTCCTGATGCGCGGCGCCATGCAGGATGCACACAGTGGCCCACCGGCAGGGATGGCCCCTTCCCGGCTGCTACTACCAATCAATTGGGCCTTTAAATTTCTTTCCATTCAAACTGAGCTCTGTTCCAGGGAGACCTTGGGTGATTAGCTGTGCCCATCAGGCTCCATCTGTGGGAATCTTCCCTCTCCCCATGTTTCCTTTGATGGCACTTTAGCACTTTCCCAGCTGCCTGATGCGGTAACATTACAATTTGTGCTATCCTAGTTTCAGGTAAAACTTGTACAATGGTTTTAGTGGTTTGGGCTATAACTTTTATTTCCCCCAAATAATCAGAATGAATAACTCCAGGCAACACTTGGAACCCTTTCACAGTGAGACTACTCCTTTCCATTAGGTAGTGGCCCATAGACCCCTGTTGGAATAGCTTGCGGCCCCATCTCTGGTGTTAATACGTATCGGGCGGTGGGGCAGAGGTCCAGTCCTGCACTCCCTGAGGTGGCGTGGTAGAGATCCCGGATTGTAGTCCTGGACTCCACCCTGGTTGGAACACCTGAGCAGGGGTGACAGACATTTCCCCTACTGTTTGATGGGGTCGGGGCTGGCCCCTGAATCACTTATTACTCTGTTAACTGCCTGTAGCAACCGAGTTACAAAATCTTGATATGGCTAGTCAGGTCCTTGTCTGACAGATGTAAGATCTAGCGAATTTTTCCTTTGTCCCATGAGCCGCGTGCGGCACGAGGGAGCTCCCAAAGGGACCGTGGTGGCCACGAAACCTCGCGCCCTCGGTCTCTTTTGCCTGCGCAGCGGCAGGAGATGCCGCGGTGTCCTGTGAGTCACCGCTTGGGCACGCGTCCCTTGGCTCAGCCTCGTGTGTGACATCGACCTCAGTGCAAGCTGCCCCGACAGGGGCCTGGAGGGCAAGGGGGGTACACCTCTCTCTCCCCACACACACACACCCTTTTGTTGGGATCTCTTTCCAGGCCTTCAAAGCACAAACATTAATCACAGCTGTAGCAGAAGACAGTGCGGGAGTCTTTAAGGACTCATAGCCTTTCTTGGTTTTCCTCAAGTCTTTCACTACACCTTGCTTCCCCACCTTATTAGCCTCCTGCATGCCCCCACTGGGGACCTGGCCCACAACCTGGGCATGTGCCCTGGCGGGGAATCTAACCAGCAAACTTTCAGTGCCTGGGATGATGCTCAACCAACTGAGCCACACCAGCTAGGGCCTTTTGCTGTATCTCTGCCCCGCAGGCACTTCCCTATCTTTTCCCAGGTTTCTCTTGTGGCCCAGTTTGGGGCCCACTACCAGTATTTGTGCCCTAATCAGAACCTTCCTCAAATCCTTCCCTAAGAATGCCCGAACATGCAACCCAATGAGGCCATCAGAGCACCAGGGCCATTATCCATGATCAGACCAACCGTGACAAAGTTGAGGGAGACAGTAGGGAGGCAGACGAGGACAAAAACAAGGGAAGACACACAAGACAGAAACTTTCTCTTCGTCCGCCTGGCCACTCCCCACGCAGAGATTTCAGACCCCTCTTGGCATATGGCAGGTTGGAATAAGCCCCCAACTTGGATCAGGTTCGCTGGTGGAACACCAGAGTGCTCCAAGACCCTGATACCACCTTTTAGCCATATGAGGTTGTCACGGAACCACAGGGTAGGATTCACACAGGCTCCATAACAAATGTCGTGGAGCACGGTCACTCACACACAATTACATTCACACAGTCACACTCACACATCGTTTGAATTTCCTTCCAGAAATTCCCTATCCTGAGTGGCGCCTATGCTGTTTGGGAGGTGATCAGTCTCCCCTTCCACCTCTTGGTGGGCCAGATTTGAACCAGAATTTGCCAGATTTGAACCCCACCTAATGTCTTTGGGGGATTATCAGCAGAGGAGAGGCTGTGCCGCGTCTGGTCTTCTCACTCTCATCCAGATAGACCGGTCACCCAGAACTCACCTCCAGAGGCTTCTACTAGGTCTCCTTTAATCTTTTTGGGGACATCTTGGCGTCTCCTGGCCGCTCGTCGGAAACCCAAATAGGATCTTTGGAGCCCTGGAAATCAGGGGGCGCCTCCCCTGAGATCTATAGGGGTCCAGCGGACAGATCGGGAGAGCCTGCCAATCCTAGGTATCTAGCCCTTGGTGTAGCAAAACACCAAGGAATCTCACTGGGGCCTTCAAATGTTGTAACGTGTCTGCAAGATAACCAGAGATGCACAGCCAAATTGTAAAGGAGCACTTCATTATGCCGGTGGGCTGGGGGGATACAGCTTCCCCAGATCCTCAGCACAGATTCTTCTTGCTCATCCTATTTTAAAGACAGAAGCCCTCTCCTCATTTTTGCCCCCCCCCCTTCAGGGGACCGGTACAATAGTGTGAGTGACAGCAATTACAGAAGTCAAAATTAGCATTATTCATCGGCGTACAAGTACCTGCAAATGCCTGCAAATACCGATACTTGGAAACTGCAAATGCCTCCCAACACGTGGGGCAACTATAATCTTAGGCAAAATTCCTTTACTTCTAGGGGTAATTAACCTATTATTGGAAGAATATCGAAGAAGGTCTATTGATGATAAAAATGGAGTCATTTAGTCGCCTTAGCCAAGGGGCCCAGATCAATAGCAGCACTATTTATAATAGCTAAGATCTGGAAATAGCCCAAGTGTCCATCAGTAGATGAATGGATAAAAAAGCTGTGGTACATATACACAATGGAGTACTATGCAGCTGTAAGAAAGAAAGATCTCTTATCCTCTGAGATGACATAGAAGGACCTGGAAACTATTATCCTAAGCGAAACAAGCCAAGCAGAGAAAGACAAATATCATATGATCTCACTTATTTGTGGAATATAATGAACATAATAGTCTCAGGAACAGGGTAGTCCCAGAGACATGGAAGTAGGGTACAGACTGACAATCGCCAGAAGAGGGGGTGGCGGGGGGGAGAGGTAAACCACAGAACTTATACACATGTATGCATAACCAATGGACATGGACAACAAAGTGGGGGATGGGGCGGGGAGGGAGGGGGAGAAGGGTGTCAATGAGGGAAAAAGGAGAAACATCTGTAACAAAAATAAATAAATAAAATAAAATGTTAAATAAATAAATAAATAATAACTAATTTTGATTTTTGCGTCAATTAAGATTTTCAAATGTTAGGTTTACTTAAAATAAGGTACACCCATACTTAAGACACTTATGTAAAAGTCACTAAACTCAGAGAGATATAAACAAAAAATAATTTTCATCCATGAACTATCTTGCTGGCTATAATACAGATTTAAGCTTTCCTAAGCATTCCATAATTCTGAATTTTCACTTCAAAAATAAATAATTTTCTAAGAAGTTTTTCTTTCATTGGATTTGACATATTCATTTATCCTTGTGGTGTATTTTCTTTTTTTTCTAATGCTAAAATTTATTGTAAATCATTTTCTGTCTATTTCTAGCTGTTTATGCTTCCAGAGTAGGAGGAAATCCAGAGCCTGATAAATATTGGTAAGGTCGTGGAAAGATTGATATCACCAAATGCTCCTATGACCCTAATATATCATCAGACATGCAAACTGAATGTCCACACTCTAAAGAAAAAGTGAAAATAGAAATAGTCGGGGAAAATAAAATAAAATAAATAATTGGGATGTCTTTTCTAGAGATGAAGTTAAAATTCTAAAAATCTGATTTTGAAGTCTGATCAAGGGGTCGATCATAAAAGAAGGTTTTATGGATACCCACCTTAGTAGGAAAGAGAAAATTAGAGGCAAAGCAAGGGTTTAATCCTATATATAAATAGAGTGGGTGGTTATCTGTGGGATAATTCTTGTGAGCCGTCCCCAAGTCTCTTTTACCATACTGTTAATTTACTAGGCATTAGTAGACATGTTTTGTCATCTCCTCCCTTACTGCTCTCTTTTCCAGAGACAAATCCGATAAGCTTAGTGTGTTAATTACTCTAGGCAATATTCCATTTGAATTAAGGCAATTTTCTTAAAGAATAAGTCAATTTAAAATAAATTGTTAGCAAAATGAGTAACACATGAAGTAATTATTACCCATTGTAGCTGTAGTATGAGATTATCATCTTTGACTCTGTGGATAAGGGCAACAGTAGATAGTGGAGTCTCAGAATGATGGAGTCTGGATTATTTACAACATGAGTCTACTATATCATCCTTGAATTACTTACATGTGGATGAACATGTGTGTGTGTGGGGGAAATAACCCAAACCATTTCCATCTTGTTTAAGGCAATGGGTATTTATGTTTCTTTGATATAGGAACCTAACCTCCTATATCATAAGTAATTTAAAAAAATTATCATCATCATCATTTATCAACATTCAGAAGGTCTAGTTTGTTTCAGGTTACCAAATGGACTTACAGAGAAGTTAGGACCTATGAGATGCTTTTAATATTTTATTTAGTAGATATAAATCCTGAAACACAGGTATGTGCCTATGAATTGAGCCAAGTCTTCTCTTTCTGGGTCTCAGTTTCCTCATATGGAGTGGGAGTTATACCACATGATTTCTAATGCCCCTTCTATTTATTAAGGTTATGATTCTAAGATTATATAGGCTCTAGTACATTTTTGCTTATGCATAATTTGGTAAAATCATTCAAGGAAGGAGAATGGGATTTTGAACATAGCGAGGGATAAGCCACATTTAAGCTTGAATTATGGCAGCTAGAAGTTGACTATTAAGTTTTTTTAATGCTGTGGCAACAACATCTTAAATACTGTCAACAATAAATGATAATATAAAATACAAAATAAAATGTACATTCTCAAATATGACCTATTATATTCAGAGAAATCGACTTCTATCCTGACAGAAGATACTTTTTGGTTCTAAAACAGTGCAAAAGATAACTACCCTCCCTCCCCAGTTATTATACATTATTTCCCCTTTCCCTCTTTCATAGGTGGCAATACCTGAAGTGCACTTAAGCTTAATAGGGCTGGCAGTCTCCAAATGCATATCATTGTGAACACTGACATGTTCTTCTCTACTTCTATTCATAATCTTCCCCTTTCATGTCAAATACTTTTTCTTATGAAAACTATGTGCAATGTAGGACAAGAAAGTGTTAACCTGCTTAAAAGTGGAATTGCTGGACTCATTAAATTCCTTCAAGATCTCATTTTGTGATTAATCTATCCTTACTACACTTAAAGAGAATAGAAAACTGCCTCTCATTTCAGAACACCTACAGATCCAAAATGCATTAATCTGAATGTAGTAATAAAAATGTTGTTAATATTGCTGTGCAGAAATAGTGCTGGCCCCAGAGGAGCAAGTTTTGACAGATATGAAGCTATGAGGAAGGCATACTTGCATGAAAATATACTGGTCATTCCTCTGGAAAGAGTGTATATTTAAGTCAGGATAGGCTAGGTTATTCAAGAACAATCATCATTAAAATAGCATTATCTTAAATCTGCAAAGGTTTATTTCTTATTCAGGTTTCATGCTGGTGGGATGGAGTCTCTGTCCATGGTAACCACTCAAGGACCCAGGTTGAAGGAGGATCCATCTTGATGTATCGTCCAAAATCACAAAGGAAAGGTAATTGAAAGGCTAATGCTGACAATGGCAATTGAATGCTTCAAACATTATGCTAAGTGAAATAAGCTAGTCAGAGAAAGACAAATACCATATGATTTCACTTATATGTGGAATCTAATGAACAAAATAGAGACACAGGCATAGATACATGGAACAGACTGACAGCTGTCAGAAGGGTGGGGGGGGAGGGGAGACTGGATGAAAGAAGGTGAAGGGATTAACCAAAGAACATATATGCATAACCCATAGACACAGAAAACAGAGTAGTGATGGCCAAAGGGAAGGAGGGCAGGGGCTGGGTGGAGGCGGGCAAAAGGAGGTGAATGGGGACATCTGTAATAGTGTCAACAATAAGAATAAAGAGAAAAAAAGAAATGACACGATATCACTTCTGCTCTCATTTCAATGGCCAAATCAAGTCATATGGCTGTGCATAATTTCAATTGGGCAGGAAAGTATAATTCTAAAATATGGCTGTAAGAAGAAGTGAAATATATTTGTGATAGCTTTACTCGCTACCACGTATTACAAGACTGCAAATCATGAGGCTAGAGTTCCAGATTTAGTTTCACTGTTTAGATGTGTGACCTACAGCATTTTAATTCAATGGGATTAATAATCTTCCACACTGGTATGCAGTGAGGATCAAAGAGGTCATAGAAAATAAAAAGTATAAATTATTAATAAAATATAAAGTAATTTAAATGTCTATCCTTTTATGATTAAATATTTTATCTAAAAATAAGGGTGTGGATGTTTCTTATGTAGGCAGAGTATAAAAGTTCAATTTGTGGAGATTTGGTATGGCAATCACAAGAGCAACCATTCAGCAATAAATTACTAGTCATAAAAAGTATATACACAATTAGCTCCTTGAAATGGTGTGAGATTTGACTCTTCATAAAAAATGGAAATGCTGCCAATGCATCTCTGGGGTGAGTGACATACTCCAGAGATTAGGGTCTGAGTTGAGGGAGGGTTAGATGCAATTACAATTATTTCATGCATTTAATAAAGGTTGCAGCCATTCTGACATTCACATAACTTCTTTTTTAAAGCCAGTATTTCACACAATGCAGTAATGGAAATTATTACTTCAATGAATTTATGTACTCGAAATTAGCCTTAATTGAAATTTACCCAGTTGATAGTTCCTGGACTGATATGTGTAGGGAAAGAGAGAAAGAGTTTAAGATTGTGGTAACTAAACACCCTCTTTACTTCTTTGAAGGAGCCAAATAACCATCAGTGTTTTAAATATGTTAAATTTCCAGGATGCCCAAAATGTTGGTACAATTACATATCAGGTACACACTATGCCAGGACAGCCTAATATGGGTTTTATGACACCCAGCATTTTCCATTACCTGCACCTGTGGTGCTTTGAGTTATCTTAAAATGTGTCATAAGATTATAATAATAATGTTAAAGTAAAGTGATTTTAATTGTCTTTTGATTTTCTCTTTTTAAATAAAAGCTTTGTTGAGATATAACTCACATTCCTGATTTTCTTTTTAATAAATATATGCTATATGACACATTTAGGATAAGCAGAGAATGTCACAAAATCAAAGTTATGGTGATAGGAGACACTGTTTGAAGTAAGAAAGCAGATATCACTACTTATGATTCATCTTCTTGAGCAAGACTATTCCTTCTGAACAGGGAACAATAACATAAAATGGTGTAGTGACTATTGTGTTTATGGCTGTTATTTCTGTCTATCTTTCTCTGTGTCTTTGCATTTAATGCTCTCCCTATCTCTCTCTTTTACAACACACACACACACACACACACACACACACACACACACGCACAAACATACACATTTGACAATTTTGTTCTCTTCTGCTATCTGAATTATGGTAATATGTCCTGGGGCCAGGTAGCAGAAACCACCATTTGTAAAATCTAAATAATGAGTTAAAGTACTAAAGAGAAGGGACCCCATAAAGGCAGCTCTCTGAATTTTATTTTTCTCTTTTAGGGCTTTATCTTCCTTTGACAAAAACTCTCCATAAATCTCTGGATAAACACCATGGGCTAACGTATTAGGTAGAAATTCCCTGGGGAAAAAAGTATAAAATTTCTAATGCAATAATAATATTATATTTAACAAAGGCTGTAAATTTTCCAGGCTATGAAAATACAAAGCAAATATATTTTTTCTTTCTTTTCAGTTTTCATACCATTTTAATTTTTATTTTATTAATATATTTCTGTTATAAATGTTTCTTCTTTTTCCTCCATTGACAACCTCCTCCCGATCCCGCCACCGCCCCAGCATTGCTGTCTATGTCCACTGGTTACGCATACAGGCATATAAGTTCTGTGGTTTATCTCTTCCCTCCGCCCCGATCCCCTCTTCTGAGGTTTGTCCGTCTGGATCCTACTTCTATGCCTCTGGGTCTATTTTGTTCATTATATTCCACAAATAAGTGAGGTCATGTGATATTTGTTTTTCTCTGATTGGCTTATTTTGCCTAGCATAATACTCTCCAGGTCCCTCCATGTTGTCTCAAAGTATAAGAGATCTTTCTTTCTTACAGCTGCATAGTATTCCATTGTGTATATGTACCTTGGGCTGATATACATCTACTGATGGACATTTGGGCTGTTTCCAGATCTTAGCAATTGTAAATAGTGCTGTTATGAACACAGGGGTACATATGTTCTTTTTTCCAATTTTTATTAATTTATTTTTGTTACAAATATTTCTCCTTTTTTTTCCACATAGACACCCTCTTTCCCATCCCACACCTGCCCCCCCAGCATTGTTGTCTATGTCCAATGGTTACACATACATGCATATAAGTTCTTTGGTTTATCTCATCCATCCCCCCATCCCCTTCTCTGAGGTCTGTCAGTCTGAACCGTACTCCTTTCTATGTCTCTGGATCTGTTTTGTTCATCAGCTTATTTTGTTCATTATATTCCAGAAATAAGTGAGATCATGATGTATTTGTCTTTCTCTGATTGCCTTATTTTGCTTGACATAATGCTCTCCAGGTCGCTCCATGTCATCTCAAAGGATAAGAGGTCTTTCTTTTATTGATGTTTTCTTTTTTAAAAAATTTATTTTTTAATTATTTTTATTAATTTGTTTTTGTTACAGATGTTTTTCCTTTCCCCCCAATGACACCCTCCCTCCCATCCCTCCTGCCCCATCCCCAGCTTTGTTGTCTATGTCCACTGGTTATGCATACATGCATATAAGTTCCGTGGTTTATCTCTTCCCCCCAACACCCCCTATTCTGAGGTTTGTCAGTCTGTACCCTACCTCTGTCTCTGGGTCAGTTTTGTTCATCAGTTTGTTTAGTTCATTATATTCCACAAATATGTGAAATCATGTGATATTTGTCTTTCTCTGCTTGGCTTGTTTTGCTTAGCATAATACTCTCCAGGTCCCTCCATGTCATCTCAAAGGATAAGAGATCTTTCTTTCTTATAGCTGCATAGTATTCCATTGTGTACATGTACCACAGCTTTTTTATCCACTCATCTACTGATGGACACTTGGGCTGTTTCCAGATCTTATCAATTGTAAAGAGTGCTGCTATGAACATAGGGGTACATATATTCTTTCTGATTGGTGTTTCAGGCTTCTTAGGATATATTCCTAGAAGTGGGATCACTGGGTCAAATGGCAATTCAATTTTTAATTTTTTGAGGCAACACCATATTGTTTTCCATAGTGGCTGCACCAGTCTGCATTCCCACCAGCAGTGTACTAGAGTCCCCTTTTCTCCACACTCTTGTCAGCACTTGTTATTTGAGGATTTGTTAATGGCAGCCATTCTGGCAGATGTGAGGTGATAACTCATTGTCATTTTAATTTGCACCTCTCTGATGATTAGCGACATTGAGCATTTTTTCATATGTCTCTTGGCCATTTGTATTTCCTGTTTTGGAGAAGTGTCTATTTAGATCTTCTGCCCATTTTTTAATTGGGTTCTTTTTCTTTTGTTGAGTTGTATGAGTACTCTATATATTTTTGGAAATTAACCCCTTTGGCAACTATGCTGTCCCATATAGTGGGTTCCCTTTCCATTTTGATGCTTGTTTCTTTTGCTGTGCAGAAGCATTTTAGTTTAATGTAGTCCCATGTATTAATTTTTTCCTTTGTTTCTCTTGCATTAGCTGTTGTATCTGTGAAAATTCTGCTGCATGTGATGTCTGAAATTTTGTTGCCTATATTTTCTTCCAGGATTTTTATGGATTCACGAGTCATATTTAAGTATTTTAACCATTTCGAGTTTATTCTTATGTGTGGTGAAAATTGGTGGTCTAGTTTCATTTCTTTGCAGGTAGCTGCCCAATTTTCCCAACACCATTTATTGAAGAGACCATGTTTACTACATTGTATGCTCTTGCTAACTTTGTCAAATATTAATTGAGCATAATGTCATGTCAATTTCTGGGTTCTCTGTTCTGTTCCATTGATCTATATACCTCTTTTTGTGCCAGTACCAGGCTGTTTTGATTACAATGGCTTTGTAGTGTAACCTGATATCTGGTATTGTGATCCCTCCTATTTTGTTCTTTTTTAAAGATTGCTGTGGCTATTCAGGGTCTTTTTGGTTCCATATAAACTTTTGGAGTACTTGTTGTAGTTTTGTTAAATATGACGTTGGTATTTTAATGAAGATTGCATTGAATATATAAATTGCTTGGGGTAATATGGACATTTTAATGATGTTAATTTTTCTAATCCAGGCACAAGGTATATGCTTCCACTTTTTAAAATATTTTCTTCTATTTCTTTTTTCAATTTCCTGTAGTTTTCTGAGGACAGGTCCTTTACTTTGGTTAAGTTTATTCCTAGGTTATCTTAGTTTTTTGCTCCAATGGTAAATGGGATTTTTCTTTTAGTTTCTCTTTCTGTGAGTTCATCGTTGGTGTATAAGAATGCCGTCAATTTCTTGATGTTAATTTTGTGTCTTGCTACTTTGCCAAATTCATTTATTAGCTCTAGTATATTTTCAATGGAATCTTTAGGGTTTTCTATGTTCAATATCTTGTCATCTGCAAATAATGACAGTTTCACACCCCCCTTTCCAATTTAGATCCCTTTTATTTTTTTTTTCAAGTCTAATTGCTGTGGCTAAGACCTCCAGAACTATATTAAATAACAGTGGCAAAAGTGAGCATCCCTGTCTTTTTCTTGTTCTTAAGGGAAATGCTTTTAATTTTTGCCCATTGAATATGAGGTTGGCTGTAAGTTTTTCATATATGGCCTTTATTATGTCAAGATATGGTCCCTCTATTCCCACATTGCTGAGCATTTTTATCAGAAATGGGTGCTGGATTTTGTCAAATGCTTTCTCAGTGTCTATTGATGTGACCATATGGTTTTTATCTTTCATTTTGTTTATGTAGTGTATCACATTTATTGATTTACGAATATTGTACCAGCCTTACATCCCGGGGATGAATCCCACTTGGTCGTGGTGAATAATTTTTTTTAATGTATTGCTGGATCTGATTTGCTACTATTGTTCAGGATTTTGGCATCTGTGTTCATCAGGGATATTGGCCTGTAATTTTCTTTCTTTGTAGTGTCTTTATCTGGTTTTGGATTTAGAATTATGCTGGCCTCATAAAATGAGTTTGGAAGTCATCCTTCTTCTTGGATTTTTTGGAATAGTTTGAGGAGAATGGGTGTTAGTTCTTCCTTGAATGCTCAGTAGAACCCCCCGTGATGCCCTCCTGGCCTGGGCTTTGGTTTGCTGGGAGTTTCTTGATTACATTTTCAATTTCCTCAATTGTTATTGGCCTGTTCAAGTTTTCTATCTCTTCCTCATTCGGTTTTGGGAGACTGTGTGTTTCTAGAAACTTTTCCATTTTACCTGGAGTGTCCAATTTGTTGGCATGTAATTGTTCATAGTATTTGCTAACGATCCTTTGTATTTCTGTGGTGTCAGTTGTTATGTCTCCTCTTTCATTTCTTATTTTGTTTATTTGGGTCCTCTCTTTTTGTTTCTTGGTGAGTCTGGCTAAGGGTCCATCAATCTTGTTTATATTTTCAAAGAATCAGCTCTTTGTTTCATTGATCTTTCGAATTGTTTTTTTTAGTCTCTATGTCATTTATTTCTACCCTGACCTTTACTATTTATCTCCTTCTACTTGCTCTGGGTTTTTCTTTTTGTTTACTTTCTAGTTCTTTAAGTTGTGAGGTTAGGTAGTCAATTAGAAATGTTTTTTGTTTCTTGAGGTAGGCCTGTAGTGCTTTGAACTTCCCTCTCAGGACTGCTTTCGCTGTGTCCCATAGACTTTGTGTTGTTGTGTGTTCATTTTCATTGGTTTCTGGAAGTTTTTAATTTCTTTCTTGATCTCCTTGGTAACCCATTCATTGTTTAATAACATGCTATTTAGCCTCCATGTGATTGAATATTCTTGTGTGTTTTCATTTTAATTGATTTCTAGTTTCATGCCATTGTGATCTGAGAAGATGCTTGATATGATTTCAGTCATCTTGAATTTGTAGAGATTTAGTTTGTCTGCTACCATGTGATCTGTCTTTGAGAATGTCCCATATTCACTTGAGAAGAATGTGAATTCTGCAGTTTTGGAGCATAATTCTCTGTAGATATATATTAAATCCATTTGATCTTGTGCATCATTTAGAGTCTGTTTCCTTGCTCATTTTTTTTTTTTTGGTCTAGCAAATCTATCCAGTGATGTCAGTGGGGTATAGAAGTCCCCTGCTGTGATTGTATTGTTATTGATTTCTCCTTTGAAGTCCTCCAGAAGTTTTTAAATGTATATTTGGTGCTCTTATGTTGAGTGCATATATGTTTACCAAGGTTTCAAGACATATTTAGAAATGAGATTTCATATATTGGTTTTCCAGTTCGCCCACAAGTAATGGTATGTTAGAAGATACCAAGCAATTCAGATTGACATATCCCATTGCAGTGGAATTAATGATTTAAATGTAAATGAAATCTTAAGACAGGGAGAAAAGATGATCCCTTACTCAGAGATCTATTCTTTGGTAAGATGCTTTTTTATTTAGTTACAAGTCCTCTGGTCTTCTTGCACTCTTGGCATAATTCTCCACTGGTGTCTGGCTCATTTCTAATTATTAACACCTTATTTTTATATTCTACTGGAATCATGGTTTATGCATGTGTATTGTTTGTGCTGCCTGTGTGCCAGAGTATGGAGAATGCTCATGTGTTTTACAGCTGATGGGTCTCAATTCTAAGTTACTCTCCTCACAAATCTACAGCCTTATCCTAGAGGATGTGTAAAGCACTGGTTTCATGATTAATGAAGTGTTTTATTCATTGTTTTTCATCTTTCTACCTGTACCACTCCCCTCCATCTCCTCCTTTATGTTGGATAGCTAGCATGTTCTACGTTCTGGCTCCTAGGTATGTTTTTCCCCTAACAGGAGCTGGCCTTAAATATTCCACTTCAAATATTTTTAAAATTATAGTAAGCGCCCGGCCAGTGTGGCTCAGTGGTTGAGTGTTGACCCATGCACCAAGAGGTCGCTGGTTTGATTCCCAGTCATGGCACATGCCCAGGTTTTGGGCCAAACCCCCAGTGGGGGGCATGCAGGAGGCGGCCAATCGATATTCTCTTTCATAGATGTTTCTATCTCTCTCTCCCTCTCCTTTCCTCTCTCACTAAAAACAATAAAGAAAAAAAATTTTAAAAGAAAGTGTATATTTTAAAAAAATTCTAGCAAGCATTGTTCCCACTCTTTCTGATCTTTAACTCCATTTCTAAACCCATTAGGGCTAGATAATATTAATTATTCCTGTGCCCTTTCTCGCAGTGTATCTACTTAGCCATGTCAATGGGATGACAGTTTCTCTGGGAAAATCTGCCTGGGGCAGAATAGAAGGACATTTGCAGAACAAATGCTCCAAGAGATTATCCAGTCCAGGCCCCTGCCTTTAGGCTGGTGTCTTAAATTATGTTGGTCTCAGTATCATATCTTTCTTTGAAGATCCACATAGGTTCCATCCAGTTGTTTCATTTTACTGTTTCCCTACAATAGTTAAAAACATTTTCCTTGTATCCCACTGACATGTTCTTTACTATAATCTTTATTTTTATTTTTCTTCACTATAATTTTATCCTACTACCTCGTGTACTCTTCTTCATATATGAAAATCAAAATTTAAAAAATCTCCTCTACAAAATCTTTCTTATGTTACAGACATTTTGGTTACCCTTCAAGCCATAGCTTTGCCAGCTTTGTGGGTTTTCAGATGTCCTTAATTTGTTATACTCTAGGTTTCTCAAACATCTTTTCAAACTTCTTGTCAAGGAAGGTAAGCCAATAATGAAGAAAGGAAAGATAAATAAACAGAGCAGATAGTTTTGGAAGGCATATACATTTACAGCATATCCATTCACCCATTAGTCAAAATCATAAACCTGGATATCAGCCTCTACTGCTTCCTCTCCTTCATGCTACACATACAATCAGTTACCATGCCCTGTCATTTCTACTCCTATCACTGTTACCAACCTCTTCACTCCTCTTCCATCATTGCTGGCTAACTCTCTTCCACCCCACTGCACACACAAACCCAATGCAGTACTCTTCAGCAGTTTGGATGAGAGTCATTGCAACAGCTTCTTAACCAGTCTCCCTATGTTCAGTATTGTCATTCAATTTGTCTTCCAGACAATACCACAGAGCTAAGTTCCTAACACGGAAATGGAAACATGATTTCTTCTGCTTAAAATTGTCGAGGCAGAAAAATGGCGGTGGAGTGAATGGAAGCTACACAGACGATCTCCCAGGACCAAATGGGAATTACAACTAAAATAAAGACAAATCGTCAGGAAAAAGCAACAGAAAAGCAGTGGGAGAGGACCATACAACCAGGGACACTGAATGAGTCTGGTAGGATCTGCGGAGGCGCGTGAGGGTGGAGGGCTGGGAGCACACAAACAGCAGCGGCCTTGGCTGTGAGCAGCGGCCTTAGGTGGGAGCAGCAGCAGCGCCCGCCCTCGGGGTTAAGAGTCCCAGCTGCTCCACAGCACAGAGCCGGGACAGAGCACTAAATAGCCACAGCCACTAACCTGGGGCTCCGGCAGAGGGAGGGCGGACTTGACTGGAACTCTGTGGGGACACCTGGGATTTGGAGGGCGCTCAGAGTTTGTGCTGAGCTGTGGCCACAAAGGACTGTGGTGGCCAGCGCCTCCTTCCTGGTTACACAGAACTGCAGCCAAGTTTGCTCCTTCCCTGAGCTGTGGAAGCCCCTCCCTTGGAGATTCCCAGGTGAGGTAAAGAGGTAAAGAAATGCAAATTGAGGCTCATTAACAACCAGCATTGGCCCCACCCTTGGGAAATCCTCTTACACTGTAAACATCTGAGGGAGTTTCTCATTCAACTGAGATCCTAAGGCTTTTCAAGTAATGGAGGCTAATAGCCTCCAGGCAAAAAAGCAAGAACATAACTAAACCTTTCCTGAGCTTGCAAATCTACACAGGAAAGTGAGACTTGACAGTGGTGTTGAAGGAGGGCCCTCCACGCTCATCCAAACCCAGTAGAGGGAGCCACAAATAGCAGAACACTAACACCCATAGGGAAAATTTGGCAGGCTCCAAAACCCACTGAGATAGCAAAAATGGTGAAACAAAGAAACAGATCCCAAATGAAAGAACAAGAGAACTTCACCGAAGATGAGATAAATGAAATGCAGTTGAGCAAATTATCAGAGGTAGAGTTCCGAGCCATGATCTTGAGAAACTTAAACAGCATGAGTAAGGACACCGACACCATGAAAACCAACCAAGTGGAAATAAAGAATGACATAGCAGAACTAAAGAACACATTGGATGGACTGACCAACAGAGTAGAGGAAGCGGAGGACTGGATCAGTGAATTAGAAGACAGAGTAGAAAAAATCAATCAGAAAACCAAAAGGAAAAAACAATGAAAAAACAGGAAGATAGCTTAAGAGAACTGCGGGACAACTGGAAACGTAATAACATTTGCATCATTGGAGTCCCCGAAGAAGAAGAAGAAAATGAGTAAGAGTTACAGAATATATTTGAAGAAATAGTGACAGAAAACTTTCCTAACCTGGTGAAGGAAGAAAGCATTCAAGTTCAAGAAGCACAGAGAGCCCCAAGTAAGAAGAACCCAAACAGGCCCACACCAAGACACATAATAATTAAAATGCCAAAAATTAAAGACAAAGAGAGAATCCTAAAGGCAGCAAGAGATAAGCAACAGGTTACCTACAAAGGAAACCCCATTAGGCTAACATCTGACTTCTCAACAGAAACACTACAGGCCAGAAGGGAATGGCATGATGTAATCAAGGTCATGAAAAACAAGGATCTGAATCCAGGACTACTCTATCCAGCAAGGCTATCATTCAAAATAGAAGGTCAAATAAAGAGCTTCCCAGACAAAAAAAGGCTAAGGGAATATATTAGCACCAAACCAGCACTGCAAGAAATGTTAAAAGGATTGCTGTAATTAATAGAAGAAATAGAAAGAAAATTAGAACCACACTGTACAAAAATGGCAATAAATAAGTACATATCAATAATCACCTTAAATGTAAATGGACTGAATGCTCCGATAAAAAGACATAGAGTAGCTGACTGGATAAGAAAGCATGATTCACATATATGTTGTTTACAAGAGACCCACCTCACAACAAAAGACTCACATAGGTTGAAAGTAAAGGGATGGAAAAAAATCTTCCAAGCAAACGGAAAGGAAAAAAAAGCTGGGGTAGTAATACTCATATCTGATAAATTAGATTTCAAATCGAAGACCATAACTAGAGACAAAGAAGGCCACTACATAATATTGAAAGGGTCTATCCAACAGGAAGATATAACCTTGGTAAACATATATGCACCCAATATAGGAGCACCAAAATATATTAAAAATCTTCTGGAGGACTTCAAAGGAGAAATAGACTGCAATACAATCATAGCAGGAGACTTCAACACCCCACTGACAGATCACTTGACAGATCCTCTAGACAAAAAATTAACAAGGAAACAGAGACTCTAAATGAAGCACTAGATCAAATGGATTTAATAGATATATACAGAGAATTACACCCCAAAACTGCAGAATTCACATTCTTCTCAAGTGCACATGGGACATTCTCAAAGATAGAACATATGTTAGGGCACAAACTAAGTCTCTACAAGTTCAAGAAGATTGAAATCATATCAAGCATCTTCTCAGACCACAATGGCATGAAACTAGAAATCAATTGCAACAAGAACATGCAAAAACATATGAACACATGGAAACTAAATAACATGTTACTGAACAATGAATGGGTTACCATGGAGAGCAAGGAAGAATTTTAAAAATTCCTGGAAACCAATGAAAATGAACACACAACAACGCAATATCTATGGGATACAGTGAAAGCAGTTATGAGAGGGAAGTTCATAGCACTACAGGCCCACCTTAAGAAGGAAGAAAAATTTCTAATTGACTACCTAACCTCACAACTTAAAGAACTGGAAAGCAAACAAAAAGAAAACCCTAGAGCAAGTAGAAGGAAGGAAATAGTAAAGATCAGAGCAGAAATAAACGACATGGAGACCAAAAAAACAATTCAAAGGATCAATAAAACAGAGAGCTGGTTTTTTGAAAAGATAAACAAGATTGATGCACCCTTAGCTAGACTCACCAAGAAACAAAGAGAGAGAACCCAAATACACAAAATCAGAAATGAAAGAGGAGAAGTAACAACTGACACAACAGAAATACAAAGGATCATTAGCAAATACTATGAACATTTATATGGCAACAAATTCGACAATCTAAGTGAAATGGACACTTTTCTAGAAACACATAGTCTCCCAAAACTGAATCGGAAAGAGATAGAAAACTTGAACAGGCCAATAACAATGAAGGAAATTGAAGATGTAATCAAGACCCTCCCAGCAAACAAAAGCCAAGGCCCTGACGGCTTCACGGGCGACTTTTACCGAACATTCAATCAAGAACTAACATCCATTCTCCTCAAACTATTCCAAAAAATTCAAGAAGAAGGAAGACTTCCAAACTCGTTTTATGAAGCCAGCATAATCCTAATTCCAAAACCAGAAAGAGATACTACAAAGAAAGAAACCTACAGGCCAATATCCCTGATGAACATAGATGCCAAAATCCTTAACAAAATAATAGCAAATCGGATCCAGCAATACATCAAAAAAATTATTCACCATGACCAAGTGGGATTCATCCCAGGGATGCAAGGCTGGTACAATATACACAAATCAATAAATGTGATACATCACATAAAAAAAATGAAAGATAAAAACCATATGATCATATCAATAGATGCCAAAAAAGCATTTGACAAAATCCAGCACCCATTTCTGATAAAAACGCTCAGCAATTTGGGAATAGAGGGATCATATCTTGATATAATAAAGGCCATATATGAAAGACCTACAGCCAACATCATACTCAATGGACAAAAACTAAAAGCATTTCCCTGAAGAACAGGAACAAGACAAGGATGCCCACTTTCACCACTCTTATTTAACATAGTACTGGAAGTCTTAGCCACAGCAATCAGACATGAAGAAAAAATAAAAGGGATCCAAATTGGAAAGGAAGAAGTGAAACTGTCATTATTCGCAGATGACATGATATTATACATAGAAAACCCTAAAGATTCCATCAAAAATCTACTAGACTTAATGAATTTGGCAAAGTAGCAGGATACAAAATTAACGTCAGGAAATCGACGGCATTCTTATACACCAATGATGAACTCACAGAAAGAGAAACTAAAAAAACAATTCCATTTACCATTGCAGCAAAAAAATTAAGATACCTAGGAATAAACTTAACCAAAGAAGTAAAGGACCTATTTGCAGAAAACTACAGGACATTGAAAAAAGAAATAGAGGAAGATATAAAAAAGTGGAAGCACATACCTTGTTCATGGATTGGAAGAATTAACATAATTAAAATGTCCATACTATCCAAAGCAATCTATAGATTTAATGCAATCCCCATCAAAATACCAACAACATATTTCACAGAACTAGAACAAATACTCCAGAAGTTCATATGGAATCAAAAAAGACCCCGAATAGCTACAGCAATCTTGAAAAAGAAGGACAAAGTAGGAGGGATCACAATACTGGACATCAGGTTATACTACAAAGCTACTGTAATCAAGACAGCCTGGTACTGGCACAAGAACAGGCACATAGATCAATGGAATAGAACAGAGAACCCAGAAATTGACCCAAAACATTATGCTCAATTAATATTCGACAAAGGTGGCGAGAGCATACAATGGAGTAAAGACAGCCTCTTTAATAAATGGTGTTGGGAAAATTGGATAGCTACATGCAAAAAAATGAAACTAGATCATCAGCTTACACCATACACAAGAATAAACTCAAAATGGATAAAAGACTTAAATGTGACTCATGAATCCATAAAAATCCTAGAAGAAAATGTAGGCAACAAAATTTCAGACATCATACGCAGCAAAATTTTCACTGATATATCACCTAAGGCAACAGAAACAAAGGAAAAAATGAACACATGGGACTATATCAAACTCAAAAGCTTCTGCACAGCAAAGGAAACAACCATCAAAGTGGAAAGGCAACCCACTGTATGGGAGAGCATAATTACCTATGATATATCAGATAAGGGACTAATTTCCAAAATATATAGAGTGCTCATACATCTCAACAAAAGGAAGACAAAGAACCCAATTAAAAAATGGGCAGAGGAACTAAATAGACACCTCTCCAAATAGGACATACAAACGGCCAAGAGACATATGAAGAAATGCTCAACTTCGCTAATGATCAGAGAGATGCAAATTAAAACAACAATGAGGTATCACCTCACACATGTCAGAATAGCTGCCATCAACCAAGCATCAAACAAGTGTTGGCGAGGGTGTGGAGAAAAGGGGACTCTTGTACACTGCTGGTGGGAGTGCAGACTGGTGCAGCCACTATGAAAACACTATGGTGTTACCTCAAAAAATTAAAAATTGAATTACCATTTGACCCAGTGATCCCACTCCTAGAAATATACCCTAAGAAGCCTGAAACACCAATCAGAAAGAATACATGTACCCCCATGTTCATAGCAGCACTATTTACAATAGCTAAGATCTGGAAACAGCCCAAGTGTCCATCAGTAGACGAATGGATAAAAAAGCAGTGGTACATATACACAATGGAGTACTATGCAGCTGTAAGAAAGAATGATCTCTCATCCTTTGCGACGACATGGGAGGACCTGGAAACTATTATCCTAAGTGAAACAAGCCCAGCAGCGAAAGACAAATATCATATGATCTCACTTATTTCTGGAATATAATGAACATAACAGAGTGAGGAACAGGGTAGTCCCAGAGACGTGGAAGTAGGGTACAGAGTGACATTTGCCAGAAGAGGGGGTGGGGGAGGGGAGCGATGCACACAGAACTTGTACGCATGTACTCATAACCAGTGGACATGGACAACAAAAATGGGGACGGGGCAGTGAGGGAGGGGGAGGAGGGTGTCAATGGGGGAAAAAAGGAGAAACATCTGTAACAAAAATAAATTAATAAAAAAAAAAAGAAATGTTTTAAGAAACTATTCGACAAAATAAATAATTATGTGGGTCTGCTAAAAAAAATTGTCAGAGGGTCACTATTATAATGAAATCTATTTTTGTTTTAAAATAAATCATGGGACACTCTACATGGGCTTGCTCTAGCTTATCACTTTGGATTCAATAACTAGCATTTCTGTATTTGTATCATATGTTCCCCCATTGTACTGGGTCACTTGTTCTTTAAAGAGGCCACATACTTTTTTTTTTTTTTTTTTGATGGATTTTGAGAGAGAGAGAGAGAGAGAGAGAGAGAGAGAGAGGTGAGAGAGAAACATTGCCTCCTGCCAATGACCCAATTGGGGATTGAACCTGCAATCTGGGTATGAGCCCTGACTGGGAATTGGGTGTACAGAACAATGCTCCAAACAAATGAGCCACACTGGCCAGGGTTAGGCCACACATCTTTATGCCTCTGTGCCTTTTCACTCGTTCTCTTCTGTGTAGAATATATTTTTCCACCCTCTCTCTGCCTTTAATCTGCTTAAATATTATAACCTGTGTGTGACAGTCTCCAATCTCCCAGAAAGTTTTTTCATGCCTTCTTTAACACTTAAAATAATATTTCAACAAATTTTTTTTTCCTCACCTGAGAACATTTTTCCATTTTTGCTCAGATAGAGTGGGAGGGAGAGAGAGGAAGAGAGAAAGAGAGAGAAACATCGATCTGAAAGGGACACATCCAGTGGCTGCTTCCCTCACGACCCCAACCAGGTCTGGGGATGAATCGCAACCGACATACATGCCCTTGACCAGAATCAAACCCATGACTCATTGGTCCGCGGGCTGACGTTCTAACCGCTGAGCCAAACCAGCCAGGGCTCAACAATTTCTTTATACTTATATCTCTGTTACTAGAATGAGAGTGACTACATCATATTCACTTTTTATTTTCATACCTAATACAGTTTCCACCATACAGTCAGTGCTCTGTAAACTTTTTAGAACAGGTAAATGGATAAAAGTATTTTGACGCTCAGGAGAGAGAGAGTTGTTATTGAGCAATTGTCAAACTAGAGCATGTTCCATAGTTGGTATCTGTATCTTGTTTGGAAGGCTGGCTTACATCAGTGGGAAATAGGGCACTTAAATTTTAAAAGTTCTTAATATAATCAAAAGGCATGGATAAACTTCCAGCTTATCAAGAAATAGACACATTGGTCCAGTTTTCCAATACTGGCTGTTTAGGAAAGAATGTTGGAGACAGGGTCCCTTGGCTGAGTAGCTAGGTACCTAAAGGCAGAAACTTAAAGCTGCTTAAAATCTGTGGCCAAGAAGCACAGCAAGAGAGATGGCTACATGCGGGTACCCATTTCTGGGGCCCTTCTTGTTCCACTACTTCCAAGTGACCTGCTTTCTGGAGGTTCATACTAGACTTAAGCTCTTTCTGGGTAGTTTCTGAATGAACTAACAAGCAAAATACGACAGACTCATAGATAGAGAGCAGTCTGATAACAGTCGGGGCGGGGGTGGGTTCTGGGTGTTGAGGTCTGGAAGGATTGAGCAAAAAAGAAAGAATTCACGGACATAGACTACAGTATGGTGATTGCTGGGGGTGGGGAGACGGTGGAGGAGGATATAGGGAATAAATGGTGATAAATGGAGACTTGATTTGGGGTGGTGAACACACAATACAGTGTACAGATGATGTATTGTGGAATTGTGTACCTGAAAACTATGTAATTTTGTTAACCAGTATCACCCCAATAAAATCAATAAAAAGGAAGAAACAAAAAACCACGGAATATATTTGTTTCAGTTGTGCAGTTGGCAGTGATTTTATTTATCTGCAGAGAATTCTGTAAACAAAGCACTTTGTTTTGCTTGACTCTTGTTGTTTGGCCTTGATCCATACTGGCTTCCCCTCCCTTTATTCCCACATGAATCACTACAAGCCAAGTGATGATGTCAGCTCTTAGATTCTGATGGACATGACATTGTGAAGATCTTCACCAGCCAAATTCTCTCTATAGATTGCTTAATTTGTGGAATATGTTCTATAATCACATTTTCTACTGATTACCCACAACTTTTCTTTCTCCTTATTTGCCCCATTTCCTTTCCCTTGCTGACAGCAGGTAGTCAGTGGTAACTTGGAAAGATAATCTGGCATCAATTTAACCCAAAGCAACAGAAAATGTGCTTCAATTAACTATTATTTGCTAAGTATAGACTTTGATGGGAGGCAACGCTTTTTCATACTGATTGCAGAGATGCCAAGGGCTGAGGGTGTGGAGGTGTAATGTGGTAAAGTGGTACAAACAATATCCATATTTGTAGTCATACCATGTCAGTCCATTAAAATTCAACCTGATTTATCTATACTTGGTTTATAAATTGTAATTAAAATTCCTGGAAGACATTGACTCAGAATATTTATGATTAAAATGGCACTGCACCTATTTTACAGATAGGCACTGGTGAAAGGAGATGTCATAGAAGTGAAAACTTAGTCCCTCATAGCAAACTTGGAAAATGCATACCAGAATAGAATTTCTTGGTTTCTAGGTCCTCAAAGCCTATGTACTGGCCAAAATTTCCTTAAAATAAACTTCATTCATTATTTATATTCACCTTCTACTTTTAATTCCAATTTTCAACAGATAATGAATTATAAGCCCATTGCCTTGTTCTACAGAGCCAGAGGTAAATTTTAATGTTTTCTTTGTTCCCCTGAGTATATTTCAAAAATGACTACATTTTCCATTTTAAACACCAGTTTTCAAAATATTTAATAAATCCACAACCACATAGTTCTCAAAAATATGTAATGAATCCTAGAAAGTTCTGAGACAGCAATCACCACTGAAATAGCATTTTACAGCTGGGGGAAAAAAGGAGGCTTAAAAGAGTTACCTGAAGAATTCAAATAATGGAAATGGCTAGTCTAGTCTCCCACACTGGGCCTCCCTCATCTTTCCTTTCTGGGGAGTCACATAAGGCTCTGTTAAGAAAAGAACAAGCAAGTCTCTTTGCTGCTTTATTTGTTTGTGTCTAATATTCAGCAAAAATCAAAGCCATTGACTGAGTGTGGGAAGAGAAGGGGAGGGAGGAGAAAGGTAAAGCAAGGCAGAACAGGCATGGGGTAAGATGCAGACTTGCTGCTTGTCCAGAATAATGAATGAGTTGAGTCATTCTCATCCCACAAGTGATATGACCACATCCTGGCTTCTCCACACCAATAAAAAACTATGACACAAGACAGGCAGTGCTCCATTTGGATTTTGTTGTTAACACTGCCCACTAGCCTGTTATTCTGACATTCCCCAGTGTTACTACTGTACTATTAGGAAGAGAAAGGTTGGCAGGCAAAGCATATCTAAAGTTACATCATTAAAGCTGACAACTTTAAAATGTGTTTCTGAAGAAAAATAAAGCTAGTTATCAAACAACTACATGGCTAGTCCTTAACTGCCTAATGGGTCTTAACTAGTCCTTCATTTACTTAATAAATTTACTTCCCTGGTTTTCCTGTAGCACCTAATTCAATGACAGTAACAGTTATAGAAGATGATGCACTGTTCAAGGGCTATTTCACAACAACAAACAAACAAAAACACACACACACAAAACTAGATTTTGTTGAAAAACTAGACATGCCAATTCTTGAAATCCCCAAACTATAGAAACAAGAATCCACCTAAATTGGTGTGGCAGAAGAGGTTGAGGATGAAGAAGCTATTAGAGTTTTGCCAAGCTATTGTCTTTCCTCTGGTCCTCCAGACCTATTAAGTCATTATTTTGCTGTCTCTCTCTCTCTTTGGCTCCATATATCTCACTCTGGATTTCCCTGTCTTTCATTTTCTTCTCTCTGGAGGCAGCATGGTATACTAGAAACAGCACAACTTTGATGATAGGCTAACCCAAATTTACAGTCTTGTCCTTTGTGACCATGAGACCTTAGACAATTTACTTAGTCATTGTGTACTTTTCTCATCTGAAAAATAGGTATGCTTATGATTACCTTATAAGTTAGTTGGAAAGATTAAATAAGATTTTATTTTTAAAATAGCTAATACATAAAAAATACTCGAATATCAGTCCTTTTATTTCCCCTTCTCTTTCTGTGTTCTTGCTACCAGATATTTCCCTTACTTTATTTCTTTTACATCATCCCATTGGTGCATTCCAGGGCCAACTATACAGTATTCACATCACTCTGCCTTTATTCAGGGTCCAAAATGCCAAGTATTGCAGTGATTCCAAGCATGGCATTTGGTGCCAGGCTGCTTGAGTTCAAACCCCAGCTCTGTCTCTTACTAGCTGTGTTTCCTTGGGCAAGTCACTTAATTTTTATCAGGCATAACTCCCCATTTGTAAAACAAGAATAATAATGGCCCTACTCATAGCATTTGGGTGAAGACAGAATGAGTTCATTCATGTGGCTGGCACATAATAGCTGTTCAATAAATATGCATGGTTAAAATTCAAATGTTAGCTTTCAGACAGGCCTTCTCTAGCTACCCTATTCAAAGTTGCAGCCATCACTCTTACTCTGTTTTACCTTATCCAGCTTCATTTTTATTGTTAACAATTATCACCATCTGACCGAATATATATTTGTTTGTGTATTTTCTTATGTTTGAGTTGTTCCCTTTACCACTAGAACATTACTTCCATGAAAGCAAGCTCTATTTTCTTTAATCCCCCAAACCTGGAATAGTGCCTGGAACATAGTAGCCACTATGTAAACATTCACAGACTGGATGAATGGATTCTAACTAAAGCTTTCCAATGAGTGGAGAATCTCAGTGCTTTCAGAATTAAGGAGGTCATAACCTGAGTGTGGGGCCTTCCTATTGTCTATTGATCCTCTTCCTAAGAAGAGCATCCTGAAAGCCAAAGTAAGTCCTCTGGAACATTTGATTACTTCACTTTAGTGGAGACATAAGCTCCTACTTACCTGGAAGTCTAGCTGGGAGGCCTATAATTAATTTCCCTAAGATGTCCCATAATATGTGGCTTTCAAAAAAACAATTCTACTCTCTTTAAATTTCTCAGAAATTTTTTTTAAAAAAATACATTTTTCAAGTAGTTCATTATCTTAATAGAGTAATCCTGAATCTTAAACCCCGACTTTTAGTAGCACAGCACCAAACAGATATGACAGGTCGGTGAGAGTCAGAGCAACTTTATATATAACAGGAATAGAAAGGAAGAGGGGTTCAAGCCAGCCAATACCCATTTCCCATATCTACTAGTAAATCTCAGAAACATTGAAGTACTACTTCTCACAATCAGCTTGTTTTCTACTCTAACTCTGAGATCTTCTGTTGACTTTGTAATTGGCTGGGTACTATCAATTTGATATTTGTGAATCTTTTCCCCCTTCTGATGCAGAACACTACATTGTCCCCAAAGCTTCCCTTATGCTTATCCCAGCATAGCACTATTTATTTTAAGAAATGTACTGTAGCAAAGGTCAAAAGAAAAGAGGGGATTAGGCATTAGCTCAAGCCGAGGCACTCAATCTACCAAACTGTGAGAGGAAATAGCTCTGAGCTTTAGAATTACTCATATATACTTTATATGCATGACCTTCAAATGTCAGTAATAAATATCACTTTTCCTGTTAATAAATATTGGTTCCTCTGTGCTGGTGGGAATCTGAAGTCCATTTGGATATGATAACTACCAGCTGTGACTTATTAGGAGGCCACATGCCCCTCAGCATGTATTGTTGCTTGGATAACTCCTGTTCTTATCCACCTACCAATTCTATGTCAGGGCTTTCAAAGCAAATATGGATCAAAGAAGATTTCTGTCAGCACTTTTTCACTTTAGATCTGAATCCCAAGGTGAAGCTGAACCTTATAATGGCTTCTGAAGGTGAGCTGTGAGCACTGATATTTACTTGGCCATATTCTTATTAATGGTTAGCAACCATGTCTCAGTGAGCATATGGTACCAAGGGGTCTCATCCCTCAGAGTACTGTAATAATCCAGAACAATTCTAAGGGTTCATGCTGTGGGTCATTTTATAGGTAATGCATTTTACTACTGACATTTCTCTAGAGAATAACATTTCTTTGTAGAATTAAGACTGGCCTTGTTTAGGGTCGATGGATTCTCTGACTCAAATAAATTATGATGTACTAACTTCCATGATATCATAGATCAGCCAGAAAAATAAAAAGTAGCTTACTTACATAAAATTTGAAAGTAAATAAGTGGGGCCCTAATCATTTCCTGCTAATGAAAACTAGGCAGCTTACCTCTGGACTTTCTTCTTTTAATTTCTGCTTCTCTTATTTGATTGACTGGAGGATATGCCTATTTATCTTCCACTGTTGTTTGTGGTTTTTTTATTGCAATAGAATATAAAAGGAGGGACCGGCTGGTGTGGCTCAGTGGTTGGGTGTCAATCCATGCGCCAAGATGTTGCCAGTTTAGTTCCTGGTCAGGGCACATGCTCAGTTGTGGGCCAAATCCCCAGTGGGGGGCATGCAGGAGGCGGCCAATCAATGTTCTCTCTCATTGATGTTTCTGTCTCTCTCTCCCTCTCCCTTCCTCTCTCTCTAAAATCAATAAAGAAAAAATAATAATCAAAAAAGAAAGAAAAGAAAAGGAGGAAGAAGAAAGATTGGGTAAAATCCTATAAACAAGAGGGACTGAATGTTACCCTCTTTTTTACAGGGCATCAAAATAACATTTGGAAATGGAAAGCTGTTTCCCTTTGTAGAATAAAATGGGAAAGGCAGTGCCAGAGATTTGGTTAACAGACAGTGTACTTCATCAATGGCATGGCTTTCAGAAAGCAATATGAAGTCAGTAAGTTTATGTTCATACTCACAGACTGTCTTTTACCTTTTTATTCCCTATAGAGTCCATACTCGAACTTTTCTCTCTTGGTTTGACTCTCTCCTGCTTTTTTTCCTATCAAATCCTGCTCAGATTTTTAATTTCCAATCAGTTGTAGGTGATTGATAAGAGTATGGCATATTCTCTCTTCCAGGAAATCTTTTTAAGATAAAAAACACTTAAATGAAAGGAGACACATCTGGGAGTAAAGTCCAGGTACCCAGCCAATAGTTGAATAAAGACTAGAATGCATGTGTAGACCACCGTGGGTATCAGTATCTTTGCTTTCTTAAAATCTTATTGTAGAGTATATCTTACTCTAAGCTGGTCTGGATCAGAACAACAGAGTTTTCAAATACATTCTTGAGGAGGTTTCCTTCTTTAAACATGTGGTTGGGATCTCAGCTTGATCCATGTTACATCCACTGCCCAAGTTCAGGCAAATAAGGATGATTATGGTAAACTAGCTGAGTTAATTTGCATGGAGGCTGAAGTAATAGGGTGGATTTTGTCCATGTTTTGCACAGGTTCTAGAGGAAATAAAGGGAAATGAGGAGTCCAAAATGGTTTCTGGTGTCCTGTCCAGTGTCAAGGATTAAAACTTGAGCCCCAGTGGAGAGAAAGACTTAAGACAGAAGCCAAAGGAACTATTTTTACAACTGCAATAGAGAAAAATAGCAACACAAGCAATATTGCTTTAGTGCCCCAGTGAAAAAGTGCTATAAAACACTCTCCCCATTTTACCCAGATTAGCGCTGACACAGTGAGACCTGCAAAAAAACCTTAAGTGTTATTTTGGCTCCTCACAAGCTTTGCTAATTTGAAGAGCACAAGAAAAGATTACCCTAAGCAAGAATTTGTGGTCCCACAAGATAGCATGGCAGCAGTGATAGCAGCAAAGTGATATTTTCAAGTGTCTTTTGAGGGAACAGACATCAACAGAAGACCAGAAGTGGAAGAATATGAAAATACCCTTTGTGAGCACAGGTGAGATACCTCCTCTATAAATGGGTGACATTTTGGTAGAATCAAGACATCTTGAACTATGCAAGTGGAAATAATAAGACAGTCATATTGGCATCATTACAGTTCATGTGACCTCATTTGTAACCACTGGCTGGAGAGGTCTGAAGTATTCACATTGCATAAGCAAATATGGCTCTACTGATTCAGAATTTGCCAGGTGCATATGAGGTTTATTGTTCTTTCTTTCTTTCTTTCTTTCTTTCTTTCTTTCTTTCTTTCTTTCTTTCTTTCTTTCTTTCTTTCTTTCTTTCTTTTTTTAGTAATGGAGATGGCTTTCTGATTAAGAATCCACAACCGCTAAACAAATTTCCCTTTTGTTCAAGAGTACACATCTTTTTCAGAGCTATCCTGGTGGAAAAGCAAAAAGCTAAGTGACCTTTATAAGAATCAAACCCACAGCCTTGACTTCATTAGTATATTCCAACTATCCAAGTTAACTAGCCATGATACTGGGAGATGTTTTCCTTCTGAACTCTAGAAACTCAATAGTCTCAGTAACATGATAAGATAACTTGGGTTGTGAGTAAAAACTAGAAGGCTCTCTAAGTCAATGACCTGAGGCTTACAAAAGGCAATGTAAAATAAAGATAAATGTCTTCTCTGGGCAAGGATTAAAAACTGTACCCAGAGATAGAGTGGAAACTACACCAAGGGAATAAAAATAATGTCACAAGATTTGAGGTAAACAGATGTAATTAAAATACAGACTTCCTAAATCCATTTTCTGTGATTATTTGTTTATTCTTAGGAGTAACAGTGTTCCTAATAGATAAAGCCCATTACACATGTAAAATTTGTTCAGTATATAGAAGAAAACCATGATTAGAACATTTCTACAAGATACTGCTACTTTCCACTTAATCTGAAAGGAAAATTTTACATTAGACTTCTGAAAGTACATAAAGTTTGAGCAAAACCTTTAGTCACTTTTTGAGAAAGTATGAAACAAAATGTGGTTTTCTTTTTCATTCTGATGGATAAATATTTATTGAGTGTAAATATATGTGCAGCATTCAGAATAGGGGAATAATTACTTAACCAAGTTGCCTTTTGCCTTAAAGAATAAAAAGTGAAAGTGGAATGGAGGAAATCATTCCCTTCTGGCCAATCTAGAAGTTGTTTTACCTAGACAACATTCCAGAATGAAGGTAGTAGGGAAGGAAGATCGTTTTTTAGTTAGTTTTTTTTTTGTTGTTGTTGTTGTTTTGCTGTTGGGCAGTTCCTATTTATAGCTCACATCTGAGTAGTGCTTATCATGGGTCAGGTATACTAAGTATTAGGGGGACCAGAAAGTAATGTCGTTAAAGTAATGCCATGTTAAGGGCGGAAGTGGAAGCAAACCCATGTCAGACAATCGAGGAACTGTCAAACACTCTTAACCAACTTTGATCGACCATCCAAGAACATTTGCAGCAGATTGGTACAGTAAGCAGAGCAGGTGTTTGGGTCCCGCACAATCTGTCTGAAGAAAACAAAGCTAACCGGTGCATAATCTGTCCGAAGAAAACAAAGCTAACCGGTCCACCACATGCAATTTATTGCTTCAGTGGCACAATACAGAAGCGTTTTTTGATCGCTTGATCACTGGAGATGAAAAATGGGTCCTCTATGATAATCCAAAATGCAAAAGGCAGTGACTCTCTCCGAAGGTATCGCTACGAAGTACAGCTAAGCCAGGTTTACACCCCAAAAAGGCACTTTTGTGTGTTTGGTGGAATATTCGCAGGGTCGTTCATTTTGAAGTGCTGAAACCTGGACAAACTGAATGCAGACCTTTACTGTGAACAATTGGATCGAGTAAATCAATCTTTAATTGAAAAGTGCCCAGCGATTGTGACCAGAAAAGGCGTTATTCTGCAACACAATAATGCAAGACCGCACTGCACAAAACAAACCCTGGAAAAAATTAATGAATTGAGGTGGGAGGTATTGCCTCACCCACCATACTCACCCAATATTGCGCCATCGGATTTCCATTTATTCCGATCCCTACAACATTTTCTAAGTGGCAAAAATTTTGAAAATTTAGATGATGTCCAAAATGCCATCTCCAGATATTTTGCTCAAAAACTAATTGATTTTAATCCATCTGGCATTGAAAATTTTCACACTTGATGGTAAAAGGTTGTTGATAATGAGGGTGATTACATCATTGATTAAAAATAAAAACTTATTAAAAATTTATCTGTTTGAATTTAATGTAAAAAAACGACATTACTTTCCAGTCCCCCTAATACTTTGCAAATGTTCACTTGCTACCACAAACTTGCAAGATATGTACTATTATATCGCCATTTTATAGTAAAAGCAACTGAGACCAAAAGAAGTGACAAGACTTATCCAAGACCACAAGACCAGTAATCACTAGAACTGGGACTGGACACCAGGTATTTTGATCCCAAAGTCTACACACTTGACCACCACACCATACTGTCTCTCAATACAGGTGATAGAAGTAGGTGGAATGTGAATCCTTAAATATTCAGGATTACTTTACCAGTTTAAATGAGAAAATAACTTTAAAAAGTACACATATTAAATAAAAGGTAAAACATCCCAAAGATAATGCATATAAGCTTCCTTAACTTCTTACATAAGTAAATAATAAATGCAGTACATATTATTAGCAAGTCAACAGTTTTAGAGTTCACAGCAATTTGTTATGAAAGCATAACATGTTTTCTAGTATCATGAACTATTCAAAACTATATGAATTTCCAAATAGATCCTTTTGTGTTGTGGGTTTGGGGAAAGGCTATTCTTCCTAACTAATTTAGTATTTAGATATGCCTTCCATAGCGTCAAGGACATGATAATGGGTAATTATGTTAATGTGTGAAGTAATGCTCTACGATACAATTAAGAAGGGGGACCTTTTGTATTTTTTCCCTTCGATTTCAGGGAAAGGTAGTAGCATGAAAACTGCAAAGGATTATTATAACTTGTTGCCCAAATTAAATGGTACTCACAAAACATATTTTCTAAAAAATTAACAGAGACATAAGCATCAATGATTTATTTCTGTTCCTTGTAAAGCTGCTAACATTTGAATTTACTAAAAAATATGCAGAATCCCAGTATTTCTTTCAGGATCTGGCAGAATGTAAAATTTGTATCACACTATTATTTCTTTTAGACTGACAAAAAAAAAAAAGTCTTTGGGGCAATGGTCTCTAATCTCTTTGGAAATGTGACAGCTCACCTCTAATACCAATGTTGGGGGAAGAGCAGGACCGTAAACAGACAGATCCAAAGTTAGAACACCTGCAGGACAGATCTATAAATCTTTAAGCCACAGCACACAGTGTGACATAATTTGTTTTCTAAAATGCTACAAAAAGATTTCAATTTTAAACAACCAGATAATAAATAAACATACTCCCATGTGAGGGAATCAAAGGAAATTTTATATTATCCTGCATGTTTGGTAGCAATATGGCAGAACATATAAAGCAGACCACTCATGTATTTCTGATTCTCGAAAGAGTGATTTAATAGTAAAGAGAGAGTTTTGCTGTATCACTTTTATTATTCTGATTTATTTTCTGTATTTGTCTCTGTAATATTTAGTTAGCAAACTAATTATTTCAAATATGATTTTGATGTCTATAAAAGAGCAGAGTAAATCTTTCATTAAACATTAATAATGTGTGTCAGGCAAAATAAAAACTAAAGAAAAGAATGAACGTTTTCTTGGAAATGATAACTACTGAGCCTTTCACTCACATATATGTCTTCAAATTTAAACAACATTGAGATTGTTATTATTACTTATTTTTTTGTGTATTATAGTGTCTATCAATAGTTATTACTATAGAAACAATGGAATGGAGAGTTTAAGGGGATGTAGTATATCATATGCAACTTGGACAGCATGATGGTGTTGGGGATGTGATGAAGTGTTGGAGGCAAGTTGTGTTACTTTCATCAAGAATCTTAGGGGAGCCCGGCCGGTGTGGCTCAGTGGTTGAGTGTCGACCCATGAACCAAGAGGTCACTGGTTCAATTCCTGGTCAGGGCACATGCTCAGGTTGTTGGCTCAATCCCCAGTGGAGGGCACGCAGGAGGTGGCCATTCGATGTTCTCTCTCATCGATGTTTCCTTCTCCCTCTCCCTACCTCTCTTCTTCTCTCTCTAAAATAAATAAAGAAAAAAGAATTAAAAAAAAAAAAAAGAATCTTAGGGGAAAAGGGTAGCTTGGCTTAAAGGCTCAAGAGATGGAGTTTTGTGTTCTAATTCCATTTAATGATTGCTGGATGACCTTGAATAAAAGTCTTATCCTTGGCTCTCAGTTTCCCTGTGGGGGGGAAAACATTAAATGGTGGTATTGGCAAGCAGTTGTGGATAATTCGTTATTCAAAAGTACTCCACAAGCATATCACAAAAGTAAAACCAAATTTTCTAATAGGCCAGGGGAACAAGCAGGTATTTAACACTTCTGGTAATGTCCCCCTATGACATGGAAAAATTTGACATTGTGAACACAACAGACATTCATTTCTTTAGGTCTTTTTATGTGCAATCCTAAATTGCGGTAAGGGTATATGGTAGATAAAGTCTCTGGTGTAAAGAAGAAAATACTAAATGAGCCTTGGCTGGTTTGGCTCAGCGGTTGGAGTGTTGGCCTGTGGACCAGAGAGTCCTGGGTTCGGTTCCCACTAGGGGCATGTACCAAAAAAAAAACACACAAAAAAAAAACAAAAAAAACAAAACAAAACAAAACAAAAAAAAAAACGAAAATACTAAATGACTAAAGTAATCTTGGCCTGTTTGATCATTTCTTTGCAAAGACCTCAGAAATCCAAATTATTTTCTGATCACTGACTACTAAAGGTACATAATGCCAATGAGAGATGAATAAAATTATACTTGAATTTCAAATCTACAAAAGTCTGAGGTTTGTTTTTTAAAAGAGGAGATAAAGATCTTGTTCTCTGTCAGGAACACCTAATAATCTTTCAGATCAAAGAAAAACTTACAAATGTTTAGCCACCCAGTGTGGAGTACTGAATATACCTCCCACTTGAATCTTTAATCTCTTTTTTTAATTAATTTATTTTTGTTAAGATGTTTCTCCTTTTCCCCTCATTGATACTCTCCTTCCAATCTGACCCCTCCCCCCACAGTGTTGTTGTCTATGCCCATTGGTTATGCGTATATGCATAAGTTCTTGGTTTATCTCTGTCCTCCCCCCTGCCCCCCATCTCTGAGGTTTGTCAGTCTGAACCCTACTTCTATGTCTCTGGGTCTATTTTGTTCATCAGCTTATTTTGTTCATTATATTCCACAAATAAGTGAGATCATGTGACACTTGTCTTTCTCTGATTGGGTTATTTCACTTACCATAATAATCGCCAGGTCCCTCCATGTCGTCTCAAAGGATAAGACATCTTTCTTCCTTACACCTGCATAGTATTCCATGGTGTATATGTACCACAGCTTTTTTATCCACTCATCTATTGATGGACACTTGGGCTATTTCCAGATCTTAGCAATTTTAAATAGTACTGCTATGAACATAGGGGTACATATATTCTTTCTGATTGGTGTTTCAGACTTTTTAGGATATATTCCTGGAAGTGTGATCACTGGGTCAAATGGCAGTTCAATTTTTAATTTTTGGAGGAAACACCATATTATTTTCCATACTGGCTGCACCAGTTTGCATTCCCACCAGCAGTGTACTGGAGTCCCCTTTTCTCCACACCCTCACCAGCACTTGTTGTTTGAGGATTTGTTGATGGCAGCCATTCTGGCAAGTGTGAGGTGATACCTCATAGTTTTTTTCATTTGCATCTCTCTGAAGATTAGTGACATTGAGAATTTTTTTCATATGTCTCTTTGCCATTACTATGTCCTGTTTGAAGAGGTGTATATTTAGGTCCTCTGGCAATTTTTAAATGGATTATTTGTCTTTCTTTTGTTGAGTTGTAGGAGTACTCTATATATTTTGGAAATTAACCCCTTACCTGATATATCGCTGGCAATTATGCTCTCCCATATAGTGGGTTCCCTTTCCATTTTGATGCCTGTTTCTTTTGCTGTGCAGAAGCATTTTAATTTGATGTAGTCCCATGTATTAAATTTTTCCTTTGTTTCTCTTGCCTTAGGTGATGTATCAGTGAATATTCTGCTGCGTATAATGTCTGAAATTTTCTTGCCTAGGATTTTTATGGATTCACGAGTCACATTTAAGTCTTTTATCCATTTTGAGTTTATTCTTGTGTATGGTGTAAGTTGGTGGTCTAGCTTCATTTTTTTAAATATAGCTGTCCAATTTTCCCAACACCATTTATTGAAGAGACCATGTTTACTCCATTGTATGCTCTTGCCACATTTGTCAAATATCAGTTTAGTATAATGTCTTGGGTCAATTTCTGGGTTCTCTGTTCTGTTCCATTGATCTATTTTCCTGTTCTTGTGCCAGTACCAGGCTGTTTTGATTACAATGGCTTTGTAGTATAATCTGATATCTGGTATTGTGATCCCTCCTACTTTTTCCTTCTTTTTCAAGATTGCTGTGGCTATTTGGGGTCTTTTTTGGTTCCATATAAACTTTTGGAGTGTTTGTTCTAGTTCTGTGAAATATGTCATTGGTATTTTAATGGAAAAGCTTTTCACCAAAGCTAAGGATTCAATGTAACCTCATAGCAGGGTGTAAGTTGAGGTGAATAGGCAAAACAGTGTATGAAAACAAGATATTACAAGACATTTACAAATTCATCTATATTTCACCTAATAAAGAGCTATTATTGTCTGAAGTGACCTTTAATAAACTGGCACTGTCAAGAGACCAGATTTTATGCTAAGCCACAGAGGGAAATCAAATCTGAAGTATGACTGAGAGCTATCAAAAGGGTACCTTGGGGCTTCTACATTTGTCTATGAAAGAGTAACTCATATTAGAATTACTCTCTCACCATAAACAACTAGGGAAGTGGATAAAGGATATTAAGCAACTGTTTTCAAATATTGGATGGTAGGCAACACAGGATTTTGATCCTTCAGAGAAGAGAAACCAGCAAGTTGACTCTGACAATTACACTGGCTTTCCACCTGGAAGAAATTTTGAACTGTACAGTAGGGCAGGAGAACCCAAGCAGAGCATAGTAGTCTTGCTGAATTGACAAGACAAAGACTGAAATTTGAGAAAGCTGAACTGGCTGGGATTTGCAAGACAGAATGCCAAAGAGAATAGACTACTCAGAGAAATAGCTCCACAAATCTGCATGGAATCCTCGAGTTTTTGTCATAATATTAGACTGTACAAGCATAGGGTAGAACTCTACATGGCCAGTCAAGGAAAAACTACTAGGGAGCTATATGCTGAATAATTCCCCAAATCCACAGAGGGCTATGGAATATTTGAGTTCTGCTTATCCAGAGGGGAGACACCTCATTGAATGCCTAGGGTAATGAATAGAAAGTGCAAAAGGGTCTAGCCTAAGTAGTAAAATGTCATGCCTAATAAGGAAAACAAAAATCAGTCAATAGAAATAGGTCCAGAAATGATAAAGATGATAGAATTATCATACAAAGACTTTAAAACACATTATCTGCAATACTTTCAACAATAAAGATAAAAAATAATAAATAAAAAATTATACATTAGGGTGGTGGATACACAATACAATATACAGATGATGTATTATATAATTGTACACCTGAAACCTATATAATTTTATTAACCAATATTATCCCAATAAAAAAATAAAAATAAATTTAAAAAATTAAACACATTATAAATATGATGGAGGATTTAAAGGAAAACATAAAAATAGTGAAGATAAAAATGTAAAATATTAAAAAGGACTAAATACAACTAGACCCAAAAAGATGAAAAATTCACTAGATGGGCTTAATAGAAAATTAAGCAGTAAAGTAGTAAAGAACAATGAACTTTCAAATTAACCAATAGAAATAATCAAAACTGAAGTATATTGATGAAAAAAATCCTGAAAAAAATTACAGAGATCATCAGTGATCTGTGAAACAGTATCACACAATTTAATATATTTGTAATTTATATATATAATTATACATATTACATAGAAATATTGGCTGAAAATTTTCCAGATGTGACTAAGATTGTCAAATCAGAAATTTGAGGTTAGTGAATACCATATAGAATAAACACAAATAATACCACAGCTAGACATATAATCAAATTGCTAAAAACCAGCAGAAATGAGAGAAATTCTAAGGAAGCCAGAGAGATTTAAACAGTTTCCTTGCCCTCAAAGGGCATTGTCTTAATAGAACCCATGGTTAAAATGTAAATACCCATTTCCACCTTTACTGGGATACAACTGACACATAACATTCTGTAAGTTTAAGGTGTACAACATGTTAATCTGATACACTTACATGCTGCAAACTTGTTATAATCATATGATTAGCTAACACCTCCATCAGGTCACATAGCTATCATTTGTGTGTGTGTGTGTGTGTGGTTAGAACATTCAGGTTCTACTCTCTTAGTATATAATACAGTATTATTAACTATAAGCTGTACATTAAATGCCCAGAAAATACTCTTGATGAAATAACACATTATATGATTCAAACTGTCCTGTGGAGGAGTTTCAGGATAACTTTGGAATAGGACACTGATATAGACCAGGCCCCAAGGCAATGGATCACAGGTTAGATAAATGTGAATGAGCCCTGGTGTGGGAGGGCCACTCTAGGTGATGTATTATTAACAGGTGAGATAAAAAGATACAGCAAACACATTTTGTCAACTTTGATATTTTCACTCAGGATAATTGTGGTCTCAGACTAAGGATTCTGGTTGGGACGCTCAGTATTGAAGAGAAAAGCTTTTCAAAACCTGCAAATGACCTATAACCTTATAGAGTTGAATTTCTAAGTTCAGTCCTATTGAGTTAGTTTATTTTCTTATTGGCACTAAAGCCTAAGATTTCCAATCTGACCCCTAAGTGATCGGTACTGGATCCCTTGGTTTACAGAAATTAAACTGTATATTTGAGTAGCTACAAGTGTAGAAGATTTAGAGAGAAATAAAATTGGATTCTTTAAATATTTGAAATGTTTTATTTTAGAAAAACAAATTATTAAAATAATAGTACAAATATGTGTTAACTAAACTCCTCATTTATGTAAAAATATAATGATTTTAAAAGAAATATGCATACTTACAGATAAATGTATAAGGTTCATTATTTAAGTACACAGTAATTATTAATCACCTTGATTAAAATGAAACTTTCTTTTATATATTATTAAGAAAATCTGTAACTTCTATGTTTTGTTTGTTTGTTTGTTAATCCTCACCTGATGATATTTTTCCATTGATTTTTTAGAGTGCAAAGGAGGGAAGCAGGGGGAGAGAGAGAGAGAGAGAGAGAGAGAGAGAGAGAGAGAGAGAGAGAGAGAGTGAGTCACTGGCTAGGGCAAGAAAAACTGTAACTTCTAAAAAGCCTTAACCGTTGGCTCAACCCACTCAAAGTCATCTGTAGCTGTGGAGTTAAAATTTCGTGTAGTTACTTTCTCCTTTTGCCTATGTTATTTGTCTTGTAAGAGTTTCCTATTGGTTTGCTTGTTGCCAATCCCAACATGCCAATCTGTGGCCTGATATATATATGGTTTTTGTTTCACATTCCCTGCCAACTAATCACAAAAACGTTCATAAATCACACAGTCCCTCACAATTCTCTGGGCCATATTTTTCTGTTATTATCTTTTTTCTGTCTTTGAAACCATCCCAGTATGGTTTATTTCTTCTCTAAGGAAGCTCAGATTGAGTCAGAGATCTGTTCCACACCATAGCTAAAGAACACCTATTCACTAAGTTGTGCCAAAAACAGTCTAGGAATATCCACTAGGGAATTCTGGTTAAAACTGCTTCTTAGGTGTGAAGGCTATTTTTTCTTAATATGAATTTTTCAGAAAACAATTTGCCAAATATCAAAGCATTATGATGCTATCACATTTTTAAATAAAACCAATTAGAGTAGTTCACCGAATTTATTTTTTTTTCTTTATTGATTTTTAGAGAGAGAGGAAGGGAGAGGGAGAGAGAGATAGAAACATCGATGAGAGAGAACATCGATTGGCCGCCTCCTGCATGCCCCTCACTGGGGATCAGGCCGACAACCTGGGCATGTGCCCTGACTGGGAATCGAACTGGCAACCTCCTGGTGCATGGGTTGATGCTCAACCACTGAGCCACACTGTCCGGGCTCATTCACCCAATTTAAACTTAACAGAACAAATTTTGAATTCAGTATTATTCCAACAAATCATATGAACCCTAATTTAATATTTTTCAGATATTATACAATAATCTGTTAACATTAAGTATTATAGACATGTATCAGTTACAGTAACATTAGCTATAGTAGCAGAGAAACCCAGAAATCTCTATGTCTTAACACAATAATTTATTTTTCACATATTCAGAGACCCAGCTTCTGTGACCTTCAATGTATGGATTCTAAATTTATTTTGGAATTCAACATATAGCCAGCAGATGGGGGAATTGAGAGAGAGGACAGAATAGCTTGGGAAGTTTCTATGTGCCAGGCTTGGATGTATCTTACATCATTTCTATTCATATGCCACTGGCTGGCAATTCAAATGGCAACATCTAAATTAAGGAAGGCCATGGAGTGTTTTCCAGCTATGTGCCAAGGGTAACAAGTTTGATGAGAAATTAGACTATCTATGCCACAAGGTATAAATGTTGGGGATAATGGAAGTGGTCTGTTTATCACAAAATGTTTGCCACAGGTTTAAGAATACCACTTAACAAATATTTATTGATTCCCTACTATGAGCTTGCCCTGAGTTAAGTATTAGAACTGAAAAAAAAGCTAGAATCTACTTACTACTACCCTTCATCTGTCCACGGTACAGTGAGGAAAAACACATATAAACTGATAGTTGCCATTCAGACTGATAAATGTCATGGGATATGTAAAAATAAGGAATCAAAGATCTTGTCTCTGCCCTGGTGAGTGTGTTTCAGTTGGATGGGCGTTGTCCCATGCAATGAAAGGTTGCCAGTTTGATTCCTGGTCTGGGCACATGTCAGGGTTGGGGGTTCGATCCACCATAGGGGACATGTAGGAGGCAGCCAATCGATATTTTGCTCTCACACTGATGTTTGTCTCTCTCTCCCTCTCCCTGACTCTCTGTCCAAAAATCAATACAATATATTTTTTTAAATTTATCTTTATTGTTGAAAGTATTACAGATGTCCTATCCTTCATTTTCCCCAATTGCCCCCCTCAACCCGGTTCCCACCCCACCCCAGTCCTTCACCACACTATTGTCTTTGTCCATGGGCTATGCATATACATTCTTTGGTTAATCTCTTCCCACTCTTCCTCCCCTTTCCCTCTCAGATCCATCAGTAAGGATCTTCTCTCTAGAGGGAATTCTTCTCATTTACCTTTTCCCCACTTTTTAGCTCAGGAGAGATGAAATTTTTCACTGAATATTAAGGGAATGTGGGGTAGGTAATTAGGAGGAATTCATAACCTTTATCACTTCCTTGATGCATTGTAGATACTTTTATTTGCAGACCAGAAGTTACATGCACTTTAGGGAGCTAAATTCTTGCTTATTTAACATTCACTAAACATTCAGCTTTATGTACCCTACCAACATTTTTTAAGTGAATGGAAGCATACATTTTTTTAGCTATTAAGTATAATTTTTTTTTTTTTTTGCAGTTCTGCTAGTTTGAGGGGCAAAAAGCAGTTGGGGTGGGGAGTTTTCTACAGAAATGTCTAGAAGTGAAAATGAAAAAAAATCATAAATATAATAAAAATGCCTTTATCAAGAATAGAACATCTGAAGTTCTTAAAAGTCAAAGGCCTCTTTTATCTTCATCATAAAGAAATAAGGGATAAGTAATAACTGGGTACTAATGTTTTTGTTCTGGGAAAACGCACTGATTTTATTCCATTCCATTTGCACAAGTGATGATGTTAAAATACTCCTAAAGACAAGCATATTCAGAGACATAATGGGATCTTGAAACTTTGAAGAAAATGTTCTTTAAGGGAACTTCCTCACTTCTCTTTAAAATTAGCATGGGTTTGTGGAAAGAACATTAGGCTGGGTATCAGAAGAAAACAATTATAGTCCAGTTCTACCACTATTTATAGTTAGAATATGGATAACATGTCAATACTGCCAGTCATCATCTGTATGTATCTATAACATCTATATCTATACCTATATCTATATCTGTATCTATATCATCTATATCTATATCTATATCTATATCTATATCTATATCTATATCTATATCTATATCTAATCTATCTCTCTATCTATAGCTATAGCTATATCATCTATCTATATATATTAGTGTATTCATGTGTGTAGAAGAAAGTGTAGCACAAACATTTTCTAGAATGTGGATCCTACTTTGTTCTTCTAGCATAAAATTTATATAGTATAACTTCCAAGACTTTTTATGCTTTGGTGAACACTACCTCTCAGAATCTTTGGCACTCTCAGTATGCCCTGGGACCACACCCTGAATTTTAAAAATCTCTTCTCTGCATATCTGAAGTAATCCCACTTTGAGAAATAGACTACAAGCTACCAGGGGAGCATTGTTTTCCATTATCAGTATTAGAGACATCAGCTTTTGTATTTTGAAAGAACCTGTGAGCTTGTAACAAAAAAAGGAATATGTTGATAACTTCAGAATAAGGAACAGGGACTGTATGCATAGGGCTGTAAATAATATTAAAGCTAGTGAAATGACCTAGGTGGAACAGAAAGATTTATTTCACAGTTTATCCAAACACTTTTGGGAGTTAATCAATGTAATATAGCCTTAGTGTTCAATTCTATCCTTTTTTTTTTTTTAATCGAGTCAGGGATATTTAAAGAAATTTATAGAGCTCTTTGAAAGTCAGCATTTTTAATAAGTAGCACTGCGAAAAGATTATATTGAAGGAGATCCAGGTGACAATACAGAACATGAGACATGAAGGAGTTTAAAATAGCTGAACTAATTGAGGTGGAAGACACACAGGGTGGTGGACCCTAATGAATTATCTGCTCATCGTCCTGACTACTGCCTATTCCCTTGCTTTTCCCTCTGTATCAATGACAATTTCAGAGTTCTCAGATCCTATCTTCTGGAATTGAGTTGCAATGTAAAAGCTGTTGGTTTGCATAGTGGTACCATTGTCATTCCTGATATAGAAATATATGTCAGTATAAAAGCAGTCAAATCTCACAGACTTTGGAAACCAGGATGAGTCCACATTCTTTTTCTGGGGATACAGAAAAGCAATAAATGTAATTAAAGAAATGGAAAACAGAATCAATTTAAAAAGATTTAATGAGCCCTGGCCGGTTTGGCTCAGCGGTTAGAGCGTTGGCCTGCGGTCCAGAGAGACCCGGGTTCGGTTCCCGCCAAGGGCACGTGCCTCGGTTGCAGTTTGTCCCCAGCCCTGGTTGGTTGTGCGGGTGGCGGCCACTCGATGTGTCCCTTTCACGTCGATGTTTCTCTCTCTCTCTCTTCCTCTCTCTCCCTCCCACTCTATCTGAACAAAAAATGAAAAAAATGTCCTCAGGTGAGGATTAAAAAAATAATAATAATAAAAAAAAGATTTAATGAAGAAGAGGCCAGAGTGGCAGAATTTTATGTTAACTATAATTGAAAAATAAAATATTATTTTTTAAAAATGAGACGGAATTCTAGGTCCAGGTCCAAAGTACATGTAAGCTACAGGAGTGAAGAGATGTTACAGGTTATTTCTCTAAAAGTAGATATTAAGATGGAGTTTATTAGGGCATGCTGGGTGTTTATTAGGGATCAACACATATTGAAGGGATGGGGAGTAAGTAAGATTATGCAGGCCGAGAAAACCTTCCATGCAGGCCAATCCCTCAGGGAACTCTGGAGTAAATATGGTTTATCATACTGTTCTTGGATGTCTGGGCATCTATACTCTCACTGTAATTAGTCATTGGATAGGAAGGGTATGCTCATGAAAAAAAAAATCTCTGTTGCTGAGACAAACCCTGAAGCAGGTGAAAGTGGGAAGCTGTTTGCTCACAGCACTCCCACAGTTGGAACACCAAGTCCTTCCTTTAAGGGCAATCTGGGTAGTACATGAGTCAGATCAGATGAAGTTTAAGGTCTCTATTAGCTCTATAAACTTATTGTTTTAAGAATAATAACATATCGTAAAAGATTGAGGCCATTTAAAACAAGTAATGCCTGTTGTCCAGAGAAAAGTATAACTGCCATATTTCAGAGAAAGAGATTCTAATCATCGTTATTAACTTGGGGACTATGAATAATTAGAGATAAACACATGGACATACATACATACACACTCATGCATGTCAGGATAGTCAAAAGAGGAAGCCCAGTAAAACTATATGTTTAGAATTTATCTCATGGATAATGACCTAATATGGTGAAGGGACACATAAAAGGAGTGATGATGATGATGATGACTACCATTTATTCATCATTTATTGTGTCAGAGATTATGTTAAACTCTTTATGTAAATTATTCTACTTAATTCACATAACAACTCATAAGGTACCTATTATAATCTCCATTTTACAGATGAAGGAATGGGTCCAACATCAGAGTAAATGGTAGAATATGGATTCTTATCTAGACAGTCTAACTCCAGAGCCTACAGTCTTAACCACTATCCTAAACTGCTATTTAATAAAGGAGGGATTTGATTGTTCTTTCTGACATCAAGAAATAAAATGACAAAACTTCACAAGGCCCTACACAAGCCGTCTGCTGCCTACTTCTCCAAAACTACTTTATAACACTTTCCATTTTGCTCCAAATATGGTGGCTTGGAACAAGTAAAGATTTTTCCATTCTAGGGTCCCTGCATATGCTGTTTACTCTGCCTGAAATGCTCCCCCCCCCCCACATACTCTTTACTTGTATAATCCTCATATTACTTCTTTAAGTAAGCTATCCCTGACACCATCTCCCTCAGACTAGTTTGGATACTCCTGTTACATGCTTTCATGGTTCCCCTGACTACTTCAAGGCATGTATACTTTTTTTTCAAAATACATTTCTTTGTGTTTTTGTTTATTGTCTGCCTACCTACAGTAAATATGATTTTCATGACAGCAAGAATCACATCTTATCTATTCATTATATTTTTCCATGCTACTTAGTTATTAGCATTTTAGGTGATTGCTTACTGACTGAATCTCTGTATACATGGATGAAAAACTATCACTAATGAATGGAAACTACAGGAAGTCAGAGCTGAACTATAATCAAAGAGGTTATTTTGGAATTTACTAAAATTCTTTCCATTGGAGGTGACAAGGTAAAAAATATATATCCATAATAACAGAATTTGATATATTACTAAATAGCCACAAACATGATACATCTTTGTTTGCAAACAATGTGACTTCTCCACTCTGCTCATTAAGAGATAAACTCTCTTCACCCCTTGATGCTAGGCTTGATCATGTGATTTGCTTTTGCAATAGGATGTTAACAAATGTGACAGCCATAGAGACTGGTAAAATATGTACACATTGAAACTTGTCCTCTCTTGAAATATGGTTGCCGCCATTTGGAGTTTGAACCAACCTTGAGGATAAGAGAACACATAGAGATACAGCCAGTAGTAGGCACTGGACCTATGAGTGAGGCCATATTAGACCACTGCTAGATGGTAACGTTACATCTCACGTGTGAGTGAATGCTGGTGAAACAAAGAGAACTGCATAACTAAGCCTGAACCAAATTTGCAATCTACAGAATCATGAACAAAAAAATATGCTAGTTGTTTTAAGCCACTAGAATTTGGGCGGGTTGGTCAGAAAGCAATAGATAACTGAATTAGGCAATACAGTAGACGATTTTCCAATAACAGGCTTACAGATGACCTTATATGTACCTTTCAATCTTAAGAATCAATAATTGTACTGAATGTCTTTTTTTTTTTTCCTTTTTTTTTTATTAATTTATTTTGGTTACAGATGTTTCTCCTTTTTTCCCCATTGACACCCTCAACCCCATCCCCACTCCCCGTCCCCAGCTTTGTTGTCCATGTCCATCAGTTATACATACATACGCATAAGTTCTATGGTTTATCTCTTCCCTCCCCCCCAACCCCTCTTCTGAGGGGTGTCAGTCTATACCCTACTTCCACATCTCTGGGTCTACCCTGTTCCTCAGACTGTTATGTTCATTATATTCCACAAATAAGTGAGATCATGTGATATTTGTCTTTCTCTGCTTGGCTTGTTTAGCTTAGAACAATACTCTCCAGGTCCCTCCATGTCGTCTCAAAGGATAAGAGATCTTTCTTTCTTACAGCTGCATAGTACTCCATTGTGTATATGTACCACTGCTTTTTTATCCATTCATCCACTGATGGACATTTGGGCTGTTTCCAGATCTTAGCTATTGTAAATAGTGCTGCTATGAACATGGGGGTACATGTATTTTTTCTGGTTGGTGTTTCAGGCTTCTTAGGGTATATTCCTAGAAGTGGGATCACTGGATCAAATGGCAATTCAATTTTTAATTTTTTGAGGTAACAACATAGTGTTTTCCACAGTGGCTGCACCAGTCTGCATTCCCACCAGCAGTGTACTAGAGTCCCCTTTTCTCCACACCCTCGCCAACACTTGTTGTTTGATGATTGGTTGATGGCGGCCATTCTGACAGGTGTGAGGTGATACCTCATTGTTGTTTTAATTTGCATCTCTCTGATGATTAGTGATGTTGAGCATTTCTTCATATTTCTCTTAGCCATTTGTATGTCCTTTTTGAACAGGTGTCTATTTAGTTCCTCTGCCCATTTTTTAATTGGGTTCTTTGTCTTCCTTTTGTTGAGTTGTATGAGCACTCTATATATTTTGGAGATTAACCCCTTATCTGATGTATCATTGGCAATTATGCTATCCCATAGAGTGGGTTCCCTAACTGTTTTTATGGTTGTTTCTTTTGCTGTGCAGAAGCTTTTGAGTTTGATGTAGTCCCATGTGTTCATTTTTCCCTTTGTTTCTGTTGCCTTAGGTGATGTATCAGTGAAGATTCTGCTGCGTATGATGTCCGAAATTTTGTTGCCTACATTTTCTTCTAGGATTTTTATGGATTCCCGAGTCACATTTAAGTCTTTTTTCCATTTTGAGTTTATTCTTGTGTATGGTGTAAGTTGATGGTCTAGTTTCATTTTTTTGCATGTAGCTGTCCAATTTTCCCAACACCATTTATTAAAGAGGCTGTCTTTACTCCATTGTATGCTCTTGCCACCTTTGTCAACTATTAATTGAGCATAATGTCTTGGGTCAATTTCCGGATTCTCTGTTCTGTTCCACTGGTCTATATGCCTGTTCTTGTGCCAGTACCAGGCTGTTTTGATTACAGTAGCTTTGTAGCATAAGCTGATATCTGGTATTGTGATCCCTCCTACTTTGTCCTTCTTTTTCAAGATTGCTGTGGCTATTCGGGGTCTTTTTTGGTTCCATATGATCTTTTGAAGAATTTGTTCTAGTTCTGTAAAATATGTCACTGGTATTTTGATGGGGATTGCATTGAATCTATAGATTCCTTTGGGTAATATGGACATTTTAATGATGTTAATTCTTCCAATCCATGAACAAGGTATGTGCTTCCACTTTTTTATATCTTCCTCTATTTCTTTTTTCAATGTCCTGTAGTTTTCTGTAAATCGGTCCTTTACTTCTTTGGTTAAGTTTATTCCTAGCTATCTTTATTTTTTTGCCGCGATGGTAAATGGAATTGTTTTTTTAGTTTCTTTTTCTGTGAGTTCATCATTGGTGTATAAGAATGCCGTTGATTTCTTGACATTAATTTTGTATCCTGCTTCGTTGCCAAATTCATTTATTAAGTCTAGTAGATTTTTGATGGAGTCTTTAGGGTTTTCTATATATAATATCATGTCGTTTGCAAATAATGACAGTTTCACTTCCTCCTTTCCAATTTGGATTCCTTTTATTTTTTCTTCCCATCTGATTGCTGTGGCTAAGACTTCCAGTACTATGTTAAATAAGAGTGGCGAAAGTGGGCATCCCTGTCTTGTTCCTGTTCTTAAGGGAAATGCTTTTAGTTTTTGCCCATTGAGTATGATGTTGGCTGTAGGTCTTTCATATATGGCCTTTATTATATCAAGATACGATCCCTCTATTCTCAAATTGCTGAGCGCTTTTATCAGAAATGGGTGCTGGACTTTGTCGAATGTTTTTTCTGCGTCTATTGATATGATCATGTGGTTTTTATCTTTCATTTTGTTTATGTGGTGTATCACATTTGTTGATTTGCGAATATTGAACCAGCCTTGCATCCCTGGGATGAATCCCACTTGGTCATGGTGAATAATTTTTTTGATGTATTGCTGGATCTGATTTGCTAGTATTTTGTTCAGGATTTTGGCATCTACGTTCATCAAGGATATTGGCCTGTAGTTTTCTTTTTTTGTAGTGTCTTTTTCTGGTTTTGGAATTAGGATTATGCTCACCTCATAAAACAAGTTTGGAAGTCTTCCTTCTTCTTGAATTTTTAGAAATAGTTTGAGGAGAATGGGTGTTAGTTCTTCTTTGAATGTTCAGTAAAACTCCCCCATGAAGCCATCCGGGCCTGGGCTTTTGTTTGCTGGGAGAGTCTTGACTACATCTTCAATTTCCTTAGCTGTTATTGGTCTATTCAAGTTTTCTATCTCTTCCTGGTCCAGTTTTGGGAGACTATGTGTTTCTAGAAATTTGTCCATTTCACTTAGATTGTCGGATTTGTTGCCATATAAATGTTCATAGTATTTGCTAATGATCCTTTGTATTTCTGTTGTGTCAGTTGTTACTTCTCCTCTTTCATTTCTGACTTTGTGTATTTGGGTTCTCTCTCTTTGTTTCTTGGTGAGTTTAGCTAAGGGTCCATCAATCTTGTTTATCTTTTCAAAAAACCAGCCCTTTGTTTCATTGATCCTTTGAATTGTTTTTCTGGTCTCTATGCCATTTATTTCTGCTCTGATCTTTACTATTTCCTTCCTTCTACTTGCTCTGGGGTTTTCTTTTTGTTTGCTTTCTAGTTCTTTAAGTTGTGAGGTTAGATAGTCTATTAGAAATTTTTCTTGTTTCTTGAGGTAGGCCTGTAGTGCTATGAACTTCCCTCTCAGAACTGCTTTGGCTGCATCCCATAGATTTTGTGTTGTTGTGTGTTCATTTTCATTGGTTTCCAGGAAGTATTTAATTTCTTCCTTGATCTCCTTAGTAACCCATTCATTGTTCAATAACATGCTATTTAGCCTCCATGTGTTCATATGTCTTTGCATGTTCTTGTTGCAATTGATTTCTAGTTTCATGCCATTGTGATCTGAGAAGGTGCTTGATATGATTTCAATCTTCTTGAACTTGTAGAGACTTCATCTGTGTCCTAACATGTGGTCTATCTTTGAGAATGTCCCATGTGCACCTAAGAAGAATGTGAATTCAGTAGTTTTGGGGTGTGATTCTCTGTAAATATCTATTAAATACATTTGGTCTAGTGTTTCGTTTAGAGTCTCTGTTTCCTTGTTAATTTTTTGTCTAGAGGATCTACCCAGTGATGTCAGCGGGGTGTTGAAGTCCCCAGCTATGATTGTATTGCTGTCAATTTCTCCTTTGAAGTCCTCCAGAAGATTTTTAATATATTTTGGTGCTCCTATATTGGGTGCATATATGTTTACCAAGGTTATATCTTCCTGTTGGATAGATCCTTTCAATATTATGTAGTGACCTTCTTTGTTTCTAGTTATATCTTTCATTTTGAAATCTATTTTAGCAGATATGAGTATTGCTACCCCAGCTCTTTTTTCCTTTCCATTTGCTTGGAAGATTTTTTTCCATCCCTTCACTTTCAGCCTATGTGAGTCTTTTGTTGTGAGGTGGGTCTCTTGTAAACAACATATATATGGGTCTTGCTTTCTTATCCAATCCGCTACTCTGTGTCTTTTTATCGGAACATTTAATCCATTTACATTTAAGGTGACTTTTTTTTTAATCCTCACTGGAGAACATTTTTTCATTTTTTGTTCAGATAGAGCAGGAGGGAGAGAGAGGAAGAGAGAGAGAGAGAAACATTGACGTGAAAGGGACACATCGAGTGGCTGCCACCCGCACGACCAACCAGGGCCAGGGACAACCTGCAACCGAGGTACATGCCCTTAGCGGGAATCGAACACGGGTCTCTCTGGACTGCAGGCTGACGCTCTAACTGCTGAGCCAAACCGGCCAAAGCTAAGGTTATTATTGATATGTACTTATTTATTGCCATTTTTGTTTAGTGTGGTTCTACTTTCCTTCCTATTTCCTCTACTAATTACAGCAGTCCTTTTAACATTTCTTGCAGTGCTGGTTTGGTGCTAATGTATTCCCATAGCCTGTTTTTTTTTGTCTGAGAAGCTCTTTATTTGACCTTCTATTTTGAATGACAGCTTTGCTGGGTAGAGTAGTCTTGGATTCAGATCCTTGTTTTTCATGACCTTGATTACTTCATGCCATTCCCTTCTGGCCTGTAGTGTTTCTGTTGAGAAGGCAGATGATAGCCTTATGGGGGTTCCTTTGTAGGTAACCTGTTGCTTATCTCTTGCCACCTTTAGGATTCTCTCTTTGTCTTTAATTTTTGACATTTTAATTACTGTGTCTTGGTGTGGGCCTGTTTGGGTTCTTCTTACTTGGGACTCTCTGTGCTTCTTGAGCTTGAATGCCTTCTTTCTTCACCAAATTAGGGAAGTTTTCTGTCACTATTTCTTCAAATATATTCTCTAACCCTTGCTCATTTTCTTCTTCTTCAGGGACTCCAATGATGCGAATATTATTACGTTTCCAGTTGTCCCACAGTTCTCTTAAGCTGTCTTCCTGTTTTTTCATTGTTTTTTCCTTTTGGTTTTCTGATTGGTTGATTTTTTCTACCCTGTCTTCTAATTCACTGATCCGGTCCTCAGCTTCTTCTACTCTGCTGTTTAGTCCTTCCAATATGTTCTTCATTTCTGCTATGTCATTCTTCATTTCTTCATGCTGCTTCTTCATTTCCAAATGGTTAATTTTCAATGTTTCTATGTATTTACTAATGGTGTTGATGTCCTTGCTCATGCTGTTGAGCTTCCTCAAGATCATGGCTCAGAATTCTAGTTCTGTTAACTTGCTTAACTCCCTTTCATTTATCTCATCTTCGGTAGAGGTCTCTTGTTCTTTCATTTGGGATCTGTTTCTTTGTTTCACCATTTTTGCTATCTCAGTGGGTTTTGGAGCCTGCCAAATTTCCCTGTGGATGTTGGTATTCTGTTGTTTGTGGCTCCCTCTACTGGTTTTGATGAGCATGGTAGGACCCACGTTAAACACCACTGTGTAGTCTTACTTTCCAGGGTATATTTTCAAGCCCAGCAAAGGTTAAGTTATCCTCTAGATTTTTGCCTAGAGGCTATTAGTTGTGGTTGCTTGAAGGGCCTTGGGTTTTCAGTTGAATGAAAACCTCCCTCAGGTGTTCAGCATGAGAGGATTTCCAGAGGGTAGGGCAGATGCTAGTAGTTAATGAGCCTCAGTTTACATTTCAATGGCTCACTAGGGTGTGGCTGGATCTCCGAGGGAGGGGCTGCAGCCTCTCCCCAGAGCCCTGGGATGGAGTAAAACAGCCAGGCCACAGTCCTGCATGGCCGCAACTCAGCAAAAGCTCTGAGCGTCCTCCAAATCCCGAGTGTCCCCACACAGTTCCAGTCCAGTCCACCCTCCCTCTGCTGCAGCCCAGGTGAGTGGCTGTGGCTATTTTAGCTCTCTGTCCTGGCTCTGCGCTGCGGAGCCGGCTCGGGCTTTAACCTGAGGGTGGTGCGCTTCTCAAGGCTAAGGCCACTGCTGTCTGTGGGCTCCCAGCCCTCCTCTCGCGCTTCCACAATCCTACCAGGATCAATTCAGTGTCTCTGGCTGTATGGTCCTTGCAAGCTGCTTTTCTGTTGTTTTTTCCAGATGATTTGTCTTTATTTTTGTTGTAACTCCAGTTTGGTCCTGGGAGATGGTCTGTGTAGCTTCCATTCACTCCGCTGCCATTTTCTGATCCTGAATGTCTTTTTAAAACACTTAAATATCTGCAACAAATATGGGAGCACCAAAATATATTTAAAAACTTCTGGAGGACTTCAAGGGAGAGATCAATAGCAATACCATAATAGTGGATGAGTTTAACACCCCACTGACAACAATGGATAGATCTTCTAGACAAAAAATTAACAAGGACATAGAGTCCTTAAATGACAAAATAGATCAGTTGGACTTAATTGATATTTACAGAACATTTCACCTCAAAGCTACAAGGGGCAGTCTCAAAGATAGACCACAGGATAAAACACAAGGTAAGTCTACAAATTCAAGAAGATTGAAGTTATATCAAGTATCTTCTCAGATTACAATGGCATGAAACTAGAACTCAATTACAACAAAAACATTCAAACACTTGGAGGCTAAATAGCATGTTATTAAACAATGAATGGGTTACCAAGGAGATCAAGGAAGATATTAAAAATTTCCTGGAAACCAATGAAAATAAACACACAACAACACAAAATCTATGGGATGTAGTGAAAGCAGTCCTGAGAGGGAAGTTCATAGCACTACAGGCCTGCCTCAAGAAACAAGAAATATTTCTAATTGACTATCTAACCTTACAACTTAATGAACTAGAAAGTAAAGAAAAAGAAAAACTCAGAGCAAGTAGAAGGAAATAAATAGTAAATGTCAGGGCAGAAATAAATGACATAGAGACTAAAAAAAAATTCAAAAGATCAATAAAACAAAAAGCTGGTTCTTTGAAAAGATAAACAAAATTTATGGACCTTTAGTCAGACTCACCAAAAAACAAAAAGAAAGGACCAAAATAAATAAAATCAGAAACAAAAGAGGAGGAGAAACAACTGACACTACAGAAATGCAAAGGATCATCGAAACATACTATGAACAATTATATGCCAAAAAATTGGACAATCTAGGTGAAATGGACAAATTTCTAGAAACACACAGTCTCCCAAAAATGAACTGGGAAGAGATAGAAAACATGAACAGACCAATAACAACAAAGGGAATTGAAGATGTAATTAAGAAACTCCCAGCAAATGAAAGCCCGGGCCCAGATGGCATCATGGGGCAGATTTACCAAACATTCAGAGAAGGTCTAATACCAATTCTCCTCAAACTATTCCAAAAAATTCAAGAAGATGGAAGACTTCCAAACGCATTTTATGAGGCCAGTATAATCTTAATTCCAAAACCAGATGAAGACACTACAAAGATAGAAAACTACAGGCCAATATCACTGATGAACATAGATGCCAAAATCCTTAACAAAATATTAGCAAATCATATCCAGCAATACATCAAAAAAATTATTCACCATGACCAAGTGAGAGTCATCCCAGGGATGCAAGGATGGTACAATATTCACTAATCAATAAATGAGATACACTACATAAACAAAATGAAAGATAAAGACAATATGATCTTAACAATAAATACTGAAAAAGCATTTGACAAAATCCAACACCCATTTCTGATAAAAATGCTCAGCAATGTGGGAATAGAGGGATCATAGCTCAACATAACAAAGGCCATATATGAAAGACCTACAGCCAACATCATACTCAATGGGCAAAAACTAAAAGCATTTCCCTTAAGAACAGGAACAAGACAGGGATGCCCACTTTCACCACCCTTATTTAACATAGTACTGGAAGTCTTTGCCACAGCAATTAGATATAAAGAATAAATAAAATGGATCCAAATTGTAAAGGAGGAAGTGAAACTGTCATTATTTGCAGGTAACATGTTATTGTACATAGAAAACCCTAAAGACTCCATCAAAAATTTATTAGACTTAATAAACGAATTTGGCAAAGTAGCAGGTTACAAAATTAACGTCAAGAAATCGATGGCGTTCTTATACACCAACGATGAACTCACAGAAAGAGAAACTAAAAAAAAAAAAATCCTATTTACCATTGTGGCAAAAAAATTAAGATACCTAGGAATAAACTTAACCAAAGAAGTAAAGCACCTCTTCACAGAAAACTATAGGTCATTGAAAAAAGAAATAGAGGAAGATATAAAAAAGTGGAAGCATATACCATGTTCATGGATTGGAAGAATTAACATCATTAAAATGTCCATATACCCAAAGCAATCTATAGATTCAAGGCAATCCCCATCAACATACCAATGATATACTTCACAGAACTAGAACAAATACTCCAAAAGTTTATATGGAACCAAAGAAGACCCCGAATAGGCATAGCAATCTTGAAAAAGAAGAACAAAGTAGGAGGGATCACAATACCAGTTATCAGGTTATACTACAAAGCCACTGTAATCAAAACAGCCTGGTACTGGCACAAGAACAGGCATATAGATCAATGGAACAGAACAGAGAACCCAGAAATTGACCCAAGACAATATGCTCTATTAATATTTGACAAAGGTGGCAAGAGCATACAGTGGAGTCAAGACAGCCTTTTCAATAAACGGTGTTGGGAAAATTGGACAGCTACATGCAAAAAAATGAAGCTAGACCACCAACTTACACCATACACAAAAATAAACTCAAAATAGATAAAAGACTTAAATGTGACTCATGAATCCATAAAAATCCTAGAAGAAAATGTAGGCAACAAAATTTCAGACATCATACACAGCAGAATTTTCACTGATACAACACCTAAGACAAGAGAAACAAAGAAAAAAATGAACACATGGGACTACATCAAACTAAAAAGCTTCTGCACAGTAAAAGAAACAACCATCAAAATGGAAAGGGAACCCACTATATGGGAGACCATAATTGTTAACGATATATCAAATAAGGGTTTAATTTCCAAAATATATAGAGTACTCATACAACTCAACAAAAGAAGACAAAGAACCCAATTAAAAAATGGGCAGAGGACCTAAAGAGACACCTCTCCAAACAGGACATACAAATGGCCAAGAGACATATGAAAAAATGCTCAATGTTACTAATCATCAGAGAAATGCAAATTAAAACAACAATGAGGTGTCACCTCACACCTGTCAGAATGGCCGCCATCAACAAATCATCAAACAACAAGTGCTGGTGAGGGTGTGGAGAAAAGGGGACTCTAGTACACTGCTGGTGGGAATGCAGACTGGTGCAGCCACTGTGGAAAACACTATGGTGTTACCTCAAAAAATTAAAAATTGAATTACCATTTGACCCAGTGATCCCACTCCTAGGAATATACACTAAAAAGCCTGAAACACCAATAAGAAAGAATATATGTACCCCTATATTCATAGCAGCACTATTTACAATAGCTAAGATCTGTAAACAGCCCAAGTGTCCATCAGTAGATGAGTGGATAAAAAGCTGTGGTACATATACACAATGGAATACTATGCAGTTGTAAGAAAAAAAGATATCCTCTTTTTTGTGAAGACTTAGAGGGAACTGGAGAGTATTATCCTAAGCGAAACAAGCCAAGCAAAGAAAGAAAAATATCACATGATCTCACTTATTTGTATAATATAATGAACAAAAGAAACTGATGACCAAAATAGATCCAGAGGCATAGAAGTAGGGTACAGAGTGACAAACCTCAGAAGAGGGGGTGGGGGGGAGGGAAGAGATAAACCACAGAACTTCTATGCATGTATGCATAACCAATGGACATAGGCAATAATACTTCGGATGGGGTGGGGGGTGATGGGGAGGCTGGTGTCAATGGGGGAAAAAGGAGAAATATCTGTAACAAAAATAAATTAATAAAATAATTTTTAAAAAAGAATCTAAATAAAACAGATAACATTTGAAACAGATAACAAGTCCCTCCATATTAAAAATGCACCATATTCGATCATTTGACTTCCAGTCAAGATGGCGGTGTAGGTAAATGTGGTACTTGCCTACTCCCACAACAACATCAAAACTTCAACTAAACTACAGAACAATGATTCTTCAGCTCCAGCTGAAATCAAGCTGAATGGAAGTCCTACAACTAAGAAATTAAAGAAGAGGCCACATCGAGACTGGTAAGAGGGGCGGAGGCACAGACAGGCTGGTCCCAAACACTCGTGTAGCAGATAAAAGTCAGGAGGGACACTGCTGTGATGATCCTCCCTGAGGAGTGAGGGGTCCCCCTCCCACACCAGGTATCCAGCTCAGGGTTCCAGTGCCAGGAAGAGAAGCCCCTGTAACTTATGGCTGTAAAAACCAGCGGGAATTGAGGCTGAGGGAGACTGAGTCTCCTGGAGCCCCAGGCAGTTCCTCTTAAAAGGCCCATGCAGGGACTTACATGGACCCGCTCCCTCCAGGGTCCAGCATGGGGGAGGCAGCTTGAATGGCACCAGAGACATATGAGGAAGAATTGAGTTTTTTGGCATTGGAGTGAGAGCTGGAGACACCCCTTTCTCCAGGACAGATGCGCTGGTGGAGGCCCTTGTTCCTTTGGTGAGCCCTTCCTCCACGGAGCAGGCAGACAGGCGCCATAGCTGGGACTCCAGCAACCTGGCTCACACTGTTTGCTTCACCCTGGTGATTCCCTGAGGCCCTGCCACACGCAAACTTTGGGCCCACCCAAGCTGTTTCCAGTGGCTTTACCATAGGATTGGCCTGTTTTGGCTCCTGCTTCAGATTTTCCTAAATTCTCTCAAATAAACAGCATCTGGCCACAGCAAGCCATGGTTCACAGCTTGGCTTTGCCTGGGCACCTCCAAACACAGCACAAGAAGCAGCCATCTGCAGATCACTTTGTAGCTTATGGCTGGTGGCCCTGAGTAGAACACAGGCATTGTCTGACCTTGCTCCAAAGACAGCACATCCAGAAGACAGCCTCAGACCACGTCAAAGCACCACCATCCAACCACCTCCACACATGACACATTCAAGGGATTGACTCAGTGGGTACCAGAGCCCTGCTGAAGAAAGTCTTGCTCTGTGTGGTGGGCCCCAGCACAGTTGATCATCCAAGGTAGTCAGAGGTCAGTGGTCAGAGGACACAGCCAGTCCTTGTATCTGATCAGCCTGAGTAAATCTCTCCCATTGACGTGCCAACAGCAATCAAGACTCAATTACAACAGAAGGTTATAATGTCCATATGAGGGGTGCACCTCAAGGGCCCAGCTGGGGTGACCAGGGAGGCTATGTCACTGGACCCTACAGGACACCTACTATAATAGGAAGCCTAGGAGACATAGCAACTCTACTTAATACATAGAAGAAAAAAAAAAAAAAACTCTGGGAGGCAGCCAAAATGAGGAGACTAAGAAACATGTCCCAAATGAAAGAACAGAACAAAATTCCAGGAAAATAACTAAATGAAGTGGACATAAGCATTCTAACAGATGCAGAGTTCAAAAAACTGGTTACAACGATGTTCAATGAACTTAGTGAGAATTTCAAGAAACTTCATGAGAACATCAAGGAACTTAGTTAGGACCTAAAGAGCATAAAAAACGACCAGCCAGAACTGAAGGATGCACTAGCTGAAATAAATAATAAGTTACAGGGAATCAATAGTAGAGTAAGTCAAGCCAAGAAGCAAACCATCCATTCGGAATATAAGGAAGCAAAAAACACCCAATCAGAACAGCAAAAGGCAAAAATAACCCAAAAATATGAGGATAGTATAAGGAGACTTTGGGACAACTTCAAGCATACCAAAATTCACATCATGGAGGTGTCAGAAAGAGGAGGTAAAGAGCAAGAAATTGAAAACCTATTTGAAAAAACAATGACAGAAAACTTCCCTAACTTGTTGAAGGAGGCATACAAGTTGAGGAAACACAGAGAGTCTCAAACAAGATGAACCCAAAGAGGTCCACACCAAGACACATCATCATCAAACTGCCAAAGGTTAAAGACAAAGAGAGAATCTTAAAAGCAGAAAGAGAAAAACAGTTAGTTACCTACAAAGGAGCTCCCATTAGACTGTCAGCCTATTTCTCAATAGAAACTTTGCAGGCCAGAAAAGAGTGGGAAGAGATATTCAAGGTAATGAAGAGCAATGATCTACAACCAAGATTACTCTATCCTGCAAAGCTATCATTTAGAATCGATGGACATATAAAGAGTTTCCCAGACAAGAAAAAGCTAAAGGAGTTCATCACCACCTAACCAGTATTATATGTAATGTTGACAGGTCTTCTTGAAGAAGAACAGCAAAAAATATGAACAATAAAATGGCAATAAATACATATATATCAACAATTGAATCTACAAACCAAATGAGCAAGCAGAATAGAAACAGACTCATAAATATAAAGAACTTTTTTTGGTTGCCAGATGGGAGGGGTTTGGGAGGATGGGTGGAAAAGGTGAAGGGATTAAGAAATACAAATTGGTTGTTAGATTGATGAACCTCAAAGGGAAGGGGGGAGGTGGGGCATGAATAGAGAAACCAAATAACTTATATGCACATATGCATAACCAATGGACACAGACAATAGTGTGAGGAAGGCAGGAGGGGTGTGGGAGGGGGGAGGTTGGTGTTAAGGGGGGAAAAAGGGGGGCATCTGTGATACATTCAACAATAGAGATAAGTTTAAAAATAAAAATAAAATAAAATGTGCCATATTGGTTATTCATCAGTTTAGTTTGAATTTACTGTATATGCTATAATTAATGATGCATTTTAGTATTTGATTTGTACTTAAAGCTCACATACTTTTAAATACATTCCCTAGATTCTTCCTGGAAGCAAAATAACATTTATGCTAAAATTTGTCCCATGGCCTGCTCTATGTCTCCATGTACAGACTGCAGGAGGTATAATTCATCCATAAAAGACAGCTGAAATATGCACTGTTTTGAATTGTTTTAATATTGTGCAAAAGAGACTGACAGAGAAAATTAACTGTCATATGCTGCCTCATTCAAAGTATCAGATGGATAATAATAAAACAGAAAAAAATATAAAACCATTTAGAGCAATTTTAGGAGCATATGCTCAACTTCACTGATAATAATCCTCTATAATATATTTCAGAAAATAGACATGAAGGTAATATAATTCTCCTCATCATATTGTTTGTTAACCTTCAAATCCTTTGAAAATATCATGGTTATAGAAATGTAGTTTGTATCTAGAGATAACTAGACCTCTGATAAAGATTAATTCATTTACTCATGGGGCATATTTTCACTGTTTTGCAATAACTCAAGTTTTTTCTCCGTCAAAGGTCAGGTTTTGAGCTGACAGTTTTCAGGATATCCACGCAGATGCAATACAATTCATACAGATTTCTCCTTCTCTTTGTGCCTGCCTAATTCTGTACTTGTTTGTATTACTAGATAGTGAATATTATTAGCTTTACAAAAACTCACTATAAGATTCCTTCTAACATCAGAAACACCTAGTGCTATCTTTCTTATTTTCCCTCTTCTCTTTCTCCATTCAATAAACTCTCTGTATTTTTTATTTGCATATCTTTTTTTTCCTAACTAAATATTAAGTTTCTCAATACAGAAATAAATATTCAGCATATATAAAGATATTATGTCTAGGGCAAAGTGCATCCATTCTTTAGGCCAAAAAAAAAAATTACTTTCTTAAGAATGTGTGAATCATGTGACCTCAAATACTGGATTTAAAATGGCACAAATTAGGTTCCCTCACCACCGCTTCCCTCCCCTCCTCCACCCCACGGAGCCAAGGCAGAGATTCTGTCAGAGAGTGGCAAGCTATGAGAACTGGCAACTTCTCTGCCACTATCAATGGGGGCTCACATGAATTGGAAAGATGAGCATCGTCAAAATGTATGCCTAGCAGTGTTGTCAATGGAAGTGATAATCTTGGAAGCAGGTGAGTGAGAAGGACCAATAGCTCCATTAATTCAAGGTTCCAATATGGTTGACACAGACATACACCTGAATGAGGCCCAAGCTAGTTATACACTTCCGGCCAACACTGGGGCTGCAGTTATATACATTGTTATCAGAAGTAGATTTTGATAAGATGTGAAAGGACCCAGAGGAAAGTAAAATCTGCATGGCCTGAACTTTTAATGTACTTCCCTATACAGAGAGAGAACAATCAGCAAAACTTATTGCCTTGAGAGGCTTAAGTACAATTATGATAAATTATTGGTTAACAACTAAACTATGCTTACCCAGGATCAACATCCATGAAGCCAGGATTAAAAATAAAAGCAAGGAAGGAAAACTTAGAAGTGATTTTATAGGCTACAAACTGTGTACAAATTACACTTCATTGAATTAGTTCAGACAAGTCATTTAACAAGGGAAAACAAACAAAAACAACAACTACATTAAGCTACAGTGGTGATAGGGAGATCAAAACTTAGAGTTCCTAAAATAAGTTATCTAAAATGCTTGGTTTTCAACAAAAATGATAAAACATGCAAAGAAACATGAACAAATATGATAAAATACACAGGGCAAAAATCTGTTAATAAAACTGTCCACTATGAAAAAAGGTATTTATTTCACCAAACATCAGGGAAATGCAAATCAAAACCACAATTAGATATCATCTCAGAACTATTAAAATGTCTATTACAAAAATAAAATAAAATAATAAGTGTTGGTAAGGATGGAGAAAAGGAAGCCCTTGTGCACTGTTGATGGAAATGTAAATTGGTTGCAGCCACTTTGGAAAACAGCATGAAGTTTCTTCAGAAAATTAAAAATAAAACTACCATATGATCTAATTCCACTTATGGATATTTATCCAAAGGAAAACACTAACTCAAAAAGATGTCTGTACCCCCATGTTTATTGCAGCAGTATTTATAATAGCCAAAATGTGAAAACAACTTAAGTAGATGAATGAATGGATTAAAAAATGTGGTATTGCCCCAGCCAGTGTGGCTCAGTTGGTTGAGCATTGTCCTATGCACCTGGAGGTCACTGGTTCCATGCCTGGTCAGGACACATGCCTGGGTTGCAGGCTCAGTCCCCCATAGGGGATGTGGCAGCCAATCCATGGTTCTCTCTTATCCATTTCTCTCTCTCTCTCTTTTTCCCTCCCCCTTCCTCTCTCTCTCTCTCTCTCAAATCAATTTTAAAAGGGAAGAAAAAAAACAAATTTGGGGTATACACACACACACACACACACACACACACACACACACACACATATATAATGAAATATTATTCAACCATGAAAAAGAAGGAAATCTTGCCAATGCAACAACATGAATGGTCTTAGAGAGTATTATTTTAAGTAAAAAGGTAAATAAATTAGACAGAGAAAGACAAATACCATATGATCTCACTTATGTGAAATCTTACAAAAACCCAAAACAATCTTCATAGACATAAAGAATAAATTGGTGGTTATCAGAAATATGGGTGGAGAGTGGACAGAAACTGTAAACAATGCTATCATGTAACTCAACCTAACTCACTCAATGACAACAAAATCCATATTATTTTAAGCAAAAGTGAAGTATTCTCCAGAATAGATTAGATAGTAAGCCATAAAACAAATCAATACATCCTAAAAGGCTAAAATCATGCAAATTATATTCCTGAGCCCAACTGAATTAAAGGAAAGCCCGGGCCCAGGTAGCTTCCTTGGTGAATTATTTTAAATATTTAAAGAATTAATACCAACCTTTCATAAACTATTTAAACAATAGAAGAGGAGGGAAACATCCCAACTCATCCTATGAGGCCAGCATTAGGATGATACTAAAACCAAAGTCATCACAAGAAAAGAAAACTTCAGACCAATATCTCTATGACTATAGATACAAAATTCCTTAAAAAATATTAAAACAAATGCAGCAACATATATAAAAAGAACTAAACACCAAAATAAAAGAAATTTATACCAAAATGCAAGGATTAGCTTGACAACTGAAAATACATTTATGTAATATATCATAATCATAGAATAAAGAATAAAAAACATGATAATCTCAATAAATGCAGAAAAAGAACTTGACAGAACCTAACACTCTTGTGAAGGAACTCAACAAACTAGGAATATGAGACATTCTACCCAGGGCAATAAGGAGAAACAACAACAAAAAAAAAGAAAAAAAAAGTTAAATCGTCTAAGTGAGAAAGAAAGAAGTAAAACTATCATCTGCAAATAAAAATTTTATAAAAGATTTGGGATCTGTTAAAAAAACAAAAACAAACTACCAAGTCCTGGCTCATTTGGAGCATCAACCCATACACCAAAAGTTTGTAGGTTCAATTCCCTGTCAGGGCACATAGCTAGGCTGTAGGTTCTATCCCCTGTTAGGGAGCATACAGGAGGCAACAGATCAATGTTTCTATCTCACACTGATGTTTCTCTCTCTCTCTCTCTCTCTCTCTCTCTCTCTCTCTCTCTCTCTTCACCCTCCTCTCAAATCAATAAACACACCCTAGGGTGAGGATTAAAAAAAAAAAAACTACCAAAACTAATATAATAAATGAATTTATCAAAGTTGCAAGATGCAAGATTAATATACAAAAAAAATGTGTATCTAAATATAAATAAATAATTCAAAAATAAAATGAAGAAAAAATTGTATTCAAAATATCATTAAAAATAATAAAATACTCAGATACAAATTCATCAAAAGTAGTATAAGACTTATACACTGAAAACTACAAATGCTATTGAAAGAAATTAAATAAAATATAAATAAATAGAAACACATTCCATGTTCATGGGTTGGAAGACTCAATATTTCTAAGATGGTAGTTCTCCCCAAATTGATATCGAAATTTAATACAGTCGTCACCTAATGCACAGTTTATTGAGGTATAATTGACAAATAAGATTATATATATTTAGAATGTACAATGTGGTGATTTGATATACACATATTGTGAAATGTTTATCACAATCAAGTTAATTAACACATCCATCACTTCACATAGTTACCTTTTTTTCTTAGTGAAAACACTTAAGACATAATCTTAGCAAATTTCAAGTTTAAATTATAGTATTATTAGCTAAAGTCTTCATTCATTCAAGATTTTTAAAAAAATAGAAATAGACATGCTGATGCTAAATTTTATATGGTGATGCAAGAAACCCAGAGTAGTTAAAACAGTCTTGAAAAAGAATGATTAGAAGGACTCACACTTCCTGATTTCAAAACTTATATAAACTACCAGTGTGGTATTAGTATAATGGTCATATAGAAACAGAAATGAGAGTCCAGAAAAAACCCTTACACTTATGGTCAATAATTTTTTTTTACTAAGGTGTCACAACAAGCACCAAAATTCACTCAAAATGGATTTTAGGTATAAGAGTTAATCTATACATTTTTAGGAGAAAATTTTGTGGTCCTAACATAGGCAAATCATTTATAGGGGCAACAGAACATTTTTAGGAAAAAAAAATACCACCACAATCTATATAAAAAAGTATTGAGAAATTGAGGTTTATCAAAATTTTGAACTGTAGTTCAAAAGACACTATTAATAACATGAAAAGACAAGACAGACACTGGGAGAACATGTTTGCAAATCATATATATGTTATCTAAAGAACTCCTACAACTCAATAATAAAAAGATAAATGACTGAATTTAAAAATGAGCAAATGATTTGAATAGATATTTATCCAATGAAAATATCTAGATGGCCAATAGACACATGAAAAAATGTCAACACTATTAGTCATTAGGGAAATGAAAATCAAAACTACAATGAGATACCACTATATGCTGACTAGGATGACTATACTTAAAAATCCAGAAAACAACAAGTGTTGTTGAGGGTGTGAATAAATTGGAAGACTAATTAATTGCTAATAGAATTTTAAAATCCTACAAATTCTTGTTTTACATAGCATTACCTATGATCCACCCAGTAATTCCACATCTAGATATATACCAATAAGAAATTCAAACATGTCCACAAAAAAACTTGCACATGAATGTTCACAGTGGTATTATTCATAGTATTCAAAAAGTAGAAAATATAGAAATTTTCATGAATTGATAAATGAATAAACAAAGGTAATGGACCCATACAAGGGAACATTATTCAGCCATGAAAAGAAACAAAGTACTGATGCGTGCTACAACATGGATGAACCTTAAAAACAATACCCTAAGTGAAGAAAACCATTCATAGAGGATCACATATTATATGATTCCATAGTAAGTAAACTATTCTTAATTCACAGTAGGTGTTCAGTCACTGTTGTGGTCTTTCTTGTTTCAGAATCTCATGCTTATTCTCCAGGAATGTTCACAGCCTCAGTCAGTCTTCCAGGTTATGGGAGCATCAGTGACATTTAGAAGAGACATTACAAATAAACTCAGCATATGTCACATTTAGTGTACTTGCATAGATCTAATGTGCCATCTAAGTAAGAGGGGCCCACTGTGTACTATAGGAAAAGATCAGAAGTGTTGATATTTGGGTTTCTTCTCCAACTCTATAGTACTCATTCAAAAATATATCAACCCATTCAATGCATTGTTCCTGATATTGTTTTATATTTTTATACGTCCATATTTCTTTTTTCCTATCCCTTACAGGTTTGGACCACATGGTACATACTTAATATTTACTGCTTGATTTATTAATTGAACTTTGCAGGTGTGTTTACTGATTTCACAGGATTTACATGAAAGAAGATGCCAGGTCACTTCCTTGGAAGTGTATTTGCATCAAGAATTATTGTGCCATGGTTGCATAAAAGAGCAATGTTTTCCTACAAAGAAATAAATGTCACAAATTCTTTTCAGAAGTCATAAGAGTTTTCCTCCTCAATGAACTAATATATTTATTTCTGTTAAATAATGGTAGCTAGGTAGTACTGTATAGCATAGTAGTTATGTAATGGACACTTTTGAGTCAGACTGCATGGCTTTTAATCCCAATTTCAATTTGTAGACTGAATTTGTATCCTGATTTATCCACTCACTCAATGCTTCAGTTGTCTCATATATAAAGTGAACAAAACAGGATATTTTTATAGAATTTTTGTGAGAATTAAATGACACATAGGAAGTGTTCAGTACATGTTGATGACTCTACCCTTTCTCTTCCACAGCATTCCCAGTAATGGGGAAGAAAGAACACACAATCTCAGAGATTTTCACAGTCCTATTTGTAGTATAGAGATAATATATAAACTGGTTTCTCAAATGAAAGCTATTTGTATAGCTTATTTTTCATAGGGCCAGGAGAGAGTTTTATTCTACATTTTTGAAGATAGTAATCAAACTAGGTTGGCTGACTATAATGATCTATATCACACAGCATCCTTCATTCTTTATCTTTGTAATGCAGCATAGTATAAAGAATAATGTAAGGTCATGTCTTATTCACCTTTGCATTCTCAATGACTGATATAATGCTATCCATGCGAGAGGTATAAGTAACCTGTTATGGCGATTCAGAAGAGAGGAATTTACTCATAACTTGGGAAAGTGGAAAAGTAGCAAAAGCTTAGTGGAAAAGATGTTAGAGGTGGGCAGAATTCAGACATGTCCAGCTGGAGAGAAAAGGAACTGGGGAAAATTCTGTAAGAGGATGCAACTATGTGCAAAGAGATAGATAGAAGAAAACCATAGGATGTGTAGAGGGGATTGTGTAAGTGGAGGTAAGATTCATGAAGGGGGTTTAGAAAAGATACAGAGACTGGAACTGTAGGTTAAATTGCCTGGTGTGAGTGTGAGGAGAAGTGGGAGGCAGGGGAGTGGAGCTTGAACTATCCTGCTATGAAATTTGGATTTTATCCTGTGGCCAACACAGAATGACTGAAATTTCCTGAAGAAGGGTACAGCATGATGAGGGCTCTGAATTAGAAAGATTAAGCTGGTATGGAAGAACGTTAAGAGAAGGAGAAGAGAAGGGTCTAATTCTAAGTTGTTTGAATAGTCCAGGCAATACGTAACTTAGGTTAGACCAGGGAAGAGGAAGTGTGGAATGTAAAGGAGGGGATAGATTCAAGAGAAATTTCAGGAGGTAGCATGACAATCTATAACACCCCTGCTCTGCTTAGGATATATCATAGCTCAGCATTCAACACTTTCCAAAATCTATCCCAACTCTCTTCAGATTTTTCTTTCACTAAGCATGCCTCATGCCTGATTCTCTAAATTGTATTGGGTTGCATTCCTTTACTAAAGTACACCTTGCGCCTTTCCACTTACTCCCCTTATCTCAACATGTAAAAATCCTAGCCATCCTTGAAAATTCAGTTCAAATGTAATCTCCTCCATCAACCTTTCCTAATTTTTCTCCAACCAGGATTAACTCCCTCCTCTATTCTTCCACAGCATTTATGTTTACCTTTGGTTTAGCATCTTGGTTGTGGGTCCTTGCTTTTCATCACTTTGAATATCTCTTGCCACTCCCTTCTGGCTGGCAGTTTCTTTTGAGAAATTGGCTGACAGTCTTATGGGAGCTCCATTGTAGGTAACTAACTGTTTTTCTCTTGCTGCTTTTAAGATTCTCTCTTTGTCTTTAACCTTTTGCATTTTGATGATGATGTGTCATGGTGTGGACCTCTTTGGGTTCATCTTATTGGGTGGGACTCTTTGTGCTTCCTCAATTTGTATGTCTCCAACAAGTTAGGGAAATTTTCTGTCATTAATTTTTCAAACAGGTTTTCAATTTCTTGCTCTCTACCTTCTCCTTCTGACACTCCCATGATGTCAATGTTAGTATTCTTGAAGTTGTCCTAGAAGTTCCTTACACTGTCCTAATTTTTTTGGATTATTTTTGCTGTTCTGCTTGGGTGTTTTTTTTTTGTTTGTTTTTGTTTTTTTTTTTTTTGCTTCGTTATATTCCAAATCGATGGTTTGCTTCTCAGCTTCACCCACTCTACTCTCGATTCCCTGAAAATTATTCTTTATTTAAGTTAGTGCATCCCTCATTTCTGACTGATTCTTTTTTATGCTCTTGAGGTCTTCACTAAGTTCCTTGAACATCCTTATAACCAGTGTTTTGGAATCTGCATCTGTTAGATTGCTTCTCTCCATTTTGTTTAGTTCTTTTCCTGGAGTTGTGTTCTGTTCTTTCATTTGGGACATGTTTCTTTGTACCCTCTTTTGGCTGCCTCTCTGCATTCATTTCTACATTTTAGATAGAGCTGCTATGTCTCCTAGGCCTGGTAGGGTGCCCTATTGTAGTAGGTGCTCTGTAGGTTCCAGTGGCACAGCCTCCCTGGTCACCCCAGCTGGGCCCTCAAGGTGCACCCCTCATGTGGACTTTACATCCTTCTGTTGTAATTGAGTCTTGACTGCTGTTGGCATGTCAATGGGAGTGATTTACTCAGGCTGATCAGCTGCAAGGACTGGCTGTGCCCACTGACCACTGACCTCTGATCACCTTGGAGGATCAGCTGTGCAGGGGCCCACCATACAGAGCAAGACTTACTTCAGCAGGGCTCTAGTACCCACTGAGTCTATCCCTTGAGTATGTCACTTGAGGTGAATGGGTGCTGGTGCTTTGATGTGGTCTGGAGCTTTCCCCTGAATGTGTTGGCTCTGGGGCCTCCTGGGAGGTGCAAGCCAAAGTCAGCCACTGCCTGTGTTCTACCCAGAGTCATCAGGTGTAAGCTACAAAACTATCTTCAGATGGTTGCTTCTTGTGATGAGCTTGAAGGTGCCCAGGCAAGGTCAAGCTGTGAACTAAGGTCGGCTGCTGCTAATGCCAAGCCTGGGGCCACTTAATGAGAGGCATGAGGCTCGCTAAGGCCAGATACTGCTTATTTGAGAGATTTTAGGAAAATTTGAAGCATGAACCCAGACCCACCATTCCTATGGTAAAGCCACTGGAAACAGCTTGGGTGGGCCCAAAATTTGGGTGGGGCAGGGCCTCAGGGAATCACCAGGGTGGGGCAAACAGTGTGAGCCAGGTTGCTGGAGTCCCAGATATGACATCCATCTGCCAGCTCCATGGGGGAATGCCTCTCCAAAGGAACAATGCCCTCTTCCAGCATGTCTGTCTGGGAGAAAACTACCTCTCCAGCTCTTGCTCTGATGACAAACAACTCAATTCTTCCCCATATGTCTCCAGTGCCTTTCAAGCTGCCTCCCCTACCCTGGAGCCCAGAGGTAGCAAGTCCGAGTAAGTCTATGTGGGGGCCCTATGAAAGGAACTTCCATGGGACTCCAGAAACCTCAGCCTCCCTCAGCCTCAATTCCCTCTAGTTTTTACAGCCAGAAGTTATGGGTACTTCTCTTCCTGGCACTGGAACGCTAAGCTGGGAGACCTGGTGTGGGACGGGTCCTCTTGCTCTTCAGGGAGGTCCTTCACAGCCAAGGTATCCCTCTTGATTTTTATCTGCCACTTATGGGTGTGGGACCAGCCCTTCTGTGCCTCTGACCCTCCTACCAGTCTCGATGTGGCTTCTTCTTTAATTTTGTAGTTGTAGTACTTCCATTCAGCTTGATTTCAGGTGGTTTTGAATGATAGTTGTTCTGTAGTTTTATTGTAATTTTGATATGGTTGTTGGTGTTTACCTACGCTGCCATCTTGACCAGAAGTCACTTGTATTATTACTTATTAATTATTGTATTATATTCCACATGAACAACTGTAAACCTACTTTTGCACCATATTGTATAATTTTCCCACCAAATAGTTACAATTTACATAAATAATTGAAAAAAACATAGCTAATAGCAAATAGTAGTTTAAAAATCAGGAAATGATGAGTTTTGAGTATTTATTACCTTAACTTTAACATTATTTTAATGGTAAGTTTATATGATTTAATGTTTCCTAATATCTGTATTTTACAATTAGTTCACAAAATTCCTGCAAATATAACAACTGATTATTGAAAGCCAATATGAACCACCTTCAGTACACCATTGAAATCGGTGAAAATGTAAATACACATTTACTCTTTGATTCAACATTCCTACTTCTAGGAATTTACTCTGAAGATATATCTTCAACAATACAAAAGTGCATATGCACAAAATTATTCATTGCAGTATTGTTCATAATATCACAAGTTTAGAAACCATCTATATGACCATATATAGGAAATCTATACAATGAATTTTTTTTTAATCCTCACCTGAGGATATGTTTATTGGTTTTTAGAGAGAGAGGAGAAGAGAGAGAGAGAGAAACATTGATGTGAGAGACAAATATAAACCAGTTGCCTCTCGTACACTCCTTGACTGGGAATCAAACACACAACCTTTTTTGTGTATGGACGATGCTCCAACCAACTGAGCCATCCGGCCAAGGCTCCACACAATGGAGTTTTATATTGCTGCAAAAATGAATGAAGATAAAGAAACTTGTACAGAAATCTTCAGAGCAGCTTTATTAGTTATAGCTAAAACCTGAGAAGTACCCAAATGTCCTTCAGTGGATAAATACTTTAACTGTGGCACTTCTATTCCATAGACTACTACTTAGCAATAACAAGGAACAAACTACTAATACACAAGACTTAGATAAACCTCAAGAAAATTTTGCTGATTGAAAAATATCTAATATCAAAAGGATACATATTTAATAACTCCATTCATATATCATTTACAAAATAGCATATTTATAGTTACAAAAAAAACTGATTAGTGATTCTTGGGTGTTAAGCATAGTGGGGGAGTGGGGGGTTAAAAGGTAACTTGATAGAGTCTTTTTTCTATCAGCTTTTTGACATATAATTGATATAGAACATTTTCTCAATTGAAAATATACAATGCGATGAATATATATATAGTGCAATGGTTAACACAAGGTCAGTTAACACCTCTATCAACTCATATAGTTACCATATTTGTGTGTGCACATGCATGCGTGTATGTGGTGATAACATTTAAGATCTACTCTTTTAGCAATATTCAAGTATATAATACATAATTTTTTAATATACTCACCATGCTGTACAGTAGATACCCAGATCTTATTCATTTTATAACTGAATGTCCGTACCCTTTGAATAACCTCTCCTCATTTCTCCCACCCCAACCCTTCTGTGCAAACACCAATCTACTATCAGTTTCTATGAGTTCAGGTTTTTTAGGCTTCATCTATAAGTGAGATCATATAATATTTGCCTTTATCTGTCTGACTTCACTTAGAATAATGACCTAAAGGGTCATCCACGTCATTACTAATGGTAGAATTTCCTTTTTTTAGTAGCTGAATAATATTCCATTGTTTGTGTGTGTCACATTTTCTTTGTCTATTCATCTGTTGACAGATAGTTGGGCTGTTTACTTGTCTTGGATATTGTAAATAATGCTGCAATGAACATGGGGATGCAGATATTTCTTAAAGATATTGATTTCATTTCCTTCAGATATGTACCCAGAAGTGGAATTGCTGGAACATATGGTAGTTCTACTTTTATTTTTTGAGGAATCTTCATACTGTTTTCCATAGTGGCTGTATCAATTTATAGTTCCAGAAAAAATGCATAAAGAGTTGCTTTTCTACACATCCTTAAGGGGGACTTGTGTTGATATTATATTTAAATGTCTTGATGGTGGTGATGGTCACAAAAACCTACCCATGTGATAAAACTTCAAAAAGCTGAAAACATTTTTTTTGCATGTAGCTGTTCAATTTTCCCAACACCATTTATTAAAGAGGCTGTCTTTACTCCATTGTATGCTCTTGCCACCTTTGTCAAATATTAATTGAGCATAATGTTTTGGGTCAATTTCTGGGTTCTCTGTTCTGTTCCATTGATCTATATGCCTGATCTTGTGCCAGTACAAGTATGTTTTGATTAGAGTAGCTTTGTAGTATAACCTGATATCCAGTATTGTGATCCCACCTACTTTGTCCTTCTTTTTCAAGATTGCTGTGGCTATTCGGGGTCTTTTTTGGTTCCATATAAACTTTTGAAGTATTTGTTCTAGTTCTGTGAAATATGTCATTGATATTTTGATGGGGACTGCATTGAATCTATAGATTGCTTTGGGTAGTATGGACATTTTAATGATGTTGATTCTTCCACTTCATGAACAAGGCATGTGCTTTCACTTTTTTATATCTTCCTCTATTTCTTTTTTCAATGTCCTGTAGTTTTTTGCAAATAGGTCCTTTACTAGACCATTAACTTACACAATACACAAGAATAAACTCAAAATGGATAAAAGACTTAAATGTGACTCATGGATCCATGAAAATCCTAGAAGAAAATGTAGGCAACAAAATTTCAGACACCATACTCAGTAGAATTTTCACTGATATATCACCTAAGGCAACAGAAACAAAGGAAAAAATGAACACATGGGGCATCAAACTTAAAAGCTTCTGCACAGCAAAAGAAACAACCATCAAAATGGAGAGGGAACCCACTGAATGAGAGAGCATAATCGCCAATGATACATCAGATAAGGGGTTAATATCCAAAATATATAGAGTGCTCATACACCTCAACAAAAGGAAGACAAATAACCTAATTAAAAAATGGGCAGAAGACCTAAATAGACACCTCTCCAAACAGGACATACAAATGGCCAAGAGACATATGAAAAAATGCTTGACATCACTAATCATCAGAGAGATGCAAATTAAAACAATGATGAGGTATCACCTCACACCTGCCAGAATGGCTGCCATCAACAAATCATCAAACAAGTGCTGGTGAGGGTGTGGAGAAAAGGGGACTCTAGTACACTGCTGGTGGGAATGCAGACTGGTGCAGCCACTATGGGAAACAGTATGGTATTTCCTCAAAAAAATAAAAATTGAACTGACATTTGACCCAGTGATCCCACTTCTAGGAATATATACTAAGAAGCCTGAAACACCAATCGGAAAGAATATATGTACCTCTATGTTCATAGCAGCACTATTTACAATCGCTAAGACCTGGAAACAACCCAAGTGTCCATCAATAGATGAGTGGATAAAAAAGCTGTGGTATGTATATACAATGGGATACTATGCAGCTGTAAGAAAGAAAGATCTATTAACCTTTGAGATGACATGGAGGGACCTGGAGAGTATTATGCTAAGTGAAATAAGCCAATCAGAAAGACAAATACCACATGATCTCATTTATTTGTGGAATATAATGAACAAGGTGGGCTGATGAACGAAATAGACCCAGAGACATAGAAAGGAGTATGATTCAGTCTGACAAACCTCAGAATAGGGGAATGGGGGGGATGGATGAGATGAACCAAAGAACTTATAAGCATGTATGCATAACCAATGGACATAGAGAACAATGCAGGGGGGTGGGGGTGGGGGTGGGATGGGGAGGAGGGGGTATGGGAGGAAAAAGGAGAAACATATGTAACAAAAATAAATTAATAAAATAAAGAAAAAAAACATACAAATTTGATGGAAAAAAAACAAAAACAAAAAGCTGAAAACACACAAACACAAGTGAATGCATCTATACCAGGTGAAATTTGAATAAGCTCTGTGGTTTTCACCAATATCAAATTCCTTGGGATTGATATTGTACTGCAGTTGTATAAGAAGTTGACATTAGGGGAGGCTGGGGAAAGGATACACCAAACTTTCCTATACATTTTTTGTTATCTCACGTTAATCTATAATTATTTCAAAATTAAATTTTAAAAAGAATGAAGTTCTCTATGAAATCATATGAACTGATATGGAATGATCTTTCAGGATATATTGTCAAATGAAAAAGAGGCATAAGTGAATGAATATATAACACACTATCTTTCATCAAAGAAAGGAGGGTTGTGAAAAAAATATGAAACAATGTATTTATTTTTGTCAAATGTAACACAATAATAATAAGGCAGAAATAAATGAAATTCAGTATATAAAAAGAACAGGTAAGCATGGAGTGAAAGGGGCAGAACTTCTCAGACTTTACTTTTTCATAGAATGTTGATTTTTGGACTATGTTGATGTTTTACATATTCAAATACATACATTGAAAAAGATGAGGGAAAACCTTTAAATTAGTTGCAATCAGAAATGTCCTTAACTATACATCAAATAGATAACCTTATAGATAAAAAACAATCCAAAATAAAGAAAATTTACATTTTTTTCTTTATTGATTTTAAAGAGAAAGGAGGGGAGAGGGAGAGAGAGATAGAAACATCAATGAGAGAGAACATAGATTTGCTGCCTCCTGCATGCCCCACACTGCGGATTTGGCCAACAACCTGGGCATATGCCATGACCAGGTATTGAACCAGTGACTTCTTGGTGCATAGGTCGACACTCAAGCACTGAGCCACACCAGCAGGGTTCAAAGTAAATTTTCTACAGGCTGCTCTGACTATGTACACTCAGTGAATACTTTAAGGGCAAAAATAACTGCATAGAAAATTTGAACTTGAATAAAAATATTTATTGTTGATATTTATATAGGTGTAGAAATTCTAAATTTTTTATTTTACTGTAGGAGTGAACAAATAAATAATTATATTAATGCTTTAGGAAATCAAGTTTCATGCTTTGGGTGGAGGGTACAAATATGAAAAGGAAAATACAAAACCTGTGGTTTTGATTGGAATTAGAGGCATCAGTATGAACTCATTTAAAAAGTCTAGAATCAATGAAACATCAATAGCAATGAATATAACTAATGCCCAGACACGTTGATTTCAAAACGTCACCCTCCCACACTAAAATGAACCAGCACTCATAAACTTATAAAGGAAAGTATTAGGACTTACACAGCAATATAATTCTAACAGCCATTTTGCAAGCTTCCCTGCCACAGGACAACAAACACCAAACTTCCCACCACAGGAACTGACAGAGAAAGAAATGACAGACACCAGGAATCAAATCATATAAGGAACTAAAACTACCAAAGAAGCACCCAACTGTACATCCACTTTCCTGTAGACCCATCCCTCCCTGCCCAAACCCACCAACCAAGACCCCAAAACCCACTGACCACATAAGCTTCCCGCCAGTGGATGCATTTAAGGATGAAACTCCAGCTCCTAGGTGCTGCCATCATCAACCCAATACCCCATGGCTTGATGATGTGTAGCCCTTCCCTATGGATATCACCACCCCCTATCCCCTTTTCTTTAAATCCAATTTTTCTTTATTCACCATCTATGATTGCTATTTAGCATACCCATGCACCACACTACCAACTTTAACCATTCAGAAAGTACACAGTAATTTTGAAACTGTGTGTACCAGAAAGTAAGGAAACATTGAAAACTGATGGAGATATTTCAATAGAACACAGGAGGCAACTTGAAGAGGCTTACACTGGTCTAATTAAGGAAAGGCAAGCATTAAAAACAATAACATAGATTTTCCCAAATTTCAGAACTTTCGTTCATCAAAAAACATAATTAATAAAGTGAAAAGGCAAGCTGCAAACTCAGAGAAAATATTTAATCTCAATCTCTCTATTTTTCTCTTTCTCATCCTGAAAATACAAAGAATTTAAAACTCAATGAGAAAAACATAAATGACTTAAATGGTCAAAAGTGGCAGCCCACAAAGAGATATCCAAATGGCCAATAAGCATATGAAAAGGTGCTCAATAGCATTTGTAATAAGGAAAATGCAAATTCAAACCACCATGAGATGCTGCCACACACATCAGAAAGGACAAAATGACAAAGAATTACAATACCAAGAAAACACAACTGCTTCGCAAAAAAGATTTGGCAGTTCAATTTAAAGTTGAACATACACTTACCATATGATCTAGTTATTCCACACATAGGTAGATATTCAAGAGATATGAGTCTATATTTTTACCAAAGATCTTAGGAATGTTGATATAAGCTATATTTTCAGAAGCCAAAATATGGAAATAACGCAAATGTCCATTAACAAGAGAATGAATAAACTAATTTTGGCATATTCATGCAATGGAATCTCTTCAGCAATAAAAAGAATAAATTGCTGATTCAGGGATAGTATGAGTGGATCTCAAAATCATCGAGCACAACAATACCCCAGCTTGTGCAACACTGGACTGAAAGCCATGCAGCTACAATCTAGTAAAACGATACCCCTATAGTTTCCCATACAAGCCCAGCATGTCCATGTACTTGCACACTTTTTTCCCTTTACCTGACAAATCCTATCATCCTTCTTCTCTTACCTACTGCAGGAAACATTCCAGGACCATGAGAGCCATGTGACTGAGCCAAGCCTGTCCATCCAGTTCAGTTTGCATCTACCCTATACCGCACATCTTCAAGTAGTGGTAACTTCATTCTTTTACTGAAATTTAAGTTCCTGGAAGGTAGGGACTCTGTTTCATATTTCTGTGTAGCTACCAAATACTTGGAATATTTACTTAACATGTAGGTACCTAATAAACTTGTGTTCATTACAAAAAAAAAAACAACAAAAAAAAAAACAAAAAGCCCTGGCAGGTTTGGCTCAGCGGTTAGAGCGTCGGCCTGCGGTACAGAGAGACCCGGGTTCGGTTCCCGCTAAGGGCACGTACCTCGGTTGCAGTTTGTCCCCGGCCCTGGTTGGTCATGCGGGTGGCAGCCACTTGATGTGTCCCTTTCACGTCGATGTTTCTCTCTCTCTCTCTTCCTCTCTCTCCCTCCTACTCTGTCTGAACAAAAAATGAAAAAATGTCCTCGGGTGAGGATAAAAAAAAACACAAAAAACAAACAAACAAAAAAAACACTGAGCAATTGAGTGCCACACTATTTGAATCTATTATATGAAGTTCAAAAACTTACCAGTCAAATCTACGTTAATAGACTCCACAATAGTGATTGGGGAGTATTACTGACGGAAAGTAACATGAGAGAATTTTGGGGATGATGGAAAAGTGCTATATCTTGATGTGTTGATTACATGGATGTATTTATATGTAAAAATTCATTTAGTTGGATAAGAATCAACACAAAAAAATCAGTTGTTTTTTATATACTAACAATGAATAATTTAAAAAGGGAATTAAGAAACAATTTTGTTTTCAACAGCACCAAAATTATAAAATAAGTATAAATAAACTTAGCTAAGGAGGGGAACATTTACACTGAAAGGTACAAATCTTGCAACAATATATTAAGGGCACAAATAAATTGAAAGACGTTCTTCACTCATGGAATGTAAGACTTAATACTGTTAATATGTCAATAATACTCAAAGACATCTACAGGTTCAATGAAATCCCTATCAAAATCCCAATGATTTTTTTGCATAAATAGATAAATCCATCATGAAATACCCATGGACTCTCAAGGGATTCTAAATAGCCAAAACAATCTTGAAAGTCAGAGGCCTCGCACTTCCTGATTTCAAAAATTATTATGAAGCTACAGTAATGAAAACTGTGGTACTAGTATAAAGAAAGATATTCAAACCAATGAAATAGACTAGAGAAACCAGAAATAAACCTTTACATATATGGTCAAATTTTTTTTTTTAATCCTCACCCAAGGATACTTTCCCATTGATTTTTAGACAGAATGGAAGGGAGTGAGAGAGGGAAGGAGAGAGAGACACATTGATTGGCTGCCTCCCACACAACCCGAACAGGGTCCAGGGATTGAACCGGCAACCAAAGTACAGTGCCCTTGACTGGGAATCAAACCTGAGACCCTTCGGTCCTTAGGCCGACACTCTAACAGCGGATCCAAACTGTCCAGGGCCAAAGGGTTCTAAGGCTTTTCAGTGGGGAAAAGGCACTCTTTTAACAAATGATGTTGGGAAAACTGGATAGTCACATGCAAATGTATGAAGTTGAACCCTTACCTTACACCATATATAAGAATTAACTTAAATGGATTAAAAATTTAAACATAAGAGAAAAAATTATAAAACTATTAGAAAAAAGCATAGGGAGAAATTTTCATGACTTTGAATTTGGCCATAAGTCTTTGAGTATGCCACCACAAGCAAAGGCAACATATGAAAAGAATAGATAAATTGATGTTCTTTAAAATTAAAAACTTTTGTTCATCAAATGACCCAATCAAGAATGAAAAGGAAACCCACAGAATGGGAGAAAATATTTGCAAATTATATATCTGATAAGGGATTAATATCCAGAATATATAAAGAAATAGCATAATTTGACAACAAATAACCCAATTTAAAAATGAACAAAGGACTTGAGTAGAAACTTCTTCAAAGAAGATATACAAATGGCTAATAAGCACATTAAAAGATGCTCAACATCACTAATCATTAGAAGAACAAATCAAAACCATACTGAGATAATGAGATACCATTATACATCCATTAGGATGATTATTATAAAAAATAAGAACAGAAAAATAATAACAGATTATTATAAAAAATAATAACAGAAAATGTGATGGCAAGGTTGTAGAAAAGTTGGAACACTTGCACAATCCTGGTGGAAATGTAAAATGACATAGTTACTATGAAAAACAGTGTGGCAGTTCCTCAAATATTTAAATATATAAGTATTTTATAATTCAGCAATTCCACTTCTGGGTATATACTCCCCCCACACACATTGAAAGCATGAACTCAAACAGATATTTGTACACCAATCTTCATAGCAGCATTATTTATAATAGCTACAAAGTGAAAGCAAATTATGTGTTCATATAAGGACAAAATGGGGTATGTCCACACAATGGAATATTATTCAGCCTTAAGAAAAAGGAAATTCTGACACATGCTACAGCATGGATAAATTTTAAAGTCACTACACTATGTGAAATTATCCAGTCCAAATAATATATATTTTATGATTCCACTTACATGAGGTACCTAGAATAGTCAAATTAGTAGAGACAGAAAGTAAGTAGAATGGTGGTTGCCAGCAGGTTAAGGCAGTGGGGAATTGAAAGTTAGTGTCTAATGGGTATGTATTTTTAGGTTTGGAAGATAAAATTTTCTGGAGGTGGATGGTTAAAAAAAAAAAAAAAAAAAAAAAAAAGCAAATGTTCTAAATACCCTGAACTAGACACTTAAACATGGCTAAAATTATACTAAAAATAGGCGAGTGGGAGATGGTAAAGGAGGGTATAGAGGAGGAAATGATGATGGACGGAGATTTGACTTGGGGTAGTAAACACCCAGTACAGCATACAGATGATATGTTGTGGAATTGTGCACCTGAAACCTGTATAATTTTGTTAATCAGTGTCACCCCAATAAATTCAATAGAAAGAAATAAAAATTATAATAAAAATAATTACCTGAGCTATATATAGAAGATTTATAGACAGCATTGGATGGAAAAGAGTCTATGAGTTCATCATAATACTAATAAAAGTGGAGAGACCTCATTTTTATGTAAGAATACCAGAAAGAGTTAGAAATCTCCAGTTGGTGACCACCATTGCAATAATTGATTCAGGAAGGAATTATCAACAAAGGTTTTGTGTAATGGAGTATTCAAATCATCTCAAGGTATCACCCAGCACATTATTAATTAATTATACAGGCTAAAAGACACCTTTTTAATAGATTAATATGTCAGATACTTCCTCCAGCAAATGATCAAACTCACAATAAACAATAATGGGACAAAGATAATCCATGTGTCTCTTGAAGTTAGGTACAGAGAAGGACACAATGATCACCCAAGTAATATTCCAGTCAAAAATGTATAATGTGAATTTAATCATGAAAAAACAATTAGTCAAATTCAAATGGAAGGTAATTATATACAACAATTGGCCTAGTTGCTTAAAAAATGTCAATGTCATGAAATCATTTAAAAATAAATTAAATTTTAAAAAGATTAAGAAACTGGTACAGATTAAAGAAGGAAGACATGATAAATGCATGCAATGAATAACATTCAATTGAATTCTGGATCTGAAAAATACTATAAAGGACATCATTGGGACAATTGAGAAAATTAGAATACAGAATGTGTCATATATATATAGTGTTGTATCAATGTTAAATTCCCCGGATATGATCATTGTATTCTAGTTATCTGGAAGTTCCTTATTCTAATGAGGCACATGTTTATTTAGGCTTAGGCATATATGTATACATAGAGATAATACAAAATGTGGCATAATATTAACAATAGGTGAATCTAAATAAAAGGTATATAGATGATCACTGTAATTTTCTTGCAATTTTATGTGTACTTGTAATTTTTTCAATTAAATAAAATTATGAAAATAAAAAAAATATTTAAAAAGGTATTCACTCTCTCTCCTTAAAATAATCTAATATACTGGGTTTGAAGCTGCTATATTTGAAGAAAGAAAGAAATGGCTGGGTGGCTGAATAAAAATCACAGTCAGATGCCCAAAATTCTAGTACAGGTTCTGTCATTAATTTGTTATTTCACTTGGGATTTCTCATGGGTCAAATAGAGGGTGATAATGCCTCCTTGCCATGACTACTTTATAGGGCTGTTGTGAGGATTAAAATGAGATAACAGATGAGAAAGTACACTGATAAGGGGAAAAGAGCTATTCAAATTCAAAACACTCTTACTCTTATTGTAATCTTAAATCAGAATATTTTTATATTGTCCACTACCAAATTCATTTCCAGAAACTGACATCTATGGATTTTCACATTTTCTATGGTGTGCATTTACTTTTGAAATCCCTGTATTCTGTGACATGGGTCTTCCCTGAAATGATTGATAGCCCTTGCAGGCTATCATTAGTACTGAATGAGACCACTGGCATGCAAGAGGATTCTGCCACATGCCTATTTACTGGGCAACAGTTTTGCATATTTTCCATTTGAGTCAGTGGTAGGAGGTCTGGTTAAATCAAGTGTAATTGGAGAAGATGGTGGGCAGAAAGGAGGTTGGTGGAAGGAAAGAGGAAGAAAAGGTGGCAGGGTCATGAAGAGACTACTTGATACATTTTAAGGGAGAGGACTAGAAGATCCTGGGACTGTTACATAGATATCTATTTCCTTGTAGTGTTCTGATTTGTCACTAGAACAACCACTTACCAATAATAATCAATTTGGCATGTGTTTAGTGGTGAGACAACGTCTAAATGTCAATGTCTCATTTACATCATTTGGAAACACCCAAGTTAGTTCTTCCAATGATCATTACATGGGGCAGGAATCATTTTTCATTTAATTATTGATTCAATATCCTTGGCATACAAATTGTACCATAGTTACTCTAAGGGTAAGTTTTGGTAATATAAATATAAATATATATATGTATATGTATATATACATATACATATACATATATATATATATATATATATATATATGAATATTTCCCGAACAATTTCAGAAAGGAAAAACACATACATACATACACACTCACATTTACTGCATGTCCTCTTTATCTTGTAGACTTTGGGAAGAAGGACACATTTATGACTTATGACGCACAATTGGCCAGCATTTATTTGGTGGGGACCTTGATCAACATGGGGATATAAATAGCAGAGACCTAGAAACACAGGTTCATTCAATCGTACCATCTTATGAATAAAGGTTTTTGATCAATATTCTCTAAATTATGTCTGCTGTCATTCATTCATTAAATTCTTACAAATGACTCTAGAACCTACTCTCCTGGCTTGTGGTTAAGGGTCCTTGGTCGCATTATCATTAATAAAATAACCAAGTTAGGCTAGAAGGCAGCATACTACAGTTGGCCAGATTTCAAGAAAGATAGACTCTCTTCCTAAAAGTTATGATCTTAGGACACTAAAATAAAAAAAAAATGTTCTTAGCTTGCTCATCTATAAAATGGACCTATTAGTTCTTGCTCAATGTTACTTTTAAAATAATGATCAGACCTGCCAGTGTGGTTCAGTGGTTGAGCATCGACCACCAAGAGGTCACTGGTTCGATTCCCAGTTAGGGCACATGCCCAGGTGGTGGGCCCAATCCCTAGTGGCCAGAGGCAGCCAATTGATGTTCTCTCTCATCGAAGTTTCTATCTCTCTCTCTCCCTCTCCCTTCCTCTCTCTCTAAAAATAACAAAGAAAAAAATTTTAAATGATCAAATCCAAAAATGCATTAAATCAAACTTTGATATATGTGAAATACATGCCCCATTCCCAGAAAGCACTAAAAGAGAAAAAGAATAAAAAACAGACAACTTGATATATTTTTCAATTATGACTAAATCAACAGTGGAGATTTCAAACAGCACTTTTAAAATTTCTGTATAGCCAAATTGTAAAGCTCAGAAATTTAGAGCCTGGCAAACATCAAAAGCCAAAATGCCAGAGTCCCTTTTTCCTGGCAGCATTAATGGAGACCATAATAGCAAAGAGTGACAGCAGTCCTGTCAATAACCACCAGCATGGGAATAAGAGCTGCACAGTGCTTGTCTAGGCATGATGGAACCCATGCTATTTCTAAATGTGATGCTTAGTCCAAGATTAAATATTTGACTCAGGATTTAATCTCTAATACGTGGAAGAACACATCAAGAAAGAATGAATTGAGGGAAACAATAATAAAAGATGTTATTAAATAATTAGGTATATTGTCCATGTGGTGAAACATTTGCAAGGTCTGATCTTTCCAATAGCATTATTTATGTCTATTCCCCAGAGGATAAGGATGTGATTAAATCATGCATTTCTTAAAAGCAATAGGCAAAGACACAAATGGGCAATATACTAAACATATCTGATAAAATTCAAGGAGATTTCATATCTTTTGTATGCAGAAAGTTATTAAATATTTTCCAAAATGATAAAATAACATTAAAAAGCTAGAAAGGAAAAGAGATAGAGATATTCTATATGATAAAAGGTGGATCTGAAAAAAAGATGGTGGCGGGAAGGACCAGAGTGAGGGTGAGTGTGAAAGGGAGTGTGAGTGAATGTGAGCGTGGACGACCAACCTTAAGCAGTGCAGAGATACGGGGCAGTAGGTCCCTGTGCTGTGGACAAGAAAGCAGCCCACTACCGTGGTAAGTGGTGCATCAGCAAGCTTCTCCCTGGAGGGCCAGGAGGCCCTGCCATTTTGGAAGATCCCTGGTCTTCCCTGGGAGGACGAAGTCAGGAGCGGCTAGGGCCAAGTGACCTGAGTCCACCAGAGCAACTTGCACCATACGTTTAGGGAACCCTGCTGTGTCAACGCGGATCAGCACACAGTAGCGGTGCTATCCAGGTGCCTGCTGCAGTAACCGAAACCAGCCGGGAGCCAAATACCATCCCCCCCAGCAGAAGACTGATTGGAGCCCAGGACCTTCCCCTAAAGCAGCAGTGGCTGGGAAGGAGTGGAGCCCCACCCCCAAGAGCAGCAAAGGCTCAGGAGTTGAGACACCCCCCCAGCAGCACTAGCACCAGCTTGGGAGCCTGGCACCTCCCCCCACAGCAACAGTGACTGGGTGGGAATGGAGCCCCATCCCCAAAAGGCAGTAGCAGCTCAGATCGGCAGCTGAGACCCATCATCAGCGGTATCAGCAAAGGCTGATCAGGAGCTGAGCCCCAGCCCAAGCGGCAGCAAGACTCAGGGAGCCGAGACCTGCACAACACACCAATAACAGCCGCCACTTGTCAATCCTCCAGGACACACAGCAGGCAAGAGGCACCATACACCAAAACAGTCTGGGAGGCACAGTAGCATTATTTGATACACACCAACCTGCCTACACACTCCAACATCCCTCACTAAGCCTAGAACTACCAGATTGCTAAAATGGTGAGACAAACAACATCCAAATGAAAGAAAAAGAGGAATCACCAGAAAAGGAAATACATGAAATGGAAGCAAGAAATTTCTCAGGTAAAGAATTCAAAGCAATGATTTTAAGGGTGCTCAAACAATTTGGTTAGAACTACAAGCAACTTAATAAGAATTATGAAGCGCTCAGTGGGAACTACTTCAGCTTAAAAAAAAAAGGTAAAAGCTATGCAAAAAAATCAAGAGGAAATAAAGAATGACATAGCTGTTAAGAAAAAGACCTTAGAAGGGTTCAATAGTAGATTAGAAGAAGCTGAAGACTGATTCAGCGACTTAGAAGACAAGGTAGAAAAAAACACCCAAATAAATAGGAAAAAAATAGGAAATAGGAAAAAAAAATAGGAAGTCTTAGCCACAGCAATTAGACATGAAGAAAAAAATAAAAGGGATCCAAATTGGAAAAGAGGACGTGAAACTGTCATTATTTGCAGATGACATGATATTGTACATAGAAAACCCTAAAGACTCCATCAAAAATCTACTAGACTTAATAAATGAATTTGGCAAAGTAGCAGGATACAAAATTAATGTCAAGAAATCGACGGCATTCTTATACACCAACAATGAACTCACAGAAAGAGAAACAAAAAAAAAAATGCCATTTACCATCGCTGCAAAAAAATTAAGATACCTAGGAGTAAATAACCAAAGAAGTAAAGGACCTCTTCACAGAAAACTATAGGTCATTGAAAAAAAGAAATAGAGGAAGATATAAAAAAGTGGAAGCATATACCATGTTCATGGACTGGAAGAATTAACATCATTAAAATGTCCATACTACCCTAAGTAATCGATAGATTCAAGGCACTCTCCATCAAAATACCAAGGATATACTTCACAGAACTAGAACAAATACTTCAAAAGTTTATATGGAACCAAAAAAGACCCTGAAGAGCTACAGCAATCTTGAAAAAAACAAACAAAGTAGGAGGGATCACAATACTAGATACCAGGATATTCTACAAAGCCAGTGTAATCAAAACAGCCTGGTACTGGCACAAGAACAGGCAGATAGATCAATAGAATGAAACAAAGAACTCAGAAATTGATCCAAGACAATATTCTCAATTAATATTTGACAAAGGTGGCAAGAGCAAACAGTGGAGTCAAGACAGCCTTTTCAGTAAATGGTGTTCAGAAAATTGGACAGCTACATGCAAAAAAAATGAAGCTAGACCACCAACTTACACCATACACAAGAATAAACTCAAAACGAATAAAAGACTTAAATGTGACTTGTGAATCCATAAAAATCCTGGAAGAAAATGTAGGCAACAAAATTTCAGACATAATACGCAGCGGAATTTTCACTGATAAAACACCTAAGGCAAGAGAAAGAAAGGAAAAAATGAACACATGGGACTACACCAAACTGAAAAGCTTCTGCACAGCAAAATAAACAACCATCAAAATGAAAAGGGAACCCACTATATGGGAGACCATAACTGCCAATGATACATCAGATAGAGAGTTAATTTCCAAAATATATAGAGTACTCATACAACTCAATGAAAGGAAGACAAATAACCCAATTAAAAATGGACAGAGGACCTAAAGAGACACCTCTCCAATCAGGACATATAAATGGCCAAGAGACATGAAAAAATGCTCAATGTCACTAATTATCAGAGAGATGCAAATTAAAACAACAATGAGGTATCACCTCACACCTGCCAGAATGGCTGCCATCAACAAATTTTCAATCAGCAAATGCTGAGGAGGGTGTGGAGAAAAGGGGACTCTAGTACACTGCTGGTGGGAATGCAGACTGGTGCAGCCACTATGGAAAACACTATGGTGTTATCTCAAAGAATTAAAAATTGAACTGCCATTTGATCCAGTGATCCCACTTCTAGGAATATACCCTAAGAAGCCTGAAACACCAATCAGAAAGAATATATGTACCCCTTTGATCATAGCAGCACTATTTATAGTTGCTAAGATCTGGAAACAGCCCAAGTGTTTATCAGTAGATGAGTGGATAAAATAGCTGTGGTACATATATACAATGGAATACTATGAAGCTGTAAGAAAGAAAGATCTCTTATCCTTTGAGAAGACATGGAGGGACCTGGAGAGTATTATCCTAAGTCAAACAATACAAGCAGAGAAAGACAAATATCACATGATCTCACTTATTGGTGGAATATAATGAATAAAACAAACTGATAAACAAAATAGACCCAGAGACATAGAATTTGGGTACAGACTGACAAACTTCAGAAGAGGGGGTGGGGGAAGGGAAGAGATAAACCACAGAACTTATATGCATGTATGCATAACCAATGGACATAGACAACAAAGCTGGGGACAGGGTGGGGGAGGGGATGGGGAGGAGGATATCAATAGGGAAATAGGAGAAATATCTTTAACAAAAATAAATTAATAAAAATAATTTTTAAAAAAAGGTGGAAAATATTGTGGCTAATCGTTAATATATCTTGTCTTAGAACTGCTGCTGCTAGATTTGATATATATAGCAACTATTTTAACTATCACTAACAAAATTCATTTCAACTGTGGCACTAAGATAGCTCTGGGCATATATTGTAACTTCCATCTAGGAATCTCAATGTATCTAACAAACATTAACTACCACAACTCATGATATGTCAATGATTTTTGCTGGTGGAAAGAGTTCTGAACTTGCCTATAGATGCAGGGAGCCATGGGGAAGGGGCAACCTGAATATATTTACAAAGATACATTATTTTAATTTCCTTCCACTCTTTTCTTTCTTCATGAATTTAGAAGGGACAGGAAAGAGGGAACAAGAGCAGCAGAGAACGGTTTTCTACCTTTTATGCTCCAGTGGGAGAACTGAACAAATACAATTAAACAGCATGAAGCAACTAAATGACTAGGCAATTCACAAGGATGCACTGAGCACGTATACTCATATACGTATCAATAATTGATATAAGGAATAGTATAAACCACAGTCCTTACCCTTCAAGGAGTCCACAGTCTCTTAAAATGTACTAATCCATATTGTTAATTTTGTTAGGTGTTTTGATAATACTGTGGTTACAAAAAATGACCTTATTTTTTCAGATATGCATGCTAAAGTATTTAGAAGTGAAACATCATGATTCTGTATTTACCTTAAAAAATTTTTGTAAAAATTAAGAGACAGAAAATGTGACAAAATATTCACATTTGTAAAATATAGGTAGTCAATATTTGGTGTTCATTATTCTATTCTCTTGGCCTTTATGCATATCTTCAAACTTTAAACTATAATAGAGCGTCCCTATAAGCAGTGCTTTGAACTCTGCATCTGATTGATTGCTTATCTCCATTTCGTTTAGTTCTTTCGCTATGCTGTAGGATCCAGTGGCACAGCCACCCTGATTACTCTTGCTGGTCTCTCAAGGTGCACTCCTAGTGTGGACTGTACACCCTTCTGTTGTAATTGAGTCTTGATTGCTGTTGGACCATCAATGGGAGGGATTTACTCAGGGTGATCAGCTGCAAGGACTGGCTGTGCCCACTAATCACCAGCCTCTGACTACCTTGGAGGATCAGCTGTGTAGGGGCCCACCACACAGAGCAAGACTTACTTCAGCAGGGTTCTGGTACCCACTGAGTCCACTCACTGAGTGTGTCACTTGTAGAGGTGGTTGGGTGGTGGTAATTCGATGTGGTCTGAAGGTGTCTACTGGGTGTGCTGACTCTGGGGCAAGGTCAGCCACTGCCTGTGTTCTACCTAGGGCCACCAGGCATAACATACGAAGCGATCTGCTGATGGCTGCTTCTTGTGCTGGGCTGGAAGGTGCCTAGGAAAAGCCAAGTTGTAAACCAAGGCTGGCTATTTCTAGTGCCAGGCCTGGAGCCACTTAACGAGAGGTATGGGGCTTGCTGAGACCAGATGCTGCTTGTTTGAGAGATTTGAGGAAAATGTGAAGCAGGATCCAAGACAGGCCAATCCTATGGTAAAGCCTTTGGAAACAGCTTGGGTGGGCTTGAAAGTTGGATGAGGCAGGGCTTCCAGGAATCACCAGAACAGGGTAAACTGTGTGAGCCAGGTTGCTGGAGTCCCAGATAAGGATGCTCAAGGAACTTAATGAGAACTTCAAGGAACTTAGTGAGAACATCAACAACATCAAAAAGGACCAGTCAGAAATGAATGATGCCCTAACTGAAATAAAGAATAATTTACAGAGAATCAAGAGTAGAGTAAGTGAAGCCAAGAAGCAAACCATCAACTTGGAATATAAGGAAGCAAAAAACACCCAATCAGAACAGCAAAAAGAATCCAAAAAAATGAGGATAGTGTAAGGAGCCTCTGGGACAACTTCAAGCATGCCAACATTCGCATCATGGGGGTGCTGGAAGGAGAAGAGAGAGAGCAAGAAATTGAAAACCTATTTGAAAAAATAATGACAGAAAATTTCCCTAACTTGGTGAAGGAAACAGACATACAAGTCCAGGAAGCACAGAAAGTCCCAAACAAGATGAATCCAAAGAGGTCCACACCAAGACACATCACCATCAAAATGCCAAAGGTTAAAGACAAAGAGTGAATTTTAAAAGCAGCAAGAGAAAAGCAGTTCGTTACCTACAAAGAAGCTCCCATAAGACTGTCAGCTGATTTCTCAAAAGAAACTTTGAAAGCCAGAAAGGAGTGGCAAGAGATATTCAAGGTGATGAAAAACAACGACCTACAACCAAGATTACTCTATCCTGCAAAGCTATCATTTATAATGGATGGACATATAAAGAATTTCCCAGAGAAGAAAAAGCTAAAGGAGTTCATCACCACCAAACCAGTATTATATGAAATGTTGAAGGGTCTTCTTGAAGGAGAAGAGCTAAAATCTGAACAATAAAATGACAATTAATATATATCTATCAACAATTGAATCTACAAACAAAATGAACAAGCAGAACAGAAACAACCTCATAGATACAGAGAACTTTTTGTTGCTTGCCAGATGGGAGGGGGCTGGGGCAATGCACGAAAAAGATGAAGGAATTAAGAAATACAAATTGGTTGTTAGATTGATGAACCTCAAAGGGAAGGGGAGAGGGAGGGCAGGAAGAGATAAACCAAAGGACTTCTATGCACAATAGTGTGGGGAAAGCAGGAGAGGGACAGGATTGAGGAGGAGGGGGTCAATGTGGGAAAAAAAAGTGGGGATATCTGTGATACATTCAACAATAAAGATAATTTTTTTAAAAATAAACTATAATAAAATATTATTTTTTTTTACCAATGTGGATTAATGGGGGAAAGTCCTTGTAAATCATAAAAATGTCTGAATGACAACTTTTGAAAGACTTTTTTTTTACTTTGATTCTTCATAGTAGATGAAGCTAAGCTAGTTTTGCCTTATATTTTATCATTTTTGGCTGGTTGATATATGCCTTGTTCTGAAAATGATTTACAGTGGTTTAAACAGTTTAACACTGTTAAATAATAGTAGGAATGTAAGAAGAAATCACAACATGCAAGACCTTGCTCTTGAATGAGGTGGGCCACAAAGTGAAGCTTAAGCTATCCGACAGCAACATAAAGAAGAAAATATTCATACAATGCTTATTTAGAAAATAATAAACAGATTCCTAAGAAAAAAAATATGATACTATTTGTTAATATTTACTGACCATTTACCATGTGTGTAATGCATATTTCCAAGTACTTTATGTATAAATTCATTGAATCCTCACCATAGGAGTAGTTCCTTTTCATTTTACAGGTGAGGAATCTGAGGCTTATAGAAGTCAGGTGACATTTTAAAGGTCATACACCCAGAAAGTGACAGAGTTAGCATCTATCCACAGTTATTCCTGAATATTAAGCCCACAATTTAATCTTTAATGAATACTGTCTTTTTTCCTGGTAAGTGTGACTTTTTCTAATAATGAGACCAGAGATAAATGTATATTCCATGGGTTTTTATAGAGCAAATAAAGAATAACATCCTCAAAAACATCTTTATTATAAACACAGTGACAAATTTCATTGGCCTTATGATAATTTATAATTATCCTATCTAATATTTGTAGCAAATGAGTTCTTAGGTGCTTAAAAACATTTTTTTAAGTGGCTGAAACACACCTCCCTCTATCTCCTAATACAATCTGCCCAGAATAATTGCACCACTTTTTTAGAGAAGTTTGATTCATCAAAAACTCTGAATTGCTGGAGCCTGAATCTCAGAAATATTAAAAGTGTCAAGGCTTACTTCATTTATACTTATTGTGGATAGGATCATGTATGGCAGTCTTTGGATATTGTTATAGATTAAATAATAAAATCACCCGGTGGGAAATGATTGCTGAGTAGCCTGACTGAATGTTAAATTTAATATGTTAGTGTGCTGTGAATTTGGTTGTTGTGAACAAATCAGCAAAGTATCCCACCACCTATGTCTGTCTCCTTTCCTCTACTTAATTCTTATTTATCTTCTAAATGGGGCCTTTAAGCCCAGAACTTCTATCTGGAGGATATCTCAATGGTGACTGCAATAAAAGTGATAAGAAGGACATAGATCTTTTCATAATATCTAGAATTACCTGATTATGTAAGATGCAAAATTGAAACGAGCTATTATTAAATTATAACATTATAGCACTTCAAAGTCTGGGTTTGTTCACTTCAGAAAGTACTAGTCATTCAAATACTGAACTGGGAAGTAGGAAGGGGAAATAGTGGCCTATTACTAGATCCATTAGACAAGAGATTTATGCATTACATTTCCATTTTGATGCAATTAAGCTGATCATTTTTTTATGGCTTCATTGAAAACTACTGGTAATAAAGCAATTATAAAGTAAATATCCTAGCATTTATCTATTATATAAAAGGCAATGGACTTCATATTCATTTGAAGTCAAGTGGACCCCTATCTACTTTTTCCCTCAGAGATTCAGTGCTTCCAAGACAAATACACTGTTCTAAAAGATGTGTAAATATGAGAGGTCTAGTGTATGAATGGCAAATAAGATGGGTCAGGCAATTTGTTTTGATTGCCAAATCATTGTTTGTTGATTTAAAATTTGTTTTTCCTTTACTGATTTCAGAGAGAGAGAGAGAGAGAGAGAGAGAGAGAGAGAGAGAGAAACATTGATGAAAGAGAACATCAATTGGCCACCTCCTACATGCCCTGCACTGGGGATCGGGCCCACAACCTGGGCATGTGTCCTGACTGGGAATCGAACTGGCGACCTCTTGGTGCATGGGTCAATGCTCCACTACTGAGCCACACCGACCAGACTGTTTGTTGATTTTAAATAAACTCTAATTATTGCCTGACAATTTTTTTTTAATCCTCACCCGGAGGATATTTTTTCCATTTATCTTCATATATATATATATATATATATATATATATATATATATATATATAGAGAGAGAGAGAGAGAGAGAGAGATCAATTGGTTGCCTCCTGTACGACCCTGATCAGGTCCAGGGACCAAACTGCAACCGAGATACGTCCCTTTGACCAGAATTGAACCCACGACTCTTTGGTCCACAGGCCAATGCTTTAACTGCTGAGCCAAACCACCAGGGCAAATTTTTATCATTTAAATGAGATAGAGGTGCTAATATGAATTTGAACACTTACTGTGTGCCAGGCTCTGTGTAAAATACTCTTTGGACATTATTGCACTTAATGCTCTAAAAATTATGATCATTGTATAAATGTGAAAACTGAGCCTAAGAGAGGTTATATCAGTGATCCAAGGTCATGTAGCTAGAAAATGGTGAAACCAGAATTTTTATTTCAGACAACCTAACTCTAAACTCACTACCATGCTGTATAAACTGTGGCAGCATGATGCCAAACTATTTGGGGGACAGAAACAAAACAATTCATAATTATCTAAATACTGCTGTTGTAAATCAAACATCTAGTGGTATGTTGGGACAGACTCAGCAAGATCAGGACTGAAATCTGGTAAGATTCCTAGATTTGGTCAAAGGTCAGGGGTCAGAACATGGGGAAAAGGAATAGTATTCTAGAAAATAAGAAACTTGTCAACAAAGAACGAGAATCGGAGATTTCCTTTTTCTAACCAAGCAAAGTCAGATTAATCACACGATTGAGTTTTAGGTAGAAAGAATTTGGTAGGAGTACAAATAGAGAAGTGATTAATAGGAGATTCTGAACTACTTATCTCTCCCCTTCTCTGACTCCTTTTTCCATCAGATTCCCTGAAGTATGTTTCCCCAAATTTTGACCTTGAAATACTTCTATTATCTCTCTAGCACTTTGTCCTGTGGCAATTTCATTTTACTTTAAGGCTTCAATTATTATATCTGTGTGGATGACACCCAAATATCTCTGTCTAGTATGAAAGAAGTACAAATATAATGCTATGAAGGCTTGAATAACGTAGCAATCACTTCCAGATTTTATTCGTTTTAAGGGATGATAAAGTGGGAATCAGAATTTCCTGGTGGGGAGGTAGCTTTTGAGTGGGGCCTTACATTCTAGAGTAGAATTTGAATATGCAGAAATGGTAAAAAGTTTTCCAATAGAGGAAACAGGTTGAACGAAAACACATTGCTGAGGAATGATAGAGCATGTGTGAGAAACAGCAAGCATTTCAGTTTTCATTATAAAATGAATGAAAGGAGTACTGAGAATTGATGTTTGCTGAGACTTGGGGGAATCTTAAATGATAGCCAAAGGATTTTTCATTGTATTTGAACTAAAGGTACTAGAAGGGCCACTAGGTTGAAACATACAGTATGGAGCTATATACATGAAATTGGAATTATGGAGAAAATTCACTACTACATTTATTATGTTGTTACATGCTGCTGAGTCAGCTCTGACTCTTGATGACCTGAGAGTGAGTGGACAGTGTCATCATAAGGTTTTCAAGATAAGAATAATAAAGACTCAGAAAAGAACATGCAGTGATTTACCTTTGCTTCTGCTCCATAGTGTGTGGGTCCAACCCGCATGTCTCAGGCCATGATGTTGAAAATCACTAGATACCCACAAAATGTAAGTGCCCCTGTGGGTACAGTATTATACCTTATTGCTATTTAGTTTCTTGAGAGAATAGTCTGTAGTCATCTCATATTGATTACCTATCCTATCCACAGCAGTTTGTGTGGTATCCTGGAGTCAATAAAGGAATGAATGATGCTTACTTAATTACTGGCAATACTGTCTTTCAAAAGACTCCTGAACTTTGATTTATGTTATGTTCTACAACATATTTCTTGTGCCTAGGGGAAAGGACTCTAGTCTGAAAATCTGGAGCTCAATTTCAAGTGTTCTACTAATACCACTCTAACTAGTTCCATTACATCTCCTCTAGGCCTGGACTACTGTTCAAGCCTCCACTCTGGATGAGATGTCCCTCCTCTGAAATATTTTAGAACACTGCATATCTATATCACACCATGACTCACTGTACACTCTAATTATTCATCTACTTGTCTATTTCTTCTACTGTGCTGTGAAACCCTTCCAGAAAAGAACTATGCATTATTTCTGTTCCCCCAGGCATGTGCCTAAGACATAGTAGGCACTAAAATATCATCCAGTGAATGTAGGAATGATTGCTCCAAGGTCTGTTTTAAATATCACTACTCACTTTTGCATTTATTACATTTATTGCTTACTATGTGCATGATACTTTAATTAATATAGCATGGTATCAAATCAATTCTGCCCTCAAATAGCTTTTTGTCTACTAGAGAAGATTTGACCTATATAAAAAAAATACACACACACATAAACTAAAAAGGTCAACTAAACAATTTCCAAGCAGGTGCTTTCATTGCCTACTAAAAGTCTTTCATTGCAATTTGACATCCTGGATACCCCACACCTGGATGATTCCTGATTTCCCCTCCAGATGTCATGCCATCTTGCAATTATGAGTTAAGTCTCCCCTGTGTTCTAGGATGCTGTCAAAGTAAACTCTGAATAACTTGTCGTGACTTTTGAAAACAGTGCAGGAAATTCAGAATGATAGATTAAATGAAAATTTCATGCTCAGTGCAAGAGGAATAAAGTTTCATCTTGCCAAATCACTGCTGCATGCAGTTACTGTTGTCTAAATGAACAACTACATTTAATGAATACATGGTTTGTCTGGGGAAAACTATCATAACCAACTGTCCCCAGACCCTGAATCACATATTCAAAATAAAATGTTTGAGCTCCATAACATTTATTCATATCCATTCCCCGTTTCTTCCCCTGACTTGTGGGATTTGAACTTCACTCAAAAACACTTCCATATACCTTACAAAATTCTAAACCCTATTGACAATCCGTCAACTTCTGTAGGAATAGATTTTCTGTGAATCCAAGCACTTGTCACATACACTAAAGCAAGTCACAATGATAAATGTACAATTATTACAGTTTTATATGATATTTTCCCATTTACTTTTATCAGGTAAGCTAGATCCATTTCCCTGATGCAGAGTCACAAAGCAGATATCAAGGAATTCAGATTATAGCTGTTCTACCCTCCACTGCTCCTGATCACAAGCTCCTGATTTTCTTTTCCACTACACCCCTAACAGGAATCTCTACCCAGTCAAGACATTCTTATATGATAACCCAAGCAAGACTTTTTTTCCCTCTCTCTTCCTTTAAATGTTTCAAGCACAGTTCAGATCCTTGGGATGCACTGAAGAGTCCCTTGATCACTAAAAGCCACAGTGAGCTCCCAAAACACTATCATTTACTGTATTCCAGTCATCCTCCAACTTGCTAATCCCTAACCTCAGTTCATTAAATTTAAGGCCTAAATATCCAAGTCAGAAAACATTCTAATATCCTCACTGATCTTTGCCATCAGTGGAGGAGCTGACAAATGATCATACAGCAAGATGGATACAGAAGTTTTTAAACTGGGGTTCAAGTCATTATGAATTTTCTCAAATTACATGCATAATTTTCAAGGTATGGACATTATTTTCTCTGCAGTTTGTATAATTTTCATTAGATTCTTAAAATGATCTATGATCACCAAATAGTTAAGAAATGTGACGGTTTATGTCTCTTGGCCTTTTCAGGAAAATCCTGGTCTGTGGTTTTGTCTTTGGCTGAAAGGATGTTGTGATCAGTGAATACATATCTTCTTTGACTTCCCAGGGATGGTGAAGGAGAAAATAGCTACAGATCCATAAATGTCCCTAAAGAAAAGGACTCTGTGTTCAGCGTCTAGGAGTAGTAGTAATAGTAGTAATATTTCTTTTTTCATAATAACATGTTTGTAGTGTTGGACAATTTACAAAACTCTTCTTATCATTACATCCATTCCTATCATAACAGTCCTTTTTCCCATCTCTCCTGACTCAACCTTAATTTAACTGAATTTTTCTAGCAAGATCTGTCCTGGAGGCTCACAAAGGTTAAAGTTTTGAACAAGTTAAAGAAAGTAAAACCTTTCTTTACAGTGGCTTACTGGTGTAGCTGGTCCTTAAGGAACTTAGTTAGCTAGAACTGGAAAGCAAAACTTCTATCAACTTTTTGCTTCAGTTTTTGTGTCTACCCACATCCCACGGAACAACAGTTTTTCCTCAAAGGCCTTCTTTAATTGCCCACCTTTGATTCATGGACTACCTTATATACTTCTGTGAAATATCTGCTTATATTTTTTAGCTGCACTTAGCCTTGTGGGTTACAATGTAATATTTATTTCTAACAACATTTTTTTTTCTTTTTACTTTTATAGTATTTGTTTCAAAGCCTTTTACCACATATAAGATTTTTTTTCTGTGTTCTAGCAGGCATCTTTTCTCTCACCTAGTGAATGAATAAATGAAAGCACAGAAGGCTCTGGAAATTGCTGAAAATTCAGCAAGGTTGGAAATAAGAGTCTTTTGTTGTCCATTCTGCCTGCAGCTTACACTGGGTCACACTGCTTTTCCTGCACTAGAGAAATTAAACACTGGGATCAAGGTTCATTGCTTTTAAATGAACAACTGGGATACACAGCTTTTCAAGCTGTTATCTGGTGACAGAGTCTTTGGTTAGTTGGCCAAAGCCTGAAGGTGGAAAATCAGCTAGATACCAAATTCTTCTTAGGAAATACTGACTGATAGTATATTGATGTTTGTTGAAACCAGGTGGGTTTTGACTCATTACTTTTCTGACAACCCACAGATTTACAGTTAGTGAACTTCCCCATTTCATTGCTATTTTGTATGATTTAATAGCGAATCTAAATTAGATTTGATGGAGTTAGCTTAAACTTTTAAACATTGCTGGTTTCAATCTAGAGTATAGCTAGAAAATTAAAAGTTTATACACATGCCTGCCAGCTGTTCTGTTGTCCCCTATTAATTCCATAATCATCTGTTACTGTCAACAGTCAAGTCAGATATATTTGTTCGCTCTCTTCTTACATTATCTTGAATTTTTAAAGACTAACAGAAACATGCTATAAACAATGACATATAATTGTTATGAAGCCTGATATTCAAAGAAATTCAGTGAGGTAAAGGACTAGAAAAGTGCTACATTGGTGTTTCTGTCAAGGAGTATGCTTAGAGGTAATGTAATCTCATCCTGTATATCAACTGACCCAAACCCTAAAGGTAAGTGGAGTTGTCAGGTCCTGAATGAATTAATGTTAATAATTTAGAAACTTCATAGAACTGTTTAGAAAAAATGAAATGTTACAGTTTTGGAAGAGAGCAATTCCCAGTCAAGAATAATATTCAGCCTTTGTAGGCCTTCCCTTGAGGGTATTTGCTCAAGAAAATCCATTTTTTTTTTTTTTAGAACTGATAGAATTCAGTAGATAAAAAAAAAGTTAAATAAAAGAATTGTATCAAATTATATAAGCATTACATTATTGAGTACCACTGGTGTGTGTGTGTGTGTGTGTGTGTGTGTGTGTGTGTGTGTATGCCAATGTGATTTGAGTAAAGCCCTACAAATCAATATAGGGTTGGCTGAAAAGTTTTTTAAAAATATATTTATCTGCTTCTTTTAAATATATGTTAGTATAAATTTAAAAAGATCAGGAATTGTTGGATTTTTCCCTCTTCTAATTTGTTTGTGGATACTGTCTTACTCTAATTTGAAAGATGGCTCTTATTATTTGAGTTTTCTAAAATTGTTCTCATCTAATAAATTTTATTCTTTTCAGTACATGTGGTATGTTAAATATATAACAAAGTGTGATTTTATTTTTAAACCTTGTAAGACTTTCCACATAAATATTTTCACAAATGAGGGAAAAAATGATGTTAGATAATGCATTCTAATTTTTGGTTCAGAAAATATGGTCATTAATAATTCAATGGTTTTGAACAGAGTAAGAAAGAAAAGCCATAGTTGAAGTAAACATTGGCTTCCATGTTTCCAAAAGATACAGATAAAGGCTTCTTACATATAAGAAAACACCAGGAAAATAATTGTCTTGTGGAATGGTACTAATAAAAGAGTCTAGAGCTACTTCTTACCATGCACTTGAGCCCAATGAAAACAAAACAAACAAAAACAAAACAAAACAACAACAACAACAAACAGAAAGAGAGTGAGCCAAGGAGCCAAAAAAAGTCCAGGACCTTGTCCCGCCGGTGTGGCTCAGTGGTTGAGCATCGACCCATGCACCAAGAGGTCGCCAGTTTGATTCCCGGTCAGGGCATATGCCCAGGTTGTGGGTCCCATCCCCAGTGGGAGGCATTTAGGAGGCGGCCAATCGATGTTCTCTCGCATCGATGTTTCTATCTCTCTCTCCCTCTCCCTTCCTCTCTCTCTAAAATTAATAAAGATAAAAAAAAAAAAAGTCCAGGACCGGATGGCTTTACGGGTGAATTTTACCAAACATTTAAAGAAGAACTAACATCAGTCCTGAAAAGGAGTGGATACTTCTGAGTGCATTTTACAAGGCCAGTATTACCCTAATACCAAAGCCAGAGAAAGATAATACAAGAAAAGAAAATTACAGGTCAATGTCCCTGATAAACACAGATGTAAAAATCCTCAACAAAATATAAGCAAACAAAATTCAGAAATATATTAAAAAGGTCATACAAGATGATTAAGTGGGATCTATTCCATGGATGCAAGATAGTTTCAACATCCACAAGTCAATAAATGTTAATATCCCACGTTAACAAAATAAAGGATAAAAATCATATGATCACCTCAATAAATAAAATAAAAGCATTTGACAAAATTCAACATGTTTTCATAATAAAAATTCTCAACAAACTGGGTATAGAGGGAATGTACCTCAACATAATAAAGAGCATATTTGAGAAACACACAGCTAACATCATACTCAATGGTGAAAAGCTGAAAGTTTTTCCTTTAAGGTCAGGAACAAGAAAAGGGCGCCTACACTTGCTACTTTTATTCGACAGAGTACTTAGAAGCACTAACCAGAGAAGTTAGGAAAAAGAAAAAAAAAAAAAAAGAGGCATCCAAATAGAAAAGGAAGAAGCAAATTTATCTCTATTTGAAGATGGCATTTTGTTATATGTAGAAAACCCTAAGGACTCCATAAAAAAAACTGTTAGAACTAATAAATAAGTTTAGTAAAATTTCAGGATACAAAATCAATACGCAAAAACATGTTGTGTTTCTATGCACTAATAACAAAATATCACAAAAAGAAATGTAGGAAACAATTTAATTTAATGGCACAATAAAATATTTGTGAATAAATTTAACTTAGGAGGTAAAAGATCTGTACCCTGAAAACTATAAGACACTGATGAAAGAAATTGAAGAAAACAAATAAATGGAAAGATATTTTGTGCTCATGGATTGGAAGAGTTAATATTGTCAAAATATCCATATTACACATTCAATACAACCCCTACCAAAATTTTAAGGGCATTTTTCACAGAAATAAAGCAATTTTAAAATTGGTATGGAACCACAAAAGACCCAAAAGAATCAAAGCAATTTGAGAGAGAACAAAGGGGGAGGCATCACACTTCTTTACTTTCAACTTAAATTATAAATCCATACTAATCAAAACAGTGTAGCATTGGTATAAAAACAGACACATAGATCAATAGAACAGAATAGAGACCCCATAAATAAACCCACACATATATGGTTAATTAACTTATAATAAAGAAGCCAAGACTATACAATTGAGAAAAAATAACCCTTCAATAAATAGTGCTGGGCAAACTATAGAGCCACATGCAAAAGAATGAGATTGGAACCCTATCTTACACTAGACACACAAATCAACTCAAAATAGATTAAAGACTTGAATGTATAAACTGATGCCATAAAACTCCTAAAAGAAAACAGGGTCTTGACAATGATTTTGTTTATTTATTTAACACCAAAAGCAAAGATAACACAAGTAAAAATAATTAAGTAGGACTACATCAAGTTAAAAAGCTCTGCACAGCAAAGGCAACCGTCAACAAAATTAATAGGCACCCATATAGAATGGGAGAAAATATTTGCAAACCATATATCCAATAATAGAATAATATCCAAAATATATAAGAAATTCATATGACTGCCCTGGCCAGTTTGGCTCAGCAGTTAGAGCGTCGGCCTGTGGACCAGAGAGTCCCGGGTTCAGTTCCCACTAAGGGCGCATACCTAAGTTACGGTTCGTCCCCAACCCTGGTTGGGGTCGTGTGGGTGGCAACCTGTCAATGTGTCTCTCTCACATCGATGTTTCTCTCTCTCTGTCTTCCTCCCTCTCTCTCTCTCTCTGTATCTGAAGATAAATCCAAAAAAATATCCTCAGGTGAGGATAAAAATAAAAAAGAAATTCATATGACTGAAAAACAACAACCTAATTTTAAAAATGGACAAAAAATCTGAATAAACATTTTTCAAAAGAAGACATACAAATGGACAATAAGATCAAGAAAAGGTATTCAACCTCACTAATCATCAGGGAAATGCAAATGCTCTATGAAATATCATTTCACACCTGTTAGGATGGCTATTATTAAAAAGGCAAGAGATAACAAATGCTGGTGAGGATATGGAGAAAAGCAAATCCTTGTGCACTTTTGGTGGGAATATAAACTGGTACAGACACTATGAAAAACAGTATGAAGGGTCCTCAAGAAGTGAAAAATAGAACTACCATCCAACAATTCCACTTTGGGTAGATATCCAAAGGAAATGAAATATCTGTACTCCCATGTTCACAGCAGCACTCTCAACATTAGCCAAGGTATGGAAACAACGTAACTGCTAAGTGTTCATGGACAGATGAATAGATAAAGAAAATGTGAGATAGATATCTACATCTCTCTATAGATTATATATATAGATATAGATAGTTATAGATATAGAGCAAAAGAAGCCAATCAGAAAAACACAAATAATGTATAGTATACATATATATGAAACCTAAAATAAAAGCCAAATTCATAGAAACAGAAGCTAGAAAACTGTTGCTGGGACTGGGGAGGGATTTGGGAAAATAGGGAAAGTTTGGTAAAAGAGTAAAACTTTTAGTAATAAGATATATGAGATCTGAGGATCTAATGCATAATTGATAACCCTATATTATATCATTGCAATTTACTAAGAAAGTAGAACTTAAATGTTGCCATCAAAAAATGAAAAAAAAGTTAAATATGAGTTGATGGATGTGTTAATTAACTCGATGTGAAGAATTCTTTCACACCCTGGCCTGTTTGGCTCAGCTGTTAGAGCGTCGGCCCATGGACCAATGAGTTGTGGGTTCGATTCCGGTCAAGGGCATGTACCTCGGTTGCGATTCGTCCCTGGCCCTGATTGGGGTTGTGCAAGAGGCAACCACTCGATGTGTCCCTCTCACGTTGATGTTTCTCTCTCTCTCTCTCTCCCTTCCTCTCTCTCCCCCCCACTCTATTTGAACAAAAATGGAAAAATATCCTTGGGTGAGGATTAAAAAAAAAAGAGAGAATTCTTTCACAATGTATATGTAAATCAAATTATCACATTGTATACTTTAAATATTTTACAATTTAATTTTATTTGTCATTTATACCTCAATAATTTTTTAATCACACACACAGAGATTAAGTTAAAGGCTCATGTCTAATTGTAATATATATCTTGAGGCTGTTTGATTGTAACAAATTTAGTAATCCATAAAAACAAAAGTTGTCTGTGACAATATTTTACCCAGAAAGGCCATATGGTTGCACTGAAATTAGGGATAAAAGACTTTAAAATTTTGGAATTAGAATCTCTAAGTATTTATATCACATATAATATTTTAGACTTGATTCACTCAAATTTTTAGTTTCTCTGTTAGCTGTTTTGAAGGAGCCAACCAACTGAAAAAGGACTTATATACAAGCAGTACACAGTATATAAATACACTGGAGTACAATTAAAAAACACAAAATACATTATTTCATTCAGTTAAGCATGGGATATTAGCAGTCTCATACACTTGGATGCATTTCAAGATGTTTGATATAAAGAAAATATATTATTTTGCTCAATACTGTACTAAACAGAAAATGTTAAAATAATCATATTCAAAGCTAAAGTACATTTTTGTCTCTTCGCTCACTTGGCTACTAATGAAGCCAAATTCATAAATACTAATTAGCTTCTTTCTAGTACAACCCTGCAATCATTATCTCGGTCTGTATTCTTGATGTTGGCCAATGAAATGCTGGAAGAGGGCACATATGGGTAGGTGAGTGGTTCAGGAAAAAAATCTTCTTTATGGCTAGAACAACTCAAGGTACATGCTCTACTGAGGTTAGGTCCACAGTGCATTTTTGTATATATAGGACAGCACAAAATATATTGTAAAGAGATTTTTAAAAAGCAAAATCCTTTCAGATTTTAAGAAGCAGGACCCAAGAACACTTGCTGCAAAAATGAAATGAGTAAAAATAGACATCTCTCATACTGATGATGTCCATGTGAACCTGGAGCTACACAGCTGATACAAAGGAAAACAGTTATCTCAACATGACCAGTGATCTTTTTTAAAAATCCTAAGATCTGATTAAAGAGAACCAGTAAAAAATATGAAAATACTGGTAAGTAAAATTATCTCTATGCTTTGGATGACTTATAAAACTCAATTAGATATTGATTTGCATCCACTTTCTATGTCTAACTTCAATAGTGTGTCTAGTTAATGTGGCTCAGGGAACTGCATTCTCTGCCATATCAACAGAGTAATCTGCTAAATGTGCTCTTTATATGGTGTTGGTTTCTCTTACAGTGTAATGCAATCTACTCACAAGATAAAGTGTATTAGTTATCTGCTGCTTCTGTAAGAAGTTATAAACTTAGTGACATAAAATCACACAAATGTATTATCTTTTAGCTTTATTGAAATATAATTTTCATACAAAAATTTGCTCACATTTGATTTTATATATATATATATATATATATATATATATATATATATATATATCTTGATGAGTTTGGACATATGATACACACTCATGAAACTACCACCACAATCAAGGTACTAAACATACCCATCACCTCCAAGACTTTCTTGTGCTCTTTTGTGTTTTGTTTGTTTCTTGTGATAACACAACATGAGATCTATCCTCTTAATGTATTTTAAATTTCATAATACTGTATTTTTAATTATAAGTACAATGTTATACTGTAGATCTCTATAAGTTATGTATCTTGTATAATATAAAATTTATACCTACTGACCAACAATGCCCCATTTTCTCTTTACCCCATGCCTTGGCAACCACTATTCTATTCTATTCTGTTCTGTTCTATTCTATTCTATTCTATTCTATTCTATTAATTTGATTCAATTCGATTTGATTCATTTTATTCTACTCTATTCTATTCTATTTTCTGCTTCTATGACTGACTATTTTAGATACCAAATATAAGTAGAATCATGCACTATTTGTCATATGTGACTGGGTTATTTCACTTAGCATAATGACTTCCAGGTTAATCCATATTGTTGCAAATGGCAGGATTTCCTTTTTTTAGATTGGATAATATTCCATTGTATGTATGTGCCATATTTTCTTGATCTGTTCTTCTGTCAAAGGACTTTTTTTTTCCCATATCTTGGCTATTGTGAGTAATGCAGCAATGAATATAGGGGTGGAGATCCCTCCTTGGGATCCTAATTTTAATTATTTTGGCTATATTCCCAGAAGTGGGATTGCTGGATTACATGGTAGTTCTATTTTTAATTTTTTGAGGACCAATCATATCACTTGCATTGGTGGCTGCACCATTCTATATTCCCATTGATAGTGTACAAGGGTTCCAATTTCTCCACTTCCTTACCAATACTTGCTTTAATCTTTTGAGGGATATTTTTGTTTCTGTGTGCTTGTTTTTATAATAGCCATCCTAATAGGTGTGTGGTGATAGCTCATTGTGGTTTTGATCTGCATTTTCTTGATGATTAGTTGCACACCTTTTATACACCTAGTGGTCATTCGTGTGTGTCTTCTTTGGAGAAATGTCAAGTCCTTGGCTCATTTTTAAATCAGTTTTTTTTGGTCAGATTTTTGTGTTTGTTTTTTGCTATGAAGTTGTAGAAGACTCACATATTTTGTATATTAACTCATTATCTAAAGATAAATCATTTGTAAATACTTTATCCTATTCCATACATTGAAAATCTATTATCTTACAGTTCTATAGGTCACAAGTCTGGCATGGGCCTCACTTAGGCTAAAATCAAGGTGTTGGCAGGGGTGAATTCCTTTCCTGATGCTCTAGGGGACAATCTCCTTGTGTTTTCCTCTTCTAACAGCTGTCATGTTCCTTGGCTGGTGGCCTCTTTCCCTCACCTTAAAAGCCAGAAACAGTGGATCAAGTTACCTTGATATTATATCACATTGCTCTGACCTATTCTGCCTCCTTTTTCTACTTTCAAAGACTCTTATAACTACATTGGGTCCACCTAGATAATACAGAATAATTCTAGAAGCAATTTTAATTTCCCTTTGTCATGTAAGGTAACACAGATTTAAGGGAATAGGATATGGCCATCCTTTGAGGGAGCATTATTCTATCTACCATATGGAATAAAAGTTCAGCACTACCAGCCCTGGCCGGTTTGGCTCAGCGGTTGGAGCGTCAGCTGCGGTCCAGAGAGACCCAGGTTCAGTTCCCGCTAAGGGCATGTACCTTGGTTGCAGTTTGTCCCCGGCCCTGGTTGGGTCATGTGGGAGGCAGCCACTCGATGTGTCCCTTTCACATCGATGTTTCTCTCTCTCTCTAGCTCTCTTCCTCTCTTTCCCTCCCACTCTATCTGAACAAAAAATGGAAAAATGTCCTCAGGTGAGGATAAAAAAAAAATTAAAAAAAGTTCAGCACTACCAAAGACAGAATCCACTTGGTTTTTATATGTTACCAAAATTCTGATCTAGTTTTTTATAAGGTATACTCAGAGAGATGTTGGTGGGTATAATGCATACAAATACACACAAATACATGCATCACACATATATACACAAATACACAAACATTCCCACACAAATTATTCCATGGTGAAATAAGTGTAGGAAATGATTGATTAATCAAAACTCAGTAACTTTATTATATAAATTTGAAGAGACTTGATAAACCAATATTCACTATAACACCTCAAGATGGGGAGAGCATATGAAGTCTTCCCCAACTAAACTGATTATCAAGTTTGTATAAAACTGATTATAAATTTGATTATAAAACATTGTAAGTATATTTTGTTGGACTAGTGGGAAACACTACCCTATTGTTTTGGCATCTACTTCCAGTTGATTTTAGAGACTGGTACTAGGAAGGTCAAGTAGATAACTGTACAATTAGTCTATTTTCTAGATATAAACTTCGTATTATCATTGATCTTACCCTTTGAAATATTTTTTATTGTTATTTTTTATTTATGTTTTTATTGTTGGAAGTATTACAGATGTCCCTCGTTTTTCCCCATTCATCCCCTCCTTCCCACTCCCACCCACTCCTGCCTTCCACAGTCTGTTGTCTGTGTCGATTGGTTGTGCATATATGCATATAAGTTCTTTGGTTTCTCTCTTCCCACCCCCTCCATCCCTCAACCCTCTGAGGTTTGTCAGTCTGTTTCTTACTTCCATGATTCTGGATCTCTTTTGGTGAACAGCTTATTTTGTTCATTATGTTCCACAAATAAGTGAGATCACGTGGTACTTGTCTTTCTCTGACTGGCTTATTTCACTTAGCATAATACTCTCGAGGTCCCTCCATGTTGTCCCAAAGGGTAAGGGATCTCTCTTTCTTACAGCTGCATAGTATTCCATTGTCTAAATGTACCATAGTTTTTTTATCCACTCATTTACTGATGGGCACTTGGACTGTTTCCAGATCTTAGCTATTGTAAATAGTGCTGCTATGAACATAGGGGTGCATATATTCTTCCTGATTGGTGTTTCATGCTTCTTAGGATATATTCCTAGAAGTGGGATCACTGGGTCAAATGGCAGTTCCATTGTTTAAATTTTTTGATGAAATATCATGTTGTTTTCCATAATAGCTGCACCAGTCTGCATTCCCACATCTTCACCAGCATTGGTTGTTTGAAGATTTGTTGATGGCATCTATTCTGGCAGGTGTGAGGTGATATCTCACAGCTATTTTAATTTGCATCTCTCTGATGATTAGAGATGATGAGCATTGTTTTATGCTTCTCCTGGCCTTTCGTATGTCCTGTTTGGAGAAATGTCTATTCAGGGCCTTCACCCATTTTTAGATTGGATTGTTTGTCTTCCTTTTGTTGAGTTGTATGAGTACTCTGTATATTTTGGGTATTAACCCCTTATCTGATATATCATTGGCAAATATGTTCTCCCAGAGAGTGGGTTCACTTTTCATTTTGATGCTGGTTTCTTTTGCCATGCAAAAGCTTTTAAGTTTGATGTAGTCCCATTGATTAATTTATACCTTTGTTTCTATTTCCCTAGATGATGTATCAGTGGAAATTCCACTACACATGATGTCTGAGATTTGTTTGCTTACATTTTCTTCTCAGATTTTTATGATCTCACGGGTTGCATTTAAGTATTTTATTCATTTTTAGTTTATTCTTTTGTATGGTGTCAGTTGGTGATGTAGTTTTTTTTTTTTTTTTTTTTTTTGCATATAGTTGTCCAATTTTCCCAGCACCATTTATTGAAGAGACTGTCTTTTCTTCATTGTATGCTCTGGCCTCCTTTGTGGAATATTAACTGTGCATACTGTTCTATTCCATGGATCTATATGTCTGTCCTTGTGCCAGTACCAGGCTGTTTTGATTACCATGACTTTGTAGTATAATTTGATATGTGGTATTGTGATCCCTTCCACTTTGTTCTTCTTTTTCAAAAGTCCTGTGGCTATTCAGAGAATTTTATGGCTCCATATAAACTTTTGGAGTGTTTGTTGTAGATCTGTGCAGTATGCCATTGGTACCTTAATAAGGATTGCATTGAATCTGTAGATTGCTTTGAGTAGTATGGACATTTTAATGATGTTGCTTTTTCCGATCCATAAACATGTTATATGTTTCCACTTTTTAATATTTTCTTCTATATCTTTTTTCAATGTCATGTAGTTTTCTGAGAACAGGACATTTACTTCCTTGGTTAAGTTTATTCCAAGGTATTTTTTTGTTTGTTTGTTGTTGCAATGGTAAAATGGATTGTTTTGTTTGTTTGTTTGTTTCCTTTTCTGAGTGTTCATTATCGGTGTATAAGAATGCCATTGATTACTGGATGTTAAGTTTGTATCCTGCTACTTTACCAAATTCATTTCTTAAATCCTGTAGATTTTTGATGGAGTCTTTAGGTTTTTCTATGTGCAGTATCATGTCATCAGCAAATAGTGACAGTTTCACTTCCTACTTTCCGATTTGGATCCTTTTTATTTTTTCTTCATTTCTAATTGCTATAGCTGTGACTTCCAGTACTATGTTAAATAAGAATGGTGAAAGTGAGCATCCCCGTCTTGTTCCCATTCTTAAGGGGAATGCTTTTAGTTTTTGCCCATTGAGTATGATGTTGGCTGTAGATTTTTCATATGTGCCCTTCATTATGTTGAGATATGATCCCTCTATTCTCACATTGCTGAGTGTTTTTTTTGTTGTTGTTTTTGTTTTTTTAATCAGAAATGGGTGCTGGGTTTTGTCAAATGGTTTTTCAGCATCTATTGATATGATCATATGATTTTTATCTTTCATTTTGGCTACGTGTTGTATCACATTTATTGATTTGCAAATATTGTACCATCCTTGCATCCCTCGGATGAATACCACTTGGTAATGATGAATACTTTTTTTGTATGAGGCTTTTGTTTGCTGGAAGTTTATTGGTTACATCTTCAATTTCCTTAGTTGTTATTGGTCTGTTCAAGTTTTCTGTCTCTTACTCATTAAATTTTGGGAGACTGTGATTTTAGAAATGTGTCCATTTCACCTAGATTGTGCAATATACTGGCATATAATTGTTCATAATATTGTTTAACAATCCTTTGTATTTCTGTGGTATCAGTTGTTATTTCTCATCTTTCGTTTCTGATTTTGTTGATTTGGGTCCTCTCTGTTTCTTTGTGAGTCTGGCTAAGGGTTCATCAATCTTGTTTATCTTTTCAAGAACCAGGTCTTTGTTTCATTAATCTTTTGAATTGCTTTTTTAGTCTCTATGTCATTTATTTCTTCTCTGACCTTTACTATTTCTTTCCTTCTACTTGCTCTGGATGTTTCTTTTTGTTTACTTTCTAGTTCTTTAAGTTGTAAGGTTAGATAGTTAATTAGACATTTTTTCTTATTTCTTAAGGTAGGTCTGTAATGCTATGAACTTCCCTCTCAGGTCTGCTTTCACTGTGTCCCATAGAGTTTGTGTTGTTGTGTGTTCATTTTCATTCATTTCCAGGAAGTTTTTAATTTCTTCCTTGATCTCCTTGGTAATCCATTCATTGTTTAATAACATTCTAGTTAATCTCCATGTGTTTGAATGTTTTTTAGTGTTTTTATTGTAATGAATTTCTAGTTTCATGCCATTGTGATTTGAGAAGGTGCTTAATATGACTTCAATCTTCTTGAATTTGTGGAGACTTAGCCTGTGTCCTAACATGTGGTCTATCTTTGAGAATGTCCCATGTACATTTGAGAAGAATGTGAATTCTACAGATTTTGAGTGTAATTCTCTGTAGATATTTATTAAATCCATGTGCTCTAGTGCATCATTTAGAATCTGTTTCCTTGTTAATTTTTGTCTAGAGAATCTATCCAGTGATGTCAGGGGGGGTGTTGAAGTCCTGTGCTATTATTTTATTGCTGTCGATTTCTCCTTTGAAGTCCTCCAGACGTTTTTAAATATATTTTGGTGCTCTTATATTGGGTGCATATGTTTACCAAAGTTATATCCTCCTGTTGAATAGATCCTTTCAATGTTATATAGTGGTCTTCTTTATCTCTAGTTATGGCCTTCATTTTGAAGTCTATTTTATGAGATATGAGTATTATTACTGTAACTTTTTTTTTCCTTTCCATTTTCTTGGAAAGTTTTTCTCCATCCCTTCACTTTCAACCTATGTGAGTCTTTCGTTGTGAGGTGGGTCTCTTGCAAGTAACATATATATGATGAATATCCATTCAGCTACTCTGTGTCTTTTCATTGGAACACTTAATCCATTTACATTTAAGGTTATTATTTATATGTACTTATTTATTGCCGTTTTTATTTATTATGGTTATGTTTCTCTCCCTATTTCCTCTGCTTAACAGCAGTCCTCTTCACATTTCTTGGAGTTCTGGTTTGGTGCTAATATATTCCCTTAGCCATTTTTTTTTGTCTGGGAATCTCTCTCTCTCTCTCTCTCTCTTTTAATGATAGCCTTGCTGGGTAGAGTAGTTTTGGATTCAGAGCCTTGCTTTTCATTACCTTGAATACTTCATGCCATTCCCCTTTGGCCTGTAGTGTTTCTGTTGAGAAACCAGCTGATGGCCTTATGAGGGCTTCTTTGTTGGTAACCTGTTGCTAATCTCTTGTTGCCTTTAAGATTCTCCCGTTGTCTTTAATTTTTGGCATTTTAATATGACGTGTCTTGGTGTGGGCCTCTTTGGTTTCTTCTTACTTGGGGCTCTCTGTGCTTCTTGAACTTGTATGCCCTTTTCCTTCACCAAGTTAAGGAATTTTTCTGTCACTATTTCTTCAAATAGATTCTCTAACACTTGCTCATTTTTTTCTTCTTCTGGAACTCTTGTGACACAGATGTTTTTATGTTACATGTTGTCCCACAGTTCCCTTAAGCTGTCTTCCTGTTTTTTAATTATTTTTTTTCTTTTTGGTTCTCTGATTGGGTGTTTTCTTCTACTCTGTCTTCTAATTCACTGATCCGATCCTCGGCTTCCTCTACTCTGCTGGTTATTCTTCCAGTGTGTTCTTTATATCTGCTATGTCATTCTTCATTTCTGCTTGAAGGTTTTTCATTTCCAATTGGTTGATATCTACTGTTTCTATATCTTTACTCATGCTATTGGGCTTCCTCATAATTATTACACTGAACTCTACCTCTGATAACTTGGTTAATTCCATTTCACTGATCCTTTCTTCTATATAATTTTCTTGTTCTTTCATTTCAGATTTGTTGCTTTGTTTCACCATTTTGGCTGTCTCAGTGGGTTTTGGAGCCTGCCAAACTTTCCCTGTGGCTGTAGGTATTCTGCTGATTGCCGCTCCCTCAACTGGGTTTGGATGACTGTGGGGGTGGGGGCACATTAAACACCAAAGTCAAGTTTACTTTCCTGGGTAGAGTCACAGGCCAAGCAATGATTCAGTTATGCTATAGCTTTTGACTGCTGGGTATTAGTCTCAGTTACTTAATGAACCTCGAATTTTAGCCCTCAGCTCAATGAAAAATCTGTCAGGTAGACAGGGTAAGAGAATTTCCAGCCAGTGAGGCAGTTGTTTTTCCCTAGTTTAAAGTTACTTTGATAATGAAGTGGTTTCTGAGGTGTGGATTGTTGGCTCAGAGATGGTTCCTGTCCTCTGCCTTCATAGCTCAGTCCCCAGAGCCACAGGGTGGGGTTAAATTCCCAAGGGAGGGGCGGTTGCTTTTCCCCCAGGCTAAAACAGTGGGCTACTTGACAGAGATGGCTACTGAATCCATGGGGGAGGGGTTGGCATAGGAACTCAGGCCTCAGCCTGTTCTTTCCTCAGAGCCAGGAACCCCAACACTGACAGCCTGGAGCAAGTTTCAAGCAGCTTCTTCCCCCCCCCCCCTTTGCTTGCTGGTGGACTCTAGATGTTAATGATCCTGAATTTGCATTTCTCCAGCCCAGTGACGTTAAATTCCTGATGGGGGGTGGGGCTTTGCTTTTCCCTAGTGCTCTGGGATGGGGCTCTTTGAATAAGATGGCTACTGTACTATGAAGCAGCGATTCAGCATAAAATTCACAGTGACCTCCTTCCCTGCTCTCTCCCCAGTGTCATGAACCCTCGACTCTCTTTATACAGTTCTAGTCCAGTCCTTCCTCCCTCTGCTGGAGCCCAAGGTGAGTGGTTGTAGCTGATTTAGTGCCCTGGCCATTCAGGGAAATGCTGGAGTTCCCCAAACCTCAGTTCTTGTGAATTCCTCAGCCAGGTGTTATGTGGGAGCTTTTCCCTGCTCCACCACTCTGTGCTGGGGAACCTCCACTCTGTGCTGTGGAGCCGGCTTGGGGATTTAACCCCCGACTTCTCAGAGGGAACTGCTCACCACTAAGGCAGCCTCCAGGTGCTGCACATGGGAACCCAGCCAGCCCTCCTACTGGACTCGATTTGGTGTTCTTTTTCCATCCCTGGTTATAAGGGTTCTCTAGCTACTCCTCAGTTGGTTTTTCCTGATGGCTTGTCTTTATTTTAGCTGTAATTCCAGTTTAGTCCTGGGAGATGGTCTGTGAAGCTTCTATTCACTCTGCTGTCATTTTCCCTCTCCCTTTGAAATATTTTTAATTGGTTACTAGCTCATTGCTCACTGTTGGTAGAAATCAGAGACACAACACACAAACATTTACTTGTGTTTTTATCTTTTTATGAAATTAAATATGATTTGTGCATTTTCAAAAATATTAACTCATTAGAAAGTTATTATTTTCTGCTATCCAGGGGTTAATAATATGGTCCAGTTGTTATAAAGGCCAATCATCTTCTCTCTAGTCTAGTCCTACCATCATTGTTCCAGTTTATAATCCTCATGTTGGCCAATGAAAGGCAGGCATTTTTGTCATAAGTTCCTAGAGCTCTTCCCATCATTGGCTCATTCCTTTCCTTCAGTTCTCAGTCTAAATGTCACCTCTTCTTGAGGTCTTTTTTTGATCACTTTTTATGGAGTAGTCTTCGCCAGTGAGTTCATATATTATCTTACTCTTTTCCATTGGAGAACTTATCAGAATCTATAAACATCTTATATACGTGTTTGCTTCTCAATTAAATGTCTCTTTTCCCCAACTAAAATGTAATCAACATAACAACAAGTGCTGGCAAGGATGTGGAGAAAAGGGAACCCTCGTGCACTGTTGATGGGAATGCAGACTGGTGCATCCATTATAGAAAACAGTATGGAGGTTTTTTAAACAATTAAAAATGGAACTGCCTTTTGAACCAGTGATTTCACTTCTGGGAATATATCTGAAGAAACATGAAATACTAATTCAAGAGGAGGGGGACTGGATGAAAGAAGGTCAAAGGATTAGCCAAAGAACATACATGCATAACCCATAGACACAGACAAAAGTGTGGTGATGGCCAGAGGAAAGGAGGCTGGAGGCTGGGTGAAGGTGGGCAAAGGTGAGGGGACATCTTTAATAGTATCAACAATAAAAATAAAGTACAAAAATAAAATGTAAGCTCCATGAGGGCAGGGACTTTGTCAATTTTATTTACTGCTATATCTCCAATACCTAGAAATGGGCCTGTCACATAAAGTAGTCAATAAATATATAATTGCATGACAAATCCCTATTGTGTGGATTACAAAGAAAAATATGGGTTATTGAAGCAAAATTGCTAGCCTTGTATCACCAAGCCTTTGTGACACAACTAGGACCATATCCTTTGTCATCTAATGCTTAAAGAAGTGTTCTTTGCTTTATAGAAAATAATTTTCTAATTACTGCTTTGTGGGTCTACTGTCATTTAGTTGGTAGTTACTAGTCAATGCTTTCCCTCAGTGCTTTGAGAATGACTCTGTAAACACTGGTGTTTGGTCAATGAATACATCTAGTAGTACTGGACACAGAGAGAAATGGGAAAGTTCACATTTTTTCTCTTTTACAAGTCATCAGTAAAGAAATACTTTCCCTTTTTTGCCAGCTCCTTAAGGACCTTCTGTGGCTGACTCCACAATTTCTGAAGCCTAAGAGCATCTACTGAGAAAGTTTTTGTTCAGAGCTGGCAACCACTAGCTACTTGAAGTAAATTTTATGATATGAAAGTAGCAGTATAGAGGCACTGAGAAATTCAAACACAGGTTTTTATTAATTTTGGTGAAAGAGAAAGGGATTGATGATTAAAGCTATGTGATATGAAAATTAAAGCTACCTGATATGAATAATGTGGCCCTACATATGTGGCTTACACTGCCATTAGCTTTGGGTACTGTTTCAGAAATCAGTTACTTGTAGTAATCCTAGCAATGTGACCTATAAAAAGGCCCCTGATGTTGAAGGTAGTCCCAAGTATTAAATGAAATCTGACTGTTGGCCTACTACTGTCAAGTTTACTATGAGGAATCTGAAAGAAGTAACAAATACCCTTCTCTTGCACTCAGGGAACTTCTAGGTCTCATCTTCTCTTAGGGAAAAATAATGAAAGTCAGCTTTATAGAGGATCAGTGGCCTTATCAGGCAGCGGCACATTGCAATAGAACAGAGGTTTTCAAAACCCACTCTGCAGAACCCTAGGGGATCTATGGCAGTGGCTGGACCCTAAAGACATTGGGACATGTCTAGGGATATACTCTTTCAATAAAGCTACTTCTCAATATGTTTTCATATGGGGTTTTAGCTTTAAATTTATTTTGTAGAAATGATTTTGCAACTAAAAGGGAAATGTGACTGAAATGGGTAATAATTAGTATCCTTTGTAAAGGCCTAATACTACCATTTTGATTTGATACCCTGTGCTTCTCTTAAGTATGTGCTACATAGTTTTTCAATATTGAGATTAAAATAAATTAAATTTTAATTAAAACTTTAGAAAACTGAGATAATTAAAGATCCCTAACAAAGTTTCAAGACTAGATTTGATTAATGCAGCACTATCAAGCTCATTTTTAATGAATCTAGAGAGTGCTCATACATAGTAAAATCTTTTTTCAAAATGAAATAAAAATTTAGTACACTAGTTATTATATTGTTCAATTTTGCCATCCACACTATCATCATGAGCACACTTTTTAAAAATCAGATGTTCCTGTTGTGTGCATATAATAAGGGAGAGGGGGAAGAGAGAGAGTAATAAAACAGGCTTATCCTGATTAATCCTTGCTTTGAAAAATAATCTCATGATACATTTTTTTGACCTTCCCAGTATTGTATATTTTGATCTGATAGCCATTCCACCTCTTTTCCAAAGTTCACTGATGCTGCAAACAAGAGAAATGTACAATGGCATACCCTGAAAAGTATGCATTGTCGAAAAGGTTAGAATAGTAGAGTCAGTTGTTACTACTTGTAATTTACACAATATATAAATCATTCAAATTCAAATAACTCATTCTCTTGACAAACAGAATAAGAGCAACATAAAATGGCACATTAATTCATTTGGGATACAGGGAAAAAGAAAAATGTAGCCCAAACCCAGCTTCTTTCTTGGTTTCCTAAGATGATGTTCCATTTACTTATTTTTCCACAAGCACTAGAAACCCATGAGGTTCCCAAGAAAACAAGTTACATTTACTTTAAATGTAAGCTTGAAAATGTCAAAGAAAGGAAAGTTCAATAGTAGATTTCATTTTGTTAGACAAAGATATAGCAGGGATATAGTGCAAAACACACTGGTTGACTTGGGATAACCATATTTCAGATTTCATGTACAAATTATCTGTAGAACCTTAAAATGTCACTTTTATTCCCTGAGCTTGAATTTCCTCATGTGAAAAACAATGAGATTGGATCAGAAGTTCTCTTAGACTCTCCCCAGCCCTAATATTCTGACCTCTCATTTGATCTTATACTTTAAAATCCAAATCTCCTTCCAGACTTTTCCACAGCAGTAGACTGTTTCCAAAGATTGCCCCAAATTAAATGCATGCAATTTGTCCTTTTGAGAGGTAGAATCAATTTCCCTTCCTTTTGAATTTGGGCTTGCATTGTGACATGCTTTGACCAATACAATACAGTGAAAGTGATGCCCATTCCAGGCCTAGTTATTAAGAGGTCTGGTATCTTCTGCCTGTCTTAGAGTTGTTAAGTAAAGAAGTTTGGACTAAACAAGTAAATAATGAAATATGTGGAAAGAGAAGCCACATAGAGAAGAATTGAGGTGCTTCTGTCAAAGGTTAGCACCAGGGATCCAGAATGTGAGTGTGAAGCCATGATGGTTGCTATAGGTTCAGTCATGCTCTGAGATGAATGCAACTGCATGAATGAACACAGTCAAAATCATGTGCAGCATCAGAAACACCCAGCCTCCCACAGTGTCATAAGAAATAAATAAATAATTGTTTTTAAGCCACTAAATTTTGCAGGGAGGTTGTTATAGAGTAATAGATAATTGAAATGACCTCTTTAGTAAATTACATCTCTACTTACTCGAATTGTTCAAGTCAGAAATCTGACTTTCATTACACTATCCTCTTTTTCACCACCCTATTTCAAATCCACTTCCAAGTCCCTTAGATTGTAAGCTTCCTTTTTTAGAAGAAAAACTATATATTTTAACATTTTTAATTATTGAGAGTATTAAAAATATCATTTTCTCCCTTTTTACCCCCTCCGCCCAACTCCCACCCCACCCCAGGTCTTCCCCATACTATTGTCTGCTTCCATAGGTTATGCACATATGCCTATATGTTCTTTGGTTAATCTCTCCCTGTCCTTTCCTCCCTCACCAAGATCTGTTATTCTGTTCCATGAATCCATACCTCTAGAACTATTTTGTTCATCAGTTTATTTTATTAGCTTCCACATATAAGTGACATCATGTAGTATTTGTCTTTCTCTGACTGGCTTATTTTGCTTAGCATAATACTGTCCAGGTCCATTCATGCTGTCTCAAAAGGTAAGAGATCCTTCCTTTTTAGAGCTGCACAGTATTCCATTGTGTAAATGTAGCACAGTTTATAATCCACTCATCTACTGATGAGCACTTGAGCTGTTTCCAGATCATGGTTGCAATAAACATAGGATGCATATATTCCTTTGAATTAGTGTTTTGGTTTTCTTCAGATTTATTCCCAGAAATGAAATTACTGGGTCAAACAGCAGTTCCACTTTTAAATTTTTTGAGGAAACTCTATACTGTTTTCCACAGTGGTTGCACCAGTCTGCATTCCCACGAGCATAGACTACAAGCTTCTTGAAGACAGAAACTGTCTCTCTTGCTCACTATTGCATCTCCAGTATTTAACACAGTGTCTGAGGCAAAGTAGACTAACTTAAGGAAAGTACTGTTGATCTTACCTCCACCAACACCATCTTGATCTAAGTCACCTTCATTATCTGTCTAAAATACTGCAATTGTCCTTTTTTAAAATAATGGTTTGTTAATTTTGAGAGAGAGAGAGAGAGAGAGAGAGAGAGAGAGAGAGAGAGAGAGAGAGAGAGACAGTGATGTGAAAGTGCAACATTGATTGGCTGCATCTTGCATGCGCCCCACCAGGGATCAAGCCTGCAAGCAGGGCATGTGCTGTTGACAAGGATTTGAGCAGGCAACCTCGTGCACAGGACAGCACTCAACCAACTAAGCCACACTGGCCAGGGTTGCAATTGTCTTTTAATTTAGGATATTCATTTAAGGAAGCTTGGTGAAGAATGTACAGGAACCCTGTACTTTTCCTGCAACACTTCTGTAAGTCTAAAATTATTTTAAAATAAAAAGTTAAAATATATATGTATGTGTATATAAATTAAATCATAAGACTTATTTGATTAGAACTCAACTATGTGGTTCTTCATGTTGTGGAAACTTCTTACTTCTGTGATGTCATTTCTAGTCATCTCTACTTGCATTTCTACATATTACAATGTTCTAGCTACACTAGATTTAAGTCTTTCAAATATTTCCAACTTATTCCCTTCTTCAGGATACTAAAATATTCAATTCCCTTGCATGAAACATATTATCCTCAAATTTCTCATGGTGCCTCCTTCTCATCCTTTAAGTCTCAGGTTCTAAACATCCTGTAAAATAGTAGGTTAATGTGTGTGTGTGTGTGTGTGTGTGTGTGTGTATAATTTAATCCTCATCTAAGACTATGTTTTTATTGATTTGAGAGAGAGATAGAGACAGAGAGAGAAATATCAATATGAAACATAAATTGGTTTCCTCCCATAACTCCCCCCCCACTGGGGATTGAACCAGCAACCTGACTGGGAATCAAACCTACAACCTTTTGGTGTAGGGGATGATGCTCCATACAACTGAGCCATCCAGCCAGGACAAATAATAAGTTAATTTAATTAACTTGTCTTCCATTGGACTATTGTCACCATGAGCAAAGAAGCCACCATGTTTTTATCATTGCCACCCTGTTTATAACAGTGCATGTACATCATTAGCATTCAATAGCTCTTAGTTGAATGAGCTAAATCTAATAGAGCTTCACTTAAATTACCTATTTGTATTAAGCACTGATTAAAATCTATGCCAATTAGAGCACATTGGCAAAAGCCATGTTTGTGGGCATTAAAAAGCATCCTCAGGTAAGAAAAGAAGAATGAGAGGTTATTTTATGGTTCTAGAGAGAACAAAACTAAACCATCCCACATGGTCATACCAGCACTTAAAGGCCTAGGGATCACAACAGAAGTGAAAGTTATACATTTATTTACTGGACCACAGTAATATTACATTTATTTAACCAGTGCTTTGTAATTATCAATTGTTTAAACTGCCTATTGTCTATATTGACTTCACATAGAATCTACACTGCCAGAAGGAGCTAGAGGGAAGATCCAGGTTGCATCACATGTTTAGACCAAAAGAAAGCCCAGTACACATAAATACACATAAATTCCACACATACAGCAATAATCTGGAAATTCAATTTATCATTTTCTTGTAATCTATTTACAGGAAAATAATAGAAGTGTATTTTTCCCTACTTCTCAAACTACCCCTTTCTCCACTATTTTTTTTAACTAAGATAAGAAAGAAACATAATCTTAAAATTGCACTTGCTTACTATACCACTTCTATCATATGTGCATATACCATTAAGATTAAATTGGCTGGTTCCCAAAATGGCAGCCAATTGAATGGAAGCTACACTGACATTCTCCCAGGACCAAACTGGAATTACAACTAAAATATAGAAAAATCATGCAGAATAACTAACTGAAGACTACTGGAAGAGAACTCTTACAACCAAAGACATAAAGAGGAGACCACAACGAGATGGGTAGGAAGTACAGAGTGGTGAGAAGGCTGGCTGGGCTCCCATAGGCAACAGCTGAATTGCTGGTGGGATATCTCACCTGTGGGATGTTCCCCCTGAGAAGTCTGTGCTCTAAACCCCACTCTGGGCTCCCCAGCCCAGATTAATGGAACCAGGAAAGGTGCTCACATAACACCTGGCTGTGAAAATCACCAGAGGTTCTGTTTGGCAGGGACAGAAAGTTGGGAACACAGGCACCCACTTGAAAGGCCAACACATTAATTTCTTCTGAAGCCACTCACCTTGGGCTCCACCAGAAGGAGAGTAGGGTGGACTGGAGCTGTGTGTGGAGATTCTGGGGTTCATGGTTCTGGGTGGGGAGCTGTAGGGGCCACTGCCTGGGTGTCTGTTCTGAGTCATTGCCCTGCACTACAGAAGCCATCTTTCTCATGTAGAGTTTTCCCATCAAAGCAGCTTTAGCCTGGGGGGAAGCAATTGCTTCACCTGTTGGAATTTCTCTCAGCCCACCCACCAGGAGGAGTTTATATCCAGCTGAGGACAACAGACTGAGGCTCATTAATTGACTGAGACTAACAGCCAGCCTGCAGGTAGAGATGGAATTTTTGGTGATTGAGTCATTGCCTGACCTGTGGACTCTGGGATTTATAGAACTGGGAAGAGAGCTATGAAGGCTGCTGCCTGGGCTCTGTGCTGAATCATTACCCCATGATGTAGAAGCCATCTTTTCTCAAGCACAGTTTTTCCATTAAATCAGCTTTAGCCTGTTGGAAGCAATTGCCCCACCCATTGCAATTTCTCTCACCCCGCCCACTGAGTGGAGTTTCCATCTAGCTGAGGACTACAACCTGAGGTTCATTAAGTGACTGAGACTAATATGCAGCCTAGAGGCAGAGGTAGATCTCTAGGTGCTTTCTGTCCTTGGTGGCATGCAACTCTACCCTAGGAGAGTAAAACAAGACCTTGGTGTTCTGCTTGGTCCTTTCCATACATATCCAGCCCCAGCAGAAGGAGCCACAAACTACAGATCATTGATATTCACAGGGAGATTTTGGCAGGCTCCAAACCCTGCTGAGCTGCATTGTACCTCATATGATAAATAACTGCACAACAGCCTGCTCACTGCATTGGGGGTTGAGCATCACTGTCAGCTAGCCAGAGGGTGAAGACCATACATGAAAGGGCCAGTAGTAATCAAGACTCCATTACAACAGGAGGGCCCACAAAAAGCACACAAGGTACAATATTAGAGCATCCAGGTCTGGTGATCAGGGAGAATGTGCCATTGGGTCTCACAGATCACCTATTACATAAAACCACACTACCCAGATTGGGAGTTGTAGCATATCTACCTAATACATAGAAACAAACACAATCAAGAAGCCAAAATGTTGAAACAAAGAAACAAGCCCCAAATGAAACAACAAGAGAATGCTGAAGAAGGGCTAAAGGAAATGGACATATGCAATTTATCAGATATAGAGTTCAGAATAGTGATTATAAGGATGCTAATCACCATGAGAAATGTTACAGAAACTATGAAATACAACCAATCAGAAATGAAGAATTACACAGGAGAAATAGAGAATACACTGGAAGAAATAAACACCATATTAGAGGAAGCCAAGGATCAGATGAGCAAATTAGAAGACAACGTAGGAAAAACACACACACACACACACACTCAGTTGGAGAACCAAAAAAAAAAAAAAAACACAACAAAACAAAAACAAATAATAGAAAAGCAAGAGGACAGTTTAAGAAAGCTGTGAGACAATATATAATGCAACAACATCTACATTACAGGAGTACCAGAAGAAGAAAAAACTGAGCAAGGTTTAGAGAACCTGTTTGAAGAAATTGTAGCAAAAAAGGTCTCTAACTTGGTGAAGGAAAAAGTCACATAAGTTTAGAAAGCACAGAGTCTCAAGCAAGAAGACCCCAAAGAGGCTCATGTCAAGACAGCATAATTAAAATGCCAAAAATTAAAGACAAAGAGGGAATCTTAAAGGCAAAAAGAGAAAAGCAATGTGTTACCTACAAAGGACCTCCCATAAGGCTGTGAGCTGGTTTCTCAACAGAAATACTACAGGCCAGAAGGGAATGGCATGAAGTATTCAAGGTAATGAAAAACAAGGCTCTGAATCCAAGACTACTCTATCTATCAAGGCTATCATTCAAAATAGAAGGTGAAATAAAGAGCTTCACATACAAAAGAAAAGGCTAAAGGAATACATTACCACCAAATCAGCATTGCAAGAAATGCTAAAGGGACTGCTATAAGAAGAACAAATGAAGAGAGAGAAACGTAGGCATAAAGAATAAAAATGGTGACAGGTTAGTGTGACTCAGTGGATTGAGCATCATCCCATGGACTGAAAGGTCCGTTTGATTCCTGGTCAGGGCACGTGCCCAGGTTGCAGGCTCAATCCCCAGTAGGGAGCATGCAGGAGGCATCCAATCGATATTTCTCTCTCACACAGATATTTCTATTTCTCTCTCCCTTCCTTTCTCTCTCTAAAAAATAATAATAATAATAACAAAAATGATAAATATAAATAAAATGGCAATATAAAAGTACCTATCAATAATAACCTTAAAAGAAAATGGATTAAAAGTTACAATCGAAATACATAAGGCAGCTGAATGGATAAGAAAATAAGACCCATATATATATACTTTCTACAAGAAACACACCTCAGAACAAAATACTCACACAGGATGAAAGTGGAGAAATGGAAAATCATTTTCCATACAAATATAAATAAATAAATAAATAAATAAATAAATAAATAAATAAATAAATAAATAAATAACCTGGGGTAGCAATACTCATATCAGATAAAATAGACTTCAAAATGAAGGCCATAACAAAAGACAAAGAAGGTCACTACATAATATAAAAACGATTGATTCAAAAAGAGGATATAACTCTGGTAAACATATATGCACTCAATATAGGAGCACCAAAATATATTTAAAACATTCTGGAGAATGTGAAGGGAGAAGTCAACAGCAACACAATCATAGCAGGAGAATTTAACACCCCACTGTCATCACTGTATAGAACTTCTAGAGAAAAAAATAGCAAGGAAACAGAGACCGTAAAAGACATACTAGATCAGATGGATTTGATTGATATTTACAGAACATTTCACGCAAAGCTCCAGAGCAAATATTCTTCTCAAGTGCACACAGAACATTCTCAAAGGTAGAGTAAATTAATCTTAGTATACAAACTAAGTCTCTACAAGTTCAAGAATATTAAAATCATGTCAAGCATATTCTTCGACCACAATGGCATGAAATTAGAAATAATTAGAATAAAATCACTCAAAACATGCAAACACATAGAGGCTAAATAGCATGTTATTAAACAATGAATGGGTAAACAATGAGATCAAGAAAAACAGTAAACTCTTCCTGAACACTAGTGAAAATGCACACACAGCAACACAAAATCTATGGGACACAGCGAAAGCAGTCCAGAGAAGGACGTTCATAGTAATACAGGTCTACTTAAAGAAACAAAAACAAATATCTAATAAATTATCTAACCCTACAACTTAAAGAATTAGAAAGAGAACAAAAAGAAAAACCAAGAGTAACTAGAAGGAAGGAAATAATAAAGATCAGAGCAGAAATAAATGACATAGATACTAAACACACACACACACACACACACACACACACACACACACACACACACAAAAGATCAATAAAACCAAGATGTTGCTCTTTAGAAAGTTAAAAAGATTGATGAACCTTTAGCCAGATTCACCAAGAAACAAAGAGGAACCAAGTAAATAAAATCAGAAATGAAAGAGGTGAAGTAACAACTGATACCACAACTATACAAAGGATTGTAAAAATAAAAATACTATGAACAATTATATGCTAGGTGAAATGGACAAATTCCTATAAGCATACAGTCTGACAAAACTTAACCAGGAAGAGTCAGAAAACCTGAACAGACAAATAACAAGTAAAGAAATTCAAGCAGTAATCAATAAACTCCAAAAAACAAAAGCCCTCGTCCAGACAACTTCAAAGGGGAGTTTTACCAAACATTCAAAGAAGAACTAACACCTATTCTCCTCAAACGACTCCAAAAATTTTAGGAGGAAGAAAGACATTCAAGCTCTAGTTATGAGGCCAGCATAATCCTAATCCCAAAACCAGATAAAGACACTACAAAGAAAGAAAAGTACAGGCCAACATCTCTGATGAACATGGATGCCAAAATCATCAACAAAATCTTAGCAAATTGAATCCAGCAATATATATAAAAAATATATATACACCATGACCCAGTGGGATTTATCCCAGGGATCCAAGGCTGGTACAATATTTGTAAATCAATAAATGTGATATATCACATAACCAAAATGAAAGATAAAATCTTATGATCATATCAATAGAAGCTGAAAAAGCATTTGACAAAATCCAGACCCATTTTTTTATTAAACGCTCAGCACAGTGGCAGCAGAGGGTTCATACCTTAACATAATAAAGGCCATATATGACAATCCTACAGCCAAAATTATGCTCAATGGGCAAAATTTAAAAGCATTTCTCTTAAGAACAAGAATAACACAGGGATGTCTGCTTTCACCACTCTTATTCATAACAGTACTGGAAGTCTTAGCCACAGTGATCACAGAAGAACAAATAATAAAAGGCAACAAAATAGGAAAGGAGAGAGCAAAACTGTCATTATTTGCAGACAACATGATATTGTATATAGAAAACCCTAAAGACTCCACCGAAAAACTACTAGATTTAATAAATAAATTTGGCAAAGTACCAGGACACAAAATTAACATCCAGAAATCGATGGCCTTTTTATATACCAATAATGAACACTCAGAAATAGAACTAAGAAAAGAATCTCATTTATTATTGCAAGAAAAAAATAAAGAAACTTAGGAGTAATGTTAACCAAGGAGGTAAAAGACCTATTCTCAGAAATCTACAGGGCATTGAAAAAAAAAAAAATAGAGGAAGATATAAAAAAGAGGAAGCATATACCATGTTCATGGATTGGAAGAATCAACATCATTAAAATGTCCATACCACCCAAAGCAATCACAGATTCATACAATCCCTATTAAAATATGAATGGCATATTTCACAGTTGTAGAACAAATACTCCAAAAGTTTATGCAGAACAAAAAACATTTAAAAATCTGAATAGCTGCAGCAATCTTGAAAAAGAATAACATTGGTGGGATCACAATAGTGTATATCAGGTTACACTACAAAGCCATTGTAATCAAAACAGCCTGGTACTGGCACAAGAACGGGTATGTAGGTCAATGGAACAGAATCAGAGAACATTGACCCAAGACATTAGGCTCAATTAATATTTGACAAAGGTGGCAAGCACATACAATGAAGTAAAGACAGCCTCTTTAATAAATGGTGTTGGGAGAATTGGACAGGTACATGCAAAAGAAAATGAAACTAGACCACCAAATTACACCATACACAAGAATAAGCACAAAATAGATAAAAATTAAATGTTAGTCATGAAACCATAAAAACCCTAGAAGAAATCATAGGCAGCAAAATCTCAGACATCACACATAGCAGAATTTTCACTGATACATCCCCTAGGGCAAGAGAAAAAAATGAAAAAGAAATAAACAAATAGGACTACATCAACCTAAAAAGCTTTTGCACAGCAAAGACAAACAAACAAAAAGCATCAATGTGAAAAGGAAACCCAATGTATGGGAGAACATAATTGCCAATGATACACCAGAAAGGGGGTTCATTTCTAAAATATATAGAGTATTCATAAAACTCAACAAAAGGAAGACAAAAATCCAATTAAAAAATGGGCAGAGGACCTGAATAGATGCTGCTCCAAAGAGAACACACAAATGGCCAAGAGACATATGAGAAAATGCTCAACCTCACTAATCATCAGAGAGATGCAAATTAAAATAACCATGAGCTATCACCTCACTCCTGCCAGAAAGGTTGCCATCAACAAATCATCAAACAAGTGCTGGCGAGGATGTGGAGAACAGGGCACCCCAGTATACTGCTGGTAGGAATGCAGACTGGTACAGCCACTATGGGAAAGAGTGTGGAGTTTCCTCAAAAAAAAAAGAAAAATAGAACTGCCATTTGAGCCAGTGATCCCAATGCTAGGAATGTATCTTGAGAATTCTGAAATACCAATCAGAAAGAATATATCCACCCTTAGGTTCAGAGCAGTGCTATTTACAATAACTAAGATCTGGAAACAGCTCAAGTGCACATCAGTAGATGAATAGATAAAAAAGCTCTGGTATATTTATACAATGGAATACTATGCAGTTGTAAGAAAGAAAGATCTCTTACCCTTTGAGATAGCATAGAGAGACCTGGAGAGTATTATGCTAAGAGAAATTAGCCAGTCAGAGAAAGACAAGTATCACGTGATCTCACTTATATGTGGAAGCTAATGAACAAAATAAACTGATGAACAAAAGAGATCCAGAGGTATGGAAGCAAGAAACAGACTGACAAACTTCAGAGGAAAGAGTGGGGTGGGAAGAAATAAACCAAATAACTTATATGCATGTATGCATAACCTATGGACATAGACAACAGTGTGGTGAAGTTAGAGGCATATGGGAGAGGGGAGGAGGAGTTCAATGGTGGAAAAAGTGGAGACATCTGTAATACTATCAACAATATAGATACATTTTTAAAATGCAGATTTTTGGGCTCCTTATCAAATAGAGTGTAATTTCTTGGATTTGGTGTTGGTCTAAGAATCTACATTTTAATGAAAAAAGCAAGGGACTATAGACTATAGACTACTTTTGGCAACTCTGCATTTTTAGCATGAAAGCAGCCATAGACAAGGAATGGGGGGTGGAAGCAAGGAGGAGAGTGTCAAGGCAAGAAAAAGGAGGGACATCTGTAATACTTTCAAGAATAAATGTAAACTTAAAAAAAGAATTAAATTGGTAAAATTTTGCTATCCTCGGTGCTATGTTGTGATGAAATATTTTATTCACTTTTTTCAGATCTATAAACTGATATTGTTCCATAAATACAAACTCTATAACCATATCAGGATCTCAAGAATATTCCCGGCAATGAGAAAATATTTCTGTGGGAGACACCAAAATGGTGGCAGAGTGAATGGAAGCTATACAGACCTTCCCCCAGGACCAAACTGGAATTACAACTAAAATAAAGAAAAATCGTTGGGAAAAACCAACAGAAAAGCAGCTGGAGAGGACCCGTCTAACCACTGTCAGAAAGAGGACACTAAATTGAGCTGGGTAGGAACTAAGGAGGTGTGAGAGGGTGGGCTGGGAGCCCATGGACAGCAACTGTTTTAGCTGTGAGCAGCTCCCTTGGGGTTAAAATCCCAAGCTGGCTCCACAGCTCAGTGGGCCAGCACAGAGCACTAAATTACCTACAGCCACTCACCTTGGGCTGCGGCAGAGGGAGAGCAGACTGGACTGGAACTGTGTGGAGCCTTGGGAGCTTGGAGAGCTGGGAGGGCAATGGGAGTTTTTTTCTAAATCACTCCCTCACTCCTTACTCAAAGAGTCCCTTCCCAGAGGCCCAGGAGAAGCAACAGCCCCTCCTGAATTTAACCCCAACTGACCAGGCATGAGAAAGGAAAATTAAGGCTCATTAACAGCCAGCAAGCATCTTCCCCACCACTGGAAATTCTCTTACCCTGAACACCTGATGAATTTTTTTATTCAGATCAGGGCTACAACACAAGGCCCATGTAGTAACTAAGACTAATAGCCTCCAGGCAAAAAGCTAGAGGATAACTGAATCTTTCTTGGGCTTGCAAATCTACCCAGGAAAGTAAGACTTGACAGTGGTGTTTAATGTGGGTCCTCCCACACTCATCCAAACCCAGTAGAGGGAGCCACAACCAGTGGAACACCAACACCAATGAGGAAAATTTGGCAGGCTCCAAAACACAATGAGCAGCCAAAATGGTGAAACAAAGAAACAAAACCCAAATGAAAGAACAAGATAATTTGACAAAAGATGAAATAAATAAAAGGGAATTGAGCAAAATATCAGAAGCAGTGTTCAGAGTAATAATCATGAGAAAGTTCAACAGCATGAGTAGAGATATAGAAGCATTGAAAACCAACCAATTGGAAATGAAGAATGATAAAGCAAAAATAAAGAACACACTGGAAAAAATAACCAGCAGAGTAGAGAAAGCCTAGGATCAGATCAGTGAATTCGAAGACAGGGTAGAAAAAAATCACCCAATCAGAGAACAAAAAAGAAAAAAACAATTAAAAAACAGGAAGACAGCCTAAGAGAACTGTGGGACAATATGAAACATAACAACATCCACATCAGAGGAGTTCCAGAAGAAGAAAATAAGCAAGGGTTAGAGAGTATATTTGAGGAAATAGTGACAGAAAACTTCCCTAACTTGGTGAAGGAAGAAGGCATATAAGTACAGAAAGAACAGAGAGCCCCAACTATCAAGAATCCAAACAGGAACACACCAAGACACCTAATAATTAAAATGCCAAAAATTAAGACAAAGAGAGAATCCTAAAGGCACCAAGAGTAAGCAAGAGGTTACCTACAAAGGAATACCCATAAGGCTATCCACAGATTTCTCAACAGAAATACTACAGGCCAGAGGGAATGGCATGATGAATCCAAGATTACTCTATCCAGCAAGGCTATCATTCAAAATAGAAGGTGAAATAAAGAGCTTCCCAGACTAAATAAATAAATAAAGGCTAAAGGAATATATCAGCACCAAACCAGCACTGCAAGAAAAGTTAAAAGGACTGCTGTAATTAGGAGAAGAAATAGGAAGAAAAATACAACCACAAGAAACAAAAATAGAAATAAATAAGTAAATATCAATAATAACCTTAAATGTAAATGGATTGAATGCTCCAATCAAAAGGCACAAAGTAGCTGATTGGATAAGAAAGCATGACTCACATGTAAGTTGTATAAAGAGACCCACCTCACAACAAAAGACTCACATAGGTTGAAAGTGAAGGAATGGAAAAAAAAAATCTTCCAAGCAAACAGAAAGGAAAAAAGAGCAGGGGTAGCAATACTCATATTCGATAAAATAGACTTCAAAATGAAGGCCATAATTAGAGACAAAGAAGGTCACTACATAATATTGAAAGGATCTATCCAACAGGAAGATATAACCTTGGTAAACATATATGCACCCAACATAGAAGCACCAAAATATATTAAAAATCTTCTGGAGGACTTCAAAGGAGAAATCGACAACAATACAATCATAGAGGGAACTTCAACACCCCACTGACATCACTGGACAAATCCTCTAGACAAAATTTAACAAGGATACAGGGATACTAAATGATGCACTAGATCAAATGGAAGTAATAGATATATACAGAAAATTAAACCCCAAAACTGCAGAATACACATTCTTCTCAAGTGCACATGGGACATTCTCAAAGATAGACCACATGTTAGGATACAGACTAAGTCTCTATAAGTTCAAGAACATTAAAATCATATCAAGCATCTTTTCAGATCACAATGGCATGAAACTAGACATAAATTAGAACAAAAACACTCAAAAACATTTGAACACATGGAGGCTAAATAGCATGGTATTAAACAATGAATGTGTTACCAGGGAGATAAAGGAAGAAATTAAAAACTTTCTGGAAACCAATGAAAATGAACACACAACAACACAAAATCTATGGGACACAGAGAAAGCAGTCCTGAGAGGGAAGTTCATAGCACTACAGGCCTACCTCAGGAAACAAGAAACATTTCTAATTCATTCTCTAACCTCACAACTTAAAGATTGAGAAAGCAAACACGAAGAAAATCCCAGAGCAAGTAGAAGAAAAGAAATAGTAAAGATCAGAGCAGAAATAAACAACATAGAGACTAAAAAAACAATTCAAAAGATCAATGAAACAAAGAGCTGGTTCTTTGAAAAGATAAAAAAAGATTGACGGACCCTTAGCTACATTCACCAAGAAACAAAGGGAGAATACCCAAATAAACAAAATCAGAAACATAAGAGTAGAAGTAACAAATGAAACCACAGACATACAAAGATTCATTAACAAATACTATGGGCAATTATACGCCAACAAATTGCACAATCTAGGTGAATTGGACAAATTCATAGAAACACATAGTCTCCAAAAACTGAACCAGCAAGAGATACATAACTTGAACAGACCAATAACAACTAAGGAAATTAAAGATGTAATCAAGACTCTCCCAGGAAACAAAAGTCCAGGAAGAACTAATACTTATTCTTCTCAAACTATTTCAAACAATTCAACATAGTACTTATTTAACATAGTACTGGAACTCTTAGCCACAGCAATCAGATAAGAAGAAAAAATAAAAGTAATCCAAATTGACAGGAAGAAGTAAAACTCTCATTATTCACAGATGACATGATATTGTACATAGAAAATCCTAAAGATTCCATCAAAAATCTACTAGATTAAATAAATGAATTTGGCACTGAATATTCAAAGAAGATCTAACACCCATTCTCCTCAAATTATTCCAAAAAATCCAAGAAGACAGAAGACTTCAAAACTCATTTTATGAGGCCAGCGTAATCCTAATTCCAAAACCAGATGAAGACACTACAAAGAAAGAAAACTACAGGCTAATATCACTGATGAACACAGATGTCAAAATCCTGAACAAAATATTAGCAAATTGGATCCAGCAATACATCAAAAAAATTATTCATCATGACCAAGTTGGATTCATCCCAGGGATGCAAGGATGGTACAGTATTTGCAAATCAATAAATGTAATACACCACATAAACAAAATGAAGGATAAAAACCATATGATCTTATCAATAGATGCTGAAAAAGCATTCGACAAAATTCAGCACTCATTTCTGATAAAAACTCTCAGCAATGTGAGAATAGAGTGATCATATCTTGACATAATAAAGGCCATATATGAAAAATTTACAGCCAACATCATACTCAATGGGCAAAAACGAAAAGCATTTCCCTTAAGAACAAGAATAAGACAGGGATGCCCACTTTCACTACTCTTATTTAACATAGTACTGGAAGTCTTAGCCTCAGCAGTTAGACATGAAGAAAAAATAAAAGGGATCCAAATTGGAAAGGACGTGAAACTGTCATTATTTGCACATGACATGATATTGTACATAGAAAACCCTAAAGATTCCATCAAAAATCTACTAGACTTAATAAATGAATTTGTCAATGTAGCAGGATACAATTAACATCAAGAAATCGACAGCATTCTTATACACCAACGATGAACTCACAGAAAGAGAAACTAAAAAAACAATCCCAATTACCTTCGTGGCATAAAAATTAAGATACCTAAGAATAAGCTTAACCAAAGGAGTAAAGGACCTCTTTACAGAAAACTACAGGTCATTGAAAAAAGAAATAGAGGAAGATATAAAAAAAGTGGAAGCATATACCTTGTGTATGGATTGGAAAATTAACATCATTAAAATGTCCATATTACCCAAAGCAATCTATAGATTCAATGCAATCCCCATCAAAATACCAATGACATATTTCACAGAACTAGAACAAATACTCCAAAAGTTTATATGGAGCCATAAAAGACCCTGAATAGCCACAACAATCTTGAAAAAGAAGAACAAAGTAGGATGGATCACAATACCCGATATCAGGTTATACTACAAAGCCACTGTTGTCGGAGCCAGCCAAAACGATCGAACAGTCCTGAGGGAGGGGTGAGGATGAAAGAAAAGATAGACAGACAAAAGCTTGGATCTGGAGGACTGCAGTTCAAAACTGCAGCCCTGAGTTTATTGTTACAGCTGATTTTATAAGATTCACAAACAATCCCCCTTTACTACTGAGCTTTGAAACTACCCTAATCCAGGAACACATACTTCTATCTTGACACACAATATAATCACATCCATGTGTATGTTAACCTGTTTAGGTTAATAATTATCGATACTTCCTTGCACTGCTAAACTCGCTATTCTGTGTAACTCTTCAGGAGGTTAGCAAGGTATTCAGGTAAAAGGTCAGGGCAGGAGAGCAGACCCTAGCTCTCCTAGGCAGCTCCTTTCAGAGAAGATCCTAGGGCCAGGCAGCTCCTCACACACTGTAATCAAAACAGACTAGTAATGGCTTTAGAACAGGCATGTAGATCAATGGGACAGAACAGAGAACCCAGAAATTAACCCAAGACAATATGCTCAATTAATATTTGGCAAAGGTGGCAAGGGCATACAATGGAGTAAAGACAGCCTCTTTAATAAGTGGTGCTGGGAAAATCAGACAGCTACATGCAAAAAAATGAAGCTAGACCACCAACTTATACCATACACAAGAATACACTCAAAATGGAAAAAAGACTTAAATGTTACTTCTGTATCCATAAAAATTTTAGAAGAAAATGTAGGCAACAAAATTTCAGACATCACATGCAGCAGAATTTTCACTGATACAACGCCTAAGGCAAGAGAAAATTAATACATGGGACTACATCAAAATAAAAAGCTTCTGCACAGCAAAAGAAACAATCATCAAAATGGAAAGGGAGCCCACTATATGGGAGACCATAACTGCCAATGATCCACCAGATAAGGGGTTAATTTCCAAAATATATAGAGTACTATACAACTCAACAAAAGGAAGACAAAGAACCCAATTAAAAAATGGGCAGAGGAGCCACAGAGACACCTCTCCAAACAGGACATACAAATGGCCAAGAGACATATGAAAAAATACTAAATGATATTAACCATCAGAGAGATGCAAATTAAATGACTATGACTTATTACCTCACACCTGCCAGAATGGCTGTCATCAAGAAATCATCACACAACAAGTGTTGGCAAGTGTGTGGAGAAAAGGGGACTCTAGTACACTGCTGGTGGGAATGCAGACTGCTGCAGCCACTGTGGAAAACAATATGGTGTTTCCTCAAAAAATTAAAAATTGAACTGCCATTTGATCCAGTGATCCCACTTCTAGGAATATATCCTAAGAAGCATGAAACACCAATCAGGAAGAATATATGTACCCCTATGTTCATAGCAGCACTATTTACAATTGCTAAGATCTGGAAACAGCCCAAGTGTCCATCAATAGATGAGTGGATGAAAATGCTGTGGTACATATACACAATGGAATCCTATGCAGCTGTAAGAAAGAAAGATCTCTTCTCCTTTGAGACGACATAGAGGGACCTAGAGAGTATTATGTTAAGCGAAATAAGCCTGTCAGAGAAAGACAAGTATCACATGATCTTCCTTATTTGTGGAATATAATGAACAAAAATAAGTTGAGGAACAAAATAGACCCAGAGACATAGAAGTAAGGTTCAGACTGATTAAATTCAGAGAAGGGGTAGGGTGAGGGAAGAGATAAACCAATGATCTTACACATGTAAGCATAACCAATGGACATAGACAGCAATGCTGGGGTGGGTGAGTGGAAACAGAAGGATGCTGTCAATCGGGGAAAAAGGAGAAACATCTGTAACAAAATAAATTAATTAAAAAATTAAATATATAAATGAAATACAGTAATAGTTGTTATTTAAGAATAGCTCTACTACTAATAATAGATATTATTGTTTTAATAACATTTAGTATTATTTATTAATAGCTTTACTGCTAATAATAATTACCTATTGTCATTATAATAATACTTAGTATTACATTATTTAGTATTAGTAATCATTGTATTAGAGCTTTCGATTGTTAATTGCGTACCAGGTACTAGACACTATATAAAGTAATTTATATGGATAATATCATTCAATTCTCCCAATAACTCCAAGATATAGACATACCTATTGTCCCATTATTAAGATATTCATATACCATAGTAGTGACCCCCTTCAATCACACATTTCAGTGGTATCAAGTATATTTACAGTGTTGTGGAATCATTACCACATTCAATTTCATAATTTTACCATCCAATAAGAAACTCCATATCCATTAGCAGTCACTACTTTGTCCCCCACCTCAACCCCCTACTCTAGTTTCAAGCCACCATTAATCAGTTTACTTTGTCTATAGATTTGCCTGTTCTGGATATTTAATATACATTAAATCATACCACATATGGTCTTTGTGATTGGCTTCTTACACTTAACATATTGCTCTCAAGTTTCAAATATGTAGCTTATATCAATACTCCCTCCCTTTTTTATTGCCAAGTAATATTCCATTGTATGGATATACCACATTTATTCATCCATTCATCAGTTGCAGGATATTTGGGCTGTTTCCACTCTTTGATCTTTATCAATCAGACTGATATAAACATTAGTGCACATATTTTTTGTGTGGACATATGTTATGATTTGTTAAAATTCTCATGGAATTACAAAAATCGCAGAATAGCAAAAGCATTGAGATAGAAGAGCAAAGCTGGAGGCCTCATACTTCTGGATTTTAAAACATATTACAAAGCCACAGTAATCAATCAAAATAGCATTGTACTAGCATAAGAATACATGTGTTGACAAATGAAACAGAATAGAGAACCATGAAATAAACCCATGCCTACATGATCAAATCATCTTCCAAAAAGATGTTAAGACCTCTCAATGAAGAAAGAATAATCTCTTCAACATGTGTTGAAAACACTGAAATTAGAAGCTTTTCCTACACTACATAAAACATTAACGCAAGCTAAATCAAAGAGTTAATGTAACGCCTAAAGGTATAAAACTCCTAGGAGAATACATAGAGGAAAACTTCATAACATTAGTCTTGGAAATTATTTCTTGGATATGATACCAAAGGACAGGCAACAAAGTAAAAATAGACAAGTAGGAAACAAGAAACTAAAATGTTTCTGAAAAGCATAGGAAATAATACTTAAAATGCAGATGCAACCTACAGAATGTAAAAGTATTTGCAAAAGTTTATATTTCTGATAAAGGATTAATATTCAAAATGTATAAAGGACTCCTACAACTCAATAACAAAAAAAACAAAACTCAAATTTAAATATTGGCAAAAAAGTCAAATAGATATTATCCAAAGGAGACACATAAATGGTCAACAGGTGTATGAAAAGATGCTCAACATTACCAATTATTAGGGAACTACAAGGCAAAATCCCAATGGGATATCACCTCATTCATGTTAGGATGTGCATTATTTAAAAATGATAACAACAAAGAAATACCTACAAAGTAACATGTGCTGTTGAGAATGTGGATAAATTGGTCTCCTTATAAATGGTTGGTGGAGATGTAAAATGGTGCAGCAGCTATGTATGAACGCTCCTCAAAAAATTAAACATAGAACTACCATTTGATCCAGCAATCCCACTTATGAATATTTATCTAAAAGAATTGAAATAGTTATCTTGAAGAAATATTTTCACTTTCATGTTCATTGCAATATTATTCATAATAGCCAAGGTTTGGAAACAGTCTAAAAGCCAATCAATAGATGAATGAATAAAGAAAATGTGGTATATTATTTAACCTTAAAAAAGAGGATATGTATCTTGTCATATGTTACAGTATGGATTAATCTTGAGGCTATTATACTAAATGGGTAAGCTAATCACAGAGAAAAATATGGCATGATTACACTTATATGAGGCATTTAAAATAGTCCAACTCTTGGGAGCAAAATTCTAATGGTGGAGGGGGATAGGTAGAAGCGCGGAGTTGTTCAATTATACAAAGTTTCAGTCATGCAGGATGAAAAGTTCCATAGATTTGTTGTACAACAATGGGAATATACTTAACAATACTGTACTCTACACTGAAATACTTATTGAGAGGGTAAGTTACATGTTGTCTGTTTGTTACTACAAAAAATTACTATATATTAATTATATTATATTATATTATATTATATTATATTTATTATATTATATTATATATCATTGTTTCAACAGCTTCAGATCAGGCTTCCATATCTCTCACTGGGACAAGTATTATAATCAATTACAAGTTGGCTCTTTGCTTCCAGTCTTTCTTGCACACTTTCAGTCAATTTTCATCACTATAACCAGTACAATGTAAACATAAAAATGTAAATCTTATCTCTCTCTCCTGATTAAATAGCTTCAATAACTCTCTGTTACCTACTTAGGAAAGAAAACACAAGTTTTTAATGTTCATTATTGGCTGAAACCTACTTCTCCAATCCTATCCTTTCCTTGCACTTATTATTCCAACTATACCAAAAGGTTTCCCTTATTTTTACTTATGCAGCAACCCACTGGCACCTGTCAAAGACTTCTTTATATAGCAATATTGAGTTTAGCATTACCTCCTAATGATGCCTTCCTGATACCTAGTCCATAATTCCAAGAAGAAGGTATATCTCCTTTTTAAAAAATATCTTTACTATATCTTACAAGTTTTTCTGTCCCAGCATATATAGCTTTAATATGTAACTTTATTTGCTGATACATCTGTCTCTCTTTACTAGACTATGAACTTGATATTTATATATTTTGTTCAACATTCTTCTCCAGAAGTTTGCACAGTGCCTGATTTTCAGTAAATATTTGTTGTATGTATATATTCATATACAAATGAATTAATAAACAAGTGAATGAATTTCTGAGATAACCAAATTCCATATGACTTGCAATAGCCCTCACTACAGCCCTCCCATTAATTTCTGTATACTTTTCAAATCCAGCTTTACTTTAGAAGTCAACTTTGTGTTTGTATTTCATACTATCAAGAATGATAAAATCTTCAAATTAAAAGAAAGAAACCTTAGTGGTTTTATTAATAAGGGTAAGTAACTCTAGCAAATATAATAAATAACCACAAAATCACAATAGCTTAACATAAGACAAGATTTCTTTTTGCTAACACAACATTTAGTTGGGTGTTCAGGTAACTGTTGATGATAATGACTTTACCCTCCTCTGGCATAGTGACCATTTTGGTGCCAGAACAGAAATTATTGTACATTAGTTCCCACCACATTTTATTGTCTAGATTTCAGCTACATGTCCATCCTAATTTCAAGGGAGGCTACAGAATGTAGGGGAACCCAAGCATATTGGAAAGTACTGACTATTCCCACAGCAGTCATCTAGTCCTACACAATCTAGGGCTATCTCTTGGAACATACCTAAAAGAGTATTGTCTAGAAGAAGAGAGTTCTATGACAATGGAGAATTCAGTCTCCACAAGGCAGCCTGTTCAATTATTTTATAATTCTATTCACTAGAAAGTTATTGTGCTGAGCTATCATCTCCCTCTCATAGTAAGACAGAGTAAATCTATTTTCTTTCATTACATTCTTCAAATATTTGAATAATATAGCAGATTCCCCAAGCATCTTGCCTTCTTTAGGATGAATATTTCAAGTTTTTAATGATTTTTATGGGAACTTTGCACTGTTATGACTACTCTCTTCTAGAAATACTATACTGAAGGGTATGATTGTATGTCTTAACATGAGACCATACACTAAATGAGGCCTAAATCTTGTAGGGAACAGGAGACTGATTTCGGTTATCTGATCATTATATAAAATGAGATGATCTGTATGAAAGCACTTTTTACAATGTAAAGTAGAATGTTCATGGCAGATATCATTATTATAAATGCATCCAGAGATTGTGTGAGCTTATTCAGCAGCCACATCACACTGTTGGCCAGTATTTTAAACTTGTGGTCAGCTAAATCCACAAACCATTTTCACAGGAATTACTACATGAAAGAGCACCACAATCATTTGATCCATGGTCAGTGATAAATGTGCCATTCATTTGTTGTCTTTGAGAAAATAGACTTAATAGTGTCTAGATTTCCAGGGCTAACTACAAACTTAAAATTTTTGATAAGTCCTAAGTACTATCATCCCCACAAACCACTCTGACCAAATTCAGTCTTAAGTATAAATTTAGTTACCAAAGCATCTTTTAACATTTTTGTCAGCATGACAACAAATACCTGATTAAGGCCTTTTTTTTCCACTTGTGGCATAATGTAGGAATGGCCTAAAATTTTGATTTCTTTTTTAGTAGCTAATGGTTTTGTTTTCATTAACTGCTCCCTGTGGTCAAGAACTGCACATTTTCATGGAATTTTCAAATAGTGTGAGCACTTTAAATTATACAGAAGAACAGAACCATAAATAAAATCAGCCTTGAAATCTCATAATTAGTATAGTTAAAACAGATGTATGGGAAAGTATATATTTTCCATAATATTCTTCTCCCTCTCTAGGAACATTCTGAATCATTTACTGCCCAGGCCTATAAATCAGAGCCATCTTACAAATCCAGGATTAGAAATCCATAATGAAAATATCAGAATATTTTAATTCAATTATTTTAATTGCTTAGTCTATTTGTACTTTTCCATAGGGAATGTGATAGTGTTTTTAAATATTGAACTTTTAAAATAGTTCAAAGTGAATTGATTGGACTACTTCAATCAGTGGAAGAAAACTACATTATGTAATGTTTGAAGTATATTAACTCTCTTCAGTCTCGTTAGACCAGAATTCCAGTTTTTTAAATAATAGGAAAAATGAAATCAGGTTCCATATTGAATTGTCAAAAGTAGATTATGGTTTTTAAAAACCTCAAACTACCTTACTGAATATTTACCACAATAATACAGTGGTGCAACCTATGTAAGTGGACTGGTTGCATTTTATATTACATACCTACTTCCTGAACCTTACTACATGTACTAATTTCATTTGGCTGCTTTAAAAAAGTGTTACATATTGTTTAACTTTTTTGTGTTTATGCAAGTGCTTTCTTTTCTTTTTTGAAATTTAAATCAAAAATTTTCAATTACAGTTGACATTCAATATTATATTAGTTTCAGGTGTAGGATGTAGTGGAGATATATATAATTATAATTATAAAATTCTATATTTTATAATTCTATTCACTAGGAAGTTATTTATTGTGCTGAGCTATCATCTCCCTCTCATAGTAAGACAGAGTAAATCTATTTTCTTTCATTAAACTCTTCAAATATTTGAATAATGTAGCAGATTCCCCAAGCATCTTGCCTTCTTTAAGATAAATATTTCAAGTTTTTAATGATTTTTATGGGAACTTTGCACTGTTATGACTACTCTCTTTTGGAAATACTATACTGAAGGGAGAAGGGGGAGAGAGAGACAGAGAGAGAGAGAGAGACATCAATGTGAGAGAGAAACATTAATCAGTTGCCTCCCATGCACACCTCGACTCAGGGATTGAACCCACAACCTGGGTATGTGCCCTGACCAAGAATTGAACCTGTGACCTTTCAGTGCACGGGGTGATGCTCAACCAACTAAGCCACACTGGGTAAGGTAGTAGTTAGATATGTATATAACTTATGAAGTGATACCCTTGATAAGTCTAGTATCAACCTGACAGTATACATAGTTATTACAGTATTATTGATTAAAAAAACAGAAATTTATTGTCTCACAGTTCCAGAGACTAGAAGTTCAAATCAAGGTGTCAGCAGTGTTGGATTTTTCTGGAAGCTCTGAGGGAGAATCTGTTCCATGTCTCTCTTCTAGCTTCTGACAGTTGCCAGTAGGATTCGGTGTTCCTTGGCTTGTCAATGTCTCTGTCTCTGTCATTTCATGTCATTCTCTCACTGTCTGTGTCTCTTTTCTTCTCTCTAAATTTCCCTCTTCTTATAAGAGCATCAGTGATTTGATTAAAGGCCTCACCTTATTCCTATATAACCTCATCTCAAGTTTTAAAAGACCCTATTTCCAAATAAGGTCACAGTCACATGTACCAGGGGTGAGGTACATAGCTTTTGGGGGACACAATTTAATCCATAATACCACACCTGTTTATATTGATATACTTATGAAAGTGAACATCTGGATGAGAGGTAAAATCTTCATTCTCAAGGTGTGAAGTTTACTGCATGAAATATGAAGATTTGCAAGCCTGGACATTTGAGTTTTCATATCATTGGTGGCTTCTGGAAAGATATACTATTAGACAAGAACATAGGTCTCTAGCCAATCTTAAAAGAGAAGTCTTATCTAAAAATAGACTTTGTGCTGAATCTACAAGTCTAGCTTATTAAGTCCACTGGAGGAAATCCTTGTGTATGTACGAAACGTCTTTCAAAATTGAGCCTTATTTACACTTTTTTGTTTGTTTGGTTTTTCCTCCCTGTCTTCAGACCATAAGGGCTTACTCATTTTAGCTGTCTCCCTTCACATAAATTTTTATTATTTTAATAATTAATTTATTTTTGTTACAGATGTTTCTCCTTTTTCCCTGCAGACACCCTCCTCCCTATCCCGCTCCCCCCCAAACATTGTTGTCTGAGGCCATTGGTTATGCATACATTCATATAAGTTCTTTGGTTTATCTCATCCCTCCCCCCTGCCCCCCTCCTCTGAGGTTCCTCAGTCTGAACCATGCTCCTTTCTACATCTCTGGGTCTGTTTTGTTTATCATATTTTCTTGTTCATTATATTACATAAATAAGTGAGATCATGTGGTATTTGTCTTTCCCTAATTGGCTTATTTCACTTAGCATAATACTCTCCAGGTCACTCCATGTTGTCTCAAAGGATACGAGATCTGTCTTACAGCTGTCTAGTGTTCCATTGTGTATATGTACCACAGCTTTGTTATCCACTGATTTATTGATGGACACTTGGGCTGTTTCCAGACCTTAGCAATTGTAAATAGTGCTGCTATGAACATAGGGGTACATATATGTTTTTGGATTGGTGTTTCAGGTTTCTTAGGATATATTTCTAGAAGTGGGATCACTGGGTCAAATGGCAGTTCAATTTTTAATTTTTTGAGAAAACATTATATTGTTTTCCATAGTGGCTGCACCAGTCTGCATTCCCACTAGTAGCGTACTAGAGTCTCCTTTTCTCCACACCCTCGCCAGCACTTATTGTTTGATTAATTGTTGATGACAGCCATTCTGGCAGGTGTAGGTGATACCTCATAGTTGTTTCAGTTTGCATCTCTCTGATGATTAGTGATGTTGAGCATTTCTTCATATGTCTCTTGGCCATTTCTATGTCCTCTTTGTAGAGGTGTCTATTTAGGTACCCTGCCCATTTTTTAATTGGGTTCTTTGTCTTCCTTTTGTTGAGTTGTATAGTACTCTATATATTTTGGAAATTAACCCCTTATCTGATGGATCATTGGCAGTTACGCTCTCCCATATAGTGGGCTCCCTTTCCATTTTGATGATTGTTTCTTTTGCTGTGCAGAAGCTTTTTATTATGATGTAGTCCCATGTATTAATTTTTCTCTTGCCTTAGGCGTTGTATCAGTGAAAATTCTGCTGCATGTGATGTCTGAAATTTTGTTGCCTACATTTTCTTCTAAAATTTTTATGGATACAGAAGTAACATTTAAGTTTTTTTTCCATTTTGAGTGTATTCTTGTGTATGGTGTAAGTTGGTGGTCTAGCTTCATTTTTTTGCATGTAGCTGTCTGATTTTCGCAGCACCACTTATTAAAGAGGCTGTCTTTACTCCATTGTATGCCCTTGCCACCTTTGTCAAATATTAATTGAGCATAATATCTTGGGTCTATTTCCAGGTTCTCTGTTCTGTTTCATTGATCTATATGCCTGTTCTTGTGCCAGTACCAGTCTGTTTTGATTACAGTGGCTTTGTAGTATAACCTGATATCTGGTATTGTGATCTCTCCAATTTTGTTCTTCTTTTTCAAGATTGCTATGGCTATTCAGGGTCTTTTGTGGTTCCATATGAGCTTTTGAAGTATTTGTTCTAGTTCTGTGAAATATGTCATTGGTATTTTGATGGGGATTGAATTGAATCTATAGATTGCTTTGGGTAGTATGGACATTTTAATAATCTTAATTCTTCCAATCCATGAACAAGGTATATGCTTCCACTGTTTTTTATATCTTCCTCTCTTTCTTTTTTCAATATCCTATAGTTTTCTGCAAATAGGTCCTTTACTTCTTTGGTTAAGTTCATTCCTAATTATCTTAATTTTTTTGCTGCAATGGTAAATGGGATTTTTTTTTTTTTTAGTTTATCTTTCTGTGAGTTCATTATTGGTGTATAAGAATGCCATCGATTTCTTGATGTTAATTTTGTATCCTGCTATTTTGCCAAATTTGCTTATTAAATCTAGTAGATTTTTGATGGAGTCATTAGGGTTTTCTATGTACAATATCATGTCATCTGCAAATAATGACAGTGCACTTCCTACTTTCCAATTTGGATCCCTTTTATTTTTTCTTCATGTCTGATTGCTGTGGTTAAGACTTCCAGTATTATGTTAAATAAGAGTGGTGAAAGTGGGCATCCTTGTCTTGTTCCTGTTCTTAAGGGAAATGCTTTCAGTTTTTGTCCATTGAGTATGATGTTGGCTGTTGGTTTGTTATAAATGGCCTCTATTATTTTGAGATATGATCCTTCTATTCCCACATTGCAGAGAGTTTTTTTTTTTATCAAAAATGGTTGCTGGATTTTGTTAAATGCTTTTTCAGCATCTATTCATATGATCACATAATTTTTATCTTTCATTTTGTTTATGTGGTGTATCACATTTTTTGATTTACAAATACTGTGCCAGCCTTGCATCCCTGGGATCAATCCCACTTGGTCATGGTGTATAATTTTTAAAATATATTTCTGGATTTGATTTGCTAAGATTTTGTTGAGGATTTTGGCATCTATATTCATTAAGGATATTGGCTTGTCATTTTCTTTCTTTTTAGTGTCTTTATCTGGTTTTGGGATTAGGATTATGGCGGCCTCATAAAACGAGTTTGGAAGTCTTCCTTCCTCTTGAATTTTTTAGAATAGTTTTAGGAGAATACCCTATATCTTTTGATAATTCTTCTTTGAATGTTTGGTAAAACACCCCTATGTAGCCATCCAGGCCCAGGCTTTTGTTTGCTCGGATTTTATTGAATACTTCTTCTCTTTCCTTAATTTTTATTGGTCTGTTTAGGTTTTCTGACTCTTCCCAGGTAAGTTTTGGAATGGTATATGATTCTAAGAATTTTTCCATTTCACCTAGGTTGTCTAATTTGTTGGCATATAATTGTGCATAGTATTTCCTTACAATCCTTTGTATTTTCGTGGTGTCTGTTGTTACTTCACCTCTTTCATTTCTGATGTTATTAATTTGAGTTCTCTCCTTTGTTTTTTGGTGAGTCTGGCTAATGGTTGATCAATCTTGTTTATCTTTTCCAAAAACCAGCTCTTGGTTTCATTGATCTTTTGTATTGTTTTTTAGTCTCTATGTCATTTATTTCTGTTCTGATTTATTATTTCCTTCCTTCTACTAACTCTGGCCTTTCTCTCTCTCTCTCTCTCTCTCTCTCTCTCTCTCTCTCTCTCTCTCTCTCTCTCTCTCTCTCTCTGTCTTTTTTTTTTATCCTCACCCGAGGACATTTTTTCCCACTTTTTGTTCAGATAGAGTGGGAGGGAGAGAGAGGAAGAGAGAGAGAGAGAGAAACATCAACGTGAAAGGGACACATCGAGTGGCTGCCTCCCGCATGACCCACCAGGGGCCAGGGACAAACTGCAACTGAGGTACGTGCCCTTATGACCCACCAGGGGCCAGGGACAAACTGCAACTGAGGTACGTGCCCTTAGCGGGAACCGAACCCGGGTCTCTCTGGACCACAGGCTGATGCTCTAACCGCTGAGCCAAACCGGCCAGGGCCTGGCCTTTTTTTGTTGTTCCCTTTCTAAATCTTTAAGTTGTTGGGTTAGATTGTTTATTAGAAATGTTTCTTTTTTCTTCAGGTAGGCCTGTATTGCTATGAACTTCCTTCTGCTCGTGCTGTGTTCCATAGATTTTGTGTTGTTGTGTGCTTGTTTTCATTGGTTTCCAGGAAGTTTTTTATTTCTTTCTTGTTCTCATTGGTAGTCCATTCATTGTTTAATAATATGCTGTTTAGCCTCCATGTGTTTGAATATTTTTGAGTGTTTTTGAATGTTTTTACTGTAATTTATTTGTCATTTCATGCCATTGTGATCTGAGAAGATGCTTGATATGATTTCAATCTTCTTGAATTTGTAGAGACTTACTTTGTGTCCTAACATGTGGTCTATCTTCGAGAATGTTCCATGTGTACTTGGGAAGAATGTATATCCTGCAGCTTTGGGTAAAATGTTCTGTAAATATCAATTAAGTGCAACTTACCTAATCATTTAAGGATTCTGTTTCCTTGTTAATTTTTTGTCTCTAAGATCTCTGCATTGGTGTCAGTGGGGTGTGAAAGTCATCCACTATGATTGTATTGCTATTGATCTCTCCTTTGAAGTCCTCCAGAAATTTTTAAATATATTTTGATGCTCCTATATTGGTGCATATATGTTTACGAGGGTAATATCCTCTTGTTGGCTTGATCCTTTTAATATTATGTAGTAATCTTCTTTGTCTCTTATTATGGCCCTCATGTTGAAGTCTATCTTATCAGATATGAGTATTGCTATACCAGCTTTCTTTTCATTTCCATTTGCTTGGAAAATTTTTTTCCATCCTTTTACTTTCATCCTGTGTGAGTCTTTTGTTGTGAGGTTGGTTTCTTGTAGACAGCATGTATATGGGTCGTAGTTTCTTATCCAATCAGCTACCCTATATCTTTTGATTGGAGCATTTAAGCCATTTACATTTAAGATTATTATTGATAGATACTTATTAGTTGCCATTTTTATTTTATTCCTGTGTTCCTCTCTCTCTCTCTCTTTCTCTCATTTTTTCTTCTTACAACAGTCCCTTTAGCATTTCTTGCAGTGCTGGTTTGGTGGTGGTAAATTTTTTTAGCTTTTTTTTTTGTGTGTGTGTGTGTGAAGCTCTTTATTTCACCTTCAATTTTGAATGATAGCTTTGCTGGTTAGAGTAGTCTTGGATTCAGACCCTTGTCTTCCATTAATTTGTGTACTTCATGCCACTTTCTTCTGGCCTGCACTGTTTCTATTGAGAAATCAGCTGACAGTTTAATGGAAGTTCCCTAGTAGGTAACTTTGTGTCTCTCTCTTGCTTCCTTTAAGATTATTTCTTTGTCTTTAATGTTTGCCATTTTAATTATGATGTTTCTAGCTGTGGGTCTTTTTGGGTTCATCTTGCTTGAGACTCTCTGTATTTCTTCGACTTGTGTGGCTTTTTTCTTCACCAAATTAGGGAATTTTTCTGTCATTATTTCTTCAAACAGGTTCTCTATTCCTTTCTCTGATTCTTCTCCTTCTGGTATCACTATGAAGCAAATGTTAAATTTTGTATTGCCCCAAAGCTCCCTTAAACTCTCCTCCTGCTTTTTAATTTTTTCCCCCATTTGCTGCTCTATTTGGATGTTGTTGTTTTTTTCTACCTTGTCTTCTAACTTGCTGATTCAGTCTTCAGCTTCTTCTACTCTACTATTGAGACCTTCTAAGGTATTTTTCATATCAGCTATGTCATTCTTTATTTCCACTTGATTTTTATTCATAGCTTCTACCTCTTTTTCTTTTATGCTGATGTAGTTCCCACTGAGCTCTTTATAATTCTCATTAAGTTGCTTGTAGGTCTCACTAAATTGTTTGAGCACCCTTAAAATAATTTCTTTAAATTCTTTGCCTGAGGAATTCCTTGCTTCCATTTCATGTATTTCTTTTTCTGTTGATTACTCCTTTTCTTTCATTTGCATGTTGTTTCTTTGTCTCACCATTTTAGCAGTCTGGTAGTTTTAGGCCCAGTGAGGGATGTTGGGATGTGTAGGCAGGTTGGCGTGTATCAAATAAGGCTGTTGTGCCTCCCAGACTGTTTTGGTGCATGGCGCCTCTTGCCTGCTATAAGTCCTGCAGGATTGACAACTGGCAGCTGATATTGGTCTGTTGTCATAGGCGCTGCTGAGGTGCGTGAGTCCAGCTGGTGCACTGCTGTCGTGCATGGGTCCAGCTGGTGTGCTGCTGTGGTTCTTGGGTCCAGCTGGTGCATTCCTGTGGTTCGTTGGTCCAACTGGTGTTCTGCTGGGGTGCATGGGTCCAGCTGGTACACTGCTGGGTTGTGCTGCTACCTGGTGGGGCTCACCTACTGATCAGTCACTGCTGATGCTGCCGGGGGTGAGTGTCAGCTCCTGGTTTGTGCTGCTACTGCTGCTGCTGTTGATAGGGGTGCTCTCATCTCCCAATCCTCTGCTGCTGTTGGGGGTTGAGGATGCTCAGCTCCCAGGACTTTGCTGCTGCTTGGGCTGGGGCACGGTCCTGATCAGCCTCTGCTGATGCTGCTGGGGATGGGTTTTAGCTGCCGATCTGTGCTGCTGCTACCTGGGGATGGATGTTTGCTCCTGAGCCTCTGCTGCTGTTGGGAGTGGGGCTCCACTCCTGCCAGTCACTGCTGCTGTGGGGGAAGGTACTGGACTCTCAAAGTGGAGCTACTGCTTCTGGGGGTGGTGCTCAACTCCCAAGCTGGCGTTACTGCTGCTGCTGTGGGGGATGGTGCTTGGCTCCTGGCCAGTTGCTACTTCCCCAAGCAGGTACCTTGACGGTGCTGCTAATGTGCTCTGGTCCACGTTGACACAGCAGGGTCAACTGGTCCGACAGTGCAAGGTGCACTTGTAGACTCAGGTAACTTGGCCCTAGCCGCTCCCTGCTGCCTTCTCCCAGAGAAGACCAGCGGATCTTCCAAAATGTTGGGGCCTTCTGGCTGTGCAGGAAGAAGCACCCTGACAAGCCGCTTACTGTAGTAGCTGGCCTCTCCCCATCCACAGCACAGGAGCCCTGTGCCCCACATTACTGCACTGTTCAAGGTTGGTCGTCCACACTCACGTCCACTCACACTCTCTCTCACACTCGCTCACACTTTCACACACTCACCCTCACTCTGGTCCTGCCCGCTGCCAGCTTTTTTAACAACTATTTTTTTTTATATATAGTTATAATATATAATATAGTTGTTGATTATGATTATGATTGGTTAAAAATGTCCCTATTTCCCAGCCTGTGTGGCTCAGTGGATTGAGCATCATCCCATGGACTGAGAGGTCCCAGTTCAATTCCTGATTAGGGCATGTGCCTGGGTTATGGGCTCTATCCCCAGTAGGGGGTGTGCAGGAGGCAGCCAATCAATGTTTCTGTCTCACATTGATGTTTCTATCTTTTTCTCCCTTCTTCTCTCATTAAAAAATCAACAAAAAATTTTTAAGAAAATAAAAAAAATTTCCCTATTGGACTTACAGATTTTTTTAGGATTTAATTTTGGGCCTAGATAATGTTATCATAGTATATTATAATAAAATTAACACAAACCTTGGAGTCAGACAAATTGAATCAAAATCCAATCTCTCCCACTTACTAATCTGTAGCCTCATGAAAGTAATTTGACCTATCTAAGGCAAAGTTTCCTCATCTACAAAATGGTTTAAAAATACCTAATATTACTACTTTGGGCTCTTATGAAGAACAAATAAGACAGTGTATGTACAAACGTCCATTGCACGGCCTAGTGCATAGTAAATTCTCAAATAATTTTGTTTCCATATGTGTAAAATCATGGTACTGACATTAATGAAAATGTGATGAAACACCGTCAAGCTTATATTAGTATCTCAATAGGACATAAATTTCAGCAACAATATATGAATAGAGGTCTGGTCAATCATGTTACTCACAAGATATTCATACTCAACCTATTACATTACAGAAAAAATGTTTAGCAAACTGTTAACTTTTTCTTTTCATTTTTAAGTTTCTCAAAATAAATGCAACTAAGTTATAAAAAATTGGACTAAGTAACCAGTTTCACTCTCAAGTATTAATATGGCAGCTAACTTTTGGGAGAAAGCTTGGCCCAGATTTGGCAAAGTTGTAAATAATGCACATGTACAATTTGGCAATAGAATAGTTTGCAGTTTGGAGCAGCCCATGCTAAGCACGTGCATGTTATCCTGCAAATAAATTAGATATTTAGAAACAACTTACTAACCCTAGAATGTCTACAAGGAAGAGAGAATGCTTCCGTGGACCAGCTCCAATTATGTATAAGACAGTTGAGTGAACTCATGATACCTTTCTTCTTCTTTTCACATTTTTCATTTATTCAAGATTGAATGAAGGTTTTCAAGGAGTTCCTTGAGTTTAACAGGGTAGGAAGAGTATAGAACAACAAAAATAGTTCAACAAAATCCCTTGCTACTACCATTATACACACATGGATACACCAAGTCATGGCTCAAGCGAATGAAATGATCATGTATTACTATTTGCATTGATAGCAATTCTGATTTAACACTTTTTAGCTTAGTTGGTTTGTAACTTGCTTTGGATTGTTTGTTCTATGACAACTTTAGAAAGAGTTGGCTAATTTTACTAAACTGAAGAGACTCAAGGATATCATAATTTGCATCTTTAGCATTTGCTATACTGTATTGAAGAAAATTGTGGACAATTTATTATTTCAAAAGCTTATATCTCTGGCAATTTTTAATTATTTGCAAATAAATATAATACTTGGTTGGGTTGAATATACAGAGATATGTCATTATATTAAGTGAAAGTGAGAGTATAGAACTGTTAATTTATGAGGTGTTGCCACAAAAACTCACTCCCTTTTCCCATCTCTCTTTTGACAAATACTGAATTGTAATTCTGCTTATACATCTGTCCTCCCCACTAGACTGAGAATAGCTTAAGGCAAAGAACCTCATTAATTCACCTCTATATCACCACGTTCTATCACAGTGCTTGGCATCCACTGTGAATGCAATACATTTTAGGTAAACAAAGTTTTAAAAAGATAGATTTGTTTGAACAACTAATTTCTTAATTTGGAATTCAATTAATTACTTATTTTTGTCTTCTAGTCATTAGTATTGCATTAAATATTATATTTTGCTTTATTCTATTGTAGAGTCTTTTACAGTGGTCTTGTAGGGGACCTAATATAACTTTCAGTAGAAACTAATATGATAGTGAACTCAATTTCTGGCAAAGATTAACACTCCTTCTATATACAGAGAAAGTTTGAGCCAGTAGCACATAACACTGCCATGAAATAAGAATTTGAATAGCCTATAAATAAAAAATAAATTCTGAATGATATTAGAAGTGAAATAAAGTGAATTTTTATGTTGAATCAGATTAATCTGGGGATTAACTATCCAGCGTTTTGAAACATCTGAGATATTGAATTAGCTTTAACTATTCCATTGATCTGAGTTTTTTTTATGCTTTAGGTTCCCAGGTCTTCTTTTGGACTCTTTGAAATAAAAAGAGAAAGTAAACAGCGTTTATATTTATTTTCTGCACGACATTGACTGGTTTATTTTAAGTATTAGAAAAATGTCCAAGATGAAAGTTGTCATCAATGAGAACAAGAGCACATTACTAAATTTATTCTTAATCAAAATTAGATACCAGATATCCAATCTTCTCATCCACATTTGTTAATGGCCTTTTCAATGCTTCTGGGATTCTGTTATAGTTTGTAAAGCATGTATTTGGATTTTGTAAAAAAAAAAAAAAAAAAAAAAAAAAAAAGCAGTAGTGCCATATTGCTATGCTGTTTTAATACCTTGGTATTAAAGTGAAATAAAAATTCATATGTTGTAATGCAGCATTATTTTATCTTAGAAGAATATTGAAAATATATTTATTTCCTACTGTCAAAAAAAAAAAAAAAAGAATTAGCCCTGGTGGAGTAAAGGTTTGTTTATTAAATTAAAAGCTAAATATAACTTCAAAAAGAGAAAATAAATGAAAGATAACAAGAACAAGTTAGATTTTTATGTGTTCTGTATATTGCTTTTGTCTTTATATTTTGTATATTACCATGGGCTGCTGTAGCTGAATACGCTTGCATTGTGAGAACAATAGTTTTCAGATTATTTTGTTAGGAGTGTGTTTATCATCTCAAAATATAGTTATTTGGTTAAGATTAATCTTCTTCCAGCATTACACTGTAAACACAATTTAGCAACAACCAAACTGTCATCACTATTTCAGCAGAACGTATGTAAATTTCTAGACCTTTATGAATGACTAATGGAATACACTATAGGAGAGAGAATCACAGTGTTTATTTTCCTCTAGAGATGATAAAATATCTGTACCAATGCCAACTTCATACACTAAGAAGTATTTATTTCTACTGAAAATGTTGATTTACTGGATTGACTTTAGAAATATGCAGAACTGAGAACTGAATGGAACGCTCAAATAAACACATGAACAATTATTTCAGAACATGCTCTCTAAAACCATCTTAAAGATAGTACTTAAGTATTCCCTACAATATTTCTCATTTTGCATAAAATGTTTGTATGGATTATTTGCCTATGGGAAAAAATGGGATTCAGAGAAATTCTATTTCTAGAGAAAACTAATTAATGGTTGTTTTGATTATTTATTGTTTAACATATTACACTTTACTTAGTGACAAATACAACCATTTCAATTTGCTCATGACTTTTTGGGTCAGAAATTTGAGAAGATTTGTGTCTGAACTACATGGCATAAGCCAAGGAAGCTGGAGCTAGAGGATCCACTTTCAAGATGGTTTCTTCACTTACATGTCTGGTGCTTTGGTGCTCATTGGCTTCTCATTCTCCACATGATTTTTCATGCTCTAGGGCCTCTCCATGTGGTCTGAGCTTTTCACAGCATGGTAGCTTCAGAGCAGACCAAGAGACCAGAACAGAAGTTGGAAGGTTTCTATTGACAAGCATCCAAAATCCCAGAAGATTACTTATGCCATACTCTATTGGTCAAGCATGTCCCAAGGACCACCCCCTTTCAAGGGGAGGGGAATGAGAAACTATGTTTTAAAGGTAAGAGTAGCAAAATATATATTAATATATAGGCAACTTTCAACCTACCACAATGTTGTTTCCAATTTTAAGTACTGGAATTTAGGAAACCTGACCTTTGTAATGTGCTTAGCCATTTGGATTGGATTGTTGTCATTTTTGGTAGTTCTAATTTGAAAATGTCTAAAGCTGAATGTACTTTAGAAACTTTAAAAAATAAAGGAAAAGAATTCCAGAACTTTTCATAATCTTACTGAACTCTGAAAGCTTTCTACATATTGATAGAGTTGTCCAATTGACCCAATTATCTTTTTTTATCTTTATTTTACCTATTGGGTTTCTAAACCCTGATCACTCTGACCACAAAACTAATAGGCAATATGGCAATTATCATGCTCCTAACATCACCTTACTATTGAGGCATAACAACAAGTTACAAAATCATTACCAGTTGTAAATAAATGCTGCCAAATAAATCTGTGGAAAAGTCACTTAAAATTAACCATTAATTTACTACTTGAAATACCAAAGAACTGGCTTAACTGATTTTGTTTTGTTTTGTTTTGTTTTGTTTTTTTGTCTGAATTACATGATTATTTTAGCATTTCAGAGAAACAGCCATTCTGGGATTAAAAATGGGCAGGTCTCCACCTTTCTGTTAATAAAATTCTTTCCAAATTGTGTTACAAACTAAAAATTGAAAAGTTCAGCCTTGCATCTAACGTAAATTGGAAAAAAAATACTTTAGCAATTTTACAGGGTGGTGTTGGTAATGGGTTTTATGGGCATATATACCTAGGTTGAAATACATATTTATATAAAATACCTATCTTGGAGATGTCCTGAATAGCATATATATAAGTCTTGTAGCTAGTGAATCTGAATAAAATTTACTCTCTAAAGGATCTCTCTCCTTGCTTTAGAAATACTGCTCAGATCTTTCTGTTGAAATCTCCCTAACTGTAGAGAAGAAAGAAGGAGTATTCACTCAGTGCCACAAACACAAATATACTCATGTTTTATTTGAAGTAGTTGTATGACTTTTGCTTTCTACTTCTTAATATATAATATTTCATATAAAATCAATGTAGGCATTTGAATCTCCATGAAAGCTAATGGCACAAGATCATTTTATGGCTTTATGTAACCCCTGGCAAACCACAGATTGCTCTTGAGGTATTTTTATCCCAGAATGGATGGAAAGAAGTAAGTAACAATAATTAGGGGGTGTGTCAGCCCATCTAGATTTAGCTTTAACAAAATGCAGTGAGTGCAAAATAATACAAGTGGTGGGGGGAGAGCCATAGTCTAATACCTCAGCATTATCTACACAATACTCACAATTCCCACAGTCCACTCTTGACGACATGCTTGTTATTTTCTCTTCTTTTTGTTTTAAAACACTTAACTTTGATACTTATACTTTAAGGCTGCATTAACTGCAATGTGCTATGTTTCATTTTAGAAAAATAAACAAGCTCTTAGGAATGTAATTTCTCTCAAGTATTTTCAATGTAGCAATAAGCCTCTAACAATCCAAGTTGAATTGGAAAGATCAAAATTTGAGTCAGTGAAGAAAGAAACTGAAGATAATACAAATAAATGGAAGCATATACCATGTTCATGGATTGGAAGAATTGATATAATTAAAATGTGCATGCTACTCAAAGCAACCTATAGATTCAACGCAATTCCTATCAAAATACCAATGACATATTTCACTGAATAAGAAGTAACCCAAAAATTTACATGGAATGAAAAGAGACTTTGAATAGTCATAGCAATCTTGAGAAAGAAGAACAAAGTTGGAGGAATCATGCTGCCTGATATCAAACTATGCTACAAGGCCATAGTAATGAAAACAGTCTGGTACTGGTATAAAAACAGACATATAGATCACCCGGCCGGTGTGGCTCAGTGGACTGAGAAATGCCAGTTTGATTCCCTATCAGGGCACATGCCCAGATTGTGGGCTTGATCCCCAGTAGGGGGCGTACAGGAGGCAGATGATAGATGTTTCTCTCTTACATTAATGATTCTCTTTCGCTCCCTTCCTCTCTCTCTTAAAAATCAATGAAAACATATTAAAAAAACAAAAACAAAACACAGACGTATAGATCAATGGAACAGAATGGAGAGTCCTAAAATATACACTTGCCCTTTAAATTAAAATTTGACAAAGGAGGCAAAAACATACAATGGGGTAAAGATAATATATTCAATAAATGGTGTAGGAAAATTGCACAGATATGTAAAAAAAAAAAAAAAAATGAAACCAGACAACATTCTTATACCATGCACAAGAATACATTCAAAATGGATTAAATACTTAAATGTTAGACTCAAAACCATAAACACCCTAGAAAAAACATAGGCAACAGAATCTTGGACATTTCTCATAGCAATATTTTTTCCAATATATATCCTTGGGCAAGGGAATCCAAAGAAAAAAAATAAACAAATGGGACTACATCAAACTAAAGTTTTTGCACAGCAAAGGAAACCATCAACAAAATGAAAATACAACCCACTGAATGGGAGAACATATTTGCCAATGATACATCTGATAAGGGGTTAATATCCAAAATTTATAAAGAACTTATACAACTCAACACCAGGAAGACAAACAATCCAATTTAAAAAATGGGTAAAGGAACTGAATAAACACTTCTCCAGAGGACCTATAGGTGTTCAATAGATATGAAAATATGTTCAACGTCACTAATCACTAGAGAGATGCCAATTAAAACTACAATGAGGTATCACTTTACATCTGCCAGAATGGCTACCATTAATAAATCAAACAAGTGCTGGTAAAGAAGTAGAGAAAAGGGAACCATCATGCACTGTTGGTGGGAATGCAGATTGGTGCAATCACTGTGAAAAACATTATGCAGTTTCCTCAAAAAATTAGAAATGGAACTTCATTATGACCCAGAGATTCCACTCCTGGAAAGATATCTGAAGAAACCAGAAACACTAATTCAAAAGAATATATGCACCCCAACGTTCACTGCAGCATTATTTACAATAGCCAAGATTTGGAAGCAGCCCAAGTGACCATCAGTAGGTGAGTGGATAAAAAAACTGTGATACATTTATGCAATGGAATACTACTTAGCTGTGAAAAAGAAGGAAATCTTACCTTTTGAGATAGCATGGGTGGACCTGGAGAGTATTATGCTAAGTGAAATAAGCCAGTCAGAAAAAGTCAAATAAAAATGATTTCACTTATATTTAGAATCTAATGAACAAAATAAACTAACAACACAAAGAGAAACAGACTTATAGATACAGAGAACAGACTGACAGTTGTCAGATGGGAAGGAGTTTGAAGGGCTGGGTGAAAAAGGTGATGGAATTAAGCAAAAGAAAAAATTAACTCAAAGACACAGACAACAGTATAGTGATTACCAGAGGGAAAAGGGTTTTGGGGGAGGTAGAAGAGGGTAAAGGGAGGATACATGTAATGGAAGAAAACTTGACTTGGGATGGTGAACAGACAATGCAATACACAGATGATATATTATAGAATTATGCACCTGAAATCAATATAATTTTATTAACCAATATCATCCAAATAAATTCAATAAGATTTTTTTTAAGTTGAATAAAAAACTTCCAAAATAAGTGAAATATTGAGGTCTATTAATCGTCCCTGGCTATATAATTGGTTGATACCACTGTAGTCATATATTTCAATAAATCATATGCCTAAAGTAAGTCTAATACATTTCCAGTATATTTACTCAGTTCTCTTGCTCAGAATGGAAGACATTCTTAGAATTGAAGAACAAAATGAAACTCGGTTGATGAAAGCTTATAGATGTTAAAGTATATGGTTTAGAATAAAGGCCATGGTTTGAAAAAGATATTGTCAGGCCTATGAGTTTTAAGTTTATATAGTTCTTTAAATACAAGGGTTAGTGGTAGGTGACACACAATAAAGGAGCCAACACATTGTGTCCTTATTTGAGACTCTAAAAAGACAGCAGCACTCACAAATCAACTTTTTACTTTTCCCAACATCATATGATGCATAAATATTCAGGATCTCACTCTAAAACAAGTTTTAAATAGCCATAGATTCTTCCATTGATGATAATATTATTAAAACGTTTTAAAGGCTTATTTGAGGGGCTCTTTTATTTTTCAAAAAGTGATTGTCCTCCAAGAGTTAATGCTTTTGAAATTTGAAAAAAAATGCTTAGCTGATAACCATGAATTTTTTTTCTGTACCAATCACTAGTGTAAGACACCCATGAATCTATCAATCACAGAGAAAAAAAAATCTGTTCTACAGCACACTTAATACCCACTGTAACCAATTAGTATTACCATTCCTTGAGGCAATACAAATTCATTTCCTTAAGCTGCTATTTCACTGAACTCAGGGTTATAAATGAGCAGACATAAATTGATTTGTGTGTAATAACAGTGACAATAAACCTTTCTTGGTTCATGCAATTTTCTCAATCTGTTAACAGAGAGCAAGTTTAAGATCTATTATTCCCAGAAAGGGACTTACCCAGCTGGACATCTATAACACTTGGCTGATTCTCCATGGGGAACAATGGCTTGGGAGGCTTGTCTGTGAGTAAAGCTAGAAGAGAAAGTAAAAGAAGGTAAAAGAAAAATGGAGATAAATTACAGGATAGAAATATTCTACCGTGTATGATATTTAATGTTTGTAGACTTGATGGTGTGTAAACATTTATTAGACAGTATTCCTACTTGAGTTGTTACTCTATCCATACAATATCCATTTCCCAGCATATTTAGAGCACCATTGATCACTGTAAATAGGCTATTTTGACAGCTACACTTTCCAACAAGATCAAACAAAGAGACTATGTTGAGTGGTTTTATAAGCTTGTGAATGTAAAGAAATATAGATTTTAAAAGTATAATCAGATAAACATTGAATCTCCATACTTACTTTGTGGTACTACACATTCTTAATGAACTATAACCCTAATGGTCATTCCTGGTGGATGGAAACTTCTATGACTCTGAATCATCCCCGACTCCCCACTCCAACCTCCAAAAGCAATATAATAAATCATTAGCATCTTCATTAGAATAATTGATCAAAACAGTGATTGGACATATTTGTCCACCAAATCCTGTGCTAAGTGCTAAGGGAGAAGGCAGTAGATAGGCAGTCTAGGACTATGAACTCAGAATTAGAACATTAAAATAAAGAGATAATCGAAAAAATAATACAATCTAATAAAATTGTATCATTTGAACTATAAGGTTATATGGGGTAAAGGAATAAAGAAAAGAGAGGTCAATAATGGGAAAACTATTATGAACGAAATGGTCTCCACTTAGACATTAAGGATTTGGAAAGACAGAGAAGGGAAGAATAAATGCAGGAAAGATTATCAACACAAAATGAGAAAAAGAGTTAGAACTTATCAAGCATAGTGTGACTAGAGGAGAATGATCTGGTGATAAAGATTTTAGTGCAGTAGGGTAAAGAGCAAGTTGCTCATAATGTGGAGTGACTGGAACTGAAACTAGATAGATAAGATGAAGCTCAATTCTGGAGGATCGAGAAACATGCAGAGGAATTTGGACATGATGTACTAAACTAGAAGGCCATTGTAGATTCTTGGAACAAAAACAACAAAAAACTCAAGGGAAGTGCTATATAAAGATGATTGACTTGATATACAGAATGGGCTGGAGGAGGAAAAAACAGCTAAGAAGATGCAGTAACAGTGCTGCAGTGTGGGGATGAGGAGTCAGAGAGGTGGAATAAGGGAAAGAAAAAAAAAAGAGGCAATTTAGAGAGACACCTGGAAGAAAGAAATGAGAGGACTTGGCACACAGATAAAAAATGTTTTATTATTTATATCCTGAATGATTTTTTACTGTTCCCAAATTTATATCATGCTTCAACTATCTAACTTATTGTTCTACTTATTAAAGTGAAATGTTTTATATTTTTTAAATTCACAGGAGACAGAATGGAGCTGGGCGTATAAGAGAATCATTAAACTATCGTTAATGGACGGGCTTAAGAATTCCCTGTTGACATCAGAGAAGTTCATCTCATATTTTCAAGGGAGTTTAGAAGAGAAAGAAACGTTGATCACATGACAGGTATGGTTAAGAAAATATGCAAATTGGATGAGATTCCCAAAATAGTTGTTAATAAAAAACAGATACACCAGATATTTACTTAGGAAAGAGCTTTACATAACATTAGCTTCATCTTCTTGATATTTCAATTGCTTCAATGGAAAAATTTTAGTGAATTACTCTCATTTTTTCAACAAATTTTTATTGGTTGTCTACAACACATCGTCTTTATGGAATTGAAGAATATATTTTTATAATTAAGCTTATTTTGACATAATATAGATGAATAGAAATATAATATCTATAGTCTTCATTTTCTAAGTATTTGAGTTACTCTTTTTTGTTGCTGTTAATCCTCAGCCGAGGATATTTTTTCACTGATTTTTAGAGAAAGTGGAAGGGAAGGAGGGAGGGAGGGAGGGAGGGGATCAGTGTGAGAGAGACACATTGATTGGTTGCCTCCCGCTCAACCCTGACCAGGGCTAGGGATTGAACCTGCAAACCAGACATGTACCCTTGACCAGGAATCAAACCTGCAACCCTAGAGTCCATGGGACAATGCTCTAAATCCTGAGCCAAACTGTCCAAGGCTGAATTACTTTTAATAATCTGATATTTAAATATTATTTGAAACATAAGTAATATACTTTAAACAAAATTTAAATATTTGAATTTATTTTTTTTAAATTTTTTTTTTCATTTTTTGTTCAGATAGAGTGGGAGGGAGAGAGAGAGAGAAACATCGACGTGAAAGGGACACATCGAGTGGCTGCCACCCGCACGACCAACCAGGGCCGGGGACAAACTGCAACCGAGGTGTGTGCCCTTAGCGGGAACCGAACCCGGGTCTCTCCGGACTGCAGGGCGACTCTCCAACCGCCGAGCCAAACTGGCCAGGGCTAAATGTTTGAATTTAAAATCCAGTCATAACAAATGTTCAATTTTGTTGTTGCTTGTTTTTGTTTATAATAGCAAAATATTGGAAACAACCAAGATATCCATCAGTAGGAGACTGGTAAAATAATATTATGGTACGTTTATATAATGATATATTATTATGCATGTATTTGAAATAATTAGCTATATCAATGTATGCATTATGAAAATATCTTCAAGATAAACTGTTCAATGGAAAAGCAAGGTTCTAAACAGTGTACACATTATACAATCCTTTGAATAAAATACATGAACACATAAATACACATATATATGATATGTGTGTATGCATATATAAAGTTATGTGTGCAAGTATGAATATTTCTGAAGGGATACATGTAAAACTTGTATTTCCTCTGAGAGAAACTGGGTAGCTGAGAAATGGTGAGTGGTGGGATAAGGGCAGTATGGGCAGTCAGAGGAATATTTAATTTACATTATATAACTTTATTATATTTGAAAAATTTACATAAACTCTTTTCAAAACATTGCTAAAAGTAATATTTAAATTAAATTAAATCTAGCCACCTATATTTTATTTATAAAAATCATTTTGGCTTCTTTGTAGAATTATTGTCAATTTGCTTTACACTTTCAGATTATAGACACTTAGCTTGACAAAAACTGTTCTTAATCTTATTTTCAAATGTGCCTTGCCTCTAAATGAATTACAATAATTAAAACGTGATAGGTAGGAAGCAATTGTAAATAATATATTTTATACTCAAAGATGAATGTTTTGGTCTACTTTAATCAGGATATGAATTTGGAGTCATTGTTGTCTCCAATCCTCAGCTTACCTCCTGTCATGGACTATGGCTATATTTACCCTGATTTTATTATTGTTAAATGCCACTTACTGAAGTGACATTTTTAATATTAATGATAATTTTAACTGCCTTACATTTGTAGGTGGATCATAATTTTCAAAGTGCTTTCATATACATTAGCTCAAAGAATCTACACAATGACCTTGAGAAATAAGAAAGGTAGTTACAATGATGGCCAATTTAGAGGTGAAGTTAAATGAAGCTTACACTATCTCATTTGGATGCCCCTGTGACCAAAAGCCCACATTAGCAGGATGGATAGGTAGAAAGATATAAGTTGGAGGCAGGAGACTGGTAAAAATGCTCTGCACTGAACCAATGTTTTTAGCCTCTTTGACTACATACTAATTAACTAAGCTAAGGTTCCTAGGCCAGTAGGAGAGATTTTGTAGGAAATAGCAAGCTGAAACATGATTCCTTATAGGACATTCCATACTTATATATGCGTTTTTTTCTAAACCAATGAATGAAAGAGGATGAACTTGCACTTACCCTAACACATCCCAATGAGATACATGGGACTGGAGCCTCATTAAATTCCAATATAATGTCTAGGCCTGGGAAATTCCAAGAAGTGCAGAACATTTGTGATAATAAAGCAACAAATGCAGCAGTTCATCTGGATTCTGACCACAAGCCTAGTGACAAATCTATCAGTGTCCAGTATAATTATAGCATTTGCAGATTAACTAGAGCACATGCTGTCATGGGGAGGCAAGTTCATTTCTTTAAAAATCTCATCTGATTTTCACAGTTACTGTTTGGAAAATAAAGGTGGGGGGTGTCAATATCAGGATCCCTGAACAACAGAGGGAGATTGACAATTTTATTAGAAAACTTATACTGGACCTCTAGACAAATTGGGGTCTGAGCTAGACTGAATTTGCTGTTCAAGATTGATGTTTTGATTGAAAGAATTGGAGAAAGGGATGCAGTTTAGTACTAACATTTCAGTTCACAATTCCTCCCCTGCATTTCCTTCTATATCTACTTACATTTCAGTTCACAATTCCTCCCCTGCATTTCCTTCTATATCTACTTATGTTTAATTATCCTTAAATATAATTTCCCTACTGAGTATAACATGACACTAGTCTTAATGTGCTAGTGAAGCTATTACTAAAACTACCTGCTTCTTCCTAAAGCTAGGTTTTATGTTTGACACTAACTTTCTTGAGTAGAATGTCTAAATAAGCTCATTTTCCATTGCAAATGTTGTGTCTACAAGTACAACCAGATCAATTGATTTAACAGAAATTATTGGTCAATTTCCATGAACTAGTATAATGAATCAGTAGAATTGGTTGTTTGAGTGAATAAATCAGTTTATTTGACTATATGGCTTAAGTATTTTATTTATTACAAGTTTTATTACCCTCTTTTGTTGTTGACTTGTTTGTTTAATTAGATTTGTCAGAGAGACAGTGGGAGAGAACAGAAGGACAGCTTGATGCAAAGGACACTAAGTATATGAACCCATATAATTAAGATTATAAAGTAACTCATTAATTTCTATGAATGAAACCATTACAGAATGTATATGCTAAGGTCAATTAAATAGGTCCCTCCAAATCTGTTCAACACACAAGCACAGAAATCACACTTCAAAATCATTGTTTGTATCACAACTTTTAACCATACAAAATCTACCAATATCTTATATATTTCAACAGGATAAAATCTGAACTTGTCAGCTGGGAACACAAAAGCAGCCACAATATAAACTTAAAAAAACAATCTTCTTGCCTCCTTCCCCACTCTTCTCCTACTTTATCAATGCTGTATATCCAAATTACATTCCTAATTTGCCCATTAACACATTCCATTAATTACCAATTCTGCATATTGGGTTAAATACTTTCTTTAAGCTTGGAATCAAATAAAAATAATTATGTGGATGAAAATGGGCCACGTACTAACCTGACAAGCTCAGGGGAGGGGGGCTGTGTGGCAGCCTTGTAAATTCAAAGACCTAAATTTAGCACAAAGTAAATTAAAACTTTTTAACTAAAAGCATTTTATGGCAGGTAGTCATGTCCTAGGCCAGCATCTTCCATGAAAAGGTCAGTCTTTACCTTAACGGAGCCTGTCTATTGTCTTTTTGCATCTAAGATAACATAGGAATGTCAAAGTAATTTTCCTTTTTCCAGACCATTCAAAGCATAGGCACCACTCTGAGGAGACCACAAATCTCCTCAATGTTACTGAGTTAATTGTTGACTGTTAACTGTCCTGTAACCACCTATGTAAGAGATGTATGTGTCTACTATTTTACTTTTTATTCAATCCCAAAGGTTTCCCTGCTTTGTCCCCCCCCAATCTATCACTAATAGATTTCATGTGACCCACTTACATCTCCTCTCTTGATTGTAACATATAAAATAATGTGCATCCCAGCCAGTGTGGCTCAGTGGTTGAGCATCAGCCCATGTACCAAGAGGTTGCTGGTTGGATTCCTACTCAGGGCACATACCCAGGTTGTGGGCCTGATCCCCATTTGGGGGCATGCAGGAGGAGGCCAATCAATGTTCTTTCTCATTGGTGTTTCTATATCTCTCTTCCTCTCCCTTCCTCATTCTCTAAATTCAATAAAGAAAAAAATTAAAATAAGGTAAAAAACTGCCATTCTCTGGAGCACTATGTCAATCTGTTGAGATTTTGCTTCCTGGCAATTGTTAAATTCCTAACCACACCCAGCTGGGAGGAGTCAGTGCCTAGCACAAAATTGCAAGCTGAGGCTCATTACCTGTCAGAGACTATTAGTCAGCCTGCAGGTGGAGACAAGTCTCTGGGTGCTTTGAGCCTTGGGCCTGGCTTGAAGTCATTGAATTTTGAGGCTCTGGGTCAGAGCTGTCACTGCGTCTCCTGGGCCCCTGTGCTAAATTATTAACCTATGCTGAAGAAACCATTTTCTTCAGGCAGAGTTTTCCTATCAAAGCAGCTTTAGCCCAGAGGGAAGCAATTGCCTCACCTGCTGGAAATCCTTTTACCATGCTCACCTGGGGGAGTTTTCATTCAGCTGAGGGCTACAACCTGAGGCTCACTAAGTGACTGAGACTAAGAGTCAGCCTGCAGGCAGAGGCTCTGGGATACTTGTATCTTTGCCTGGCCTGTGACACTACCTGGGAGAGTAACACCAGACACTGGTGTCCAGCTTGGTAACTTCTATACTCATCCAAACCCAGCAGAGGGAGCCACAATCTGCATAAGATTGATACCCACAGGGAGATACTGGCAGGCTCCAAACCCTGCTGAGACAGCCAAAACTGTGAAACAAATAAACAAATCCCAAATAAAAGAACAAGAGATTTATCCAGAGGAAAGGTTAAATGAAATGGAGATAAGCAAATTATAAGATATAGAGTTCAAAGCAATAATTATGTCGATGCTCAACAGCATGAGAAAAGATATAGAAACAATGAAAAACAACCAACCAGAAATCAAGAATGACATAGCAGAAATAAAGATCACATTGGAAGGAATAACCAGCATATTAGAGGAAGCCAAGGAATGGATCTGCAAATTAGAAGACAGGGTACAAAAAAATCACACAATCAAAGAACCAAAAAGGAAAAAAACAATTAAAAAAAAAAAGAACAGTTTAAAAGAGCTGTGGGACAATATGAATTATAACAACATCCCCATCATAGGAGTACCAGAAGAAGAAGAAAGTGAACAAGGGCTAGAGAATTTGTTTGAATAAATACTGGCAGAAAACTTTCCTAACTTGGTAAATGAAAAGGGCATACAAATTCAGGAAGCACAGAGAACCCCAAGCAAGAAGAACCCAAACAGACCCACACCAAGACACATAATAATTAAAATGCCTTAAATTAAAGACAAAGAGAGAATCCTAAAGGTAGCAATAGAAAAGCAACAAGTTACCTACAAAAGAGCTTCCATAAGGCTGTGAGCTGATTTCTCAACAGAAACACTAGAGGCCAGAAGTGAATGGCATAAAGTTTTTAAGGTAATAAAAAACAAGGATCTGAATCCAAGACTATTCTATCCAGCAAGGATATTATTCAAAATAGAAGGTGAAATAAAGAGCTTCCCAGACAAAAAAAAAAAAAAAAGAATAAAAAAGGCTAAGAAAATGTATTACCATCAAACCAGCATTGCAAGAAATGCTAAAGGGACTGCTACAATAAGCAGAAGAAATAGGCATAATAAATAAAAATGGCAATAAATAAATATAAATCAATAATAACCATAAATGTAAATGAATTAAATACTCCAATCAAAAGACATAGAGTAGCTGAGTGGATAAGAAAGCATGCATGATATATATGTTGTCTACAAGGGACCCACCTCACAACAAAGGACTCACATAGGTTGAAATTGAAGGGATGGAACAAAAATTTCCAAGTAGATGGAAATGAAAAAAAAAAAAAAAAGCTAGGGTAGCAATACTCATATCTGATAAAATAGACTTCAAAATGAAAAACACAACTTGATAAAGAAGGCCACTATATAATATTAAAATGATCGATCTAACAAAAGAATATAACTTTGGTAAACATATATGTGCCCGATATAGGAACAAAAATATATATTCAAAAACTACTGGAGGACTTCCAGGGAGAAATCAAAATCAATATAATGATAGTACGGGACTTCAACACCACACTGACATAACTGTACATATATAAATTAACAAGGAAACAGACCTAAATGACAAACTAGATTAGATGGATTTAATATATATTTACAGAGAATTACAAACCAAAACTGCAGAATTCATTCTTCTCAAGTACACACAAGACATTCTCAAAGATAAACCACATGTTAGAACACAAACTAAGTCTCTACAAGTTCAAGAAGATTGAAATCATATCTAACATCTCAGATCACAAATGCATGAACTAGAAATTAATTACAATAAAAACACTCAAACATATGGAGTTTAAATAGCATGTTATTAATAAATGTATGGGTTACCAAGGAGACCAAGAAAGAAAAAACTTCCTGGAAATCAATTAAAATGAACACACAACAACAACAAATCTATGGGACTCAGTGAAAGCAGTCCTGGGAGAGAAATTCATAGCATTACAGGCCTACCTCAGGAAACAAGTCAAATTTCTAAAAGATTATCTAACCCTACAACTTGAACTAGAAAGTGAACAAAAAGAAAAACCCAGAGTAAGTAGAAAGAAAGAAATAATAAAGGTCAGAGTGGAAATAAATGACAAAGAGACTTAAAAAACAATTGAAAAGATCAAAGAAACCAAGAGCTGGTTCTTTGAAAAGATAAACAAGATTGATGAACTTTTAGCAAAACTTACCAAGTATCAAATGGAGAGGGCCCAAATAAACAAAATCAGAAATGAAAGAGGAGAAGTAACAACTGACACCACAGAAATACAAAGAATTTTTAGAAAATAATATGAACAATTATACACCAACAAATTGGACAACCTAGGTGAAATAGACAAATTCCTAGAATCACACAGTCTCTCAAAACTGAACTGGGAAGAGTCAGAAAACTTGAACAGACCAATAACAATAGAAAAGCAACAGAAAAGCAACAAGTGAAATAGACAATAGACAAAAATTGAAGCTGTAATCAATAAACCCCCAGCAAAAAAAAAAAGCTCTGCTCTGGATGGCTATAAGGAAAGTTTTACCAAACATTCAAAGAACTAACACCTATTCTCCTAAAACTATTCCAAAAATTTCTAGAAGAAGGACGACTTTGAAGCTACTTTTATGTGGCCAGCATAACCCTGATTACAAACTCAGATAAAACACTACAGAGAAAGAAAACAACAGGCCAATATCCCTGATGAACATAGATGTCAAAATCCTCAAAAAAAATATATATTAGCATATTAGATCCAGCAATATATTAAAAAAATTATTCACCACAAACAATTGGAATTTATCCCAGGGATGCAACACAAGTACAATATTCACAAAGCAATAAATGTGATACACCACAGAAGCAAAATGAAAGATAAAAATTACATGATCATATCAATAGATGCTGAAAAAGCATTTGACTAAATCCACCATTGATTTCTGATAAAAACACTCAGCAATGTGGGAATAGAGGGATCATATTTCAACACAATAAAGGCCATATATGAAAAACCTATAGCCAACATCATACCCAAGGGGCAAACACTAAAAGTATTTTCCTTAAGAACAGGAACAAAACAGGGATGCCCAGTTTCATCACTCTTATTCAACATAGTACTGGAAGTCTTGACAATAGCAATTAAAGAAGAAGAAAAAAATAAAAGGACTCCAAATTGGAAAGGAGGTAGTGAAACTCACTATTTGCAGATGACATGCTATTGTACATAGAATACCTTCAGGACTTCACCAAAAAACTAGATTTAATGAATGAATTTGGCAAAGTAGCAGGATACAAAGTTAACATCCAGAAATCAAAGGCATTGCTTTTTTTTAAATTGATTTTTTGGAGAGAGAGGAACGGGGAGAGAGATAGTAACATTGATGTGAAAGAGAAACATTGATCGGCTGCCTCCTGCATGCCCCCTCCACTGGGGATAGAGCCTGAAGCCTGGGCATGTGCCCTTACTGGGAATTGAATTGGGACCTCTCAGTCCATGGGATGATACTCATTCCACTGAGCCATACTGACTGGGCTCAAAGGCATTCTTATACACCAATAACAAACAGTCAGAAAGGGAAACTAAAAACACAATCCCATTTACCATTGAAACAAAAAATTAAGATATCTAGGAATAAACTTAACCAAGAAAGTAAAAGACCCGTTCTCAGAAAACCACAGGAATTGAAAAAAGAAATAGAGGAAGAAATAAAAAATGTAGAAGCATATACCATGTTCATGGGTTGGAAGAATCAACATCATTAAAATGTCCATACTACCAAAAGCAATCTAAAGATTCAATGCAATCCCTATTAAAATACCAATGGCATATCTCACAGATCTAGAACAAATACTCCAAACATTTATATGGAAGCAAAAAAGACCCCAAATAGCCACAGTAGTCTTGAAAAAGAAGAACAAAGTTGGAGGCATCACAATACTGGATATCAAGTTATACTACAAAGCCATCAGAATCAAAACAGCCTAGTACTGGTACAAGAACAAGCACATAGATCAATGGAACAGAATAGAGAACCCAAAACTTGACCCAAGACATTATGTGCAATTAATATTTGACAAAGGAGGCAAAGACATAATATGGAGAAAAGACAGTTTCTTCAATAAATGGTGCTGGGAAAATTGGACAGCTACATGCAAAAAAATGAAACTAGACCACCAAATTACACCATACACAAGTATAAACTGAAAATGGAAAAAGACTTAAATGTAAGTCATGAAACCATAAAATCCCTAGAAGAAAATGTTGGCAGCAAAATCTCAGACATCACACATAGCAAAATTCTCATTGATACATTGCTTAGGGCAAGAGAAACAAAGGAAAACCTAATAAATGGGACTCCATCAAACTAAAAAAACTTCTGCATGGCAAAAGAAACCAGCATCAAAATCAAAAGGGAACCCACTCTCTAGGATTACCTATTTGACAATGATAAATCAGATAAGAGGTTAATATCCAAATTATTCAGAGTACTCATACAACTCAACAAAAGTAAGACAAACAGTCCAATTAAAAAAAATATCATATGATCTCACTTATTTCTGGAATATAATGAACATAACAGTGTGAGGAGCAGGGTAGTCCCAGGGACGTGGAAGTGAGCTACAGACTGACAATTGCCAGAAGAGGGGGTGGGGGAGGGGAGCGATGAACACAGAACTTGTACGCATGTACTCATAACCAATGGACATGGACAACAAAAATGGGGACGGGGCAGGGAGGGAGGGGGAGGAGGGTGTCAATGGGGGAAAAAAGGAGAAACATCTGTAACAAAAGTAAATTAATAATAAAAAATAAAATTAAATTAAATTAAAAAAAAATGGGCAGAGGATCTGAATAGACACTTCTCCCAACAGGACATAAATGACAGAGAGACATATGAAAAATGCTGAATGTCACTAATCATCAGAGAGATGCAAATTAAAATGACTATGAGATATCACCTCACACCTGCCAGAATGGGTGCCATCAACAAATCCTCAAACAACAAGTGCTGGTGAGGATGTGGAGAGAAGAGTACTCTAGTACACTGCTTGTGGGAATGCAGAGTGGTGCAGCTATTATGGAAAACAATATGGTTTTACGTAAAAAAATTAAAAATGGAATTGCCATTTTACTCAGTGGTCTCACTTCTAGGAATATATCCTAAGAAGCCTGAAACACCAATCAGGAAGATTATATGCATCCCTATGTTCACAGCAATGCTGTTTACAATGGCTAAGATCTGGAAACAGTCCAAGTGTCCATCAGTAGACGAGTGGATAAAAAAAGCTGTGGCACATTTACACAATGGAATACTATGCAGCTGTAAGAAAGAAAAATCTCTTACCCTTTGAGACAACATGAAGGGACCTTGAGAGTATTATGCTAAGTGAATTTAGCCAGTCAGAGAAAGACAAGTACTACATGATCTCACTTATTTGTGGAATATCATGAACAAAATAACCTGAAGATCAAAATAGATCCAGAGACATAGAAGTAGGGAACAGACTGACAAACCTAAGATGGAAGGGCGGTGGGGAGTTTGGGAAGAGATAAACCAAAGAACTTATATGCATATATGTATAACCAATGTACCCAGACAATAGTTTGGAGAAAGCAGGACAGGGGTGGGATTGGGGAGGATTTTTACTTCAGTCTGTAATTGCCTCTATCAAGTAAGCACTATAGCAATTAATTTCTTATACATATTTTTCAACCAAAACTCTAATATTCTCTGCCTTATTCAAAACAGGAAAGGGCAGACTGACAGATGTTGTTTGTTTATCAACTCCATCCAAAAAGAATATGTATTCTCTAGATGTTCCATCCTTAATGGAAAAGTCATGATGGGCTTAGAAAAAAAGATAAAGACAGTGATTCCAAGAGTCATTTGGAGATTTGTTTTCAAACAACCTTCAGATATTTTGATATGCATTTCCCACACATCCCTATATCACCTTCCCCAATTAGGAATAATTTCCTTTAGTAAATTACTATTGCTGATGGTGATGGCTCATATGTGTGTATTTGGAAGATAAAATTATTGAGAAACACAGAGAGTCATAGGATTAAGTTTCTTTTGAAACAAACACATTTTAGTTGCATTAAAAATAATCTTGCCACCATTTAAAGAAATTGCAAGTATTTTCCTTTATTTATCATAGAATATAAAGCCAGGAATTTTCTTTGAAAGAATAAGTGATCCTTTAACATGTAGATGGAAAGTTGTCTGGAAAGTGATGAGAAACCTACCTAACCATTTCCCTTGCACATCTCAGGGTCACCCTAGCAATTGCTCTGGGCATCTTGGTCAGAACCTGTGTCCTGCCATACAATTCAGTGGATGTGCCTTGAGAGTTGTGAATGATCAAGGCTGCTGTGAATTTGTCCTTAGGTGCCCTTTCCTTTAGATTCCATATTTATTTCCACTAATATTTGAGTTTTGAGTAACACCAGAGCTTTAAGAAAGCTTGAGCATAAAGACAGGACAATTTCTTCTCAATTTCATTTGACACAGGGCCCTTCTTTGGAGAGAAGCATGTTTATTCAGCACAAATCTACCCAGACATAAAACAACTTCTTCAATTTCTAAAAGAAAATAAGCTTGGGGGAAATGGAAACTTAAACAGAAGTTCTGATGATAGGTTGTGTTTTGTTTTTTCTCTTCATAGAGTATGCTTTTTCTTCACTTTGCTTTGTCTCCCTTAAGTAAGATTTTGCCTTCTGTCTCTAAAATACTACTCCCTGGAACCTTATCCTGTTGATGTATAAAGCATTCCAAATATGATTACTATAAAAAAAATTATACAAGATAGTGTACTTCTGGGTTCCACAGAGAACTTGGGATATATTAAGCATTAAAAAAAAAAAATAATAATAATAATAATAATAAGAGGTTAAACACAGAGAATGGATCAATTTTAATTTTTCTAGCTTTACAGAAATACAATTGAAATATAACATTGTATAAGTTTAAGGTGTGCAATATATTGATTTGATACATTTATATATTGCACAATTATTATCACCATAGGGTTAACTAACACCTCCATCATGTCACACAATTACCATTTTTTTGGGGGGGGGGTGAGAATATTTAAGGTCTATTCTCTTAGCAACTTTCAAGTATATGCTCCAGTATTGTTAACTATAACCACCATAGTGTGCATCAGATCCCCAGAACTTGTTCATCTTCTAACTGGAAGTTTGTACTCTTTTACTATTACCTCCTCATTTCCCCCCCTCACCTCAACCACTAGTAACCACCATTCTACTCTGTTTCTATAAGTTCCACTTATTCTAGATTTCACAAACAAGTGATATGAAGTATTTCTCTGTCTGACATTTCATTTAACATAACGCCCTCAAGGTCCACCTATGTTGTCACAAATGGCAGAATTTCCTTCTGTGCCATGCCACATCTTTATGGCATGGATCAATTTTTAACTTGCATCAAGATCCTTGTTTGGTTCTACAAATTTGACACAGACAGTGGTGCCTAAGAATATAAGAAGATAGATAATTTTAGAGCTAAATGAGTTCTTATTTGTGTAATTCATCTGGCTGTTATGACAGATGAATAAACTAAAGGGCAGAAAAGAAAGAGGTTACCTGAATATCACATTGCATATTAATGATAAAGAAAATCAAAACCCATGTTTCCTAATTAAAGTTCAATATTCTTGTCAATGCTCCATGCTTAAAATTGCTTAAGCATGCATTCCATGCCAAGCTCTTTTACACTCATCCATTCTTTAAATCACCAGAACAATGTATGAAGTAGTTCTTAATATTATCAACATATTACAGATGAAAAAAATGAGGCTCAGTGAGATTAAGAGACTTGCCTACAGTCATATTGCTGATAAGTATATTATGGGTCCAGGATTCAATTTAAGTCTATTTGACTTTTGAGTCTGAGCTCATAGCTACTACTCTATACTGTCACCACTCTTCCCTGTTTTTTTTAAAAAACAATGTTTCTTTTTAATTTAAAATACATCCTGTTTCTGAGCTAAGATCTGGAAACAGCCCAAGTGTCCATCAGTAGACGAATGGATAAAAAAGCTGTGGTACATATACACGATGGAGTACTATGCAGCTGTAAGAAAGAAAGATCTCTTATCCTTTGCAACGACATGGGAGGACCTGGAAACTATTATCCTAAGCGAAACAAGCCAAGCAGAGAAAGACAAATATCATATGATCTCACTTATTTCTGGAATATAATAAATATAACAGTCTGAGGAACAGGGTAGTCCCAGAGATATGGAAGTAGGGTACAGACTGACAATTGCCAGAAGAGGGGGTGGGGGAGGGGAGCAATGAACCACAGAACTTGTACGCATGTACTCATAACCAATGGACATGGACAATAAAACTGGGGACAGGGCAGGGAGGGAAGGGGAGGAGGGTGACAATGGGGGGAAAAGGAGAAACATCTGTAACAAAAACAAATTAATAAAAAAATACAAATAAAATAAAATACATCCTGTTTCTGTATAAGCATCACCAAAAAGAGAGAGAGAGAGAGAGAGAGAGATTTTATTGAATTGATGGGCTTTGGGGGATGAATTTGCTGAATAATTTTAGCTGTGTCTACACAATTCCACAGGTCAAAAGTGGGATGATACTTCATAAGATTTTAATTTCTACACTGTTTTCAAAGGAAAACCCAATATCGTGCATTGCTAAGGGTTTATATAGATGGTGTTATACATATGATAGTATAAATAAAATAAAAATTCTCATTAAAATGATGCCAGTGTTTCATGACCAAGACACACACCCCTTGACTTGACTCATGAGGGAAAAATGTGTTCCTTCTTTAGAATATTTTTGAAGTAATGAATACTGAGATGTGAGAAATAAAAATGTGCTCTATTTAAAATGGGGAAAAAAAGGTGGGATGAAAAGTCAATCTTAGATTATTTGGTGTCATTCATTATTTGAATCAGTTAACAAACATTTATAGTTCTATTATAGCAAGGTACTCTAGGAAACTGTGTGTCTGTCCTGGGGTTGAAGATGTAAAATACAAATTTGAAGAATTTTTTTCTTTTTCATTTTTATTGAATTTATTGGAGTGACATTGGTTAATAAAATTATATAGTTTTCAGGTGTACAATTCTACAATACATCATCTGTATATTGTATTGTGTTTATCACCCCAAGTCAAGTCTCCTTCATCACCATTTATTCCTTCTTTATCCTCTCTACCTCCCCTACCCCCAACACAGAGTTATACCAAAAGGGATGGGCATGTACAAATGGCTGTAGTAAATGACAAAAAGTGGTGTTTGACTGCTTTTGCCTTCATTGCTGCTGTAACAAGTTACCTCAACACATATAATTTGGGAGGTCAGAAATCTGATGCAGATCTTACTGGGTGAAAATTAAGATGCTGGATAGGCTGCATCCTTGACTGAGGTCCTAGGAGATAATTTATTTCCTTTCCTTTTCCAGCTTCTAGAGGCTGCCCACATTCCTTGGTGCTTGGCCTTATTCCATATTTAAAGCCAGCAATGGCAGGTTGAGTCATTCTCACACTATATCACTCCAACCTTCACTTCTGGCTCACTCTCCTACTTTTAAGGACCCTTGTGATTACACTGGGCTCACCTGCATAAGTCAAGATAATTTCCCTACCTTAAAGTCACTTGATTGGCAACCACAATTCCATTTTCAAACTTAATTTGCATTTGCTATACAAACTAACATATTCTCATAGCAGATTAAGATGTGAACATTGTTTCTGGATGGGCAATTTTCCTGCTATAAAAATGCCACAAGAGGTAATCAAATAAAATACAAATGGAATTTAAAGAGAAATATTACATCTGGGCTATCATGTGGAACAACTACATACATTGCCTGTGTTGTATTTTTATAAAATAAACTTTTCTTTACTGGTCTCATTTCAGCCACATCAGTTTGTGAATATAAATATAATCCTTGTATCTCAAAAAAAGTCCATCAAGGCAATTATTTTAGTAGATTGGGCTGGTTTTGATACTCTGATTTTAGCTTATTGATATATTTATTTGTGGTCACTAAACTTAATAGGCATTCATAGCCTATCAACATATTTTGTAATGCAAAAAAGTAAGGAAAAGCAAAATATAACTTAAGCAATTTTAATTATTTAAAGGTGTGAATAATCCCTAATGAGGACTACAACTGTGGACATTAAATAAACAATAACTTTCGAATCAAATTTTTCACGACAGGAATAATTTTCTAATTCACAGAATAATAGTTTGGTGGACATTAAACATGATGTACTATTTTGAACTCAGGAAGAAATTGTCCTCCTAATTGGAGAGGCATGTTAATATAAAGACATAATTTGAGGTCTAAAGTGGAAAACAGAGCTGGTATTGATCACAAGGCTATCCCTTTACCCTCCTTCTCATCAGCTTTTCATTTACAGATAATTTTTCATAATTATGAGTATTTCATTTGCATGAGCAAGTCAAATGTATGGTCATCAAAACTCTATGAATTTCAGGGTGTTATTTTCACTTTGCAGTTGAGGAACCTGAGGTTCAGGGAAGTTAAATTATTTATCTAATGATACACAGCCAATAAGGGCCAGAACTAAACCCCAATTCCCTGATTCCAGTTTGATTGAGGAAATTACATTTCATAGAGTTTGGGTAACTTGACCAAGTTCACCTAGCTAGCAAAAGTGGCAAAACTGTTATCCAATTTACATCTCTCTAATTTTAATTCTAGGATACGTATTTCTTCAGCTGTTATTATCATTCATCTCCTGATATGATTTTGTCAAGAGATTGAACCCAGCTTGGCTGGTGTGGTTCAGTGGATTTAGCATCGTCCTATGGACTGAGAGGTCCCAGTTCCATTCCTGGTCGGGGCACATGCCAGGGTTGCAGGCTCAATCCTCAGTAGGGGGTGTGCAGGAGGCAGCCGATAGATGTTTCTCTCTCACATCGATGTTTCTATCTCTCTCTCCCTTCCTCTCTCTGTAAAAAATCAATGAAAACATATTTTAAAAAAAGAGAGAGATTGAGGACTTCTGGTCAAGATGGTGTCATAGGTAAATGTGGTACTTGCCTCTTCCCACAACCACATCAAAATTACAACTAAACTACAGAACAAACATCCATCAGAACCACCTGAAATCGAGCTGCATGGAAATCCTACAACTACAAAATTAAACAAGAGGCCACATCGAGACTGGTAGGAGGGGCAGAGGCGCACGGACAGGCTGGTCCCACACCCATGTATGGTGGATAAAAATCAGGAGGACACCTTGGCTGGGAAGGTCCTCCCTAAGGAGCAAGGGGTCCCGGTCCCACACCAGGCACCCCAGCTCAGGGTTCCAGTAACCAGGATGAGAAGTCCCCATAACCTCTGGCTGTAAAGACCAGTGGGAACTGAGGCTTCTGGAGTTCCAAGCAATTCCTCTTAAAGGGCCCACACACGGACTTTCTCAGACTTGCTCTCTCTGAGCTCCAGCATGAGGGGGAGGCAGCTTGAAAGACACTAGAGACAAGCGGGGAAGAACTGTGTTGTTTGGCCTCGGGGCGAGGGCTGGAAAGGCACCTTTCTCCCGGACAGACATGCTGGTGGAGGCCAGGGTTCCTTTGGTGAGCCCTTCCTCCACGAGGCCGGCAGACAGGCGCCATATCCGGGACTCCAGAAACCTGGCTCACACTGTTTGCCCTGCCCTGGTGGTTCCCTGAGGCCCTGCTCCACCAAATTTTGGGGCCCACCCAAGCTGTTTCCAGTGGCTTTACCATTGGATTGGCCTGTTTTGGCTCCTGCTTCAGATTTTCCTAAGTTCTCTCAAACAAGCAGCATCTGGCCACAGCAAGCACCATACCTCTTGCTAAGTGGCCCCAGGTCCAGCACTAGAAGCAGCCAAACTTGGTTCACAGCTTGGCTTCGCCTGGGCACCTCCAAGCCCAGCACAAGAATCAGCCATCAGCAGATCAATTTGTACCTTATGCCTGGTGGCCATGGGTAGAACACAGGCAAAGGCTGACCTTGCCCCAGAGTCATCACATCCAGTGGACAGCTTCAGACCACGTTGAAGCAACACCACCCAACCACCTCCACAAGTGACACACTCAGTGAGTGGACTCAGTGAGTACCAGAGCCCCGCTGAAATAAGTCTTGCTCTGTGTGGTGGGCCCCTACATCACTGATCATCCAAGGTAATCAATGGTCGGTGGATAGTGGGCACAGCCAGTCCTTTCAGCTGATCAGCCTGAATAAAACCCTCCCATTGAAATGCCAACAGCAATCAAGTCTCAATTACAACAGAAGGGTGTAAAGTCCACACAAGGGGTGCACCTCGAGGGCCCAGCAGGGTGACAATGGAGGCTGTGCCACTGTATCCTACAGGATGCCTACTAAAACAAGCCACCCTAGGAAGCCTAGGAGACATAGCAACACTACGTAATACATAGAAACAAACACAGGGAGGCAGCCAAAATGAGGAGACAAAGAAACATGTCCCAAATGAAAGAACAGAACAAAACTCCAGGAAAAGAACTAAAGGAAATGGAGTTAAGCAATCTACCAGATAGAGTTCCAAACACTACTTAGAAGGAAACTCAGTGAACTTAGTGAGGACCTCAAGAGCACAACAAAGGACCAGTCAGAAATGCAGGATGCACTAACTGAAATAAAGAATAATTTACAGGGAATGAATAGTAGAGTAGGTCAAGCCAAGAAGCAAACCATTGATTTGGAATATAAGGAAGGAAAAAAACAAAACAAAACAAAACAAAACAAAAAACACCCAATCAGAACAGCAAAAAGAAAAAAGAATCCTCCCAAAATAATGATATATAAGGATCCTGTGGGACAACTTCAAGTGTACCAACATTTACATCATTGGAGTACCAGAAGGAGAAGAGAGAGAGCAAGAAATTAAAAACCTATTTGAAAAAATAATGACAGAAAACTTCCATAACTTGATGAAGGAAACAGACATACAAGTCCAGGAAGCACAGAGAGTCACAAACAAGATGAACCCAAAGAGGTCCACACCAAGACACATCATCATCAAACTGCCAAAGGTTAAAGACAAAGAGAGAATCTTAAAAGCAGCAAGAGAAAAGCAGTTAGTTACCTACAAAGGAGCTCCCATAAGACTGTTAGCCAATTTCTCAAAATAAACTTTGCAGGCCAGAAAGGAGTGGCAAGAAATATTCAAAGTGATGAAAAGCAAGGACCTACAACTAAGATTACTCTAGCCTGCAAAGCTATCATTTAGAACTGATGGCCATATATACTTTCCCAAACAAGAAAAAGCTAAAGGAGTTCATCACCACCAAACCAGTATTCTATGAAACATTGACGGGTCTTCTTGGAGAGGAAGAAGACAAAAAAATATGAACAATAAAATGGCAATAAAGACATATCTATCGACAATTGAATATATAAACAAAATGAGCAAACAGAACAGAAACAGACTCACAGATACAGAGAACTCTTTGTTGGTTGCCAGATGGGTGGGGGCTGGTGGGCTGGGTGAAAAAGATGAAGGGATTAAGAAGTACAAATTGGTTGCTTGACTGACAAACCTCTAAGGGAAGGGGGGAGGTGGGGTCAAGGGGGAAAAAAAGAAGGGACATCTGTAATACATTCAACAGTAAAGATAAGTTTTGTGTTTTTTTTTATAAAAGATCACAGCAGTGATCCAAGATAGAGCAAGACAGAAGTTGCAATGTATTTTCTGTTCGTTTTTTTTTTTTTATCTTCACCCGAGGACATTTTTTTTTTTTTTATCCTCACCTGAGGACATTTTTTCATTTTTTGTTCAGATAGAGTGGGAGGGAGAGAGAGGAAGAGAGAGAGAGAAACATCGATGTGAAAGGGACACATCGAGTGGCTGCCACCTGCACGACCAACCAGGGCCAGGGACAAACTGCAACCGAAGTACATGCCCTTAGCGGGAACCGAACCCGGGTCTCTCTGAACCTGGGTCTCTGGACCGCAGGCCGACGCTCTAACTGCTGAACCAAACCGGCCAGGGCACCTGAGGACATTTTTGCATTTATCTTCAGATAGAGCAGGAGGGAGAAAAGGAGGAAGAAAGAGAGAGAAACTGATGTGAGAGAGACACATCAAGTGGCTGCCACCCACACGACCCCAACCGGGGCCGGGGACAAACTGCCACCAAGATACGTGCCCCTAGCGGGAACCGAACCCAGGCCTCTCTGGTCCACAGGCCGATGCTCTAACCACTGAGCCAAACCAGCCAGGGCTGCAATGTATTTTCTGACATAGTCTTAGGAGTCACACACTGTCATTTCCATAATATCCTACTGGTTCCACAGGTCATCCTTATTCACTGTGGGAAGGGACCACACAAGGAAGGCATCACTGGGGACCATCTAGAAGGATGGCTACCACATGCAGCGGTTCTCAACCTGTGGGTCTCAACCCTTTTGGGGGTCAAACAACCCTTTCACAGGGGTCGCCTAAGATATAACAGTAGCAAAATTACAGTTATGAAGTAGCAACGAAAATAATTTTATGGTTGGGGGTCACCACAACATGAGGACCTGTATTAAAGGGTCACAGCATTAGGAAGGTTGAGAACCACTGAGAGGGGTACAGAGCTACACAGAGTCTGAGGCCTTGAATGCCATTCCAAAGAGTGCTGAGCCATGGGGCTGGCCTGTCAGATTATTATATTCTATTCATTCAAATATAGAGGCACCTAGATAATATTTCTAGCCACTCCACATATTTTGAAGACAGTTCATTTCACCAATGAAATATTACTTTCTACATCTCATGCTAATTCATGGAGTCTGTGGTGTAAGGTTTCCTACTCTTTGGTTCTGTAGAGAGAATTCAGGGGAGTCTGTGGACTTTGATGGGAAAAAAAATTATGCCTGCATTTTTATCAATTTCTAACTGAATGTCAACACACCACAGTCTTACTAGCAGTACCTGTGACTTTGTCACCAACACATATTGAAGATATTTTGACTTCACATTACAGCTGTTGCAAATATCTTAAAAGACCATTTATACTCATCACTATTTCAAAATTATGGTGATTATTATACCTGCTGCTAGATCTTGTTATTTGCTGGGTTAATAAAGAAGCACACATATGAATGTCAAAAAAGAGAGAGGTTTAACCCAATGCTTAGAAAGGGAATATGCAGCTCTGAATAAGCAGGCTCTGAATATCATAAGACAGGCTAATGCTTTGACATGGTAGTCACTCCCTGTCACTCTCCACTACAGTCTTCTCTATACTGGAATAGATAAAGCAGCTTCTAGGTGTGGTCTAATTCACCCGAGGGTCTGAATATCTCCTCTCTCCACACCATCATCCCCTGATCTGGACTAGTGCTTCCCTGCAGAACATTCCAGTACAGATGGAAACACAGGTATTCAAGGCTGCTCTGGCCTTATGCCTCATTGATCTGGTGCCATTGAATGTTTCTACAGCAAACATACACTTGCTTTTAGACTGTGTTTAGTCAAGAAGTGATCATATCATTGTGAGAGGACAAAAGACTTTTCAGGAAACTCTTCTGGTAGGGTGGTTACCTGGGGTTATAAACCAGTGAAAATACTGCAGATTGATCTTGCTGCATAAGGTGACTCAGTGTCTACTTCCCTGCTTTAGCCTAACAGGCTAGTTAGATGTCTGAATGAAACCCACGCCTTAAAGATATTTGTTCATGGGCCAATGACCCATCAATGCTTTGGCATGAGCCTGATAGCTGGAACTCATGAGCATCTAGGCATTTAGTCTCAGACAGCCTAATAGAAGAAAAAGGCACTGCCTAGTATTGAGGAGGAAATTTTAGTTCCTGGGATGGCAAAAGCTCTTCATCCCTGCCTGTCTTATGTGTATCCAGACCTTGGAAATATCTGTGATGTTCATTAGCATTGGGCTGATCTCATCCTAATTCAGAGCAGATGGCTCCTTATATGTTATGATTTTATAAAGAAAGCCTCTTCCAACTTTCAAAAACATCTGCCACCCACTATCTAGGTCAAAAATGCTATAATGTTGTTGAAAGCATAGCCTCTGGGTTAAGAATACCTGAGTTTGAATTCTGACTCTGCCATTTACTGTGTGACCTTGGTCATGTTTCTTAACCTCTTTGGGATTCCACTTCCTTAATTCCAGTTCCATAACTGTGTATGGTAATATTACCCACTTGTTAGGATTGTTACAAGGATCAAATGAGATCATGCTTCTAAAGTGCAAAGTACAGGCTTAACTCATTTAGTTCTCAATAAATGGTAACGATTGTTATCAATTTGCCAATTAAAAGAACATTAAGTGGTATCTACTTCTAGGGTGGGGATCCAATGTAATGTATGACTGAGAATACATATGACAAGGATAGAAAGGTTGAAAAAGAAACACGGATGGGTATACTGAAGAGAAGACGTGGGAGTAGTGGAGAGACAAGGGTACTAAAATCACCAAAGCGAGTCTCACTCAAAAAAATCAATTTCCCAATACCTTGAGCTATCAGAGTACTTGTATGTAGAGATCCAGATTAAAAAATCAGATGGTTAAATTTTACTTAGTTAAGGGGATTGCATTTTTCTCTGCAAACTTAAAAAAAAAACCTGCAATAATGTATAAGGAAATGAATGAGCTGCACTTCCATAGTATCTATGTAGAAAATACACTGAACTTAAATCAATGTTTTTATTGACTTCCTGTAAATACTGCAAAATCAAAAGGAAATTAAGGTGGTTGGCTGGAGTTTTAGGCCGATATCAATGCTTCAAAAAAGCAGATAGATAAATTATTGGGAGAATAATAGAAGCCACTTCAGCTGCTTAATAAAATGTCTTCCACAGAATGTATGGACTAAAAGAAGTTTAGTCTCCATGTGGTATAGTGCCCAAGCCCTGGGCTGAAATTTGAGACCTGAGTTCTAATCCTGCCTCTACTAATAATTTATTCTATGACCTTAGATTATTCATTTAAATTTTATGTTGCTTAGTTTCCCCATCTTCAAAACAGGGATGATAATTTCCCTCTGCAGTTTGTATTGTTAATATGAGGATTAAATAAAACAATAAATACAGGGTGGGGTAAAAGTAGGTTTACAGTAGGTTGTATGGAAAATAATATAATAACTAATAAATAATAATACAAGAATAAACTCTGTGTTTAATGTAAACCTATTCTTGCTCTGCTCTCTATAAAAGCTCTATGAATTTTTAAAATTCTAAAAATATAAGCTATGAAGTAGAAAATGTTCTCTTAAAGTTACAGCTTCCAACAAGGCATCCCAAAGATGTAATGTAGCTGTCTCATGCCATTTTTAGAGATCCCAGAAGAAGAAATCTACAGGACAATTTCAGTGGTTTATTCAGTGTTTTAGAAGATTTTGCCATTATGGCATTCTATTTTATATCTAGTGTAAATTTATCTAACTGCAATGAAAAGCAACATTTACTGAAGAAAAGGGAAAAGAATCATCATCATCCATATTTCTGCAAAATAATATATAATTCTTAAATGGCACTTCCTATAAGTTAAGAAGTACTATTCTAAGGACATAACAAATATTATTTTATTTAATTCTTACAAATCTGTGTATGAGGAACATACTACTATTATTTCAATTTTACAGATATAAAACAGAGGCATCAAGAAATCAGGTGACTTGCCAGAGGTCACATAGCTAGTAAGAAACAAAACAGAGGACTGAACTAAGGCAGTATGGCTCCAGAGTCCTTGTTAAATATGTTTAATAGAATCCTGATCAATTTGTGTCATTTCAACAATCATTTAGTCCCACAGAATCATAATTACAAAGATTCTGTCCTCCTAAAACATGAGTTCCTGCTAACTAGTCCCCAGCAGTCAGCTTTGGCTTGATAATTTTTCTTTAATAGACTCACTCCCTCACAAGTTTGATCAAAACTTATTCCTTGCATTCAGATAAATTTTTTCTTTGTATGTTTTACTTGTTTGTTTTATTTCTTCTTTTTGGAATAACACAAAATAAACCAATAGGTCTTCTATATACCAAAACCTAAAATGCTTGCTGACAGATTTCTTGATCTCATTCACCCTCTGGCCCTCTGAAAATCTTCCCTTTTTCCAGTTAAACACTGATAGTTCCTTCAGTTGTCCATTGTATTTTAGTGACATATGTTCCAAAACCCTTTACCATCTTAGACATTCTTTTTTGGGCACGCCCTAGTCTATCCATAGGCCTCTTAAATATGGCAGAGTACATGGAATACACAATTTAAGATGTCATCTAAAGTGCAGTGGAACCAATACTTCTATTGTTCTGGATCCTACCTTCCTATAATGCAGAGAAAGACTGAATTAGCATTTTTGGCAACCTAGTCACCCTGCCTGTGCTCTTAGCCAAATAAAATCCCAAGACTGTACTTTTGCCATTGGATTTTTGGACCTGAATGAAAAACTTTACATTTTTTTCTGATTAAATGTCATCTGGTTAGTTTCAACCCATCATTCCAAACTACTGAGATCTTTTTGAATAAGAATTATGTCCTCCAAAGAATTAACTGTCTCTCCCAACTTCCTCTCATCTGCAAATGTGATAAGTATAATTTATATGTCATCTAACTCACTAATAAAAAATTCAGAACAGGGCAGCACCCTGAGAGAGGGCTCTCTAGTGGTCAACAACAACGGCTCATTAATCAAACACATTTGAAGTAAATGCCTGCTGACTGCCCAAAATTCCCCACCATGACACATTTCTCTGGCTCTGCCTCAAGCTCTGCACTATTTTTTCCCCAAATTGGACCAGGTAAATAATTTGTGGAGTTCAGTACAAAACAAAAATGTGGGTCTCCTCATTCAAAAGTTATAAAAGTTTCCAGATAGTAACAGCAGATCATTAAATTAAGTGTGGGGCCCTCTGAGCATGGGATACTATGTGAATACACAGGTCACATGCCCATGAAACCAGCAATGTACCCAAACTTTGCTGTGATAAAGACTGTAAGCACAATCTACAAAAGCTGTTTTCTTTTCTTTCTAAGCACATACCTAGACTACATGTGCCAGCCTCCATTGCAATTAGGTGTGATCATGAGTCTGAGTTCTAGCCAATGCAATATGAATGGAAGTGATATGCACTGTTTCCAGGCCTGGCCCATAAAAACCTCCCACGCACGGTTTTTCATACTCCTTTCTCTTCCATTAGCTTGATACAGATGATAATGGAGACCTTGGAATACACATGCTAGAGATGGTAAAAAACTGGTTCCTTGAATTAAGAACTCCTTTTCAGGACTTTGTGTGAGTAAAAAATAAATTTGTATTAATGTTGAACCATTATACATCTGTGGATAATACAATTACCTATAAGGCTAGTTGAAATTCATATTCCTTGGTCCCTCTACTAAAGAACAAGATCCAGGATGTCTGAGGTAGGGACTGGGAAATCTATATTTTTTAACAAGCCTCCTGCAGCTGATTCTAATGATAAGGCAACTTTGAAGACTCATTGTTCTAGGTTTTTCCTTCCATTTTCCCTATCACAATGCCCACTTGTCCTATTTTTTTATTTCTCCTGGTTCTTGTTTCCCAGGTGACATTTATCTCATGTCTTTAATTAATCTGTTTTATGTATTACAGTTTTGGTGACTGAGCTCCAACAGGCATCTTGTAATTTGAGAATGAAAGTTACATACAAGAAATAGAAGAGTAGAAAGAGAGCAAAAGCCTAGATCAATGATGACTTCTTGAAGCTTCCATACAAATCATGGACTAACTCTTGAGTTTTTTCCTTTTTTCTTTTTTTTTTTGCTTCAGAGAATTAATGCTTATGTGTAATAGAAAAACTATCAAGTAGGTTTTTCTGTTATATATAGTAGAATCTAATTCTCAACCACAGGGAATTATGTTGGAATATGGTGCTCTTTCAGGGTCTACAATATATACATATATATATATTTCTTTATGCTGACTGTGGCTCTCTGCCTTCATATAAAATCAGGCCTTCCCTAACTAACTTGTCCAGGCAATTGAGTGACATGGTGGAAGTACTAGAAATTGATACTTAATTTTACTGGGATCATTATTCATCTTGTATTTCTCTTTGGTAATCAAGAAATGTCTCATCAAAGCTAGAAATGTCACTGCTAAAGTCTTGAAAATATCAGAGAGAATACAATAATTGGTAATTTTCAATGAATAAATATGCACCTTATACCAGTTTGCTGTGGTCTAAATGTTTGTGTCCACTTAAAATTCATATGTTGAAACTTAATGAACAAAGAGAAAAAATGGCAGTGGAGTGATGGAAGCTACACAGACCGTCTCCCAGGACCAAACTGGAATTACAACTAAAATGAAGAAAAATCACCAGGTAAAAACAACTGAAAAGCAGCAGGAGAGAAACCATATAACCAGGGACAGAAAGAACATGTCAAATAGAGCCTGATAGGAACCTCAGAATCGCGAGAGGGTAGGCTGGGAGAACACAGACAGCAGCTGAGGGCTGTTTGAGCTGTGAGTGGTTCCTGCTGAGAAAGCAGGGGATTTAAAAAGCACCAAATCAGCTACAGCCACTCACATTGGGCTCTGGCAGAAGGAGTGCAGACTGGCCTGGAACTATGTATGGAGAGAGTCTGGGGCTCTTGGCTCAAGAGAGAGCTGGAGGAGAAGACACTGGGAGTTTTGAACAGAATTACTCCCTCACAAGACAGTAGCCATATTACTCAAATAGTCCCTTCCCAGAGCCCTAGGGAGATGCAAAAGTCCCTCCCTCAGGAATTCTACACCACCAGGCCAGGTGAGAGAAAGGCAAATTGAGGCTCATTAACATATAGAGTCTGACAGCAAGCAAGTGCCCCATCTCCTGGAAATCCTCTTACACCTGAGGGATTTTTCATTCAGCTGAGGGCTACAAATAGAGGCTCATCAAGTAACTGAGACTAATAGCCTCCAGACATAAGCTAGAAGATAACTGAACCCTTCCTTGGCCTGAAAATCTTGATAGTAAGATTTGCTATCAAGTAATACTTGATAGTGGTGTTTAACGTGGAACCTCTCACACTCATCCAAACCCAGCAGAGGGAGCAACAACCAGTGGAACACCAACAACCACAAGGAAAATTTGGCAGGCTCAAAAACCCACTTAGAAAGCCAAAATGGTGAAACAAAGAAACAAATCCCAAATGAAAGAAGAGACTTCTACAGAAGAAGAGATAAATGAAATAGAATTAAGCAAGATATCAGCAGTAGAGTTTAGACTGATGATAATGAGGAAGCTCAACAACATGTGTAAAGATATGGAAACATTGAAAATCAACCAACTGGAAATGAAGAATGACATAGCAGAAATAAAGAACACATTGGAAGGAAGAACCAGAGAGTAGGGGAAGCTGAGGATCAGATCAGTGAATTAGAAGACAGGGTAGAAAAAAATCACCCAATTAGAGAACCTAAAAGAAAAAATCAATTAAAAAACAGGAAGACAGCTTAAGAGAACTGTGGGACAATATGAAATGTAACAACATCTGCATCATAGGAGTGCCAGAAGAAGAAGAAAATGAGCAAGGGTAAGAGAATATATTTGAAGAAATAGTGACAGAAAACTTTCCTAACTTGGTGAATGAAAATGGCATAGAAGTTGAAGAAGCACAGAGAGCCTCGAGTAAGAAGAACCCAAACAGGCCCACACCAAGACACATAGTAATTAAAATGCCAAAAATTAAAGACAAAGAGAGAATCATAAAGACAGCACAAGATAAGCAACAGGTTACCTACAAAGGAACCCCATAAGGCTACCAGCTGATTTTTCAACAGAAACACTACAGGCCAGAAGGGAATGGCATGAAGTAATCAAGGTCATGAAAAACAAGGATCTGAATCCAAGACTACTCTATCCAGTACGGCTATCATTCAAAATAGAAGTTGAAACAAAGAGCTTCCCAGACAAAGAAAGGCTAAGGGAATATATTAGCACCAAACCATCACTCTAAGAAATGTTAAAAGGACTACTGTAATAAACAGAAGAAACAGGAAGAGAAAAATAACCCTAATAAACCAAAAATGGCAATAAATAAGTACATATCAATAATAACCTTAAATGTAAATGGTTTAATGCTCCAATCAAAAGACACAGAGTAGCTGACAGGATAAGAAAACATGACTCATATATATGTTGTTTACAAGAGACCCATCTCACAATGAAAGACTCACATAAGTTGAAAGTGAAAGGATGGGAAAAAAAATGTTCTAAGCAAATAGAAATGAACTAAACTAAAAAGCTTCTTCACAGCAAAAGAAACAAGCATCAAAATGGAAAGGGAACACACTATATGAGAGAGCATAATTGCCAACGATACATCAGATAAGGGCAAATCTCCAAAGTATATAGAGTACCCATACAACTCCACAAATGGAAGACAAAGAATCCAATTAAAAAATGGGCAGAAGACCTAAATAGACACCTTTCCAAACAGGACATAGAAATGGCCAAGAGACATATGATAAAATGTTCAACGTCACTAACTATCAGAGAGATGCAAATTAAAACGACTATGAGTTATTACCTCATACCTATCAGAATGGCTGCCATCAACAATTCATCAAACTACAAGTGCTGGTGAGGGTGTGGAGAACAAGGATCTCTAGTACACTGCTGATGGGAATGGAGGTTGTTGCAGCCACTGTGGAAAATAATATAGTGTTTCCTCAAAAAATTAAATATTGAATTGCCATTCTAGGAATATATCCTAAGAAGCCTGAAACACCAATCAGAAAGAATATATGTACCCCTATGTTCATAGCAGCACTATTTACAATCGCTAAGATCTGGAAACAGCCCAATTGTCCATCACTAGATGAGTGGATGAAAATGCTGTGGTACATATACACAATGGAATACTATGCAGCTGTAAGAAAGAAAGATCTCTTATCCTTTGAGATGACATGGAAGGACCTGGAGAGTATTATGCTCAGCGAAATAAGCCTATCAGAGAAAGACAAATATCACATGATCTCACTTATATGTAGAATATAAAGACAAAATAAGCTGATGAACAAAATAGACCCAGAGACATAATAGTAGGGTACAGACTGACAAACCTCAGAAGAGGGGGGTGGCATGGAGAGGAAAGAGATAAACCATAGAACTTATATGCATAATCAATGAACATAGACAACAATGCCGAGGAGGGGAGGGATCAGGAGGAGAGTGTCAAAGGGTGAAAAGGACAAACATCTGTAACAAAAATAAATTAATAATAAAAATAAAAGAAAAAAAGAAAAGAAAAAAAAGAAACAATGATCAATGTGATAATTTTAGGAGGTAGGGCAATTAGGTGTGCTTAGGTCATGAGGGCAAAGCCCTCATTATTGGGGGTGACATTGGCTCACAAAACCATACAGTTTTCAAATGTACAACTCAACAAAACACCATCTACACACTTTATCATATGCCCATACTCATAGCTGGACACCTGAAGATTTGTGATTCAGGAGACAAAATCATCACATGGATGAGCAACTTGGACCTTCAATTCTGAATTTCAGTAGTGCTACCCTTATCCTTTGCAAATACTTGGAATATTCCCGTTTGGATAGCTAAGAAGATGTATATGTGATATCAATAATGTCAGTGAAAAAGTACGCCCACTGAGCATTCACAAGGGATCTTGCATCCTTAAAAGACAGAAAAGCTAGAGTTCCAGTCAAGATGGCAGTGTAGGTAATTGCAGCACTCAAATCCTCCCACAACCACATCACAGTTACAAATAAACTGCAGAATAACCATAATTCAGAACTGCCTGAAATCTAGCTGAATAGAAGTCCTACAACTAGGGACTTAACACAGAAGCCACATCAAGACTGGTAGGATGGGCAAAGACACGGAATAAGTTGGACCCACGCCTATGTGTGGCAGATAAAAACTAGTAGGGATATCTCAGCTGCAAAGGTCTCCTCTAAGGAGCAAGGGTTCCCACCCCACATAATGCCCCCAATACCAGAGTTCCAGTGCTGAGAAGTGAAATCCCATAACTTCTGGCTGTAAAAACCAGTGAGAATTGAGGCTGAGTGAGATGGAGCAATCTGGAGTCCCAGGCAGTTCCTCTTCTAGGGCTCATGCACAGACTTACTTGAACTCAGTCTCTCTGAGCTCCAGCACTAGGGCAGCAGCTTCAAAGTCACCAGAGACATTTGGGGAAGAAATGAAGAGTCTGGCATCAGGGTAAGGGCTGGGGGGTGGGCAGCTATCTCCCAGTCAGAGGTGCTGGCAGGGCCAGCAGGTGGATACCATATCTGAGTCTTCATCAACCTGGCTATCACAGTTTGCCCAACCCTGGTGATTCCCTAAGACCCCATCTCATTAAACTCGTAGGCCCACCCAAGCTGTTTCCTCTGCCTGTTCCATACGAATGACTGGTCTTGGCTCATGCTTAAGACTTTCCTAAAATCTCTCAAAGAAGCAGCATCATGCCTTGGTTTTCCCTGTACCTCTTGCTAAGTGACCCCAGGCTTGGCACTAGCAGCAGCTGGCTGAGGTTTGCAGCTTAGACTCTCCTGGGCACCTCCAAGCCCAGCAAAAGTAGCAGCCTGCTGCAGATTGCTTTTTAACTCAAGCAGGGTGGCCCTGAGGAAAACACAGGTACCAGCTGATCTTGACCTGTACCTCCTGGGAGACTCTAGAGCCAGTGCATCTGGTGAACAGCTTCTAACCATGTCAAAACACCCTCCAACTACCTCTACAGCAACACACTCAGTGGGGTGGATTCAGCAGGCACCAGAGCCCCACTGAAGTAAGTCCTGCTCTGTGTGTCAAGCCCTTGCAAAACTGATCCTCCATGGTGGGCAGTGGTCACAGCCAGTCCTTACAGTGGACTGATCTGGGGTAAATTCCTCCCATTGATGTGCCAATAGCAATCAAGGGTCAACTACAGCAGGAGGGTGTACACAGACCACAGAGAGGGCGCACCTGGAGTGCCCAACTTGTGTGACTGGGGAGGCTGTGCCACTGGACCCTTACAGGACACTTACTGTATTAGGCTACTCTACCAAGACTGGGGGAAATAGCAGCTCTACCTAATACATAGAAACAAACACAGGGAGGTTGCCAAAAAATGGAGACAAAGAAACATGTCTCAAATGAGAGAACAGAACAAAACTCTGGAAAAAGAACCAAGTAAAACAGAGACAAGCAATCTACTAGATGCAGAGTTCAAAACACTGGCTATAAGGATGCTCAAGGAACTTAGAGGAGGAGTTGTTGAACTTAGAATTTCAACAGTGTATAAGAGCCCATGGAAAGCATGAAAAAAAAACAGTCAGAAATGAAGGATACACTAACTGAAATGAAAAATAATTTATAGGGATTCAACAGTAGAGTAGATGAAGCTGAGAATAAAACCAACGATTTCAAATATAAGGACACAAAAAACACCCAATCAGAACAGCAAAAAGATAAAATAATTAAATAAAATTAAGATAGTGTAAGGAGCCTCTGGGACAACTTCAAGCATGCCAATACTCACCTCATAGGGGTGTGGAAGGACAAGAGAGTGAGCAAGGAATTGAAAACTTATTTGAAATAATAATGACAGAAAACTTCCCTAACTTGGTGAAGGAAACAGACATACAAGTCCAGGAAACACAGAGAGTCCCAAAGAAGACAAACCTAAAGAGGACCGCACCAATATACATCATCATTAAAATGCAACAGGTTAAAGACAAAGAGAGAATCTTGAATGCAACAAGGGAAAAGTCATTAGCTACCTACAAGGGAGCTCTTATAAGACTGTCAGCAGATTTCTCAACAGAAACATTGCAGGCCAGGAATGGCAAGATATATTCAAAGTGATGAAAAGCAAGGACCTATAACCAAGGCTAATTTATACAGCAAGACTATCATTTAATACTGGAGCGGAAATAAAGAGCTTCCCAGACAAGAAAAAGTGAAAGGAGTTCAACATCACCAAATCAGTATTACATTTAGAATCAAAGGACATGTAAAGAGCTTCCCAGACAAGGAAAAGCTAAAGGAGTTCATCACCACAAAAACAGTAGTACATGAAGTGTTAAAGGGTCTTAGACACAGACAAGAGTGTGGTAATGGCCAGAGGGAAGTGGGTACAGGGGCTGGGTGGAGGTGGGCAAAGGCGGAAAATGGGTATATCTTTAATAGTGTAAACAATAAAAATAAAGTAAAACAGAAGGAGGAGGAGAAAATATGAACAATAAAATGGCAATAAATACATATCAACAAATGAATAGAAGAAAACAAAATAAAGGAAGAAGCGGCACAAAAACAGACTCATAGATACAGAGAACATTTTGATAGTTGCAATATGGGAAGGCGGGTTGGGGAGATGGGTAAAAATGTGAAGAGATTAAGAAGTACAAATTGGTTGCTACAGGTAGAGGTGGGCAAAGATGGGAAGGAATGGGGATGGAAAGAGATTTTGCTTGGGATAATGGACACATGATGCAGTGTGCAGATGATGTTTTATTGAGTTGTACACTTAAAACCTATTTGGTTTTTCAAACCAATGTCACCTCAATAAATCCAATAATTTTTTTTTTAAAAAAAGAATAGTCCAATGGTGCTCCTTGGGAAAATGGCGGTGGAGTGAATGGAAGCTACACAGACGATCTCCCAGGATCAAACGGGAATTACAACTAAAATAAAGACAAAACATCGGGAAAAAGCAACAGAAAAGCAGCGGGAGAGGACCATACAACCAGGGACACTGAATGAACCTGGTAGGATCTGCGGAGGCGCGTGAGGGTGGCGGGCTGGGAGCCCACGGACAGCAGCGACCTCGGCTGTGAACTGCGGCCCGGCTGGAAGCGGCTGCCCCGGCTGGAAGCGGCTGCCCCGGCGGGAAGCGGCTGCCCCGGCGGGAAGCGGCGCCCCGGCGGGAAGCGGCTGCCCCGGCGGGAAGCGGCTGCCCCGGCGGGAAGCGGCGCCCCGGCGGGAAGCGGCGGCCCCGGCGGGAAGCGGCGGCCCCGGCGGGAAGCGGCGGCCCCGGCGGGAAGCGGCGGCCCCGGCGGGAAGCGGCGGCCCCGGCGGGAAGCGGCGCCCCGGCGGGAAGCGGCGCCCCGGCGGGAAGCGGCGGCCCCGCCCGTAAGCGGCGGCCCCGGCTGGTAGCGGCGGAGGCGGCGCCCGCCCTCGGGGATAAGAGCACCAGCTGCTCCACAGCGCAGAGAGCCGGGACAGAGCTCTAAATAGCCACAGCCACTCACCTGGGGCTCCGACAGAGGGAGGGCGGACTGGACTGGAACTCTGAGGGGACACCTGGGATTTGGAGGGCGCTCAGAGTTTGTGCTGAGCTGTGGCCACAAAGGACGGTGGTGGTCAGCCCCTCCTTCCCGATTGCACAGACCTGCAGCCAAGTTTGCTCCTTCCCGGAGCTGTGGAAGCCCCTCCCTCGGAGATTCCCAGGTGAGGTAAAGGGGTAAAGAACTGCAAATTGAGGCTCATTAACAACCAGCGTTGGCCCCACCCTCAGAAACCCTCTTACACTGTAAACATCTGAGGGAGGTTCTCATTCAACTGAGATCCTAAAGCTTTTCAAGTAACTGAGGCTAATAGCCTCCAGGCAAAAAGCTAGAGCATAACTAAACCTTTCCTGAGCTTGCATAGCTACCCAGGAAAGTGAGACTTGATAGTGGTGTTGAAGGAGGGCCCTCCACGCTCATCCAAACCCAGTAGAGGGAGCCACAAGTAGCAGAACACCAACACCCACAGGGAAAATTTGGCAGGCTCCAAAACCCACTGTGATAGCAAAAATGGTGAAACAAAGAAACAGATCCCAAATGAAAGAACAAGAGAACTCCACCGAAGATGAGATAAATGAAATGCAGCTACGCAAATTATCAGAGGGAGAGTTCCGAGCCATGATCTGGAGGAAACTAAACAGCATGAGTAAGGACATCAACACCATGAGTAAAGATATAGAAACACTGAAAACCAACCAAGTGGAAATGAAGAATGACATAGCAGAAATAAAGAACACATTGGAAGGATTGACCAGCAGAGTAGAGGAAGCAGAGGACCGGATCAGTGAATTAGAAGACAGAGTAGAAAAAATCAATCAATCAGAAAACCAAAAGGAAAAAACAATGAAAAAACAGGAAGATAGCTTAAGAGAACTGTGGGACAACTGGAAACGTAATAACATTAGAATTATTGGAGTCCCCGAAGAAGAAGAAAATGACCAAGGGTTAGAGAATATATTTGAAGAAATAGTGACAGAAAACTTTCCTAATCTGGTGAAGAAAGAAAGCATTCAAGTTCAAGAAGCACAGAGAGCCCCAAGTAAGAAGAACCCAAGCAGGCCCACACCAAGACACATAATAATTAAAATGCCAAAAATCAAAGACAAAGAGAGAATCCTAAAGGCAGCAAGAGATAAGCAACAGGTTACCTACAAAGGAAACCCCATTAGGCTATCATCTGACTTCTCAACAGAAACACTACAGGCCAGAAGGGAATGGCATGAAGTAATCAAGGTCATGAAAAACAAGGATCTGAATCCAAGACTACTCTATCCAGCAAGGCTATCATTCAAAATAGAAGGTCAAATAAAGAGCTTCCCAGACAAAAAAAGGCTAAGGGAATATATTAGCACCAAACCAGCACTGCAAGACATGTTAAAAGGACTGCTATAATTATGAGAAGAAATAGAAAGATAATTAGAACCACACTGTACAAAAATGGCAATAAATAAGTACATATCAATAATCACCTTAAATGTAAATGGACTGAATGCTCCAATAAAAAGACACAGAGTAGCTGACTGGATAAGAAAGCATGATTCACACATATGTTGCTTACAAGAGACCCACCTCACAACAAAAGACTCACATAGGTTGAAAGTAAAGGGATGGAAAAAAATCTTCCAAGCAAACGGAAAGGAAAAAAAAGCTGGGGTAGCAATACTCATATCTGATAAATCAGATTTCAAATTGAAGACCATAACTAGAGACAAAGAAGGCCACTACATAATATTGAAAGGGTCTATCCAGCAGGAAGATATAACCTTGGTAAACATATATGCACCCAATATAGGAGCACCAAAATATATTAAAAATCTTCTGGAGGACTTCAAAGGAGAAATCGACCACAATACAATCATAGCAGGAGACTTCAACACCCCACTGACATCACTGGATAGATCATCTAGACAAAAAATCAACAAGGAAACAGAGACTCTAAATGAAGCACTAGATCAAATGGATTTAATAGATATATACAGAGAATTACACCCCAAAACTGCAGAATTCACATTCTTCTCAAGTGCACATGGGACATTCTCAAAGATAGACCATATGTTAGGGCACAAACTAAGTCTCTACAAGTTCAAGAAGATTGAAATCATATCAAGCATCTTCTCAGACCACAATGGCATGAAACTAGAAATCAATTGCAACAAGAACATGCAAAAACATATGAACACATGGAGGCTAAATAGCATGTTACTGAACAATGAATGGGTTACCATGGAGATCAAGGAAGAATTTAAAAAATTTCTGGAAACCAATGAAAATGAACACACAACAACGCAAAACCTATGGGATACTGCGAAAGCAGTTCTGAGAGGGAAGTTCATAGCACTACAGGCCCACCTTAAGAAAGAAGAAAAATTTCTAATTGACTACCTAACCTCACAACTTAAAGAACTGGAAAGCAAACAAAAAGAAAACCCTAGAGCAAGTAGAAGGAAGGAAATAGTAAAGATCAGAGCAGAAATAAACGACATGGAGACCAAAAAAACAATTCAAAGGATCAATAAAACAAAGAGCTGGTTTTTTGAAAAGATAAACAAGATTGATGGACCCTTAGCTAGACTCACCAAGAAACAAAGAGAGAGAACCCAAATACACAAAATCAGAAATGAAAGAGGAGAAATAACAACTGACACCACAGAAATACAAAGGATCATTAGCAAATACTATGAACATTTGTATGGCAACAAATTCGACAATCTAGGCGAAATGGACACATTTCTAGAAACACATAGTCTCCCAAAACTGAATCGGAAAGAGATAGAAAACTTGAACAGGCCAATAACAATGAAGGAAATTGAAGATGTAATCAAGACTCTCCCAGCAAACAAAAGCCCAGGCCCTGACGGCTTCACGGGGGAGTTTTACCGAACATTCAAAGAAGAACTAACACCCATTCTCCTCAAACTATTCCAAAAAATTCAAGAAGAAGGAAGACTTCCAAACTCGTTTTATGAGGCCAGCATAATTCTCATCCCAAAACCAGAAAAAGACACTACAAAGAAAGAAAACTACAGGCCAATATCCCTGATGAACATAGATGCCAAAATCCTGAACAAAATACTAGCAAATCGGATTCAGCAATACATCAAGAAAATTATTCACCATGACCAAGTGGGATTCATCCCAGGGATGCAAGGATGGTACAATATACGCAAATCAATAAATGTAATACATCACATAACCAAAATGAAAGATAAAAACCATATGATCATATCAATAGATGCTGAAAAAGCATTTGACAAAATCCAGCACCCATTTCTGATAAAAACGCTCAGCAATTTGGGAATAGAGGGATCATATCTCAACATTATAAAGGCCATATATGAAAGACCTACAGCCAACATCATACTCAATGGACAAAAACTAAAAGCATTTCCCTTAAGAACAGGAACAAGACAAGGATGCCCACTTTCACCACTCTTATTCAACATAGTACTGGAAGTCTTAGCCACAGCAATCAGACGTGAAGAAAAAATAAAAGGGATCCAAATTGGAAAGGAGGAAGTGAAACTGTCATTATTCGCAGATGACATGATATTATACATAGAAAACCCTAAAGACTCCATCAAAAATCTACTAGACTTAATAAATGAATTTGGCAAAGTAGCAGGATACAAAATTAACGTCAAGAAATCGACGGCATTCTTATACACTAATGATGAACTCACAGAAAGAGAAACTAAAAAAACAATCCCATTTACCATCGCGGCAAAGAAATTAAGATACCTAGGAATAAACTTAACCAAAGAAGTAAAGGACCTATTTGCAGAAAACTACAAGACATTGAAAAAAGAAATAGAGGAAGATATAAAAAAGTGGAAGCACATACCTTGTTCATGGATTGGAAGAATTAACATCATTAAAATGTCCATACTACCCAAAGCAATCTACAGATTTAATGCAATCCCCATCAAAATACCAACGACATATTTCACAGAACTAGAACAAATACTTCAGAAGTTCATATGGAACCAAAAAAGACCCCGAATAGCTACAGCAATCTTGAAAAAGAAGGACAAAGTAGGAGGGATCACAATACCGGACATCAGGTTATACTACAAAGCTACCGTAATCAAAACAGCCTGGTACTGGCACAAGAACAGGCACATAGACCAGTGGAACAGAACAGAGAATCCGGAAATTGACCCAAGACATTATGCTCAATTAATATTTGACAAAGGTGGTAAGAGCATACAATGGAGTAAAGACAGCCTCTTCAATAAATGGTGTTGGGAAAATTGGACAGCTACATGCAAAAAAATGAAACTAGATCATCAACTTACACCATACACAAGAATAAACTCAAAATGGATAAAAGACTTAAATGTGACTCATGAATCCATAAAAATCCTAGAAGAAAATGTAGGCAACAAAATTTCAGACATCACACGCAGCAAAATTTTCACTGATAAATCACCTAAGGCAAGAGAAACAAAGGAAAAAATGAACACATGGGACTACATCAAACTCAAAAGCTTCTGCACAGCAAAAGAAACAACCATCAAAGTGGAAAGGCAACCCACTGTATGGGAGAGCATAATTGCCTATGATATATCAGATAAGGGTCTAATTTCCAAAATATATAGAGTGCTCATACATCTCAACAAAAGGAAGACAAAGAACCCAATTAAAAAATGGGCAGAGGAACTAAATAGACACCTCTCCAAACAGGACATACAAATGGCCAAGAGACATATGAAGAAATGCTCAACTTCACTAATCATCAGAGAGATGCAAATTAAAACAACAATGAGGTATCACCTCACACCTGTCAGAATAGCCGCCATCAACAAAGCATCAAACAACAAGTGTTGGCGAGGATGTGGAGAAAAGGGGACTCTAGTACACTGCTGGTGGGAGTGCAGACTGGTGCAGCCACTATGGAAAACACTATGGTGTTACCTCAAAAAATTAAAAATTGAATTACCATTTGACCCAGTGATCCCACTCCTAGGAATATACCCTAAGAAGCCTGAAACACCAATCAGAAAGAATACATGTACCCCCATGTTCATAGCAGCGCTATTTACAATAGCTAAGATCTGGAAACAGCCCAAGTGTCCATCAGTAGATGAATGGATAAAAAAGCTGTGGTACATATACACAATGGAGTACTATGCAGCTTTAAGAAAGAACGATCTCTTATCCTTTGCGTCGACATGGGAGGACCTAGAAACTATTATCCTAAGTGAAACAAGCCAAGCAGAGAAAGACAAACATCATATGATCTCACTTATTTCTGGAATATAATGAACATAACAGGGGGAGGAGCAGGGTAGTCCCGGGGACGTGGAAGTGGGGTACAGACTGACATCTGCCAGAAGAGGGGGTGGGGGAGGGGAGCGATGAACACAGAACTTGTACGCATGAACTCATAACCAATGGACATGGACAACAAAAATGGGGACGGGGCAGGGAGGGAGGGGGAGGGGGTGTCAAAGGGGGGAAAAAGGAGAATCATCTGTAACAAAAGTAAATTAATAAAAAAAAAAGTCCAAAAAAAAAAAAAATAAAAAAAATAAAAAAAGAATAGTCATGGGGATGTAAAGTACAACATAGAGAATATAGTCATTGACATTCTAATAACTATGTACGGTGTCAGATAGGTATTAGATTTATCAGGATGATCATTTAGTAAGTTACATAATGTCTAATCACTGGGGTATACACCTGAAAGTAATGTAATAGTGTATGTCAACTGTAAATAAAAAATAATTTAAATTTTAAAAAAAGATAGAGAACAAAGATAACATGCTCATTGACAGCTAACAAGCAGCTATGAACAGATTTAAAACTGAACTGAGTCAGAGAAGTTTTTGCTTAAACACTCATTATCTTTGAACAAAGAGAAAGACCCTTGAACAGAAAATGTAGGTCAGTTTTCCCACTCTGAAATGTTGACAGCACTTTCCTTCCTGGGCTAGCAATCTACTGAGTAGGAGAATTGTTGATTACCTTACTGGTTATGTTTGCAAGTATATCTATGTATGGTCCCTTCTGGCCATCCAGAATCAGGTTAAAAGTCAGAAGTAGGTGAAGTAGTCCTAATCGGGATGAATTGATTAGTTGCCTACAAATACAAGATCCAGCTCTATAAAATCTTGTATTTTGAGAGGAATATTAGGATCCTTGTACATTTATTTTAACACCTTTAACATTAAATCAAGTCTGTCTTTAAATAATAACAGAGGAAAACAAATAAATTATAGTTTACAACTAAGTCTATTTTTTAAATAAAAACCAGTTCTCAAGTTCCACAAGTATTCATTTCCATGACTTGATAGTACGAAATAAGAATGCGTTCCTATTCAAAGAAATTCTTGATACCAACTTGACTTTACTTGTTCAGGAATAAGAAAGAACCTTTTGTAGAGTGCGTTTCAAAGAGGGAAAACATGGATGTCTCTCAAGATTGAATCTGGAAAAAGAAGTCAATGCTGTGTTATTTCCTTTCTAAATGGGAAGAGATCTAAAGACTATTGTATTAGAATACTTCCAGTTCACAGTAAGGGGTTTTCTTTAATGCCAAATAGTTAATACAACAGCGGTTAAAGGCTTACTAAGCAAACATGGATTCAAATCCCAGTGCCACTACTTATTAGCTATACAAACTTATGAAAACAATGTAACTATTCTGTTTATCAGTTTCCCCACAGTAAGTGGAAATATTAGAATCTTTCTTATGTGAGTGGTTATAAGGAATAAATGGGATATTATATGTGAAATGCCTGGCACATAGTAGGTACTTGATAAATTAGAGCTGAATGATTTTGATTATTACCATAGTCTTATTCTGTTGGTCTAATTTATAATCTTTGGAAAATTCAAATAGGAATTCCCAAACATTTGTGCCATATCTCGGTATTATTTCCCAATGATAGCTGTGCCATAAGGTATTTACTGAGTTCTGTTATGTGCTTGTCACTGCACTGGATACTGTAAAGGAACAAAAGAAGATTTTAAAGTTGCTGCCATCAGGAAATATGCAGTCAAATTTGGGGTATGTAAACTAGTTTTGGCAGAATACTATAAATGGTCTCTAAAAGAAGGTAGAAATGTTTAATCTATAATGAGCAGGATATGCTCAGAACTAGAATATAAAACTATCCTATATTGCTTTCTACATGAAGAACTAAAATGGGAGGACAGATACTAAAATCATGTTGAAAAGTAATTTATTCACAGATTTTAGGTAAAAATGAAACTTTAGTTAAGAAAAAAATTATTAGCTTAGCCATCACTCTATGACTTAAGAGACAAAGTAAACCCAGGCGGTGTGGCTCAGTGGTTGAGCATAGTCCCATGCACCAAGAGGTCACTGGTTGGATTCCCAGTCTGAGCACACGCCTGGGTTGCAGGCTTGATCCCCAGTAGGGGGCATGCAGGAGGCAGACAATCAATGTTTCTCTCACATGGATGTTTCTATATCTCTCCTTTCCTCTCCCTCTAAAAATCAATTTAAAAACATATTTTTTAAAAAGAGACAAAGTAAAATTTAAGCCTTATATCCTAGAAGGAGCCTTCTTTGGCTTATTATCGTCTCTACTGGCAGGTTTCATATGGGCACACGCATATGCGCGCGTGTGTGTGTGTGTGTGTGTGTGTGTGCGCGCGCATGTGTTTATATAAAAAGGAACCCAAAAAATGTAAAATGATTTTGCCTAGAGACAAATACCATTTTTTTTTTTAGCAAAACTGGAATGAGAACCCTGAGCTGGAACTATGTAGCATCTTTTTAGGCTCTAGAAGAATTATTAAATCAATAACCCAGTTCCTTCAAAGGAAGCCAGGAGTTTATTCATGTCTTTATGAGCAAGAACCATATCTTCAACATGTTTTGCCTCCACATGCATTCATGTTCCTTAGTCACCATTGGGAGGAAAGCACGCTGAGTGTTTAGTAGATGCTTATCTAATAAAGAGAAACCACTGTGGCTTGATTCAACATTGGTGAAAATAAATCCATGGACTTTCCTCTTCCATGCTGGGTAAATATACTGTTGCTAAAGAAAAAGCTAGTGATCCTTTCTGCTATCCCAAACCTATCAAATTAACAACACTCTTATCTGTTTTTATATCAAATAATAACATATCACAGAGTAAACTATTAGGCTAGGTGGATTACCCAGTTATTTCAAGGTAGGGATTTTATGAGACAGAAAACTGACTTTGTTTTTCTAACACCTACCAGAGGGAAGAGAAAATGGGAGTCAGGCCACAAGTGGCAGATCAGGACAGTACTCTAGGGATTTAAACCAATGGAGAGTAGTATGAACTAAGTTGTGCAAAAGGCTATGTCTTCTGGGGCAGGAGAATTTGACTTCTTAATTTTGATGCAGGGCTGAAGAACTATATTGGAAAGAGAGTGGTGGAAGGAAAGTGAAGGAAAACACTGATACTGAAACAACTGGGTTGCCTCTCTGAGGCCCTGATTGATTAATTGCCAGGTAGAAAGATAATTCATAGATTTGTCTCTGAGAACAATCATTCTGACCTTAACTTTTTCAATAGTATTTTAACAAACTATTCCATAAAAATCCTAAACTGATAAGAAATTGATAAATGCAAGAAGACAGTTTTTTTTCCTCTCCTCACACAATGGCAAAGTGTAAGTAAAACCAAACACTACCTCAAGAGCCTTCTTTAATAAATAAGGCCAAAATGCAATGCTGTTTAGGTATAAATTCCAAACATTCCTCGTTTTAAGTAAAATTACATGGGGAATGCAAACCCATAGCTTTAGCAATTTTTTTCTTTCTAAAGTGATTCATCATCATCAAATTATTTTGCGATTTCATAAAACAAGTTTCAGTGGCATTTTGAAAAATTAGGAAGGAGGACAACGACTGGAATGAAATAAAGGAAATATTACATATCCCCAAGTGAGATATTAATCTTTATCCAGATGGCCATTGTGCCTTCATTATCAGGAAACCAGGTCTCACACAGCTCCTTAATAATCCAACTTTTTGATAGCAGTAAGCAGTCCAGTAATGAGATAATTTGGGGACTATCCTCAGGCAGGAGGAATTAATTCTCTATGAAAGATTTGCACGGGGGTGAGGGGAGTGGCAGAGAGGGAGGCCTATGCAAACCAAGAGTGCAGCTGAAGGTGGATGTTTTCCCATGTCCTTTTTGTTTAGGAACCAACAGAGCAATACCTCTAATAAGATTTATTTTCTAAAGATCTGCACTTTATAAATTATATATACACATAAACTCACACTCACACAAATTCACACACATACCACACACATATATCTAGATATTGTTCCCTTAATTAATCATTCACATACCTCTTGCCAATAGTTCCGCACAGCCTCTTTTCTTGCTATTGAACTATATTCTGCTACTATTACTCACTTCATTTCTAGTGCTGTGGATTAATGATAGGATAGGATTGTTTTCCACAATGAAAGAAACTACTTATGAAGGAAAGTTTAGTGATCTTTTAAAATATAAGTTGTTTAAGAGAATCTGTAAGCTTATTCTTTATATAGCCTGAGCCTTCAGTGGGGAAAGAAAAACAGGCTGAGATTAATCCACACAGATGTGTACAGATTTATGTTCATATTTTTTTTTTCTTTCCTTCTTCTTCTTTTTTTTTTAGGGCCTAACACACTCCATTTGGAAGTGGCTTTAGTCCTTTCAAAATATTAGGGTAAAATTTAGTAAGATAGAAATTCTAACTCAAATAGATTTTGGTAATGATAAAAAGACTAAAAAAAAAAAAAGTAATTCATGTGATAAAACTTCATTTTCACTAGCTTCTTCTTGCCCCGTCCTTATACATCTCCCTCTATACAGTTAACCTAAAGGGGATTATGTTCTTATCTTGCTAGTAGTCACTAAGGAAAACTGAAAACATAGAAAACTGTGTATAAAGTCTGAAGTAGCTCCGTTTGGGGACCCAGCAGTCAACTATAATCACTAAATGATTACTATGTGAAGGGCACAGTGTTAAACACATTGCATATATTATTTACTCCTCTTAATCTCAGAAATCTCAACCTTCAATACAACATAAGAAATTCATATTTTATATTTAAGAAAACTGACCAATACATAGCAAAACATTGATTTAAACCTGTTTGTCTGACTAAAGTGCCTGTATTCCTTCAATATTTTCTCTCCAGAGAGATAAGCTGACATGACCCATTTTAACTGCATTTCCTTTATATGCTTACAGACATGGTATTTTTCTGGATAGATGAGAAAATTGCTCCCTGCTATTTGGTCTGGGCTGATAGGTGACTGAATTTTAGCACATACCTGTGTAAAAGTTCATGATGTGCTAAATACAAGTGGTTTCTAAGTGGACTTTTTAAAATATGAAGATGAAAGGGACCAGAAAAACTCTCATTGCCCATTGGTAACTAAACAATTTCAGATGTTTTGGTGTGTTTAGCATTGTATTATTTTAGTCACAGATCTTGCATTTCAATTCAGGGTGAGGGAGGAGGAAGGGTTACAGCAACTTTATTATATAGCTTGCTAGCCTGTTGCTTGGAAAAGGATTCTAGAAAGGCAGGAAAGAAACATCAGAGCATCACCTGCTTTTGGTTTACAATGAGATATATGGTAAGAATCTTCAGGTTTAGGGATGTATCCCCTTTTGTAGTTTGTCTTCTTTCTTAAATGAGAATGCCCATTTATAAGACATGCTTGTAATCACTAGGAGATCCTTATATAGAGAAGGCTTACCCACTTTCCCATGAAGAGTGACAGAAAAAAAATACAAGGAACTGAATCTGGAGAATTTGTGGGCACTGAAGACAGAACTTTACTTGCATCACAATTTTGTCAAGATAGGCACTGAGAAAATATGATTAGCTCTTGGACAAACTGATAGCAAACAATCCTTGAGTATCCCGAGATAAATAGTGGCATTTTTTACTAAGCATCATCAAAATAATGGAAGTGAAGAATTATATTAGTGAATTGGATATATTCACACTTAGGTTAGTATCAGGTGTTTTTTGTTTGATTGTTTGTTTGTTTTTGCCTAATGATTTTTCTCTCTATGGGTATTGAATGATTGTATATTTTCTTTTGCCTATATTTGTGAATTTGGATCCTTGGTTTGGATCATGATCCTGACTAAGATAGCAGAGCAATCTAGGAAAAGAAATGTAGAAAATGTTTATTATAAAGCTTTATATATTATTTGAACAGAAAACACACTCACACACACATGTCCCAAATACTCATGCTATTTACATTGGATTTTCCTTAGTTTCCATGAGAAGGGCTATTAAATATATTTAGTTAGATTTTATATTATCACAGTGAACTTCTTGCTCTCTTGAAAACATGTTGTATTAATTTCCTTTGTGTCCTGCTCACACGCCCAAGCCAGAAAGATAAATTCTTGAATACTGTACTGCTGCTAAAAGCCAAACACAAAGGTATAGATGATGATATAAGTGGAAAAGGAGGCTGACCTTTAAAGGAGAGCCAGAAAGATATGTAAAAATAACATATATTTAAAATAAATATTTTAGAACTAACCTACAGATGAATCATATAAAGTCTATGTAGATAAATCGAATAAAAATGACATTTATAGATCTAAAAGTGATTATACAGAGACACAGACATATATGCACACACACATTCATTCTATGTTGAACTAAATATTTTTGTTTTTTTCATAAGTTGTTATTGATTTTTTTTTAGAGAGAGAGGAAGGGAGAGATAGAAACATTATCAGCTGCCCCTTTTACAACCCCTACTGGGAATTGAACCCACAACCCGGGCATGTGCCCTGACTGGGAATTGAACTAGCACCTCTCAGTCCATTGGACAATGCTCAATCCACTTAGCCACACTGTCCAGGCTGAAATAAATATTTTAAAATAATTCATCCAGGACCTCAAAAATAAATTCCTTTATCAAAGCAATGACAACAATAACAAAAATTGTCAAACTAAACTTTTTCAGATCACTGGAAATTAACTAAAGGCTTTCAGTAATCCAGTAATCCAAGGAGTGTCAAATGGGTGAATTTCAGTAATAACAATGAGCTTTGTGGCATTTTAACTTGTCCTAATCTCAAACCCCATGCTAGCCTTAAAAATCAACAACCTCAAAATTAACATACCTTGAAAATTAGCAGTCTATTAGCCACTATAGAAGCAGTGTGGGGTCTCAACCCCACACCAGGCTCCTAATTCCAGAGCACCAGAGCCAAGAGGAGATGCACATATAGTATCTGGCAGTGAAAACCAGCTGGGATTCTGTCTGCCACAGATAGACAAGAATATGTTAGAAACCCAGGTGTCCTCTTAAAAAGTCAATGTACAAATGTCTTTCACAGCCACTCGCCCTGGGCTCTAGCAGAATGAGGGTGAAGTGGACTAGAATTATGTGAGGAGATACTGGGGAGAGGGAGAGAGCTGAAGGGACAGTTGCCAGAGTCCCACTGCTGAGTACCTCTTACACAACACAGACACCATCTTATTGAGTGGGGCAATCCTCTCCTTAAGGCATCAGCCCAGGAGAATGCAGTAGCCCCACCCTCCCTACTCCCTGTTGTAACACCCTGTGAGGCTATGTGTCATGCAAAAGTCAGCTGCCTGGGCTGGAAGGGTAGAGGTCCAGGCAGACTCAGGGGGTGTCAGTGACTGAGATGTGTGGCTCTGTGGTGGGGGCCATTTCCCCTACCTTCCCGTGAGACTGACTGGGGCTTCTTTACCATGGGAGATACACTAGTCCAACCCTCTGGACTCCTGGCAGCCCTGTCCTATAGAATTCCAGCTCTCGGGGAGGTCCAGATAGAATTTGGGACAGATTGAGTTTTGTAGGTCTAGAATAGGGGCCATTTCTCCCTCACACACCTGACTGTTGAAAAGCCCTTCCTTCATACAGTCAAATCTTAATATGTTTGGACCTGATAAACTCTGCTGGCATTGCCTGACAACTCTCTGATATCCCACCCAACAAAAATGTTTGCGGGAACCTGGTGGGTGGCAGGCAGGTAGCTTTGCTGTACTCTGGGACTTTTGCTGAGTGGCCTCAGACCCAGCACTGGCATCTAGTTTGAACCTGTATCAATCTGGTGGACATCACACTTCCCTACCTGGTGACTCACTGAGAACTTACCTCATGCAACTCAAGTACCACCACAGGATTTTTGAGTGACTGAGCATAACAAGCAGCTGGTAGGCAGAAACATGCAAAGCAGATCTCAAGGTGCTTTGGGCCATTTGTTGACCTGCCTCTGAGCTCAGTGATGATGGAAGCTAAACTTGCTGTGCAGTTTGGTCTTTTCCATGTACACCCAGGCACAGCAGAGGAGGCCACAAAATGTGGATCACTTGGCATCTCCAAACAAGTTACTCAGAGCCAGTCACATGCAACATCTGACATTGAACTGCACTAGAGTTCCTCCAAAGAAGCCCAGAATCAATATACTTAGTGTTGAGCTTCAGACAACATCAGAGAAGGATCCAGTTAGCTTCACAAGTGGCACATCTGGAGGGACATTTTGGCAGGCACCAGAGCTGCTGAAGTGAATTCTGCTTCATGTTGTCAGCACCTGCACAACAGCTCCTATACTGTAGTCAAGGTTGATCAATACAGTCAGCCAGCCTGAAGGTCAAACCCATGCATGAACAGGCCAAGAACAATCAAGACACAATTATAACAGGTGTACTCACACAACCCACACAAGGGACATTCCTGGAGTTCCCAGCCCAGGTAATCAAGGAGACTGCACCACTGGATTCCACAGGACATCTACTATATAATACCACACTACCAAGACTAGGAGAATTAACAGATCTACCTAATACACAGAAAAAACAGGCAGCCCAAATGAGGAGACAAAGAAACCTGACCCAAAGGAAAGGACAGGAGAAATCTCTAGAAAAATAACTAAATCTAATGGAGTTAAGCAAACTAACAGACATAGTTAAAAAGAAAACGGTTATAAGGATGTTCAAGGAACTCAGTGAGAACTTCAACAAAGAGATAGCTAGCACAAAAAAGAGCATAGAACATTAAAAAAAAAGTCAAAAGTGAAGAATGAAATATCTGAAATTAAGAATACACCAGAAGGAATAAACAGTAGGTTAGATGAAGCAAAGGATAAAATCAGTGATTTGGAAGGAAAGGAAGCAGAAAACACCAAATCATAGCAGCAAAGAGAAAAAAAGAAAAAGAAAAAAATGAGGACAATTTAAGGGACTTTTGGGACAATACGAAGTGCAATAACATCAGCATCATAGTGGTACCAGAAGGAGGGGGGGGGAGAGAGAGAGAGAGAGAGAGAGAGAGAGAGAGAGAGAGAGAGAGCGCAAAGGGTTGAGAACCCATTTGAAGAAATAATGACTGAAAATTTTCCTAACCTGGTGAACAATAAAGACACACCAGTGCAGAAAGCACAAGTGACCTAAACAACATGAACTCAAACAGGCCCACACTAAGACACATCATAATTAAAATAGCAGCAAAGGTTAAAGATGAAGAGAATACTAAAAGCAGCAAAAGAAAGACAGTTATTTATCTACAAGGGAGTTCCCATAAGACTATCAGCTGATTTTTGCACAGAAACATTTCAGGCCAGAAGGGATTGTTACAAAAGATTCAAAGTGATGAAAAGCAAGGACCTTCAAACAAGGCTAATTTATACAGCAAGTGTATCATTCAAAACTGAAGGAGGGCCCTGGTCGGTTTGGCTCAGCAGTTAGAGTGTCGGCCTGTGGACCAGAGAGTCCCGGGTTCGGTTGCCGCTAAGGGCATGTACCTCGGTTGCAGTTTGTCCCTGGCCCAAGTTGGAGTTGTGTGAATGGCAACAACTCGATGTGTCTGTGTCACATTGATATTTCTCTCTCTCTCTTCCTCCCTCTCTCCCTCCTGCTCTATCTGAAAGATAAATGCAAAAATGTCCTCGGGTGAGGATAAAAAAAAAAAAATTGAAGGAGAAATAAAAAGCTCCCCAGACAATAAAAAGCAAAAGGAAGTCAAAACAACCAACCAATATTTCAAGAAATGTTAAAAATAATTATTTAAGAAGAAGAAAGACGTAAAAAAGAAAAATATAATTATAAGGAATAAAACGGCAAAAAAGGTGTGTATCAATAATTACTTTAAATGCAAATGGATTAAGTGCTCCAATCAAAAGACATAAAGTAGCTTCAAGGATAAGAAAATAAGACCCATATATATGCTGTCTACAAGTGAACTACCTCAGAACAAAAGATATACACAGACAAAGTAAAGGGATGGAAAAATAAATTTCATGCAAATGGAAACACAAACAAAAAATCTATGGTAGCAATACTTATATCAATCAAAATAGGCTTTAAAACAAAAAATATAATAAGAGATAAGGAAGAACATTACATAAAAATAAAACAATCAATCCAACAAGAGGATATAACCCTTGTAAACATTTATGCACCCAACATAGGATCACCTAAATATATAAAGCAGTTTTGATAGACAAAAAGGGAGAGAAAGACAGCAATATAATTGTAGTAGGGGGTTTTAACACCCCATTGACATCAATGAATAGATATTCCAGACAGAAAATCAACAAAGGAACTGTGGCCTTAAGTGACAAACTAAGTCAGATAGTTTAAGTGATGTCTTCAGATCATTTCACCCCAAAGCAACATAATATACATTATTTTCAAGTGCACATGGAGCATTTTCTATGATACACCACATGTTAAGACACAAAACAAGTCTCAATGAATATAAGAAGTTTGAAATCCTATCAAGCAACCTTTCTGACCAAAATGGTATGAAACTAGAAATCAATCACAAGAAAAAAAATCAAAACATACAAACACATGGAGGCTAAATAACATGTTACTAAAAAATGACTGGGTTAACAATGAAATCAATGAAGAAGTCAAAAAATACATTGAAACAAATGAAAATAAGAAGATAACAACCCCAAATCTATGGGACACAGCCAAAGCAGTCCTGAGAGGGAAGTTCATAGCATTACAGGCCTACCTCAAGCAATAGAAAAATCTCAAATAAACAATCTAACTTTACACTTAAATGAACTAAAAAAAGAACAACAAACAAAGCCTAAAGTGAGTAGAAGGAAAGAAATAATAAAAATCAGAGCAAAATTATCAAAATAGAGTCTAAAACAACAAAGATCAATGAATCCATGAGGTGGTTCTTTGAAAAGAAAAAGATGATTGATAAACATTTAACCAGATTAATCAAGGAAAAGAGAGAGAGAGTACAAATAAATAAGATTAGAAATGAAAGAATAGACATAATAACTGGCACCACAGAAATAGAAAGGATTATAAGAAAATATTACAAACAACTATATGCTCCAAAATCGGACAATCTGTAAAAAATGGATAAGTTCCTGGAAAAATACAATCTGCCAAAATGAAATCAAGAACGAACAGAAAATATGACCAGATCAATTACAAATAATGAAATTGAAATAGTAATAAAAAATTTTCCGAAACCAAAAGTCATGGATTAAATAGCTTCACAGGTGAATTTTAGCAAACATTCAAAGATGAATTAACACCAAACTTTCTGAAAATATTCCAAAAAATTCAAGAGAAGGAAAGATTCCCAAGCTCAATTTAATAGGCTATATTCTCCTAATTCCAAAACCACATAAAGACACTACAAAAAAAGAAAATTATAGGCCAATATCCATGATGAACATAGTTGTAAATATTCTCAACAAAATATTAGCAAACCAAATCTAGCAATACATTAAAAAGATTATACACTATAATCAATTTATGGAATGCAAGCTTGGTACAATATCCATAAATCAATTAATGAGATACATCACATAAGCAATATAAAGGATAGTAATCATATGATTATATCAATGGATGAAGAAAACAACTTTTAACAAAATCCAGCCCCCATTTTTTATAAAAATTCTCAGCAAAGTGGGAATAGAGGGAACATAACTCAACATAATAAAGGTCATGTATGACAAAACCACAGCCACCGTTATACTCAATGGGCAAAAACAAAAATTGTTTCCCTTAAAATCAAGAATAAGACAGAGATGACTGTTTTCACCACTCTTATTCAACATGGTACTAAAAGTCCTAGCCACAACAATCCCATAACAAGAAGAAATAAAAGGCATCCAAATTGGAAAGGAAGAAGTAAAACTGTCATTATTTGCAGAAGACATATTATGTATACTGAACCCTGAAGATTCCACCAAAAAAATGACTGGAACTGATAAATAAATTCAGTAAAATAGCAGCATAAAAATAAATATCTAGAAATTGTTTGCAATTTTATACACCAATAATGAACTATCAGAAAGGAAAACAAACTCATTTACAATTACATAAAAAATAAAATATATGAGAATAAAGGAGGTAAAAGACCTGTACTCATAAAATTATAAGACAGTGAAGAATAAAAATAAAGAAGGTACTAATAAATGGAAGCATACACCATGTTCATGAATAGGAATAATTAACATTCATAAATGTCCATGATACCAAAAGCAATCTATACATTCAACACAATTCCTATCAAAATAACAATGGCATATTTCACAGAACTAGAACAGATAATCCAGAAATTTATAGGGAACTACAAAAGACCCTTAATAGCCACAAAAACATTGAGAAAGAACAATGTTGGATTTACCACGCTACCTGATATCAAACTATACTACAAGGCCATAGTAATCAAAAGAGTATGGAGATTCAAAAATGGCAGCAGAGTGAATGGAAGCCACACAGACCATCTCCCAGGACCAAACTGGAATTACAATTAAAATAAAGACAAATTGTTGGGAAAAAGCAACAGAAAAGCAGCTGGAGAGGACCATATAACCAGGGACAGGAAAAAAAGTACACTGAATTGAGCCTGGTAGGATCCACAGAGGTGGGAGAGGGTGGGCTGGGAGACCACAGAAAGCAGTTGTTTCAGCAGTGAGCAGCTCCTTCGGGGTTAAAATTCCAAGGCGGCTCCAAAGAAGAAGAGGGCCAGGACAGAGCACTAAATTATCTACAGCCACTCACCTTGGGCTCCAGCAGAGGGAGGGTGGACTGCACTGGAACTCTGTGGACACTCAGGAGCTTGGAGAGCTGGGAGGACATTGGGAGATGTGTGCTGAATCACTCCCTCACAGAACAGTAGCCATATTACTCAAAGAGCCCCTTCCCAGAGCCCCAGGGAAAAGCAACAGCCCCTCCCTCAGGAATTTAACTCAATCCAGGTGGGCCAGAGTAATTCAAATTGAGGCTCATTAACAGCCAGCATCTGCCCCACCCTCTGGAAATCCTCTTATCCTGAACATCTGAGGGAATTTTTCATTCAGCTGAGGGCTACCACCCAAGGCTTATTAAGTAACTGAGACTAGTAGCCTCCAGGCAAAGAGCTAGAGGATAACTGAACCTTTCCTGGGCTTGTAAATCTACCTAGGGAAGTAACACTTGACAGTAGTGTTTAATGTGGGTCCTCCAACACTCATTCAAACCCAGTAGAGAAAGCCAAAAATAGCAGAACATCAACACCCACAGGGAAAATTTAGCAGGCCCCAAAACTCACTGAGATAGCCAAAATGGTGAAACAAATACATAAATCCCAAATGAAAGAACAGGAAAACTCTATTGAAGATGAGATAAATGAAATGCAGATAAGCAAGTTATCAGAGGTAGAGTTCAGACTGATGATAACGAGGAAGCCCAACAGCATGAGTAAAGAGCTCAGCACCATGAGTAAAGATACAGAAACATTGGAAACCAATCAGTTGGAAATGAAGAATGATATAGGAGAAATAAAGAACATAATGGAAGGAATAACAAGCAGAGTAGGGAAAGCTGAAGACTGGATCAGTGAATTATAAGATAGGGTAGAAAAAATCAACCAATCAGAAAACCAAAGGAAAAACAATTAAAAAACAGGAAGACAGCTTAAGAGAACTGTGGGACAACTGGAAATGTAATAATATTTGCATCATTGGAGTCACAGAAGAAGAAGAAACTGAGCGAAGGTTAGAGAATATATTAGAAGAAATAGTGACAAAAAAAATCCCTAACTTAGTGAAGGAAAAGGCATTCAAGTTCAAGAAGCACAGAGATCCTCAAGTAAAAAGAACCCAAACAGGTCTACACCAAGACATATAAAAATTAAAATGTCAAAAATTAAAGACAAAGAGAGAATCCTAAAAGCAGCAAGAGATAAGCAACAGGTTACCTACAAAGGAACCCCCATAAGGCTATCAGCTGACTTCTCAACAGAAACACTACAGGCCAGAAGGGAATTGCATGAAGTAATCAAGGTAATGAAAAACAAGGATCAGAAAAGAAGACTGCTCTATCCAAGAAGTTTATCATTCAAAATAGACAGTGAAATAAAAAGCTTCCCAGACAAAATAAAAGGCAAAGGAACTATATCAGCACCAAACCATCACTGCCAGAAATGTTAAAAGGACTGCTGTAATTAATAGAAGAAACAGGAGAAAAATATAATCACAATAAACAAAAATGGCAATAAATAAGTACATATCAACAATAACCTTAAATGAAAATAGATTGAATGCTCGGATCAAAAGACACAGAGTAGCTGATTGGATAAGAAAGCATGACTCATATATATGTTGTTTACAAGAGATCTGCCTCACAACAGAAACACACATAAGTTGAAAGTGAAGGGATGAAAAAAAAAATCTTCCAAGCAAATGGAAAAGAAAAAAAAGCTGGAGTAGCAATACTCATATCTGATAAAATAGATGTCAAAATGAAGGCCATAACTAGAGACAAAGAAGGCCACTACATAATATTGAAAAGATCTATCCGACAGGAAGATATAACCTGGGTAAATATATATGCACCCAATATAGGAGCACCACAATATATTTAAAAACTTCTGGAAGACTTCAAAGGAGAAATAGACAGCGATACAATTGTAGCAGGGGACTTCAACACCGCTGATGACATCACTGGAAAGATCCTCTAGACAAAAAATTAACAAGGAAAGAGAGACTCTATATGATGCACTAGATCAAATGGATTTAATACATATATATGGAGAATTATACTCCAAAACTGCAGAATTCACATTCTTTTCAAGTGCACATGGGACATTCTCAAAGAAAGACCACATGTTAGGACACAAACTAAGACTCTTAAAGTTCAAAAAGATTGAAATCATATCAAGCATCTCCTCAGATCACAATGGTATGAAACTAGAAATAAATTACAGCAGAAACATTTGAACATATGGAGGCTAAACATTATGTTATTAAACAACGAATCGGTTACCAGGGAGATCAAGGAAGAAATTAAAAACTTTCTGGAAACCAATGAAAATGAACACACAACAATGTAAAATCTATGGGATGCAGTGAAAGCAGGCCTGAGAGGAAGTTCATAGCACTACAGGCCTACCTCAAGAAACAAGAAAAAATTATAATTTAGTACCTAACCTCACAACTTAAAGAACTAGAAAGCAAACAAAAAGAAAACCTCAGAGCAAGTAGAAGGAAAGAAATAGTAAAAATCAGAGCAGAAGTAAATACAATAGAGACCAAAAAAGCAATGCAAAAGATCAATGAAACAAAGAGCTGGTTCTTTGTAAAGATAAATAAGATTGAAGGACCCATAGCTAGACTCACCAAGAAACAAAGAGAGAGGACCCAAATAAACAAAATCAGAAATGAAACAGAAGTAACAACTGACACCACAGAAACACAAAGGTTCATTAACAAAGAATATGAACAATTATACAGCAAAAAATTGGACAATCTAAGTGAAATGGACTAATTTCTAGAAATACAGTGTCTCCCAAAACTGAACCAGGAAGAGATAGAAAACTTGAACAGGCCAATAACAACTAGGAAAATTGAAGATGTAATCAAGACTCTCACGGCAAACAAAAGCCCAGGCCTGGATGACTTCACAGGGCAGATTCACTGAGCATTCAAAGAAGAACTAACACCCATTCTCCTCAAACTATTCCAAAAATTTTAAGAAAAAAGAAGACTTCCAAACTTTTTATGAGGCCAGCATAATACTAATTCTAAAACCAGATAAACACACTATAAAGAAAGAAAACTACAGGCTAATATCTCTGACAAACATAGATGCCAATATCTTTAACAAAATACTAGCAAATTGGATCCAGCAATACATCAAAAAAATTATTCACCATGACCAAGTGGGATTCATCCCAGGGATGCAAGGCTGGTACAATATTCACAAATCAATAAATGTGATACACCACATAAACAAAATGAAAGATAAAAACCACATGATCATATCAATAGACACTGAAAAAGCATTCAACAAAATCCAGCACCCATTTCTGATAAAAATGCTCAGCAATGAGGGAATAGAAGGATGATATCTCAACATAATAAAGTCCATACATAAAAAACCTATAGCCCATCATACTCAATGGGCAAAAACTAAAAGCATTTCCCTTAAGAACAGGAGCAAGACAGGGATGCCCACTTTCGCCACTCTTATTTATCATAGTACTGTAAGTATTAGCCACAGCAATTAGACATGAAGAAAAAATAAAGGGGATTCAAATGGGGAAGGAGGAAGTAAAACTGTCATTATTCTCAGATGCCATGATATTGTACATAGAAAACACTAAAAACTCCATCAAAATTTACGAGATTTAATAAATGAATTTGGCAAAGTAGCAGGATACAAAATTAATGTTCAGAAATCAATGGCATTCTTATACACCAATGATGAACTCACAGAAAGAGAAACTAAAAAAACAATCCCATTTACTGTAGCAACAAAAAAATTAAGATACCTAGGAATAAACTTAACCAACGAAGTAAAGGACCTATTTGCAGAAAACTACAGGACATTGAAAAAAGAAATAGAGGAAGATATAAAAAAGCGGAAGCACATACCTTGTTCATGGATTGGAAGAATTAACATCATTAAAATGTCCATACTACCCAAAGTAATCTATAGATTTAATGCAATCCCCATCAAAATACCAACGACATACTTCACAGAAGTAGAACAATTACTTCAAAAGTTCATATGGAACCAAAAAAGACCCCAAATAGCCACAGCAATCTTGAAAAAGAAGGACAAAGTAGGAAGAATCACCGTACCAGATATCAGCTTATACTACAAAGCCATTGAGATCAAAACAGCCTGGTACTAGCACAAGAACAGGCATATAGTTCAACAGAACAGAGCAGATAACCCGAAAATTGACCCAAGACATTATGCTCAATTAATATTTGACAAAGGTGGCAAGAGCACAAAATGGAATAAAAACAGCCTCTTCAATAAATGGTGTGGGGAAAATTAGACAGCTACATGCAAAAAAATGAAACTAGACCACCAACTTACACCATACACAAGAATGAACTCCAAATGGATAAAAGACTTAAATGTGACTGGTGAATCCACAAAAATCCTAGAAGAAAATGTAAGTAACAGAATTTCAAACATGATATGCAGCAGAATTTTCACTGATACAACGCCTAAGGCAAGAGAAACAAAGAAAAGATGAACACATGGGACTACATCAAACTCAAAAGCTTCTGCACAGCAAAAGAAACAATCATCAAAATGGAAAGGAAACCCACTATATGGGAGAGCATAATTGCCAATGATACATCAGATCGGGGTTAATCTCCAAAACATATAGAGTACTCATACAACTCAACAAAAGGAAGACAAAAAAAAAAGCAATTAAAAAGTGGGCAGAGGACCTAAATAGACACCTCTCCAAAAAGGACATACACATGGCCAAGAGACATATGAAGAAATGCTCAACATCCCTAATCAGCAGAGAGATGCAAATTAAAACAACTATGAGGTATCACCTCACACCTGCCAGAATGGCTGCCATCAACAAATCATCAAACAACAAGTGCTGGCGACGGTGTGGAGAAAAGGGGACTCTAGTACACTGCTGGTGGGAATGCAGACTGGTGCATCCACTATGGAAAACACTATGGTGTTACCTCAAAAAGTTAAAAATTAATCTGCCATTTGACCCAGTGATTCCACTTCTAGGAATATACCCTAAGAAGCCTGAAACACCAGTTAGAAATCAATGGCATTCTTATACACCAATGATGAACTCACAGAAAGAGAAACTAAAAAAACAATCCCATTTACCCCTATGTTCATAGGAGCACTACTTATAATTGCTAAGATCTAGAAACAGCCCAAGTGTCCATCAATAGTTGAGTGGATAAAAAAGCTGTGGTACATTTACACAATGGAGTACTACGCAGCTGTAAGGAAGAAAGATCTCTTATCCTTTACGAGGACATGGAGGGACCTGGAGAGTACTATGTTAAGCGAAACAAGCCAATCAGACAAAAACAAATATCACATGATATCACTTATTTGAGGAATAAAACGAACAAAACAAACTTGTTGAACAAAATAGTCCCAGAGACATAGAATTAGGGTACAGACTGACAAACCTCAGAAGAGGGGGTTTGGGGGAGGGAAGAGATAAACCACAGAACTTATATGCAGGTATGCATAACCAATGGACATAGACAACAATGCTGGGGATGCGGTGGGGGGGGATCAGGAGGATGTTGTCAAAGGGGGGAAAAAGAGAAACATTTGTAACAAAAATAAATTTAAAAAATTTAAAAAAATGCTTATCATTCAAGGAGTAGAGAAAGAAGTGGTGGTACATATATACAATAGATTGTTACTCAGCCACAAAAAAAGAACAAAATCTTACCATTTGCAACAGAATGGATAGACTTAGAGGGTATTATAGTAAGTTAAATAAGTCAGTCAGAGAAAGACAAATACCATATGATGTCACTTATTTGTGGAACCTAAATAACTAAATAAACAAGCAAACAAATGGGAAACAGACTCATAGACAAAGAGAACTGACTGATGATTGTCAGAGGGGAGGAGGTTTGGGAGACTGGGTGAAAAGGTGAAGGGATTGAGAAATACCGATTGGAATTTACAAAGTAGTTATGGGCATGCAAAGTGCAACATAAGAAATATAATAAATAATATTGTAATAAATATTTATGATGCCTGTTGCGTACTCGAAATATCAAGGGGGATACTTTGTAAAGTATATGATTGTCTAACCATGATGCTGTAGAACTGAAACTAATAAAAATAATATTAAATGTAAACTGTAATTAAAATTTAATTTTTTAAAAAAAGAAAAGACAGATAATATTTGAGAGAAGACATACATCACCCATTACAGGAATAAAATAAGGGCTATTACTACAGACTGTACAGCCATTAAAAGAGTAATAAGGGAAATATTATGAACAATTTTAAACTGATAAATTCTATAACTTAGAAGACATAGACCAATTCCCTGATAAATACCAAAATCAAGCAAGATAAAATAGATATTCTTAATAGTTTTATAACAATTACATAAATTGAATTTTTTATCTAAAAAGTTCTGGAAAAATAAATATTTAGGCTCAGACAGTATCAATAGAGAATTTTACCCAATATTTAAAGAAAAATAAATACTAGCTTCACAGTCTCTTTCAAAATATATAGAGAAGAGAATACTAACTCATTACTTGAGGACAGTATTAGACTGATTAAAAAAAAAAAAAAACTGAAAAAAAAAGTACGCACCAATGTCTCTGTCAAGCTTAGATGCAAAAGTGTTCAACAAAATATCAGCAAACAGATATAAACAATGTATAAAAATATATACACTATGACCATGTGGCAACAATGGTTTATACCAAGTATGCAAAGTGGTTTAAAATTTGAAATTTAATTAGGGTAATCTACCATATTAATAGGCAGAAGAAGCAATATCATAGGATTATGTCAATAGATTGAAAAAGCAATTGACAAAACCCAACTCCAGTTTATGATAAACCTTCAGAAAGTTAAGAATAGAAGGACAGCCTGGCCAGTGTGGCTCAGTGGTTGAGTGTCGACCCATGCACCAAGAGGTCACTGGTTTGATTTCCGGTCAGGGCACATGCCCAGGTTGTGGGCCCAATCCCCAGTGGGGGGCATCCAGGAGGCGGACAATCGATGTTCTCTCTCATTGATGTTTCTATCTTTCTCTCCCTCTTCCTCCTCTCTTTCTAAAAATCAAAAAGAAAAAAAAATAATAGAAGGGCATTACCTCAAAAGGATAAAGAGCATGTACCAAAAATCTACAGCTAATACTATACCTAACTGTGAAAGACTGAATGTCAAGAATAAGGCAAGGATGTCCGCTGTTACCACACTTATTCAAAATTGTACTGGAAGTTATAGTTAATGCAATAAGTCAAAAAAGGAGTCAGGGAGCACACAAATGCAAAGGAAAAAACACATTTACAGAGACATAATTGTCTAAATAGAAAATCCCAGAGAATCTACCAAAAAACACCAGAACTAATAAGTGTTTATCAAAGCCACAGAAAACAAAATTAGCAAACAAAAACTCAACTGTATTTCTATACACTTATAATGAACATTTGAAAACTAAAATGAAAACACAGTACCATTTTGTAACTATGAGTCTATATTTCTCAATCCCTTTGAACTTTTCACTTAGTCTTTCAATCCCCTTCCCCTCTGGCAACCTTCAGTCTGATTGTCTAACCACTATGCTGTACACCTGAAAATAATACAAAATAATATTAAATGTAAATTGTAATTGAAAAGAAAGACACGATGTCATTTGTAATCTCTCAAAAGAAAATAAGATGTTAGGCATACATTTAATAAAATATGTACAGGATCTGTATGTTGAAAATTACAAAACATTGATGAAGAAAATCAAAGAATACTATATAAATGGAGAGAAATAACTATGTTCATAGATTGGAAGACTCAACATAGTAAAGCTATTGATTCTCCCCAAATGTATTTTTCAGTATAATATAATTCCTTTCCAAATATCAGCAAGGTATTTTCAAGATATAGACAGGCTTATTCCAAAATTTATATAAGAAGGCACAGATCCTAGGATAGTGAAAACAATCTTGATAAAGATGATTTAATTGAAAGAAATCACTCTACCTGATATTAACTCTTATATATAGCTGCAACTATCAAGATGGTGTGGTATTGATGGAGGGATAGACACATAGATCAATGGAAAATGTATACAACTCAGCAATAAACTCATAGAAACAGGAAAAATATATTTTTGACAAAGGTGAAAAACAATTCAATGGAGGAAGGATAGCATTTTCAACAAATGATGCCAGAAAAATTAGACATCCAAACACAAAACATAATAATAACAATCTCAACTTCAAACTCATCTCTTGTACTAAAATTAACTCAAAATAGGTGAAAGATTTAAACATAAAACTGAAAATATAAAACTTTCAGAAAAAAACATTAAATAATATTTTCAGAGTCTTAATTAGGCAAAATGTTCTAAGCCTTGACATCAAAAAATACAATGTATAAAAGAAAAATTTATAAATTGGACATCACTAAATTAAAAATATTTAAAAGCCCTTTAAATGAGGAAAAGACAAGTTGCATATTGGGAGAAAATATTTGCAAACAAAATATCCAACTAAGGATTAATATATAGAAAACAAAAAAATATAAAAACAAGTTTGAAAAAATTGATTCAATTAGAAAATAAGCAGACGAAATGAAGAGACATTATGCCAAAGAGGATATACTGATGGCAGGAAAGCACATGAAAAGATGTTTAGCATTCTGAGTCATCAGGATAATGCAAATGAAAACCATGATGAAACATCACTATACAGTTATCAGAATGGAGAGGAGAAAACAAAATTGACAACATCAAATGCTGGCAAGAAAGTGAAGAAAATGAATCCCTCATACATTGCTGTCAAGATAAAATGGTATAGCTAATCTGGAAAACACTTTGTTAGTTTCTTATAAAAATAAATATTATACTATTATATAACCTAGCTATTTCAGTTTTGGGCATTTATCCAAGAGTGATGAAAAATTACTTCACAGAAAAACCTATACCCAAATATTTATAGTGGCTTATTCATAATAGCCAAAAACTGGTAAAAGTCCAGATACCCTTCAATAAGTGAATGGTTAAACAAGCTGTGGTAAATCTATAATGTGGAACACTATTCAGCAATAAAAAGAAATAATTTTTTTTTCAAATTTTGTTCTTTTTTTTTTTTATAAGTACTCACTGGTAATTTTTTTTTCCAGAGGTACAAAAAATTTTTATTGCACATATCTAAGGTGTACAATGTGATGGTATTTTTATATATATATATTTTTAAATTTATTTTTGTTATACATGTTTCTCCTTTTTTTCTCCATTGACAGCCTCCTCCCCATCCCCCGAACCCCATCCCCAGCTTTCTTGTCCATGTCCATCGGTTATGCCTACATGCATATAAGTTAAGTGGTTTATCTCTTCCCTTCCCCTCCCACCACCTCTTCTGAGGGTTGTCAGTCTGTACCCTACTTCCATGTCTCTGGGTCTACCCTGTTCCTCAGACTGTTATGTTCATTATATTCCACAAATAAGTGAGATCACATGATATTTGACTTTCTCTGATTGGCTTGTTTCGCTTAGGATAATATCTTCCAGGTCCCTCCATGTCATCTCAAAGGATAGGAGATCTTTCTTTCCTACAGGTGCATACTACTCCATTGTGTATATGTACCACTGCTTTTTTATCCATTCATCTACTGATGGACACTTGGGCTGTTTCCAGATCTTAGCTATTGTAAATAGTGCTACTATAAACATGGGGGTACATATATTCATTCTGTTTGGTGATTCAGGCTTCTTAGGGTATACTCCTAAATGTGGGATTACTGGGTCAAATGGCAATTCAATTTTTAATTTTTTGAAGTACCACCATAGTGTTTCCATAGTGGCTGCACCAGTCAGCATTCCCACCAGCAGTGTACTAGAGTCTCCTTTTCTCCACACCCTTGCCAGCACTTGTTGTATGATGATTTATTGATGGCGGCCATTCTGGCAGTTGTGAGGTGATACCTCATTGTTGTTTTAATTTGCATCTCTCTGCTGATTAGTGATGTTGAGCATTTCTTCATATGTCTCTTGGCTATTTGTATATCCTGTTTGGAGAGGTGTCTATTTAGCTCCACTGCCCATGTTGTAATTGGTTCTTTGTCTTCCTTTTGTTGAATTGTATGAGCACTCTATATATTTTCGATATTAACCCCTTATCTGATGTATCATTGGCAATTATGCTCTCCCACACAGTAGCTTGCCTTTCCATTTTGATGGTTGTTTCTTTTGCTATGCAGAAGCTTTTTAGTTTGATGTAGTCCCATGTGTTCATTTTTTCCTTTGTTTCTGTTGCCTTAGATGATGTATCAGTGAAAATTCTGCTGCGTATGATGTCTGAAATTTTGTTGCCTACATTTTCTTCTAGGATTTTTGTGGATTCAGCAGTCACATTTAAGTCTTTTATCCATTTTGAGTTTATTCTTGTGTATGGTGTAAGTTGATGGTCTAGTTTCATTTTTTTTGCATGTAGCTGTCCAATTTTCCCAACACTATTTATTAAAGAGGCTGTCTTTACTCCATTGTATGCTCTTGCCACCTTTTCAAACATTAATTGAGCATAATGTTTTGGATCAATTTCCAGGTTCTCTGTTCTGCTCTGCTGGTCTATGTGCCTGTTCTTGTGCCAATACCAGGCTGTTTTGATTACAGTAGCTTTGTAGTATAACCTGATATCTGGTATTGTGATCCCACCTACTTTGTCCTTCTTTTTCAAGATTGCTGTGGCTATTAGGGGCCTTTTTTGGTTCCATATGACCTTTTCAAAGCATTTGTTCTAGTTCTGTGACATATGTCATTGGTATTTTGATGGGGATTGCATTAAATCTATAGATTGTTTGGGGTAATATAGACATTTTAATGATGTTAATTCTTCCAATCCATGAACAAGATATGTGCTTCCGCTTTTTTATATCTTCCTCTATTTCTTTTTTCAATGTCCTGTAGGTTTCTGCAAATATTTAATAGGTCCTTTACTTCTTTGGTTAACTTTATTCCTAGGTATCCTAAATGTTTTGCTGGGATGGTAAATGGGATTGTTTTTTTGGTTTCTCTTTCTGTGAGTTCATCATTGGTGTATAAGAATGCTGTCGATTTCTTGATGTTAATTTTGTATCTTGCTACTTTGCTAAATTCATTTATTAAATCTAGTAGATTTTTGATGGAGTCTTTAGGGTTTTCTATGTATATGATGTCATCTGCGAATAATGACAGTTTCACTTCCTCCTTTCCAATTTGAATCCCTTTTATTTTTTCTTCACGTTTGATTGCTGTGGCTAAGACTTCCAGTACTATGTTAAATAAGAGTGGTGAAAGTGGGCATCCCTGTCTTGTTCCTGTTCTTAAGGGAAATGCTTTTAATTTTTGCCCATTGAGTATGATGTTGGCTGTAGGTCTTTCATATATGGCCTTTAATATGTTGACATATGATCCTTCTATTCGACATATGATCCCTCTATTCCCACATTGCTGAGCATTTTTATTAGAAATGAGTGATGGATTTTGTCGATGCTTTTTCAGTGTCTATTGATATGATCATGTGGTTTTTATTTTTCATTTTGTTTATGTGGTGTATCACATTTATTGATTCGTGAATATTGTACCAGCCTTGCATCCCTGGGATGAATCCTACTTGGTTATGGTGAATAATTGTTTTGATGTATTGTTGGATCCGATTTGCTAGTATTTTGTTCAGGATTTTGGCATCTATGTTCATCAGGGATATTGACCTGTAGTTTTCTTTCTTTGTAGTGTCTTTTTCTGGTTTTGGAATTAGAATTATGCTGGCCTCATAAAATGAGTTTGGAAGTCTTCCTCTTCTTGAATTTTTTGAAATAGTTTGAGAAGAATGGATGTTAGTTCTTCTCTGAATGTTTGGTAAAACTCCCCCATGAAGTCAACCGGGCCTGGGCTTTTGTTTGCTGTGAGAGTCTTGATTACATCTTCAATTTCCTTAGTTGTTATTGGTCTGTTCAAATTTTCTATCTCTTCACAGTTTTGGGATACTATGTGTTTCTAGAAATTTGTGCATTTCATTTAGATTGTCCAATTTGTTGCCATATAATTGTTCAAAGTATTTAACGATCTTTATTTCTATGATATCCATTGTTACTTCTCCTCTTTCATTTCTGATTTTGTGTATTTGGGTTCTCTCTTTTTGTTTCTTGGTGAGTCTAGCTAATGGTCCATCAATCTTGTTTCTCTTTTCGAAAAACCAGCTCTTTGTTTCATTGATCCTTTGAATTTTTTGTTTTTGTTTTGTTTTTGGTTTCTATGTCATTTATTTCTGCTCTGATCTTTACTATTTCCTTGCTTCTACTTGCTCTGGAGTTTTATTTTTGTTTGCTTTCTAGTTCTTTAAGTTGTGAGGTTAAATAATCTATTAGAAATTTTTCTTTTTTTCTTGAGGTAGGCCTGTAGTGCTATGAACTTCCCTCTCAGGACTGTTTTTGCTGCGTCCCATAGATTTTGTGTTGTTGTGTGTTCATTTTCATTTGTTTTCAGGATGTTTTTAATTTTTTTTCTTGATCTCCTTGGTAACCCATTCATTGTTCAATAACATGCTATTTAGCTTCCATATGTTGAATTGTCTTTGCAATTTCTTGTTGCAATTTATTTCTAGTTTCATGCCATTGTGATCTGAGAAGATGCTTGATATGATTTCAATCTTCTTGAACTTGTAGAGACTTCGTTTGTGTCCTAACATGTGGTCTATCTTTGAGAATGTCCCATGTGCACTTGAGAAGAATGTGAATTCTGTAGTTTTGTGGTGTAATTCTCCGTAGATATCTGTTAAATCTCTTTGGTCTAGTGCTTCATTTAGAGTCTCTGTTTCCTTGTTAAATTTTTTCTAGAGGATCTATCCAGTGATGTCAGTGGGGTGTTGAAGTCCCCTGTTATGATTGTATTGCTGTCGATTTCTCCTTTGAAGTCCTCCAGAAGATTTTTAATATATTTTGGTGCTCCTATATTAGGTGCATATAAGTTTACCAAGGTTGTATCTTCCTGTTGGATAGATCCTTTCAATATTATGTAGTGACCTTCTTTGTCTCTAGTTATGGCCTTCATTTTGAAATCTAATTGATCACATATGAGTATTGCTACTCCAGCTTTTTTTTCCTTTCCATTTGCTTGGAAGATTTTTTACCATCCCTTCACTTTCAACCTATGTGAGTCTTTTGTTGTGAGGTGAGTCTCTTGTAAACAATATATATGTGAGTCATGCTTTCTTATCCAATCACCTACTCTGTGTCTTTTATAGGAGCATTCAATCCATTTACATTTAAGTTGAAAATTGATATGTACTATTTATTGCCATTTTTATTTAGTGTGGTTATATTTTTCTTCCTATTTCTTCTATGAATTACAGCAGTCCTTTTAACATATCTTGCAGTGCTGGTTTGGTGCTAATACATTCCCTTAGCCTTTTTTTTTTTTTTTTTTGTCTGTGGAGCTCTTTATTTCACCTTCGATTTTGAATGATAGCCTTGCTGGATAGAGTAGTCTTGGATTCAGATCCTTGTTTTTCATGACCTTGATTACTTCATGCCATTCTTTGTGGCCTGCAATGTTTCTGTTGAGAAGTCAGCTGATAGCCTTATGGGGGTTCCTTTGTAGGTAACCTGTTGCTTATCTCTTGCTGCCTTTAGGATTCTCTCTTTGTCTTTAATTATTGGCATTTTAATTACTATGTGTCTTGGTGTGGGCCTGTTTGGGTTTTTCTTACTTGGGGCTCTCTGTGCTTCTTGAACTTGAATGCCTTCTTCCTTCACCAAATTAGGGAAATTTTCTGTCACTATTTCTTCAAATATGTTCTCTAACCCTTGCTCATTTTCTTCTTCTTCGGGGACTCCTATGATGCAAATATTATTACATTTCCAGTTGTCCCACAGTTCTCTTAAGCTGTCTTCCTGTTTTTTTAATTGTTTTTTCCTTTTGGTTTTCTGATTGATTGATTTTTTCTACCCTGTCTTCTAATTCACTGATCCAGTCCTCAGCTTCCTCTACTCTGCTGTTTAGTCCTTCCAATGTGTTCTTTATTTCTGCTTTGTCACTCTTCATTTCTTCTTGGTGGTTTTTCATTTCCAATTGGCTGATTTTCAATATTTCTATGTCTTTACTCATGGTGTTGATGTCCTTACTCATGCTCTTGAGTTTCCTCGAGATCATGGCACTGAATTCTACCTCTGATAATTTGTTTAACTGCATTTCATTTATCTCATCTTTGGTAGAGGTCTCTTTTTCTTTCATTTGGGATTTGTTTCTTTGTTTCACCATTTTGGCTATCTCAGTCGGTTTTGGAGCCTGCTAAATTTTCCCTGTGGGTGTTGGTGTTTTGCTGTTTGTGGCGCCCTCTACTGGGTTTGGATGAGAGTAGGAGGACCCACGTTAAACACCACTGTCAAGTCTTACTTTCCTGGGTAGATTTTCAAGCCCAGAAATGGTTCAGTTATCCTCCAGCTTTTTGCCTGGAGGGTATTAGTCTAGGTTACTTGAAGAGCCTTGGGTTCTCAATTGAATGAAAAACCCCCTCAGATGTTCAGGGTAAGAGGATTTCCCTAGGGTGGGGAAGATGCTGGCTGTTAATGAGCCTCAATTTGCATTTCAATGGGTGTGGTTGAATCTCAGAGGGAGGGGCCACCATCTCTCCCCAGAGCCCTGGGAAGGAGTAAGATGGCCACTGTCCTGTGTGGCCACAAGTCAGCAAAAACTCTGAGTGCCTTTCAAATCCCAAGTGTCCCCACACAGTTCTAGTCCAGTCCACCCTCCCTCTGCCAGAGCCCAAGGTGAGTGGCTGTGGCTATTTTAGCTCTCTGTCCTGGCCCTCTGTGCTGTAGAGCGGGCTTGGGTTTTTAACCCCGAGGGTGCTGCTCACAACTAAGACCATTACTGTTTGTGGGTTCCCGGTCCCCCTCTTATGCCTCCGCAATCCTACCAGGATCAATTCAGTGCCCTTGGTTATGTGGTCCTCACAAGCTGCTTTTCTGTTGCTTTTTCCCAATGATTTGTCTTTATTTTAGTTGTAATTCCAGTTTGGTCCTGGGAGATGGTCTGTGTAGTTTCCATCCACTCCACCACCATTTTGGAATCTCACTCTGGAGGCTCTTACCAGGTCTCCTTTAATCTTTTTGGGGACATCTTGGCATCTCCTGGCTGCTTGTCAGAAAGCCAAGTAGGATCTTTGCGGACCTTTAACTCAGGGAGTGCCTCCCCTCAGATCTATAGGGGTCTGTCGGCAAGATTGGGAGAGGCTGCCCGTCCCAGACATCTAGTCCTTGGTGTTGCAAAACACCAGGGAATCTCGCTGAGGCCTCCAAATGTTGTAATATGTTCATGAGATAACCAGAGACACACCAAATTCTGGGGTTTTTTATTGACTTTTAGAGAGAGAGGAAGGGAGAGGGAGAGAGAGATAGAAACATCAATGAGAGAGAACATTGATTGGCCACCTCCTGCATGCCCCCCACTGGAGTTCAGGCCCACAACCTGGACATGTTCCCTGACCGTGAACTGAACTGATGACTTCCTGGAGCACGGGTTGATGCTCAACCACTAAGCCATACTGGCTGGGCTAAAAGAAATAAACTTTTGATACATGCATCAACTTGGCTGAATTTCCAGGGAATTATTCTGAGAGGGAAAATAAGTCATCCCAAAGTGTTAGACTGTATGATTCAATTTATGTAACATTTTTGAAATTACAAAATTTTGGAAATAGAGAACAAATTAATGATTTCCAGGATGCCAGCAAAAGTGAGGCAGGAGCAAGAGGAAGGTTGATTTAGTTTTAAAATGGAAATACAAGGAATTCCTGTGATGATGGAATTGTTTAGTGTCTTGACTGTGGTTGTGGTTGCAAAAATCAACAAATGTCATAAAATTACATTGAACTAAATATGCAAATATACACAAATAAGTGAAAGTTAAACAGTTGATTGATGAGAGTTCACCAAAAACAAGTATGGAGTGTGAAATGGAGGGATCCTAAAAACATACTTAGACTATTTCTCAATTTTGCTTCCCAATGGAGATATGGTACATTGAATAGCCATGTCTCCCTACTCAGAAGCAGATATCAAACATTTAAAGATTTTCTACAATCTTCAACATGTATTTTTGCAGTGAATGTGCACCATGCATCATTTTTATTATACTTGTCAAGTCTTTTCAAATCCATGTTTTACAAACTTTTAAAATATTTTCAAAATGCCAATAAAAATGTCCAATTATAAGGTTAAGATTATTAAAGTCTAAAACCCAGCACCAAATCTGTCAGAATTCTCATTTTTCATGCTTCAGTGGGATGGACAATTGGGGCATACAAGAGAAACATGACAGGTAGTCTTGAGTCTGGAAAAACATTTGACTGAGAATTTTGACCTTGGAGAATTTAAGATAATTATTTATGATACTGATAATCTTTAACACAGTGTGCCTTTTTAAAAATATTTTTTCTTTACTGATTTTAGAGAGAGAGGAAGGGAGAGTGAGGGAGAGAGATAGAAACATCGATGAGAGAGAACATCAATTGGCCATCTCCTGCATGCCCCTCACTGGGGATCGGGCCCACAACCTGGGCATGTCCCCTGACTGGGAACTGAACCAGTGACCCCTTGGTGCATGGGTTGACACTCAACCACGGAGCCACACTGGCCAGGCTCAAAGTGCCTTTTAATGACTATTAGATATAAATGCAACAAGAAACACAGTTCTTGCTCTCCCTGGAGCAATAAAGGCAGAGACCAATAAAAGTAGAAAAAACATTTCAGATACATCATCAAAGCCAAATAGTCCCCACAGGAAACCTTTTATGATTGCCCTGGTATACAAAGGGTCAAAATAAAATTTGTTAAATGGAATTTCAATTACTCAGAAGTTCTCTGCATAGAAGTTTTACTAAGACTTCCATAAGTAATATTCCTAAATTATAAGTTAGCAGTGATACTTTATTCACTGGTTTGGGCACGAATCTGGATATGATCAGAAATGGATCTTTCTTGAGTCAGAAATCTTGATTTCTCATAACTCTATTCTGTTTTTCACCTTATAATTAGAAAAAGCAAGTTTAAAAGGTCAATATTAGCCTTAAAAATAAAAGAAAGTTTCATTTGGTTCTAAAATTAGCCAAAATTGCAGGTGTTTCCTTTTTGTGTGTATGAATTGTTTTTTTTCCACCTCTTATTTTAATGTACACATCAAGTGTAGATCACTGTAAGATGACCCCAGATTATTTCTGTGTTGTTATTTATCATAACAGAAAGGATACAACACTAGAAATTTAGCCAGGGATAAAGCATAATTTTAAGCACCTCTTATATCAAAAGGTACAATAGAAAATGTAGCCTCAGGAAGCATCTAAAAGTTTTATAAAGGGTTTGTTTGGAGCCACATGATTATATTCGGAATAGTAATTATATACTGGACGAATTTCACAGGGCAATCATGAGACAATGTCTATAAGATCATGGTTATCAGTGGGGAAAAACTACTTATCTCACTATTGAATGTGGTTAATGGGTTAGCCATCATATATCTTTGTATCTGTTATTTTGCATACAAACAAAAGGAGCATTAAATTGAACTGAGTGATATGGATACCTGCAGACAATATATACGCAGAAATGTTTTTAACCTCTCTTTATAGATTTCATGCTTACATGCATACCTCATCTTTTCACAGATATTATTAAAAGACTAATCTAGGAAACAAAAATATCTATGTAATCAAAACACAGATGTGCATAGAGGGAACGGTGGACATGCAGACATGCCTAACGCCAATGGGAATCACAAAGAAGGCTAAAACCACCTTAAAACTCTCTTTCCTTTTTCTTCAAAAAACTTTTAAAAATGTAATAACTGCATCATACACTAGTCAACACTATTTATTGAGTGTCTTACCATGTACCAGAAACAATGACAGGCATTTTTGCATTCATTCTCATTCAACTGTCACAGTCCTATAAAACAATAATTATTATCCCCATCGGGCAAGGAAGAAAACTAAGAAAGATAAATCTGACACTTTCCTTGTGAATGGATAATTGTGGGCTAGGCCATCAGATAGGTCCAAGGGAGAAAAGAGGAGGGCCAGGATAAAGATGTTTAAAGGCCATTTGTATAAAGAGAGCAGTTTCTGTTCCATTCCTACAGTTCAATTTGGTCAAAATATAAGAAAGTAAAAGTTAAATGGATTTTAGAATATAAACAAGAAGTTCTATAGGAGGTCTGAGAAGAGAATATATGAATTATCAGAGAAGGCTTGAGGGAGGAGGGAGGATTTGAACTAGGCCTAGGAGAAAAGCTAGGAGACATTCGGGGCAAGAGAACACATTGTGAAAAAACACAGAAATACCATTGAATAATGTCATTAATTAATCCATCTCATTTAAAAAACCTGATACCAAAAATGACGACTGTAGTTCTAACAGAGAAGTACAAAAAATAAAAGCCTAAAGAAATTGAGGATTGAGTTGTGTCCTCCATCATTTAAGTCTGTGTATCCTTGACAAAGTTCATAAAGTTTCTTCATCTTGTGAGACAGGAATAACAATAACTGCCCTATTTTCCTTATAAGGTTGCTGTAGCAATCCAATATACAAATGTATGTGAATGTGCTCTGTAAATATAAAGATTTGCGCTAATAGAAGAGATGATTATTCCATATTATGCAAAGTTGATTTTCCTCAAAAACATCTATTCTTAGAAAATCCCTAGAAATACTCATTGAAAACTTCAATAAAAATGGACACAGACAATAGTGTGATGAAGGCCAGGGGTGGGGAGGGAGCTGGGCAGAGGTGGGCAAATGGGGGGAAAGTAGAGGACATCTATAATACCCTCAAAAATAAAAATTAATTTAAAAAATAAAAAGAGTTCTGCTTCTTCCCCTCAGAGTTCTTCACTGGACTATTTACAAAATGCTCCATGAGGACAGTTGAGGGTCTGAGGCTAGTCTTCAGACAAACAAAATCTAAATTTATTACTGGTTTAATGGATTTAACTGGTTACTGGTTGGCTATTAGACTTAACTAGAAACCATCTAAATAGGTTTAAATTGTCAATCCAATGAAGACACTACATGTGAAGTGCTCATAGGTTATGGTCTACTATTTGAAAAAAAGATACTTTCTCCTCCCTTAAAGGAGGGAGCATATGACAAAACAGCATAGGCATAGAGCATCTGTTGCACATTATTAGGGTGCTCAGGAGTGGAAATATGACAAAGGTGGGGGTGTTAATAATATAAATGTAAGCAGAGTTTTATGCATACTTCTGTCAGAGCTGAACATTATAATCATGCAGGAGATGGGAGGTTGATATCATTTGGGGCCAGGAGAGGCCAGAGACAGCTTTTAAATATACTGCCAAGTTTGGGGATAATAAGGAGTTAACATTTGTGAATAACAATAGAGGGTAATACTGAAGGGATTCAACAAAGTTTACTAATCATGAATTTGTTTGCCTAGGCCTATGATCAGAAGACTGTACATTCTTATACTCCAGGTATATAAGAAACTGATTCATAATAATGAGACTTTTTTGTAGTTGTTACTTATGAATTGTATAAATCAAATAGTTTGTGTGAAAAACACTTATAGTATTAAGAGTATACTTCAAACCTAAGTAAGCATGGATTAATCCAAAGGAACTCTTTCATTTCTGGGTGCCCATTATCTCCTTGTCCTTGACAAGGCACCATCCAAAGGCTCTACACATATCAAAAACTGGGATAAGTTCACACACTTATCTATAACAGAATAAAAGCTACTACCTGTAAATAATTTCCAACATTTATTACATTTATTACATTTATTTAGTTTACTTGTCTTTCAAAACTTGTCATGTCCTCGTTTGAATTTAAAAAAAAAACAAATAAAACTAAGGATATCTCAGTTTAAGGCTATCTGTCAGTATGAGAAAATGGCTTGAATCTTGTGATCATAATACATATGAACTTGTTTGTTTTAGGAGAGACCTAAGTTCATTCATATTAGAAATATTGAGAGTTCTCTTCAAGGTCTAGAGGCTTAAGTGAATACTTCATTATCTAGCACTAGAAAGAGAAAACCTCATAACTTATCAATTAGTTCCCCAAATTATTTTTCCTCTATTTACATAACTTAGCTATTAGCTTTCACATAACACTAAGAGCCATACAGTATTTCATATCAAACAATGTAGCCTTCAGCTTTTGCATCTCTGAATGATGAGCAGCATTACATTAAATGACATCTTTTTTGTCAGAGTTGCTTGGGCTAAAGACAGAATGAATACATTTGTATAAATTGTGGCTTCATTATTAAATATAAAAATATATTCTGTTACACTTAAACCTAAAACTATTAGTATAGTTGAAATATGCCATATCTTCACCAGAAAAAATAGGAAGTGTTTAAAACCCTATCATAAATCCCAACTAATCCATTAAATATATAATTGAAGCAGCAATAGGAGAAAGAAAATATTGCATCTGTCACTAAATCAAATATCTCCATTTTTCATTGGATGAAGTGATTAAAGACTTTAAGGTCTATAGTACAGACGATTCAAAATTGAATTCCTTTTCCAAGGGGAAAACCCTTCACATGCTATCATTTTGGGGTATGTTTTCTGTGTTAGTATATGAATTTATTTTTGAAAGGTATACCTTCAAGTTTTTTTTTTTTCTACATGAGTCTGTATATTTCAATTTAGCTTTGAAAGACATTCACCCAGGCAGTCCTTACCTTGTTTTTGCAGTCTCAAATAGTTGTCAAAGAGAAATATACCTGAGGAGTCTTGTTCCTAAATCCCCAAACCATCTTTTAAATCAGGTTCAATTTAGTAATTGGTTAAGGTCACCAGATGATTTTCATTAAGCAGGATAATCTTGGATTTCAATTTTGTATCCTGTACTCATTGATATTTTCTGTCTTCATTGGGCCTGGCTCCTTTCCATAGCTACATAACACTACTCTGAGCCAGAGCAATTACACATCCTGTGCAGGATGTTTTTCTCTAACCTGTACCAAGAAACATTTTATAGGAGAAGATGCTTCTTATTCCCTGATCTACACTAGTGACTCCTTAATATCATTTTCCTTCTTTTTAACCCATTCCCCTTGTTCAGAAAAAGTTATATTGTTAGGGGAAGGATTTTGGGCACTTTAGGCTGAGCCACTGTAGTAGATTAATAGGAATCAGAGCACAGTCTAAGTAAAAATTCCAAATCCAAATATTTATGCAAGGGACAATTAGGATTTGCGATTGGGCTTTTAGGCTTGGAAACATGGGATCTAATCAGGATCTGAAGTGACACAAAAGCAGCAAATAGGAAGTGAGGTCATAAACATACACTATGGGGTCAATAGCCAAGCCAAGATCACAGAAAAGGTAGGGTTCAATCTCACAAATGGCCATAGGGTAGGGACAGAAAACCTGGTCTATAACTGACAGGAGACTGGGCATAGTGTGGCTTCTCATTTTCTACATGAACCTGAGGTGTGTACAACTTCCTTATTCCCAGTTATTTGTCTTCTCTTTGGGGTCTTGAGGACTAATGAGAGAGGAGGAATGCAATAACAATACCCTACAATCTTGTCATTCTGATTTGTTGAAAAACTCAATTTCAAGTAAAACTAACTTTGTTGCAGTTCAATACAGAAAACCCATCTGACAGGAGCAAAAGCTGCAATTATGTCAGCTTAGACCAAAGTATAAGTACAAAAAGAGATTCTATGTCTCCATGCCTTATTTTCCCCGCATAGAACTTCTCTCTGATGCACAAAGATAATCCATCCCTAACTCATCCCAAAACAGAGTTTTCAATAATTACTCTTTTGGGTTACCAAGTTTAGTCTTTTATCTCTTTTCCTTAATTCTCGCTTGATTTAATATTCCTGACACCCTTATCTGAAGCAGGCTGTTTGGGATCTTATGTCTTATACCATATGTTCCTAGTCAAAACTCCTCCTTAATCCTTGGCATATATACCTGTCTGGTACTTAACCAGGTCAGTATTTCTCAAATAATCTACTTCTGTGTCATTTTCAAATCTTCATTTAATCTTGGACATCTCTCTACTTAGAGGGTCTGGAGGAAAATGGAATATGCTTAAATTTTCAGGGGGTGGTAGAACATAGACTATCTGGAAGAACGAGGAGCTGATAATATTTAAACACTGAATCACAGCCATTTTATTTTGATAAAATGCAAATATTAGGCTTGTCCTGGCTTTTAGTTTTTTGTGTTGTTTGTTTGTTTTTTTTATCCTCACTCGAGGACATTTTTGCATGTATCTTCAGATAGAAGAGGAGGGAGAGAGGAAGGAAGAGAGAGAGAGAAACATAGATGTCAGAGAGACACATCCAGTGGTTGCCACCCACACAACCCAAACCGGGGCCGGGGACAAACTGCAACCGAGGTACGTGCCCTTAGCGGGAACCGAACCCGGGACTCTCTGGTCCGTGGGCCAACACTCTAACCGCTGAGCCAAACAGGCCAGGGCCTGGGTGTTAGTTTTGATGGGTTTTTCTCTTTCTCAGGTTGAAATAATTTATTTGGTGGCTACACTGGCCTCTCTGACACTGTATTACCCATCTCATACTTTTAAACTGTAATAAACGTTGATCAAATAATTAATTTACTCATGTGTCATGCTGCAAAAAACAAAAAACAAAAACCCATCTTTCTAGATCCAAACCATTCAAATAATAGGTCAATATATATGACTAAAGATTCAGCTAATAAACTATTTTTTAACCCACTATAACATTTTCTTTTATATTGTTTTTCTCCTCAAGGAAGACGCTGGTTTGGAGTGCTTTTAAATGGAATTGATCAGTGATACATTTTTTAAATATTTTTTCATTATTGATTTTAGAGAGAGAGAGACTAGAAACATCGATGAGAGAGAACATCGATTGGCTGCCTCCTACATGCCCCCCACTGGGGATTGGGCCCACAACCTGGGCATGTGCCCTGACTGGGAATCAAACCACCGACCTCTTGGTACCTGGGTCGATGCTCAACCACTGAGCTACAGCAGCCGGGCTGATCAGTGATATTTGAATTGGATAGATACAATCCAAGACTAGGAGTTCCTACCACCTGCCTCTAGATGGACTAGGTAAACACCCTATCATAGTTTTAGTATTTCCTATGTTTGTAGTTCATCTTATTTGGAAAATATCCAAAAAAAAAAGTACAATTAGAAACATATGCTTTATGCACCCACAAAGTGCACCTGAAATACTTTTCAAATCTGACATGAAAGTGAAAATCAATATAGGTATAATATTCCAATTCATACACACTGTTACTGGAGTCATTTTGGAAAAAAACTGCTAGTCTAATTAATTTTAAGTCCCTTTATTACTTTTACTGAGATCTAATAAACATGAATTTATATGATAGATATACAGAAACTCATTATACTGTTTGTAGTTTAGCTTGTAAATTCTATTTTACCTCCATTTGGTATCAATAAGAATGAAAGGGATGTAAGTAATAAATTCTGCAGTGTTCAAAACCACACAGTGGCCCTGGCCGGTTTGGCTCAGCGGTTAGAGCGTCGGCCTGCGGTCCAGAGAGACCCGGGTTCGGTTCCCGCTAAGGGCACGTACTTCGGTTGCAGTTTGTCCCCGGCCCTGGTTGGTCGTGCGGGTGGCAGCCACTCGATGTGTCACTTTCACATCGATGTTTCTCTCTCTCTCTCTTCCTCTCTCTCCCTCCCACTCTATCTGAACAAAAAATGAAAAAATGTCCTCGGGTGAGGATTAAAAAAAAAACAAAAACACACAGTGTTTGAATAGGTGGATCTCACTTTAAGGAAAAATGAAATGCAAATTTAGCTTTTAAAATAAATAAACTACAGGTGACTTTTTTACTTTAAACATTTTATATTTTACAAAAAAGAACTCTTGCGGCTGGCTAGTGTGGCTCAGGGTTGAGCGTCGACCCATGCACCAAGAGGTCATCAGTTCAATTCCCGGTCAGGGTACATGCCCAGGTTGTGGGCCAAATGCCCATGGGGGCATGCAGAAGGCAGCCAATCGATGTTCTCTCTCATCAGTGTTTCTATCTCTCTCTCCCTCTCCCTTCCTCTCTCTCTCCAATCAATAAACAAACAAAAATAAAAACAAAACTAAAAGAACTCTTGCTATTAGATACCTTTTAAAAAGCAATTTGTATGCAAACAAATGGGACTACAACAAATTATTTTTTTTATTTTTTGCACAGTGAAAGAAACCATTAACAAAATGAAAGGACAAACTACTGAATGGGAGAAGATATTTGCAAATGACATATCCAATAATGAGTTAATATCCAAAATATATAAAGAATTCATACAACTTTTAAAAAATCCAATGGAAAAATGGACAGGTGGTTGATACACAGGTGGTGAACAGACATATTAAAAAAATGTTCAAAATCACGAATCATCAAGGAAATGCAAATCAAAATCACAATGAGATATCAATCATCTCACACTTGTCAGAATAGGTATTATCAAAACATCAACAAATAACAAGTGTTGGCCAGGATGTAGAGAAATGAAAACTCTTCTGCATTGTTGGTGAGAGTGTAAAATGGTTCAGCCTCTATGGAAAATGGTATGGAGGTCCCTCAAAAAGTTAAAAATAAATTTCAGGTGCACAATATTATAATTCAGTATCTGTATAGTCTATTAAGTGCTCACCACCAAAAGTCTAGTTCCCTTCCATTACCATATATTTGACAGCCTATACCCTCTTCATCCTCCCCTGAACTGCCTTCTCCTCTGGTAACTACCATTCTGTTGTCTGTATCTATGAATTTGTTTGTTTGTTGCTTTTTGTTTTATATCCCACATATGAGTGAAATCACACAGTTCTTTTCCTGTTCTAACTGACTTATTTCACTTAGCATAATACTCTCAAGATCCAGATAGTCATAAATGACAATACTTCATTTTTTATTGGTGAGTAGTATTCCATTGTATGTATGTGTATATCTACATTTACAATAAGCTTGCATAGATTCAGAATTTTAATATAAAAAGTCATCAATTACGTGTTTTCTTTTATTAAGAAGTTAAGATTTCAAGACACTTATTTTTATTTCAACTATGATATCCTTTCATAATCTGAATGTATTAAGTATTCAGGAGGGTGATTTATATATATATATATATATATATATATATATATATATATATATATATATATAATATATATATTGCCACATTGACTATGCCATATTCTTATACAACCTCCAAAATAAAATTTGAAAAGTTAAGCAATTATGCTTCCATTTCAGAAATGCATAGGAGGTTTTCCTGGCTCTTCTTCCCTATAAAGGCTCCTTTACTCACTGGCCAGTACTTGGAATCCCACTCACTGAGATGCATTACTTTAACTTAAGACTTTGCTAAACTTCTCAAATTAAAATGATCCTAATAAAATTATCCTACTAGATCCTTCTAATGCAGCAGTTCTCAACCTGTGGGTCACGACCCCTTTGGGGGTCGAACGACTCTTTCACAGGGGTCGCCTAAGACCATCGGAAAACACATATTTCCAATGGTCTTAAAAACTGAGACACCGCTCCTCTATCCATCTCCAGGCGGGTCCACCCACATGCAGATACGCCCACATACAACATGAGGAACTGTATTAAAGGGTCGCAGCATTAGGAAGGTTGAGAACCACTGTAATGTGTAGCCATTAGAAGTCATTTGAATTTTTGTGTGAATTGGTTTATCCTGAAAGCTGAGATAAGGAACTGATGAGAGATTATATGTCCAGAGGACTGTTGCTGATAAATGTAAAGAAGTATGTAGTATTGAATTCAAACATCACTTATTAAAAAAATGTTGCTAGAGTGAATTTTAACTATAAGGATTACTGTGTAATAATTATCTTATTAACATTTTTGCATGCATAGTTCTATGAGTTTTAACACGACCACCATAAACAGGATACAAAATAGTTCCAACACCCCAGAGGCTTCTCTTATGCTGTCCATATAAAATCAGTCTCCTTTCCTATCTTTAACTCCTTGGTAACCACAGATCTTTTTTTTTTTTTTTTTTTTCTTTTTTCTTCATATAGTTTCACCTTTTCCAGAATGTTGTTTAAATGTAATACAGTATATAATCTTTTGTGTCTGGTTTCTTTAACCAAATATGATGCATTTGAGATTTATCAATATTGTTACATGTGTTGATGGTTCATTACTTTTCATTTCTGAAAGTCATTTCATTGTGTGGATGCATTGGAGTTTCTTTATTCATTCACTTGTTGAAGAACATTTGAGCTATTTCCAGTTTAGGGCAATTGTGAATCATGCTGCTATAAATACTCATGTACAGAATTTTACGCAAACACAGAGTTCAATTCAAGATTGCTGGAATAAATATGGTAAGCATATATTTAACTTCATGAGAACCTGCCCAGTTATTTTCCAGAGTGGCTATATCATCTTCCATTCCCACCAGGGTATATGAAAGTTCCAGTTCCTCCACATCCTTTGCAGCACTTGGTATTGTCAGTATTTTTTAAAGTGAGTTCTTTTAATAGACTCAATGGCAAGTCAGTGTGGTTTAAATCTGCATTTCCCTAATGACTAATAATATTTAACATATTTTTATGTGCTTATTTGCCATCTGTATATCTTTTTTGGTTAGGTGTTCAGTCTATTTTTAATTGGATGGTTGTTTTCTCATTGTTGAGTTTTGAGAGTTCTTTATATATTCTGGATTTAAGTACTTTTTTACATATGTGATTTGCAAATATTTGTTCCCACTCTGTGGCTTGTCTTTTAATTATTTTAGCAGTGTCTTTCATAGAGCAAAGTTTTAAATTTTGATGAATTCCAATTTATCAAATTTTTTATTTTATGGATCATGCTTTGAGTGCTATATCCATATCATTAACTTTTGCATTTCAATATAGACGATGTACTTATATTACAAGAGGTAGAATGGAATTAATGTCAATATACTTGGAATTCTGTCCCAGCTTTACAACTGTAACCTTTTGTAAATCACTAAATTTCTTTGTGTCTCTAATTTTCATTCTCTAAAATGGGGATAATAATCCCTGAACTGTCTACCTTAGATTACTCAGTAAATATGTAAATGTATAAGGGAATTGCAAGGATCATTGAAGTTCATGTAAGTGAATTTGAAAGTGCTATCAGATGTAAAGTATTATTGTTAGAGGATAAGTCTAAACATAGATTCATAGATGTTTACTTATTGAAGGAATAGTAGAGGACGTATCTATGGTACCTTATATTAATCCCACCAAACTTCCTAATTTTGTAGATGTATCAACTAATAGAAATATTTAATTCACTTAGGTTTATTTATTTTGCTCCAGTAAAATGAAATAGGTGTCCCTACCACATGGAAAGTACTTTTAATAGGCTAAGATAAATAGGACCAGCCAAATAATTGATGATTTTCAGTTCTCACTGAGCACAAATACAGTCACTGTGGGGCAAAACACACTGATAGTCATACTGTGCTCAGTGACAGGCATGTGTATCAATTTCAAAACTAATCATGGGTGGACTAGAATATTAAACCTTGTATGGAAAGTAATAAAGAGGATAATAAAATTGTATCTTCTATACCAATGAACAAGCCATTTATTAAAGACAAGAATAACTTTGTATATTACAACTCAAGTTGATGTAATGATTCATGATAAGGTATGGGTCTATAATATTACAAGTGTTAGTTTCCCATCTGTCACCAAGAACAACAACCAAAAGATCAGTTATTATACCCACTGTCAGATAATTGTTTGGATAGATAAAATAGCTTGTTGAGAAATTACTTTGGGTTAAAAACAACAAATTGGTCATTTGATTTATCAGTGAGTTTCCTAGATGTGGTAAGCAGCTTTCCCAAGGCCTGTCTGGCATTCTATTTATTTTTTAAATATGTTTTTATTGATTTTTTTAGAGAGAAAGGGAGAGAAATAAATAGAAACATTGATGTGAGAGAGAAACATTGATCAGCTACCTCCTGCATGTCCCTTACTGGAACATGCCCTGACCGGGAATCAAAGCAGGGCCTCTCAGTGCATGGGATGATGCTCAATCCACTGAGCCATGCTGGTTGGGCCTGGCTGGAATTTTATAATGTGTGTCTATACCCTAGGGTTTGTCCTGAACTCTCTAAATGCTCCCCATCCCACTCCCTGAATAACTTTATACAAAAAATAAAATACACATTATTTTTCTAGAAAATTTTGATAGTCTTTCAGAACTCTCTAGCACTTGTGTCATAGTTTCGTTGCAAGAAAACTAAATTTAAAGTTAATTGAATAAAAGCAAAACATAAAATGAAAAGCTTTGCAATATATCCAGGTCAAACACTGGAAAAGCTAGCTTCTCCTAACTTCCCTACCTATATTCCCACAGTCAGCCACACAGAAGACTTTATGAGTATTCAATTGCCTATAGGTACTGTGATTTAAGTGGCAGTAAGAAGCCAGCTAAATTACTAATACTTCTTCTATGTAACTGAGGAATATCCAAAATTGCTCAAATAAGTCATTTTTTTCACCCAAGATACATCTCCACAGGAAAGGAAACACATTGAATCCTCCCACTCATCATTAACACTGTAGAGTGAATGGGATCCACAAATCTTGTCCAGATGTTGTGTGATTTTTCCAGAGGAAGGGGTTGAACCCCTGGGGAGGATACCGAGCACCAAATATGACAGTTATGGCGAGAACATCTCTTATCCAAATTTACTGAGGGCTGGTCCTGCTTATTTAAACCTTGGAACATGAGGGTTCTTGGTTTGGTAAACTGAGTTTGTCAATAGCAGTTTACAAGCCTCGTCAAAGTTTTGGTGAAAGCATGTCCAGAAAACATCTGGATCTGATTTCTTGCAATATATTCAAAACTCTCATCACATATTTCTTAATGCCACTTTCTTTTACAAGGTTCCCTTTACATCAACATTTCTTTTCCACTGTCTCTTCTTTCTCTGTAAATTGTACATAATTTCCATGTTTTTGATTTTCCTACTTTCACTTATAAACTCCCCTACCTCCTGTATCCTCTTGGTAAGTGTCAAGACTAGAGGACACCTTGAGTAGACAGATTCTTATCTGTCTCCAAGACAGACTATAAAGGTGGGGAACATGTTATTTCTAGAGATGGCTCTCCCTAGAGCCTCTAATAAATGCCCTATCTTTGCCTTAAGCTGTTGACAGTTTTGTTGAGTAGCAAGAAGAGATTTTCCCATATTCAAGAGAGGCAAGTTGGTTAAAAATAAACACAGTCAGATCCTGTTAGAAAGATTTGGAAATATCAAGAGGTCAGATAAAGTTTCCTGAGGCCTAACACAGGCCTGTAGGAAAAGCCAAGAGATTATGTTTTGTCTATAAGGAAAGCTTTTGAGCTGAAATATACATACTAGATATAAAGGGATGACAATGTCCATCTTTTTTATTTTGGTATTTGAGCCTCTATCAAATGTGCTAGGTAAAAAGTTGGGTGCTTTATGGAGAATACTTCTCAGATCACATGCCACTGGAAAAGTCCCATTTACTGGTTGTCCCATCCTAGAAACTTCGGGGTAAGCTACCTGGTAGAATTGCATTAGTCTTCTGCACTTAGTTTTGAGTGTCTGGTCAACCCTTTGAAGTAATCAGTCCTATTAACAGTAAAACACTTACTATCAGCTTATAAATATTTAAACGCAGTTATTTTATTCATGAGCTTTATGAACCAGGATAAAATAAGTAATTCTCTAAAAATTGCTTTGCTTTGTTAAATAATAATTTTTCTTCAAGTTTGCTTAAAACAAACTTGACGTAATGACATAGCATGATATAATGAGTTTGCAGAGTCAGTACTACACTATGCAACTGAGTCTATTTAATGCTATAAACTGTATTTTACTTAGTAAGCAAACATTTTGATTATATAGCCAACATTTTTAACTTTACGTATCAACCCAAGTTGATCTAAAATGCTATCTTAAAGAATTGCTATAGCTTTATAGATATATGACCAAAAAAGCAAAAATGCTGTATAAAACTTGTCAACAACTGTTTCTGGAATGATCTTAGAGTACAACATGATAAATTAGGCATAGTCCCTGAAATTAAAATACTTATGTTCTAATAGGAAAACAAAGATAACTAATTAAACTATATACTATGGAACTCCATTGAGCAAGGCTCATAATTATATTAAGATATAGTAGAAGTAATATTAAATGTCCCAGCTAGAATAATCACAGACAATAAAAACATTACATAGCAAGTCTAATTTATTAAAGAATAACATATAATTTCATCTCACATACCAACTCTGGTTAGTTGATAATTAATGACTGGAATTTCTGAGAAAGATTTTGTGGTCATATATGTACTCAGAAGTAAAGAGTGCTACAAACGATTGGCAATGTCTGCCATGGGTATAAGAAATGGAAATGGAAGCACAAATGCCAGGTCCTTGCTCTATCAAAATGGTCTTTGTTGAATCCCATTTCCCCATACTATTATCAAAGAGGGGTTAAGAATTATAAATATGAATCATGGAGAAAACATAAGCAAGAGAGTGTGTTGGCTAACTGGAGATAGGGCTTCATTAATCTAGAAAGATTTTTCTGGAGAAAATGCGTCATAAGAATTCTTTAATCTGTGTACACAATTCAAGGAAATTTGCTCTCCCTCTTATTTTGTAAGTGGAACTGGGCTTCACTACCACAGTTGACCAACAAATGCTTCTCTCACACATAAACTTTATACCAGCTAAAAAAAACAAATCCTGAGACTGGAAGTTTTAAGTTTGTAAAAAGAGTTAATTACTTAGGCCAGTGGTCAGGGTCTGAAAACTATGCTATGATGTCCTATGGGCCAAAACCATCATTGGGCATGTTTTTGTAAACAAATCTCATTGGAACACAATCACTCCCATTTTTTGTGTATTGTCTATGGCTGCTTTCATGCTACAACAGCAGAGTTGAGTAGTTGCAAAAAGTAGTCTATGGTCACCTTGCTTTGTTCATTAAAATACAGATTCTTGGGACAATACCAAATCCACTGAATGGCACTCTCTTGGGCAAGGGGCAAAAAAATCTGCATTTTAAAAATGTATCTATATTGTTGAAAGTATTACAGATGTCTACCTTTTTTTCCCCATTGACCCCCTTCCTCCTTGCTCCTGTGCACCCCCTACCTGCCTTCACCACACTATTGTCTGTGTCCATTGTTTATGCATATATGCATATCAGTCCTTTAGTTTATCTCTTCCCACTCTCCCTCCCCCCTTCCCTCTGAGGTTTGTCAGTAAGTTTCCTACTTCCATGTCTCTGGATCTATTTTGTTCATCAGTTTATTTTGTTCATTAGCTTCCACATATAAATGAGATCATGTGATACTTGTCTGCCTCTGACTGGCTTATACTCTCCAGGTCCCTCCATGCTGTCTCAAAGGGTAAGAGATCCTTCTTTTTTATAGCTGAATAGTATTCTATCATTAAATGTACCACAGATTTTTTATCCACTCATCTACTGATGGACACTTGGGATCTTTCCAGATCTTAGCTATTGTAAATAGTGCTGCTATGAACATAAGAGTGCATATATTCTTTATGATTGGTGTTTCAGGATTCTTAAGATATATTCCTAGAAGTGGGGTCACTGAGTCAAACGGCAGTTCCAATGTTAAGTTTTTGAGGAAAATCCATACTGTTTCCCATAGTGGCTGCACCAGTCTGCATTCCCACCAGCAGTGTACTAGGGTGCCCTGTTCTCCACATCCTCGCCAGCACTTCTTTTGGTGATTTGTTGATTCTGGCAGATGTGAGGTGATACCTCATGGTCATTTTAATTTGCATGTCTCTGATGATTAGTGACATTGAGCATGTTTTCATATGTCTCTTAGCCATTTGTAGGTCCTGTTTGGAGGGGTGTCTCTTTAGGTCCTCTGCCCATTTTTAATTTATCTTCCTTTTGTTGAGTTGTATGAGTCCTCTATATATTTTGGAAATTAACCCCTTATCTGATGTATCGTTGGCAACATTGCTCTCCCATATAATGGGTTCCCTTTCCATTTTGATTCTTGTTTCTTTTGCTGTGCAGAAGCTTTTTACTTTCATGCAGTCCTATGTGTTCATTTTTTCCTTTGTTTCTCTTGCCTTAGGCGTTGTATCAGTGAAAATGCTGCTGCGTGCAATGTCTGAAATTTTGTTGCCTACATTTTCTTCTAGGATTTTTATGGATTCATGAGTCACAGTTAAGTCTTTTATCCATTTTGAGTTTATTCTTGTATATGGTATAAGTTGGTGGTCTAGCTTCACTGTTTTGCACGTAGCTATCCAATTTCTCCAACACCATTTATTGAAGAGGCTGTCTTGACTCCACTGTATGCTCTTGCCACCTTTGTCAAATATTAATTGAGCATAATGACTTGGGTCAATTTCAGGGTTCTCTGTTTTGTTCCATTGATCTATGTGCCTGTTCTTGTGCCAGTGCCAGGCTGTTTTGATTACAATGGCTTTGTAGTATAACCTGATATCCGGTATTGTGATCCCCCCCTATTTTGTTCTTCTCTTTCAAGATTGCTGTGGCTATTCAGGGTCTTTTTGGCTTCCATATAAACTTTTGGAGTATTCGTTCTAGTTCTGTGAAATATGCCATTGGTATTTTGATGAGGATTGCATTGAATCTATAGATTGCTTTAGGTAATATGGACATTTTGATGATGTTAATTCTTCCAATCCATGAACAAGGTATATACTTCCACTTTTTTATATCTTCCTCTATTTCTTTTTTCAACTACCTGTAGTTTTCTGCGAATAGACCCTTTACTTCTTTGGTTAAGTTTATTCCTAGGTATCTTAATTTTTTTGCCGCAATGGTAAATGGGATTGTTTTTTTATTTTTGTTTTTTTAGTTTCTTTTTCTGTGATTTCATTGTTGGTGTATAAGAATGTCATCGTTTTCTTGAGGTTAATTTTTCATCCTGCTACTTTGCCAAATTTATTTATTAAATCTAGTACATTTTTGATGGAGTCTTTAGGGTGTTCTATGTACAGTATCATGTCATCTGCAAATAATGACAGTTAAAGTGAGTAAATCTTTTTTGTTGTTGCTACAGAGGTGAATGAAAGAAACAGGAGATTCACAGTGGAGGTGGAGTCAAATGACCTCCCCCACAAAAAAAAATTTAGGAGGAGTCGCAGACAGAGCTGCCTGTTGTCAGGATCTCTGAGGGAAATGATTTCTGAGATTATTAAAGCAAATCACATTTAGACAAAGTCAATCTGAGTTAGCAATGTCATGACCAAAGAATGAATAACTGAGTTGATAGTGAAATTGAATTTCGAGAGAGAAAGAAAAAACTATGATATTTATTTTTATACCTGGAGTTGATCTGAGGAGTTTGTGCAACTGACACAAATTTTAGACCATGAGTGACTATATGTAAGAAACTTGAGGCCTTTGAAAATCACTGATAGTGCAATTTATTGCATCCACTGTTTATCTTCTTTTCTTTTTTATTGAATTTATTAGGGTGGCATTGGTTAATATAGTTATATAGGTTTCAGGTGTACAATTCTATAATATATCATTTGTATATTGTATTGTGTGTTCACCACCCAAAGTCAAGTCTCCTTCCGTTATCATGTATCCCCCTTTTAACCTCTTCTACTTCACTTTCCCTCTGGTACTCACTATACTGCTGTCTGTGTCCATGAGTTTGTTTGTTGTTTTTTTTCCTTTGCTTAATCCCTTCACCTTTTTCACCTAGCTCCCTAACTCCTTGTCCTCTGTCAGCTGTCAGTCTGTTTTCTGCATCTATGAGTCTGTTTCTATTTTGTTTGTTAGTTATTTGGTTCATTAGATTCCACATGTAAGTGAAATCATATGGTACTTGTCATTCCTTAACTGCTTATTTTGCTTAGCATAATACTCTTCAGGTCCATCCATGCTGTCACAAAAGGTAAGATGTCCTTCTTTTTATGGCCAAGTAGTCCATTATATAAATGTACCACAGCTTTTTTATTCACTCATTTACTAATGGAGAATATCAAATATTTCATAGTTTTTTTTCTTTTAGATATTATTGTTTCCTACCTTTTGATACTACTTTTTGAAAATAAGGAAACATAGATGGTGTTATATGATTCAATTTTATTTTCTGTTGTAACAGTAACTAAAACTTTTGGTTCATGATTCTTATTTTCTTTTTAATTTTCTCGTATACTTTTTGAATGTGTGCATATTAAAGGCACATTTTTTAGTTTTCTTTTTTTTTTTGTTCAGATAGAGCGGAAGGGAGAGAGGGGAAGAGAGAGAGAGAGAGAGAAACATCGACGTGAAAGGGACACATTGAGTGGCTGCCACCCGCACGACCAACCAGGGCCGGGGACCAACTGCAACCGAGGTACATGCCCTTAGCGGGAACCGAACCCGGGTCTCTCTGGACCGAAGTCCGACGCTCTAACCGCTGAGCCAAACCGGCCAGGGCAAAGGCACATTTTTAAATATTTTAAACCAGAATCCTTTTTGGAATATTACAAAACTCCATTTACTTACAATACTTTTGTATATATATTATTTTAGACACTTTCAACAGTGAACTAAATCAGAAATTCAACCATAGTTTTACTACTAAACACACTTCCTGTTACTGACAGAGGCAAGCAGTTAGTAATTTGTCTTAAACTATAGTCTAAATCTCACCTACACATATTGCCTACACAAATGTAATTCTCAAAAGGGATGAAGATATTTCCTTCCTAGGAAGACAGTCCTTTTGGATGATACCTCCTCAATGGCACCAACAAGCTTACAGATTTGATCCAATTTGATTAAACAATACTTACTGAATGTCTGGTAGAGACAAGAATTGGTATCAGGAGTGGCAAATCAGCAAGGTCTATAAGTAGTACACACATCTACCGCAGTTATAAACATGACTCCAGAAAGTTTAGAGACATGGCACTTACTAGTAAGGATAGGAAGGCAGAAGTGATTTATCCTAAAGGAAATAAAATAATTGAGGTGGCTCCACTTGGGAAAAATTCCTTCCAGGGCCTAGTTATATAAACCCCACTGTTGGACATATGCCAAACTCAGAAGCAGAGACAACAGCTGCTCAAAGTCATGGAGTGTTAGAAAGTTCCAGAACAGGTGGGAGGATAAAGAATCAGGAGAGAGAGGGAGACAGCTAGTGCTAGCAGCAGGAAGCCTTAACCAGGAGCCTATACAAGCCCCGTTCCCCAATCAAGCAAAAGAAAGAAAGCAACCCAGCCCAGAACAGCAACCAATCCAAGGTGACCTAATTAAAATGTATTACTAGGCCCAGATAGCTAAGTTCCCAAAAGCTTCTGTGGCATCCAATTGGAAATTTGCTGCTTGTGATAATAATAACATGGTATATTGTGTTGCTGCCAGTGTGGTATAGTTCTAAAGACAAATCTAGTTTTGGATCCAAACTACTTTGTGCATAAGAAATGGGAAAAAAAAAAGTGTATTCCTTCCTTATAGTTCCTCCTGTCAAAATAAATTACTTTTGTAATCTTAATTTTAAATCATTAATGTATAATTTGGATTATCAAGACTTTCTTAACCTAAGGTTTCATCTGGTGTGGGCTAAGATCATATGGTTATGCCTAGAATATCATAATAGAATATCATAAAAACACTAGGCCTTAAGATGGCATGTCTGCGCATTGAGGGATGGGGGAAAGAACACTAGCAATCCATCTATTCATTTTCATGAGTACTTTTTCAACCAGCAAATATTTAATTGTCAATTCTGTACCAAAGATTGTGTTAGGTGTTGGGGATACAGAGTTGAACAAAAAGAGACAGTTCTGGTCCTCATGGACATCACAATGAGGTGAAGGGTGTAGACAGTAAATAAACAATTAGATATATAATTTAAAATTACCAATAAATAGTGCTTTGGTGGAAATGAACAGGATGAAGTGATAGAGAATAACAAGGTGGGGAGTTGGTGGGACTACTTAGATGGGATGACCAAGAAGGTCTTATTTAGGTACCTTTTTGAAAGAGAATTGAAGGATCAGAGATTCTCAAACTAGGGAGGAGCATTCTGGGTAAGTGAAATGGCACATGTGACAATATTCTGAGGTAGGAAGAGTGTGGTGTGTGAGAGGAGTTGAAATGCCTGGGGGAGAGCCGATAAAAGGTTTGGGAAGTAGACGGGTCTTAGAAGACACAGGGTTTTACAAGCTAGTAGTCTGAATGTCTCCTAAGAGTTTCTTCAGCCTGCTCAGTGAGCTTCACCATTCATTAATTTATTCATTCATTCATTCATTCATTCATTCAGTCAGTCAGTCAGTCAGTCATTCAATGTTTAATGAGTGCCTGATATGTTCAGGCATACTTCTATGTCCTGGAAGTATATGTAATAGGAAATAAAACTGTCAATAATCCTTGCCCTCATGGATCTGACATTCTACTGGAAGGGAGATAGGCAGTAAATAAGAAAACAGAAAAAAATAAATAAGATAATTACAGATTTTTATATGTGCTATGGCAGAAAGTGATAAGTGCTATTATAAAGAATGACAGAGAGAGGACCCCTTTAATCAATTTCATCTCCTGGCATGGGGCTTTGCACTTAGCTGCATTTACATTATTGTTTTAGTTGCTGTTGGGGTTTTTAACATTTTTTTTTTATTGAAATGAGTTAAATTAAATCTGGAAAATGAATGGTGCTATCAAAAAAGGAGAAATTCATTATTTTTCTTTTTAGTCTACAACTTAAAATATATAAATTAAAATTAACATTGTACATACTAAATATATAAAATTTTTGTCAAACATACCTCCATAAAGTAGGGATGGGGATAAAGAAATAAAAGAAATTCAAAACTTCACTCTAATCCTACAAAGACCTTGTGAGAATAATTAGGGGTTGGAGGAGGTAAGGTCAGCATATTCTCCCAGCTTCCATTCCCTCATAATGGGCCTGTGCACACAAACCAGCAAAGGAAAGAAAGAGGACTGCAGGGGTTGACAGTTACATTGAGTTAAAAGAAAACTGGTTATTATCATTTAATTTATAACTCACTGAATCTTATCCATAGGAATTAGTTTCAGAAAACAAAAACAGTTAAGAGTGGTTGCGGTTACTTATAATTCCTGGGGGGGGGGGGGATGCTATAACCACCCTTAATTACATAACTTTCCTTTTCCTATGTCTTCAATTTCCTTTTTACTGATTCTTCTCTACCTTTATCTTCTTTATCCCCTGCCTTTTTAACCCTTTTCCCATCTATCTTTGCCTTAGGTCAGTCTTCCAGGTGCTTATTGTGTGGTAGAAGGTGACATCTGCCTCTCTGATTGCCACCAGTGCAAAAAGAATTCTTGAGTTTTAACCCAGTTGATCTTATTTATTCTGTTTACACCCCTCCATGGTTTTGTCAGAGTGCTGTTTTCAGTTAAGAGTCTGGATTATCACATCTCTCCTCTCCAAGTTGAGATTTATATTTCCCTCTTCCAGGTTGGCTGCACTCTGGAACTGAAGATGGTGATTCATCTTTTGAGAACAGAGTTATAGCTCTCTTAGATTTCTTTTCAGTCTGACTCTGCCCTGGTGGCTCAGTTGGATGGAGACCCAGAGTAAACAACCTGTCCCTCCCACCCCAGCTGGCCACAGGAATAGGACAGCCACACCCAGGATGCCCCTGGATGGTATTCTACAGGGTCATGAGGTATAACAGAGCTGTGAACTGAGCTAAGGAAGACATAGGACAAGCTTACTGGGAAGAAAGACATGGTGGATGGAAAAGGCTTGTCAGTTACACACTGAGTCCCTTTGTTCACTGTTCAGCTTCCCAAGCCCCCTTCCTCTCAGTTTCAATGTAGATGTTCTTTATCATTCCACTTCCTACCCCAATTGTGTACTATTCTTATCCTCAGTGGTATGATTATTTTGGCACAGGCTTCCCAAGCTTGTCTTCCTTTCTTGAGGAAGTCCAGAAGAAGTAGATGGGGCTCTTTCAGTCCGGGAACAGCCTAAGGCTGGAGTTAAATCCAACTGTAACCTTGACATCTCTGAGTAGGTTTGTGGGGCTTTCAATCAAACTTCTCAAACTTTTCAAAACTGATTGAGTGTTGTCATTAAAGTGACAGATTTGCCCTGGACGGTTTGGCTCAGCGGTTAGAGCATCGGCCTACAGACCAGAAAGTCCCGGGTTCGGTTCCCGCTAAGGGCACGTACCTCAGTTGCAGTGTGTTCCCGGCCCCGATTGGGGTCGTGTGGGTGGCAACCACTCAATGTGTCTCTCTCACATTGATGTTTCTCTCTCTGTCTTCCTCCCTCTCTCCCTCCCACTCTATCTGAAGATAAAAGCAAAAAAAAGTCCTCGGGTGAGGATTAAATAAATAAATAAATAAATAAATATATAAATAAATAAAGTAAGTGACAGATCTTACTCTTAAATACTCAGACAAGATTTAAGTTGTTATTGGAAGTCATTGCTGAAAGAACGCTCAAATAAAGCTTAGTTGTTAACTAAGGGGCATAAACTTATAAATCATTTTTCCTTTATCAATATAGATGTACCTGTATTTCTATTTGGTTCCTTGATAAGTGCATTCCTAGTCCCTGAGACAGAATTATTTAAGTAAAACAATGAGTCCCCGATAGGTCAACTGCATGTCTGACTATGGAGGATTCATTCTGAGGTTGCCAGAAACACACTATTGGAGAAAAGTTTCCAGGATTTTGGTTTAACATGCAAGAACTTTCAATTAGAATCATCCAACAATGCAATGGGCTGCCTTTAATTACTTAATGATCACATGTTAATAATTTTATAAAGGGGATCCCACATTGGTTAAGGAGATGGACTAGACCAGTAGTTCCAAAATAGTACATGGACAGGTTATATTGAAAGTATCCTGTAGGCTTGCTTATAATGTAGGTTCTCAGACCCCATTTCCGATATCCTGAATTGAAATCTCAGAGTGAAGCCCAAGATTATATTTTCAAAAAGTGCTTGTGGGTGGTTTACAATGTTAAGAGAGGTTTGGGAATCAGTGAACCAAATTATTTCAACAATTCAAATTTCCTTTTATCTGTTGTACTTAAAGCAAAACAAAACACCTGGGTTTAATTTTCTCATCTTAAACCTATTTTTAATATGAAAGGGACTGCAATGCCCTGGATCATACATACTATCATTTATCAGTAACAAACATGCATATGTAGTGATTCCCACCTTTCACAAATAGCCTTGCTTCACAAGGGGAAAATGCCCTGCAGATAACATTTCATACTAATTCCAATGTATAGTCCATAAAAAAGTGACAAGATGAAGAAATGTCTGATGAAAGGAGATGTAACTGGTTTAAAAACTACTACTTGATTTCATTTACTGAATCAAATATGATCCATCAGTTTGGAGTTGTCTCTGGGTTAGACTTGCTGATAACTGCACTACAGCAGCTTTGCAGACCAAGCTGTCAGCAAAATAATATATATATAATCATTGGCACACATTTTCTGTAATACTTGCATCGCTGTTTGGATTTGAAACAAATATAGCACTTATTCTTTACATCTGTTGCCTTCTTACGTGGATATGTCTGTAATCATTTGCCCAAAATATAGTACCATACAAGTCTAATTTTGGAAAACAACAAACAACATCCCCACTCTCAATTCAGTAGAAATCTAGCTTTGAAGAAGGCTTATAGAAATAGACATGGAATCCTTGCTACATATAGAATGAAAACAAATACTCAAAGTAACTATGTGATGAGTGTAAAAGGCTTATTATACTGAATGATATTTCTACCACAAATCCATGCAGTTCTTAGAAAATCAGTAAAACCTAAATAAAAAAACAATAATAATGAAAGGTTACTATGGTCATATTCTCAAGTAATACTGGATTGATAATACAGGCCAGACCCCATGAAAACAAGTATTAGAACAGTGGAATTTTCCTATATAATAGATTTTTTTAAAATTATATTTATTAATTTGTTTTTGTTACAGATGTATCTCCTTTTTCCCCCATTGACACCCTCCTCCCCATCCTCTCTGCCCCATCCCAGCATTGTTGTCGATGTCCATTGGTTATGCATACATGCATATCAGTTCTGTGGTTTATCTCTTCTTACCCCAACACTCCCTCTTCTGAGGTCTGTCAGTCTGTACCCTACCTCTGTGTCTCTGGGTCAATTTTGTTCACCAGTTTGTTTAGTTCATTATATTCCACAAATAAGTGAGATCAGTGATATTTGTCTTTCTCTACTTGGCTTGTTTCACTTAGCATAATACTCTCTAGGTCCCTCTATGTCATCTCAAAGGATAAGAGATCTTTCTTACAGCTGCATAGTATTCCACTGTGTACATGTACTACAGCTTTTTTTTTTAATTAATTTATTTTTGTTACAGATGTTTCTCCTTTTTTCCCCATTGATACCCTCCTCCCCATCCCCCCACCCTGTCCCTAGCTTTGTTGTCCGTATCCATCAGTTATGTATACATGCATATAAGTTCTGTGGTTTATCTCTTGCCTCCCCCAACCCCTCTTCTGAGGGCTGTCAGTCTGTTCCCTACTTTCACATCTCTGGGTCTACCCTGTTCCCCAGACTGTTATGTTTATTATATTCCACAAATGAGTGAGATCATGTGATATTTGTCTTTCTCTGCTTGGCTTGTTTCGCTTAGGATAACACTCTCGACGTCCCTCCATGTCGTCTCAAAGGATAAGAGATCTTTCTTTCTTACAGCTGCATAGTACCCCATTGTGTATATGTACCACAGCTTTTTTATCCATTCATCCACTGATGGATACTTGGGCTGTTTCCAGATCTTAGCTATTGTAAATAGTGCTGCTATGAACATGGGGGTACATGTATTCTTTCTGATAGGTGTTTCAGGCTTCTTATGGTATATTCCTAGAAGGGGGATGACTGGGTCAAATGGCAATTCAATTTTTAATTTTTTGAAGTAACACCATAGTGTTTTCCACAGTGGCTGCACCAGTCTGCATTCCCACCAGCAGTGTACTAGAGTCCCCTTTTCTCCACACCCTCGCCAACACTTGATGTTTGATGATTTGTTGATGGTGGCCATTCTGACAGGTGTGAGGTGATAACTCATTGTTGTTTTAATTTGTATCTCTCTGATGATTAGTGATGTTGAGCATTTCTTCATATGACTCTTAGCCATTTGTATGTACTGTTTGGAAGTGTGTCTATTTTGTTCCTCTGCCCATTTTTAATTGGGTTCTTTGTCTTCCTTTTGTTGAGTTGTATGAGCACTCTATATATTTCGGAGATTAACCCCTTATCTGATGTATCATTGGCAATTATGCTCTCCCATACGGTGGGTTCCCTTTCCGTTTTGATGGCTGTTTCTTTTGCTGTGCAGAAGCTTATGAGTTTGATGTAGTCCCATGTGTTCATTTTATCCTCTGTTTCTGTTGCCTTAGACGATGTATCAGTGAAGATTCTGCTGAGTATGATATCTAAAATTTTGTTGCCTACATTTTCTTCTGGGATTTTTATGGTTTCAAAATTTACATTTAAGTCTTTTATCCATTTTGAGTTTATTCTTTTTTTTTTTTTTTTTTATTAATTTACTTATGTTACAGATGATTCTCCTTTTTTCCCCCATTGACACCCCCCTCCCCTTCCCTCCCTGTCCCGTCCCCGTTTTGTTGTCCATGTCCATTGGTTATGAGTACATACGTACAAGTTCTGTGTTCATCTCTCCCCTCCCCCGCCCCCTCTTCTGGCAGATGTCAGCCTGTACCCCACTTCCACGTCCCCCGGACTACCCTGCTCCTCCCACTGTTATGTTCATTATATTCCAGAAATAAGTGAGATCATATGATGCTTGTCTTTCTCTGCTTGGCTTGTTTCACTTAGGATAATAGTTTCCAGGTCCTCCCATGTCGACGCAAAGGATAAGAGATCGTCCTTTCTTAACGCTGCATAGTACTCCATTGTGTATATGTACCACAGCTTTTTTATCCATTCGTCTACTGATGGACATTTGGGCTGTTTCCAGATCTTCGCTATTGTAAATAGCGCTGCTATGAACATGGGGGTACATGTATTCTTTCTGATTGGTGTTTCAGGTTTCTTCGGGTATATTCCTAGGAGTGGGATCACTGGGTCAAATGGTAATTCAATTTTTAATTTTTTGAGGTAACGCCATAGTGTTTTCCATAGTGGCTGCACCAGTCTGCACTCCCACCAGCAGTGTACTAGAGTCCCCTTTTCTCCACATCCTCGCCAACACTTGTTGTTTGATGCTTTGTTGATGGCGGCTATTCTGACAGGTGTGAGGTGATACCTCATTGTTGTTTTAATTTGCATCTCTCTGATGATTAGTGAAGTTGAGCATTTCTTCATATGTCTCTTGGCCGTTTGTATGTCCTGTTTGGAGAGGTATCTATTTAGTTCCTCTGCCCATTTTTTAATTGGGTTCTTTGTCTTCCTTTTGTTGAGATGTATGAGCACTCTATATATTTTGGAAATTAGTCCCTTATCTGATATATCATAGGCAATTATGCTCTCCCATACAGTAGGTTGCCTTTCCACTTTGATGGTTGTTTCTTTTGCTGTGCAGAAGCTTTTGAGTTTGATGTAGTCCCATGTGTTTATTTTTTCCTTTATTTCTGTTGCCTTAGGTGATATATCAGTGAAAATTTTGCTGCGTATGATGTCTGAAATTTTGTTGCCTACATTTTCTTCTAGGATTCTTATGGAGTCATGAGTCACATTTAAGTCTTTTATCCATTTTGAGTTTATTCTTGTGTATGGTGTAAGTTGATGATCTAGTTTCATTTTTTTGCATGTAGCTGTCCAATTTTCCCAACACCATTTATTGAAGAGGCTGTCTTTGCTCCATTGTATGCTCTTACCACCTTTGTCAAATATTAATTGAGCATACTGTCTTGGGTCAATTTCCGGATTCTCTGATCTGTTCCACTGGTCTATGTGCCTGTTCTTGTGCCAGTACCAGGCTGTTTTGATTACAGTAGCTTTGTAGTATAACCTGATGTCCGGTATTGTGATCCCTCCTACTTTGTCCTTCTTTTTCAAGATTGCTGTAGCTATTCGGGGTCTTTTTTGGTTCCATATGAACTTCTGGAGTATTTGTTCTAGTTCTGTGAAATATGTCGTTGGTATTTTGATGGGGATTGCATTAAATCTGTAGATTGCTTTGGGTAGTATGGACATTTTAATGATGTTAATTCTTCCAATCCATGAACAAGGTATGTGCTTCCACTTTTTTATATCTTCCTCTATTTCTTTTTTCAATGTCCTGTAGTTTTCTGTAAATAGGTCCTTTACTTCTTTGGTTAAGTTTATTCCTAGGTATCTTAATTTCTTTGCCGCGATGGTAAATGGGATTGTTTTTTTAGTTTCTCTTTCTGTGAGTTCATCATTGGTGTATAAGAATGCCGTCGATTTCTTGACGTTAATTTTGTATCCTGCTACTTTGCCAAATTCATTTATTAAGGCTAGTAGATTTTTGATGGAGTCTTTAGGGTTTTCTATGTATAATATCATGTCATCTGCGAATAATGACAGTTTCACTTCCTCCTTTCCAATTTGGATCCCTTTTATTTTTTCTTCACGTCTGATTGCTGTGGCTAAGACTTCCAGTACTATGTTAAATAAGAGTGGTGAAAGTGGGCATCCTTGTCTTGTTCCTGTTCTTAAGGGAAATGCTTTTAGTTTTTGTCCATTGAGTATGATGTTGGCTGTAGGTCTTTCATATATGGCCTTTATAATGTTGAGATATGATCCCTCTATTCCTAAATTGCTGAGCGTTTTTAACAGAAATGGGTGCTGGATTTTGTCAAATGCTTTTTCAGCATCTATTGATATGATCATGTGGTTTTTATCTTTCATTTTGTTTATGTGATGTATCACATTTATTGATTTGCGTATGTTGTACCAGCCTTGCATCCCTGGGATGAATCCCACTTGGTCATGGTGAATAATTTTCTTGATGTATTGCTGGATCCGATTTGCTAGTATTTTGTTCAGGATTTTGGCATCTATGTTCATCAGGGATATTGGCCTGTAGTTTTCTTTCTTTGTAGTGTCTTTTTCTGGTTTTGGGATGAGAATTATGCTGGCCTCATAAAACGAGTTTGGAAGTCTTCCTTCTTCTTGAATTTTTTGGAATAGTTTGAGGAGAATGGGTGTTAGTTCTTCTTTGAATGTTCGGTAAAACTCCCCCGTGAAGCCGTCAGGGCCTGGGCTTTTGTTTGCTGGGAGAGTCTTGATTACATCTTCAATTTCCTTCGTTGTTATTGGCCTGTTCAAGTTTTCTATCTCTTTCCGATTCAGTTTTGGGAGACTATGTGTTTCTAGAAATGTGTCCATTTTGCTTAGATTGTCGAATTTGTTGCCATACAAATGTTCATAGTATTTGCTAACGATCCTTTGTATTTCTGTGGTGTCAGTTGTTACTTCTCCTCTTTCATTTCTGATTTTGTGTATTTGGGTTCTCTCTCTTTGTTTCTTGGTGAGTCTAGCTAAGGGTCCATCAATCTTGTTTATCTTTTCAAAGAACCAGCTTTTTGTTTTATTGATCCTTTGAATTGCTTTTTTGGTCTCCATGTCATTTATTTCTGCTCTGATCTTTATTATTTCCTTCCTTCTACTTGCTCTAGGGTTTTCTTTTTGTTTGCTTTCCAGTTCTTTAAGTTGTGAGGTTAGGTAGTCAATTAGAAATTTTTCTTCTTTCTTAAGGTGGGCCTGTAGTGCTATGAACTTCCCTCTCAGAACTGCTTTCGCAGTATCCCATAGGTTTTGCGTTGTTGTGTGTTCATTTTCATTGGTTTCCAGAAATTTTTTAAATTCTTCCTTGAGCTCCATGGTAACCCATTCATTGTTCAGTAACATGCTATTTAGCCTCCATGTGTTCATATGTTTTTGCATGTTCTTGTTGCAGTTGATTTCTAGTTTCATGCCATTGTGGTCTGAGAAGATGCTTGATATGATTTCAATCTTCTTGAACTTGTAGAGACTTAGTTTGTGCCCTAACATATGGTCTATCTTTGAGAATGTCCCATGTGCATTTGAGAAGAATGTGAATTCTGCAGTTTTGGGGTATAATTCTCTGTAAATATATATTAAATCCATTATGTCTAGTGCTTCATTTAGAGTCTCTGTTTCCTTGTTAATTTTTGGTCTAGAGGATCTATCCAGTGATGTCAGCGGGGTGTTGAAATCCCCTGCTATGATTGTATTGCTGTCGATTTCTTCTTTGAAGTCCTCCAGAAGATTTTTAATGTATTTTGGTGCTCCTATATTGGGTATATATATGTTTACCAAGGTCATATCTTCCTGTTGGATAGATCTTTTCAATATTATGTAGTGAACTTCTTTGTCTCTAGTTATGGCCTTCATTTTGAAATCTATTTTATCAGATATGAGTATTGCTTCCCCAGCTTTTTTTTTCCTTTCCGTTTGCTTGCAAGATTTTTTTCCATCCCTTCACTTTCAACCTATGTGAGTCTTTTTTTGTGAGGTGGGTCTCTTGCAAACAACATATATATGGGTCATGCTTTCTTATCCAATCAGCTACTCTGTGTCTTTTTATTGGAGCATTTAATCCATTTACATTTAAAGTGACTTTTTTTTTTATACTCACCGGAGAATATTTTTTCATTTTTTTTGTTCAGATAGAGTAGGAGGGAGAGAGAGGAAGAGTGAGAGAAACATCGACGTGAAAGGGACACATCCAGTGGCTGCCACCCGCACAACCAACCAGGGCCAGGGACAACCTGCAACCGAGGTACATGCCCTTAGCGGGAATCGAACACGGGTCTCTCTGGACCGCAGGCTGCCGCTCTAACTGCTGAGCCAAACCGGCCAAAGCTAAGGTTATTATTGATATGTACTTATTTATTGCCATTTTTGTTTAGTGTGGTTCTATTTTCCTTTCTATTTCTTCTACTAATTACAGCAGTCCTTTTAACATTTCTTGCAGCGCTGGTTTGGTGCTAATGTATTCCCTTAGCCTTTTTTTGTCTGGGAAGGTCTTTATTTGACCTTCTATTTTGAATGATAGTCTTGCTGGGTAGAGTAGTCTTGGGTTCAGATCTTTGTTTTTCATGACCTTGATTACTTCATGCCATTCCCTTCTGGCCTGTAGTGTTTCTGTTGAGAAATCAGGTGATAGCCTAATGGGGTTTCCTTTGTAGGTAACCTGTTGCTTATCTCTTGCTGTCTTTAGGATTCTCTCTTTGTCTTTAATTTTTGGCATTTTAATTACTATGTGTCTTGGTGTGGGCCTGTTTGGGTTCTTCTTACTTGGGACTCTCTGTGCTTCTTGAACTTGAATGCCTTCTTCCTTCACCAAATTAGGGAAATTGTCTGTCATTATTTCTTCAAATATATTCTCTAACCCTTTCTCATTTTCTTCTTCTTCGGGGACTCCTATGATGTGAATATTATTACATTTCCAGTTGTCTCACAATTCCCTTAAGCTGTCTTCCTGTTTTTTCATTGTTTTTTCCTTTTGGTTTTCTGATTGGTTGATTTTTTTCTACCCTGTCTTCTAATTCACTGATCCTGTCCTCAGCTTCTTCTACTCTGCTGTTTAGTCCTTCCAATGTGTTCTTCATTTCTGCTATGTCATTCTTCATTTCCAATTGGTTTATTTTCAATATTTCTATGTCTTTGCTCATGGTGTTCATGTCCTTACTTATGCTGTTGAGCTTCCTCAAGATCATGGCTCTGAATTCTAGCTCTGTTAACTTGCTTAACTCCATTTCATTTATCTCATTTTTGGTGGAGGTCTCTTTTTCTTTCATTTGGCATCTGTTTCTTTGTTTCACCATTTTGGCTTTCTCAGTGGGTTTTGGAGCCTGCCAAATTTCCCCTGTGGATATTGGTGTTCTGTTTGTGGCTCCTTCTACTGGGTTTGGATGAACGTGGGAGGACCCAAGTTATACACCACTGTGGAGTCTTACTTTCCTGGGTAGATTTGCAAGCCCAGAAAAGGTTAAGTTATCCTCTAGCTTTATGCCTAGAGGCTATTAGTCTAGAGGCTGTTAGTCGTGGTTACTTGAAGAGCCTTGAGTTCTCAGTTGAATGAAAACCTCCCTCAGATGTTCAGCATGAGAGGATTTCCCCAGGGTGGGGCAGATGCTGGTAGTTAATGAGCCTCAATTTGCATTTCAATGGCCCGCTTGGGTGTGGCTGAATCTTTGAGGGAGGGGCTGCTGCCTCTCCCCAGGGCCCTGGGAAGGAGTAAGATAGCCAGCATCCTGCGTGGCCGCAACTCAGCAAATGCTCTGAGCGCCCTCCAAATCCTGAGTGTCCCCACACAGTTCCAGTCCAGTCCGCCCTCCCTCTGCCGGAGCCCAGGTGAGTGGCTGTGGCTATTTTAGCACTCTGTCCCGGCCCTCTGTGCTGTGGAGCCGGCTTGGGCTTTAATCCCGAGGGCAGTGCTCACAGCTAAGACTGCTGCTGTCTGTGGGCTCCCAGCCCCCCTCTCATGCCTCCACAATCCTACCAGGATCAATTCATTGTCCCTGGTTGTATGGTCCTTGCAAGCTGCTTTTCTGTTGCTTTTTCCTGACGATTTGTCCTTATTTTAGTTGTATTTGCAGTTTGGTCCTGGGAGATGGTCTGTGTAGCTTCCATTCACTCCGCCGCCATTTTGGAATCCCCACTCCTTTCACAAGTTTCTTCTTACAAACTTCTCTCAAAATGTCATGCAACCTTCGTTAGCTTTGAAATGCTCCCTAAAATCCTTCCTCTAAACTGGAGTGTACTACAGCTTTTTTATCCACTCATCTACTGATGGACACTTGGGTTGTTTCCAGATCTGAGTGCTTTACAAATTTAGAATAACACATGAGAAATTCCATTACAACAATTGGGCAAGTGGGAATGTACAATGTATGATTGCTCAGTGATATTGTTTTGTTAAATAGATTTTAAAGATGTGGCTGCTGGCTCACTTGTTTCAGCATGAATTTTAACAAAACAATATCACCGAGCAATCACACATTGTACATGCCCACTTGCCCAATTGTTGTAATGGAATTTCTCATGTGTTATTCTAAATTTGTAAAGCACTCAGATATAGAACTAATCTATTTTTGTGGTAGTAACTAGGTGATATACTTCTGGGCTGTGTATTTTCACTCTCAATCCAATGACTATAGAGATTAAGGAATCTGCTAGTGCCAATAAAATAAACCAGTGGTGCTACTGAAAATAATGAAGCTGTTATGGGCTTAAAAATAAGGAGCTGTTATGGGCTTTGTCAATTATGGTCCAGCCACTTTCAAAAATGTCTCATTTTATCAGATTTCCAAACAACTGGAAAGCAGAAGTAATTAGGATATTTTATGTTCTTAACTTTTATAATAATAAAGTAAATAGCAAGTAAGCAAGTTGTCATGTAATTTTTTAAAGAACAGATTGCTATGTGCATTTTCGGATTAGTGTAGATTCAAACCAATCTTCTATATATGCCATGTCTACCATCCAATGCTCACAGAATGACTCAGAAAAATATCAGATCAAAATTCAACTCTGTTTAGTATAACTGTAATGGTGAGTATATATTACTGTATTCTGATTCCATGAAAAGTATTCAATAATTATTTTCTGCAAAGGGATTAATCAAAATATGCAATTAACCAGAATATCACTCAATCAGTTATGCATGTTAATATTGTGCTTCAGGTGATGTAATTTAATCTATGGTTAATTTTTTTGTTTGTTTCTTTTTCTACACACATTTGTGCTGGATGCTCACAGGGTCTATTATAATAACAGGCAATGGTAATGGCAATGTTAAGGAGAGACATAAGGCACAGGAACTGACACAAGTAAAAGAGGAGTGGGACTGAGGTGTGAGAGACTTAACCATGTAAAGGGGAATTTGAACTTGGCACTTGAGAGCATAGCACACAATTTAACAACTATTATATCTTTATTTTACTGCTGTTACAGTATTTATAGTAATTATTTGTTGAATCATTGATTAATTTATTAATTCATTTTTTTTCACTCACTTATATGTTGAGCAGGATTATATTGCAGACATTGTCATCAGACCTAGAATTATACAGATCAATTAAATTCCCAATCACATTAAAGCTGAAGAAAAGATAAATAGGTAATTATGGTTCAATGTACTATGTGCTAAGAGAGGTATGTGAAAATGGATACAGGTAGGCAGAGGACAGAGGTATTCATTCTGTTTGGGAAGGATACTCAGAAAAGACTTCACTGAAAAGATACTATTAGAGTTGTACCTAATATATAACAGTTCACTCAGAAGAAAATGAGAGGAAGGTTAACCTAGGCAGAAGAAACTGAAAGAGAGATGTAAGCGAACAGGTCATATCTTCTTCGGACTGAGTGAATGGGGGGGGGAGATTAGGGGCTAAAAAATGGGCTGGGAAAAGGATTACTGATATTTATGTATCTACAGGTGGTTCTTTCTAGACTGTAAACTTCTTGAGGTTAAGAGCCAGGTCTCATCCTTTTATCCTTCTACCTGCTCATAAACAGCTTCTGAGTATCCCCTATAAGGAAAAGACTACAGAAGATAGACAGCATTACTGATGCATTGACTTGCCCTGCAGGAACTCATATTATGGTGACAGAAACAAATGTAAAAACAAATAATTTCAGTACATATAATGAAATGAATATCCCTTCTTGCAGGATTTTCTAATAATTTTATTCAAATCTCATTCCTGTTTGGTAAAAAAAAATGTGGTACTTCAAAATTTTGTGTTTCATAAAAACTTCCCTGCTCCCCCTGGATTTTCTAACACCGGGCCAGGTGCTCAGTAGCTCAGCAAACACTTGTTGATTCAGAATTAAATGAATTGAGTACAGAAGAAAGAAGAAAGTGCTACAATTTACAAAACCAGGTTACATTGGCAAAACATGGGATAGGGGACCAAGATAAAGTATGAAGAAATACTGTGGCCTAGGTGTCAAGAAGCTGAGGGAAATAGAGTTATTAAAGAACCAGCTTTGATGTTCTGCATTGGTTTTAATATGTTGCTTTTTGGATTTGGATTACACTAGCCAAAAATACACTTCTTTAATTTGCTGGTCTCTTTCTCTTGACAATGAGAAGCAAATGAGACTGAGGCAAAGTGGGGTGAGAAAAAGAGCCCTTATCATTTCTCTTTAATACAGGAAAGCTATGGGAAAGAGGATGCTTTAAGGAACTGGTTTAATAATGGTAGGGTATTAGAGGGCTGGTGGTAGAAAAATAATAGTAGCATTAACAGCTTAATTTAAAGTAATAAAAACAACAGCTTACATTGATTGTGAGCACTATGTTAAAGTACTTCACATGCATTACTTTTCATCTTCATAACAAGTCTGGGAAGTAGTACCATCATTATCCCCACTTTAAAGATACAGATACTGAAGTACAGAGAGATTGCAGGATTTGTTAAGTCCACAAGACTAGGAAGTGGTAAAAAGAGACTGGATCTCAGACAGTCTGATTCAAGACACCATGATTGGAGAAGGTAGAAGCAGAGATGGGAGCAATTGAGGTGTTGTAATAGAGATAAAATAGGTGTGTGTATGTAGGTGTAGGGGAAGGCGATGGCAAAAAAAGAGATCGAAATTTACCTAAGGCAAATAATGTCAGATATCCAGGAATTATGAAATAGGACTTCTCTGGCTGTGGCTTATTAAGTGGCATCTTGTAATAATGACACATTCTCATTCTTCAAAACAGTCTTAGGTGCGATTATTTATATCTATCTATATCTATCTATCTATCTAGCATCATCTCTCTATCTATATCTAACAAATATGAGCTAAAATATTTTAGTTTTCCTTTGATTTTCCAAATCTGAAATGAGCAAATCAATTTTGATTTCAAAAGCCTCTATTCCTGGATGTTATTTTTCACATATTAAATTTAGATATTTTTATTAAAAATAGAAGATTGGCTCTGATAACCTTTTCTCAAGAATTATTTCAGTGACTTCAAAAAGTGTGGCCTTAATCTTTGTCTAATATATAAAGAAGTTATGCCATAAGGAAAACACACACACACACACACAAAAAAAACAAAAAAAACAAAAAAAAAACAAACAAAAAAAAAAAAAAGAAAAACAACTTTTTGAACGTAAGCAATTTTTTATGTTGTTCTTTTACAACATTTCCATTTAAATGTAGATTGTAATGTGTTACTAAATGCAAGGTAGACTTTTTTGGCTATTAAAATGCTAATGGAAATGTTGACTTCAAGACAGAAACAATTGTTGACAGGCCATATAGGTTGGAAAATTTACTTTTAGGTCATTTAAGAAAGGTGAAGCTTAAGTTCTCACTCTGTCAGTGAAAAAAGAAAATTATTAGAAAACATAAAGACAGCACAGTGCAGTCATACTTGTTTATATCAATACTGCTGAACATTACACTAAGGAATAATTATTTCATTTTGGTGTTGGAAAAACTAACAGGCTCGAGTAGACATATATCTCTGGACAGCTTCACCTAGAGTACAAATAGTGAATTGACAGACTGCGCAAATATTTGTTACAACTGCACCTACTCTCCTAAATATGATAAATTACACAAGGCCCTAAAACATTAATTTCAGAATGGCTTCAGATATATTTGGGACTTCCTTAATCTCCCAAATTTTTTATCTTCCCTAATACTCAATTTCTTATTTTAGGCCCTCAAAATAGTGCCCATCACAATGGCTTGTAAATGCTTTCCCATACCCTCTGTGTATTTACCCAAGGATACTAGATTAACCATTTTGACTGGATTAAGTAAAATATTTTTTAAAGAGTGTTAATAGTGCTTCCAGTGATATATTCAGTTGTTTAAATGACCAATGGGTGATGACATAAGAGAAGCAGGAGAGCTCTGGTTGGGTGGCTCAGTTGGTTGGAGCATTGTCCCATACACCAAAAGGGTTGCAGTTTCAATTTCTGGTCAGGGCACATACACGATGGGGGATTGTATGGGAGGCAACAGATCTCTCTCTCTCTCTCTCTCTCTCTTTCTCTCTCTTTCTCTCTTTCTCTTCCTCTTTCTCTAAACTCAATAAACATATCCTCGTGTGAGGATAAAAATATATAGAGAGAGAAGCAGGAGAGATTGAACAAGTAGGAAACAAAAGGTACCAATGAATGAATGGTAGAAATGTTCTTTTAATTGATCCATTTGTATTCTGATTTCCTATTATATGACAAATATTACTAAAATATTTCCAGTGTTGTTTTATGTTTATTTCTCCACTTCACCCAAGCCATTCCCATAGTGCCTTCCACTGTGGGGAAAAAAAAAAAAAAAATATATATATATATATATATATATATATATATATATATATATGCCTTAGAGAAGGCAAGTGGGAATCTGAGTCAACAGCAGTTTTGCAAATTTCCTATAAGAAGTCATTCTTCAAGGAGAGAACTTCCTTTAAGAAGAAAAATGTCTTTGAAATTACAAGTGTCTTAAAAAGCAATGTAATATAGCTGCCTACTTTTTTACTTATTCCCAATGGTTTGAAAATAATCCAAGATTCAAAGAAAATCTATTTTAAAATTGATGCAAAGCAAAGACTTTAAAACTATTTCACTTTCTTCTCTTTTGCCTCTTGTTTCTCATCTATTCTATCTCTTCTTATTACCATTACTACTGTAGGGCTATTACGTGTATATAATATATTACAGTTGACAAAGTGCTTATATAGACAATACCTCATTTGATCAATCTATATTCATTAAATAAATATTTACTAAGCATCTATACCTTGCCTGACCTTAAATATACAGTGGTTAAAAAAAAAACATACATTGAGCTTATAATTTCAAATGGAACTTTTTAATTGAGCAAATAAAATTATCATTACAACTTACAAAAAGTGTCATTAAGAAAAAGACCAAGGGTGCTATGAGTGGAGAACACAAAGGACCTAGCTTATACTGGGAGGCCAGAGAAGTCTCTCTGTGTGGACATGAGCTAAGATGGAAGGATGAGAAGTTTTCAGTGAGATGAAAATGGGATGAAGAATTTTCCAGGTCCAGTGAACATGTATAAAGGCCCCAAGGCAGAATTAGGCTTGACTTAATTAGAATGGAGTTTAAGAAGCAAAAGATGAAGATAGATGGGTACCAGAAGCCAGATGATGCCAGATCTTACAAGTTCAAGTTAAAGAGTTTGAAGTATATTTCAATTAGAGAGAAAAGCTAATGAAGGGTTTTGAATAGGGAAATTAGAAGATTCAATTCACTTTATATCAGTGCTGCCTAGTGGAAATATAATGTGACTTATGTAAATAATTTAAAATTTTCTTGTAGCCACATTAAAACAGTAAAATGAATATTGGGAATGAAGAAGTAAAAGTGTCATTTTTTGCAGATGCCATGATTCTGTATATAGAAAACCCTAAAGACCACCAAAAAACTATTACAAACAATAAACAAATAGAGTAAAGTTGCAGGATACAAAATCAATATACAAAAATTCACTGAATTTCTATACACTAACAATAAAATTTCAGAAAAAGAAAAAAAATTGTTTGCAGCTGCAACAATAAGAATAAAATATCTAAGAACAAATTTAACAAAGAATGTGAAGGACCTATATTCTGAAAACTACAAAGCATTATTAAAAGAGAGTGGAAAAGACACAATGAAATGAAAAGATATTCTATGTTCATGTGTTGGAAGAATTAACATAATTAAAATGTCCATATTATCCAAAGCAATGTACAGATTTAGTGCAATCCCCATCTAAATCCCATTGACATTTTTAAGGAAATGGAACAAACAATCATTAGATTTGTATGGAACCAAAAATGCCCAGAATAGCCAAAGCAATCTTGAGAAAAAAGAACAAAGCTGGAGGTATCACACAACCTGACTTGAAATTATACTGCAGAGCAATGATAATCAAAACAGCATAGTATTGGCAGAAAAACAGACAGAGATCCATGAACATAATTGAGAACTCAGAAATAAAGCCACATGCATTTAGGCAAATAATTTTTGACAAAGATATCAAAAATATACAATGGTGAAAAGAAAGCCTCTTCAATAAATGGTGCTGGGAAATTTGGAATGTCATATGTATAAGAATGAAACTATAGTTTGTTTCCATGTGCAAAAATTAATTCAAAATGGATCAAAGATCTAAATATAAAATATGAAACAATAAACTACATATAAGAAAACATGGGTACTAAATTTATGCACCTTGGTCTTAGAGAAGATTTTATGAATTTGACCCCAAAGGCAAGGGGAGTAAATGTAAAAATTAATTAATGGTATATCAAACTAAAAAGCTTCTGCACAGCAAAAGAAACTACCAACAAAACAAAAAGGCAACTGACCGAATGGGAGAAGATACTTGCAAACAACAGCTCCAGCAAAGGGGTTAATATCTAAAATATATAAAGAACTCATGCAACTCAACACCAAACAAACAATCCAGTTGAAAAATGGGCAAAAGACATGAACAGAACAGACACTTCTCCCAAAAAGACATACAAATGGCCAACAGGTATATAAAAAGATGCTCAACTTCACTAGCTAGTATGGAAATGCAGAAGTGGGGAGGGGGACAGGAAGAGATTATCCAAAGAACATATATGTATATATGCATAACCAATGGACACAGACAATAGCACTGTGAAGGCAGAGGGGTGGGGACAGGCTGGAGCGGGGTGGAGGGTGTCAATAGGGGAAAAGGAGAAACATCTGTAACAAAAATAAATTAATAAAAATAATTTAAAAAATAAAAATAAAAAACCACATGTTGTTAAGACTCTGAGAAAGAACCAATGTGCTGCTGGAGAAACAAAGGAAGATGTGATAAATTATCACTCTGGGGATCAGGGAAAATAAAATAAATAAATGAATAAATAAATAAATATATACCCAGAATCTTCCTTCATTTTTATGACTATAGATAAAATGCTTCTCCTACTTTAAAAGCCTACATCTCCTTTTGTGCAATGAATACGGTCAATTTCATCTCTTCATGAACTTTTCTCCTACAAGTATCCCTTTTCTCTTCTCTGGCAAAAATGTTTCCCTCTCTACTGATTTATTTCCATCAGGAAACATAAGGCTCTAGTATCTCCAATCTCAAAACAAATAAAACTAAAACTCCTTCTTGACTTAATATTCCCCTTTAGCTACAACCTCATAGCTCTTCTCTCCTTCACAGCAAAACTTCTTGAGTGAGTTGTGTGGAATAGCTGACTTCATTTTATCACCATATTCTCTCCTCAATCAACATTAATTGGGCTTCCTTTAACACCACACAATACTGCTACATCCAATAGCCATTTTCCAGTTCTTATCCTAATTATCTTTTCATCAACACTTGACATAGTTTACTACTCCCTTCCACTTGAAATGCTTTCTTTCTCTTGGCTAACTCCTCCTTTTCTGTTTAACTTCCAACTATTTGAGTATCTAAACTCCTTTCAAATTCCCAAACAGGCTAAGCTTATTTTTGCTTTGGGCCTTTGCATAACATCAGCCTGGAATGTTTTCCCCACTCATCTTCATGTGGCTGGCTGTTTTGTGGCACTCAGATCTTGGCCTTTTCTTATTATGTAGTGCATCTCATCTCATCACTCTCTACCACATCACACATGTTGCTTCTCTGAATGGTGCTTAGCACTAGCTGATGTTTTTTTTCTTGTTTGTTTTCTTACTCATTTTACGTCTCTCCCCCAAAGAAAATAAACTCTGTAAGGGAAAGGACCTTATTTGTTATTTTTATATCACTTGCTCCTAAAATAATGCCTAAAACATAGTAGAGTCACAAAAAGTAGTTGTTTAATATCTAGAGTTTTAAAATAATATCTAATCTATAGCATTTTTCAAGGGACAATGGTAATTTATCCTGAATTTTATATACGCTTTCAACAAATACATTACATATAGAAATTAATTTACTGATTTAGAACAGGTACTCAAAACTTAAAGTTATAAAAAAAGTTAACATGCATCTTTGGCTTGACATTTTAAGCTATACTTGTGGATATACCTACACATTTCAAAAGAGAGAAATTTGGGATATAAACCTAGCATCAGTCTTAAGAAAAAAATTAGTTTTAGGCTGTGACTTAGAATGATCTGTTGTAATACTGCATTTTACAGATGGTGGAATTAAGGCCCAGAGAAGAAAAATCATTTGCCCAAGCACATATAGCATGTTAAGTGGTAGAGGTATAACTAAAACCTAGGCTATATCACTCCTAACTTTCAGATCAAGTTCAAAGTAAATACTATGCTATATTATAAAAGGGTCCTATCATATTTTATATTCTAAAGCACCATAAGTTCTCATACGATTACAGGATATTAATGCAAGAGTTTTTAATCTTAGTGGTCTCTATTTCTTTCTCAAGAGCAAGCCAAATTTATATCATCATTGACCTGATATTACTAAATCAAATCAAAGTGAAACCTAGTGGTAAGTAAAGGAAGAATGTTTGAGTATTTATATGTTCAGTGCAAGCTCTGTACTGATATATGAAAATTCATGTAGTTTTATTAATCATCTTATTTATTATTCTGAACGAAAACAATTTTCACAGCTATAAAATTCCAAAAATTAAATTAAACATATCTACCAAAACTAACCTAAATAGGGAATATTATATATACACTTTACATAAATCATGCATCATTTATCAAAAATAAATATATCTATATATCACTGCATGTGAGAATAAAGTATACAGTACTGGCTTAGAATTCTTTCAAACACAAACAAAAAAATCTGCTTGTATGGAAGATATATGTTTGTTCATGGAATTTAAAAAATATATGTTTTTACTGTTTTTAGAGAGAGAGAAGAAGAGAGAAGGAGGAAGAGAGAGAGAGAGAGAGAGAGAGAGAGAGAGAGAGAGAGAGAGAGAGAGAGAGAGAAACATCAATCGGTTGCCTCCCATATGCACCCTGACCAGGGGTTGAATGCATGGGATGACACCCAACCAACTGAGATACACTGGTTGTTCATGGAAATTTTTATCAGTTAGGGTAACATATCACCTGGGTGTCTCTTTAGTAGCAAATAATATTGTGAGAAATTACAGTAAAATATATAAATATGTGTTGATTTCATTCTGTAAGCCAAATTCTTCTTCTTCTTCTTCTGTTTTTTGTTTTTTGTTTTTTGTTTTTTTTTTTACCAGCATACAGTTTGAGTGTACACTGAGAACCTTGATTTAAAAGGAAAGAAGCCCTGTTCAGATGACACATCATCAGTGCTAGAGACTGTAGTATACTGGCTTGTATAATTGTTCAAATTGAATATAAATATGTAAAATATAGAATTGTAAGATCAAGAGATCCTGCCATCCATAATAACCACTGTATCTGTCCCCTTTGTCAGAAAAAAAAATCCTCCCTCCTGTCCATGAAGAGAAGAGGAAAGAAAAAAAAACAGAAAAAGAAAATAAAAAAAAAATTAGAAAAGAAAAAAGTACAATTTTGCAGGGATAACAAATTATTTATTAGAAATAATCTGCATAAAAAGCTACAAATACTAACATTTTTGTCCATGGTGGTGAGAGAAAATAACCTAGAGTTTAGGAAAAGAGGTGAGGACATGTCATGACAATACTCTAGTCTAGTTGATTGTAAAGCTGAACATGAGAAATGAGAACACGGTTAACATTAACTAGGGAAATCATCTAAACTAGCCTCATGCTCTGACAGACAAGAATAAAGCTTACTGTCTGATCTTTTTTCTGATACTTTGTCACTAGGTGGCTCATATCTCTGTGGTTGGAGGAACCATGAGGCAGAATGTAAAATTCCCTCCTCTATTTAACTTCTGACCATAATATGTAAGACTAATTGCGTGACAGGACACAGGATCAATCAATTAATGTCTTCTCTGAACATCAGTTTTATAACTATCACTGTGTGAGACACATTGGGAGAGAGAAATATATGACTCTGTACCTATCTAAGAAATGCATCATCTAAAACACTGCATGCAAATATCAGAGTATGCAGCAACATATTTTTGTTTACCAAAGAGAAATCACTTAGAAAATATTCCATTAGCAAAGGAGGGAACAAAGAGCTTGACAGCAGAGAATTGGAAAACTTTATAGCCTTTTGGAGGTTTAGAGAAATTGGTTAGATCCAGGATGTGGGTAGAGTCTCAAATCACACAGGCTGAGGTGGAAAGTAGCCCAAGCCTTATCACATGATATGCTTATCAGAGTTTCACCTTGAACCACTCCCAAGATCCCTGAAGGTCATAGAGTGCAAGTCCCAAATACATTATCCCTAAGATATTATCACTAAACCAACATGGCAAAAACATGATGTGATGAATATGACATGTTCTCCACATGAGTTACCTAAGACTTTTGTTTTTGTTTTGGTTCTTTATACAGATTCTGTCTATTTCCATGAGTTTCTTTGTAAATCACAAGCATCTGCAACCAAATAGCACCAGCAAATCTCATAAAACAGGTACCCTGAAACTAGATACAAGACATTAACACAAGTAGAGTTTCTTCATCTTATATGATGGTTGGGTTGGTCTATTATTGTTTAGAAAAAAATAGTATTTCAAAATGTTATTGACTTGGTAAAGAAGCTCCAGGAATATGGCACTGTTGAATCTCTTTAATAAACTGTGCATTGGTATTAATTCTTAGAAGGCATTTACAAAGAAAACTGTTACATTAACCTTCAACTATTTCACCAAATCTCCCATTGTAAAAAAAAAAGTAATTCTTCTCAACTAGTAGTAGAGCAGTTACTTTGAAATAAAGAATCTAACTGAAGAACTTAAAACCTTCTAATTATTACATGACTAAATAAATTTGGCTGGTATAAGTAACCAGGGAAAGAAAAATAAACTCATATAAATTATGTGGTGCTCCATGAACCACACAATGGATCTATTCTTCTCACTATGTTGCAGTACATTTTAACTGAAGAAGTCATGTACAGAATTCTCAAGGTTTGCAAAGTTTTGGGTGGAACAGGTAATAAAAGATAGATAAATAAAATAAGCTAGAAATATGAACAGCTTGAGCCTCTGTTATGAGTTCATAAATCCCTTAAATTAGGAAGAATTACACTGGGATTTAGAACTATTGAGATATGCATTTGCATCTTGAGCTGTTCCTTTTACCACTAAGTAGAACAATCCACTGACTTATTCCTTTGTAGGAAACAAAGGCATATTGTTACCTACTATAATGTGTTAGCATAAAATATTTTGAATGCACCATAATGTGGGCATATAGAGTTTGAGACATATGTTCAGAACTAGAATCTGTACAAGATTTTAATTTTAATCAAAGCTGAAACATCCCATGACTAGGGTCACCGTCTGTCCTCCAGCAACAAAAACAATGTAGATACTTTCAGTCATCTTGTTTCATCCTATTATTATCACATAAAAGTAGAATTGCTATGATGTAGACATAAAAGATATGAACAAAAAGAGACTTAAAAATTAATTCAGTGAATAGCTACAATAATACATTCTTATAATCAACCCACTTACCCCTGCTTTTTTAAAACATTTATATGTGCTTTTAAAACATGCTGGGAAAGTAAGTTTCCTTGTTACTGCAATCTTGTTGAAAGTCTTGCCACTATTCAAAATTGTGATGTATATTTACAGAAGCTCTGGCTCATAATCATTTATTTTTTGAAATGATTATATCATAGCAGGGCAGTATACCCTTTTTGAAAAATGCTTATAATTTAATGATAATGTTTTGAGACTGTATTGCTTTGGATATAATAATTGCAGATGTAAAAAATGATTCTCAATGGATATTAGGTTATTTTTATGTTTTATTTTCATTTTTGCAAGTTTGATTGACTGCTTCTCTATGAGGTCTTGAGCAACAGCCCCTGATGTGAGATGCCCCATTGAACTAAACATTTAATTAATTACTTAATCAATTAATTAATTGTTAATACATTAATTAATTGAATTGTTTAAATTTAGGAGCATTTTTCTGTAATGTCAGTTCAGAAAGCAGGAATTGTTTTCAAGCACCTAAACTCTGTAGTTGCCTTCAAGATGTTTAAAAATGTACATTGATTAATAGACTATTTGGCTTGCTGTATCCCCTCTGATAGAACATGGGTTTTAGTCAACTTCAGGAATTGATGTGAATACTTAGAATTATTATACTAGGTGAAAACCTTTCTTAAAAAAAAGCCAATGATCAGTGGCTTATTGGTGATGTGTATCTGTGGACTTCTCCATAACTTGTTAGAATCATCAAAAAGGGAATCACAGAACTCAGGGAGTCCTGGCTCTGAATTATCTCATGGTTGGAAGCAATTTTACCTGGCCTTATTATAAAATATGGGTGAACTGCTATCCCTACAAAACTGTACTTTTTGCATTACCTTTACCATATTTACAGGTTCAATATCAAAACTAAAATAATAGAGATTATTTTTTGTTGCATAAATTTAATACTTATTATATCCTACAATATCCAGATTTTGTTTTCCTAATCTTATGGTGAGGTTGCATTTCCTATGAAAATAAAATGCAAAAAAAAAAATGCATCATTAACAAACTGCTTAATAATTATAACTGTCAATAAGTCCATATTAATCGTTTTGGACATTGAAATGTGGTAATAACTATAAATACCATCTTTTTTAGCTTTGTAATGGTCAATTCCATGTTATATTCACCGTTAATTCCTCACTACCTATTTGCACAATGGTTGCCCCATAATATGCATTCAATGTATTTTTATAGAATTATTAAAGTGCTGATTGATAAATGTAGTGTAAAGACTAACAACTTAGTAAAATAATTGCCATGCAATAACCAACAAAACCAGTTGATGTGATTTTTTTTCTCAAAATGGTTGCCCTTGTATCATCAGGAAGAACATGAGTATCAAAGTATTTCCCTTCTTCTACTCCAAGCACTGGTTTGTTTATGGTCTAATGGCAGACTAAAGTACTGGGCTATGAATATCTAAGGAATTCAGAAGACAATTATTATGAGTCTCTTAAGGTAAAAGACATGTATGAAACCATTTTAAAAATACAAGGTCAGATGGCATAGGAGCCATTAAATGAGTATATGAATAGTACAAATCAGTGCTATAAAAATTAAAAGGTTACTCCATCTAGACTGACGTAATCAAGGAAAAATATTGGATGACATAAGAATTCAACTATACCTGAATGACTAACATGATTTGCATTAGTGGAAAGGAATGGTGATTAAAATACAAGTGGGGAATAGTGTAATTAGAAGTATGAAGATGAAGCTTTGTAGTTTTGGAAAACAACATAAAGATCAAATGTATTGTAGTATATGTTTCCCATTGCTTTTAGGATAAAGACAAAAGCTCCTTAACATGGGCTATATAAGGTGCTACATGATTTAGCATCTGCTACTTCTCCGGCCTCACCTCTCCCTTTTGCTGCCTCTGATCAAGCCTTTCAGGTTACTGTTCTCACTTCCTGGAACATTTTCTTTTACTTTTTACCTAGGTAATGCCAAGTCATCTTTCATATCTCAGCTCAAGTATCACTTCCTCCAAGATTAGGTCATCGATAGTGCCTGGCACATAGTAGATGCTCATAAATAAATGAAGGAATTGGATATTTAAAAAGAGTTAGATTAATAAAGGTCTTTACAGTGGGCTAGCAAATTTCACTATATGGGAATATCGCCTAGTCATTCATCCAATAAATATTATACATATTGAATATTTATTATATCCTAGATTTTTTATCAGTTACAGAAGATACAAAAATGCATGATTTTTTCCTGCCTGTGGTCTATTCAATATGCAAGGAACAAAAAAAAAAAAAATCACAGGCAGTTACAATGTAATGTTATCAGTGCTGTGATAGACAAATGTGTAATACTTTTGGAGCATTAAGGAAGAGACCTCAAAAAAAGAAGAAAGATGGTAAGGGGAGACTGCTTTATAGGAACAGGTAATATATAAATTGATTTTTTACGTTTATTCTGCTTATAATATAAGAACAAATATAAAAAGTAACCAATAAAGTGGCATTAGTAGATAGTAACAGAATGCCTTTTAAAGTTTATACATTTTCTTTAAAAAACAACAACAGAGGGATAAAATGACTAAAGAATTAGAACCTGGAGTGTTAGTTTTGCCAATGAGAGAGGAGACAAGTTAGGAGGATGAATTTACCAGCCCCCAATTCTTGAGGTTTCTTTGAAGGGATTTTTGAAGATTATACAAATTACCTCATTGCTTTTCTGAAGTTTTGATCAGTATGCGTATAAAATATAATGAGCATCTGTTCCACAGATATAACCTTGTCTCCAAACTTAGACAAGAACCCATTTTCTAAATATAGTATTGACAGGGATATACTCAAGGAGGAGGTAAAGGACAAAATGTTTTTTCTGTAAACTTTCAAGTCAACAAATATAGACTGAGTTTCTACTGTTTCCCCTGCACTGTGTTAGGCATTATGGAGAAGACCAGTCTTTCCCTAGAGGAAGATTAAGGTTCTCTTTATAACAGCTGGCATTCTAATTCACTTTTTAGTTGCTGCATAAAGGCACTGAAATGGAAATACATATTTTTCTTATATTTATAATTCATTTAATTCATAGGCAACTATGAAAAAGTTTAAAGCAAATATGGAAGGATTAAAAAATAAACATTGGAAACTTCATAAAGCATTTTGGGTCAGTTCCAGGTATTTCCTAAATTTAGCCATAGAGCCTTACATTGAAACAAATATAGCAAATTACTACTTTGGAAATTGGGCTCTTGGGCATCTCTGATTCTATTTCAAATGGCCATTCCTAATTACATGATACAAAAATAAAATATATCTTTAGATCAAAATTTTTCCTTAGAACAAAAATAATTATCCTGCTTCTATCTATGTATAATATTCCCTCTTTCACTATAAAGATACTTATATCTTTCAGCAAATGATGAGTCAACAAAGTCGATTGGGACAGACAAGTTACACTGATGCTTTTTATTAAATTTTTTAGTCTTTGTTTTTAAATATTTCAATTACAGTTTACATTCTAAAGAACAATGTAAATGAACAAACAAAACAGAAAACATATTCTCATGCCTTTTAGAATCACCATCAAATAAGCTTCTCTGAAGCTCTTCTCAGACCAAGAAGGTATGCAACAAGGGTTACTTTCTACTGAAAAAACTGAGTGGGCACTGAAAATGGGAAGTTTCTGAGGTTGGAGTGTCTAGAAAGAGGCCTGGTCTGAAGACTAAGAATTAAAATGGTGTACATCAAGTATCTTCAGTATATAGAAACATGACCTTCCAAGCCAATTCAATTCTATTATGATAGCTCATTGGGAAGGCAAACAGGAAGCCAGGGATAGTTTAATTATTCAGTGTTTCCCTGAGACCTGAAATAATAAATTATAAAAAGGAAAGCATAGGTACTAAACTTATGGACCTTGGTCTTACAGAAGATTTTATGAATTTGAGCCCAAAGGCAAGGGATGTAAAGACAAAAATAAATGAATGGGAGTATATCAAACTAAAAAGCTTCTGCACAGCAAAAGAAACCACCAACAAAACAAAATGGCAACCAGCCAAATGGGGGAAGACATTTGCAAACAACAGTTCTGACAAGGGGTTAATATCTAAACTATATAAATAACTCATACAACTCAGCACCAAACAAAAACAAACAATCTAATTAAGAAATCGGCAGAGGACCTGAACAGACATAAGAAAAGATGAAATACTGCCAATTGAGACATGGATGGGTGTTGAGAATATCATACTAAGCACAATAAGTCTCCCAGGAAGATGTGAAAATATAAAACAGGTATATGAAGAGATGCTGAACTTCACTAGCTATTAGGAAAATGCAAACAAAAATTACAACGAGACTTGACTTGGGGTGATGAATACACAATGCTATATAAAGATCATTTATCATAGAAATGTAGGCTTGAAACCTCTATAATCCCATTAAACAATGTCACCCTAATAAATTTAATAAAAAGAAAAATAAATGAATAATAGATCTAGTCATAATTCAGCATCTCTTGTCTCATAAAGGGAAACTTTGGACATGGATGAGATCTCCTCGAGAGACTAAATATAGTGACAAAAGAAGGGAAGTGAGGATGGAAAATTGGGGCAAAAACAACAAAGAGTAAGTGTGGGAAAGAAGTATCAAAAGAAATGGTCTTTATTCATTCAACAAGCATTTATTGAGCCTTGTATATTAAGTACTGAAAAAGACTTTCACTTGAGGAGTTCTCAATTTAGTTGAGTGAGGCAGATGCATTAATAGATAATAATAGCATAATATTTAAGTTAATACCTCCTCCTGTGCTTTGCATCTCATCTCCTCATTAACCTCTGAGACCTTATTCCATCACTGACCCATTCTATCTCTCTACTCTATCTTCAAGCTTTCCTTCTTACCTCACTCTTTTTCTTTCAGATTGTAAACATACACAATATTCTCAGTTAACAACAACAACAACAACAAAGTCTACTGATGCTGTCTCTCAGTCTAGCTGTCACTCCCTCTCTTTTTTCTTTTTATATTTAAGGTATCAACTTAATCTATCTAATTCACTCTTCACTTCACTGCTGTTTTATGCTCTCAAAACTTCCCTGAAGCTATGATTACTAAGGACATCAGTGACTCCCTAAATGACAAAAATAATTAATTAGTTCTTATCTTACTTGACCTGTCTATGGTATTCTATACTGCTGACCTCACTGAAATTCTACCTTCCTGCCTCCATGATATATATTTTCTGCCTCTCTCCCTTATTCTCTAGCCATTTGTCAGTCTTCTTTGAAGGCTTCCCTTAAATATTGGGGTTCTCCACAACTTCGTCTTTGGTCCTCTTCTCACCTTGAATGTTCTTCTCTGTTATTTAACCCATTCATAAAATGTATATTACCATATAATACACTGTTAACTTCAAAAGCTTTATCTCTAGGTCATGACATCTCTTCTGAGAACCAAACTAAAAATATCCAACATTTTACATTGACACACCATTCCCTAAAGTTACCTCAACTCATGGAGAGAGGACTGGGGGAAGAGAGAGAGAGAGAGAGAGAGAGCGAGAGAGAGAGAGAGAGAGAGAGAGGGAGAAAGAGAGAGAGAGAGAGAGAGAAATGAAGAAATGAAGCATTAATTTTCTCCAAAGCCTGACCATCATATTTACTTAGTGTACAAGACTATTCACCTAACTAGTTTCTCTTTTTTTTATCCTGTGCATCGCTATGGTAATATAATTGATCAATTATAACTCATAAATCTATATTTTCATCTATCACGTTTTGGATTTTATTTTATTCTACTAACTGGTCCTGTTACCTTCAGCTTTACTCCCTTCCATTCCATCTTCCACATAAACATCAAAATGACCTTTCTAAAATGCATATCCTATTAGGTGACTTGCCTGATTTAAGCCTCTCAAAGATTTCTCATTGCCTTCAGCAGTGACTGTTAAAATTTCCTATGGCTAAGAATACCCTGGGGGATTTGTTAAAACACAGAGTTGGGGCCCAACTCCAGGGTTTCTGATTCAACAGCTCTGGTGTTGAGTCTCAAATTTGATTTTCTAACAATTTCCCAGGTTAATTTGGATACACATTCAGAAGAATGTAATACTTGGCTGTGCAGGTAGAGGGAAAAAAAGAGAAGTCTAGGATGACAGCTGAATTTCCATCATTAGAAATTTAAGAAATTGGGTGGATGGTGGTGCAATCACTGAGAAGAAGTTACTTGGGAAGGAGACAGCAAAGGTGATGAGCTCAATTTTGGAAATCTTGAGGACTTTTTTCAAACTGTATCCTCTGTTTCCATACCCTTACTTGCCTTGAACCAATCCTAGCTTCCAGCCATCTTGTACTACTTATAAGTCACTGAATATATTGAAGATACATCATGTCTCTCTTCTAGGAAGCTATATTTCTGGAATTCCTTTATCTCTCACCTTTTCTTCTTATGCATATCCTACTTGACTGCCATGATCCAAATTTAGCATCTCTCCATCATTTAAATTTTCCCTTCTTAGCCTCTACTTTCTCATCTCTATAATGAGCTTAAGAAGAGTATCTCTTTTTCTTTTTGATTGTTACTTAAGTACGTATAAGAGAATACTTCCAGCCTCAGAGGAGGGAGACTGATTGGAGAAGTGGTTTCTAGTTACTTCTAGTGCTAATTCTTGAGTATTTGAAGAAAGCTCATATATTTGTGAATGACAAAAAAAAAAAAATCCACATCACCATATACATTATTCCTAATCCCATCTAGTCAAATTAAGTAATGTCAAATTCATGGAGTCTCTATAAAGCCTAACTCATAAACAAATAAGAATATTTATTGAATTATTGTGTATTTACTGTCTAGTACTCCGCTAGACTCACTTTGGAGATACAGTCTGGTTATAGAGACAAAACCAACATCTTTCAAATAATTAGAGAGAATTTAAGTACTAAAATATGTGTAGTAATTATAGTGGGTTAATCAGGGAAAGTAGAACTGAGAATCACTTGAAGTAATAGAGAAAAATTCATAGAGGATTCAGAGCTTGAGTTGAATGTTGGCAGTTACTGAGAATTTGGATAGATGGAGAGAAGAAAGAACAGCTATGCTAGAGCAATAACAAGAGTAAAATTTTGGAGGTATAAATTAATATAGCTTGTGTAGAAGTCAATGAAACAAACAGGTTAACCAGAATAGAATATTAAGGACAGACTGAGACTAGAGACTAGATTTGTGGTCAAGAGTCAGCATTTGAAAGACCTTGAGAACAATGCACATGTTTTGGTCTTGATATGGTAAGCAATAGGAACTCTTCACAGGTTTCTGAATTAAAGAAGTAGTAGAGTTTTGGTAAGGTAAGTAATTAAATAAATAAGAAAATGAGAGAGCCTGGAAAAAGAAGACTAGTTATGAGAGATGAGGAGGGCCTAACTAAGGTAATGACATTGGACTATCAAAGAAGAGTGATACTCTGAGAATTTGAGAAGGAAAGAAAAGACAATTCTCTATAGATTTGGAAATGGTGAAAAGATAAAAGAATTGCCAAAATCCCAAGAATTCAACAAGAAGCTAGATTAAGACATTTAGAGGTCTTCAATTCTGAAAAGATCACATCTCTAAATATACCTAATTCAAAGTAAACACAATTCTAATGTATAAAATAAGTTTTAGCAAAAAATATTTTTCTCATGGCTACTTCTATGCTTTAAAAATATTCACCAAGATATATACATATCTTGTGTGTGTGTGTGTGTGTATAAATATATATATGTGTGTACATTGTTAATGCCTTAAGTACACATGCTTTGTCTGCCCATTAAGCAATCTAGCAATGCTAGTAATATTAGCTAATAATAACCAAACTCCCACAGTCATTAAACATATACAAAAGCCATTTTAACAACATTATCTCATTTGATCAAGCAATACTGTGAATTTGCTTGTATTCATTTTATAGAAAAGTACAAAATTATTAAATGACTTATCAAAACCTTTAGATTCTTTAGATCAAAGACAGGTCATTTTTATCCTTTAAGCCTCAATTTCTTCATCTATGAAATAGAGAGATTAATAATAATGCTCTCAGAGTGTAGCTGCAAAAACGAAATGAGACAAGGTATGTCTAAATGTCTAGTATAGTCTATATGCAATATATATATATAAAATAAAAATATTTATTGAATTGACTTAATGCTCAGAAGTATTTACTGAACTGACAACTTCATGAGATCACCAAATTCTTAGAAAATTCCTGTTAACCGTGCTTAATTCTAATTATATCACAGTAAGTTATCTCAATTTTAAAATGGATGCCAAAAGAACCAGGAACTCAGAGAGTATAGCCGACAGGCATGTGATAAGATTTGTTTACTTGAGAAAGGGATCTATTTGAGATTTTGAATGTTTTCATCAAAGTCAAAATCTGGAGGAAACACACACACGCACACACACACACCCTTAACCCTTCAGAACAACCGATGGGAATACTAAAGGTATATATATATCTTTATATATGAATTTGAGAACATTGCACATTACCATGGCTGATTTGTGAGGTCCTTTCACTAACAGGAGTAAACGTATTATTAGGACTACTAAGAATATGGATCACAACTCAAAAATATGCCATTCATACCTTTAAAAATATGTCACTGTCAAAGTTCTTCATCTTCTCCTGTTATCTGTGACATGCTTACACAATAATTTAAATGTGAAAAATATTAGATATAGATTTTGGTGACAATATAGTAATCCAAATATTGGTGAAGTGCCAGGAGATTGTACCTAGTCTACAGCTTAACTTACTTTATATCAGCTGAGGTCAAGATCAGAGGACATCAGTTTTTCTTTCTTTTTTTTTTTTTTTTTCATTTTTTGAGAGTGGCAAGTAACAAGATTTTTCTGTACAACCGCTGTTTTCTAAGACTGTTTCAAATTAGCTCTGTGAGCTGTTGCTGATGAAAGGACCGAAATGGACAAGTGAATAAAACCTCAGTGGCTTTTGATTATATCTCTTAATTATTCAGAGTAAATTGTCAACAGAACTTGGCTAATCTTCATCGTTCTAATCTTCAGATAGTCAGGCTTCCTCAAGCCTTGTAGCCTGGTTTTTCACAACAGCATATTTTAAATAAACCAAAGTTATGCTAAGGACTGAGATTCCTTGCAAACCATTAATTTGTTGGAGTACCCTACAACATGATTATTATTCACTCTGAAGTCTCAAAAATAATTGAAGGCTAACTACATTGGCTGAAATAAATGAACAAAATATCGCAAGCTAATTTCCTCATGTGTAAAATTGGATAATAAGAACTACTTTGCCTGGCCTACATCACAGAGTCCTTCCCACAAGTCCAAAAATTAAATGAAGAAAATATATGTAAAAGTGTCTTGTAAGCTACAAGTAAAGCATTACTGTAAGTTTGGTGACAGTGATTTAAGGTCTTTAATATACTATTTTATCACATATTTTCTTTACTTCATTTTTTATCAGTGGGTCTTTTACTCACCAGACTTATCTAAAGAAAGCCATCTGGAATGCATATTTACAAGGTTAGCTTTTCATCCTTTATATCAGAGGCAAAAACTCATATCATGAATAGTGTAACTATCTATGAATTTATTTTCTTCACACAGGATTGCAAAAATTAAAAGTTGGTTAATTAAGTCCTTGGTAATTGGCTTTCTATTACTAATACATTAACTTCCCCTAAGCATGTTAAAGGCCCATTAAGATAGTGGGGAATACTATGCTAGAAAGCAATATCTCTGTACTTTGCTTTACAGAAAACAATGTAGGAAACTCCTATACGCAGATCAATGGGATGATGGTTGCTATATATGAATTCATATTACAAATAGAGTGCTTTAAATAAAATTTCTCCTAGGGCATTTAAATCTTAGGTCATTCTTTATTCAGCAAATATTAAACACCAGTTATACATCAGGCACTGTGCTAGATGATAGAACAATTTTTATTGTATAAGCACACTCCTTACTCCCAAGATTCAATAATATTAATGTTTCTGTATCATCGGAATGCCACTATGAGCAGAGAAAAATCTGTGATTGATGAAAGGAGAGAGGTGGAATATTGTGAGAACCAGATTACAAAGACCTTGGTGAAGGACACCCACTAAAGTGGTTTATGTAATGGAGTGATGTGATTAGATATGCATTTTAGAAAAAAAACTGTCATCATCCTTTTTCTCTGAAAGTCTGCCTATTAAAGGGGCACAATAGCAAAGGAGGGGAACATGGAAACAAGATGAAAAACATTTTTTATTGATTTGAAGACAGATGAGTAGGAGATGTTTATTTTTTAAGTGACCCCTGAAAGAACACAAATTAGTGACTGAATAAACTCAGCTATGTGTGTCTTACCAACATTATCTCATTTGATCAAGCAATACTGTGAATTTGCTTGTATTAATTTTATAAAAAAGCACAAAGTTATTAAATGACTTATCAAAACCTTTAGATTCTTTAGATCAAAGACAGGTCATTTTTATCCTTTAAGCCTCAATTTCTTCATCTATGAAATAGAGATATTAATAATGCTCTCAGAGTGCAGCTGCAAAAATTAAATGAGATAAGGTATGTCTAAATGTCTACTATAGTCTATTTCTATAAGCTGCAGGGAGGGGAGTTTTTAGGGGTGGGTAAGAGGAAAGGTAAGAGCAGGGAGGGAAATGGGGTTGGGTCAAGTCTCAACGCTGTCCAAAGTTGAATGGATCATACAATGCAGTTGCCTGTGAAAATTCCAATTTATGCCAATTGGCCCAGCATAATTATTAGTAATAACTTCTTACATTCTCAAGTTTTTCAGTTTGGATTATAAATTATATAGCCAGCCTACCTAAAGGTAGGCTCTACTGACAAAATATTAATTCATCACCTTGAAAATCATTTTAAAAGAACAATCTTGGCTCTGGTCAGGTGGCTCAGTTGGATGGAGTGTCGCCTCATACACCAAAAATTTATGGGTTTGATGCCCTGTTGGGGCGCTTACAGGAGGCAACCAATCAATGTCTCTCTCTTTCTCAAATTAATAAACATATCCTCAGGTGAGCATTTAAAAAAAAGAAAGAACAATCTTGGAGATCCCAGCTGCTGTTCTAGACAAAACAAAGTGAAACATCCACTACATTTACTCCACTACAAAAGAGCAGAAATTCCCCCAGAAAGGGAAAACACGAGATAACTAACGGGATGTTTGTAAACCTATGACTGACTATCTTCCAGTACGTACCCTGAAAACATTGAGCATAATTGCCCGGGAGAAACTTCTCTATGACATTTACAGATTCTGAATGGTGCTTGCCTAACAACTGCACATAATCAAGTTCAAGTTATAACAGTAGCATTTGGTAATTAAAGAGAGGGAGTCAAATGAACCATCTTATGGAAAACAATAAGGGCAATTTAATGCTTATGCCCAGATCCTGGCTGTAGAGGAAAGTGAGAAAGCCAAGAAATGGCAATATCTTTAAAAAAAATAAAGTAAAAAGGGTTATTTCTAGACTGATAAGTGCCAGCTGGTGGTGGTACTAAAATCATACTTTGATTCCAAAGATAAACAAAATCCAACTCAATCTGGTGATCCATTTTATGTCAAATGAACTTTTAAAATTATGAATAAAAGATTATTTCCAGTAGTAACAAAATAGCACTACCAAGCAAGTGGTATATCTTGGAATTCAAACTAGAAATGGAGTGGGAAGACACGAAATAATCTACCAAACTAACTAGGAGGAAAGTCATTCCTTTGAACATATTTTAAAAACACATGAAAATTAAAACATAATAATTTATGCTGATAATATAACATGCTAGGAATTCCTTTGTAGTCAATTATTTATAATCAGAAATACGAGCTTGCAACTCAAGTTGCAATTGACTCTAATTAAGAACTAATTCACAAAAATTAGTACCCCTTCTATGTAATAAGGCACAAAGCAAATCAAGACAAAAAAAGATAACAATCAGTAAGTATTAAATGAAGCTAAATTGCGTATAAGAAAGACTCTACGCAAAAACCTCTGATAAATCTAGACACAAGAAAATATAGAATTTGTCCTATTAAAGGATGATTGTAAGAGCAAAATAGACATTGGTTGTTAGATTAAGAGATGAAAGCCTTGTCCGGCTGGTGTGGCTCAGTGGCTGAGCATTAACCCATGCACCAAGAGGTCACCAGTTCGATTCCCGGTCAGGACACATGCACAGGTCGTGGACCCAATCCCCAGTGGGGGACATGCAGGAGGTGGCCAATCAATGTTCTCTCTCATCGATGTTTCTATCTCTCCTCCCTCTCACTTCCTCTCTCTCTAAAATCAATGAAGGAAAAAATTTAAAAAATAAAAATTAAATTAAAAAAAGAGATGAAAGCCTTCTACTATTTTCAATGGCAAATTCAATTATTACTGAATTGACCTCCTCATAGACTGTGATTATTGCTCTGTCTCTTCTTTTTATTTTCCAATGGTAAAACTGGCCTGTTCTTGCAACATGAGGATGTTAAGCTGGAAATTATAAAGACTTCACAACTAATAATCATAAAATTGCCAATTTTTAAATGTTTGCAGAAAATCTGTAGTTATAATTCATTTAATCTTTTTAATGGCATTTAGTTTGAGTTATGATTAATAAAAATAACCTCTTTTGTTTTAGAAAAGTATTTCTTTTGATCCCTAACTTCTTGTGGTAGCTCTCAATATGAATGTGCATATTCCAAATGCTTTATTTAGGCAGGCATAATTGTGGCAGCTGACATGGTCAGAGTTACTAATTTATGCTTTTATAGAATGGCTTGTTTTCTCCAATTACCCATTTTCTAGAGACTCAAAGAATAATGCAAGCCAATCATCTTCTGTTTTGTAAATTAACCTAATTACTTTAGAAGCTGAAGAGGTCTTAATTTTTTAAAGTGTATTGCAAATGCCAAGTACTTTATTCCTTCATTTGCAAATAAATCTTTATTAACTTAAATTCCATGATAAAATAATTACACATTGTAATACATGTTTCACTTAGTGTAATTTTGATTCATAATAAGAAAATGATCCTCATTACTGTTACTGCATAAATAAAATAAAACAGAACTGTCCAGTCATAATTATTAAGTTAGATACAGTTTTTCAGAAAATGAACACTGAAATTTGGGATGAAAGATACACAGGTGATAAAGTTAACAAATAGGCACACAATATCTGATTACAGGTCCAAAACAGCAAAAAAAAAAAAAAAAATTTTTATAATGAATTTGGAGTCATGTTCTGCCTTCCAAAATGACCTATGTGCTAAATAAATATTATATACAGTTACATATATATATTATCTACTCTGAACCTTGAAAAGAAGGCAGACTTGAAAACCAGAAGGAACTTAAAGATAATGTTTGTTCATCCTTTCTTTTTCTCCCCAATTCCCATTTTATAGACACGGAGAACAGGCATAGAGAGGTGAAACACTTTCATTAAGTTTCCATAACAAGATAGTGGCAGAGATACTATATGCTCATCAAGAGCAGAATTACATTTAGTAGTGTCAATGAAATGTTCTAAGGTATCAAGCCACAGTAATACTGTGTATATATTTCTTACCTTCAAATCAGTATTTCTCAATATAGAATTTGGGGGGAACTCAACTTTTCTATGAGAATATTTGTGTGTGTGTGTGTGTGTGTGTGTGTTTCAACTAAAATAAATCAACAAAATGTGTTTTGAATATTCTAGGTAATCACTTCATAATCGAATATTATCACATGGTTTAAATGCCGATTTTTACATATTTGTTTATGATTACATTGGCATCAACTAGTATTATATATAAAATAATATATATAAATGTATACAAATGACACCTTCATGTTAAATGAGAACCAAAGGACATCATGGTGCATTGTAGTCCAAATAATAAAAAATGATAGGGAAATTATAGCATCTCACAGCACACAGTAACCCAGCCATGTGCACTTATCAGTCAGTACATAGTCATATATCAGTGATTTTATTGCTGTAAAACCTGATTAACATGACTTGTAAACTTTTCAGGTTTGTGATTTTATTTGCTTCATTTAAATTCTGTTTTTGAAAAATCAATAAAGAGATGGTGGGCAGGACCAGAGGGAGGGTGAGTGAGTGAAAGAGTGAGCTAGTGTGTGAGAGAGTGTGAGTGGATGCGAAAGTGGACAACCAAACTCCTGCAGTGCAGAGACATGAAGCAGCAGATTCCTGTGCTGTGGACAGGGAGCAGCCGGCTACCCCATTAAGCAGCCCTTCAGGGCGCTTCTCCATGCACCGCAGGGAAGTCCCACCATTTTAGAAGATCCCTGGTCTTCCCTGGGAGGAAGCACTAGGAGTGGCTAGGGCCCAGAAACCTGAGCCCACCAGTGTACCTGGCACCATCGGACCAGTGGACACCCTGTGTCAACACAGACCAGTGCACAGTAGTGGAGCTGCCAAGGTGCTGGTTGTGGAAGCCGCAAATGGCCAGGAGCCCAGCACCATCCTCCACAGAAGCAGCCCAATTAGAGTCCAGATATACCCCCAGCAACAGAGGCTGGGGAGCAGACATCCATCCCCAGGCAACAGAAGAACAGATCAGCAGCTGAGACTCATCCCCAAAAACTACAGCAAAGGCTGAGCAGAAGCTGAGCCCCACACGGCAGCAGCACTCCCCAGCTGCCAGCGGTGGAACCTGGGCTCCACAAAGACCTGTGCTACCCAGCGGCCCACAAGAGCTGTGGGAAGCCAGGGCTCAAGAGGGATCAGTGCAATCCAACTGCCCGCAGGACCTGCGGGGTGCTGGGGCACCAGACAGGCCTGCGTGACCCAGCTGCCCACAAGATAGGCATGGAGAGAGGTCTCCAAAGGAACTGTGCAATCCAGCCGCCCTTGGGACCTGCTGGGTGCTGGGGCACCAGAGAAGCCTGTGTGACCCAGCAGCCCACAAGATAGGTGTGGAGTCTGGTCTCCAAAGGGACTGTGAGATCCAGCTGCCACAGGGACCTGCAGGGTGCTGGGGCACCAGAGAGGCCTGCACAACCCAGTGGTCCACAAGATAGGCCTGGGGCCGGGTCTCCAAAGGGACAATGCGATCCAGCTGCCCACAAGATTGGAGGGGAGCCAGGGCTCCAGTGAGGCCTGTGCAACAAAGCTGCCCACTGTATGGGCAGAGAGCTCAGCTCCAACAGTGCCTGTGCTATACAGCTACAGGTGGCACCAGTGACCAGCTGGGAACACAGCTCCAGAGGGGCCCACGTGATCCAGCAGCAGCACCTACCAGGACACACCAATACCAGCCCCCAGTAGTCAATCCTCCAGGATCCACAGTGGGGAAGAGGTGACATGCAACGGAACAGTCTGGGAGGCACAGTAGCCTTATTTGATATACAGTAATCTGCCTACACATCCAAACATCCCTCACCAGGTTTAGAGCTACCAGACGGCTAAAATGGGGAGACAAAGAAACAACACCCAAAGGAAAGAAAAAGAGGAATCACCAGAAAAGGAACTACAGGAAATGGAAGACAGCAACTTGTCAGATAAAGAATTCAAGGCAATGATTTTAAGGGTGCTCAAACAATTTGGTGAGAACTACAAGCAACTTAAGAATTATGAAGAGCTCACTGGGAACTACTTCAGCTTAAAAAAAGAGGTAGAAGCTATGCATAAAGAGGTAGAAGCTATCCATAAAAATCAAGAGGAAATAAAGAATGACTTATGAAAAAGACCTTAGAAGGGTTCAATAGTAGATTAGAAGCAGCTGAAGACCGAATCAGTGACTTAGAAGACAAGGAAGAGAAAAACACCCAAATAGAGTAGCAAATGGAAAAAAAATAAAAAGCAGGAGGAAAATTTAAGGGAGCTGTGGGACAATACGAAACATAACAACATTCACATTATAGGGATACCGGAAGGAGAAAAATCAGAGACAGGAATAGAGAACCTGTTTGAATAAATAATGACAGAAAACTTCCCTAAACTGGTGAAGGAAAAAGTCACACAAGCCCAGGAAACAGAGAGTCCCAAGCAAGATGAACCCCAGAAGACCCATAGCTAGAAACATCATAATAAAAATGGCAAACATTAAATGCAAAGAAAGAATCTTAAAGAAAGTAAGAGAGAGACAGAAAGTTACCTACAAGGGAGCCCCCATTAAACTGTCAGTTGATTTCTCAATAGAAATGCTGCAGGCCAGAAGGGAGTGGCATGAAGTGTACAAAGTAATGAAAGGCAAGGGTCTGAATCCAAGACTACTCTATCCAGCAAGGCTATCATTCAAAATTGAAGAAGAAATAAAAAGTTTCACGAATAAAATAAAAAAATAAATAAAAAAAAGCTAAAGGAATTTACCACCACAAAACCAGCACTGCAAGAAATGCTGAAGGAACTGTTGTAAGAAGAAGAAAAAAAAAAAAAAAAACAGAGAGAGAGAGAGGAACACAGGCATAAAATTAAAATGGCAACTAATAACTATCTATCAATAATTACCTTAAATGTAAATGGCTTAAAATGCTCCAATCAAAAGACATCGGGTAGCTGATTGGGTAATAAAACAGGACCCATATATATATACTGTCTACAAGAGACCCACCTCACAACAAAAGACTCACACAGGATGAAAGTGAAGGGATGGAAAAAAATTTTCCAAACAAGTGGAAATGAAAAAAAAAGCTGGTGTAGCAATACTCATATCTGACAAGATAGATTTCAAAACAAGAACCATAATAAGAGACAGAGAAGGTCACTACATAATATTAAAAGGATCAATCCAACAAGAGGATATAACCCTGGTAAACATATATGCACCAAACACGGGAGCACCAAAATATATTAAAAAACTTCTGGAGGACTTCAAGGGAGAGATCAATAGCAACACGATCATAGTGGGTGATTTTAACATCCCACTGACACCACTGGATACATTTTCTAGACAAAAAATTAACAAGGACATAGAGTCCTTACAAGACAAACTAGATCAGTTGGACTTCATTGATATTTACAGAACATTTCATCCCAAAGCTGCAGAATATACATTCTTCTCAAGTGCACATGGGTCATTCTCAAAGATAGACCACATGTTAGGACACAAAGCAAGTTTCTACAAATTCAAGAAAATTGAAATCATATCAAGCATCTTCTCAGATCACAGTGGCATGAAACTAGAACTCAATTACAGTAAAAACACACAAAAACATTCAAACACTTGGAGGCTAAATAGCATGTTAAAAACAATGAATGGGTTACTAATGAGATCAAGGAAAAAATTAAAAATTTCCTGGAAACCAATGAAAATGAACACACAACAACACAAAATCTATGGGACACAGCGAAAGCAGTCCTGAGAGGGAAGTTCATAGCACTACAGGCCTGCCTCAAGAAACAAGAAAAATTTCTAATTGACTTTCTAACCCTACAACTTAAAGAAATAGAAAGTAAACAGAAAGAAAAACCCAGAGCTAGTAAGAGGAAGGAAATAGTAAAGGTCAGAGAAGAAATAAACGACATAGAGACTAAAAATACAATTCAAAAGATCAAAGAAACAAAAAGCTGGTTCTTTGAAAAGATAAACAAGATTGATGGAACTTTAGCCAGACTCACCAAGAAACAAAAAGAGAGGAACAAAATAAACAAAATCAGAAATGAAAGAGGAGAAGTAACAACTGACACCACAGAACTTCAAAGGATCCTCGAAACATACTATGAACAATTATACACCAACAAATTGGACAACCTAGGAGAAATGGACAAATTTCTAGAAACACACAGCATCCCAAAATTGAACCAGGAAGAGATAGAAAACTTGAACAGACCAATAACAACAAAGGAAATTGAAGATGTAATTAAGAAACTCCCAGCAAACAAAAGCCCAGGCCCAGTTTGCCTCATGGGGGAGTTTTACCGAACTTTCAAAGAAGATCTAATACCCATTCTCCTCAAACTATTTCAAAAAATCCAAGAAGACGGAACACTTCCAAACTCATTTTATGAGGCCAGCATAATCTTAATTCCAAAACTGGATAAAGACACTACAAAGAAAGAAAACCACAGGCCAATATCACTGATGAACACAGATGCCAAAATCCTTAACAAAGTATTAGCAAATCAGATCCAGCAATACATCAAAAAAATTATTCATCATAACCAAGTGGGTTTCAGCGCAGGCATGCAAAGATGGTACAATATTCGCAAATCAATAAATGTGATACAACACATAAACACAATGAAAGATAAAAACCATATGATCATATCAATAGATGCTGAAAAAGCATTTGACAAAATCCAGCACCCATTTCTCATAAAAACGCTCAGCAATGTGGGAATAGAGGGACCATATGTCAACATAATAAAGGCCATATATGAAAAACCTACAGTCAACATCATTCTCAATGGACAAAAACTAAAAGCATTCCCCTTTAGAATGGGAACAAGAAAGGGATGCCCACTTTCACCACTCTTATTTAACATAGTACTGGAAGTCTTAGCCACAGCAATTAGACATGAAGAAAAAATAAAGGGGATCCAAATTGGAAAGGAGGAAGTGAAACTGTCATTATTTGCAGATGACATGATATTGTACATAGAAAACCCAAAAGACTCCATCAAAAATCTACTAGACTTAATAAATGAATTTGGCAAAGTAGCAGGATACAAAATTAATGTCAAGAAATTGACAGCATTCTTATACACCAATGATGAAATCACAGAAAGAGAAACTAAAAAAACAATTCCATTTACCATTGCAGCAAAAAAATTAAGATACCTAGGGATAATCTTAACCAAAGAAGTAAAGGACCTCTACATAGAAAACTACAGGTCATTGAAAAAAGACATAGAGGAAGATATAAAAAAGTGGAAACATATACCTTATTCATGGATTGGAAGAAATGACATCATTAAAATGTCCTTATTACCCAAAGCAATCTATACATTCAATGCAATCCCCATCAAAATACCAATGACATATTTCACAGAACTAGAACAAACACTCCAAAAGTTTATATGGAACCAAAAAAGACCCCAAATAGCTATAGCAATCTTGAAAAAGAAGAACAAAGTAGGGGGGATCACATTACCAGATTTCAGGTTATACTACAAAGCCACTGTAATCCAAACAGCCTGGTGCTGGCACAAGAACAGGCAGAAAGATCAACGGAACAGAATAGAGAACCCAGAAATTGACCCAAGACAATATGCTCAATTAATATTTGACAAAGATGGCAAGAGCATACAGTGGAGTCAAGACAGTCTCTTCAATAGATGGTGTTGGGAAAATTGGACAGCTACATGCAAAAAAATGAAGCTAGACCACCAACTTACACCATACACGAGAATAAACTCAAAATGGGTAAAAGACTTAAATGTGACTCATGAATCCATAAAAATTCTAGAAGAAAATGCAGGCGACATAATTTCAGACATCATACGAAGCAGAATCTTCACAGATACAACACCTAAGGCAAGAGAAACAAAGGAAAAAATGAACACATGGGACTACATCAAACTAAAAAGCTTCTGCACAGCAAAAGAAACAACCATCAAAATGGAAAGGGATCCCACTATATGGGAGACCATAATCACCAATGATGCATCAGATAAGGGGTTAATTTCCAAAATATATAGAGTGCTCATACAAGTCAAGAAAAGGATGATAAAGAACCCAATTAAAAAATGGGCGGAAGACCTAAATAGACACCTCTCCAAACAGGACATACAAATGGCTAAGAGACAGATGACAAAATGCTCAATGTTACTAATCATCACAGAGATGCAAATTAAAACAACTATGAGGTATTACCTCACACCTGTCAGAATGGCCACCATCAACAAATCATCAAACAACAAGTGTTGGCGAGGGTGCGAAGAAAAAGGGACTCTAGTACACTGCTGGTGGGAATGCAGACTGGTGCAGCCACTGTGGAAAACACTATGGTGTTACCTCAAAATTTAAAAATTGAATTGCCATTTGACCCAGTGATCCCACTTCTAGGAATATACCCTAAGAAACCTGAAACACCAACTAGAAAGAATATGTGTACCCCTATGTTCATAGTAGCACTATTTACAATAGCTAAGATCTGGAAACAGCCCAAGTGTCCATCAGTAGACGAGTGGAAAAAAAAGCCGTGGTACATATACACAATGGAATACTATGCAGCTGTAAGAAAGAAAGATCTCTTATCCTTTGAGACAACATGGAGGGACCTGGAGAATATTATCCTAAGCGAAGCAAGCCAAGCACAGAAAGACAAATATCGCATGATCTCACTTATTTGTGGAAAATAATGAACATAACAGTCTGAGAAACAGAGTCGACCCAGAGACGTGGAAGTAGGGTACAGACTGACAATCCTCAGAAGAGGGGGTCGGGGGGAGGGAAGAAATAAACCACAGAACTTATACGCATGTACGCATAACTGATGGACATGAACAACAAAGCTGGGGATGGGGCGGGGGGATGGGGAGGAGGGTGTCAATGGGGTAAAAAGGAGAAACGTCTGTAACAAAAACAAATTAATTTAAAAAAATAAAATAAAAAAATAAAATCAATAAAGACAAAAATTCTTTTTTTGAATAAAAGTTATACATATAAGGATTTAAAACTAAGTCAATATGTGTTTGGAATTTTATAAAAGGTATAATAAACATAATTTAAGACCATGATAGGGGTCCACAAGTTTTCTTCTTTTAAAGGCCTAATTTGTTAAGTGGTTCCTTTGCTGAATGGGACAACATCATATTGTAGTTTCATATTGGTGGAGAGGGGTCTGAGAAAGCAGGGAAACATTCTAGCTAGGGAGAAGTTAGATCTGAGGTTGAATCTTATTGTAATACTAACATCATGGGGAAAGAGAAAGGAGGAAATGTCTTACATGTTGCAAGACTGCTCCTTTAGGTTCACATCAATTATCTTGGCTTCCTATATCATCTCTTCACATTCCTGTCTTTTGCCTCAGGATTCTGGTTCTGTCTTCACATTTGAGTTTCAAATCCATATTGCATCTGTTAATAAATCCTTCTACTTGGACATCTTACCATCAACTCAATCTCAGAACATCAAAAACAAAATTATGTATTTTCTCTCTCAAATTTTTAATATTTCTCGATTAAAAAATAATAATATCCAGGTCCATTCACACTTCAGAATATTATGCTAAGTGAAACAAGTCAGTAAGAAAAAGACAAATACCATATGATTCCACTCATTTGTGGAATTTAATGAACAAACTAAACTGCCAAGCAATATAGATACAGACTTATAGACAGCAGGTTTACAGATCTAGTGGGGGTGTGGAGGGATTGAGCAAAAATGACAAAAGAGAGAGAACTCATGGACATGGACAACAGTGTAGTGATTGTGGCAGGAAGGAGGGTGAGTGGAGATGGAAGAGGGCATAGAGGAGATAAATGGTGATGGAAAATATAAAATCAAATAACAAAAAAAGAAAACATAACTCTATCAATCATTCTCCGTGTCACTAAAATCTGAGACTTGGAAAACTCAGTTGTATCTTTCTTTACAATGACTATTGCATTTATACCCTCCTTTTGTTTTCATTGTTACTGCCATAGTTTATACCTTTATCTCCTCACATCTGAATTATTTTAAGCAATCATTTAATTATGGTACTATGCTGTAAGTATTATTCTGGTAATTATGAACACAAACTCTAGAAACCAGCTGCCCAGGTTTAAATCTTTCTTAAATAAGTTCTATTAATTATGTGGGGGTTCTTGGCAAGTTATTTAACATTTCTATGCCTAACTTTCCCCTTTTAGATAGCTAGAATGATAATAATAATAATAATAATAATAATAATAATAATAATAATAATACATATCTTACTGGGTTGTAAAAATTAAACATATTAATATGTATAAAAAGTGTACTGGCTGATATATAATAAGTAGTCAATAAATATTGTCTATTAACATAAAATGTTTCCTATCTGTTCTCTCCAAATATCCCCCCAAATCAAACAATGTCTGTATATTACCCTCTTTGTTTAGTGTACGAGCAAGCCTATGCTTGCTGAGACTCAGAAGGGCAGCAATGGAAGAAAAGCTCACCAAGGGCAAAGATGTGTCATTAAAGACCAAAGCTAAGATCATCCACACCCTCATATTCTCAATGACTATGTATGGATGCAAAAGTTAGTGAAGAAGGCTGATAGGAAAAACAAAATTGATTCATTTGAAATGCGGTATTGGAGGAGGGCTCTATGGATACCCTGGACTGACAGAAAGATGAACAAGTAGGTCCTAGAGCAAATTAACCCTGAAATATCTTGGAGGTAAAAATGACAAAACTGAAGCTGTCCTACTTTGAGCACATCATGAAAAGGCAGGGTTCTTTGCAAAAAACAATAATGTTGGGCAAAACAGAAAGCAGCAGGAAAAGAGAATACCAAATATGAGATAGATAAACTCCAAAGAAGAAGCCACAGGCATGAGTCTACAGGAGCTGAGCAGGGCTGTTGAGGACAGAACATTGTGGATATCTCTCATTCATCAGATTGTCAGGAGTCAGAGCTGACTCAATGGCACATAACATATAAACAAGCCTATGCACAACTTGCTTCATTAACATGAATGCATTTTGCCTTTCTATCTTTGGTTTCCTGACCTTCATGTTTTTAGCACTATGATATAAAGGAATGATGGATACAAGGGGAAGTAGGAGTTGAGAGTAATGGCAGAAATAAGTTCTGTGTTGAGGTAGCATAGTTAGGAATGAAACAAAGAAAGAATAGGAAAGCATGTATGTAAGATTCAGATAGTTCTTGGTTCAAATTTTTAATTTAATATTTCTGGTTGTGTGACCTTCAGTAAGTCACTTACCAAGTCTACCTTCTCTTCCTCATTTGTAAATTAAGAATAATAGATTATATTCTTATAAGGTATTTATGAGGTAATCCATGTAAAAACATTTAGGAAACAAAATGTTAGTTCTATAAGGATATTGTCTGTCTTACTCATGGCTATATCACTTCCTAGAATACTATCTGGCTCCCAGTAGGCACTCAGTAAATAGAGATGCATGAGTAAAGTTCCACATGATTGGTGCTTATTAAATGACAACTACTATTATTATTCATCCCCCTTTCCCTCTGTATCTGTTGTGTTTGTATTAACTCTGAAGAATGAAGTCATATCAGAGAATTCTTAGTTCAGCTTCAGAGCAGGAGATGGTGATCTGTACTGTAAAGTCAATAATGAAGCCAATCAATGCAAAGGTGACCTTTGTATGTTAGCTGTCTATAAGTTTCTAATTCCATTTTCATTCATCTTCTAACAAGTGTTATCTCTTTTTGACTAGAAAAGGTCAATATAAAAATCAGGCCTGGGTAAATTCCATTGTGGGAATTGTGAAGAACTCAAGATTGGATGGCTATATTTCTTTGCTTTGGAGTAGAGAGAGATATGGGACAGGGAGTCATGAAACTAGGTTGAAATATTGGCTCTGCCACACAGTTGCTTCTATCAACCGGGCCAATTCCTTGATCCTATCTGGATCTCAGTTTCCTCGTCTTCTTTTCAAAGGCAGAAACTGCAAGTCATGTGTTCATTTCAAGCATGTTTATTAGGTGGAAAAATCTGCCTTTAAGCTCTCATACTCAGAAATGGTCCCCTTTTTCCCACTCTCCCTGAGCCAGAGAGAAAGCATAGTATAGTGCATTTCTTCTCAATAGTTTCAGCAACAAGGAATTTTTTTCCTCCATGTTCTTCCAAGGTTTATAGAAATTTCTCCTAGATCATAGAATGTATGATATAAAATTCACTTTCCTCATTTTTTAATTTTTCAAAGACATATATAGCTGCCAATAAGTTTTCCATCAGCATGAGATAGCCAGTATTACCAAAATTAGTTGATATAATTTCAGGCAAAAGGAAACAAACTTGACACTTTAGTCAGGTTATGTAATTTATTATAGGTAAATAAATGCACTCTGTTAGGCTCCTTTCAAATATTGAAAAAGACTCAAAGATTCTCATTATTACCTTCACAGATTCCCCTGGGCAGAAGGTGTGGGCAAAAAAATTAAGGATGGGAATCACTGGTGTAATAGAAAGAATACTGGGTTCTAATAACTGACACAATCTCAGAGCCTTAGTTTTGACTTTCTGTTCAAAGAGAAGACCAATACCAGACTCATTCTTAGTATATTCTATGCATCAGTCACATTGCTAAGTACTTTATATATATGATCTTATTTAAACCTTACAGCCACCCCATGATGTAGTTGTTATCCTCACTTTACAAACGAGAAAACTGAGGCATAAGAGGCCAAATAACTATCAAAGATTATTCTTTATAAGTGGCAGAGCTGGGATATAAACTTAGCTTTCTTTGTATGAGTACAAAGCCATGCTCTTGGCATTTGTGGGGAAATTCCATTCTTATGACTACTCCCTAGACTCCCAGTCCATCATCTCCCTTTTAGCTTTATTATCTACCACTCCAAAATATACTTATTGCCTAATTTCTTCAAAAATAAAAAGTTTCAAAGGGTGACATTCTGCCAATTTTGCTTTGTCAATGACAAGTCTTTAGTAATATCCAGAAGGAAGAAAGTCCACAAAAAGAGCATAAGTTTCCATAAGCCCTACTTCTGACTATCAATGCCTAATCCTTCCAGGGCATTCCCTTTAGGAATCTACTAATGACATCATCCATTGATATGACAGCTTCTTCCTTTGAAATGCTACATCATTTTCTTTGTCACTCTCTCCTAAAATCATCGATACTCTGCTTCCTCTCAAATTATTTTTCTGTAACAGTTTCACTCCACATAAAGTACTATAAACTTCTTGAGGGTACAAAGTATTTTAATCACTGGATTGGACTATACTGTAGGTTGAAAGGCATATCACAGATCATTGAATGCAGCCCCTAATCTACAAAATGGTAAATGAATCTATGAATCACATGACTAGTAAGTGGTAAAGCCTTTCATGATGCCTACCATAATACTTTAATGCTTTGTAGCTATTCAAGAAATATTTGTTGAACAGAACAGAAAATTGGAAAAAAGAAACAGTAAATTTTTGAGAAGCTGATGTATTTTGTACTTTATTAAATGTTAGAACATGTGCTCCTAGTTGGTGAACATGTTACAAGGAATAGTAGATAAATGGCTGACACAAATATTTATTTGGATGAAATATATATATATTTCACTAAATGTTTTACAGTTCAGATACAAAATCTGTTAGAGGAAAAGCACTTTTCCCCATTCCCTGCTTTCATCTTAAATAAACGTACTCTGAGAAAGATGCTCATTCATTCTGTTATCACAAAACATTTTCTATAATTTTTGGATATCCAGCACAGCCTGCTTTACTCCAGGTGTATTTTACCACATTTTATCTCCATATCATTTTGTTCAAATGACTCTATTAGCACAAGGAAGCCTATGACCCACCAAAATATTGACTTCTAATCTGTACATCTTCCATCTTTTAAAAGTCCCCAAATTCCACCCTGCCGGTGTATCTCAGTGTTTGAGTGTCGACCCGTGCAATAAGAGGTCACTGGTTTGATTCTCGGTCAGGGCACATGCCCAGGTTGTGGGCCAGATCCCCAGTGGGGGGCATGCAGGAGGCTGCCAGTCGATGTTCTCTCTCATCGATGTTTCCATCTCTCTTTCCTTCTCCCTTCCTCTGTCTCTCTAATATATCAATAAAGAAAAAAAATTAAAAATATAAATAAAAGTCCCCAAATTCCAAGTGTGGAAATGTAAGATGAAAGATATAAGTAAAATACAGCATTTTTAATAAAGTTAAAATGGTGATTCCAGTCTTCTCTCAAACTTTTATCCTCTCAGTATCCATGTACAGCAATTTAAACTTCAAGAATCTTCCTTCCATCCAAAACCTCAAAGGTTAGCATTTTAACAAACATCAGCCTTCTCTCTTATTATGTCTTCTTTTTGTCTCGGAAATGGGGACTACTTTTTTTTTTTTTTTTTTTTCCAACCAGCAGTTTCCAGTGAGACAAGTAGAATGCCCTTTTAAGAATGAATTAGAGCCCCAGCCAGGTGGCTCAGTTGGTTAGAGAATTGCCCCATACACCAAAAGTTTGCAAGTTTGATTCCTGGTCAGGGCACACACCTCAGGGCAGGGGTGCATATGAGAGGCAACGAGATTCAGTTTCTCTCTTACATGGATGTTTCTCTCTCTCTCTCTCTCTCTCTCTCTCTCTCTCTCTCTCTCTCTCTCTCTCTCTACTTTTCTCTCTCTCAAATCAATAAACATATTCTTTGGTGAGGATAAAAATAAATCAGAAATATCATGCCACTACATCTATACAATGTAGATAAGCTCAAATATGTGCACATTGGAAAGAATGTCATTCAGTTTCTCTTAGGACAAAAATAGCCTTGATACAGAGAAATATTTCAATTTGTAGTTTGTTTTCTCAAATTTGTTTACTTGCTATAAAGTTGTTTCTCTATGAGGAAATAAGCTTCAACACTTGTCCCCAGACTCCAAATTTGATATTAGGTTAAACCTCAGATGTTCCATAAAGGCAGGCCATGTTTCCAGTGTAGATCGAATTCTTCTGATAGAGAGAGTCATTTCAGATGCCCTACACACACAGCCTGCTTCCATTCTGGGTGCCTCCCTGTTTATAATGAATAACTAAGTGAGTTCACATTGGAACTCCTTTTCCAGTGTATCCAGTCTTGTACTCTTCTCTAATTATTTCATGTATATGAATCTGGTCTTAACTACTAGGTTAAATATGTGTAATCAGGAATTTTGTCTTATAAATTTTTTTTTATATACAACAATGTCAGGCATGGTACTGGATACAGAGTAAGTCTTCATAAATACTTACAGAATTGAATTGATAGATTTTTCCCAATTGCAAAAATAGTGAAATATCAAGAAAAATGTCATGTTAACATATGGTCAATCTAATCTGTTTGGTGAATTCATACATTGAGAAATTGAATATTTAAGATTCTTTCAGCTCTCTCTCTCTCTCTCTCTCTCTCTCTCTCTCTCCCCCCTGCCCTCTTTCTCATACACACACACACACACACACACACACACACACACACCCCTAAATCTCCTAGATGAGGTCAAAACAAATTATGAAATATCTATATACTAAAATTATGTGAAACGGTTTAAAAGAATGATTAAATCAATATGTGCTGAATTGTAATGATTTCCAACATATATTGTAGAGTTAGGGTAGTGACACAAGGTATAGAACTTCATATCATAGTGTGGGACAGGAGGCAGACTGACTTTTGTTACATGCAATGTTACAGTGCTTGAATACTTTATTCACTTTAAATAAGTATTCACTTTTCAATGAATATAACTATTAATTTTAAATGTTGATATATTAATTTTTCAAATGACTAATGGCATAGCTGACTTGGCACTTTTTTTCACTGTTTCACAATCTACATGTAGATTGTTCACGAAGAAAAACTGAAAATTTTATCTTAAGAATTATCTACAGGTTGATATTCTAAAATAGAACATTTAGAACTAATAAAATCTCTTTGATCAATAACTACTTTCCCTTCTAGATACATACTTCTATTATGTTGATACTACTTGGAGAAGAATGGTTGGAACACTTTTTTTTTTTTTTAAATCTAGACTAGGGACATCTCAGTGGCTCTTTTAGAGTAGTGATAATTTCTGAAAAAAGAGTAAAGGTTTGTCTTCTACCATGAAGAACAACAAAATCTCAGGTAATTTGAAAAATGTTGAGTTAGAAGCACACGAATAAGATGGCTACATGTTTGAGCTGATCAAAGTGAGAGCAGCAGAAAAAAAGGATTTTCTTCAGTGAAAATTGAAAAATAGGTTAACACAAAATCTCATGACTGGAGACAAATTTCATATTTCTTGCAGAAGGAAGAGGGAAGAATACCTGCCAGTAGGAAAAGTAAATTTCTCAAAGTAAAAATATAAACCATGACTTGGGGGAGCACTTGGATTAATTTGTAAATACTTTTTATCAGTGGTCCACAAAGAACATGTTTAAGGCTACATGTAGAGCCTTAAACTTGCTAAGATCAGCTAGCCTCAAAGAGTGCAGTATCTATATGAGCTTGGGTGCCTGCCATCTAAGCAGCAGCATAGAAACTTAGTTTTTTCTCCAGTGTCAAGGCCTGGTTTCTCTAAGTCACCTAAACTTCCCTGGCCAGTCCCCATATGACTGAAGTCTTCCTAGAGATCTCGGTGAGGTGGATGGAATAAACTGGAATGTTTGAATGGTGCCAAGCTAAACAGCCCACATGCAGATCTTCTCTAGTTAAGAGTACTTATTAAGTGCTTACTGTACTAGATGCTGTGAGGTGAAGGGGGGGTGGGAAACACACCACAAAAGGAGTAGACGACATGAGCCTTGAATCCAAAAGGCTTATGAAACAGTTGACAAGAGTATCTGTACACATGATCTAGAGAATAACAAAAGTCATTAAGTAACCAAGTCTGGGTTATAAAGAACAAATTATGAATGTTATAGTTCAAATCTTCGGTGATGAACTTCAATAAACTGGGCTAGCTTCTGACATCTCATAGATGAGGGAAGATGTCAATTATCTCAAAAGCAAGCAATGTGACAATAGTTAACATTTCTTTGAACAAGCTGACTAATAACCAGAGTGCCAAGTTTAGTTTTGAGAAATTGAAGGGGATCAAGATATGCCATCCTAAAATATGCTACTTTGGCATATTGATTATTTTAAGCTGAAGGAAATTGAGAAACAGCAGACATAGTATGAACTCTCTGCCCAACCCCTTCCTAAAAGCAAAGTATTAATTTCCCTTTACAAAGGTCTCTCCCTGTTGCCCCCCCACCCACACACACACCAGAAAGCGGAAAATGATTCTTATAACCAGAGACTAGATTTTGCTGAATAAACTTTTCTAAACAACCCTTATGTATTATACATTTCCTGGTCACTATCCCTTTCCCTTTCCCACCCCTATAAGCCCAAACCATCTTTTTCCTTTGTCTAGTCACTTCCCACAATTTATTGTCCTTTGTTAAAGTTTTATATAAGCCCCCAGCTCTAACTGTACCTTTGGGTTTTTACTTATTTTCTGTAAAGCTCCAAAACATGTAAAAATAACAATAAAATGTGTATGATTTTTTTCCTGTGAATGTGTCTTTGGTCTATTTAATTTGCAGTTTCCAGTTACTGAATTAAAGAAGGTAAAGTTTTTCATTCCCTACATAAAAAAATATTACTTTTGCTTTTCTTTAAAATATCCTGAGAGTTTCTGGTCATGATGGTAGTGTAGGTAAAGGTGGTATCATCTCCTCCCACAACCACATCAAAATTACAAGTAAACTACAAAACAACCATCACTCAGAAGTGCCTAAAATTGAGCTGAATGGAAGTCCTACAATTATGAAATTAAAGTAGAAGCCACATTGAGACTGATAGGAGGGGCAGAGACACGAACAGGCTGGTCCCACACCCACATGTGGAGGATAAACATCAATAGAGATACCTCATCTGGGAAGGTCCTCGATGAGGAGTGAGGGGTCCCTGTCCCACACCAGCCCCCCGGCTCAGGCTTCCAGTACCAGGAAGAGAAGCCCTCATAACTTCTTGCTGTAAAAACCAGTGGGAATTGAGGCTGAAGAAGGCTGAGGCTTCTAGAGTCCCAGGAAATTCCTCTAAAAGGGCCCGCACACGGACTTACTCGGACCTGTTCCCTCCAAGCTCCAGTGTAAGGGAGGCAGTTTGAAAGGCATCAGAGACATACAGGGAAGAACTGAGTTTTTTGGCATTGGGTTGAGAGCTGGAGAGGCAACTTTCTCCAAGAAAGACAGACATGCTGGTGGAGGTTGTTGTTCTTTTGGTGAGCCCTTTCTCCATGGGGCCAGCAGACAGACACAATTGCTGGGACTCCAGCAACCTGGCTCACACTGTTTACTCTGCCCTGGAGATTCCCTGAGGTCTTGCCCCACCCAACTTTTGGGCCCACACAAGCTATTTCCAGTGGCTTTACAATAGGATTGGCCTGTCTTAGCTCCTACTTCAGATTTTCCTAAATTCTCTCAAACAAACAGCATCTGCCTCAGTGAGCCCCATACCTCTTGGTAAGTGGCCCCAGGACTGGCACTAGAAGCAGCCAGCCTTGGGTCACAGCTTGGCTTTGCCTGGGCTCCTCTAAGCCCAGCACAAGAAGCAGCCATCTATAGATCCCTTTGTAGCTTATACCTGGTGGCCCCGGGTAGAACACAGGCAGTGGCTGACCTTGCCTCAGAGCCAGCACACCCAGTGGACAGCTTCAGACCACCCTGAATCACCACTACCTAACCACCTCCACAAGTGACACACTCAAGGAGTGGGTTCAGTGGGTATCAGAGACCTGCTGAAGTAAGTCTTGTTCTGTGTGGTGGGCCCCTGCACAGCTGATCCTTCAAGGTAGTCAGAGGTTGGTGGTCAGTGGGCACAGCCAGTCCTTGCAGCTGATCAGCCTGAGTAAATCCCTCCCACTGATGTGCCAACAGCAATCAAGATTCAATTACAACAGAAGGGTGTACAGTCCACATGAGGGGTGCACCTTGAGGGCCCAGATGGGGTGACTAGGGAGGCTGTGCCACTGGACCCTATAGGACACCTACTACAATAAGCCACCCTAGGAAGACCAGGAAACACAGCAACTCTACCTAATACATAGACACAAACACTGTGAGGCTTTCATTTAGAATCAATGGGCACATAAAGAGCTTCCCAGATAAGAAAAAGCCAAAGGAGTTGATCACCACCAAACCAGTATTATATGACATGTTGGAGGGTCTTCTTGGAGAAGAAGAAGACAAAAAATTATGAACAATAAAATGGCAATAAATACATATCTATCAACAATTGAATATACAAACAAAATGACAGGCAGAACATAAACAGAGTCATAGATACAGAGAACTTTTTGTTGGTTGCCAGATGGGAGGGCTGTTAGAGGGATGAGTGAAAAAGGTGAAGGGATTAAGAAGTACAAATTGGTTATTAGACTGATGAACCTCAAATGGAAGGGGGGGTGGGAAGAGATAATCCAAATAACTTATATGCATATATGTATAACTAAAGGACATAGACAATAGAGTGAGGAAGGCAGGAGTGGGGAGGAGGGGGTCAGTGGGAGAAATATGGGGGTACATCTGTAATACATTCAACAATAAAGGTAAATTTAAAAAATAAAATACTCTGAGAAATATAGCAACTGTAATTTGTTCTTTAGGCCATTTGTCACAAACCTGATTGCCCTCTGGGACTCTGACCTTGTTAGGAAGGAATTTTTCAGGCTTTATAACTTTCCAGACCTCCTCTCACTAAATCCTCTGATACTGACAGATATAGTACAAGGAGTTGTTAGGAATTTCACTTGTATAGATAAAGTTAATTTTAAAAGTGGTAAATAGCTAATTTGACACTGAATTAAAGAGATCTTTGAAATTTGGTGTAATATTTAAAGGTGAAGATTGCACCAAATCTGTATCTGCAACAAGTAAAATGCAATGAAAGGCTGATGTAAATGTTTCTATGATTCGGCACTATGAGTCTAAACAAGAGCAACAAGAACTGGCTCCAGTTAAACTGCAAGGAAACTAAATTCTTACGAAAATAGGATTTCTTTTTTACATTACCTTTTTCTCTTATGGGTGCTACTATCTTGGAGATTAATATGATATATTACCGAGTCTTCAGAGGGCTCCCTCAAAATGATGAAAGGCCTGAGAATCATGCCATTAATATAAATACCTACTGAGGGAGCTGGGGTTTGAGTGTAGAAAAGAATATGATTGTTCTCTTCAGATATTAAGAAGAGGCATGTATAAAAAAGGAAATAAATTTATAATCTGTGGCCCCAAAAAGTAGAACTAATGGGTAGAAGTTGTAAGGACACAGATTTAAGGTTATTAAAAAGGCCTTTATATTATTATTATTATTTTTATCCTCACCTGAGGACATTTTTCCTTTTTTTTGTTCAGATAGAGTGGGAGGGAGAGAGAGGAAGAGAGAGAGAGAGAGAAACATCGATGTGAAAGGGACACATCGAGTGGCTGCCATCCGCACGACCAACCGGGGCTGGGGACAAACTGCAACCGGAGTACATGCCCTTAGCAAGAAACGAACCCGGGTCTCTCTGTACCGCAGGCCAACGCTCTAACCACTGAGCCAAACCCGCCAGGGCTTTTTTTTTAAGAAAAACTTTTTACTATATTCATCTTTATACCAACACAGTTGCAAAATATAGGCTTACCTTTTTTTTTTTTTTTTTTTTTTTTTTTGGCATTTATTGAGCTTCACAGATGTTGCATTTTCTATAAGTTGAAAGTTAGACTCTCCACTAGCAAAAATATTATGACTGGCTTTATTGCGATACTTGCTTTATTGTGGTGGTCTGAAACCCAATCTCTCATATCTCCTAGATGTGCCTGTATACATTTTAGTTTTAGAGTTTGGGGTTTTTTGTTTGTTTGTTTGTTTGTTTGTTTTTGTTTTTTAAATAATGGAGGAAGGAGTCCAGAAAGGCAAAAGTGCCTCATCAAAGATAGTGAAATCATGATGTATCCCCGGCAGGTGCTAGGTTGAGGGTCCACTTCAGATAGGCTCTGGCTCCTAATTATAGGGCCTCTATTCCAGGGCCCCTCTCATTGTCTTGTTTTGGCACTTTCTTTTTTTAATTAATTAAATTTTAAATATATCTTTATTGTTGAAGTTATTACAGATGTCCCTCCTTTTTTCCCACATTGACACCCTCCTCCCTGCTCTCCCAACCACCTTCATTGCACTGTTCTCTGTGTCCATTGGTTATTCATATATGCATATAAGTTCTTTGGTTTACCTCTTCCCACTGCCCCATCCTCCTTCGCTCTGAAGTTTGTCAGTCTGTTCCCTACTTGATGTCTCTGGATCTATTTTGTTCATCAGCTTGTTTTGTTCATTATATTCCACAAATAAGTGAGATCATGTGATACCTGTCTTTCTCTGACTGGCCTTATTACGCTTAGCATAATACTCTCCAAGTCATGCCATACTGTCTCAAAGAGTAATAGATCCTTCTTTTTTTTACAGCTGCATAGTATTCCATTGTAAATGTACCATAGCTTTTTTTTTTATCCACTCATCTACTGATGGACACTTGGGCTGCTTCCAGATCTTAGCTATTATAAATAGCACTGCTATGAACATAGTAAAAAGGCCTTTTTAATAAGCTATGCAAAAAGTTCAGATTGTGGCTGATTTCAAAGGTAATGAGTTCTGAAACCCCTATAAATAATATTATAGAGAAAATGCCAACATAGGACACATGAAAAAGAAGGAATTTATGTGAAGCTTCAAGATTTATAGGATACCCTAAATTTAGTACCAAACTAATATACCTTCCTCACATACATCCATTTCCTGAACAACTATCTCAGATATTACTAAATAAGGACTATAATGATTTGTAAATATCCTGGGTTATAGTAGACCATTTCAATCCTAATCACTAGTTTATTAAGCAAAACACTGGAATGGCATATTGGGGCATATTTTTTCATGCCACCCATTGAGACAAAAGGTGTTTAAGCCTATCTCTCAGTATACTAGAAAACTAATTGAAACTTCACTTTATGAGCAGTCAGGATTCATTGGAGTAAAAAAAGGAAAATAATTAATATTGATGTATCATCATTACTGTAAAAACATATTCAAACATACTTGCCTATTTATCTACCTACCTACCTACTTACCAATTTTGAGAGAATTGACTGGTACAATATATACCAAGTTTTAATTGTGCCTGAGTCTACAAATGGTTATTATTTTTTATTGTTCTTGTTGTTGTTGTTGTTTTTGTTTTTTGCTGCCTATTTTTATTTTCCTAAAATAAACATTACTTCCCTGAAGACTAATCAGGATTTCCAAATTTACATGCTATAAGAGTAAGATTAACAATGAAAATGAATGAATGAGCCAAAGGTGTATGACAACAGGGAAAAGTAGTGACTTGCATAAGCTGGAGAATATATTCTCTTTTGAAGGGAGGTGGCTGCTACTCAGCTCCAGTCATGATTGACATAAAGGAATTGAAATAATCTGGAAATAGAGATTTTAGGTATTTTTAGATTTTTAAATATTAGCAACTGATGTAAATTTTGAAGACAATGGAGGTCAAACAAAATAGATATGTGGGTCCACACTTGGTCAATTTACCATTTTTGAAATGAATAGACACATTACAAATGTAAAAAAAAGTCAGTTCATGATTCTGTGCCAGTGGTTCTCAACCTTCCTAATGCCGTGACCCTTTAATACAGTTCCTCATGTTGTGGTGACCCCAACCATAAAATTATTTTTGTTGCTACTTCATAACTGTAATTTTGCTACTGTTATATCTTAGGCGACCCCTGTGAAAGGGTCATTTGACCCCCAAAAAGGTCGCGACCCACAGGTTGAGAACCGCTGCACATAGCCAGTCTCATGGAGAACACCCAAAGACCCTCAGTAAGAGTTTTTAATTTACATTGAGAAAATATAATGGTGTAGTGACCAACAAACACTGAACAATTAAGAGTGGGTTACTGAGGGTGTGATGAGATTGGCACATTTGACAAGGAGGAAATAATGGGAAGGTTCTTCAGTAGTTTGGTTTTATAGAGAGAACAATTCCAGGTACCAGTTCACTGGATGAGAAATTGATTGCCTGAGGGTAACATTATAAATAAGAGGGCAGGCAAAAAATGAAGAATAATGGACAAGTACTATATGGCTTTTGGAAATTATTTTTGGTAAAGAAACTTATTATTTCTACTGCAGAACACAATATTGGAGACATTTCTATTTGTATTCTGACTCTTCAAATAATCTAAGTAAAATAATTATGTTTGCCATTTAACTCTATTACTCTTTTCTATATAATCACCTCTGGTGTTAAACTGGCAAAGTTTAAAATTGGAAAACAAACTCATATGCTAAAAATATCTCATTCCACTTCTTTTGTGACTCCCCAAAGGAAATGTATAAGTGGTGTTTCTTTTCATTGAAAAGTCAAAGTAATAATTATGTTCCAAATATTATCACCTTTCAACAATCAGACATAGCATACCCCTAGAAAGTCTTGATTCATATTTTTATAATGGGTTAATATTGGTTGTAACTGAAGATAGTCTTGTGTCCAAATGGCTGATGAGTTCTTACACTGAGGAAATTATGTGGCAGCAGCATATAATTAACCGTCTTTAAGAATAGTGACACTGCAGTTAGTCGAATTTGGGTTTGAATCCTAGTTGATACTAGTGACTTAATGTGGGCAAGTCAATTAACCTCTTTGTCTGTCAGTTTTCTTATCTATAACATGAGAATAATAGTGCCTACTTCATAAATTTGCTATGGGGATTAAAAGTGAAGAACTTAAAATAGGGCTTGGCGGTATGCATGTAATGATGATGTTTTTCTTATCACCAGCCCCATTAAAGATGACTGACCCAATTTTCATTTCCCTGAGGGCATTGCTCTTCACTAGGAATGGGTTAATAGAAAGCCAATGTGTGTGCATGCATATTCAAAAAGCCTATAAAAGTTAATGGTAATGACAGAATATTATGCCAAGTCTTTGGAAAGACATTTAAGCTCAAGGAGGTCTTGTGATAAACCCTTAAGGCATTTCTAACCAAGTGTGACTAGTGGGCCTGAAAGTTAGGGTGGGCCTATGGAAATAATTAACAATCATATGGAAATAATTTGATGATAATTATACTAATAAACTACAACTTTTAATGTTATTATTGGCAATAATAATACTAGATAATTGACATTGAGCACTTATTATAGATAAGACACTGTAGTAAAGACTTTACATGGCTTGTTTCATTTAATGCTTACAATAACTAACCTTATGAGATTGATGCAGCTAAGAACTCCAAATAGGGAAACTGAACTTCAGCAGGGTTAAGTAACATTCCCTAAATCATATATCTAGTAGCAGAGACTTGGATTATATATGAGATTATTCTGTCTTTAAACCTTACGATCTCATTAGTCTAACTTTATAGATAAGAGAACTTAATGAAAAATATAATAGACTAGGAGCTAGGAAAACTGGCCTTTGGTCCTATTTCTGCCCTACTAACATTGACCTTGGGCAAGTTACTTAACTTCTCTAAGCCTAATTTTTATAACTATAAAAATGGAAATAACAGTGAAAGATTATTATGAGAACTGAACTAAGTAAATATCAACTATTGTTATTGTTAATATAATTATTGTATTGATTATCTTCTTTTCATGGGTCTCAGCATCATGAGCAGAGGAATCACCACTCACTGGAAAGGGCTGAAGATGGAGACAGAAAAAATGTAGACCAATCTTATACGTAAGGGGCCTAAACCATATCAAAACTTGTTAATTCTCTTAACAGTATTTCTGAAATCAGTTTGATTTCTAATGATTTAGTGATGAAAAGTTCTGTTAATTTAGATTCATAACAGTTTGGATACTGATAAAGCAAGACTTCACTAACAAAGGAAATCAAAATATGTCACATTAAAATGTCATTTTTGCTTAAAGATTATTTTGAACTGAAAGCATTAAGAAATAGCAGATAGCCCTGACCGGTTTGGCTCAGCGATTAGAGTGTTGGCCCGCGGACCAGAGAGTCCCGGGTTCGGTTCCCGCTAAGGGCACGTACCTTGGTTGCAGTTTTTCCCCGGCCCCGGTTGCGGTCGTGTGGTCGTGTGGGTGGCAGCCACTCGATGTGTCTCTCTCACGTCGATGTTTTTCTCTCTCTCTTCCTCCCTCTCTCCCTCATGCTCTATCTGAAGATAAATGCAAAAATGTCCTCAGTGAGGATAGAAAAAAAAAGAAACAGCAGATACAAGAGTAACTAACTCTCTGCCCTCCCTCCTCTGCCTAAAAGCAGAGTATAAATTTCCCTATGTGAAGGTGTCCTTCCTCCCCTCTCTCATACCAGAAGGAATAGAACAACACTTATAACAGAAGATGGAAAGTCAGTGCTGAGACGAATCTGCATAAACAAACCTTACTGAAATAGTTTCTTTATATACTTACATTAGTTTCTTTATATATTTACCTTCCCACTATATATTTACCTTCTTTATATATTTACCTTCCCACTATTTTCTTTCCCTAGAAGCCCAAACCCCTTTTCCTTTGTCTTGTCACTTTCTTGTCACACATTGCACTTTGATGAGGTGGTATATAAATTCTCAAGCTTAACTACTTCTTTGGGTTTTCACTTCTTTTCTGTGATATTCCTATGTTCATACAAAATAAACCATTTCTCCTGTTAATCTGTCATTTGTCAATTCAATTTCCAGGCCTCAGCCACTGAACCTAAGAGGGTAGAGGAAAAGATTTTCCTTCTCTATAATACTTTGTTGGCATTTGAATGCAATGCCATTAGCCTGGTGAGAAATAGATCCCTACAAATCACCATGTTGATTTAATCCTGACAAAATGAATGACTAGTTTAGTGCCATAAATTAAATTGATTATTACCTAAATAAAATGCTTTGTTTTGTTTCTCTATTTGTTTATTACTGATAACCTACCTTCTTCCACAAGATATCTGCTAGAGAGTTGGGATTGGAAGCCACAAGCAGTATTTCAGTGAAATAACAGGTCTGTTCATTCAGAATATTTTCCCTCACTGATGACAATGTAATGGTTGGTTATTGTTGAAGATTACAACCTGCTGTTACTTCAGAGCTGTAGTTTGCAAAAGTTCTTACCCTCTCATGCTCTAACAGGAAAAAAAAAAAAAAAGAAAGAAACTACGCTCCGATGTTGTCTGTAATAGTGAAAAGTTTAAAATATGTGTTAATAATTTATCTACTTTTTTAAAGAATTACATAATTTCATCAGTTTTCTACATGATCAAATATGTTAATTTAGAAAGAAGCAATCCCTTTCCCTTTTAAACTAAATGGAACTCTTGAACAAGAGCTCTGGTTTTTATCACATTGAATTGTTAAGCATTCATTCACTTCACATTTTCAAGGATTAGAGCAAAGAAGGGAGAATGATGAAAATGCTACAGCACGGAAAACATGTTTCACATTTGCTAAAGCAAAGAAGACAAGTATATGTGCTAATTATAAGTTTAAAAGTTTTAAAGACATTCTGAAGATCAATGAGAATTTTGCATTTTTGTTTCTGAACAGGTCATTATATGCCTGGTGATAAAGGAATTAAGCAAATGACATTATTGTTGAGCAGTCAGTAGAGTAATTACATACTCAGTAAGAGCCTGAAGTGTTCAAAGTGCAAAAGAGTAGATGGATATCATATAAAAGAAAGTCTCACGTGGAAGGTGTCAGGCCCTATTCCAGAAGATTTAGTTTGCTACATTCAAGTATCTCAAAAGCCAAGGCAAGATTCCATATATGAGGAAAGATCTAAAAAACTTAAACAGTCACATAGTCTATTTATCCTGCTTCTATAAGAACTGCAGTTAAGCCCTCAACAAGAAGTGAAAAGTTCCATGGAAATTAGTCCCCCAAATTCCTGTGGAGATCTATTTATCAAAGCATGAGATATGAGGTATGATTTGGGACAGAGCTTAGTGGATTAAACCAACACAAGTTGATCAGGTCATAGTTTCCATGAATCAAGAGTTCAGGCAGTTTAGCTAGACCCACTACTCCTAGGTCTCTCCAGGCTGCAATCTGGGCGTTATCTGGTGCTGTAGTCTTATCAGAGGTTTGAACAGGGAAATGTCTCCTTCCAAAGTAATATTTTTAATTAAAAAAGAATAATTGTTTATTGAATTTATTGGGGTGACATTGGTTCTCAAAACCATATAGATTTCAAGTGTACACCTCAATAAAACATCATCCACATAAAGCATTGTACACCCATTGCCCCAAGCAAAGTCTCTTTCCATTCCCACTTTCCCCCTTTTTCCCACCTCCACTTATCCCCACCCCACCCCCTTTCTCTCTGGTTATCAACACACTATTGTCTATGTCTATGTATCATTCATATATATATGTTTTTTTTTGCTTAATCTGTTCACCTTCTTTCATCCAACCCCCAACGGTCTTGAGTGTATAAATCTTTCGCCTTTTATTTCCAAGGTAATTCTTACTGTAGGAAGAATTTATCCCCATGTGGTTGTAGAAATGAAGTCCCATTTTCCTGATGACTGTCAGTCAGGGGCCACACTCTACTTCTAGAGGTTGCAAGCTGTTCCTTGCTATTTGGCCCTTTCCATGGGCCAGCTCACAACATGGCTACTTTTTCAAAGCCATCACTGGAGAGAGTCTCCTACTCCAGTCTGCTAAGACAGATCTTATATAACAGTGTGATACCAGAGTGTCAATCTATAACTTTGCTATATTCTATTGCTTGGCATTAAGTCACAGTGGGCCCAACATTCAAGGTGAGGGTATTATGCAGAGGCAGGAGCATTTGGATATGGGGAATCATTGATGGTCACCTCAAGTTCTGTCTGACACAGAGAGGACAAAATGTCTCTTCTGCCACTCCTGAACCTCTAGTTAGTTTTTATTTTATTGGAATTACATGTTTAAGAACTGACCATTTCTTAGGTCCTTCCAATTGTTTGCAGAAATCCCAGAGCTGTACGTGAGTGCCCTTCCTCTAGCTAACTATATGGGATCACATGGCATGCAGTTTAGGCAGTTTTACTCTACTTGCATAATACCTTTAATTCTCCATTTTTTATCATTTTCTCCTAATTTTCTCTCTTTTTATCTTGTGCCTTATATGCATAGCTCTGTAGCCTGTTTCAACTCCTTTATGGAATATGTACATAAATATTTTAATGAATGTACCAATCAATCCTCCATAGGAAGCCACTTTCAGACTTACTTACCATATAATCCAGTTCACAGTTATCTCTAGGACCATGTTATTGATGCAAATGACTCAGAACATGACAGTGAAGCTGGGTTTTTAGAGTTATTTTCCCCTTATATCAAAGCATTTTATTTAGCTTGAAAATAAAGTGGAGATTAATTCTGTTTCAAAATTACTCAATTCAAACTTTTTACTTTATTTTTCTAAATGTCTCAACGTTTGACTGAACACAACTACTCTCTTGCCACCCCAAAACAATTCTCATGTCACCAGAGGTTACATCTCCTTTGATTGATTTTCTAATTTGTACCTATCTCCTAAAGGGAAGGGGAAATTTTAGTTCTTAAAAGACTGTTCTACTGCTCCTTATAAATACCCTGTACAGAACTGATAAAGGTAGTTATTAAATATCTCATCTCATTTATTTCTTCTTGATAGTTGTCTCCAAACACTTAAGTATTTTCCCATGTCAAATATCCTCTAGTGGAAAATACATAGCCAACTTTGAGAAGGGGCTTTTAAATCTTTTATATCACCAGTGAGTCATTTGGCAAAATATTTCAATAACATCTCATTTACTGTATTTCAGTGTTCTTCTAACATGCCAGGAAAGCCTGCCTCCAGTCTTTCACACTTGCTATTCCCTCTGCCTATAACACTCCTCTGCAGCATATCTGCCTGGTTTACTTCTGTTCCTTCAGATTACTGCTCATATATCATCTCATCAAAAAGACACTCCTGGCCAATCTATGTAAAATATTAACACTCTCTCCAATCCTATCCCGTCCCCAATCCTTACTAGGTTTTAATGTTTCTTCAGAGCACTGATCAACATCTTGAGACAGTATATATTTAATTATTTACTCATGACTCACCTGACTCCCTGCTCTAGAATATAAACACTATGAAGACAGTGACTTTGCCTTATTTGTCACCATCTAGAACAATGCCTGACACATAATAAGACTAAACATATATCTGATATAATAAAGAATGAGTGAGTGGTGAACATGAAATGATGAATAAAGTCAGTCCCATTGGCATATGCTATAGAGCCTGAGCCTGGAAAAGTTTGAGTAAACACACACTTTTTGGGGGCCCATGAGTTCACTCTCTGGTCTCACATAATGTTCCTATTAGCGACCTTTGTGAAAATTGTGGACATTGAAGTAGAGAGAGGCAAAGCCACTTATTCCAGGTTGTTAAGGTGATAAGTAATCACCAAGCATCAACCATGTATCCAGGAATATACAAAGTACTATAGAAGATACAAAAAGGGAGGCTTACAGTGTAGTGCTTAAAATCTTGCACTTTGGGAGTCAAAGAGACTTGTATTCTAATCTCAGCTCTGCCACATTCTAGCTATGTGACCTTGGACAAATTTATTATATTGTCTGAGTTTCAGTTACCTCAACCATAAAATAAGGACAATACTACCTTTCTCCAGTTTGTGGTGAAGAACATGTATTTTAATCAACAGAGATAGAGAAAATGAGAAAGTATAACATAGTCTTGGCAAACAATAACCTGTAGTAATACTATTACTACTACTGCTGCTACTACTATTATTATTATTATTAAATTATAGTCCTGAGACAACTAGAGAACAATGCAATAAAGGGACATTCTGGGACCAAGAACCAGAATGTCTCCTATCGACGCTCCACAAACTACTGCCACCATTTACAAGCATATTTCTCAGTTTTCAGTAACATAAACATGGTATAATAAGTAGAAAAAGAAGTCTTTGGAGACAGAAGATTTGGGTTTGGGTGCCTACTCTACCATTTACTTCATGGATGATATTATTGGGCAATTCATAACTATGTTGAAATTCATTTTTTCTCATTTATAATTTGGAAATCACTTTAAAGGAGTAAAATAATGATTAAATGAGATGCTACATTATGAAAATCCCCAGCATAAAATAGCACCTTTAAAAAGTAGGAATTCAATAAAAGTAAGTAGGATCAGCCCTCGCCGATGTTCCTCGGGTGGTTACAGCCTTGTCCCACACACCAGGGGGTGGTGGTTGATTTCCAGTCAGGGCATGTGCCTGAATTGTAGGTTTGGGTTGGGGTGCATGCAGGAGGAGGCCAATCCATTCTATGTTTCCTTCTCACATTGATCTCTCTCTCTTCCTCTATCTAAGATAAATAAAAATAAGTTGAATCAAAACCTGATTTCATTTATATGTGGAATCTCATGAACAAAATAAACTGATGAACAAGCATAGAAAGAGAGGCATGGATACATGGAACAGATTGACACCTGTCAGAGGGGAGGGTGATGGGAGTGACTAGATGAAAGAAGGTTTAGCCAAAGAACATATATGCATAGCCCATGGACACAGACAACAGTGTGGTGATGGTCAGAAAGATGGAGGTCGGGGCTGGGTGGAGGTGGGTAAAGGAGGGGGGATGGATAGGGTTATCTGTAATAGTGTCAACAATACATTTTTTTAACTGATTTATTTGCTTGTCTACTCCCATACCATTCCTCACCCGAGTGCATATCTGTTCATTTCTTCTCTACACCTATTCAAATCTTATCCAAACTCTAATGGCAAATTTAAGTTGTAATATCTTATGGTGGATGCTCTAGTACTCTTTCCCAGGCAGATCCTTTAAGGCCAATTAACACCATCCCAAAACTGCTGGGAACATCAGACTGCTGACCCTCAAAGCTAGCCTCACCCTGAGAGATGCCCTTGAATAAAAGGAGCTGCCTTGACCAAGGTTAACACCCTTGCAAAGAGTGGTCCATGGCCAAAGACTGGATGATACAGGGATTCAAAACCCAAGCCCACTTGCCTCAATTTGGGATAACTTTGAAAGTCCATCCCAGTATCGGATATCTCTGTGAGATCTGCTGAGACCATGTTACTAACCACGTTATAGGTTATAGGTCAACTTCTCCCACTGCCGGATCTTGCCTTTTTTACTTCCTTATAGGTATAACTCCAAAGAGTACTTCCAAATAAACCTTATGCGTGTAACTCCTCATTTCAGAATATTTTTCTAGGAAAACCAAGCTATGATAACCCCAAAAGCCTTTTTAGACCATGGGTACAAATAAGAGGTTAAATTACTCTGAGGTCCCATACTCATTTGTCAGTGTACTATATTGTGCCTTGTTTGATAAGCGATATTTTCAGGTATGTACATCACATCATCCCAGCAAGATTTGAGGTTCTTTTGGAGCAGAGAGTTTCAGGCTTTCTCCATTGCCACATAGTAGGGATTCATACACAGGACACATACTAGGTATTAAATGAAGATTTTGGATTTTTTTTCTTGGTTTGCTAACCATAGTATTAAAAAACAACTTGCTTTATGGTTTAAAAAATCAGACTGAGTTTTTCAATAATGTAAATTGTTTTCTCCTAGATAAGCACTCACAGCATACTGAAAAAATAAATGAGAGGGTGAAATAAAAACGATTGGGTAGAAATAAAGCAAGTAAGGTAATATGGTAGTTCTATTATTTTAATTTATCTTTATTGTTCAAGGTATTACAAATGTCCTTCCTTTTTTCTCCTTGACCCCTCCAACCAGTTCCTGCCCCACCCCAGGCCTTCACTTCCCTATTGTTTAAATCCATGGGCAATGCATATATGCATATAAGTTGTTTGGTTAATCTTCCCCCCCACTCCCTGCTCCACCCCACCCACGCTTCCCTCTGAGATTTGTCAGTCTGTTCCATGTTTCCATACCTCTGGTACTATTTTTATTCATCAATTTATTTTGTTCATGATATTCCACAAATAAGTGAGATCATGTGATATCTGTCTTTCTCTGACTGGCTTACTTCACTTAGCATAATACTTTTCAGGTCCCTCCATGCTGTTGCAAAGAGTAATAGATCTTTCTTCCTTACAGCCACATAGTATTCCATTGTGTAAATGTACCACAGCTTTTTTATCCACTCTTCTACTGATGGACACTTATGCTCACAGAGGTTAGATAACTCTTGCAAGATCACATAGCTTGAATAGTGAAGTCAAGATTTGAACCCAGATCTACCTGACTTCCAAAACTATGGTCTTATCAACTATACATATAACCAACTAATGATAAAAAAAAAAGCATTAATTTTACAGTCTGTATATTGTGGCTGAGAGTGACCAAATGTGTTTTATTCCCAGGTATTTATTCTTTCAACAAATATTTATTTAGAGCCTACCATGAGCCAGGTAACAATGCTGGGGTAATAGTAGTAAAGATATTCTTGATTCCTCCTCCCTTTATCTCACTCATACGAACCAATTCATTGCTAAGTCCTGTTGAGTTTTACATAGGATTATAAATAGGAGAGAGGAGAGTGCTGACTTCCACTGAAAGGTCAGAGATGCCTGCTTAGAGGATGGGAACTGAAGCTTGTCACAATTCCCACTCCTGAGCCTAACATGCCTTTGGCACTGTCCTCTGCCATGTAAAATGGGCTATCATTCAGATAAGTCACTTAAAAATTAACCAGTATTCTCATCACTCTGTTTCAGTTTGCTCTGGACTCAACCAATCCAAATTGATCAGAAGAGGAAGGAGCCAGGCTTGAGGCACAACCTATAGAAACATATTACCAGTACTGATGCTTACTTCATCTTTTAAAAAGAAAATCATCCATTTTGGTTGACTGTATTAAAAACAAACAAAAAAATGAAGAAAAGCTTTCTGCCTTATGGGTTATTTTGTTGAACAGTTCAGGTATTATGATGCATACAAAGAGGCTGAGATTAGAGACCATTATGTGCAATATGAAGTATCCATGACTGTTAACATCTCTCTATGTGCTGGATGTTGAAAAGAGAATAAACAGAAAATTCAAAAATATATTTTCAAGAGATAAAATTCCTCACATAAAAATAACTGGACTAAGTTTTGGATGGTTAAAGTAAAATATTTGTTTTCAGTATGAAGCTGTCACCTAAACCATAGCTTCCTGTAAAGTCCACCCTCAGTTCAATCTCCAAGACACACACACACACACACACACACACACACACACACACACACACGAAGGCCTAGAAATGCTAGGTCTCTTTAATATTTTTTATAATTTTTATTATCTAAATACAGTAGAATCCCTATTTGAACTATAGTATTTTACCTTGATGAAGCTTTAGGCTATTTCACAATTTAAAAGAAAAAGTAAGGAAAGGCTATTTAATGAGGGACAGTACCTCAAAGAGTATAAACAATCAGTGCTAGTGTCCTAGTAGTAGCCTAAAATCCTTGGATTATATAGGGTTTTACTGCATCTTATGTTTATTAAAATATGTATGGTAATTCTTACCCTTGGCTATACCCTATTTGCTGGCCCTTAAGAAAAAATAGCTTAATCATGTATTTACCAAATATTTACCAGCAGTCTATAATATGTATGGTATTATAAAAGGGTATTACGTCATAAAAGACTTTGACTTTCGGGAAATTATAATCAAATCAAGGAAATAAAACAGGTGTGCAAGTCTCAATAGTATAAGAGGAAATGTAGTATGAGATATTCATTCATACAGCATTAATTGAGTGCTTACTATATGCCAGAGATAAGAGCTAGAATACAATGCTAAACATAATAGATATGATCCCTGACCTCATGGTTGATACAGACTAGCCAGTAAGAAAATTACTTAAACAAGCAATTATAATACAATGTGGTGAGTGCTATGGTAAGGGAAGTGTACTATGCCATGGGCATCCAATCAAAACTGAGCAACTCAAGGAAGGTTTCCTAGATGAAGTGTTCTAGGTAGTGTAAACAGCATATGTGAAGGTACAGAGAGGTGAGAGGCAATTGGAGTCAGCAAGCAGGAGCATGTAATAGTGAGAAAAATGCATTCAAGGAACTGAATATTCAGTAAAGCTGAAGGAAAGTGTGAAAACAAAAGAGCAGCAAGAGATGACGCTGGAAATGCTGGTAAGGATGCTACATATCTTAAACATGTTGGACATTCTAGACTTTATCCTAAAGGCTGTGGAAAACCACTTAAGGGATTTATAAGCAGAGATATCAGACCTCAAATTGACGGCTAAGTAAAGAATAAATTGCAGGGTGGAGCAAGAGAAGAAACAGAGTGATTCATGCATTAGCCCATTTAAAGATTATAGTGGACATATACAAGATGTACTTTGGAGGTAAAGATCACAGGGCTTCATGATTAATTAGATATTGATGAAGGCAGTGGTAAGGGTTGACTTCAAGGTTTCTAGCTTAAGCAATTGGGTAAATGGTGAGGCTATTTACTGAAATGGAAAACATAGAAGAGGTTTAGACCATGAATGATAACAGTCTGAGCAAGATATGATATGTTGATAAATGGTATAAATTTATAGGAGTACAGAAAAAGAGAAGGATCTCTTCTGACATTGAATTATTGTAAAAGAGGCAAGATCTTGGTGAGATTTTAGGAGACTAGCTATAGTAAAAGAATGTAAGGCACATTCAAGAAATTATATATGATTGTGGCTGTTTAGAACATAGGGATTGTTTTGGGGCACCCTGATGGTAAAGATGCAAAGGCATACTGGAAACAAAAACAGGAAGCTTTGAATATCACGGTGAAGTGTTGGGGCTAATATCAAGGTTTGCAGTCCAAGATTGCCACTACCAGTATGGCCTTAGACAAGTCATTTAATCCTTCCTTCCTCAACTTTTCTCATTTATGAAATGAGTAGCTCCCAGACTTGTATCTCATGGATCAGTAAAATTTTAAAAAGGGGTGGATATGAAACAATAAAGCATTAACAGCATCATTTTGTCAAGCACAGACATTAAAAACATCACAAAATTAAAAACTTCTATTAGTACCATTACATCATAAAATAAAGGATATTTACAAAAGTGTAAGATAATTTCTAAGAATTTTTATTTTTATGAAATACTTGTCTTTATTATTCTCTTTACACTGAAGATTGGTGCAAATTTCTGGTACTGGTCCAAAGACCAGGGTTTGATAGCCATGGAATTATACTCCAGAATTTCTTCCAATGATGACATTCTAGGATTTCTATGATTACTAGGAGTTTATTCATGAAAGAGTAGGAAGCAAATAAATAATTTTTGGGAGTGAAATGATACTATCAGTTATGTTTTAGGAAGTTGATATGGGAAGTCTTGAAAGAAGAAAAGTAAGCAGTCCAATTACACGCCTAACACCAAAGTCGAGGCATGAACTATAAATGGCACACAGACATTGACAATGGCCGTGGAAAATTGGGATAAATGCATCCAGTTCTATAGAACAGATCTTGATTGGAAGGGTTGACTTCTTTAGTCACTGCTTTACCTCAGAAGTTCCATTTGTACTATCCTCTTGTCTAGTAGACTTTTCAGGAAGTTAACTCAAAAACAACATATTTTTTTCTGGGTCAACATATTCAAACTACAATTAAGAATATCTCTGGGAAGAAGATAGTATATAATCATATTGTGCTAAAGAGACCAAGGAATCAATTGCTTGAATAGGGTGAATCATGCAGAGGAAGCGTATGCTAATAAGTTGCTTAAAATCAGTGCTGTAGAGGTCACAAATGAAAAACAGTTCTATCATGCCATGAAATCAAAGCCAAGGGACTCAAACAGAAAATTAGAGAAAACAGACCTTTTTATATCCTGAGCTGTTTTTGCCCCAACCCTTTCCAAAGAAAATAAAACAAGTGGGTCATCGTGTGAAATTTGGTTGAAGGGCTCTTGTTCTCTAACATTAATGAGTTAAATTCTCATACCTCTTCACTTGTGGGATTTGCTAGGTTCTGAGGTTTTAGGGGAGGGAAAGTATACATATTTAAAATGCCATGTTATGTTGCCTTTCTTTTATTTTATTTTAACTTGTTCTAAGAGGGAAACCAACAAATAACTATAGACCTTGCAGGCCTGTAGACCTAGAAGGTGCTGGTGTCTAAGTGTCAAAACGGGAAATCAAAATTTCTAAATGGGTTACCATTTGGAACCTTTCTCTTTTAATTTTGATGAGCCTGGTGCAAAGCTTTCAAACCAGACTGCTGTGGACTCACTGCATATCACAAATGGGTTACACATGACTGAAAAATGGATATTCTCAGCCCTCAGGTGGTCAGAGCCTCATCCATTTACATCTTTGCTGAACAAGCATTTATCATTTTCAATATGCACCACTGCATGAAAAAAATTGGCAGCCTTTTTAGAGCACTGAGATGGGTCTTGGACGAGGTTAGCTAACTCATTATGCTAATATTTCTCACATGAGAGTCTTTGAAAGAGTAGTAATAATCATAGTTTAGATTTACATGGTGTTTGCCATTGTTCCAGGCAGTGTTCTAAGTATATTTTAACCCACCTAATCCCACACAAAACCAGGAAATAATGACTATTAATATACCTACTTTACAAATGGAGAAGTTAAGTTTAGGGTAACTAAGTGAATAGTTGGCAGAGCTGGAATTCCAACTCAGGATACTTGGCTCCAGAGTCCTCATTTCTACTACCTTTCATACAAAAATTTAAAGGAAAGACACTAGTAGGAGGCCACTGGTCTAGCACTAGGGATTGACAGATAAAGGCTAGAAGCCCAAAGCAGGGGATAATAAGTTGTTGGTCCAGAGATATATTAGGGGTCAGAGCTGGCTATCACAGAATTTCAGGGTTTGAAATAAGTCAAGTAAAGAATAGGATTTAGGTTCCAAAATAAAAACAAAAACCAGGGAGCCTTGAGAAAACAAAAGGAGAGTTGAAAATAAAGACCAAAGTTGCCAGATGAAACCTGAGTCAAGGTAATGAAGAGTAACAGGTATATGAATGGTAGAATGGAAGATAGTTTTTATGGAAATTATTAAACCAAAAGATGCTTACAGCAGTTGTTCTCAACTGGGGGTAATATTGGCCCCAAAGGACATCTGGCATGTTTGGAGACATTTTTGGTTACACAGCTTGGGCAGGAAAATGGGGCTGCTACTGGTATCTAGTAGATAGAAACCAGGGATGCTGCTAAACGTCTTAAAATGCACAGGACACCCTATTCCCACCCCAACCAAGAATTATCCAGCTCAAAATGTCAAGGGTGCCACTATTGAGAAACTGTCCTGGAGACATCTGCTTGATTCTGTGATCAACCCTGATGAGTCAGCCTCTATAGACCATATTGGTTAAGGATGATGATAATGATGATGATGAAATGGTAATGTTAATAATAGTAATGAAGAAGTATGAATTAAAATACCCCAACAAAATAAAGTAGAATCAACCATTTGAGGATTTATTAGACACTGTGCAAATCTCTTATTACATTGTCTTGCTTAATCCTCAAAGCAAACCTACGACATAAGTGCAATTATTAAGTCCAACTTTATACATGTGGAAAATGAGGTTCAGCAAAGTTAAGTACCTTGCTCAGGATCACATAACTAGTAATTGACCTGATCAAGACTGACATCCAAATCTGTCTTACCTCAGACATGTCTACAATTCTACACACTAAACTAGTGTACAAGTGGCTAAGGGTCAACACTTGGTTCAAAATTCAGGAGCCAGCCCAGCCAGTGTGGCTCACTGGTTGAGTATCAACCCATGCACCAAGAGGACGCTGGTTCAATTCCTGGTCAGGGCACATGCCCAGGTTGTGGGCCTGATCTCCAGTGGGGAGCATGCAAGAGGCGGCCAATCGATGTTTTCTCTCATCAATGTTTCTGTCTCTCTCTCCCTCTCCCTTCGTCTCTCTCTTAAACAAAAAAAAAAATCAATAAAGAAAAAATATATAAAAAAACAAAACAAAACAAAATTCAGGAGCCAGAATTGGATACAAGATAAACCCTCTCTTGGTACTGAGGGGATGGGGAAGGGAGGAGGATGCTTATGAAGAAGAGTTTGAGAAAAAAAATACACTGATATAAATCAATGAATTTTCAAAGAGATTCTGCATCACTTGACAAGCAGGTCTGTATGCTGTTTTATGAAAGTGACCATTGGGAATCAGTTTATTTAAAACTCAATTCCACATTCACATTCCTTCTAGGCTTGGAAGCCAGCCTATTTTCTCACCAAGGACAACCTGTATATTATCTCTGCTAAAAGTGGAGAAGGCTGTTTAAAATTGCCCCTTTCAAAAATTCTACCTGGAGAAAAATAGCTACATTTACTATTTTTTATGTTAAATTATTACACAATGAAGTCCTTTAAAAACAAAAACTCCTTGTAAAATAGAGTATACTCCCTTTACATTTAAGCTGCTTATGGTATCCAGAGACCAGGCTGCATCTTGGAAATATAACAGCCCCATTCAGTCAAAGCCAGCTCTACCCCAGCTAGCTTGTGACACTGACATTAGCCCTGTCCCCCAAAACCAGAATTACAAAGGCCTGCCATTCTTCTTCGGGGCCTTTCAAGTCAGATCTTATTTTCTTGCTGTCACAAAATGAAGTCTTAGTCAGTATGACATCTACTTCCTTATTTGGCAGAAGACTCTCTGGTACTTTCATTTCTGATAGAATTTAGACCTTATTCAGAAACAGAGCTTTTGTTTTCCTGTGGATTATTGTAGTACAGAGAAGTGAGTATCTGAGCACACCAGTAGTTTTCTTTATTCTTATTTTTATAACAGAAAAAAATCACTGCTAAAAAGTGAGATTGCTCCCTAGAATAGAAATACAGACAAATAGCTTAAAACCTATTCTCATACTTAACTATGACTAGCATATGCCAATAATTGATGTATTTTTTATTTAAGGGTTAAGGTGGTAGGCAAATTAAATTCCAAACCACCTCCAGAGGATACATTCTGTGGTATACCTCAGGGGATGGACAGAAGATAGTAACTTCTGGAGGAGGGCACAATGTTAGGTGAATGGCCTAAAATGCCATTATCATGCTTAGAGCATTGATTCTATTTGGAAAGAAGATTCTATTTGGAAAGTATTGATTTAGGTCATCGCTAGTGTGGCTCAGTTGGTTGAACATTATCCCTTGCACCAAAAGGTCAAAGGTTTGATTCCAGGTCAGGGCACATACCCAGGTTGCAGGTCGATCCCAGAGTGCATACAGGAGGCAACTTATCAATGTCACCAATATTTCTCTCTCTCTCTCTCTCTCTCTCTCTCCCCTCCTCTCTCTATATAAAATCAATAACATTATTTTAAAAAGTTAAGAAAAGCATTGATTTGGACTCCATTTCACATATGCTCTAAAGCCTTTGAAATGAAATAAACTTTTAGATAAATAGATGGCCATTTACTTTTCTTTTTCAAAGTATTACAGTATCAGAAGACTGAATAAGTCTGTCATGGGTCCCAGAAAGGCCTCATGTTAAAAAGACCTCATCCATGTGATAGAGTAGAAGTACATTATAAGTTACATATATGAAAATCCTGTACTTAAGTAACAGATATATAAAATAATAATCATTCACTGATTGAATTAATCTCTCTGGCAGTCTTTCACACAGTGAGTGTCTCTAGTATACTTCCTTGTTTATGTATTTTTTTAGAGAACTAAAAGGATAGGGAGTAGATAATTGAGTAGGTATTGGTAAAAAAAAAATGTTTTAAATGGAGGTGATTGTGATAAAAGGCATTGACTTCTTATATCTGTTCAAGAATTTATAAATTATTACCCAGGATTAAATGTGAGTCTCTAAGTAGATTACTCGTCTTGAAATTATAAAATAAATGAAACCCAGTTCTCATTTTTATATTTACTGATCGGTTGTATCTTGGAAATATTTGGTATATGAGAGAAGATATTTAGTTTTGCAATGTTTGATGAAACATAATCAATTCTGCTTCTAGGAGTAAGCCCCCTTTGAGAATTATAGAGATTTGTACCAAGATTTATCCACTTCTACAAATTTTCAGATTTATATTTCACTGCCAATAATAAATAAATTTGTAAGAGGTGTAAAGATTGTCTTTGAAAGCTTGCTTCACATTTCTCCCTGTCCAAGCACCGGTAGCTCTCAGGATATTCTGCTTTCTCCTTTCATAAAACTATTCTGGAGAGTAGACAAGAGAGTATATACATATAGGATAGTAGAAGAATCTAGGCTTCAGATGCTGTCTCTCCTAATCACTGCAACTGTTAGCAAAGGCAAGTATATTTCTACAAATGGACTGTACTGGAGGTGGGAATGGAAAGGAGAGAGTACACAGAAAAGGTAGAATTAACAAGGTGTGAAAGTTCATTTGATGTATGATGGGAAGGAAAAAAATGGCATGGAAGATTGGTATTAGATAGAAGATAATATGTGTGGTTCAGATAATAAAGAAGGTATCAACAGAGTAACCATGATGACTTTGCCAGAAGGGCAGCAAGAATTTTTTATCTTTAAGTCAGGAGAGAATCCAGAGGTAAAGATGTAGATTTTAAGAGCCATGCTATATATGCAATGTTACCCAGAGAGGATGTAGAACAAGAAGAAAAAAGAACTAAGGACAAAGCCCTGGGGAACACCTGCATTCTAGAGGTAAAAAGAGAAAGAGAAGACTGATTTTATGACTAAAGAGAAGAATTAGAAGAATATAGTGTCTCAGAACCCAAAGCAGGAGAAGGTTATAAAGAATAGGATAGCCTTCAAAGACTATCAAAGTGTTTTTCACATAGTAAGCATGCAATAAAGATTTATTGAGTGAATGAATGATGCTTTGAAAGGACACATAGTAGAGAAGGCAAGAAAATCAGGCCATGTCAGAGCCATTTTCAGGGAAGATCATCTCAGTTTCCACCAGCAACTGGACATCTCGATTATAACTGCAGTGAGTGATACTATCACTTTATACCTTTATCTGTTATGTTCTGTAAGGCTCAACAAACCTCCCGCTTGGATGATGATAATTTTCTTTCAAGCTGAATGGCTCTCTGATTGTGTGTATTTTAAAGTGGAAAATGTGTGGTTATTCACCAGTACTATAAGTCAGTCAGTTCCAAGGTTTGTGAAGGGCTAGGGAAATGTTCTTCATAAAAGCCATTAAAGTTCTGAATGAGAAATATTTGATCTTTACCAATAACTACTTGTTTGTGTATTTTTATTGGTGAATATTCTTCTGTGTAAGACACACAAAAGGATGTGTCCAAAGACAAACTAAGGACATTCAAAATCTCCCACTCATGGTTTCCATTATTGTGTAGGTGAGACCAGAATTCTCAGTGTAAAAGGTTTGCTGGAGCAAAGCAATGTTAAAGCTTAGTTTGTGTTTTCCAGGGAATCCTCTTTTTTCAGGTCTTTCACTACCATCTATCCCTTCTGGTCTCAATTCAAAAGTGGTTTTCCCAAAACAGCACATTTATTAAAAATGGATTCAACTACTTGAGGTAGTCGACTGGTATCTGATATAAATAGGATATATCCTATTTATCATCCAAGGAGAGATAAGACTAAGATGCAAATTCACATACAAGGAACTCAAGTAAATATGTGCAAGATTTCCTGAGTGATACATACTAAGCGTATAGCAGGAGAGAGAGATTTTTTCCAAAAGCAGAATACAGAGGCATTTTTAAGTAGACAATATTGAAAATGAATAAAATAGTGAAAGATGGGAGAAAAAGACAATGACAAGATAGAGAGTGGATCAAAGGCAGGAGGGCCAGCTAAACAGAAAAAAGCAATGCATGTTCAAAGAATTCTCATAACAATCCAAGTGAACTATAGGAGAAGGTTCTTGTTGGGAATCAGCGAGATGGACCAAACTGAAGCCTTAGTTCAGTGGTTCTTAAACATTTATGTACATCTGAATTACTTGGGGGAGGGCTTGCTAAAAATGAAAAATTTGGACCTGTTCCCAGAGATTCTGTTCCATAGGTCTAGGATATTGATGAAGAATTTGGAAGTTTAACATGCACCTGCAAGGGATGCTGATGCAGGCTGTCAGAGTCCACACTTTAAGAAACATTATGTTAGGAGGTGACATCTGGTAGGAGTCACTGTCAGGTTCTTTTAAATTCCAAATTTTTTTTAATGACATTATAGTTACATTTTATTTAAAGTAAAGCCATTGAACTATGTCTCTTCTAAAATAGATATATTTTATAAAGCAAATTATGCCTGCAATTTTAATTGCAATTTATCCTTTCACATAAAACAGGAGAAAAACACTGAGCAAGAGTGCTTCAAAACTTTATATATAAACAAGCTGACCAAATTCACTTTTTTCCATCAGTGTCTGTTTGGAGGTGACAAACACCTCTTTTTCGTCTGAGTTTGGATAAATTAGGAGACCACCTGCTGTTCAGTTTATAAAACTTAGCTGTTCAATTCTGCACTGTCTGGGAGAGTTTTGGTTACTTTGATTTAAACGTCCATGAGAGTGAATCTGAAATGTAGCCATACATGCCATTTGGCCAACACCATACATTTATCAAATGAAATATCTAAGATTCTAGCATTAGATAATCACAGTTCACAAATGTATTTCAATATACAAGCACGAGATATAGGTAAAATTTTTTGCCACCAAAAAGAAGCCTTAAAGGCTAGGGATCAACTCAAGAAAAAAAAAAAAAGTGATGTAGGATTTTTCCAGGCACAAAAATAAAGTAAGCATATTCCAAGCAGAGCAAACAGTATTGAGGGAATATGCATAAACCATAAAATGCTTTGTGTATGCTAAGAAATGGATAGATCATTGGTTTTGCTTAAAAGGTAGGTAGGTTGAGGTCATGTGTTGAGTAACTGAATAATTACCACAATATAAGCTAATACCTACAAAGTTCTCACTATGCCAGGCACTGTTGTAAATACTTTACATATATTTACTTATTTAAATATCACAAAAAGTCCTTTACATAGGTACGATTACTAGTCCCATTTCACAAGGATATTGAGCTACTGGGAAGTCAGCAAAGGGTTTCAGACATGATCAGATTTGTATGTAAGAAAGGTATTTTGCCTGCAGTGGAAAAGATGGCTTAGAAAGGAGACTAGAAGCAGAAGATTAGGAAAGAGGCTGATATAATAATTCAGGCAGCATTTAATGAAAACCTGAATTAGGACAGTAGAAATAGAAAGAGCATTTTAAAAGAAAGAGAGAAAGAGATGAGGCAAACTCACCATACGAAGTAGCCAATAGGATTTCAGATTTAGGGGGAGAAGAAAGAGGATTATTAAATATGACTTCCAGGTCTCACTTGGTCTATAGGTAAATGGTGGTGACATTTATTAGGGCAGAAAATATAAAACAAAGCATATTTTACAGGTAAGGTATTAAATCTCATTTTGGACACCTTGTATTGATATTCTAGTAGTATACCAGAGGTACATATGAAACCATTGGTTGTTCAGATATAGAATTAGGAGAGATATCTGAGTGGGAGGTAGAAGTATTTGTACTTCTCATCTTTGGCCTTCTGGAATTTCTGCCTTCATTGCTGTTGTGTGATTTATTAGTAAGAATCATATTGGTGTGAAAGGAAGATAGGGTTCTTTGCGAGCATAAAACCTTAGCACATAAAGGCAGTTGAAATATACCAAAGCTTAGCCTGGCCAGTGTGGCTCAGTGGATTGAGCGTCATCCCATGGACTGAGAGGTTCCAGTTCGATTCCCAGTCAGGGCACATACCTGGGTTGCAGGCTCGATCCCCAGTAGGGGGCGTGCAGGAGGCAGCCGATCGATGCTTCTCTCTCACATTGATGTTTCTATCTCTCTCTCCCTTCCTCTCTCTCTAAAAAAAAGCAATAAAAACATATTTAAAAACATATATATATATATCAAAGCTTAGAGCCAGCATGTCTTGGGTTGACCTGTCCCTAATTGCCATATGTCAGGACAGGAAGGGTCTACATGGATAACTAGGAGGTATCTCAATAAAGAGTACATGATGCTCACTAGTCCCTTCTGGTTTCTCCTAAACTTCTGCATATGCATGTTGACCCTTGACCCATGCCTGTCACACAATCTTTTATACTTTATAACTTTTCAAATTGATTGTCAAGTTTTGTTTGTGAACATACATACCATATGTATAGTTTTAATCAGTACTAGAAACAATGTTTGCTTTGTTTCACAGACATATTTTAATGCATGCACTTGCTTTTTATTATGTAGTAAGAATTTTCCAAATAAATTTTAAGAATAGCTAACAGCCCTGGCCGGTTTGGTTCAGCAGTTAGAGCGTCAGCCTGCGGTACAGAGAGACCCGGGTTCGGTTCCCACTAAGGGCATGTACCTCGGTTGCAGTTTGTTCCCGGCCCTGGTTGGTCGTGCGGGTAGCAGCCACTTGATGTGTCCCTTTCACGTCGATGTTTCTCTCTCTCTCTCTCTTCCTCTCTCTCCCTCCCACTCTATCTGAGCAAAAAATGAAAAAAATGTCCTCAGGTGAGGATTAAAAAAAATAATAATAATAAAAATAAAAAAATATGAAAAAAAAATAATAGCTAACAATTTGTTCAGGAGTTTCCCTTTTGAAGAACATTCCTCCCATAAATCACTTCTTAATGCTCTGTCAAAGACTGAACCTAGGGTATATCTGAAGGGGAAGAAAAGTTTATTTACGGACATTGTGGTAAGCACAATTCTAAGATGGCTTCCAAGAACCCTGACTCCTGGTGTATATACCTTATTTAATCCCCTGTGTGAATATGATAGAATATCATTCTTATGATTAAGTAATGCTCTATGGTAACAGTGAAGGAAATTTGCAGATGAAATTAAGGTCCTCATTCAGTTAATGTGAGTTAACAAAAGGGAGGATTTTCCTGGTTAAGCCTGACTTACTCATGTGAAACCTCAAAAGACTGAAAAAGTCAGAGAAATTCTAGGCAGCAGAGATGTTTTCCTGCTGGTCTGGAAGAAAGGAAATAATTATTTTAGAAGCTGCCTCTCTAGAAGGCCATGAAACTAGGACCTGAAAGCAGCCTCTAGAAGCTGAAAATCACCCGCAGGTAATAGTGAAGAAATTTGGAGACCACATTCCTGTAATCGCAAGGAACAGAATTCTGCTGACAGTCTGAATGAGCTTGAAAGAAAACCAAAAGCTCCAGATAAGAACAGAATCCACACATTAACATGATTTCAGCCTTGTGACATCATTGAATCCAACTATACTGTATCTGGACTTCTAACCTATAGAAAAGATGGAATTAAAAAATAAGTGGCTTAAAAACCATTGTTTGTAGTAATTTGTTATGTAGCAATAGAAAACTAATACAACAATAAATTTAGAACCTGTGGCCTATTTTAGTGGCTAATGTGTCACCTGACATTCTGTATACATTTATATCATTCTCATTTTGCTCATTTTAGGTATCTTGGACTCAGCAGTAGGGACTTTACTGTATTTTTCTTTTTTTTTAATCCTCACCTGAGGATATTTTTCTATTTACCATCAGACAGAGTGGGAGGGAGAGAGAGGGAGAAAAAGGGAGAGAGAGAGAAACATCAATGTGAGAGGGACACATCGACTGGTTGCCTCCCGCATGACCCCGACCAGGGCCAGGGATGAACCGCAACCGAGGTACGTGGCCTTGGCCGGAGACACTCTAACTGCTGAGCCAAACCAGCCAGGGCATTCTGTATTGTTCTTGATAAATACACACACTGGCCAAAAAAAAACAACAAAAAACCTGTGGCCTAAAGGGATAATATTAATCATGCCGACAATATTCCACAGCAGCTGTGACTTTCAAAGGGTAGGTGCCAGCATAATGACTCCAGTTTTCTCAGAAAAGTGTTTATTATTCTTTAGGTCTAAGCTTTACTAAGGAAGATAGCTACACATCAATTCCATAGGCAGACTAGATCTAATAAACTCATAAGATATGTTTTTGCACCCCAAATCATTCCTTATTAAATATGTACAGTTGTCCAATGGACATCAATTTTTTTTTCATTTTCCCCCCAGGCCCCTGGCCTGATATGGCTGCAGAACCCCCTCACAAGTCATGGTTGCTAAGTGTTTGAATTCATTGTTTTTACCAGTCAGAGACCCTGTGTTGGTTACTTAAGAATGGCTTATACTGAACAGCCCTTGTAACATCAAATCTTGTGCAAAAATTAATGTACGTATCCCAACATAAACATTAGAAACCCCATGTCTAATGTTCCAGGCTTATTTTTCTTTTCCCTTATGTTTCCAACAAAACACACATGTCTAGTGTCAATTTTCATAGATTCCTGGCAAATAAGAGGTGTTAATCTGATCCATTCATTCATCCAACCAGTATTAATAGAATGACCTATCACATGCTAGATACAATCAACATTCTCTGTGGAACAGAGCCAGCTTCATGGGTCTGTGATCTGTGCAGTTGCACAGAATTCTTATTTAGACAGGCTCTGTGCTTGTTTTAATACTCTGCATTACCATGTTGAAATTTCTAATCGTTTTTTAACAGGGGGCCCTACATTTTTATTTTATACTGGGCCCTACATATATGTAGCTAGCTCTGCTATTAGAAAATAATATAAAAGGGTACACAACTGGACTAAAAGGATAGTAGGCTATCTACATTCTAGTCTGTTATTAAATGATTTCATGATTTTACACAAGTCAGTTCCCTCACTGAGCCTCAGTTGTCTCTTCTACAAATTGAGTAGATGAGACTGGGTCAGTGTTTCACAAACTAGCCTGAAAATGAGACTCACTAGGGAGGGTTGTTATGACTATAAAGCAAAGTTCTGAGTGAGAACTTCTAGTTATTTCTGTCAGTTTGCTCCCATTCCAATGTCCCCCACAATCTCTTGCACCTCAGCACTGATGTCCCACCCCCATTCCATAGCCACATGAGAGAACACATCTTTAGAGATGGGGGACATCAAATCAGGGGAGGCTTCATGGAGGAGGCTGCACTTGAGCTGACCTTTGAGGGATATGGCAGAATTTTCCAGACAGAGACAGAGGGGAATATTTTCCAGAGAGAGATATCATTTATGTGCAAAGATAGAGATGGTACACGGGTACAAAGTACGGGCTCATGAGTTGGTTCAAATCAAAATCTGGCACTGTGCTTCCCCATGGCCCATAGTTCTCTTCTGTGTCATTGTGAACTTCACATATACACAGACACTCACATATACACAATGTGTATATGAAAATATATGTATATCCCTATATTTTGTTTTCCCCATCCCACTTTCGAGAACATAAATATTTCTGTCATTTTGTCAGTGGAAACGTGAACTCTGCCTCTTTTGCTAGCATTCTTTTCCATGACAGCCACCCAAAGTTTCTCTGAGTCTTTCAAGATCAGACGCCTATGTGCATATGTGTGTGTGTGTGTGTGAGAGTGTGCACAGGGTTATTTTCATTATATATACTTCTTATCTGTGATACCCTGTCACTATTCACACATTCAGATCATCTGCATATGTTGTACAAGCAGCAGTAAAGTCACCAAATAGTAAACAGTAAAAATTATATTTGATTTGACTGGCATATACACTGACATAAATAAAATAGGAAATAAAAAATCAGTTGCAAGAAAGCAAGCATGAGAACACCCTTTTAAATTCCCCAATAGTTCATAATTCCATGCCACTTCTTAGAATCATCTTGCTTCTTTCATGAACACATTCCCATCCACAATGAGTGGAAATAGGCATGTCAATGCCAATAATTTCAACATTATGATGTTCCCGCCCTTGAACTCAATTTCCTCAAACTACTGCCTAATGCTACATACCAGGCAAAATTTAGATGCTTGACTTTGCAAATGTAGGCACCGACATTTAATACATTGGGAATTTTGCTCTAGCTTGGATCATTTCATGCAATTCGACAAGCTACCAGCTTTGTGAGTGGCCTTGCTACGGTATTAGTGGGAGCAAAGCTTAGTAATTGTTATCCCCCCACTGATAAGCTGCAGGTCAACCTGGGATCTTTGTCAGGTTGAAATCTAAACATTAGCCAATACAGAAAGAACAACTCATCTCAAAGCTCCTTTTCTGGGCTGTGGGAAAGTTGTGCAGTGCCACAATATCTCAGCTCCACAAAGGCCTTATTAAGTGTGACAGCAACAGCTGGACCTGCTAGAACTGGCAGAGCATTGAAAAAAAAAATACACAGGCCCATTAGGGAAAGGAGAAAAAAAGGTATAACTTGAAATATTAAATAATGCATCTCTGAGCTGCTGGTGACCATGAAAATCTCAGCAGCTTGATTGGAGTTCTGTATTGTGTGGAAGGCAATAGCTATGATTCCCTTTAGCCACCTTGACTTGCCTTGTCACATTTTTCCTTACAAACATGATATGAAACAGTACTTTGGAAAGCCAATGTATTTCATGTGCTGCTTGATGAATAAAAACAGTGAAAGTAAGTTGGAACAAGAAATTTGCTTATTCAACAAACAACTCTAAGGCAGAGGGAAACCCCTGAGGTTGGCTTTCAAGTCCTTCTATCTGCTTAGCTTACTCTGCCACACCAGAACTCACTTCACTGTTCTCTACCATGAACAGGTCATGAATCTTTTCATCACACACTATATTAATTCCTCTCTCTGTGTCTTTATTTTTGACTCACTTGGAATAATCTTCTCTCCTACCTCCAACTTCCAACAATCTACTCCTTGCATTTTCCTTTGAGAGCTATCTCACGTCATATCTCGTCCCAAAAGCCTTCCCTTACTTAACAAAACCCACTGATGTCCTCTTTCTGTTTCTTTCTATAGTGCTTACTAGCTACACTATATAGCCTGGCCTCTACTTCTACATGTTCTTGTATAGATATAAAACTTCTGGAGATAAGGTACTTACATTCCCCATAGTACCTAAAAGTGCTCATTACATAGTAATTGGTAAAATACTGTTTAGTAGTAAAATGTGTGACCTTTGAATCTTAACTCTAAAGCTATTTCTATGACTACAGGCAAGTTATTTAAATTTTGTATTAAGCTCCAGTTTCCTCTTCTGTGAAATGGAAATATAAAATCCCCAGGTATCCATAGGGGATTGGTTCCAGGACCCCCTGCAGACACCAACATCTTCGGATGCTCAAGTCCCTTATATAAAATGATATAGAACAATGCATACAGTAGGCCCTCTGAATCTGTGAATTCTCAGTTGCATATTCAAAATATTGTTTAGATCCATTGTTGGTTACATTCGAAGATGCAAAACCATGGATATGGAGGGCTGACTATAATAATAGCTACCTCCCAACATTAACTCTGTCCTGTTCTCATATTTAATTTCTACCATCAAAGTTATATTGTTTTTACTTCTTAGGGAAATTTTTCAAAATAAAAAAAATAATATTTCCTAGAGTCTTTGTTTTACCTTGCTCAGTCAAGAAGGCTGTTGAAGACAGACCCAAATCGCTGGGTTGAACAGTCACCAAATATGATTTTTTACCTTAAATAGGGAACTACAAATAGGAGAATTTTCATACTTTTCCCACCTTTCTTCCCAAGTCTTATCCTCCAGGTAATTATGAGAATGTTAGGAATCACTGATGCTCATTTATATTCTAAAGATGGGCTCTTAAAGTAGCTGAAAATAACAAACATAGCCTTAGGTAGTGTTTTGGAAAGTGGCATAAAACCAATAGTAAAGAACATTAAAAGTAATAGCAAAGAACATTAAGCTAAGTGAAATAAGCCAGTCAAAGAAAGACAAGTACCATATGATTTCACTCATACATTGAATCTAATGAACAAACTGAACTAACAAGCAAAATAGAGACAGACTCATAGATAGAGAGCAGGCAGACAGCTCTGGTGGTGGTGGGGGGAGTGAGTGTTGGCAGGGTGGAGAGATTGAGCAAAAAAGAAAGAAAAGAGAAAGAACTAATGGATATGGACAACAGTGTGGTAATTGAGGGGGTAGGGGGATACATGGTGATGAAAAAAATAAAATTAACTAAAGAAATAAATAACAATAACAAAAATATTACAATATTCTGACATTTCCTGAGTATTTATTAAGTGCCAGGTGCTGTTTTAAATACTGTGTATAGATTAACTCATTTTGTGCTCATCAGAATCCTATGAGTTAGGTATTATGATTTTCCTCATTTTGTAGGTAAGGAATCTGAGGCAGAGAAAGATTAAGCAACTTTTCTAAGGTTACGGAGAGTAAGGAGTCAGGGTATGAACCCAGATCTATCTGACTCTACAACCTGTGTTCCCAATAATTATTATATATCTTACTGAGTCTCAAATAACATTTAGAAAATAAGAAAAGAAAAATAAACCTAATAACTAAAGTTTTCCAAATAAATGTGGTTACAAGGTAGAATGATTGGCTTTAAATTTAAATTAATGGTACCAGAAACCTAGATGTCATACTTACCTAATTTCTCTCCCTGACCTCTCACATCCAATTACTCACCAAGTCCTATAGAGTCTACATCCCAAATAGCCTTCAAATTCATTTATTCTCTTCTTCCCCACAGCCACTAGCTTAGTTTAGGCATCATCACCATCTCTTGCCTCTTAACTAGTCTCTTTACTCTAGTTTTTCCCACTTCTAGTCCAGAGGACAGCTGGAGTGATATTTCTAAAATGCAAACCCAATAATATCACATATTGCATGAAACCTGTAAGTGGCTCACCATTGTCTTGATAGTTAAAAATCTAAACTTCTTAACCTGACTCATATTATAAAAGTTACTTCATGATTTGAATTATGTTTACCTCTCCAGGTAATATCTTGAAGCACACCTTTCCCCAAGTGTATACTGAAACAATAAAAATAATTAAATTTTCTCAAAATGCCTTGGCCCCTCTCAAATAATAGGATATTTAGAGAAAATATTGTAGTTTGGGTTGAAGAAATACAAGAAGCTGCTGAGGGCTTTAAGATAAACTAAATCAGAAGCTCAGAGCAGAAAGAGTAGAAACCCTGTGCAAATGGATAAATATGATCAGCACTTTTACAATTTGAAAACAACATAAAAAAAAACTGTTGGAACTATAAGTGACTGTTTTCTGTTATAGAGAAACTTGATGCGAGTAATTAAATCCTTAAAAAATGTTAGGTCCCATAAAAAGGATATTTTTCCTTTATTATCACAGGCCCAACAAGCAGATACCTGTAAATATTCAAATTATAAATTTCTTAGTTCTATTTTTTAAAGTTTTTCAACATACAACCTATTTTTACTTTGAAACACCAGTATGAGATAAGCAGAATAAAATGAGAAAATAAAATGAAAAAGGATAAATTACTAGCTAAAGGTCACCAAGCTAATTACTAATGAAGCCTAGATTAAAGTCTCTAGTGGCTCCTAATACAGCTATCTAAGGTTTGGCTTCATAGATAATGTGCTTTTTACACTCCCACCCCTCCCCCCAAAAAATATTGGAGACCTTCACCTTTTGAGTCATGGGTTAAAATTGAATGCTTAAATCAACGTTTCCTCCCACTGTTTCTAGTGCTTCTGATTCCAAGAGATTCAAGAGTCACTGAACAATATTCACTATGAGCAATTTTTTTAAAGTTTCAATCTTTTAAAAATTTGTTCACAGTGAATATTGTAAGGTGATATAGAAATGATAAGATCTGAGTTAATGTTGGGACTTTGATTTCTTTTTAAATTTCTAAACTGTCTATAATGTTATTTCAGTTTTTAGAATTTAAGAAAAAAATTTAAAATGTATCTTTATTATTGAAACTATTACAGATGTCCCCTCTTTTCCTCCATTGACCCCTTTCTCCCCATTCCTGCCCTGCTCTGCCTTCACCACACTATTGTCTGTGTCCATTGGTTATGCATATAAGTTCTTTGGTTCATCTCTTCCTTCCCCCCTACCCCCTTCCCTCTGAGGTTCTTCTGTCTGTTCCTTGCTTCCATATCTCAAAAACAAAGTAAAAGGAATGATATTAATGGAGAATAATTTATTAGTATCAATGGAGAGGTTTTTAAAAATATGTTTTTATTGATTTTTTAGAGGAAGAGAGAGATAGAAACATTGAAGTGAGAAAGAAACATTGATCGGCTGCCTTCTGCATGCCCCCTAGCCCGTAACCCAGGCATGAGCCCAGACAGGAAATCAAACCCGGACCTCTCAGTCCATAGGACAACGTTCAGTGCACTGAGCAACATAGGCCAGGCTCAATGAAGAGTTTTAAAAGGCTTTCACTCTTGTTTTATCATTAAATAAAACTGATTTGCAACCATAAAAAATAGAGGCACTGAACAATGGAAGACAAGTTGTGCCATTAGGCAATGAATGCAAAATTGGGTTTTTATCTGGCATTAAATGGCTCCTCCACTTTATACACATTGTCACTCTCAGCCTTTGCCTCCCAAAAACATGCCCAAACTTTTGAATATGGATTGAGTTGAATTTCCTGCTTATGAGTAAATATCTTCATAACATGTTTCTTAATTTTGTCTTCATCAAGTTTTCATTTTATAGGAAAGGACAGTGTTTGTATTATATAGTAACTGATTCTTTACTCCTTAAGGTAGAAAGCCTACACATTAAAGACTCAAGTTTCCTGATTTTTCTTTTTTCCTGTCTGGTTCTATCAAAAACTGTTTTCACAATGTTTTTATTAAAACCAAATTTTCTACATATCTTTGCTTCATTTTTCTGGTTAAAGCCAGATAACTATTGCGTACACAATCCTAGTCATCACTCATTCCATGCCTCTTTTCATTGATTAACAAGCTGATTTTTCCATGATGGCCCATCACTAGCTATATTTATTTTTTAATACCCTTCTTATTGCACCAGGCCAATTTACTCAGAATTAGTTGCATCTGTTTTCATCAGACTCATCAAATAGCATACAGTCAAAAATGAATGTACAACAGAAAGCAAATTAGTGGTTGCCAGGGGCTAGGGAGAGAGAAAGTGGTTGCTTAATGGCATGGGGTTTTCTTCTGTGGTGATCAAAATATTTTTGAACTAAATAGAGCTAATGGTTGCACAAAATTGTGAATGCACAAAAAAAATTTCTGCTGACATGTAACATATATTCTAGTGGAAGAAAGGAGGATAATAAACAAATAAAAAAGTAAATTACATTCTATATTAGAAAGGACAAAATTCCAAAGAGAAAAATTAAGCAAGCTTATACTAAACCGGGGGATGTGATTTTAAAGAAGACCTCATTGAAAAGAAGTCTTTACTCATTTAAGTAAAGATCTGAGGACATTAAGAATACTAGTCTGTACTACCAAAAGCAATCTATAGATTCAATGGAATCCCCATCAAAATACCAACGACATATTTCACAGAACTAGAACAAATACTTCAAAAGTTCATAAGGAACCAAAAGAGACCCCGAATAGCCACAGCAATCTTGAAAAAGAAGGACAAAGTAGGTGGGATCACAATACTGGATATCAGGTTATACTACAAAGCTACTGTAATTAAAACAGCCTGGTACTGGCACAAGAACAGGCATATAGACCAGTGGAACAGAACAGAGAACCCGGAAATTGACCCAAAACATTACACTCAATTAATATTTGACAAAAGTAGCAAGAGCATACAATGGAGCAAAGACAGCCTCTTTAATAAATGGTGTTGGGACAATTGGACAGCTACACGCAAAAAAAAAAAAAAATGAAACTAGAGAATCAACTTACACCATACACAAGAATAAACTCAAAATGGATAAAAGACTTAAATGTGACTCGTGAATCCATAAAAATCCTAGAAGAGAATGTAGGCAACAAAATTTTGGACATCATACGCAGCAGAATTTTCACTGATACATCCATCATCTAAGGCAACAGAAACAGAGGAAAAAATGAACACATGGGACTACATCAAACTCAAAAGCTTCTGCACAGCAAAAGAAACAACCATCAAAACGAAAAGGGAACCCACTGTATGGGAGAGCATAATTGCCAATGATACATCAGATAAGGGGTTAATTTCCAGAATATATAGAGTGCTCATACAACTCAACAAAAGGAAGACAAAGAACCCAATTAAAAAATGGGCAGAGGAACTAAATAGACACCTCTCCAAACAGGATATACAAATAGCCAAGAGACATATGAAGAAATGCTCAACATCACTAATCATCAGAGAGATGCAAATTAAAACAACAATGAGGTATCACCTCACACCTGTCAGAATGGCCGCCATCAACAAATCATCAAACAACAAGTGTTGGCGAAGGTGTGGAGAAAAGGGGACTCTAGTATACTGCTGGTGGGAATGCAGACTGGTGCAGTAACTGTGGAAAACACTATGGTGTTACCTCAAAAAATTAAAAATTGAATTGCCATTTGACCCAGTGATCCCACCTCTAGGAATATACCCTAAGAAACCTGAAACACCAATCAGAAAGAATACATGTACCCTCATGTTCATAGCAGCACTATTTACAATAGCTAAGATCTGGAAACAGCCCAAGTGTCCATCAGTGGATGAATGGATAAAAAAGCTGTGGTACATATACACAATGGAGTACTATACAGCTATAAGAAAGAAAGATCTCTTATCCTTTGAGACGACATGGAGGGACCTCGAGAGTATTATCCTAAGCGAAACAAGCCAAGCAGAGAAAGACAAATATCACATGATCTCACTCATTTGTGGAATATAATCAACATAACAGTCTGAGGAACAGGGTAGACCCAGAGATGTGGAAGTAGGGTATAGACTGACACCCCTCAGAAGAGGGGGTGGGGAGGAGGTAAGAGATAAACCACAGAACTTAAGTGCATATATGCATAACTGATGGACATGGACAACAAAGCTGGGGACAGGGTGGGGGAATGGGGAGGAGGGTGTCAATGGGGAAAAAAGGAAAAACATCTCTAACAAAAATAAATTAATAATAAAAAAAAATGGGCAGAGGACCTAAATAGACACCTCTCCAAAAAGGACATACTAATGGCCAAGAGACATATGAAGAAATGTTCCATGTCACTAATCATCAGAGAGATGCAAATTAAAACAACTATGAGGTATCACCTCACACCTGTCAGGATGGCTGCCATGAACAAATCATCAAACAAGTGCTGGCGAGGGTGTGGAGAAAAGGGGACTCTAGCACACTGCTGGTGGGAATGCAGACTGGTGCAGCCACTATGGAAAACAATATGGTGTTGCCTCAAAAAATTAAAAATTGAATTGTCATTTGACCCAGTGATTCCACTTCTAGGAATATATCCTAAGAAGCCTGAAACACCAATCAGAAAGAATATATGTACCCCTATGTTCATAGCAGCACTATTTACAATTGCTAAGATCTTGAAACAACCCAAGTGTCCATCAATAGATGAGTAGATAAAAAAGCTGTGGTACATATACACAATGGAATACTATGCAGCTGTAAGAAAGAAAGATCTCTTATCCTTTGATATAACATGGAGGGACCTCGAGAGTATTATGCTAAGCGAAATAAGCCCATCAGAGAAAGACAAATACCACATGATCTCACTTATTTGTGGAATATAATGAACAAGGTGGGCTAATGAATGAAATAGACCCAGAGACATAGAAAGGAGTATGGTTCAGACTGACAAACCTTAGGGTAGGGGGGCAGGGGGGATGGAGGCGATGAACCAAAAAACTTATATGCATTTATGCATAACCAATGGACATAGACAACAATGCAGGGGGGTGGGGGTGGGGAGATGGATGGAGAGGAGGGTGTCTGGGGGGGGGGAAGGAGAAACATCTGTAACAAAAATAAATTAATAAAAGTTGAAAAAAAAAAGAATACTAGCCATCAGCTTATTGAACAAAATAGATCCAGAGAAATGGAAGTAGGGAACAGACTGACAAACCTCAGAGAGAAGGGGATGGGGACAGGAAGAGGTAAACCAAAGAACTTATATTCATATATGCATAACCAATGGACACAGACAATAGTATGATGAAAGGCAGGGGGGAAAGGGGGCGGGAGCCTGGAGTAGGATGTAAAAGGGGGAAAAAGGAGGAACATCTGTAATAAAAAAAAAAGTTAATAAAAAAAAACAAAAACAAAGCTAGCCAGATGGATATAAAGTAGAAGAGTATTTCAGGCTGAAGTAATAGCAAGTGCAAAGGCCCTGAGGTCCCAAAGGTATCTGAAGGACTATTAATTCAAAGTTGCTTTTGTCTGACTTGAAGGTTGCAGGGGCTAAGAAAGCATCACCATCTTTCAGCAGCATCTGAGGTCAAGTCATTTTCTGTTTAATATTCTAGGCTAGTATGCCTGGCCAAAGCTGCACAGGATAAGGATTAACAGTCTGGACCAGGACGGGCATTTATTATCATTTACACTTTCTATTTCCACAAGTGAATGTAAGTACTTATATTTTTGGTTGAATTTCCAATCGACATTTTGGCCATTGGATGTTTTCAATAAGTCAACAGCCTTGCCCTTGTCAGTTTGCCTCAGCAGTTAGAGCGTCAGCCTGTGGACCAGAGAGTCCTTGGTTCGGTTCTCGCTAAGGGCATGTACCTTGGTTACAGGTTGTCCCCGGCCCCAGTTGGGGTCGTCTGGGTGGCAACCATTCGATGTGTCTTTCTCACATCAATGTTTCTCTCTCTTTTATCCTTCCTCTCTCCCTCCTGCTCTGTCTGAAGATAAATGCAAAAAGGTCCTCGGGTGAGGATAAAAAAAATAGTAAAAAAAAATAATAATAATAATAAAAGTCAGTAACCTCTCAATAGAAGAGTTAAATAATTCTGAGGAGTACATTAAGGTATAAATGGAGGGAGGGGTAAAGTTAATTTTGTTTGCCTGTTTTCTGCTAAATCTATTTGTTCCAAAATATAATCCCTGACAAATTTAAAAAATGAATGCACAGTCTTTCTGCTTCCCCTCTTTATCCTCTTTTCCAGAGAGACTGATATTTTTCTGGAGAACTGAACTAAGATGGCTACAGAAATGCTGCAAACATTAAATAATTTTGTGCCCTCACATCTCACCCTATATGGACCCCAGTTGCATCAGGCCATGTTAAAATCTGTAATACTTTCAACAATTTTAAAAAAAGAGTTTCTTCTGTACCTGCAGTTGAGTCACACAGGAGCATGGCTTGCAATTGCTTACTGACCTTTTCCTAGTTTCATTTTAGCTTGCTAACTTTAATTTCCTTTTTTTCCATTTCCATATATTTTATGTATTTTCATAAGTTGCTCCAGCCTTTTGGGGAATTAAATGGGGTATGGAAAGACAATAGAATTTAGTAGAAGGGAGAAAATGGTGAATGACCTAATAAGTCTAAACACAACACTAGATTGACAGGCATCTGCCTATATCTTGTGGTGTGACCTGAAACAGTCTAGCTGAGCCTCTTTGGAACATAAACCAATATTCACATGGATTCATACACAGAAGAGAACCCTTTTCAAGGCCTACAACATGTCAAGCTAATCTTTGGGAATATCAAGATCCACCAGAGGATAACTTCACTCCCAAATATCACCAATATTAGTGATTTTTTTCAAGTAAATAAGAGCAAATTATGAGTCCTGGTCCTGGAAGCCACTAAAGGAGACACCAGCATCAGAGGTAACCATTCACTTAGCCACAGTTAAATACATATTTCTCACCATTTTTTTTCATTATTTTATGCCTCTTATTCATTCAGTTGAGAGTTAACAGTGGTTTGAATCTAGCAAAAATATCTTGGGCATATGGGAAAAGATCAAAGATCCAAAGTTGCCTTTTATCTTAACTATTAACATATATATGTGTCCCAAAAATGTATACACAATTTGAATGACTATAAAGTCAGTGTTTAATAACATACAGTTCATTTTCAAAATTTAGAAGAATCTACAGAAATGAGTTTTTGTTTTTTTTTGTCAACACCTGTTTTCAAACTGATGTCCATTCTTGTCCAGGCATTGCTGATAATGTGAAGCAATGGAATAGCAAACATCAAGAATCATTTTGTTCGGTATTTGTGCACATTCTCTTTCAATAATTGCCCTCAATTCGTCAACTATTGTTGGTTTTGTACCATTAACTTTATCTTTTATGTATCTCTATAAAAATGTCTAGTGGAAAAATGTTCTTGGTTCAACATTTAGTCTGGCTTCACCCATTATTTCAAATCAGTTAAACCTGAAAAGGAGTGAAAATTAAGTGAGTTATCAGCTGTTAAAGTGTGTATACATTTTTTGGGACACCCTATATATGTATTCTGAGAGTATCTGTAGAATTCTTAAAGTCCTGAATATGCTTTTAAAAATTCAAAGATTTAATATTAATTCCTGAGCCTCCCTCACGTGTAATGCTATATAACTTCATGAAATATTATGCCAACTATTTCTGTATCTGAACAGATTTCCTAACAAAGAACAAAGAGTAGTTTGTCTCAGGAAACAATGGTACAATATAAATTATCTAATTATATCACTTAAGGTTGAAAATTAAAGGTCTTTTTCCATAATGGAACTACTTTGAGCCATTGGCATTATTGCTATAACAACATATAATTCACAGTCATTTTTAACTAACTTCTTAAAGCTCTGCATACTAAACTAGATCATGTACCCTTCCAATAAAAGAGAATTAGATGCATTTCATTGCTTCAGCTGAATTGTGGATTTTATTTTAATTTTTCTTAGAAGGAGTATTGTATTCCTACCCATTCTTTGCAATTAGGGTCAAGTTTTCATTCTAACCTGAAATAATGCTTTCATTTCACACTCTGCCCAGGTATTAAGGTAAAAACTAAGCTTTATATGGTCATTTTGCAAAGAGGGGGTTTAAACAATGTGTGTAAAGAGGTCAGGTACCATGACCACCACCACCAGTAGAACAGACACTTGAATTGGTAACTCCCTTGCCCAATTTCCTTGTGAACACTGTCACACAAATTAATTTGCACACATATTGTTGCTATGTAAATGTACATACAACCACATTGATAGTAACCTGTGAATTATCTTGAATTATCAAGGAATTCATGTAGTCACCTAAGTGAAGTTTGCAGATAAAGCTTTGGAATTGAAAGTTTTCTAAAATATTATTTTATACTTACTTGCATTTGGAAATTATATTTGCTGATTAAATACTTAATAATATCACCCGGTCGGTGTGGCTCAATGGACTGAGTGTCATCCCATGGACTGAGGTCCTAGTTCAATGCCCAGTCAGGGCACATGCCCAGGGTGCAGACTCGATCCCCAGTAGGGGGTGTGCAAGAGGCAGCCGATGGATGTTTCTCTCTCACATCAATATTCCTATATCTCTCTCCCTTCCTCTCTCTCTAAAAAAAATCAATAAAAATATTAAAAAAATATATATATATATACTGTTGCAAAGTTCCCATATTTTATATGAAGTAGAAAATTAAGTATACTGTGATAAAATAGACACACATCTTCATCCCTAAAGAAACACTGTGAAAAAATATAGTTTAAATGACCATAAATAAACTGAAAATATTTTATTAATTCCCCCCATAAGACAGGAAAATAGTAATATAAGAACAAAAGACTGGAATGAACAAATAAAAAAATGAAAAATAAAAATATATAGCATATATATATATATATATATATATATATATATATATATATGACAGAGAGAGAGAGAGAAAAGTAAATAAATATATTCCATAAAATATGCCCCAATAAATTTCAATTTTAAAATATTACAAATATATTCTTTGAATGCAGTGGAACTAAATTAGAAATGAATAACAATAAAACAGTAAGACAGCTAAAAAAGTCCTAATATTTGAAAATTAAACAGCACATGTCTAAATATACTATTAGCCAAAGAACAAATCACAAGAGTAACCAGAAAATATTTTGAACTGAATAATAATGAAAATGAAGCATATAAACATTTTTGGGATTCAGCTAAAGCAATATTAGAAGAAATTTTATTTTATTTTATTTTATGTTATTTTATTTTATTTTGAGTACCATTTTATTCTATTGAGGTAAAATACACATAACACAAAACATTATTTTAAATATTTTAAGTATACAGTTCAGTAGTATTAAGTACATTTATATTGTTGCGCAACCATTACCACCATACATCTCCAGGGCTCTTTTCATCTTGCAAAATTGAAACTCTGTACCTTTTAAATAATAACTCCCCATGACCACCTCCCTGTAGCCCTTAGCAACCACCATTCTACTTTCCTTTTTTTTCTTTAATCTTCCCTGTTTTCCTCCACACCCCAGATTCAATTAACTATTATTCTAAAGTTGGTTATTATGAAGTTAGGCTTCTTTTTTAAAATTTCACATGTAAGTGAGATCATGCAATATTTGTCTTTCTGTATGTGGCTTATTTCACTTAGTATAATGTCATCTATGTTAATCCATGTTGTCACAAATGGCAAGATTTCCTTTTTTAAGGATGAATAATATTACATTATATAGATATAGATATAAGTACAGATATAGATGTAGATATAGTTATATATTTACGTGTAGGTGTACATTGATATACCACATATCTATATATTCCATATTTTTCTTATATAATGTCCTCTAGGTTCATCCATGTTGTCACAAATTACAAGATTTCCTTTTTTAAAAAACTGAATAATATTCCATTATATTATTATTTTTGTATTACATTACTGAGGTGACATTGGTTAATATAATAATATAGGTTTCAGGATTACAATTACATAACATATCATCTGTATATTGTATTGTGTGTTCGCCATCCCAAGTCAAGTCTCCTTCCATCACCATTTATCACCCCTTTATCCTCTACTACTTCCCCTCACTGGCCTTTCCTAAAGAAAATTTTAGCATTAAATGTTTATGTTAATTTTTTTTAATCTATGATTTAAATTTCTACCTTAAGAAGCTAGAAAAAGAAAGGTAAATTAAACATAAATAGAATAAAGGAAATAATAAAGATAAGAGCAGAAATAAATTGAAAGTAGACAAACTAGAAAAAAGTCAATAAAGCTCAGAAGTTGACTATTTGAAAAGATAATTATTATTTTTATTTTTTAAATTAAAAAATTTTCTATTACAGTTTATATTTAATATTATTTTGTAGTAGTTTCAGGTGAACACATAGCAGTTAGATAATCATAAACTTTACAATGTGTTCATCCTGATATTTCCAGTACCCACCTGGCACCATAAATAGTTATGAAAATATTATTGACTATATTCTCTATGCTGTATTTTACATGCTCATGACTATTTTGTAACTAACAATCTGTACTTCTTAATCCCTTCACCTTCAAAAAACAATTAAAATTGATAAACTCCTAGCAATATTGATGCCAAAAAACAAACACAAATTACCAATACCAGGAAGAAAGAGGGGATAGCATTACAAATCTTACAGATAGGATAAGAATTAGGCAATATTATGAATGACTTTATGCCAATTCAAAAACTTAGATGAAATAGATAAATTTCTTTAAAGAAGACTTACCATATTATTTGTAGTAGGCTCAGGTGTACAATAGAGTGATCTGCCATTTTTATACCTTACAATGTGATCATCCCACTAATTCTAGTAATCACCTCTCACTGTGCAAACTTATCCCAAAACTGAAGAAAGATTAAATGGAAAAACAATATTCCCATATCATCAAATATATTAAATTTATCTCCAAAAGTCTTTCCATAAAGAATATACGCAGCTCAGCCGGTGTGACTCAGTGGTTGAGCGTAGACCCATGCACCAAGAGGTCACCGGTTCGATTTCCGGTCAGGGTACATGCCCAGGTTGTGGGCCCAATCCCTGGTGGGGGGCATGAAGGAGGCAGCCAATCAATGTTCTCTTTCATCGATGTTTCTATCTCTCTTTCCCTCTCCCTTCCTCTCTCTCTCTAAAAAAAAAAAAAAAAAAAACAAAAAACCAATAAAGGAACAAAAAACAGACTTCTCAATAGCAACACTGGAAGCTTTAAAAAAAAAAAAAAGAATACATCCAGGCTCAGATAGTTTCACTGTGAATTCCATTAAACATTTAAAAAATAAATAATACCAATTTTATGTAAACAATTCCAGAAAAGGAGTTGAAGGGACCACTTCCCAAATTATTTTATAAGACTAGCATAGTCATGATTCTCAAACCAGACAAAGATATGCTTGATAACATTCTAACTCCTTACCCTATTGAACAGGCTCCATATGATCTAGTCCGAGTACCATTCTGTCTCTGTTCATTTGAGCTTTCATAAAAAATGTCCATAGACTGGGTGGCTTATAAATAACAGAAATTTCTTTTTCATAGTTCTGAAGACTAGAGACCCAAGTTTAAGTGTCTAGTGAGTGCTTGCTTCCGAATTCATAGATGGTCATCTTTTTACTGTGTCCTCACATGGCAGAAGGGGCAAAGGAGTTCTCTGGTCTCTTCTTATAAGGAGACTAATCTCATTCGTGAGGGTGTCACCCTCATGACCTAATTCCCTCCTAAAGGTCACACTTCCAAATACAATCACATTGGTTATTAGCTTTCATCATATTAATTTTAAAGAGACACAAACATTAGTCAATAGCACTTTCTGAACTCACCTATTACTACTCAACCTCTTTTTCTTTATGACCCATGCACACAGGCTTTCATTTAGTTCCTCCAGAGTGCAAAGCACATTCTGACCTCAGGGCTTTTGCAGAGCAGTTATCTGGTATGCTCTTCCCTTCAGAGCTCTCATTTTCATATAGACCTCTTCACAGAAGCCTTTCCTTTTATTCTTTCCTTTTGCCTTGTTTTATTTTTATTTTACTACTTATCACTATCTTATTGTATTACATTAAATTTATTTATTGTTCATATCTGCTATCATAATGTCAGGCTCACAAATGCATATAGTTAGTTTCATTCAATGCTGTATCCTGAGTGAGGACCCAGTAAATATCTGCTGAGTGAATGAAATGCACACTAGGATTTAAATCTAGGATTAAATGCTTTTAGAGTTAGAAAAGGCCTTAAGTTAACTAGACCAGTCCCATATTTGTATAGGAGCAGAGCCTTAAGCCAAAAGAACTAGACAGATCAAATCTCATATTAGAGGTGACTGAATTTTCTGGTGACAGATCCAAGGCTAGTGTTGAGGTTTTCTGATGCCTAGTCTGGTGCTCTTTCTTCTGGTTCAATCTGCCTCATGCTGTCAGTAACACTGAGAAAAATATTGGGGAAATACTTTGCTGAACTATAGAATGCCATTCTGCTTAAATGAAAGACAGATACTGAACTGTGGCATGAATTCAGTATTTTTATTGATCCAGCTGGTTTATTGAACATCTACCATAAGCAAAACACTGATTCCATTGCAAAGGTGAACAACAAGTTAGTCAAGAGCTTTAAATCTAGAAAAGGCAATAAACCCAATTAATATAAGAGAGAATGTGATAAGTCTCACATGGGTAGCAAAAAGTATTATATGGGTCCACCCATAGGAAGAACTAATTATGCATAGCTGATTCAGGGATTCAGGATTATAAAAGGCTTGATAGAAGAGGTAAAACTTGAAATGGGCCTTAAAGGATGAGAAGGGCAGTAAATGGGGAATGGCATATAAAAAAGCATGGGGGAGTAAAAATACATGTGTTCTGGAAAGAGCAAATAGTACAGTTGAACTGATCCATGGAGTCTCTGTGGTGCTATAGTCGTCAGTAAAGTTGGAAAAAGAGTTTGGAGAAAGAATATAAAAGGCTTTTCATATCTGACTAAACCAAGGGTTTGGATTTCATTTCCTAGGTGTTCAACCATCTTTGCTGAATGAACATTAAAAAAGGGAATGGAGGACCATTCTTTCTTTTGGAAAAAGAGATTGACATGATGTCAGCAGTGTTTTAAAAAGTGTGATCTGGCAACTGGGCATAAGATAGATTGGAAGGGCAGTTTTATGATTGGTGGAGAAATAAGGGGAGGTCATTCAAGGCAGAGGCAATAATATGAGCACACTATAGAGGAAGGAACAAGCAGTATGTGTTTGTGGGATTAATCAATCTAATTTGAACATGAGAAGTTGCAGAAAAAGAAGTTGCATAGGAAGGGTGAAGATAAATTATGGAGAAGGTTGAAAGCTAAAGCATGAAGTTTAGGTATAAACTATACATATATGTTTTTTAGATTGAAGGCATATAGCTCAGTTTGGGGTTGGAAATGGACCAGGCAAGAGGTAAAAAGGCCCTGAACAGGAAAGTGATGATGGGGTTTTTCAATTAGTGTCTAAATAAATCATGCAGACTTTGACAATTTACATTAAAGAAAAAAAGATGATTATATAATTCAGTGCTGTGCTCTTTTTTTACAACAAGCCATAGTAATACATATATTTTATGTTGTGACTCAATGCACATGTGCACACACAATTGAAATAAAATATCGCAAATATACTTTCGCTAATCATCCACAATGCTAGACAATTCTATTTTCTATTTCAGTGAAAACATATCAATCACAACATTTGACACTAATTTATAACCTACTAATGGGTCATATCCCACAGTTTGAAAAACACTGTCCTAGATTTAGTCCTAGTAATTTGGATGTCACTAACTCACATATAACTCCAGTCACAGGATTCACTTTATACCTGCTTAACCATCTATCAAGAGTTAATAGATTTGACTTCATGTAAATAATTCAAAGTTTGGATAAATTATGCCTTTAGAAACCTATCTCTTTCAAATGCTTTCATTTGAAAAGACACTCACCCACCTCACATGAGACTACTTCAATAATTTCAGGTCTAGTCTCTCTGCCACCAAAACATGCCACAGCAGAGTGATCTGCCTAGACTTGGTTCTCTACTGACTAGTCCAAAAAGTCTAAATTATATGCTTTAGCTTTCAAGGGCTTCCATAATTTATCTCCATCCCTCCTATCCAATGTCACATTCTACAACTCCTCATGTTCAAATTAGATTGATTAATCACACAAACACATACTGCATGTTCCTTCCTCATATTGCTGTTGCTGGCTTGAATGCCCTCCCCTTATTTTTCCACCAATTACAAAACTTCCTGATCTAGCCCATCTACTTCATGAGGTGTCTTCTCCTAATTGCTCTGCATCATACCAAATCACTTCAACACCCACACACAAACACACACACACTCACTCAAAATAGAGGGTGTTTGCTTTTACATAATATGCTCTGTAATTATCTCAACTGTATTAGATTTATCTCCATAACCTGAGATAACATGATTAGTGGAAAGAACACAAATTTTGGAGCCAGACAGACCTAGGTTCAAATCCTAATTCTGCCATTTACCAGTCATGTCTCTTTTGGCAAATTACTTTTCTAAGCCTTAAACCTCATATCCATTATGTCAGAGCTGAAAGGGTCCTTAGAGTTTGGGGTACTGAGCTCATTCCTAAAGGGTAAATTGAAGGCTTATATTACAATTCTCTAAGAATTGTACTTTAGACATTTAAAGATTACCTGTACCAAGGTGCCAATGTTCTCTTTAAAGAGGTGTAAACATATGGTTCACAGAAAAGTGAAATGTAAGTTTTGTATTATATGAAAACATGTTTAACACCAATCATAATAATATATAAATAAACCTACACTTGAGAACAGAACATTTGGAAAAAAACACTGTATTGACAAGGATTTGAGGAATCAGGCATTCTCAGATGTTGTTGGTGTTATTAGACATATGTACAAAATTCCTGGGAGTAGAATTACTGGGTATTTCTTAATATCACTGTAGATTCTATCAACATTATTATAAAAATAGTTTTGAACTTATGTGAATCCTTGTTTAAAAGGGTCTTGGGGCTCCTAAGAATCCTTTGGCCACACTTTGAGAACCACTGTTACAGGAAATAAAATATTTATGAATCATATCCAAGAAATTAGAATAAAATATTGCATCTGTTTAAGGGATTTGAGGTAGAAGAGAGAAGTTTTAGTGTACACATATTTTTATATTGGAATGTGTTTAAGTATTGCAAATTCAAAAATAAATAAGATTGACAGAAGTATTCTCTTTGCTTCCTTAATAAAGTTACGTGACTTCAACAATAATTCCTAACTGAACAAAAGGCCTATGTTTGAAAACTGTCACTTATATTTCTGATAACTTTCGGATCATTTCATAAATTCTATAAATCCATCATGACAGCCTTAAAAGCATTATGATTTACTTGGACACAGACCTTCACATTCAAGTTTCGTTCTTGCTTCCCTTGACCTTCTGTCAAATAATTAATGAAGAGTAAATAAATATTTAAAGCCAGTAAGCAGGCCTTTAGCCATGAAAAATATATAATTCTAATATATCTGTTCTGTAGGATTCTCATTTCTTTTTTTTAAGGCACAAAATGCTGAACAAATGTTCCTAGGAAGTCAGTTTCCAAACATCCTATTCTATGTCAGAGGTTTCAACAAGTAGTCATGCAGCACAAAATGTAATAATTCATATTCATTATATTTTAAAATAATTTTGACTTTGCCCGGCCAGTGTGGCTCAGTGATTGAGCATTGACCCATGCACCAAGAGGTTACTGGTTCGATTCCTGGTCAGGGCACATGCCCAGGTTGTGGGCCCAACCCCCAGTGGGGGGCATGCAGGAGGCGGCCAATCAATGTTCATTCTTATTAATGTTTCTATCTCTCTCTTCTTCTCTCTCTAAAAATCAATAAAGAAAAATAAATAAATAAATAAATAAATAAAATAATTTTGATTTTGATCAAGCCTAGAAGAGGTTTTCAATAGGCAGAAACAGTCTTTATGAGGGGCTAAGGGCCAGGCTATGGATCTCATGTAATAGCCCTTCATTTTGAGTTTATTCTTGTGCATGGTATAAGTTGGTGGTCTAGTTTCATTTTTTTTGCATGCAGCTGTCCAGTTTTCTCAGCACCATTTATTGAAGAGGGTGCCTTTTCTCCATTGTATGCTCTTACCTCCTTTGTCGAATATTAATTGTACATACTGTCTTGGGTCAATTTCTGGGTTCTCTGTTCTGTTCCATTGATCTATATGCCTGCTCTTGTGCCAGTACCAGACTGCTCTGATAAGATCTGGAAACAGCCCAAGTGCCCATCAGTAGATGAGTGGATAAAAAAGCTGTGGTACCTTTACACAATGGAATACTATGCAGCTGTAAGAAAGAAATATCTCTTACCCTTTGAGACAACATGGAGGGACCTGGAGAGTATTTTGCTGAGAGAAATAAGCCAGTCAGAGAAAGACAAGTACCCCATGACATCACTTATTTATGGATCATAATGAACAAAATAATCTGTTGACCAAAAGAGATCCAGAGTCATGGAAGTAGGGAACAGACTGACAAACCTCAGAGGGATGGGGGGGTGGGAGGGGAGGGAAAAGATAAACAAAAGAACTTATATGCATATATGCACAACCAATTGACAGGGACATTAGTCTGGGAAAGGCAGGAGGGGAGAGGGGGTGGGAAGGAGGGAGTCAATGGGGGAAAAGTGAGAGATATCTGTAATAGTTTCAACAATTAAATAAATAAATAATACTAAAAACAAAGGTAATAAATGCTCAAATATCACATTCTAAAAAAAAATAATAAGGAAGACAAAGAACTCAATTAAAAAATGGGCAAAGGAACTAAATAGACACCTCTCCAAAAAGGACATACAAATGGCTAAGAGACATGAAGAAATGCTCTACATCACTAATCATCAGAGAGATGCAAATTAAAACAACAATGAGGTATCACCTCACACCTGTCAGAATGGCCACCATCAACAAATCATCAAACAACAAGTGCTGTCAAGGGTGTGGAGAAAAGGGGACTCTAGTACACTGCTGGTGGGAATGCAGACTGGTGCAGCCACTGTGGAAAACACTATGGTGTTACCTCAAAAAATTAAAAATTGAATTGCCATTTGACCCAGTGATCCCACTTCTAGGAATATACCCTAAGAAGCCTGAAACACCAATCAGAAAGAATACATGCACCCCATGTTCATAGCAGCACTATTTACAATAGCTAAGATCTGGAAACAGCCCAAGTGTCCATCAGTGGACGAATGGATAAAAAAGCTGTGGTACATATACACAATGGAGTACTATGCAGCTGTAAGAAAGAAAGATCTCTTATCCTTTGAGACAACATGGAGGGACCTCGAGAGTATTATCCTAAGCGAAACAAGCCAAGCAGAGAAAGACAAATATCACATGATCTCACTTATTTGTGGAATATAATAAACATAACAGTCTGAGGAACAAGGTAGACCCAGAGATGTGGAAGTAGGGTACAGCCTGACAACCCTCAGAAGAGAGGGTGAGGGGGAAGGGAAGAGATAAACCACAGAACTTATATGCATGTATGCATAACTGATGGACATGGACAACAAAGCTGGGTACAGGGTGGGGGGATGAGGAGGAGGGTATCAATGGGGAAAAAAGGAGAAACATCTGTAACAAAAATAAATTAATAAAAAAAAATAGCCCCTCAGACCATGTGTCCCAGAACTTGACCCATTTTTGCCTTAGAAAAAGAGAAATATTCCTTTTAGAAAAGTAAAGTTTGATGGACTTGGATGGTTCACTGAGATCAGGGGTGGGGAAGTCTGGCCCTTGGGCCATATAAGGCCCTGGAGGTCTGCCAAGGCAACCATAGGTGGGACTCAAAATTCAATAAATCTAGGAGCTTTTTTCATAGTAACATAAATTTATATTAAGTGAATCATAACAATAATGTAAATTTTGAGGCACAAGCAAGGAAAGTCCATTACAGGATAGACCAGACACATGCGAGTACATGACGGAACAGACATGTATGCTTCTTGTCGGCTGCCCGTAGCCTGTCTGCCTGTACTGTGGTGACTCAGAGCACAGCCAGTGCCGGGCAGGCTGGGAGTGTACACATTGTGAAAGTATTAACACACTGTAGCGAAACTATGGTGAGCTGGTGATGATGAGATGAGATTCGATGAGACAATTCCTCTTGACCTTGATGACCTTGCCTCCAAAGATTCACGACACAGATGATAACTCTAATCCAACCTTTATCCACACATTCACGATCAACAATCCTCACAAAAACTGAATCTCAGATGAAGATTAAGGAAATTACAGTACACAGCAAAGACCTCAAGAGTCAATGATATGAACACTGGATATGTTCCAAATCCCCAGATGCAGTATAAGAACAGCCAGCAAAGCAAAATAATCGCACCACTGGCAACACACACACTGGATAGTTATTAAAACTTAAGTGGTGTGACATTCTGCAAGTGGTGACTACAAAGAAAAGAAAAGTTGATGTAGACTGTCAATCTTTCCAAGAGAAATGGACAAATGATTGTTTTTTATTGTTGTTGTTGAAGTCAAAAGCAAACCTGTGTGTCTAGTTTGGGGCGATGTGTTAGCAGTAATGAAAAAAGCCAAGCTGGAGCATCATTACAGTTCAGAACATGCTAACCTCAGTGAATTGGGAGGCCAAACGCATCTGGATAACATCAATGCTCTTCAAGGAAGTTTGGAATCACAATAAGCCTCTTTCACTAGGCCTCATTGTGACAGAGACAATGCTATTCAGAGGCGTTATGTAGTGAGCAAGCTAATTGCAAAGACGCTAAAGCCTCATGTAGAGGGAGAGTTTGTGAAAGAGTGCTTGGTGGCTGCTGCAGAGTTGTTAGCATCAAACAAAGTAAAATTGTTTCAGAGTGTTAGTTTGTCATGGAGAACCATCTCACATCGGATTACTGACTTAGCACAAGATATTGAAAAATCAGTGACAGATTCTGCAGATTTCCAATTTTTCTCTCTGGCTTGTAATGAGACAACGGACATAACAAATGCTGCCCAACTGGCCATTTTCATTCATGGGATAACTGAAGAGTTTGATACTTGAGAGGAACTGCTGTCACTGGAAGCCATGCATGACACTACAAGAGGTGAGGACTCATTTGAGAGACTTATTTTATCAATGAAAAAACTTGAGCAAACATTTGAAAAGTTAAGTGGCCTTACTACAGATGGAGCTCCAGCCACGGTTGGCTTGCAAAAAGGGTTAATTGCATTTGTCAAAGAAGAACTGAGATATGACCCCAACCAGGGCTGGGGATCAAACCTGCAACTGAGGCATGTGCCCTTGACCAGGAATCAAACCCATGACCCTTCAGTCCATGGGCTTATGCTCTAACTGCTGAGCCAAACCAGCTAGGGATGTGATCCCTTTTGATTTTATTATTGTATAAGATATGAGGTATGGGTTGAAGTTAACATTTTTACATATACAAGTCCAGCTTTTCTAGTACCATTTGTTGAAAAGACAATCCTTTCTCCATTGATTGTTTTTACACCTTTATCAAAATCAGTTGATTATATTTGTATGAATCTATTCCTGAACTCAGTTCTGTTACACTGATCTGTGTGTTTATGCTTTCACCAATTCCACATTGCTGTAGCTTCTTGGAAAGGCAGTGTGAATCCTCCAAATTTGCCTTTTTCAAAATTGTTTTGCCTATTTTAGTTCCCTTCCTTTTCCATATAAATTTTCAAATCAGCTGGTGACATCTGCAAAAATTCCTGCCAGGATTTTGATTTTTAAAAAAACAATTTTTTTGGAACATTTAAAATGTAGGCAGAGTGAATGAAAGATACACAGACCATCTCCCAGGACCAAACTGGAATTACAACTAAAATAAAGACAAATCATCAGGAAAAACCAACTGAAAAGCAGCTGGAGAGAACCCTTATAACCAGGGATGGAAAGAGGACACCAAATTGAGCCTGCTAGGAACTGTAGAGGTGCTAGAGGGCACACTGGAAGCCCACAGACAGCAGCCGAGGGCTGTTTCAGCTGTGACCAGTTCCCTCTGAGAAGTCAGGGGTTAAAAGCCCAAGCCGGCTCCACAGCACAGAGTGGCCACTACTCAACACAGAGGAGCACGCCCCCCCCCCAGCATAGAGTGATGGGACATGGAAAGGTACCCGCATAACACCTGGCTAAGATCACCAGAGCTAAGGCATTGTTTGGCTAGGAGAGGCACAAGGAAAAATGGCACTTCCCTGAAGGGCCAGAGCATGAAATCAGCTACAGCCACTCACCTTGGGTTCTGGCAGAGGGAAGGCAGGCTGGATTGGAACTGTGTGAAAAGAGTCAGGGGTTCATGGCACAGGAGAGAGAGCTTGGAAGGAGGACACCAGGAGATTTATGCTGAATCACGCTCTCATAGGACACTAGCCATCTTACTCAAGGAGCCCCTTCCCAAAGCCACGGGGAGAAGGAAGGGCCCCTCGCCCCTCGCTCAGGAATTTAACACCACCAGGCTAGGCCAGAGAAATGCAAACTGAAGCTCATTAACACCTACAGAATACCAGTCAGCAAGGAGGGGAAAAAAAGCCATTGCCGCACCGACTGGATATCCTCTTACCCTATACACCTAAGGGATTTTTCATTCAGCTGAGGGCTACAACTGAGGCTCATCAAGTAACTAAGACTAATAGCCTGCAGGCAAAAGCTACAGGATAACTGAACCTTTAACTGGCTTTCAAATCTACCCAGGAAAGTAAGACTTGACAGTGGTGTTTAACATGGGTACTCCCACACTCATCCAAACAAAGCAGAGGGAGCTACAATCAGCAGAACACCAACACCCGCAGGGAAAATTTGGGAGGCTCCAAAACCCACTGAGACAGCCAAAATGGTGAAACAAAGAAACAAATCCCAAATGAAAGAACAAGAGAATTCTACAGAAGAAGGGATAAATGAAATGGAATAAAGCAAGTTATCAGAGGTAGAGTTCAGAGTAATGATTATGATGAAGCTCAACAGCATGAGTAAAGATATCAATAGCATGAGTAAAGATATAGAAACATTGAAAATAAAGCAATTGGAAATGAAAAACCACCAAGCAGAAATGAAGAATGACATAGCAGAAATAAAGAACACATTGTAAAGAATAACCAGAAGAGAAGAAGAAACCAAGGATTGGATCAGCGAATTAGAAGACAGGGTAGAAAAAATCACCCAATCAGAGAACCAAAAAGAAAAAACAATTAAAAAATAAGAAGACATACTAAAAGAACTGTGTGACAATATGAAACGTAACAACATCCACATCATAGGAGTCCCAGAAGAAGAAGAAAATGAGCAAGTGTTAGAGAATATATTTAAAGAAATAGTGGCAAAAAACTTCCCTAATGTGGTGAAGGAAAAAGGCATACAAGTTCAGGAAGCAAAGAGAGGCCCAAGTAAGAAAAACTAAGAGTCCCACACCAAGATACATAATAATTAAAATGCTAAAACTTAAACACAAAGAGAGAATCTTAAACGCAGCAAGAAATAAACAACAGGTTACCTACAAAGGAACCCCCATATAACTATCAGCTGACTTCTCAACAGAAACATTACAGGCCACAAGGGAATGGCATGAAGTAATCAAGGTAATGAAAAACAAGGATCTGAATCCAAGACTACTCTATCCAGCAAGGCTATCATTCAAAATAGAAGGTCAAATAAAGAGCTTCCCAGTCAAAAAAAAAAAAAAAAGGGGGGGTGGCTAATGGAATACATTAGCACCAAACCAGGACTGCAAAAACTATTACAAGAACTGCTGTAATAAGCAAAAGAAAAAGGAAGAGAAATATAATCATAATAAACAAAAAAGGCAATAAATAAGTACATATCAGTAATCTTAAATATAAATGTATTAAATGATCCAATCAAAAGACAAAGAGTAGCTGAATGGATAAGAAATCATGACTCATATATATGTTGTTTACGAGAGACCCACCTCACAACAAAAGACTCACACAGGTTGAAAGTAAAGAGATGGAAAAAAATTTCCAAGCAGAACTTCCAGTCAAGATGGTGGCGTAGGTAAACGGGGTCTCGCGTCCTCCCACAACCACATCAAAGTTACAACTAAACTAAACTACAGAACAACCATCATTCAAAACCGCCTGAAATCAAGCTGAATGGAAGTCCTACAACTACGAAATTAAAGAAGAAGCCACATTGAGACTGGTAGGAGGGGCGGAGGCGCGACGGGCTGGTCCCACACCCACATGTGGTGGATAAAATTTAGGAGGACACCTCGGCTGGGAAGGTCCTCCCTGAGGACTGAGGGGTCCCCGTCCAACACCAGGCGCCCAGCTCAGGGTTCCAGTACCAGGAAGAGAAGTCCCCATAACTTCTGGCTGGAAAAACCAGCGGGAACTGAGGCTGAGGCAGCCGGACCCCCCCCCCCCCCCGCAGCTCCTCTTAAAGGGCCCGAGCACGGCCTTACTCGAACTCCCACCCTCCAGGCTCCAGTGTGCGAGAAGGAGCCTGAAAGGCACCAGAGTCATATGGGGAAGAACTGAGCTGTTTGGCATTGGAGCGAGGGCTGCAGAGGCAGCTTTCTCCTGGACAGACGTGCTATCAGAGGCCTTTGTTCCTTTGGTGAGCCCTTCCCTGGGCCGGCAGACGCCGCCATATCTGGGACTCCAGCAACCTGGCTCACACTTTTGGCCCCACCTTGGTGATTCCCTGAGGCCCCGCCCCACCCAACTTTCAGTCCCACCCAAGCTGTTGCCAGTTGCTTGACCATAGGATTGGCCTGTCTTGGATCCTGCTTCAGCTTTTCCTAAATTCTTTCAAACAAGCAGCATCTAGTCTCAGCTAGCCCCATACCTCTCACTAAGTAATACATAGAAACAAACACAGGGAGGCAGCCAAAATGAGGAGACAAAGAAACAGGTCCCAAATGAAAGAACAGAACAAAACTCCAGGAAAAGAACTAAGTGAAATGGAGTTAAGAAACCTAACAGATGCTGAGTTCAAAATACTGCTTATAAGGATGCTCAATGGACTTAGTGAGAACCTCAGTGAACTTAGAGAGGGCCTCAAGAGCATAAAAAAGGACCAGTCAGAAATGAAGGAGGCACTAACTGAAATAAAGAATACTTTACACAGATTCAATAGTAGAGTAGGTAAAGCCAAGAAGCAAACCATCGATTTGGAATATAAGGAAGCAAAAAACACCCAATTAGAACAGCAAAAAAATATATAATAATAATAATAATAATCCAAAAAAATGAGGATAGTGTAAGGAGCCTCTGGGACAACTTCAAGCATGCCAACATTCGCATCTTGGGGGTGCCAGAAGGAGAAGAGAGAGAACAAGAAATCGAAATCCTATTTGAAACAATAATGGCAGAAAACTTCCCTAACATGGTGAAGGAAACAGACATACAAGTCCAGGAAGCACAGAGAGTCCCCAACAAGATGAACCCCAAGAGGCCCACACCAAGACACATCATCATCCAAATGCAAAAGGTTCAAGACAAAGAGAGAATCTTAAAAGCAGCAAGAGAAAAGCAGTTTATTACCTACAAGGGAGTTCCCATAAGACTGTCAGCTGATTTCTCAAAAGAAACTTTGCAGGCCAGAAGGGAGTGGCAAGAAATATTCAGAGTGATGAAAAGCAAGAACCTAAAACCAAGATTACTCTATCCTGCAAAGCTGTCATTTAGAATCAATGGCCATATAGAGTTTCCCAGACAAGGAAAAGCTAAAAGAGTTCATCACCACCAAACCATTATTGTATGAAATGTTGAAGGGTCTTCTTGAAGAAAAAGATTAAAAAAAATGTGAACAAACAAAATGGCAATAAATACGTATCTATCAACAATTGAATCTACAAACAAAATGAACAACCAGAACAGAAACATTCTCATAGATAGAGAGAAATTTTGTTGGGTACCAGATGGGTGGGGGCTGGGGGGAGGGGTGAAAAAGGTGAAAGGATTAAGAAGTACAAATTGGTTGTTAGACTGACAAACCTCAAAGGGAAGGGGGGTTGGGGGGTGGGAAGAAATAAACCAAAGAACTGATATGTATATATGCATAACGAATGGACACAGACAACAGTGTGGGGAAAAGCAGGAGGGGGGCAGGAATGGGGAGGAGGGGGGCAATGGGGGAAAAATGAGGAACATCTGTAATACATTCAACAGTAAAGATAAGTTAAAAAAAATTTTCCAAGCAAACGGAAAGGAAAAAAGAGCTGGGGTAGCAATATTCATATCTGATGAAATAGACTTCAAAATGAAGGGCATAACTAGAGACAAAGAAGTCCACTACATAATTTTGAAAGGAACTATCTAACAGTAGGATATAGCCTTGTAATACATGTATGCACCCGATATAGAAGCACCAAAATACATTAAAAAACTTCTGCAGGACTCCAAAGGAAAAATTGACAGCAATACAATCATAGCTGGGGAATTGAACACTCTGCTGACATCTCTGGATAGATCCTCTAGACAAAAAATAGAAAGGAAACAGAGACTCTAAATGATGCACTATATCACATGGATTTAATAGATATCCACAGAGAATTACACCCACAAATTGCAGAAATCACATTCTTCTCAAGTGCACATGGGAAATTCTCAAAGATAGACCATGTGCTAGGACACAAACTAAGTCTCTACAAGTTCAAGAAGATTGAAATCATATCAAGCATCTTCTCAGATCACAATGGCATGAAACTACAAATCCATTACAACAAAAACACGCAAAAACATTCAAACACATGGAGGCTAAATAGCATGTTATTAAACAATGAATGGGTTATCAAGGCGGTCAAGGAAGAAATTAAAAACTTCCTGGGAATCAATGAAAATGAACACACAACAACACAAAATCTATGGGACGCAGTGAAAGCAGTTCTGAGAGGGAAGTTCTTAGCACTAAAGGCCTACCTCAAGAAACAAGAAAAATTTCTAATTGACTTTCTAACCTACAACTTAACTAGAAAGTAAACAAAAAGAAAAACCTAGAGCAAGTAGAAGGAAATAAATAGTAAAGGTTAGAGCAGAAATAAACTACATAGAGACCAAAAATAGAATTCAAAAATCAATGAAACAAAGAGCTGGTTCTTTGACAAGATAAACAAGACTGATGGAACCTTAGCCAGACTCTCCAAGAAACAGAAAGAGAGGACCCAAAAAAAGAAAATCAGAAACGAAAGAGGAGACATAACAACTGACACCACAGAAATACAAAGGATCCTTAAAAAATACTACGAACAATTATATATCAACAAATTGGACAACCTAGGCAAAATGGACAAATTTGTAGAATTATACAGTCTCTCAAAACTGAACTGGGAAGAGATAGAAAACTTGTACAGACCAAAACAACTAAGGAAATTGAAGATGTAATCAAGAACCTCCCCGCAAACAAAAGCCCAGGCCCGGACAGCTTCACGGGGAAGTTTTACCAAACATTCAAAGAATATCTAACACCCATTCTCCTCAAACTATTCCAAAAAAATCAAGAAGAAGGAAGACAGCCAAACTCGTTTTAAGAGGTCAACATAATTTTAGTTCCAAAACCAGATACAGACACTACAAAGAAAGAAAACTACAGTCCAATGTCCCTGAAGAACATAGATGCCAAAATCATTAACAAAATATTAGCAAATCAGACCCAGCAATACACTAAAAAAATTATTCACCATGACCAAATGGGATTCACCGCAGAAATGCAAGGCTGGTACAATATTTGCTAATCAATAAATGTGATACACCACATAAACAAAATGAAAGATAAAAACCATATGATCATATCAATAGAGGCTGAAAAAGCATTTGACAAAATCCAGCACCCATTTCTGACAAAAACGCTCATATCTTGACATAACAAGAACCATATATGAAAAATCTGCAGCCAACATCATACTTAGTGGGCAAAAACTAAAAGCATTTTCCTTAAGAACAGGAACAAGAAAGAGATGCCCACTCTTTCGCCACTCTTATTTAACATAGCACTGGAAGTTTTAGTCACAGCAATTAGACATGAAGAAAAAATAAAAGGGATCCAAATTGGAAAGGAGGAAGTGAAACTGTCATTATTCACAGATGACAGAATATGGTACATGGAAAACCCGAAAGACTCCATCAAAAATCTACTAGATGTAACAAACGAATTCGGCAAGGTGGCAGGATACAAAATTAACATCAAGAAATTGATGGCATTCTTATACACCCATAATGAACTCACAGAAAGAGAAACTAAAAAAACTAAAAAAAACAATCCCATCTACCATTGTAACAAAAAAATTAAGATACCTAGGAATAAACTTAACCAATGAAGTAAAGGGGCTGTTCTCAAAAAACTACAGGATATTGAAAAAGAAATAGGGGAAGATATGAAAAAATGGAAGCACATACCTTGTTTATGGATTCCAAAAATTAACATCATTAAAATGTTTATATTACCCAAAGCAATCTATAGATTCAATGCAATCTCCATTAAAATACCAATGACATATGTCACAGAACTAAAACAAATACTCCAAAAGTTTATATGGAACAGAACAAGACCCTGAATAGCCATAGCAATCTTTTTTTTTAAAACAATTTTTTTTCGTTTATTGATTTTAGAGGGAGAGGAAGTGAGAGAGAGAGAGAGATAGAAACATCGATGAGAGAGAACATGGATTGGCCGCCTCCTGCATGTCCCCCACTGGGGATCGGGCCCACAACCTAGGCATGTGTCCTGATCAGAAATTGAACTGGTGCTTATTGGCGCATGGGCCATCACTCAACCACTGAGTCACAAAGGACGGACAGCATAGCAATCTTGAAAAAGAAGGACAAAGTAGGAGGGATCACAGTACCAGATATCATATTATACTACAAAGCCATGGTAATCAAAACAGCCTGGTACTTGCACAAGAACAGGCATTAGAGATCAGTGGAACAGAACAGAGAACCCAGTAATTGACCTAAGACATTGTGCTCAATTAATGTTTGACAAAGGTGGCAAGAGCACACAACAGAAAATACAGCCTGTTTATTAAATGGTGTTTGGAAAATTGGACAGATACATGCAAAAATTGAAACTAGACCACCAAATTACACCATACACAAGAATAAGCTAAAAATGGATAAAAGACTTAAATGTGACTCATGAATCCATAAAACTCTTAGAAGAAAATGTAGGCAACAAAATTTCAGACATCACATGCAGCAGAATTTTCACTGATAAAACGCCTAAGGCACTAGAAACAAAGGAAAAAATTAATAGATGGGACTACATCAAACTAAAAAGCTTCTTCACAGCAAAAGAAATAAGTATCAAAATGGAAAGGGAACCCACTATATGGGAGAGCATAATTGAAAACAATACATCATATAAGGGGTTAATTTCCAAAATATACAGAGTACTCATACAATTCAACAAAAGGAAGACAAAGAACCCAATTAAAAAATGGGCAGAAGACCTTAATAGACACTTCTCCAAAAAGGACATACAAATGGCCAAGAGACATATGAAAAAATGCTCAACATCACTAATCATCAGAGAGATGCAAATTAAAACGACTATGAGATATCATCTCACACCTGCCAGAATGGCTACCATGAACAAATCATGAAACAAGTGCTGGTGAGGGTGTGGAAGAAAGGGGACTCTAGTACACTGCTGGTGGGAATGCAGACTGGTGCAGCCACTATGGAAAACAATATGGTGTTTCCTCAAAAAATTAGAAATTGAACTGCCATTTGATCCAGTGATCTCACTTCTAGGAATGTATCCTGAGAAGCCTGAAACACTGATCAGAAAGAATATATGTACCCCTATGTTCATAGCAGCACTACTTACAATTGCTAAGATCTGGAAACAGCCCAAGTGTCCATCAATAAATGAGGGGATCAAAAAGGTATGGTAGCCCTGGCCGGTTTGGCTCAGCGGTTAGAGGATCGGCCTGCGGTCCAGAGAGACCCGGGTTCAGTTCCCGCTAAGGGCATATACTTCAGTTGCAGTTTGTCCCCGGCTCTGGTTGGTCGTGCGGGTGGCAGCCACTCAATGTGTCCCTTTCACGTCGATGTTTCTCTCTCTCTCTCCCTTCCTCTCTCTCCCTCCCACTCTATCTGAACAAAAAATGAAAAAATGTCCTCGGGTGAGGATTAAAAAAAAAAAAAGAAAAAAGGTATGGTACACAAACACAATGGAGTACTATGCAGCTGTAAGAAAGAAAGATCTCTTATCCTTTGAGACGACATGGAGGGACCTGGAGAGTATTATGTTAAGCAAATATGCCAGTTAGAGAAAGACAAATATCACATGATCTCACTTATTTGTAGAATATAATGAACAAAATATGCTGATGAACAAAATAGACCCAGAGACATAGAAGTAGGCTTCAGACTGAGAAACCTCAGAGAAATGAGTGGGTGGGGGAGGGAAAAAATAAACCAAATATCTTACATGCATACATGCATAACGCACATAGATAAATATGTTGTGGGGGGGGGGCTGCAGGGTCAGGAAGAGGGTGTCAATGGAGGAAAAAGGAGAAACAGCTGTAACAAAAATAAATTAATTAAAAAATAATAAATAAATAAATTTTGTTTGTTAGTCCTCACCCTAGGATATTTCTCCATTGATTTTTAGATAGTATTCATTGGTAGATAATAGAAATACAGTTGACTTTTGTCAACCTGTTGATTTTAAATCCTGCAAATCTGTACAATTCATTTATTCTAAGATCTTTTTCCTTTAAAATTTCATAGGATTTTCTATGTAGAAAATGATGTCATCTGCAAATAAAAATACTTTTATTTCTCTTTTTTAAAAAAGAAAGAACTAAATCCTCTCAGGCTTGATCCAAGTGATTTAATTATATACCACTGCATCATACACCAAGAAGGTTTGTATGCACAGTCATTGTGGCTCAACAATGTGAGGTCAACAGTAGGGTCATGCATAAATTTTGTCAAAAGCAGAGGGTTTAACAGCCATCAGTTTCAGGCGTTACTGAATAATCTTGACTCTGGGTACGGTGATCTTGTTTATCACTGTGAAGTGCAGTGGCTGAGTCACAGGAACATGCTCATGAGGTTTTATGAACTGTAGGATAAAGTCAAGTAGTTCTTGGAGATGAAGGGAAAACCTGTCAGAAAATTCAGTGATAGCAAGTGGCTGTGTAATTTAGCCTTCATTGTGGACATTACCAAGTCCCTCTCAGAGCTGAATATCAAGCTGCAGGGCCCCAACCAGCTTCTCATCTCCATTTTCAAACATGAAATCATTTGAAGCTAAATCAAGGCTGTGGAATGTGCAACTTGAAAGGAATAGCACAGTGCATTTCCCCACTCTGGAAGGACAAAAGCCTTTTATGACACTTGAATATGCTGGTCAATGTGAGAAACTAATTGAGGCATTTAATGAATGATTCAAGGACTTGAAAAGTAAACAAATGGAAATGACTATCTTTGTTACATCCACAGTTCAATGTGGAACCAGCTTTTGAGGCTGATAACCTACAACAGGAAATCATTCAGCTGCGAAGTGATAATGAGCTGAAAGCTAGGTACAACAACCTCCCACTGTTTGAGTTGTATAAATGTTACATAAGCAATGATGAATGTCCCACTTTGAGGAGACACACATTGAAATATTCATCTGTGTTCAGAATAACTTACTGCTGTGAGCAGTTCTTTTCAAAATTTACCATTGCAAAGAATTGACTGTGCTCCAGACTGACCAACACAAACCTGGAAAAGTAGTTTCGAGTAGCAACATCATCAATACCAGCTAACATCACACGCCTCACCAAAGAGAAGCAGTTCTAGCCATCACATTAGGGGTGAATTAATTAAATGTTTGACCAAATATAGCAGGCTAATTTTTAAGTTGATAATTTTTTATGATCCATGAATGATGTTATAAATATCCAAATGGCCCTTGGCAGAAAAAAGGTTCCCCTCCTCTGACTTGGAGGAAAACCCAACTCCTTTAAGTGTTAGTAAGGCATATGGTTATTACACTTCTCCAGTGTAAGGATACTCAAGTCTAATCAAATCTGAGCAAGAGATCAGTAGTCCTTCTGACATATTCAATGGAACTTCAATGATCTATGAGAATTTGGAAGAACCATCAACTCAATCACCCAAACAGAAATTAGAAAGTTATTCACTTGACTCCTTTTATATTCCCTCTTCCCAATTTGTCACCACCAAGTCCTCTAGTATAGAAATCTTCTCCCACTTAAAAGTCTTCATTGGCAACCAATCATCTACTACAAGATAAAATCTGAACTTCTTAGCATGGGATCCAGGACCCTGAATCATCTGGTCCTTGCCTATCTCTCCAGCCCTTCTCCAATTTGTCTGCTTGATAAATTACAATCCATTTCTCAAAACAATGCTCAGATATTTTAGCTCTGTAAAGGATTTCTAGATAAATTCTCCTTTTGTTTAATGGACTTTTAACTCATTACTCTATCCTCTTTGTCGAATTTCATCCCCTTTGCAAAACCTTTCACTGTGCCTGTCCTTCACCCAAGATGAATTCTGGGTTCCCATAAAAGTTTGTCCATGTTTCTACTGCTGTACTAAACATAATGTATTATCACTGTTAGTGTAGTCAGTGGTTGAGTGTCGACCCATGCACCAAGAGGTCTCCAGTTTGATTCTCAGTCAGGGCACATGCCCAGGTTGTGAGCCCAATCCCCAGTGGGGGGGCATGCAGGAGGCGGCCAATTGATGTTCTCTCTCACTGATGTTTCTATCTCTCTCTCCCTCTCCCTTCCTCTCTAAAAATCAATAAAGAAAAAAAGTTTTTAAAAAGTCTGAAGGCTCCCATCCAGGGTCTTTTTTCTTTTCCTAGAAAAAATGTCCCTGAAATATCATCCTGGCTAACTCTCTCACTTCTGCCAAGTCTCTATTCAAATATCACCTTATAAATGAGACTTCCCCTGAATATTCTGTGTCATATAGCATCTCTCTCTCTCTCTTTCACATACACAAAATGCTCATTTGTTTATTGTATATCTTCCTATTTTCCCATACTAGAATGTACACTCCATAAAGGTGTTTTTTGTTTGTTTGTTTGTTTTATTTTTTTGCCACTGCTAAATCTTCATCCCCTAGAACAACACCCAGAGTACAGTAGATGCTCAATAAATATTTGTTGAATGAATGGATAAATGAACACACTGGCTGCTGACCTCAAGCAAGTTCACTTTACTCCTCTAGATTCTTGAGATCTCCAGGAAAAAAAGAAGTTTAGTTAGACTAAGGCCTCCTCCAGTTTCATCATTCGATGAATTTATAACTTACTCTTCTGAATGCTCTCAGGACTCTTTAGCACACTATCATGGACAGTATGTAGTCAGTAAACACTTGTTTATGGTTTATTATTTGGGATTAGAAGGACTTGTATTTGTTATGGCTTTTCTATGCTAGGCAGATCTTATATACAGTATCTCTTTTAAAACCCACAATAATCTTATAAGGAATATATTATTATTCTCAGTTTACATATAGGGGAATATAAGGCTCAGAAAGGTTAATCACCTTGTTCAGGTTCATATAGCTTACAAGAGAGTAGAACAAAGATTTAAATCCTGGTCTGTATGGCAAGTCTTGTACCCACTCCAATAAACGACCCTTCATCTGTGAAGGTTTTATTTTTTATTTTTATGTTTTCTCAAATGCATTTTCTGCATTAGTTGAGATGACTGTGTAGTTTATTTTTCCTTTGTTTGTTTTATTTATAGTTTAGTTTGAATTTTATTTATTTATTTATTTATTTATTTATTTATATTTATATTTATCTTTATTGTTGAAAGTATTACAGATGTCTCCCTTTTTCCCCCATTGACACCCCTCCTCCCCAATCCCACCCCCTCCTGCTTTCCTCAAACTGTTGTCTGTGTCCATTGGTTATATATATAAGTTCTTTGGTTTATCTCTTCCCAACCCCCACATCCCCACCTGTGAAGGTTTTAAATGACAGTTTTAACAAAAACAAAAATAGAATGGCAATACATAATGATAATTTAGGCTGTATGGGAATGACTGACTGCCTGTGAATAAAAACCCATTATTTTGTAGCTCCCACAGATTATCTTTCTTGGAATGCCCTCTTTGAAAACACTACCACCACCACAAACCCAAGAAGCATATTAAAACCAGCATGATGTGATTGGCAGTTTCCCCTAGTCTGTGTAGTCACTCATATGTAGCCGTAAGGTTGGGATATACAAAATTTTATTTAAAGTTTTTAAAAAAGTGGAGAGTGGCTTTCCCAGGTATAGGCTCACAACGATATCTACTAGAGGTCATTAAATGTGGGCCCCATCAAAACTAACCCAATAACAGAAAAATAGATAAATGGTTGCCTGAGACCGGGGGCGAAAGGGATTAACTGCAACTTTTTAGGGTCACATGGGTACATGTATTTGTCAAAACTCATTAATGGGTACATTTTATTAAATGTAAACTATATTGTAATAAACTTGATTTAAAAATACATGTATAGAAATAAATCTATTTAGGAGTTATTTAAATAAAACTTAAATGAATAAAAAATGGGTGCTGCCTTAAGAAAAGATGAGGAATGAGGAGGACTAGATGAAAGAAGGTGAAGAGATTAGCCAAAGAACATATATGCATAGCCCATGGACACAGACAACAGTGTGGTGATAGCCAGAGGGGGACGGGGACTGGGTGGAGGTGGGTAAAGGGTGGGGGGGGAGGTATTGGGACATCTGTAATAGTGTTAATAACAAATAAATAAAATAAGTAAAAATAAAAGTATACAAAGAAGATAAATAAAATGAAAGAGTATGGAAAAAGATTAGAAAATGATGTTTTAGTTTACAGAAATAGATGGCAAACTACATAGTTTATTTAAAGCAAGATTTAACTTATCCCAATTTGATTTACACACCACTTTTCAGGAGCCTTTTGTATCTTTTAAAGGGAGAATAACACTGAATAATCTGAATAATCTGCCAGAGATGAACAAATCAGTCAGTGACACTAGCAATTGCCTCTTGATTCATAGGCAAGGAATATATAGCCAGGTTGTTTATTATACTAAGTAGAGGACAGAGATGAGAAAGGGGAAAAAGTTGTATCTTCCCTTTCAAAAGGTAATATCTAGTGAACAAGTCTGACAAATAAGTACATATCAAATCCAAAATAACCTAACTCTGTAGTGACCCTTTCTCCCATGGCCTTCCCCCTCCCAACAGTTCCTCAAATCTGTTCAGTCTCTAGGTGATTCCCCCTCCTCTGAGCTTCCATAGCACCCTTGACAGACAACTAGCAAGGTATTTAGCCCATCACTGCACTAACTGTAAGTACCTGTTGATTTTCTGTAACCCCTCTGCCACTACATTTTGAGCTTCTTAAAGATAAGGACCATAATTTATGCATCTTTAATCTCCAATACCTAGTAAGGTACACAGTGCATAGTAGCATAAACAATTACTTGTGATTGAATTAACTTTGTTATATCTGGACCTGTCACTAAAAGGTGCCACAACCCAACAAGTCAAACAAACAAGAAACCTATGCATCATTTAAAAGACACACATCTAGTTATCTAATAGTCTATATCTAATCCATCACCAAGTCTTGTTGATTTTACCTTCTATATAGCTCCTTAAGTCCATTTACTTCTCTCCATAGCCACAATTTTCACCCTAGTCCAAGTTACTATCACCTCTAACCTAGACTAGTGAAATCACATCTGTTCTAGTTACCCTCCAATCAATGTTCAATATTGAAACCATCTGATGATATCACTCCCACACTCTTCCTTCAAATAATTTTAATGACTTTCCAATGCTCTTTGGATAAAGAGGAAATCTTTAATGTGGTATAAAAGCCCAGCATTGACTGTCCCCTAACCGCACCTCCTGTCTCAGCTTATTCTAGTTTCCTCCTCCTTCATTTCACTCCAGCCGCCTACAATTGGCCTTATTTTAGCAATTAAGGTACTGTTTTTCTTGAGTAGGTTGTTTGAAGCTGTTTGGTTCTATCTTTATATGTCTTACCCTGTTTCAAGTCTTTTCTGACCTTGAGCTGATTCCATCTGTCAATATATACATGGAGGCATTTTCCTCTTTCACAGCCTATTATAGGTAGATTAGTGATAATAATAGTAATAGCAGTGGTCTTACGAGTACTAGTCATAGGAGCAGAAAATAATAATCATAATAACAATGGTAATAGTTAAAATAGCCATCATTTCTACTGTTATCTCAAATTCTCTCAACAACTCTGCAAGGTAAAGATGCAAACAGATGTAGAAAGGGAGGCTTAGAGAAATTCAACAAGTTGTTCAGAGTCACTCAGCAAGTTAGTGGTAAAGAAAGAATTCAAAACCAAATCTTTCTGATTTTAAATCCTATGCTCTCTCCATTCCATCAACACTTCCACAACAGAGGCTGCAGAAATGATTTTCTCAGTTATGCTTCCTGTAATCTTCCTGCTAATAGACTTTAATATTCATGAAGTAGTTCATGAGATGATTTCGTAGTACATATAATCACTAAGAAAGGTTGCATGTTTTGAGGATCAAAAAACCTGTGGATTAGAAAATTGAATCAATCAAAAGGGAGTAAATATGGAGTCTGCCAAGGTTAGTTTGAAAATTGTCCTCTTTTATTTTAAATTCTGAGAGGTATTGAAGAATATAAACTACTGACTTTTGAGAAACATCAAAAATCCCATATACATCCACAGTTTTGTTTAAATGACTTTTATAAACCAGAGCAGTAGAACTCTCCGAAGGCTTTACATTAATTTAGCTTAAATATTTCTATTATTATGGAGACCGATCGCATTGGCATTAAAAACAAACAAAACCTCTGAAGCAAAATTTAGGACTAAGTTAGAAAGGCACTGTGGAGTGCCAGAAAGTGGTAGAAAGCAGCATTGTATTGGAAAAAGCCTCAGCTACTCTACTCCCAAACTGTGTCTTTGGGCACATAAATTAATTTCTTTGTGTTCTGCTACCTCATCTACAGAATGGGAGGACCAGATTGTATGCTCTTCAAAGTTCATTCTAGCTCTTATCCACTCTTGAAACTACTTATAGTTGGCAAATGTTACTGGGTAAATCACAATCTACGTAGCTAGAACTTTAAGCAAATAGAAAGTAATTAATTAATTGTTTTTAAAAGCCTCCAAAAATTGGAAAATATTGGTTTGCAAAACAGGACAAATGTATGCTTTCTCTTGCGGAGACTCCAAAAAATAATATTGTCTGTCTCTCCAGTATCTTTCTTCCCCACCTCCCAGACTTACATGCACCAGGTAGTGCAATGAGGTGTACCTGCATGCTTGCAATAACCAATGCAGCAGCAACTAGCATAGTGCCTTTGCAGAGAAGACATTCAGAAAAATCTTCCTTAAATTGTGTTAAAATGAGAAACTGGAAGAAGGAAAGGTGTGCAAACCATATAGTACAAGGAAAGGCAAGCCTTTGGGGTTCTTACAGTAACAAGTGAAGGAACACAATTGTGAAGGATTTCAGTTGGGAAACCAATACCTAATGTCCAAAATCTGAACCTTCTTTGTCACTGAGGAAAAATCATAACTCTCTCATTGTGCATATTCCCAAATGTTCCAAGAATATGCTATTCTTCCTGACATTCAAGGCCCTCCAGTAATCAAATCTACTTTACCTATCAAACATTAGCTCCGAGTGTTTTCTAATGTAGTTCTCTGGCTTCACATGATCATTAAACTTGAGAATGCATGGATTATAAACTTAGGAACCAGAAATATCAATCTTCAAATTCCAATTCAGTCCCTTATTAGCTGTGTGATCTTAGGCAAATTCCTTAACCTCGCTGAGTCTTAATTCCCTCACCAGTTAAAGTAATAACATCTATTTCATAGGGCTTTTGTGAAGTTATCATTCAATGAGATAATGAAAACTATAATAATAGTAGCTATAATTTACTGTGAATCAACTATGTAGCAGGTTGTATACTCCTTTGATTGTACCACATTTAGGGAGTTGTATTCTTCTTGGGAGTAGACATCAAACTAAGAATTCAGAAAAAGGTATCCAGAGGATATGAAGACAATTGTGAGTTTAGGCAGGTAGTCTCCTAGAATGACCAGCAAGATTAGATGTCAATTTTATCTCAATAAACCTAGCAGGGGGATGGCCAGCAAGTGATGGGTATCTCAACAGCAGGTTGTAAGCGTATACCAGAAGTCTAGGGACAGGCCCCATGCAACAATCCAACTTCAGCAGGCTTTTATTCAAAATTGAGGAGATCTAGCAACAAGTTTGCCCATCTCAATCTTGTCTTCCTTTACCTTAGTGTGTAAAAGACTTAGAAAATTGGAAGAGTCTGAAAGGAAATTTAGAATAACTTGTCCTTAAATGTGGGATTCGAATGGGGAACAGACATACTTGCTGTGTGGTCTTGGGGAAGTCATGTAACTTCTTGGGTCTAAGTTTCTTTATCTATAAATTGGGTCCTCCACTTTTGGGGCTGGGGTAGTGATTAGAAATAAATATGTTTAAAGTGATTAATATGGGTGCCTGGTATATATAATAAATAATGACTGTAGCTATTATGGCATTAATTATATACCTCTAGTTCTGAGCAATTCAAATGTCAGCTAAATGTAGGATGTCATCCCCACACATCAGCAAAAATACAGGTACAAAAATCATGCTTGATATTTAACAATTTGATGAGGTTTGGAAAAAATCATGACAAGTAGATTTCTTACACTGTCGTGATTCTGGAAAAAATATGTAACATAGGGCCTAAGAGCTGCAGTTTGCATTGATCTCCTATAGTAATCATCAGTTGCCTCACACAATTTATTACTTAAATTTATCCTACCCTATATACCATGCAGACAAGTCCAAATTGTATCTCTCTCTCCTAGACTTCTCCCTGAATGCCAGACTCATATATCCAACTGCTTAGTCAACATCTCCTCTAGGATATCTAATGGGTATCTCAAATAAAACATGGCCAAAACAGAACTCTTGAATCCAGCCACAAAATCTTGCCTTTCTCAGTCTTCCCCACTTAAGTAAATAGCACTACTGTCTACAGCATTATTAAAACTAAAAACCTCAGAATCATTATGAGAAAGTTCAGTCATTTCTATGACTACAATATCTCTTGAATCTATCCACATGTTTCTATCTATATTACCAGTATTATAGTCTAAGCCACCATCATCTTTGAGATGCTATACTAATAGCCTTTTAACTTGTCTCCCTATCTCCTTCCATCTATTCTCCATAGAGAATCCAGAGGAAATGTTTTTATTTTGTTTAATGCAAGGCAAAAAGAATGTGAAATTTCTCTACTTAAAATCATCCAGTAATCTTCATCCTGCTCTTGGGATAAAGATCAAAACCTATAAGACACTATCTTATCTGGTCCTTGCCTACCTTTCTAATCTCATTTTGCCCTACTCTTCCCACTACTCTCTATGATCCAACCACACTGCTCTCCCGTTCCCTAAGCATGCAAAGATCTTTGGCACCTCAAAGCCAACACATGCTATTCCCTCTAAAACATTGTTTTGCCCATCCTTCACCTAGATGGCTTTTTCTTAACCTTCAGGGTCGAGCCTAAATGTTATTTTGCTTCAAGTAGATCTTCCCCAATGATCAAATATAAAATAAGGGGCCACCTACCTCTCAGTTAGTCTCTGTTATTTTCCTTTTTATCACTTATTACAATTACTAATTTATACACTTATTTGTTTAATCTCTATCTATTCCCTCCTCCCATTACACTATAAATTCAATTAGGGCAGAAACCAGGTTCTGTTGTTGTTGTTGTTGTTGTTGTTGTTCACATCTACTCACCAAGCACCATGCGTATTTGACAAATGTTAAAAGAATATCAAATATATTAATTGTGGAGTGAGGGTTGATAATCAATGTAAATGATAATAAATACCTGCTTACTTGTACCAAATGTCATTTTTACCTTTCACTTCCAATACTAGGCAAGTGGTAAATTAAATAACAACATGAAGATAATTATACTGGCACAAAATACAAGGATATAGATACTTACAGATGTTTCATTTTAGGAGCAATGGGGATTGGATGAATAAATTATTATTTAAAATACTTTTTATTAGGAGAAACATCTGTAACAAAAACAAAAAAAAAACAAAAAAACAAACAAAAACAAAAAACAAAAAAAAAATTAAAAAATAAAATACTTTTTATTGCCTTGTCAATGTGGCTCAGTGGTTGAGCATCGACCCATGCACCAAGAGGTCACTGGTTCAATTCCCAGTCAGGGCACATGCCCAGGTTGTGGGCCCGATCCCCAGTGGGGGACATGCAGGAGGTGGCCAATTGATGTTCTCTCTCATTGATATCTCTATCTCTCTCTCCCTCTCCCTTCCTCTCTCCCTAAAATCAATAAAGAAAAAAAAATTTGCTTTTTATCAGAAAAAGTAAAGCCTAATTATTTCTCATGCAACTTTTCTTTTTAAATTGATTTTAGAGAGAGGGAAGGAGAAAGAGAGAGAAACATCCATGTGAGAGGGAAACATTAATGATCGGTTGCCTCACACATGTGCCTCGAGTGGGGCTCTAACCTGCAACCTGGTATGTGCCCTGACCAGGAATCAAACCCACCACCTTTTGGTGTACAGGATGATGCTCCAACCAACGGAGCCACACCAGCCAGGGCTCTCATGCAACTTTTAAGCCAGAGTTTATAGTGAGGCTATGATGCTCTGACCATCAAAATAGACCAAACATCTTAGGATATTAACCCAATCTCTTTTGAATATTATTATTACTGCTTTTCCATCTCATTTCTCCATAATACAGCTGGAGAGAGTTGTCAGACACTATAGGTAGACTCTGATGCAAAGTATTCAAAACATACACACACACCCACACACACACACAAACACAGCACCTAAATTGACTCACAACAAATTGATTAAGTGACTACTATATCCCAGACAAACAAGTGGGTATTTTTCCTAACCAGTCAGTGAAGATCAAGGCCATTTACCTAAAAAAAAGAATCAACTTCCTATGCCTGCAAACCCATGCCTATGTAGCTCATCGCTTAGGCTTTTGCATCTAGTACTTCCCAGTTGTTCCTCAGGATTCCTACCTGAGGATAGTGCCAAATCACAGAGATTTCTAGCTATATAAAGTACTCCTGGTATAAAGAAATGATTTATGAACTTGAACTGATTATTTATTTTCCTATTTGACAGTCAAAGTAGGCTATTTAACTGTCATTATAACCCACCAGTGATGAATCACAATGACAAGGTATTGATGGACAGGAAAAGGCCGCTCTCCTTAATATGCTGATCTTCAGGACCAATTTCTACCTCAGCTTTGTCTTAGCAGCCTTTGCTCTTTGCTAACACATTATTAAAAATGTCTTGCTACTGGCAAAAGCTCATTTATACAAATAACGATTTTTGCTCTGACCACCTTAATTGACAAATTATTCCACATGATTGCATCTCCTTGAATAAAATAGTTTTTCCTACAACACTTATGTAAGCAGCCCTTTGCTTGAATTTGTCATAGCCCCTGGTTAACTTCTTAATTCTTAAAAGGTATCCTCTATAAATGAAGCACCCTATTTAAAATAGTTATTCGTCTTAGACTATTTGTCAGATTATTTTCTTGTGGTAAAATGGCTGTGAGGTCATCTTTGCAAGGTTTCCAGTAAAATAATAATGATGAAGATAATGATAATAATAATAATAATGTCATCTATTGAGTACCTACTATTTCCCAGACACCATTATAAGTGTTTTTTCATATATTAACTTCACTCAACACAGCAACACCTCCCCATTTTGCAGGGGAAAAAACTGGTTCAAAAGTGTAAATTATTGCCCTGGCCAGTTTGGCTCAGTGGTTAGAGTGTCGGCCCACGGACCAGAGAGTCCCAGGTTCGGTTCCTGCTAAGGGCACGTACCTCAGTTGTAGTTTGTCCCCGGCCTCGGTTGGGGTTGTGTGGGTGGCAACCACTCAATGTGTCTCTCTCACATGGATGTTTCTCTCTCTCTCTTCCTCCCTCTCTCCCTCCAGCTCTGTCTGAAGATAAATGTAAACATGTCCTCAGGTGAGTATAAAAAAAAAAAGTTTAAATTATTTTTCTCAAAGTCACACAGCTTCTGTCAGAATAAAGAATTGAATCATGTTTTCTCTGGTTATGAAGCAGGGTCCAAAGAAGCAAATCAAGTTTTCCAAGTGTTCCATGGGTCTTCTCTTAGAATCAAATTATTTGTGCCCAGCTGGTGTGGGTCAGTGGTTGAGCGTTGACCCATGCACCAAGAGGTTGCCGGTTTGATTCCTGGTCAGGGCACATGCCCAAGTTGTAGGCCAAATTCCCAGTGGGGGGCATGCAGGACGCGGCTGATCGATGTTCTCTCTCATCGATGTTTCTCTCTCTCTCTCCCTCTCCCTTCCTCTCTCTCTAAAAATCAATAAAGGGAAAATTTAAAAAAAAATTTGTTTAGCTAAAATTGCTTTATATATATTTCTTAGAAACATCTTCATCTAGATATTTTTCAAGATATTTTCTCATCTTTCTACATATAAGAAAATTAGTTCTAGTCAAATCAGATTATAGTACTATGAGCAATGTAGTTTTATAAGCATTTACTACTGAAAGGGGCTTAAGCTTTGAGAAAACAATAACAACTTCAATCTTCATTTCAGTTCTATCATTTAGTTGCTGTAGAACATTGAGAAAAAATACATAACTTCTCTGAATTTCAACTTCAACATCTGTAAAGTGGAGCTAAAATGATATAACACCTCACAGATTTTGACATGCTTAAATGAGATAATATATGTGAAAACATAGAGCCCTGCTACAAGCTCCATAAGTGTATGTTATATCTAAATGTTAAGGTAAAACTTTGTATGGGGTACAATGGCTCCTGGAGGACATTAATCTATAGTAAGATAAAACCTAAACAAAGACGATCTCTAAGATAATTAATTGTAAATTAGCATCAGAGAGTGTAGTGAAAACTTTTACAAAATTGCCAAGAGGATTTAGAAGAAACAGGTGATTGTAAAATAAGGTTAATCTGTGAAGAATTCATGAAGGAAGTACAGAAGTGAAAATCTGTCTTGGCAAAGAGGAGTGAAAGGGCATGAAGCAAGCAAGCAAGCAACGAGGAAAGGAACTTGAGCACTGTTGTGTGCAGAAGCTATACAGGTAGTTTGTAGCAGGTTGCTTTAAGAGTAAAATTTAGGAACAAATGTGGCTTCAAATCCTAGCTTCACCACATAGTAGCTGTGTGATCATAGACAAGTAGTCTGTCCTCTCTGAGTCTCTATTTTTTCCCTTATAAAATAGAGAAAATAACACCAACCTTCCAAGGTTGTGAATTTTTATTTATTGTAAAGTATAATGTCTGACTCAATAAATGCTGGTTCTCTGAGCATCTGTTCCACTCTATTGAATTTATTTCATGGCTGCTCTCCTGAAACACCAAGCTCCTAGTTTGTATTCCTTTAGAAGGATGTTTGATAAAATATTCTCAGCTTGCTTAAACCACTGCTTTCAGGCTATGGGACAGCAAGATAGCTGAGACTTTCACAAATAAACATAATGGACCTAGGAAAATCTGTGCCCATGGATCTCAGGGGCCTACACACCTAAGAGTCACAATGTAATTCCTTCCCAAGAAATCCCTCTTCATCTTTAATTAAAGTCAGAGAAGTCAGCCAAGCAGTGAATGATCACCTCAGGTGCTAGAAGAGAGCAACTGGAGCAGAACTGGCCTGAATTGAGCACGTATGCCATATCCTGCTACCGCGTGCTCTAACTTGTTCACCCTTAGCCCTGCAAGCAGGTCTCCTACACAGCTACTTGCAAAATAAACCCACAGGAATGGATGTTCTCACAGTCCCTGACTTTGCAGAGAAACAAGACTATCTTTCTACTGATGGGACAGTTAATAGTGTTTGCTCAGCTCCCTGTAGGGCATAGAAACATGATACTAACATTTTCCTAGGCCAGAGACTAGAAATCTCTTTGACTATGGCTGTCACCAACAGGGTTAATGGATAGCCCTGTGTCATAGGTTGTGGCAGAGGAAGGAAAATAAGGGAGAGAAAGGAAAAAAAAATAAGAGTGGCAGAAGAGGAAGGCGACACTCAAGACCCTCCTTTCCACTAATTTTAAGCAGGCTTTTTTATCCCTCCTAGTCCCCCAAGGTCATAAGTAGAGTTGACCTTGTTTCTAGAAGGAGCAAGCAATCACCCTGAAGGGTATGAATTGTGACACGCTGGGAATGGCCCCACATAGGCACTGTAAAACTGCCAGAAATTCCCACCATTAGTCATGCCTATGAGTTACAGAATTGAAATATCTATTAAATTGCAAATATGTTAGCTGAGAAGGGAAACATTTTCAGCCATTATCAGTCATGAATTCTTTATCTCATTGAGGTATTACATTAGCCTCAGCAGAAAACAAGAATCTGAGATGGACTACAGAGAAGGCAGAATATTAGGACATTTAAGAGTCCAAGAAAGGACAAATATACCATTCAAGGTGGGCTGGGTAGGCTAGGAAAAGCCAGGGTCATCCAGTAAGGAAGAGGGAAGCATAGGAGGAAAGGCAAATGAGCTGCTGCAAGCCGGTTCTGGTCATGAGATTTCTGTACCTGCGACTATGCAAAAGAACAGTCAATTATGAAATGCATAGTCAGTCATGTGAAAGTTCCCATAACGTAGCCAAGAACTGTTGACTGCTGAGGTCTTTCCTCATTAAGTCACACAAAATGTATAAAGGAGATACATTCTCATGTGATTATCAGACACTCACATTCAGATCATGTTACCTGGCTGCTCAGTGAGAACATGAGGAGAGGGAGCATATGCCAATGATTTTTTCCCTTAGGTACTTCACATCACACTACTTCAGGGTAGCTTCAAGGCAGGTACTTTATCCCCAGGGCTCTTCATTTACCTGTACCACTTGAGACCAACTTGCTTCATCATCTAAATCTCTCTTCTCTGTAAGGTGATCAATTTGTCAATGCCCCTCTGGTAATATTGCATCCATAAATTTCGCCCTTAACTCTCTGCTTAGATCGACCAGTCTATTGGATGGTGTAATTAATTACGATACCTTCTGAGCACTGTTCTCACTTTTTCTATTAACTGCTTTCCAGGCCACTTAAGAGTTAGTTTTTTTTTTTCCCCACTTTCTGCTGGAGAAGGAAACAGTGGAGCAGAGTCTGAACCAGAAACATCCCCAAAATCCTTTAAGACAAAAGTCACAGTCAGGCAGACCCCCCCTTCCCTCAGCAAGTGAATTTAGCCTACAGGTATGTTTTATTTTCTCTACACAGTGTTCTACAAGTCAGGAATTTCCACATAAAATCCAAACTTCTAGTATCTCTTCTAAATGAGAGGGCCTAGTGTTATTGGATCCTCAGTCTCACATGACAGCAATCAGCTGGGCTGAGTCGTGTTGCTGAACTTCTTCAGCTTGCCCTTCCCTGTTGCCTTGTACAACCACTCAGATACATGACTTACTTGGTTTCTAGAAGCATTTAAGTACTGATTGATTAGGGAACTATCCCTTTTATAGGAGTAGAACCTGAATTTTTTTAAGTAGTAGGTTATTTCTGAGATTCTTAGAACTAAGCTCTGGGGTCACCAACTTCAGAGTCCTCCTGGGGTTGCATCTCCTCTTCTTCTCTCTCAGAACTCAGGATTAGAGGCCATGGACAGAATAACAGTGGGATATGACAGGAAAGCATTGTGCTAGGGATCAGAATATTAGAGTTCTAGTTATGGACATGCTAGTCACCAGCTACCACCTCAGAGAAAATGGTTGAAACTCTCTGACCCATAGTTTATTCTGCTGAAAAATACAAATAATAATAATAATATCTTTGCTGCTGACTCCATAAAGTTATGTGAAAAACAGAATGAGATCCCAGAAGTGAAAGTGTTTTGAATTTATAAAGTACTCTACAAACACAAAACTTTCTTACTTGTACCTAAACAAAGCACTTAACAATGAAATAAGCACACAACTGATCCAAGCTATACATAATGTTTGCGTACCTACTATATGTTCTGCAATTGGGGAGACAGAAAAGAAATGGTCAACAAATATCTGTCCTTAAGGAGCTTATAGGCTATTTGAGAAAATAAACAAAGAAAAAAATAAAATATTATAATTGTAACATAAAGTTAATGACTGCTAATTATCATATTGAAACTGTTGAAAATATAGTCATTAATAGGATGCCAATAAAGATAGGTACTCACTTGACTACTCATTTAGCTTTCTTGTAGGTTACTCCGGAATGCTCTAACAGTGGGTGTGGGGGAGTGTTATGTGGCTATATAAGTTTAGGAAAGGTCTCAAACTATATCCCATCCTCTTTTTAGAAAACTACAATATATACTGTTAGCATAGGTAGCTAGATATTAATAAAGGAATGGAGCAAAGGCAATCAGATTTTAAGAAGCATAACAAATTAGGGAGCATAAGTTTGCTTCACTAGGAAGTTACAGATTCAAACACCTCAGGGGTTCGCAGCATTACCCTGTCAAAGGATTAACACCCCCTCCCTCACCCATATGGGGAGAAAGGACCAGTTTTTTAATCTCCCATCCATTTCCCCAGACTACAGGGGGAAGGAATAAACAATAGAGGGGAAATTCCTCTGCTGGGGCATGTCCAGTAGAAGCCAAGATGGCACAGGAGGAGGTGCTTCTACCATGAAGCATGCAAAGTAGGAGCCAAGACAGTGACCATAATGGGCGGGGCCTAGCCTGGGAAAAGGATTGGATTGGAAAAGGAACACAGAACCCCAGATCTAGGAAATGGATTGATTAGGGGGAGGATACAACACCAGCCAGTGAAAGATTGTGAAGTTGATCGGTTATTTTGAAAGGCCTCCTGGTCCTTCTCAAGATCAAGGTCAGCCAGTGAAAGATTGTGAAGTTGATCGGTTATTTTGAAAGGCCTCCTGGTCCTTCTCAAGATCAAGACCAAGCTTAACAAAGCTCTCTTGCTCTCTCTCTTGCCCAGTAACATGCACTTGCCCTATTCGTTCATGTGTTCTTTCTCCATAGCAGCCATGTGGCCCTAGCAGCGGCCTGTAACCCAGCAGCCATGTGGACTCCAAATGCAGGCTCCAAACATGAGCCTGGGTACAGCAATGCAACACCAGCCAAAGCATAGTCAGGAACAGACTACCTAGCCATACAGTAACAGTCATGGTTTAAACCAGTGGCACAACATTTTTGGACACTGGCCTTTGTTCTGGGCCTAATGAAGACCAGGCTGGACTTTTCCCACAGCAGGGCAGATGGAGATGATACCCTGGGAACCTGAGTGCAGCCATTTATTTCAACCCCATTAAATCTTACCACTAAACCTCAATCTCCCATGTGTGATTTCCTGGAAATGCTTTTCTCATGACTCCTTGAAAGAACCTCATTTTCACCAGCAACAATATTCCAATATTGCTAACATTAAGATACCCTGGATGCCTCGCAACAAAGAAAACTTTTTAACTTTTTCCTAGCAGATAAACACATTGCCACAGAACCTCTGTCCATCCCCCTCCCCTCCTCTTCTTTCTCTCCTAAAAATGACTATTAAAATATCTTAGAGCCTGGCCAGTGTGTCTCATTGGTTGAGCATCGACCCATGCACCAAGAGGTCACCGGTTTGATTCCTGTGGTCAGGGCACATGCCCCAGTTGTGGGCCAAATCCCCAGGGGGGGGGGCATGCAGGAGGCAGCCAATCGATGTTCTCTCTCATCGATGTTTCTTTCTCTCCCTCTCCATTTCTCTCTCTAAAAATCAATCAATCAATCAATAAAAAAAACAATTAAAAATATATCTTAGAAGTGGAGCTCCACAAAACACAGTTTGGGAAACATTATTTTAATGAATAAATTTACATTTTTCACAGGTTCCAGAAGCAATGTAATTTTGTTCTTACCTCACTTCATTCAGAACCATGTTAGAAACTTGGATCTTGAGTACCTTGTTACACAAAGCACTGATTTATGTGTTGATTAGTCTTTACCAACTGAATCAACATCATTTAACTAGACAATTCTACATTGCTTCACTTTCACTGGCTCAAAATCATTTTCATAACTGCAATTAACCTCTTTGAAATCAATTTTTTCTCAACATGGATTTTCATATTAATAGGACCATATGACAACAAAACATAAAGCTTGGAAAATTCCTTGCTTTTCCTGGCACCACAATTTTCCTTGCTTCTCCTCTAGCACATCCTTAACTCATTTAATTCTGTGTCCCATTCCTACCAATCTGATCAAAGGTACTCACTAAGAACAAATTATTAAGCTCTAAAATGTTGAGTGTATCCTTTTCAGGGGTATCTAAATTCCATTAGAAAATTATTAAAGGCCAAATAGTGAATGTAAAAAACAAAAAGACACATAATGGAATGATGGGCTTTGTCATCCACATTTTGTAGAGAGCTTTTAATACACATTAGCTCTCTGGGGGGCCCCTATCATGCTTTTATGTAGTTGTTGGTTTAGAGATCACTTCTGTTGCATTACCACTATTTAATCAAAATCTCCACTTTTGTTTATTCCCCAACTTTCCACCATATTCCTATGTTCCACTATTTTTTCCTACACCCACTCTCACCCCAATGTCTCAGCATTAGCAGTAGAGACACAAAGGAACAAAGAGCCAAAGCCACAAAAAGTCTTTTTTCAAACTTCACGTGAAATTGTTTCCTCTGTGTTTAAATAACTGTCATTCTCCACACCAGAGGAAATTATTCTAACAAGCTATGCAGCCTAAAGGACACCTGCAACAATGCACTACCAGTTAGTTTTAGCTTTGCAAAGTGAAATTAAAAGCACTGACTGCATTTGAACATGTTCACCAAAGACTGATTCCAATGTCCACTTTGCAGTTTTACCAAGTTTTGCATGTCCACATTACTTTGCTAGTATTGCTTAATAGTAACCCAGCAGTAAATCTTTGAGACATATCCATAGAATGAACCTCTTTTTTTCAGTCATGGTGGTCAGACACCAATGGGTTAAGAGATTATCCCTAGTGTATGAAAAATCCCAAATCAAGAATTCTAGAGCTCTCAACAATAGCCTGGAGGAGGGGTATTATTTGCATATTCGCCTGAGGGCAGGTTAGTGGGTTTTTTTTGTTGTTGTTTTTTTTTTTGTTTTTTTCTAAATAGCTAATACGCATTTCTTGCATTTCTTAAAAGGTGCATAAAATCATGCACTTGTAAATGATTTGCCAGGTGAATGGTGAATTATCTTCCAAATACAGTTAATTAGTGCTGGCTTCCTGCTTGTGTTAGAAGCCTCTATAATTTATGTCCTTATGTCCGCCTTTGACCTTCTCAAGGCAGATAGTCTCCTTTAATCCCAGGGGACTCTATTCCATTAGTATGCCCACCCTTTTTCACTCCTCTTCTCCTCCTTCCATTATCACCTGTTCTACATTCTCATCATCATATGACCAACCTTCCCTTCTCTATCACTTCAACTAGCCCTCTGCACAAAATACAATGTGAGAATAAAAGAAAAAATATCTATAAAACAGCAAGTAGCCACCTAAAATATGCTGTGGGAAATAAAACTGTTAGCTGTTGGCATCTTTGCCAAATGACCTGAACACACCATTGCATACGTCTGTTTGTTGTTAAACCCTTCCCTACTCATCTACAGCCTTCAAAGGAATAAAAATAAATTTCCACAATAACATTACAGGTCTGCTATGATTTATATATTAAAAGTATTCTAGGAAAGTTGCACTTAAGTTAAATCTTATTTTAATGTAGCAGGAAAGCTGTATTTAAAGAAATCTTATGATAAATTATTTTATATGGAAAAAGTAATTTCATAAAAACAATGATTGTCTTCTAATTTATCAGTATTGAATATCTGGATATTCTTGTAATTCATTTATTTAAAGTAAGTAGCAGCAACTATACACTTTAAGAGAACATTTGTTTTACAGAAGAAATATTTCTCAGATTTATAAATTTAAAAAGAACAACCAAAAACATAACCTTTTAAAACTCTGATAATCTTTTAAAACTCATAGACTCACAATATAGCATTAAAGAACCTCTACTCTACATAATTTTGTAAGTAACTAATCTTACTAATTTCATATTGAAATTCCTATCTTGTGCCTGAATATTGCTAAACTCAAAACAAATATGAGTGGATTAATCTTTAAATAATCCCAGCCTTATATTTTGAATAGTGAGAGGAAAATCCATTAATTGCTATTTAATACTGAGCATATAAAGCAGTCTAACTTATAAAATATTGCAAATAAAAATAAACCTTCACAAAAACAAACTCTTCAACTTTTATACCAAGAAGTCATTTTGTTTCTACATCAAGCAGAATATTTGAATTTGTGGCCAAAAATGGGCCACATACTAAACCTGTCAAGCTCAGGGAAGGCCTTAGTGGTGGTCTTACAAACTCAGAGACCTAAAATAACCACAAATGATAGTCTGAAATTAAAACATCGTAACTAAAAGCAAGTCATGGCAGGTTGTCATGTCCAGGCCAGTATCTTCCTTGACAAAGGTCAATCTTTACTTTAATTGAGCCTGTGTATTATCTTTTTGCATCTAAGATGACATGCCTTTGGAATGTCAGAGTAATCTCTTTTTTCCACACCCCTCAGGGCACAATCTCCCACCAGAGCAGAGACCACAGAACCCTTGATTGTTATCTTGTTCCCCAAATAACTTTTCTATGTGTGGTAAATGTTAATTGTTAACTATCTTATACACATCAATGTAAAAGAAATATGTGTCTATCCATTTTACTTTTTATCCAATTTCTGAAACTTTACCACTTCACTTTTGCCTGCCTCCCTAATCTACCACCAATGGATTTCATGTAACCTCCTTAAGTCTTCTGCTTTGATTTTAGTGTTTCAAATATGATGCAAAACTGCCATTTTCTGGAGCATTTTCTCAATCCATTGAGATTTTGCTTCCTAGCAATTGTCAGTTTGGCTCAAATAAACTCATAAAAATTCTTACACATTTGGATGTTTCTTGTGTCATTTACTTGGCGTACTCCAGCAGGATTCCAAAGAAGCTCACCCAGGACCATCCTGCAGACTCAGACCTGTGATAGGTACCAGTAGGGGCTCACTGTACCCCACCAGCTCCTTGCTTTGCATCGGGTGAACTTGTGTGAGTTTTTCTCAGAATTCTGGACCTCCTTGATTTAAGGTAAGAGACCCTGACTTTATTTGTGCTGTATATTTTTTAAATCCTCTAGGTGGAACTAAAGGATAAGGGTTGAGATAACCCAGGCTAAAGTTAAGAGTTGAGATAATTCAGCACAGGAGGAAAAAATAGGTTAGTGCTTGAATAAATATATAAACTTAAAATATTCTTATATCATTGATCCAAGATAATTTTGAATTATTTTTTAGCACACAACACATACTCAGTAATTCCTTATTTAAATGGTAAATGAACATATTATTATTTCAGTGATTAAGGTTGTTTTATACACACACTCCCTTGACAGGTTTCCCTTGGTGACTAAGAATCTTTATTTTCATGACAGCTCTTAGGAACTTTGGTGAAACAATTTGGAGCCTATGAAAATTAGTTTTCAGGTGTGTGTATGTGTGTGTGTATGTGTGTGTGTGTGTGTGTGTGTGTGTGTGTGTGTGTGTGTGTCTGGACTAACAGACGCACAAGGGAATCAAACCTATGACTTTGACTTATTAGCACCATTCTCTCAGTTACACTTTCTCAAAGCATGATACTTGAAAAGCATGCAACAGAATAACCTGGACAAAAAGGCAAATTCCCAGTTGATGCACTGAATTAGAATCTGAGGAATCTGGCAATCTGTATCTAAAGAATTTTATCTTCATCCTACCTGATTTTTCCACATGATTCTGATGCACACTACAGTTGGACAACCTCTAGGAGGTTGAGTTCAGGTGAAATTTTAAAACCATAGTCCAGCTATACTGAAAGTTTAGGGCAAGCAAATTAACACCTTATAAAATACATAAAATAAGTATCTCTAACTCTGCTTTTCCAGATTCTAAAAAGAAACTAAAGCAAACGTGGTGTCACTATTACAAATTAGATGGAAGCTTAAAGAGGTTTAGTGTTTACTTTATTCTGATCTAATTTAAGAAAACCTTAGCCAAATGTTACAAACTTTAGTAAGTGATTCCCAAATGGAAGAGCTCTGCAAGCATCTGATAAGGATTGTGTGACTATGGTCAAAGTGATGATGCTGCAAGGATTTGTGCACTGTCAAGTCACTTATTAATGATATATCACTGCCTGTGATTGACTCTTCTGCTTGAATAAGGCAGACAGTCTAGCTCATGTTGAGGAAATAAAAAATTAACCAAAAGCAGATCTTTGTTATCTGGAATTGGCCCAATATGGTAGTTATTTTGAAAGCTCATGGGGAAAGAACTTGCTAAGTTCTAATCAAAAGAATAATTTAAACCTTCACAGAAGGTACTCTACAAATTCAGACTAAGAAGTAAAACTGTGATGTATTAGGATTGAGAGTGAGCTAAAGTACACATATTAATTTCTAATAAAAATATATTTTGTACTCCTTGTGTTAGCATTCAGAATTTCAAAATAGACAAAAATACCACTTGACTCTCATGTATAAAAAACTTAATTAAATATATGAATTATAGCAATGAACTTACTGAGCAAGTGTTGTCATTAGTAGACAGATTTTAGCATTACTCCAAATGCTGAATGTTGCTAGATATAAGCATAAGTAATATAGATGGAAATGTGTATTCCTAACATCAGTGAGAGTATGCTATAATTAACCGAGTTAATGTCAACATTAGATGGCTAAATAGGTAATGTGCGAGTGTATTAGTAATAAGTTAATTAATGCAATAAAAATTATAATTGTCAGAATAATGTCAAAATTTACCATGCCTTAGATTTTATCCACAATACTAATTTGTGTGTACTTACACACACACACACACACACACACACACACACACACACACCTAAAACATATATAAGAAGAAGAAATTAATCAAGAGTGGTTGAGGAAAAATAGCAGAAAGACTTTTTGTCATACAATTTTTTAGGGTCCATCACATATCATAACATTTATGGTATCAGGTTCTGTCCTATGTCTTCAAAAATTACTTTAGAAGATTCTGCACCAGGTAAAAATATCCTGAGTTTCTCTCTTCCACTACTATGTGTAGAAATACTAGTTTATGCTTCGATTTTACTTCAGATTTCAAACATACACATGCATGCCACTCTTTTGAAGTTGCTCCATTTAAGAATGACTAAAGGCTCACAATAACATCACTCATCATTAACAAATTTGTATAAATTATATTTGGGATGTAGTGTAAGAGTTCACTCTAAAAGCCCAACAGAACCTCATTCTGAGGTGGCCTTCACACAAGGAGATTCTACATATGGGTTAAGACAGCATTCTAGAATGGTTCCAGTATATATTTTCTGAGATGTTTAGTAACAATCACTTATATTTTGAAGCGTTAAGAATCTTTCATAAAGGCAGAGAACAAATAAACAGCAATTGGGCCTTTGTTCCCTAAACTAATTGTGCATATTCTGCATATAGCATATCAGTACAACTTTTTAACAGTGAGCTTCTCAACTATTTGATTTGTAGCCAATTATAAATTCACAGCAAGTTGGCTCTTTGTAGGAAACTTGAATTTCTCCCCATACCAAATTATACTTAAAATCTCACTTGCCATAATTTAGAAGAACCAATTCCTACCTGTAACTTTCAATTCAGTTGTTCGTCTTACAAGTTTTCCTTCATACTTAAGTTCACAGGTGTAATTTCCTCCATCTTCTTCTTGAACTTCCTGGATTAGAAGAGCATTTCCTTTCTGTATTATTATGCTTCTCCACATTTTTGGCTTGCATTCCTGCAGAGAAAATATTTTCAAGCAAGTAAAAAAAAAAATTCACATCACTAAGTCTCAGTACTGACAAGTTTGTACTTTCATATTTTGTACTCTACTCTTTAGTTTTCAAAATACATAACTAAAGAGTTAAGTCAATGACCAGAAAACATCACAATGTATCCAATTCACATGTCACAACTATCACTCTAAGAGCCATTTTAAAGGTCTTATCCCAAGATCAAAAAGTCTCTAGAAACATTCTTCTCAAATAGAAAAGCATATAAGCTCCCCAAATGCAAAACTGATATAGCAGAACCTCAAAAGTCACTAAATGTCACCATAATGCCCTGGTTATTTCTTTTTGACAGGGATATTTCCTAAGAGTCCTAAGAAGATAATGTTCATTTAACAACATAGTGTACTACAAGGGAGTCTTAGGTATTATTAAAAGTTTATAATAGGCTTTTAGATTAGTAACATTTACAATGGTTTAATTAATTACTTCGTATAGTAAAAACTAATACTAATATTCCAGAGTCTCCCTCTCCATAGTTAAGAGATCCATTTGGATGGAGGAGGGGAGCATCTAGAAAATTAGGCTTAAGGAGTTCTCTAGAAACATAGCTAGGTAAAATAAAGACACACTTTGTTTTAGTACCAGGATGGAGATATTATCTACCTACTTTTTGGGTTCAGAGATTTATGACCAGAGAATAAGATATGGGTTTTGAAGTCAATTCTCCCACTCTTCTGATGGTAATGTGAAGGGGTCTTGCTACTGGGATTGAACTTCCCTAGAAAGGAATGTTTAATTCTTGTCCAGAGAGTGACAAGATATGGCAATAGCCAAGTATATAAGAATATTCAGTCAAATGGCTTTGTCTTTGGGGGATTTCTCTGTCTACTTTTTAGATATTATTCCAGTTTGTTTGCCACTCATCTCAAATGTTCAACCAAAATGGGAACCAGAAGCTGTACAAACATCAGTGGAGGTGTAGGGGATAGATGCGAGGGAATGCTGAATAATCAAGGCAAAGTATTTTATCATATAAATTCTGAATCCCTCAGTTAAGGCGATAAAAATTTGATTGTGAAGCAGATTATGTAAATAATAGTTGAGAGCACTTTCCACTTTCCAAACCATGGTATAAAAAAACATACTTTCTACCTCTCCTCACCCACTCACTACTACCCTCCTCACACACATCTTAAAAATTCATGTAAAGATAGAATCAGTACTGATGTTCAATCCCCATCTCTGCATGTGTGTCTATGTGTATGTGTGTGTCTTTGTGCATGTGTATAAATGATATGGGAGAGCATGTACCCATTTAGTAGAAAAAAACATTTTTTTTTCTTTTATGATAGCAGGAGTTTTGACAACAAAACACAAAAACTGTGAACTTTCACAGGTATAACGTTTAAGAGATATACTTACTTTATGTCCAATATAACTACCCACACACATGTCAGAGAATAGATAAAATTAATATTATCTAGGGCATCTAGATATAAGACTGCTTCACTCCCTAGGGTCTTTAAAAGAACAGTTAAGGGTCTGTCTGAAATTATATTACACACCATGTTTATCACCTATATGAGATTTGCTTTTTATATAAACCTTGGGATATAAGGTTTCTGGGAAAACAAAGAAGAAAATCAGAACAGAAAGAAAAAAGATAGCCCAGCTGCCACTATCATCATACAATAATAATCCACAATTATTTTCGCATTGCTTCCAACTCTGATAGCCTCAGATTTCTAAAGAATAATTTTGAAGGTCATTAAACAAAAATATGGTTCCTCTGGGCATTTTGAGAGGAGAGGAAAATGAAAACTAAGCTGCTTCACTTTCACATCATGGTGGTGAGGCCAGGCAAATGAGCCCACACACTCATTTTAATCAAAGACAAATGGCATTGCATTCTAATGTCATTTTGTAAGGAAAGCTCATATGCAATTAAGCTCTAACCACTTTCATTTTCTCTGAACACTGCTTCCCCCCCCCCCCCCCCCCCGCAGAAAGTAAATCTAAAGCATGTATAGAAATGAAAAAATAACTCCTGATGAAGAATAGCTTATAATCTTTACATGTTCTTTGGGATAGATCTAGATAGTCCTAAATACTTTCCAAGTTGCCATCTAGCCTTAGAAAGGATTGTTTGTACCCAATAGAGGTTTGTTTATTTGTTTTTTAAATGTGGCATAGAAAAATGTAATCTTCAGGTCAACTCCACCCTTCTTCGACAATGTTATATAATTGAAAAGGCAAATTGGCTTTAGAACAAGACAACTCTAGGTCAAACTCTGTGGTTCATCCAAGTTCTGTGATCTTGGCCACATTTGCTTAACTTCTTTAACTCTCAGTTTTTTACACTGCATATGGGGATAATTATACACCATCATGCGAGCAGCCAGAATTTAGAGGTTTTCAGGGTTTATTCATCACACTTGTGGTCATCCATCACATAGAATGTTTTCCATCCCTAAACTTTCACAATCCTAAGTTATGCCTCTTCCCAACCTCCAGCTCTGCTTATGAAGATTAGTACTAATGAACTAATTAAATAAAAACAAATATTCACTAATTTGTTAACCATCTCCCAGCAACATAATACTTTAACCCACTGAAAATGTATATAGCTCCTAAGAGCCCACTCTAACACTAACCAAAGCAGGTGAGTAGAGGAACTATATTTTGTTCAAAGGAGCTTTATAGATGACCATCCTGTTCCCACCAACCTGTCCTTCACAAAGTTACCTCATTAGCTATCCTACCCACATCTGGGTGCCTATATCAAATCTCAGAAATCTTCCAAGATCATTATTCCATCTCTTCCTTAAACTGCTGGTTGCTAGACTTAATACTGTCACTGCTTCTTTTCTGCCCCTAACTGTCCTATCATTTCTTGTAGACATACAACATTGCAATGCCTCATTGCCCTTGGACCTGTATATTTTAATTCTGACAGCCTATTAGGCAAAAAAGTTTGAAACATATTGGTCAAGTGCCAAGATGTTTATTTATCTGAGGCAAGGACAAACCACCAAAGGTTCAAATGTGAGCAGGTCCCTAATATTGTCTTCAGTGTGTAATTCCTCTATTATTTAATGACCCTGAGACCATTAAAATAAATGTCATAAACTTAAAAGTTTTTCAGAGTGCCAGTGTTGCTTTAGATGACTAAGTTCAACAAATACTTCCACTTCACCACCTAGCTGTCCCCTCAGAAGCAGTTTGTTATAGGACATCCATGATCAGTAAAAATGTCAGTCATTAAAGCCCAGGTTCCTTCCCTCCCTCCCTCCCTCCCTCCCTCCCATTCTTCCTGAGTGGCAGATGTTGCTTGCCAGTAATTGCTGGGTTGGAAACCCAAGATGTTAAATAGAAACATCTGTTAACCAAGCCCCCTGAAGTAACCTGTTACCTGCTATATTTTAATCTTGGAATTTCCACCCTGAAATATTCACCACTGTATTCACAGTCCACTTCTGTGAAGTCATCATCGTATCCAAATATGTTTTTCGATCAGTTTGTTCTGTTGTTCATGGATACTTCAGTGCTATTCAGGTCACATGACTCATTTCTCATGGTAAGAACACCAGAAATATTCATTTAAATATTTATTCTGATACTGCATTTCAGATACAAAGCAGCTGTGCAAGCTTAAGCTAGTGATATAACCTCTAGTGTTCAAAGCACCTTTGTTCAAATACCTAACACCCCTCAGACCCAACTTTCCTCCTTTCCCTTGAAGACTCAACTACTCCAGAGAGCATCTAGACATCTGCCTAAGCATGTGTAGGGATCTTGAACTTTCCTCAACTTACAGATGGAAGAGATAGGAACACAACTGTAAATTAGATATCAACTTTGCCCTTCTCATTTCAATCTCTACTCAAAATGCTGAGAATAACCCACTCTAGAAAACCCTTCCCCTCTTCAGATCTATTTCTCCAACTTTATAACTTCACAGTCCTAATTTTGGTGTTAGTATCCCACAGTGATTATGAGTATAAGTGTAATGACCTCACACAAAAGGACTATTTGCCTTAGTTTCATTTATCTAGTACACCATGTATGGCTCTTAAAAAATTTTTATAAGATATACAAAAAGACAAAAACAAAAAAAAAAACAAAAAAAACAAAAAAAAAAACCACAGATGAAGACAGAAAGCATCAGAACCAGTCTCAGATATGACAGAAATTTTGAAATTTCCAGTATAGGCATTTAAAATTAGTATGATTGATATGCTAATGGCACTGAAATAATGGACAACATGTAAGAACACAAGAGAGTTGGAAACTCTTTGAAAGAATCAAAAGGGAGATTTTAGAAATCAAAACACTGTAACAAAACAAAAGAATGACTTTGAAAGACATATTAATAGACTGGATATGACTGAGGAAAGAATCAGTGAGTTTGAAAGTATGTCAATAGAAACTCTCAAACTGAAAAGCAAAGAGAAAAAAGAATGGGGGAAAAAACAAACAAGAAACAACAGCATATCTAAAACTGTGGGAGAAGTACAAAAGAGGTAACGTAAGTGCAATAGGAATACCAGAAGAAGAAACAGAGAAAGGAACAGAAGAAATATTCGAGTAATTCTAATGTTGGAGCATCCAAGATGAGAGCAGACTGGACATGGACAGAGAAGTCTAGTGTATAGGTTAGCTTCATCTAACTTGAGTTTTGAATAATATATGAAAGTCAGGCAGGCAAGACATACTGAACAGAGGGAAGCACCCAGATGTGAAAAAGCATTGAGTAGACAAAAAAAATTATAAAATATCTTTACTCTTTTGAGAATATCACTGAGTAGGCTCATACTAGACACTAAAAACCTTAAATTCCAATCCAAGATATTTGCACATTGTCAGGGATCAAATCCCAGCTCTGCCAATGTAAAACCTATTTTGTTAAGTTCAAAGAATTTAATTAGATAGAAAACGAACATGCTTGGCACAGGGGCAGGCACTACAAACAATAAAAAGTGGCGGTTTACTCAATGGTTTTAATGAATTATTGGAATGTTTAAAATAGTGGCATCCTGGGAGATTCCAAAATGGTGGCAGAGTGAATGGAAGCTACACAGACCATCTTCCAGGACCAAACTGGAATTACAACTAATAAAGACAAATCATCAGAAAAAGCAACAGAAAAGCAGCTGGAGAGGACCCATATAACCAGGGACAGGAAAAAATGACACTGAATTGAGCCTGGTAAAACTGCGGAGGCATGAGAGGGCAAGCTGGGAGCCGAGAGACAGCAGTTGTTTTAGCTGTGAGCAGCTCCACCAGGGTTAAAATCCCAAGCCAGCTCCACAGCACACAGGGCTGGGACAGAGCATTGAATTAGCTACAGTCACTCAACTTGAGTTCTGGCAGAGGGAGGGCGGACTGGACTGGAACTCTGTGGGGACAACTGGGATTTGGAGGACATTCAGAGTTTTTGCTGAGTCATGGCCACACAGGACGGTGGCCATCTTGCAGGAGAGACCCTTCCCAGAGCTGTGGGGAGAAGCAGAAGCCCCTCCCTTAGAGATTTATCCCCACCCAGGTGGGCCAGAGAAATGAAAATTGAGGCTCATTAACAACCAGCATCTGCCCAACTCTCTGGAAATCCTCTTATGCTGAACACCTGAGGGAATTTTTTGTTCAGTTGAGGGCTTAAAAACAAGGCTCATCAAGAAACTGAGACTAAGAGCCTCCAGGCAAAAAGCTAGAGGATAACTGAACCTTTCCTGGGCTTGCAAATCTACCCAGGAAAGTAAGACTTGACAGTGGTGTTTAACGTGGGTCCTCCCACACTCATCCAAACCCAGTAGAGGTAGACACAAATAGAGGAACACCAACACTCAAGGAAAAAATCGGCAGACTACAAAACCCACTGAGATAGCCAAAATGGTGAAACAAAGAAACAAATCCCAATGAAAGAACAAGAGAAATCTACTGAAGATGAGATAAATGAAATGCAGTTAAGCAAGTTATCAGAGGTAGAGTTCAGAGCCATGATCTTGAGGAAGCTCAACAGCATGAGTAAGGAGCTCAAAACCATGAGTAAAGATATAGAAATATTGAAAACCAACCAAGTAGAAATGAAGAATGACATAGCACAAATAAAGAACACGTTGGGAGGACTAACCAGCAGAGTAGAGGAAGCTGAGAACCAGATCAATGAATTAGAAGACAAGGTAGAAAAAAATCAACAAATCAGAAAACCAAAAGGAAAAAAAAATTAAAAAACAGGAAGACAGCTTAAGAGAACTGTGGGAAAATTGAAAATGTAACAACATTTGCATCATAGGAGTTCCAGAAGAAGAAGAAAATGAGCAAGGGTTAGAAAATATATTTGAAGAAATAGTGACAGAAAACGTCCCTAACCTGGTGAAGGAAGAAGGCATTCAAGTTCAAGAAGCACATAGAGCACCAAGTAAGAAGAACCCAAACAGGCACACAAAGTAATTAAAATGCCAAAAATTAAAGACAAAGAGAGAATCCTAAAGGAAGCAACAGATAAGCAACAGATTACATAAAAAGGAACCCCCATAAGGATATCAGCTGACTTCTCAACAGAAACACTACAGGCCAGAAGGGAATGGCATGAACTAATCAAGGTCATGAAAACAAGGATCTGAATCCAAGACTACTCTATGCAACAAGGCTATCATTCAAAATAGAAGATGAAATAAAGAGCTTCCTAGACCAAAAAAAAAGGCTAAGGGAATATATTAGCACCAAACCAGCACTGCAAGAAATGTTAAAAGGACTGTTGTAATTAGTAGAAATAAGAAGAAAAATATAACCACACTGAACAAAAATGGCAATAAATAAGTACATATCAATAATCACCTTAAATGTAAAAGGATTGAACGATCTGATCAAAAGAAACAAAGTAGCTGATTGGATAAGACACATGACTCATATATATGTTGTTTACAAGGTACCCACTTCACAACAAAAGACTCACATAGGTTGAAAGTGAAGGGATGGAAAAAAATCTTCCAAGAAAACGGAAAGAAATAAAAAGCTGGGGTAGCAATACACATATCTGATAAAATAGATTTCAAAATGAAGGCCATAACTGGAGACAAAGAAGGCCACTGCATAATATTGAAAGGATCTATCCAACAGGAAGATATAAACTTGGTAAACAAATATGCACCCAATATAGGAGCACCAAAATATATTAAAAATCTTCTGGAGGATTTCAAAGGAGACATCAACAGCAATACAATCATAGCTGGGGAATTGAACACCCCACTGACATCACTGGATAGATCCTCTAGACAAAAAATTAACAAGGAAACAGAAACTCTAAATGAAGCACTAGATCAAATGGATTTAATAGTGATCTACAGAGAATTATACCCCAAAACTGCAGAAATCACATTCTTCTCAAGTGCACATGGGACATTCTCAAAGATAGACCATATGTTAAGGCATAAACTAAGTCTCTATAGGTTCAAGAAGGTTGAAATCATATCAAGCATCTTATCAGAACACAATGGCATGACACTAGAAATCAATTGCAACAAGAACATGTAAAGACATTTGAACACATGGAGGCTAAATAACATGTTATTGAACAATGAATGGGTTACCGAGGAGATCAAGGAAGAAATTAAAAACTTCCTGGAAATCAATGAAAATGAACACACAACAACACAAAATTTATGGGATTCAGAGAAAGCAGTTCTGAGAGGGAAGTTCATAGAAATACAGGCCTACCTCAAGAAAAAAGAAAAATGTCTAATTGACTATATAATCTCACAAATTAAATAATTAGAAAGCAAACAAAAAGAAAACCTCAGAGCAAGTAGAAGGAAGGAAGTCGTAAGATCAGAGCAGAAATAAAAGACATAGAGACCAAAAATCAATTCAAAGGATCAATGAAACAAAGAGCTGGTTTTTTGGAAAGATAAACAAGATTGATGGACCCTTAGTCAGACTCACCAAGAAAAAATGAGAGAGAACCTAAATACACAAAATCAGAAATGAAAGGGGAGAAGTAACAACTGACACCACAGAAATACAAAGGATCATTAACAAATACTATGAACATTTATGCGGCAACAAATTGGACAATCTAAGCAAAATGGACACATTTCTAGAAACAAAGTCTCCCAAAACTGAACCGGGAAGTGATAGAAAACTTGAACAGACCAATAACAACTAAGGAAATTGAAGATGTTATCAAGACTCTCCCTGCTAACAAATGCCCAGACCTGGACAGCTTCACGAGGGAGTGTTACTGAACATTCAAAGAACTAACACCCATTCTTTTAAAACTATTCCAAAAAACTCAAGAAAAAGGAAGTCTTCCATACTCGTTTTATGAAGCCAGCATAATTCTTATTCCAAAACCAGAAAAAGACACTACAAAGAAAGAAAACTACAGGCCAATATCCCTGATGAACATAGATGCCAAAAACCTTAACAAAATACTAGCAAATCAAATCCAGCAATACATCAAAAAAATTATTTACCATGACCAAATGGGATTCATCCCAGGGATGCAAGGCTGGTACAATATTCGCAAATCAGGGAGCGGAAAAATGGCGGTGGAGTGAATGGAAGCTACACAGACGATCTCCCAGGACCAAACGGGAATTACAACTAAAATAAAGACAAATCATCGGGAAAAAGCAACAGAAAAGCAGCGGGAGAGGACCATACAACCAGGGACACTGAATGAGCCTGGTAGGATCTGTGGAGGCGCGTGAGGGTGGCGGGCTGGGAGCCAACGGACAGCAGCAGCCTTGGCTGTGAGCAGCGGACTTAGCTGGGAGCAGCGGCGGTGCCAGCCCTCAAGGTTAAGAGCCCCAGCTGCTCTACAGCACAGAGGGCCTGGACAGAGCGCTAAATAGCCACAGCCACTCACCTGGGGCTCTGGCAGAGGGAGGGCGGACTGGACTGGAACTCTGTGGAGACACCTGGGATTTGGAGGGCGCTCAGAGTTTGTGCTGCGCTGTGGCCACAAAGGACGGCGGTGGCCAGCCCCTCCTTCCAGGTTACACAGAATGGCAGCCAAGTTTGCTCCTTCCCGGAGCTGTGGAAGCCCCTCCCTCAGAGATTCCCAGGTGAGGAAAAGAGGTAAAGAAATGCAAATTAAGGCTCATTAACAACCAGCATTGGCCTCACCCTCGGGAAATCCTCTTATACTGTAAACATCTGAGGGAGTTTCTCATTCAACTGAGATCCTAAGGCTTTTCAAGTAACTGAGGCTAATAGCCTCCAGGCAAAAAGCTAGAACATAACTAAATCTTTCCCGAGCTTGCAAATCTACCTAGGAAAGTGAGACTTGACAGTGGTGTTGAAGGAGGGCCCTCCACGCTCATCCAAACCCAGTAGAGGGAGCCACAAATAGCAGAACACCAACACCCATAGGGAAAATTTGGCAGGCTCCAAAACCCACTGAGATAGCAAAAATGGTGAAACAAAGAAACAGATCCCAAATGAAAGAACAAGAGAACTCCACCGAAGATGAGATAAATGAAATGCAGTTAAGCAAATTATCAGAGGTAGAGTTCCGATCCATGATCTTGAGGAAACTAAACAGCATGAGTAAGGACATTGACACCAAGAAAACCAACCAAGTGGAAATAAAGAATGACATAACAGAAATAAAGAACACATTGGAAGGACTGACCAGCAGAGTAGAGGAAGCGGAGGACCGGATCAGTGAATTAGAAGACAGAGTAGAAAACATCAATCAATCAGAAAACCAAAAGGAAAAAACAATGAAAAAACAGGAAGATAGCTTAAGAGAACTGTGGGACATCTGGAAACGTAATAACATTTGCATCATTGGAGTCCCCGAAGAAGGAGAAAATGAGCAAGGGTTAGAGAATATATTTGAAGAAATAGTGACAGAAAACTTTCCTAACTTGGTGAAAGAAGAAAGCATTCAAGTTCCAGAAGCACCGAGAGCCCCAAGTAAGAAGAACCCAAACAGGCCCACACCAAGACACATAGTAATTAAAATGCCAAAAATTAAAGACAGAGAATCCTAAAGGCAGCAAGAGATAAGCAACAGGTTACCTACAAAGGAAACCCCATTAGGCTATCATCTAACTTCTCAACAGAAACATTACAGGCCAGAAGGGAATGGCATGAAGTAATCAAGGTCATGAAAAACAGGGATCTGAATCCAAGACTACTCTATCCAGCAAGGCTATCATTCAAAATAGAAGGTCAAATAAAGAGCTTCCCAGACAAAAAAAAAGGCTAAGGGAATATATTAGCACCAAACCAGCACTGCAAGACATGTTAAAAGGACTGCTGTAATTAATAGAAGTAGAAAGAAAATTAGAACCACACTGTACAAAAATGGCAATAAATAAGTACATACCAACAATCACCTTAAATGCAAATGGAATGAATGCTCCGATAAAAAGACACAGAGTAGCTGACTGGATAAGAAAGCATGATTCACATATATGTTGTTTACAAGAGACCCACCTCACAACAAAAGACTCACATAGGTTGAAAGTAAAGGGACGGAAAAAAGTCTTCCAAGCAAACGGAAAGGAAAAAAAAGCTGGGGTAGCAATACTCATATCTGATAAATTAGATTTCAAATTGAAGACCATAACTAGAAACAAAGAAGGCCACTACATAATATTGAAAGGGTCGATCCAACAGGAAGATATAACCTTGGTAAACATATATGCACCCAATATAGGAGCACCAAAATATATTAAAAATCTTCTGGAGGACTTCAAAGGAGAAATCGACAGCAATACAATCATAGCAGGAGACTTCAACACCGCACTGACATCACTGGATAGATCCTCTAGACAAAAAATTAACAAGGAAACAGAGACTCTAAATGAAGCACTAGATCAAAAGGATTTAATAGATACATACAGAGAATTACATCCCAAAACTGCAGAATTCACATTCTTCTCAAGTGCACATGGGACATTCTCAAAGATAGACCATATGTTAGGGCACAAACGAAGTCTCTACAAGTTCAAGAAGATTGAAATCATATCAGGCATCTTCTCAGACCACAATGGCATGAAACTAGAAATCAATTGAAACAATAACATGCAAAGACATTTGAACACATGGAGGCTAAATAGCATGTTACTGAACAATGAATGTGTTACCACGGAGATCAAGGAAGAATTTAAAAAATTCCTGGAAATCAATGAAAATGAACACACAACAATGCAAAATCTATGGGATACAGTGAAAGCAGTACTGAGAGGCACGTTCATAGCACTACAGGCCCACCTTAAGAAAGAAGAAAATTTTCTAATTGACAATATAACCTCACAACTTAAAGAACTGGAAAGCAAACAAAAAGAAAACCCTAGAGCAAGTAGAAGGAAGGAAATAGTAAAGATCAGAGCAGAAATAAACGACATGGAGACCAAAAAAAACAATTCAAAGGATCAATAAAACAAAGAGCTGGATTTTTGAAAAGATAAACAAGATTGATGGACCCTTAGCTAGACTCACCAAGAAACAAAGAGAGAGAACCCAAATACACAAAATCAGAAATGAAAGAGGAGAAGTAACAACTGACACCACAGAAATACAAAGGATCATTAGCAAATACTATGAACATTTATATGGCAACAAATTCGAAAATCTAAGCGAAATGGACACATTTCTAGAAACACATAGTCTCCCAAAACTGAATCAGAAAGAGACAGAAAACCTGAACAGGCCAATAAAACCGAAGGAAATTGAAGATGTAATCAAGACCCTCCCAGCAAACAAAAGCCCAGGCCCTGACGGCTTCACGGGCAAGTTTTACTGAACATTCAAAGAAGAACTAACACCCATTCTCCTCAAACTATTCCAAAAAATTCAAGAAGAAGGAAGACTTCCAAACTCGTTTTATGAAGCCAGCATAATTCTAATTCCAAAACCAGAAAAAGACACTACAAAGAAAGAAAACTACAGGCCAATATCCCTGACGAACATAGATGCCAAAATCCTTAACAAAACACTAGCAAATCGGATCCAGCAACACATCAAAAAAATTATTCACCATGACCAAGTGGGATTCATTCCAGGGATGCAAGGCTGGTATAATATACGCAAATCAATAAATGTGATACATCACATAAACAAAATGAAAGATAAAAACCATATGATCATATCAATAGATGCTGAAAAAGCATTTGACAAAATCCAGCACCCATTTCTGATAAAAACGCTCAGAATTTGGGAATAGAGGGATCATATCTCAACATTATAAAGGCCATATATGAAAGACCTACAGCCAACATCATACTCAATGGACAAAAACTGAAAGCATTTCCCTTACGAACAGGAACAAGACAAGGATGCTCACTTTCACCACTCTTATTTAACATAGTACTGCAAGTCTTAGCCACAGCAATCAGACATGAAGAATAAATAAAAGGGATCCAAATTGGAAAGGAGAAAGTGAAACTGTCATTATTTGCAGATGACATGATATTATACATAGAAAACCCTAAAGACTCCATCAAAAATCTACTAGACTTAATTAATGAATTTGGCAAAGTAGCAGGATACACAATTAACGCCAAGAAATCGACGGCATTCTTATACACCAATGATGAACTCACAGAAAGAGAAACTAAAAAAAAAATCCCATTTACCATCGCTGCAAAAAACTTAAGATACCTAGGAATAAACTTAACCAAAGAAGTAAAGGACCTATTTGCAGAAAACTACAGGTCATTGAAAAAAGAAATAGAGGAAGATATAAAAAAGTGTAAGCACATACCTTGTTCATGGATTGGAAGAATTAACATCATTAAAATGTCCATACTACCCAAAGCAATCTATAGATTTAATGCAATCCCCATCAAAACACCAATGACGTATTTCACAGAACTAGAAAAAATGCTTCAGAAGTTCATGTGGAACCAAAAAAGACCCCGAATAGCTACAGCAATCTTGAAAAAAAAAAAGGAAAAGGAGGCGGGATCACAATACTGGACATCAGGATATACTACAAAGCTACTATAATCAAAACAGCCTGGTACTGGCACAAGAACAGGCACATAGATCAATGGAAGAGAACAGAGAGCCCAGAAATTGACCCAAAACATTATGCTCAATTAATATTCGACAAAGGTGGCAAGAGCATACAATGGAGTAAAGACAGCCTCTTTAATAAATGGTGTTGGGAAAATTGGACAGCTACATGCAAAAAAATGAAACTAGATCATCAGCTTACACCATACACAAGAATAAACTCAAAAAGGATAAAAGACTTAAATGTGACTCATGAATCCATAAAAATCCTAGAAGAAAATGTAGGCAACAAAATTTTAGACATCATACGCAGCAAAATTTTCATTGATATATAACCTAAGGCAACAGAAACAAAGGAAAAAATGAAGACATTGGACTATATCAAACTCAAAAGCTTCTGCACAGCAAAAGAAACAACCATCAAAGTGGAAAGGCAACCCACTGTATGGGAGAGCATAATTGCCTATGATATATCAGATAAGGGACTAATTTCCAAAATATATAGAGTGCTCATACTCTCAACAAAAGGAAGACAAAGAATCCAATTAAAAAATGGGCAGAGGAACTACATAGACACCTCTCTAAACAGGACATACAAATGGCCAAGAGACATGTGAAGAAATGCTCAACATCACTAATCATCAGAGAGATGCAAATTAAAACAACAATGACGTATCACCTCAGACCTGTCAGAATAGCCGCCATCAACAAACCATCAAACAACAAGTGTTGGCGAGGGTGTGGAGAAAAGGGGACTCTAATACACTGCTGGTGGGAATGCAGACTGGTGCAGCCACTATGGAAAACACTATGAAGTTACCTCAAAAAATTAAAAATTGAATTACCATTTGACCCAGTGATCCCACTCCTAGGAATATACCCTATGAAGCCTGAAACACCAATCAGAAAGAATACATGTACCCCCATGTTCATAGCAGCGCTATTTACAATAGCTAAAATCTGGAAACAGCCCAAGTGTCCATCAGTAGACGAATGGATAAAAAAGCTGTGGTACATATACACAGTGGAGTACTATGCAGCTGTAAGAAAGAACGATCTCTTATCCTTTGCGACGACATGGGAGGACCTCGAAACTATTATCCTAAGTGAAACAAGCCAAGCAGAGAAAGACAAATATCATATGATCTCACTTATTTCTGGAATATAATGAACATAACAGTGTGAGGAACAGGATAGTCCCAGAGACGTGGAAGTAGGGTACTGACTGACATTTGCCAGAAGAGGGGTTGGGGGAGGGGAGTGATGAACACAGAACTTGTACGCATGTACTCATAACCAATGGACATGGACAACAAAACTGGGGACGGGGCAGGGAGGGAGGGGGAGGAGGGTGTCAATGGGGGAAAAAAGGAGAAACATCTGTAACAAAAGTAAATTAATAAAAATAAATAAATAAATAAATATAGATTCGCAAATCAGTAAATGTGATACACCACATAAACAAAATGAAAGATAAAAACCATATGATCATATCAATAGATGCTGAAAAAGCATTCGACAAAATCCAGCACCCATTTCTGATAAAAACGCTCTGCAATGTGGGAATAGAGGGATCGTATTTCCACATACTAAAGGCCATATATGAAAAACCTACAGCCAACATCACAGTCAATTGGCAAAATCTAAAAGCATTTTCCTCAAGAACAGGAATAATACAGGGATGCCCACCTTTGCCACTCTTATTTAACATAGTACTGGAAGTCTTAGCTACAGCAATCAGACACGCATTAAAAAAAAAAAAAAAAGGATCCAAATTGGAAAGGAGGAAGTGAAACTGTCATTATTTGCAGATGACATGATTTTATACATAGAAAACCCTAAAGACTCCACCAAAAATCTGCTAGATTTAACAAACGAATTTGACAAGGTAGCAGGATACAAAATTGATATAAAAAATCAACGGCATTCATATACAACAATAATGAACTCACAGAAAGAGAAACTAAAAAAGCAATCCCATTTACCATTGCAGGAAAAAAAATTAAGATATCTAGTAATAAACTTAACCAAAGAAATAAAGGCCCTATGTGCAAAACATTACAGGACATTGAAAAAAGAAATAGAGGGAGATATAAAAAAGTGGAAGCACATACCTTGTTCATGGATTGGAAGAATTAACATCATTAAAATATCCATACTACCCAAAGCAATCTATAGATTCAATGCAATCCCCACCAAAATACCTACATATTTCACAGAACTAGAACAAATACTTCAAAAGTTCATATGGAACTAAAAAAGACCCGCGAATAGCCACAGCAGTCTTGAAAAAGAAGGACAAAGTAGGTGGGATCACAATACTGGATATCAGGTTATACTACAAAGCTACTGTAATCAAAAGAGCCTGGTACTGGCACAAGAATAGGCATATAGATCAATGGAATAGAACAGAGAACTCAGAAATTGACCCAAAACATTATGCTCAATTAATATTTGACAAAGGTGGCAAGAGCATACAATGGAGTAAATGGTGCTGGGAAAATTGGACAGCTACATGCAAAAAAATGAAACTAGACCATCAACTTACACCATACATAAGAATAATCTCAAAATGGATAAAAGACTTAAATGTGTCTCATGGATCCATAAAAATCCTAGAAGAAAATGTAGGCAACAAAATTTCAGACTTCATATGCAGTAGAATTTTCACTGATACATCACTTAAGGCAAGAGAAATAAAGGAAAAAATGAACACATGGGACTACATCAAACTAAAAAGCTTCTGCACAGCAAAAGAAACAACCATTAAAATGGAAAGGGAACGCACTGTATGGGAGAGCATAATTGCCAATGATATATCAGATAAGGGGTTAATTTCCAAAATATATAGAGTGCTCATTTAACTCAACAAAAGGAACACAAATAACCCAATTAAAAAATGGGCAAAGAGCTAAATAGACACCTCTCCAAACAGGACATACAAATGGCCAAGAGACACATGAAGAAATGCTCAACATCACTAATCATCAGAGAGATGCAAATTAAAACAACTATGAGGTATCACCTCACACCTGTCAGAATGGCTGCCATCAACAAATCATCAAACAACAAATGCTGGTGAGGGTATGGAGAAAAGGGGACTCTGGTAAACACCTGATTGGAATGCAGACTGGTGCAGCCACTATGGAAAACAGTATGGTGTTTCCTCAAAAAATTAAAAATTGAATTGCCATTTGACCCAGTGATCCCACTCCTAGGAATATATCCCAAGAAGCCTGAAACACCAATAAGAAAGAATATATGTACCCCCATGTTCATAGCAGCACTATTTACAATTGCTAGGATCTGGAAACAGCCTAAATGTCCATTAATAGATGAGTTGATAAAAAAGCTGTGGTACATATATACAATGAAATACTGTGCAGCTGTAAGAAAGAAAGATTTCTTATCCTTTGAGACAACATGGAGGGACCTTGAGACTATTATGTAAGTAAAATAAGCCAATCAGAGAAAAACAAATACCACATGATCTCACTTATTTGTGGAATATAATGAACAAGGTCGGCTGATGAATGAAATAGAAAGGAGTATGGTTCAGACTGACAAACCTCAGAGTAGGGGGGCGGGGGGGATGAATGAGATAAACCAAAGAACTTATATGCATGTATGCATAAACAATTGCCATAGACAACAATGCTGGGGGGCTGGGGGACATGATGGGGAGGAGGGTGTCTAGGAGGGGAAAAGGAGAAACATCTGTAACAAAAATAAATTAATAAAAATTGGAGGAAAAATATAAAATAGTGGCATCCTGTGATCACATGTGTATTTCTAAAAGATCATTTGAGTGGATACACAGAAAATTGTTAGACTTGAGAAAGAGACATTATTCAGGAGACTTTAATTTGCTTTTTTTAATTTTTTTTTTCTTTATTGATTTTAGAGAGAGACAGAGTAAGGGAGAGGGAGAGAGAGATAGAAACATCAATGAGAAAGAACAGCAACCGGCCACCTCCTGCATGCCCCTCACTGAGGATCGGGGCCACAACCTGGGAATGTGCTCTGATCAGGAATCAAACTGGTGACCTCTTGGTGCATGGGTCGATGCTCAACCACTGAGCCACACCAGCCAGGCTTTAATTTGTTTTTATCTGTTTTTATCCCTTAAATGTCATTAAGGGTATACCGGAAGTCCTTTCTAAGCCTGGATTCTACAACAATTTAGGAAAGATCAACAGCAAACTCCTGTTAAATTTGAAAAAAGCATACACATTGAAAGAAGATTTGCCATTCGCATGATCTGCTTTATATTACCAAAATAGACTTGATAAAGGGCTTGACCTTAACCTTGATCACTTGGTTAAGGTAATGTCTGCCATTTTTCCTTTGTAGTTACTATTTTTCCCTTTCCATACTTCATTCTTTGGAAGTGAGTCATTAAGCGTGGCCCACACTCAAGGGAGCCCCACCTCCCTGAGGGAAGAGTATGTATATACATAATATGGAATTGCAAGATTTGTCCCGTCTTCCTCTTTATTAATTCAATTATTTATTTATATCAGTGTGGACTTGTGCATATTTATTTCATACTTGAGTTATAATTCTATACTACATTAATTGTGTTGCTCAAATTGTCCTAGCTTTTGCCAGGTAGCTCTTGATGTTTGATCCCTGTGTCCTTTTGACATGCCCCACCTTTTAAGGGTGACTTTAGAAAATCAAATGTTAACCATTGCAATTAATTTATTGTATTAAATATTGTTTAATTACAGCAAAAAACGTTGACACAACATACATATTTTTATAAATCAAGAAATTGTACACTCAAAAGTCAACCTTATAAGACCTTCATTCCTAGTCACCAAAACCCAGCAGTGACACAAATGGTCATCAACAGGTAAATGTCTAAACAATGGTACATCTCTACAGTGGAATATTGGACTCCTACTCAGAACAAAAGGAATGAACCATTGATATGTACCACAACATAGACAATCTCAAATGCATTATGCTAAGTAAAAAAAGACAGGCATAGAAGGCCGCATATCATACAATTCTCTTTCTATGATATTTTGGAAAATGTAAAACTACAGGAACAGAAAACAGCTGAGTTTTTGCCAAGGACTGGGCATGAGAGGAGGGAATTCACTACAAAGGGACATGGAAAAACTTGGTTTTGATGCATACATCTGACAACACACATCAAATTGTACAATTAAAAAGGATGAATTTTATGTGTGTAGATTATACAGAATAACATGGATTAAAAAAATTCAGTATTAAATTGCCAGTTCGAATTTGAGATGTCTTAGGGCAACTGTATTTCTAGTTTCCCGTGTAACATTTTCCTTTCTATAGTAGCAGCCAACATCAAGTCAAAACTTCAGTCATTAGATTTTTATACCATGTCTGGAACATATGGCAGGCATTATTACATCAATTTATTTGTGGATAAATAGAGGTCCAGTAAAACCCGAATTACTTGTCCTTATTAATGATGGAATAGGAACCAGAATCCAGGTCTCCAGACTCAAAAGAGCAGTGATTCTTACATATGTCAAATATCCAATCCACCCATATTAATTCATATTCTTTATAATTTACAAATAGTAAATAATACTTTTCCCACTTCTAGTGCCATATTTAGGAGGGTGGAAACAAGGATAAATGAGTCTTTAATCTTTTGTCACTGAATGTGATTTTGTGCACACCAAACTGAAGCCTTCATGGGTTTCACAGCTCATTCCTTCTGGAAAAAAGTATAATTGAAAATTCTAGTATGATCCTTTGTATATCTGTGATATCTGTGGTAATTTCTCTGCTTTCATTTCTGATTTTGTTTATATGGTTCTTTTCTCTCTCTTTGTTTTTTTTTTTTCTTATTGAGTCTAGCCAGGGGGTTGTCAATTTTACTAATCTTTTCAAAGAACCAGCTCTTTGATGTATTAATTTTTATAGACTTTTTCTTCTCTAGTTCATTCAATTCTGCTCTATTTTTTAGCATTTCATTTCTTCTGATGACTTTGGGTTCCTTTTGTTCTTCTTTTCCTAGTATTTCAAGATGTGATGTTAGGTTGTTTACTTGAGATTTCTCTTGTTTCTTGTTATAAACTTCCCTCTTATTACTGTTTTTGCTGCATCCAAGAAGTTTTGATGTCGTATGCTCATTTTCATTTGTCTCTATATATCTTTTGATCTCAACTTTTATTTCTTCTTTGACCCAGTCATTTTTCAGTAGTGTGTCATTTCATCTCCACATATTTGTGGGTTTCTTTCGTTCCTTTTTGCAGTTGATTTCTAATTTCAATGCATCGTGATCAGAGAATATGCTTGATATAATATCAATCTTCTTGAATTTGTTGAGGCTAGTTTTGTGACCAAACATATGGTCTATCTTTGAGAATGTTCCATGTGCACTGGAGAAGAATGTATAATATGATGTTCCGGGATGAAAGGCTCTGAAAATGTCAATTACTTCCATTTGATCTAGTGTGTCATTTAAGGCCAATATTCCTTTTTTGCAATATGTTTTTATTGATTTTTAGAGAGAGATGAAGGGAAAGAAAGAGAGAGAGAGCAATCGAAACATTGATGAGAGAGAAATATTAATTGGCTGCCTTCTGTATGCTCCCTACTGGGGATCGAGCCCACAACCTGGGTATGTGCCCTGACCAGGAATGAGCTATACTAATTGGACAAGGCAAATATTTCTTTATTGATTTTTCTGTTTGGATAATCTATCTAGAGCTGTCAATGGAGTAGTAAAGTCTCCAACTATGACTGTGTTTTGATATGTTTCTCCCTTTAGTTCTGTGAGTAGTTGCTTTATTTATTTCAGTGCTCCCTGATTGGGTGCATGTATATTAACAAGTGTAATGTTTTCTTGATGGACTGTCCCCTTTATCATTATAACATGTCCATCTTTGTCTCTTGTTGTCTTTGTTATCTTTAAATCTATTTTGTCAGATATAAGTGTGGGTACATCTGGTTTTCTGTGGATGTTATTTGCTTGGAGAATCATTTTCCACCCTTTCACTTTTAATCTACCTTTGTCTTAGAATCTTAGATGTGTCTCTTGAAGGCAGCATATGGTTGGGTTTTGTTTTTCAATTCAATTTACTACTCTGTGCCTCTTTATTGGTGAATTCAATCCATTTACATTTAGAGTAATTATTGATGTATGAGGATTTCCTATAGCCATTTTATCCTTTATTTTCTGTTAGCTCTGTGCCTCCATTGGTTCTTTTCATTTGCGTTTCTGTCTGTTGTTTTGTTTGGTGGTATTCCATACTTTTTTCCTCTGTTTCATTTTTTAAGCAATTTGTCTCAGTTTTGAGTTTTTGTGTGTGGTTACCTTTGGCTTATGAAAAAGAAATTTGCATATATAGAGCAGTCCTTTTTTCTTTTGCGTGCATCTAATCTCCATCCTCCTTTGCCAATTCTAAAGTTTACCCCCTCCCCTTTTATGTTTTTGTTGTTACAAATTATTCTTGTTTTTGCTGTAATTTTTCTGGTGATTTTATTCAGTGTTGTGATCTTTTGCTCTTTGTTTCAGACACAATAACCCCTTGAGTATTCCCTGTGATGGAGGTTTCCTGGAGATAAATTCCTTCAGCTTCTCTATGTCCTTAAAAGTCTTTATTTCTTCTTCATATTTAAAGGATAACTTTTCTGGATATAGTATTCTTGGCTGGTAATTTCTCTATTTCAGTCATTTGAATATTTGATTCCACTGTCTTCTGGTATGTAGAGTTCTGTTGAGAAGTCTAGTGATAATCTGATGGGCTTTCCTTTGTAGGTCACTTCCTTCTTTTTCCTGGCTGCTTTGATAAATTTTCCTTTGTCATTAATTTTTGACAGTTTTAAAACAATGTGCCTTGGAGAGGGCCTCTTTGGATTGAGGTAATTAGGTGTTTTGTTTGTGAATTGGATTTGAGGATCTAGTTCTTTCCATAGGTTTGGGAAGTTCTCATCTATTATTTGTTTGAATCAGCTCTCTGTTCCTATCTCCATCTCTTCTTCTGCTGGTATGCCTATTATTCTTATACTGATTTTTCTGATAAAGTTAGATAATTCTCATAGAGCTCTTTCATTTTTTTTAAATACTCAGGTCTGTCTCTTCTTTCATCTGCATCATTTCTAGATTCCTATCTTTGATATCACTAATTCTTTCCTCCATCTTGTTGGTTCTACTTCTTATGCTCAATAGCTCAATCCTGATCTCCATAATTGAATGCTTCATCTCCAGGATTTGTTTGGTTCTTTTTAAAAGTTTCAATATATTTGATAAGTACTCATTTTGTTTATTAATTTATTTTCTGAGTGCATTAGCTTGCCTCTCTGTATTTTCTCACATCTCCTTAAGTATTTGCAGAACTGCAATCTTGAATTTTCTGTAATGTATTTCACATATTTCCATGTGTTCCAGTTTGCTTTCTGGAGATTTTTCATTTTCTTTCTAAACTGCCTTGTTACTTTGGTTATTCATGGCATTTGATGCATTCCTTCTCTGTCTAGGTATCTATGTACATATTGGCACTTGTCTAGCAGATTTCTATGAAGAGGTCTTTCTACAATTTTCCAGTAGGTGGCACTGAATTACAAGATTTTTAGCACTGTGAATTCCAAAGCTGACCACCATGGCAACCGTCAGTGCAGCCGCAATACTGGGTGGTGGGGTTTGTTTTGCCCTCTCAGTAATGGCAACCTCTGTAGGGTCCCTTCCCATGTACTCCAAACATGGATCAGTCACTGCGGGAAGTAGTGATTCTGCAGTAACAGTTCTTGGATTTGCAGATAATGTGCTCCACAACCTGACACCAAGGGCAGCAGGGCTCTGTGGCTCTATTCCTTTGCTTGGAAGACTGACCACCCAATAGCTGACAACCACGAGAGACCCCCTGCACTGTGTCCTTGCCCAGGCCTCTTGGCAGTCGCAGCTCATACTGCTCACTCCTAAAAGAGTGTCCACCAAGGCTTTCTGCACCTTGAGGCTGAAGAAAACAACCACTACAGCCAACTTCCTCCCCTCTCTGGGCTGAGCTGGCCTCAAGCTCCTGGCTGCAAGCCTGTGTTCATGGCCATTTGAGTTCTCCACCCTTCTTGCCTCCCCTGTTTGTTTCTATTTAACCAGCTTTAGGTGCTTCAATGCACAGATCTCTTAGGTGGGTCTGTTTATTGAACAGGTTGTTCTCTGTCGAGTTATAGCTGATCAACTTGTTGAAATTTCAGGGGGAGAGCCTAAGAGGATCTCTCATGCTTCCATTCCTCTGATGTCACTTCCTCTGCTATCTATGGTTTAAAACAGAGGTATGTCTACTGCTCTTTACTTGATGCAAATGCTGTTGATTTCAAGTAGGAGCTGTTCTTTAGATGTTTTAATTGATGTAGCTCCTTCCTGGAGTGTTGAGGAGAAGCTCTTTACTTATCTACCTCCCTCCTAGCATATGGTAACTACTCAATAAATGTGTTGAATAAATGAAGAGTTGTACAAATGAATGAATAAATTTTCACTGAACCATGAATTAATGCCCAAATCAATCCCATATAACCAATGGCAAACATCTGAAATTGAGATCACTGGAGTAAGAAAATGGAAGATGCAAACTGGTAGCCTTGACCACATTAGCATCTGTCTTTTATCAACTGAGGTAACTAATCACATAGATGAGTGTTTTACCCAAAAATATGTATTTGCATTTTTATTACTGATGTTTTATTAAAGTTAGGGGATTATTTTGTTTAGAAATGGGATAAAAGCATTCAATATTCCTGTGACAAGTGTTCTCAGTAAATAATGAGATTGTTCTAGTATTCTTAGTTCAACAAAGAAAATAATCTTTAGCTCTTATTTCAAAAATGTTTCTCAAGACACTAATATCATGGTATATTTTGTTCTACTGTGTAAGCCTCATTCAGATAATGTCAGGAGGAAGTGCTAAAAGCTTAGCCCCTTTCTTTCCTATTAATACTTTTTTTACTAACTGACAGAGTTCAAATAAAGGGAATATGACCCCCTTACACATATCTTTTACATTCCTAAGACAACCAGGATAGTCTTACTCAGTCATTTTTATGAACATGATCCGGTGCCACCTGATCTGCCCCTACCTTGCTGTCCAGTGGTGATTATGTGTAGGAATAAAAGGATAGACCTTAAAGGCCTACCATAGCATATTTCAGACAGTCTGGGAAACCTGAACAGAACATGAGAATGATACAAAATGATTAGAGAGTATGCAAAAAGCCGAATGAATGAAAAAGAAACCGGTTTATTATTATTTTTTTAATCCTCACCTGAGGATATTTTTCTATTTATCTTCAGATAGAGTGGGAGGGAGGGAGAGGGAGAAAGAGATGAACATTGACGTGAGAGGGACATATCAACTGGTTGTCTCCCGCACGACCCTGACCAAGGCCGGGGATGAACCACAACCGAGGTACGTGCCCTTGACCAGAATCGAACCCACGACTCTTTGGTCCACGGGCCGATGCTCTAACCACTGAGCCAAACCAGCCAGGGCAAAAAAAAAAGTTTAAATATCACATATACCTGAAAAGATGACTAGGAAAAGAATCATGTAAAACACATGCTCTTTACTATTAAAAGACTGGAAATAATTCAATATACATGTCTAAGTCTGGATGTATACTAAATACCAAAATGAACTTTGAACAAGTGTGTCCTCCTCTTTACACTGCTATAGGCAGAGCAAAATCACTTCATGCTCAGCCTCGCAGGAGCACAATTGCAAAACAAGTAGGGCAGATGATGAAATTATTGACTTAAAAAGAAACATTTCCCTAATACACTGATACTTTTTTTTTTTTTCAAAGATTTACTTGAAACCCTGTGTCAGAAGCAGAGTTAACAATCTATCTGGGAGCTTCAGGGACTCTTTAAATTTGGGTTCTGGTATTTTATGTGCAGCCACTAATATAGTAGAGTGACTAAGAGGATGGGCTCACTAGCCAAACTGCAAGTCAAAAACTGCTGTGTAACTTATGTTAAGTTACTTAATTTCTTTGAGTCTCCAGTAACTGCTATAATATGGAGATAATAATAATGCCTACCTCATATATTAGTACTAGAGATTGAGTTAAACCAACTAAAGCACTTAAAGCAGAGCCTGGAATATAGTAAGTACTCAATAAATATTAACTATTATTATGATTATTATTCATCAATTGTAAAATGTTGTAGAAATATTAAATGCTATTATACAGGAATAGCTGGAGCTTTGCAAGAGTGGTATGGGCCTGTCCAGAGCTTTGGCCTTTGTGGAACATATGGACTGTGGGTATTTATTAGGGTATTTATTTCCCCATTTGTTTCCCCATTGTTGGTCCATTTCTAGGAAATAATGAGGGTGAGCACAGCCCAATGAATAAATTGGTTTGGTATATAATGATGATAGTGATGTCTACAGATGTGAAGAAAAGAGGAAGAAAGAATTTAGCAGAAAGGTAAGAAGATGAAATAGTAGAATGAATACTGTAAGAGAAGGCTGATGTCCTTAATTTTACTCCTAGATGTTAATTTTTGAGCTAGTCAACCTCCCTTCTTCAAGTATAGAAGTGAAATAAAACCATCTTACTCTGTCTTTTGGTGGGATCCTCTGCACCAGTGCTGTACCTTAGAGAAGTGCCTATGATCAAGGCTGGGTTTAGCCCCAGTCGTTTCAAGAAAGGGACTCTGGAGTCACACTGCCTTTAGATACAAAACCAGATTTTGTTAACTGAGTAACTTTAGAAAAGTTTCACATCCCTCTAGGTCTCACATTTTTGTCTATTAAATGAGGATAATCATGCCCACCACACAGAGTTGCATTGAAACCTAACTGAGATAATGTAGTGACCAAGCTTAACACAGTGAATGGCACATAACAAGTGTTTAATAATTACTAACAAGGCTGATGACAGCAAAATAGTCCCATAAATTATAAATATTCTATATTTATGCATAATGAACATCATGTTTCTTTTTATCTGCCACATTCTTATCTCCTTAAGAAAAAAAAAAGGGGGGAGGGACAATTTGCATAGAGGCTTGAGGTTCTAGTTCAGGACATGCTCTTGGTGTCTTTTGGTGAGTTCTCCAGGTGTCAAATGGAGAGGCTTCCCAATGTAAAACCACTGGCAGCTATAGGAATTAAGGTTTAGGCTTCCCTGGGAATTAAGGATCTATTAGATCCTATAGAAACAATCTATTCCACATTTTATGTATGTTTGATTTCAACAATGTGCACAGCACCTGTGCAGAAAACTTCCTTGGTCATCTCTGGCCATCACATTTAAAATTCTACCATGTGTTAACCACTGTGGCTCAGAGCTGGCAGAGGGTATTCAGTCCTGTTATAGGACCATAGGGCCTCTGGCTAGCAGTCAAACTATCATAGCTTGAATATTGTAAGGTTATTTCTCTGCTTCCTCCTCTAGATCCATTCTCTGCCTTTGTCTGCCCTACTCTATCACCAGGGAAGCTGAATACTATTTATTATATCTCCTGGTTTTGCTCTCTCACTTCTGTTTGAATTCATACTAGGGAGAGGGGGAGGTACTAGTGAGAAACTAGAAGGCAGAAGTTAAGAGAAATTAGGGTATTTATCCTTCCCACTCCCCCTCTATTTGTCACAGTCCATATGTTCCACAAAGGCCAAAGCTCTGGACAGGCCCATACCACTCTTGCAAAGCTCCAGTGACACAGCTCCTTTCCCATACCACACCTCTGTAAATAGTTCCTTTAAATCTCTTCTATTCAATTTTTTAGTATGTTTTATTTCTAGCTAAACACATTATTTCTGGGGTTCACACACCCTGCACTGGGTCCATTTCTCTCCTCTGCATTAACTGCAGTGGCTCTCTAGATTATGATAACAGTTGTTATTCTTTGTAACTACTATTACTTGTAATGATGGGCCTTTGTTTCTATCAGTAAATCATATTTCTATGTCACTCAAATAGTTTCTTAAATCTTAACTCTTCTTTCCATTTGCTCTAATGAGTTGGGGTCAAGTGAGATTTTACTAATTTTTTAGCAGTTGAAATAGGTGAGATTGTTTCTGACACCCACTGATGGAATTGCAAGAAAACCAGTGGCATATAAGATTTATAGCTCTGTATTATTTAATTATGGATCTGGTGATTTCTCAGTAAAATATGTAATACTAAAAACTAAAAATAAAAGCTCTTCCCTTTCCTATTCCTAAACCAGTTATTGACTTAAGGTACAAAAATGCATTTAACACCATGCCAAGTTACCTTGTACCATACAACATCAAGGTCCTGATCAGATTTTTTAAAGTCATCCATGTCTGGGCAGGAGATCTCTTTTCTTTTGGTGACTTCAGATTTTTCTAAATAGCGGATCCTGCTATTGTAGCACAAGCCTGATTCATTTTCTGCAACAGTCAAGGACATTGACACCTTCATGCAATATGTCGAGTTTCTGTAGGAACAAAGAAATAGCAAAATTACTTTATTGGGTATTTACAACTTTGTTTGTACACTATATATTTCAAGAGTATTGACTTTTCCATTTAGGACATTGCCTAGAAATCAGAAACAATATAAAAACTAAAAAACACAGAACAGTTTTCTACTTCGTCTGACAGGAATATATGAAACGAAGTGTTAATATGGACATTTCTGACCATGAGGTAACTACATAGCTACATAGAACAGCTGTACCCATCTTCTGAACCATAAGATGGTTGGAATTCTTTCCTAGTGACAAATATTTTTATTAAATTTATTGGGGTGACATTGGTTAATAAGGGATAAATACTTTTATGTTGAAAATCTGATAATGAAAACACATAAGAAAGTCTATAAATAGAAGTATAATCATTTCTGCTCTGCCCCTATGGCCAGTCCATTACCAGATATTGCAAAGGTTATTTAATTTTGACATTGATTTCTAAGCCAACATGTACGCTGAGAGGATACACACCAAAAACCAGATCAACATATACAAGATACCTGTTACCTTACATAGCTTTTTACAGTGTTTATTGAGATATCTCAAGGGTCTAATTCTGGCTTCCTACAAAGGAGAAATCCTAGTAGAAAGTGGTCAGCCTGGATGAATTTTATCCAAAACTGGCATTGTAAAGGAGTTTCAACATTGAATTTTACCATAAGGTCACTTTAGAAATTGACCATTAATTGGTTAACTCATTATATATGGGTATTTATGGAATACAATATGGCCTTAATTTCCCTATGTATATACCATGACCTTTCCCTACCCTATAGTAAGTGGAGTCCAGAAGATATCAAACACAAAAAAGAAAACTGGAAAGTATGAAGAAGAAATCAGAAGCAACTTGGTAAGACTTAGAAGAAGGTCAAATTGTCTTATCTCTTGGTGGGACACATCAGAACTGTATCTGTTTTGAATATCAACGGATATCTGTTGTTAAAAATACAAAGTGCCTTCCATGTTGGGTGTCTTCCTAGCTTTGGGAGGAAGAGGCTTGTCTTTGGGATGCTTGAGGGTCTTCTTTTGCCTTCATCTTTTTTTCTCCAATATCCCTTGTTTTTTGTTCTCCTTTTATTAGGAATTTCCAAGTGAATTTTATTCATGTGGGAGTAAAATAGATGCTAAAAGCTACCCAGGTCTTTGTTTTTAATTTTGTGGTTCCTCCTCTTCTCCCTCCTATACATAAAACATTTTGTGTAACCTCTATTAAATTTGGTACAAAAGCACTCACCAAAGCTGTGGTGTCAAAAAATAAAATATACTGTTTCTTACAAAGTGCCAAGGGTACTTCAAAACCAAGTATTTTAAAAATCAAGTGATAATAATTCTGACAGATAGGATTAGCATGAGAAGCAATAATTTAATGTTGGCCTCAAAGTATTGTTAGTATTCATACTACTTTGTACTCATTGAAATTTCACAAAATGCCAAGTATTATCCAAAGTGCAGAAGTGCACATTGCTGCTGCCCATTGGATTTATAAGCTAAGTTAATCAAAATAACTGCAACTTGGATTTCCACTAAAGTTAATTACTGGCAAACACTTCTGTTTATGCCCATACTTATATCATCTGAGAAAGATGCTATCAAATCACTCCCATTCTGATGTTCAGATGCAACCCAATTATTCAATGTCGATTGTGAGCTATTACTTTTCACTCTTCCTCGGTGTAGGTTCCTAGAACCTAAAGACATAAGATATGCCTAGTGGGGATCAAACATAAGAACATTCCATTCTCTTGTTAGATATCTGACAGCCTCTTCAAAACCCATAAGGATAAGGCACCAGATTTTTTTTTTTTTTTAAAGAAGGCAAGAAGGTAAAGTGGTTCAATCAATTTGGCTCTTCTTGACCTTATTTTCAGTACTTCAGTGATAAACATTTTATGTCTTCTTATTTCATTTAAGGCCTTACATGATCCAGCCTGTCATAATACTCTATCCTTCACGCATTAGAATGCAGTCACAATGGCATTTCCTCTGTTCCTTGAGTACTGCTAAGCCTATTCAAGCCCTTCACTTCTACATTTGCGTTTCTCTCTGATATTCTATCATTTATTTATTTTGTAAGTGTAAGCAAAGAGTTTGCTGTTCTTGTTTATCACTCTATTCCTGGTATCTAAATTAATAGATAGTAGGTACTCAGTAAATATTAGTTGATTAAATGAGTGGGAATCAAAAGGTATGTATTCAAGACACATATTTTCTCTGTTCCACTTTGGCATCAATCCCCACCCTCCCAATTCTACAAATTTAAATATATGGCTGGTCAAATGTCACATTTCCTATTTAAATGTGACTCAGAATAATTTTGCACATATTTTTGTACCACAAGCATAAGGATTAGCAAAGTTTTTGCGTATCAGCATTCCACCAAAAGGTAATATATTAGCTACATTTGAAGACCAAAAAGACTAGGGTAGGTATGAGGGATGGAGGTAAGGTAAATATTCACAGTTTTTAAAAGATATTGAACACAGCCTTGGCTGGTGTGTCTCAGTTGGTTGGAGTGCCATCCCATGCACTGAAGGGTCATGGATTCAATTCCTGGTCAGGGCACATACCCAGTTGCAGGTTTGATCCTTGGCCAGGGCGCATGGGAGGCAACTGATGGATGTTTCTCTTTCACATCGATGTTCTCTCTCTCTCTCTCTCTCTCTCTCTCTCTCTCTCTCTCTCTCTCTTTCTTTCTCTCTCTCTCTCTCTCTCTCTCTCTCTCTCTCTCTCTCTCACCATCTCCCTTGCTCTCTCTCTAAAAAAAATCAATAAAAACATATCCTCAGGTGAAGATTGAAAAAAGAAAGCTATTGAACACAGAAGAAAGAGAATCACCTCTGATAGGTATGCAGAGTTCTGAACAGTTTTTAATGTTACAAACATTGATCATACCTTCTCCATGTTGTTCACTCATATAAGTGAAAGAGACTTACTTGCCATTCTTATGTTATAACCCCAGTGAAAGAGAGCTATTGACCAGCAGTCTCAGCAATAGAAGTAGATAGTGTGTCCAATGTCCTGAAAGAAGCTATCCCAAATGTATTTAGCCCTGGTGAGAAAACAAGGTAGACTAAATAAGGGATTGATAATAATGTAATGGTTTCTTAATAAAGTACCAGATTTGAACTAAGATCCACTGGGTTCAACTCACTCTATTGTACTTGGGTGAGTTATGTAACATCTCTCAGACTCAGTTTCCTCAACTGAAAAATGAGAATAAGAAGTCCTTTATGGTGTTTCCATTGGAGGTTGGAGAAAGGAGTTCTTCATTTTGAAAATATACTGATATTAATTTTTTTTAAAGAGAGAGGAAGGGAAAGAGAAATAGAAACATCAATGTGAGAGAGATACATTGATCAGCTGTATCCTCCTGCACTCCCCCTACTGGGGATCAAGGCCGCAACCCAGGTAGGTGCCCTGACTGGGAATCGAACCAGGACCTCTCAGTCCATGGGCCAACACTCAATCCACTGAGCCACATTGGTCGGGCAAGAAAGGAGTTCTTTTAATTATACAACCATGAGCAAAAATATGTTTACCATTTTCAGTTGTAATGATTATAATAACTGATACTTCCAGGCTATTTTAACTATGAAAATAAAGTACATAAAACATATAATACAGTATCTGCTACATAGTAGATATTTAATAAATTGTAGCTAAAATTGTTATTGCTACTAGGATTACTTGTTATGCATATTTTAACCAATAATAATTATATTTTATATGTGATATAGTAATTATGAACAATACCTATATAATAAAAACAGTACACTGGCAGCAATGGGTTAAGATATGCCACTGAGTTAGGAGAGCTACATGATAGAAAAGCACCTAGAAGAGGTCAGTTGGGCTATAGGCTTAGTACCAGAGAGCCATGAAGTTCTGAAGAGATAAAAAAGACATGCTGACCTAGGCACAAAAATAAGTAAATCAAGAGAAAGCAGCTAAAGCAGGAAAGAACTCCCAGGTACTATGAGTAGTAGCTACTAGGCAAAGTCCAGAACTTTGAGGTCAAATTGTTACTAAGAGTTCCACTAAGCCTTCTGGGAGTTTCTTAAACAAAAGACTTCTATAATAACTACCAGACCTCTAGGCAAGGGACCAAAGACAAGATATACTCCTATGTGTCTCCTCCTCTACCCCTCCAAAGTTTAAACAATGTAGGACATGCCATCAGAACCTTCAATATCATGGGATGGGGATGAGGGCAAGGAGCCCACACTGGGAATGGCAGATAGGCTAAAAGAGATAGGTTTAAAAGGATGGATTCAGTCTTCTCTAACCTTTACCTACACATAACCTTAGACCAGAGCTCTGCATGAATTTGGTCTTTCTCTGGTCTCTCACATGTAAAAGGCTGCTGACAAATTGCTTGTTAACCAAAGAACAAGCACTAGTATGAAGTCCCTGATGATGACCCAGGTCTCTGGATGTCAGAGACAAGTCCTGCTGTCTATGTTGTTGACCTAGGGAAGGTGTGTCCAAGACTGCCTGACAGTCTGAGACTCAAGTTGATTTTTATTAGTTGTGTAACCCAGCCCTTGCAGTTTTGACTAACAATCTTACATTATTTAGGTTTTATTTTGAAAAATGCCCCCAGGCCAGTTCTATTTAAAATGTTTTCTGCAACTAAGACCTAAAAATGTTACATTCCTTTCACATTTAGAGCTGTGAAAGTTTGAGGAGGCCAACTGAGGAGTGTGCAAGAATTGGGACTATACTTTTTTCTGTCCTCCCTTCATATCCTGAGGACATGGAACACATTTATACTCAATATGAACAAAGGGTCTTTGCAGTGATATTGCATCAATGCCTTATGTATTTGCAAGCATTTATAAACTTTCAAGTACTTCCAAATCTCTTATTTTACTTAATTCTGCTAATAATCCAGGAAAGTGTGCAGGGTAAATATTATTTACATTTTGCAGAGGAGTACAAGATAGACAGAGAAAGAATAAATAACTTAGTCAAGCTCATATAGATGGTCAGTTCATGAGAACCAAGTTTTGGCTGTTAGCCCTTGGACACTCTCAGAACTTGATGATAACATGAGATAACAGCCAAATTAATTCCTTGTTATCCATAACAAGTTGGAGAAGCTCATAGAAATAAATACAGATGTGTAAAGATAACATTTAAAGAATGTTAATATGTACAGCAAAGAATAATTTTTTACATATATTTTTATTGATTGTAGAGAGAAAGGGAGAGGGAGAGAGGGAGAAACATTGATGTGAGAGAGAAACATCAGTTGGCTGGTTGGCTGCCTCCCACACATACCAAGACTTGGGATTGAACTCACAACCTGGGCATATGCCCTGACCGGGAATCCAACCAGTGACCTTTGAGTGCACAGGATGACGCTCAAGTAACTGAGCCACACTGGCCAGGGCCGACACAGAAGAATTTGCTAATTTATTAATAAACCTCACTTTCTATTTAAAAAATTTAATGTTAGCTACTTTAGGTCATAAACTATACTTTTTTCCCCAGAAGTATTTCTAAGGGAAAATGTTGACCAATCTTGGGTTCCCTGAGGGGAAAGTAAGTAAGACCCAGGATTTAAGACATACATGTAAACCAAAGAACTTATATGCATATATGTACAACCAATGGACACAGACAATAGTTTGGGGAAAGCAGGACGGGGGTGGGAGTGAGTAGGAGGGGATCAATGGGGGATAAAAGGGGGACATCTGTAATACTTTCAATAATAAAGATAAAAATAAATAAATAAATAAATAAATAAAATTACTAGTTATAAAAAAAAGACATACATGAAAAATTCAGATGTCCCTTTCTAACTCCCTATAGTATAACAGGCTTATACTATAAAATCTAAAGTTTTATTTCAGAATTTGGGTTAATGTGAATTTGCTATATCACCAGAGCTAACCTATGAAAAAGAAACTAAATAAATTAGGAAAATTTTTCACATCTAAAAGCAGAAACCCAGACAAAGTGCCTCAGGAAACAGTTGAAATTTTTCTAAAGGTTTGCTTCAATTGTCTTATCCGTACTTCAAATCACTTTCCTTGCAAATTCCAGAACTGTCTAATGATCAGTAAACTAAAACAAACTTTGCTTTCTGACATTTTTAAAATGTGAATTGACTGCAATTCATAGTTATCAATTAATCAATCCACCATCCTTGGATGATATTGTCCTCCTCAAAACATAAAAACTATAAACTGATATTATAGAAAATTCAAGGAAGGGACACAAATGAATACATGAACAGAATCTCAGGCCCTTTGATGAAGTTTATTACTTGAGAATCAATACAAATATAAAAAAAAATTTCATTGAAAACCATCTTTGATCTTGTTGGAAAGGAGACCTTCAGGAAATTGCAGGAATAAGTACATATAACTAAAATCATGTAGTATTGATGCTTTTAAAGACCAAGAGGGGGAAAAAAAAAAAGAAGACACAAATTACTAATATCAATCTCATAGATGCAGAGAACAAACTGATGGTTGCCAGATAGAAAGGGGTTGGTGGGCTGGGTGAAAAACAATGAAGGGATTAAGAAGTACAAATTGGCAGTTACAAAACAGTCATGGGGATGTAAAGTACAGCATAGGGAATACAGTCAATAATACTATAATATCTATGTATAGTGTCAGAAGGGTACTAGACTTACTGGGGGCATCACTAGATAAATTATATAAATGTCTAACCACCATGCTGTGTACTGGAAACTAATATAATATTGAATGTCAAATGTAATTGAAAAATAAAAGAAAAAAATAGAAATGAAAAAGGAGATATTTTAGGTCACATGGATATTAAAAACAATAATAAAGGAATATTATGAACAACTCTATGCCCACAAATTTGATAACCTAGGTGAAATGGACCAATTCCTTAAAAGACACAATCTGCCAAAACGCATACAAGAAGAAATAGACAATATGAATAGGCCTATAGCCATTAAACAAATTGAATTAATAATTAATAACCTTCCAAAACTGAAAGCACCAGGCCCAGATGGATTCACTGTTGGATTCTATAAAATATTTAAGGAAGAAATTGTATAAATTCTGTACAATCTCTCTCAGAAAACAGAAGCAATGAGAATATTTTCTAACTCACTCTATGAGGCCAGCATTATCCTAATACCAAAACCCAAGACATCACACAAAAAAACCCACAAAACTACTCTCTCATGAACATAAATGCAAAATCCCCAACAAAATAGTAACAAATCAAGTCTAGTAATCTATGAAAATTATTATATACCATAATCAAGTAGGATTTATCCCAAGTATGGAAGGCTGGCTCAATATTCAAAAATCAGTTAATGCAATCCATCACATCAACAGGCTAAAAAAATTATTCACAGGATATCAGTAAATGCAGAAAAAGAATGTGAAAAAATCCAACATTCATTCATGATAAAAACTCTCAATAAACTAGGAATAGAGAGGAAATGCCTCAACTTGATAAAGAACATCTACCAAAAGCCTACAACTAACATCACACTTGGTGGGGAGAAACTAGAAGCTTTCCCACTGGGATCAGGAATAAAGCAAGGTGATCCCCTCTCACCCACCACTCCTTTAAACATCATACTGGAAGTAATAGCTAATGCAATAGATATGAAAATGAAATAAAAGTTATATAGATTCAGAAGGAAGACATAAAATCATCTTTGTTCACAAATAACATGACTGTCTATGTAGAAAACCTGAAAGAGTTCATTGAACAAACAAACAAACAAAGAAATGAAAACAAACAAACAAAAAAAGCCTAGAACTAATATGAAAATATAGCAAGGTTGCAGGACATCAAGTTAATAAACAAAAGTCAATTAATTGCCATTATGCCAGAAATGAATAAGTTTTTAATTTGAAATTAAAAACAATACCATTTACGTTAGAAAACCCCAAAATAAAATACTTAGGTATATATTTAATGAAATATGTACAAGATCTATATAAGGATAACTATAAAACTGAGAAGAATATTACCTGACTTCAAGACTTACTGTAAAGCTACAGTAATCAAAGCAATGTGGTGTTAATGAGACACTAGACAAATAGATCAATAGAACAGAATATTGAGCCTATAAATAGACCCACATAAATATGGTTAACTGTTCTTTGACAAAGAAGCAAATGCAGGAAATGGAGCAAAAGAAATTTTTTCAACAAATGATGCTGAAACAGCTGGACCACAAGGGAAAAAAAAAGAATCTAAACAGATCTTACACCCATCACAAAAAGTATCTCAAAATAGATCAAAGACATAAATATATATGCAAAACTATAAAACTCCTGGAAGACAACATAGGATAAAATGTAGATAATCCTGGATATGGCAATGATTTTTAATTAAAACACCAAAGGCGCTATCCATGAAAGAAATAATTGATAAGCTGGACTTCATTAAAAATATCTTCTCTACAAAAGACAATGTCAAGATAATTAGAAAACAAGCCACAAACTGGGAGAAAATGTTTGCAGAACACATCTGATAAAGGTTATCCAAAGTGCATTTAAAAATCTCTTAAAACTTAACTGTAAGAAATCAAACAATCCAATTTAAAAATGGGTCAAAGAACTTGACATACACTTCACTAAAGAAAATAAACATATGACAAATGAGCATTTGATAAATAGCTGCTCTAAAGATGTATACTATATGCCATCAAGGAAATGCAAATTAAAACAATAATGACAGAGATTTCAAAATAGCAGCAGAGTGAATGGAAGCTACAGAGACCATCTCCCAGGATCAAACTTGAATTACAACTAAAATGAAGACAAATCACTTGCAAAAACCAATAGAAAAGCAGCTGGAGAATACCCATACAATGAGGGACAGAAAGAATACACTAAATCGAGCCTACTGGGAATTGCAGAGGTAATAAGAGGGTGGTCTGGGAGCCCACAGAAAACAGCTGTTTTAGCTGTGAGCAATTCCCGTGGGGTTAAAAACCCAAGCCAGCTCCACAGCTCAGAGGGCCAGGACAGAAAACTGAATTAGCTACAGCCACTCACCTTGGGATCTGGCAGAGGGAGGGCAAACTGGACTGGAACTGTGTGGAGAGACTCAGGAGCTTAGAGAGCTGGCAGGGCAATAGGAGTTTTGTGCTGAATCCCTCTATTACAGGACAATAGTCATTTTACTCAAAGAGCCCCTTCCCAGAACCCCAGGGAGAAGAAACAGCCCCTCCCTCAGGAATTTAACACCACTAGGGCAGGCCAGAGACATGCAAATACAGGCTCATTAACAGACAGCAATCACCTGCCTCACCTGCTGGAAATCCTCATGCCCTGAACACCTTAGGGAGTTTTTTCATTCAGTTGAGGGCTACAATCCAAGGATCATCAAGTAACTGAAATTAATAGCATCCAGGCAAAAAGCTAGAGGATAACTGAACCATTCCTTAGCTTGCAAATCTACCAGGGAAAGTAAGACTTGACAGTAGTGTTTAACATGGGTTCTCCCACACTCATTCAAACCTAGTACAGGGAGCCACAAACAGCAGAAAACCAACACTCACAGGGAAAATTTGGCAGGCTCCAAAACCTACTGAGATAGCCAGAATGAATGGTGAAAAAAAGAAACAAACACCAAATGAAAAAAAAAAAAAAAGAGAGAGAGAACTCTACCAAAGAAGAGATAAATGAAATGCAGTTAAGCAAGTTATCTGAGGTAGACTTCAGAGTGATGATAATGAGGAAGCTCATCAGCATGAGTAAAGAGCTCAATCGCATGAATAAAGATATAGAAATATTGAAAACCAACCAATTGGAAATGAAGAATGACATAGCAGAAATAAAGAACATATTGGGAAGAAATAGCCGGCAGAGTAGAGGAAGCTGAGGACCAAATCAGTGAATTAGAAGACAAGGTAGACAAAACCACCCAAACAGAAAACCAAAAAGAAAAAAACAACTAAAAAAAACAAGAAGACAGCTTATAAGAAGTGTGAGACAACTAAAAAAGTGTAACAACATCTGCATCATAGGAGTTCCAGATGAAGAAGAAACGGAGCAAGGGTTAGAGAATATATTCGACGAAATAGTGACAGAAACCTTTCCTAACTTGCTGAAGGAAAAAAGCATTCAAGTTCAAGAAGCACAGAGAACCCCAAGTAAGTAGAACCCTAACAGTCCCACACCAAAACACACAACAATTAAAGTGCCAAAAATTAAAGACAAAGACAGAATCCTAAAGGCAACAAGAGATAAGCAACAGGTTACCAACAAAGGAACCCCCATAAAGCTATCAGCTGACTTCTCAACAGAAACACTACAAGTCAGAAGGGAATGGCATGAAATAATCCAGGTAATGAAAAATAAGGATCTGAATCCAAGACTACTTTATCCAGGAAGGCTATCATTCAAAATTGAAGGTGAAATAAAGAGCTTCTCAGACAAAAAAAAGATTAAGGGACTATATTACCACCAAACAAGCACTGCAAGAAATGTTAAAAGGACTGCCATGATTAGTAGAAGAAATAGGAAGAAACCTATAACCAAAATAAACAAAAATGGCAATAAATAACTATATATCAAAAATAACCTTCAATGTAAATGGATTGAATGCTCCAATCATAAGACACATAGTAGCTGACTGGATAAGAAAGCATGACTCAAATATATATTGTTTACAAGAGACCCAGCTCACACCAAAGACTCACATACATTGAAAGTGAAAGGATGGAAAAAAATCTTCCAAGTAAAGGGAAAGGAAAAAAAGCTAGGGTAGCAATACTCATATCTGATAAAATAGACTTCAAAATGAAGGCCATAACTAGAGACATAGAATGCCACTACATAATATTGAAAGGATCTATCCAACAGGAAGATATAACCTTGGTAAACATATATGCACCCAAAAGAGGAGCACTAAAATATATTTAAAAACTTCTGGAGGACTTCAAAGGAGAAATCAACAGCAATACAATCATAACAGGGGATTTCAACACCCCACTGACATCACTGGATAGATCTTCTAGACAAAAAATGAGCAAGGAAACAGAGACTCTAAATGATGCACTACATCAAATGGATTTAATAGATATCTACAGAGAATTACACCCAAAAACTGCAGAATTCACATTCTTTTCAAGTGTACATGGGACATTCTCAAAGATAGACCACATGTTAGGAAAAAAACTAAGTTTCTACAAGTTCAAAAAGATTGAAATCATATCAAGCATCTTCTCAGATCACAATGGCATGAAACTAGAAATCAATTGCAACAAAAACATTCAAACACATGGAGGCTAAATTACATGTTATTAAATAATGAATGGGTTACCAAGGAGATCAAGGAGGAATCTAAAAAATTCCTGGAAACTAATGGAAATGCACACACAACAACACAAAATCTATGGGACACAGTGAAAACAGTCCTGAGAGGGAAGTTCATAGCACTACAGGCCTACCTCAAGAAACAAGAAAAAAATCCAATTGACTATGTAACCTCACAACCTAAAGAACTAGAGAGTAAACAAAAAGAAAAACCTGGAGCAAGTTGAAGGAAATAAATAGTAAAAGTCTGAGGAGAAAAAAATGAAACAGAGACTACAAATACAATTCAAAAGATCAATGAAACAAAGAGCTGGTTCTTTGAAAAGATAAACAAGATTAATGGAACCTTAGCCAGACTCACCACAAAACAAAGAGAGAGAACGCAAATAAAATCAGAAACAAAAGAGGAGACATAACAACTGAAACCACAGAAATACAAAGGATGGTTAACAAATAATATGAAAAATTATACGCCAACAAATTGGACAATCTAGGAGAAATGGACATTTTCCAGAAACATATAGTCTCCCAAAACTGAACCAGGAAGAGATAGAAAACTTAAACAGACCAATATCAATGAAGGAAATTGAAGATGTAATCAATAATTCCCCAGCAAACAAAAGCACAGGTGCAGAGGGCTTCACCAGGGAGTTTTATCGAACATTCAAAGAAGAACTAATACTCATTCTCCTCAAATTATTCCCAAAAATTCAAGAAGAAGGAAGACTTCCAATATTGTTTTATATGGCCAGCATAATTCTAATTCTGAAACCAGATAAAGACACTACAAAGAAAGAAAACTACAGGCCAATATCCCTGTGAACATAGATGCCAAAATCCTTAACAAAACATTAACAAATCGAATCCAGCAATACATTAAAAAAATATTCACCATGACCAAGTGGGATTCATCCCAGGGACTCAAGGCTGGTACAATATTAACAAATCAATAAATGTGATACACCACGTAAACAAAATGAAAGATAAAAACCATATGATCATATCAATAGATGCTGAAAAAGCATTCAACAAAATTCAGCACCCATTACTGATAAAAATGCTCAGCAATGTGGGAATAGAAAGATCATATCTCAACAAAATAAAGGCCATATATGAAAAACCTACAGCCAACATCATTCTCAATGGGCAAAAACTAAAAGCATTTCCCTTAAGAATAGGAACAAGACAGGGATGCCCACTTTCAACACTCTTATTTAACATAGTACTGAAAGTCTTAGCCACAGCAATTAGACACACTGAAAAAAATAAAAAGGATCCAAATTGGAAAGGAGGAAGTGAAACTGTCATTATTTTCAGATGACATGATATTGTACATAGAAAACCCTAAAGACTCCATAAAAAATCAACTTGATTTAATAAATGAATTTGGCAAAGTAAACTGATACAAAATTACAATCAAGAAATCGACAGCATTCTTATACACCAATAATGAACTCACAGAAAGAGAAACTACAAAACCAATCCCATTTACCATTATGGCAAAAAAATATTAAGATACCTAGGAATAAACTTAACCAAAGAAGTAAAGGGCCTATTTTCAGAAAACCACAAAACATTGAAAAAAGAAATAGAAGAATATATAAAAAACTGGAAGCATAATACCTTGTTCAAGGGTCGGAAGAATTAACATCCTTAAAATGTCCTTACTGCCCAAAGCAATCTATAGTTTCAATGCAACTCCCATTAAAATACAGCAACATTTATCAGGGAACTAGAACAAATACATATAAAAAAGTTTATATGGAACCAAAAAGACCCCAAATAGCCACGGCAATCTTGAAAAAGAAGGACAAAGAAGGAGGGATATGAGGTTATACTACAAAGCCATTGTAATCAAAATACCCTGATACTGGCACAAGAACAGGCACATAGATCAATGGAACAGAACAGAGAACACAGAAATTGACCCTAGACATTATGGTCAATTAATATTTGACAAAGATGACAAGAGCATACAGGGGAGTAAAGACCGCCTCTTTAATAAATGATGTTGGGAAAATCGGACAGCTACATGCAAAACAATGAATCTAGACCACCATCTTACACCATACACAAGAATAAACTCAAAATGGATAAAAGACTTAAATGTGACTCATGAATCCATAAAAATTCTAGAAGAAAATGTAGGCAACAAAATTTCAGACATCACACGCTGCAGTATTTTCACTGATACAATGCCTAAGGCAAGAGAAACAAAGGAAAAAATGAATACATGGGACTACATCAAACTAAAAAGCTTCTGCACAGCAAAAGAAACAACCATCAAAATGGAAATGGAATCTACTATATGGGATAGCAGAATTGCCAACGATTCATCAGATAAGGGATTAATTTCCAAAATATATAGAGTACTCATACAATGCAACAAAAGGAAGACAACCCAATTAAACGGGCAGAGGACCCAAATAGACAACTTTTCAAAAAGGATATACAAATGGCCAAGAGACATATGAATAAATGCTCAACGTCACTAATCATCAGAGAGGTGCAAGTTAAAACAACAATGAGTTATCACCTCACACCGGTCAGAATGGCTGCCATCAGCAAATCATCAAACAACAAGTGCTGGTGAGGGTGTGGAGAAAGGGGGACTTTAGTACACTGCTGGTAGCAATGCAGACTGGTGCAGCCACTATGGAAATCAATATGGTGTTTCCTCAAAAAAATAAAAATTGAACTGCCATTTGACCCAGTGATCCCACTTCTAGGAATATATCCAAGAAGCCTGAAACACCAATCAGAAAGAATGTATGCACCCCTATGTTCATAGCCATACTATTTATAATTGCTAAGATCTAGAAACAGCCTAATTGTCCATCAACAGATGAGTGAATAAAAAAGCTGTTCTACATATACACAATGGAACACTATGCAGCTGTAAGAAAGAGAGATTTTTTATCCTTTGAGAAGACATAGAGGGACCTGGTGAGTATTATGCTAAGTGAAATAAGCCAATCAGAAAAGACAAACACCACATGATCTCACTTATTTGTGGAATATAATGAACAAAAAAAGCTGATGAACAAAATAGACGCAGAGACATAGAAAGGAGTAAGGTTCAGACCGACAAACCTCAGAGGAGGGGGGTGGTGGAGAGGATGAGATGAACCAAAGAATTTATATGCACTTATGTGTAGCCAGTGGATACAGACAACAGTGCTGGGGGCTGGGTCGGGGGCGGGATTGGGAGCAAGGTATCTAGGGGCGAAAGAGGAGAAACATCTGTAACAAAAATAAAATAATAAAAATTGCAAAAAAAAAAAAAAAAAGAAAGAAAGAAAACAATAATGAGATATTACTTTACACTTATTAGAATCGCCAAAATCCAGAACTCTGACAACACCAAATGCTGGTGAAGATGTGGAGAAACAGGAACTCTTATTCATTACTGGTGGGAATGGAAAATGGTACAGCCACTTCTGAAGATAGTTTGGCAGTTTCTTATAAACTAAACATACTCTTACTATATGATCCAGCATCCATGCTCTTTGGTATCTATCCAAAAGAACGGAAAAAGTATGCCTACACAAAAACTTGCACATAGATGTTTAGAGCAGCTATATTCACTATTGTCAAGTCTTGGAAGCAACCAAGATGTAATTCAGTAGGTGAATAGATAAATAAACAGTAATACATTCAGACAATGGAATAATATTAAATGCTTAAAAAAAAAAAAAAAAAAAAAAAAGAGCTGAAAGGCCAGGAAAAGATATGGAGAAATCTTAAATACATATAATAGGCAAAAAAAAAAAAAAAAAGACAATCTGAAAAGGCTACAAAATATGGGATTCCAGGTATATGATATTCTGAAAAAGCCAAAATTATGGAGACAGCAAAAAGATCAACAGTTGCCAGGGGTGGGGGGCCAGGGATGAATAGGTGGCTCACAGAGGATTTTTAGGGCAATGAAAATATTCTGTATGATACTATATTGGTGGATACATGTCATTATACATTTTTTCAAATGCATAGAATGTACAACACCAAAAGTGAACCACAATGAAGACTATAGATTTTGGTGATAATGATATATCAATGTAGGTTAATCAATTGTAACAAATGTTCCATCCTGGTGGAACATGTTGATAATAGTGTATGCATGTGTGGCAGGAGGTATATGAGAAATCTTTGTACCTTCCTCTCAATTTGGCTGCAAACCTAAAACTTCTCTAAAAAAATAAATACTTAACAAAAAGGACAAGGACCAAAGCTCTGACAAATTTCCTAATATAATTTTAAAAAGAACCACAACCTTTTAGATGCACTCAAATGACAATTATTGAGTACCTGCTATGTGCCTTACTGCTTATAATATATTGAAAAACAGATGTAAACTTAATACAATAATTAAAATATCTGTGCTGCCCTGGCTGGTTTGGGTCAGTGGTTAGAGCATCGGCCTGTGGACCAGAGAGTCCCGGGTTTGGTTCCTGCTAAGGTCACGTACCTCGGTTGCAGTTTGTCCCTGGCCCTGGTTGGGGTCTTGTGGGTGGCAATCAGTGGATGTGTCTCTCTCACATGGATGTTTCTCTCTCTCTCTTCCTCCCTCTCTCTCTCCTACTCTGTCTGAGGATAAGTGCAAAATGTCCTCAGGTGAGGATAAAAAAATAATAATAATAAAAATAAATAAATAAATAAAATATCTGTGCTACAATAAGAAGTTAGGAGAGCACAAGATCTTTTGGAAAATCTCAATTTTGCCCTTTTTAGTCTTTCAGTGGTCATATTTAGAGTTGCGAAGAGTTCAGGTTTTTCTTTGATTTTCTGAGTTTGTTCTTAACAAAGAATGTCATCTTTCATGGGTGGTATCTCCAGTCTATGAGAATGTCAACATTAAAGGTTTGAGTTTATATAGTTTTTTCCATTAGACAGAAACCCTGTTAGTAAACAAAAATTTATTGGCGATATGAACAAAGAACAATTTATTAACTGCTCTTTTCTCCTGCTGACATGAATATGCAGCTTTTAGCATGACACTGATAATCTCAAACCCAGTATTATCCCAACATAATTTCTTTCTGTTTCATGACCCAGTTGGATAAAAGGTCAACCCAGGGCCTTGAACCCAACTAGACTTGAGTATTTCACTGCTTTAGAATGTGGCCTTTGGAGTCAGAGAGGCTTGGGTTCAAATCCCAGATCTATTATGTGCTAACTATAAATCTCTGGACAGGTCATTGAGGTTTATTTTTTGCACCTATAATATGAGAATAAAAGAGTTATCCTTGTTGGGTTGTTGTTTGCTTAAGTGTTAAGAACTGTGAAGGGTCTGAGAGTTTACCCTATTTGCAGCCTAATACAGCCTGCAAGTTTCATGAGTGCTGGTAGAAGACAAGAAACTCCTGGGTCAGAAAGAGTGGACAGTTAATTATTCACAGCAATGGAAGTAGCTGGACTATCAGCATTTGTGCTGTCTTCCCAAGCCCAACTCATACAAGACAATACAGAGAGGTCCAGATGACATCCGTACAAGCAGTGCAGGAAAAGAATCCCAAACTAAGGAAGCACAAATATCTTAATAATGAGCCATAATCATTCCAGGTCTTTGCTCCAGAGGGAGACACTACCTATATTTTCTAATGCTGTAAGCAAACCTGCCCTTTGCTCTGGTGGGAGACACCATTTCTAGCCTCTAAGATTGTTTTCTGTACATACATTCTTGAAAAGATAATCTGGGACAGGGGATAGTCAGTTCCTCTGCTCATAACACATGCAGCAATACAAGAAACCCATGGAGCAGCGGTTCTCAACTTCTGGGTCGCGACCCCTTTGGGGGTCGAACGACCCTTTCACAAGGGTCGCCTAAGACCATTGGAAAACACATATTTCCGATGGTCTTAGGAACTGAGACACCGCTCCTCTGTCCATCTCCAGGCAGGTCCGCCCACATGCAGATACACCTACATACAACATGAGGAACTGTATTAAAGGGTCACGGCATTAGGAAAGTTGAGAACCACTGCCATGGAGAATTGTCTCTCAACAATGAAATGGTTCATTTAAAGCACTTAGCATAGTACCTAGAATGTAGTAAGTACTCAATAAAAATTAACCCCCTTTATCATCATGACCAGTAATTAATACATTATCCACTAACTCTCAAACAAAATTGTAAAGTAAATCAAGATGTTATGTTTTGCTGTTGTTTAAAAAAGAGTAGCCAATGGACTGGGATACAGTAGAAATTATATTTATATATATATATATATATATATATATATATATATATTCTAAAAACTACTTGCTCAAGATAAAATATTATCATCAAAATATCCCCACTCTGAATTAAAAACAAACTATAATTTATTTGGGGGTTCAGCATTTAAGTCAGATAACTAACTACTCAAGAAAAATCTTTATAAATATGATCATCCATTCATAGATTACTGAGAATTATGGATCTTTCCAGTGGTAAATTCAGTCACCAATCTCAAGGAAATCAATTGCAACCTGCCACTTAAGAGTATAAAACCTAGTTCAAAATCTGTCTGCCAAGATTGACTAAGATGTGGGCAAAGATAACAAAGTAAATTCAAAAGATTCCCTTCCACCACCATCATTCCCACTATGGTCTGAGTGATCCCTACTTTATTGTTTGGTTCAAGACAATTTTAAGAGAATCAATCTGCTACACACCATACTATAACCAAAGAGTTTTTCTGTAGAGAGCCCTGACGTTTCTATTAAAAACAGCAACAAAACACTCCTCTAGAAAGAACTCCTCCCCACCAATGTCACTAACTCTGATAAGTATTTCATACTTCCTCACTACTTCTTATTTAGATTTCACTGGTATTTTTGTATCTGTCAATATGTTGTTTCATAATAATTCACTGTAGCATTTACAAAGATGTTGCTTTATTGCCTGAGTTACATTGCAAGTTCTTCAAAATCACTGAGGTTTCTTTACATGTAGTTATCTTCCTCCCCATACAATAGATGCCAGAATATTCTCCCTGTCTTTGTGTTGAAAATTGTATTAGTCAATTGTCCGAACAACTAAACTGTCATATACTATGCCTCTAAGATCTATTCTCGGACCCCTTCCAACCCACCATAGCTGTTACTCTCAGAGATCTTGAAAGAATTGTCAACCTTCAAAATTTTTGTATGCTACTCTAACTTCACTCTATGACCCACTATCATCTGGCTTCTGTTCCATCATTCTGTTGAATTTCTATCATTAGACTCACTAAGAATATCTTATTAGCTAAATCTAAAATCATTCTATCCGAGCTCTGTGCATGACTTGAAAGTTATAACTCCTTCAACTTTCTAAATATCTCATTACTTTTAGGACTGTCCTCATGATTGTTTACTTCTCTGACTACTCCTTATAAATCTATTACTGGGTTTTCTTCCTCAACCTATCCCCAAAATGTTGGCCATCTTCCCCCAGGGCTTAGGATTCCTTCCTTTGTTTTGTTTGTTTGTGCTTTTCTTCTCTCTCTCCCATGTTCACCTCCAGCAATTTTCCTCAAGCACTAGATTCCAACAACAAACTAAGTGCTGAAAACATCCCAGCCTATAATAATTCTCTCAAGTTCTGTCCTCTTGTCTATGTTCCAGCCAAGAATCATCTGACTTTGATTCCATATGACTGTCATAAAGGCAATTATCAGTCCCAAACTGAACTTATTATCCCTCCCCTACAGACTGTTTTCCTCCTGTAATATCATGATTAGAGGTATCACTATCCACACCACCCAGTTTCTCAAGGAAAATTCCTCAAAATAATCTTCTATTCCACCTCTCCATATTTATTCCCCATATAAAATTGGTTAACAAGTCATGACAATTCTATTTCAAAATTCTCCACTTATCTAATGTCTCATCTAGGTCCTGCCACATTTAAAGCCCTAATCATGGTTTGTTTGTTGGTTTTTTGACTGGCTAACACCAGGTGGACAGCAAAGGCCAATGTCTGATTCCCAGGTAAGGACACCAGAAAGTAAAGAAACATCTTTACAAAATCAGGCTGGTTGGTTTTTCTTTTAAAAAGCAATAGAAATATTAACTCATCATCAACATTTATAAATTAATCATAAGACAAGATGCCCTTTGAAACAAGCTGAGTATTCTCTTTCTCTAATCTTTTTAATGTTATGACTTAATTACTATTTTTTAATTTTACTTATCCCCCACCTCCATCCCCTTTGGCAACCATAAGCTTGTTCTCTATATTTAAGCGTCTGTTCTTATTTTGTTTTGTTTACTCATTTGTTTTGTTTTTTAGATTTCACATATAAGTGAAATCATATAGTATTTGTCTTTTGCAGTCTTACTTATTTCACTTAGCATAATACCCTCTAGATCCATCCACTTCATTGTAAATGGTAAGATTTCACTCTATTTTATTGCTGAGCAATATTCCATTTACATATATATATATATATATATATATATATATATATATAACTTCTTATTCATCCATTCATCTATTCAAGGATAACTAGGTTATTTCCATATCTTCACTATTGTAAATAATGTTGCAATGAACTTAGGGGGTGCAAATATCTTTTTGAATTAGTGCTTTTCCCCTTTAGATAAATACCCTAAGTGATATTCCTGGGTCGTATGAGAGCTCTATTTTAATTTTTTTAGAAATCTCCATACTATTTTCAATGCTAGCTGCACCAATTTACAATCCCACAAACAATGCATGAGCGTTACTGTTCCTCTACATCTTCACCAGAATTTGTTATTTGTTGATTTTTTGATGATAGCCATTCTGACAGGTGTGAAGTGATATCTCATTGTGGTTTTAACTTGCATTTCCCTGATAATTAATGATGTTGAGCATCTTTTCATATGTCTGTTGGCCATCTGTCTTCTGTGGAGAAATGTCTATTCAGGTCCTCTGCTCATTTCATAATTGGATTTTTTGTTTGGTGATAAGTTATATGAGTTCCTTATACATTTTGGGTATTAGCCCTTATCAGATGTATCATTGGCAAATATCTTCCCCCATTCAGTAGGCTGTCTTTTTGTTTTGTTAATGATTTCCTTCAATGTGCAAACACTTTCAGTTTGATGTAGTCTCATTTGTTTATTTTTTCTTTTGTTGCCTTTGCCAGAAGAGACATATCCAAAAAGATATTGCTATGAACTATGTCAAATGGTTTGCTGCCTATATTTTATTGTAGGAGTTTTATGATTTCAGGTCTTACATTTAAGTCTTTAATCCATTTTTAGTTTATTTTATATATGTTGTAAGAAAGTGGTCCAGTCTCATTTTTTATATGTCTAGTTTTCTAAAACTACTTATTGAAGAGACTGTCTTTACCCTATCATATATCCTTGCCTCCTTTGTCATAGATTAATTGACCATATAAACAGGGGTTTATTTCTGGATTCTATTCTATTCTATATATTCTATTCCATTGATCTATATATCTTTTTCCATGCCAGTACTATATGCATTTGATTATTGTAGCTTTGTAGTACAGTTTGAAATTGGGACATGTAATAACAGTGCATTTGTTTTTTCTCAAGGTTTCTTTTGCTATTCAGAGTCTTCTATGTTTCCATCTAAATTTAAGATTAGTTATTTTAATTATGCAAATACTGCCACTGGCTTTTAAATAGGAAATACATTGAATTGGTATATTGTTTTCGATAGTAAGGACATTTTAATAATATTAATCTTTCCCATCCATGAGCATCATATATCCTTTCATTTATTTGTATCCTGTCAATTTCTGTCTTCAATGTCATAGTCTTCAGATTACAAGTCTTTTACCTCTTTGATTAAATTTGAACCGAGGTTTTTATGCTTTTGCATGCAATTATAATTGAGATTGTTTTCTTAATTTCTCCTTCTGAACATTCATTATTGGTATATAGAAATGCAAAATATTTATGTATATTAATTTGTATCCTGCAACTTTACCAAATTAATTTATTAGTTTTGATAGTTTTTTTGGTATAGTCTTTACGGATATTGATATATAATCATATCTGTAAATAGAGTTTTACATCTTCCTTTCTGATTTGGATGCTTTTTATTTCTTTTTTTTGTCTGATACCTGTGGCTAGGACTTTCAATACTGTGCTGAATAAAAGTGATGATAGTAGGCATCCTTGTCTTGTTTCTAATCATAGAGAAAAATATTTCAAGTTTTCACCATTGTGTATGATATTAGCTGTGGGTTTGTCATATATAGACTTTATGATATGGAGGTATGTTCCTTCTATACCCACGTTGTTGAGAGTTTTTATTATAAAATAATGTTGAATTGTCAAATGCACTTTTGGATCCATCGAGATTATCAAATGATTTGTATCCTTCATTTTGTTAATAAGATGAATCACATTGATTGATTTACAGATACTGAACCATGCTTGCATCTGTGGAATAAATAATTCCCTTTTCTTTTAATTTTTTAAAAAATTTATCTCTGGATCTTTTCTTTTTTAAAATATGTTTTTATTGATTTTTTTTTTAGAGAGAGAGGAAGAGAGACAAAGATAGAAACATTGATGTGAGAGAGATACATCGATCAGCTGCCTCCTGCATGCCCCCTACAGTGTATCGAGCCTGCAACTTGGGCATGTGCCCTGACCGGGAATTGAACCGGGGCCCACTGAGCCACACTGGCTAGGCTGGATCTTTTTTTTTTTTTTTCTTTATTGATTTTTAGAGAGTGAGGAAGGGAGAGGGAGAGAGAGATTGAAACATCGATTAGAGAGAATATCGATTGGCCACCTCTTGCATGCCCGCCCTGGGGATCGGGCCCACAACCTGGACATGCATTCTGACCAGAAATCGAACCAGTGACCTCTTGGTCGATGCTCAACCACTGAGCAACACAGGCTGGGCTGGATCTATTCTTAAAAAATAAATAAATTGAACACCTAGGGATAAGTTTAACCAAGGAAGGCCTGTATATCAAAATCTCCAATACATTAATGAAAGAAAATAAAGAAGCAAATAAATGGAAAGATATTTTGTGCTCATGGATTGGAAAGTTAATATTGTTAAAATGTCTATAATATAAAAGCAATATGCAGATTTAACGCAATTCCTCTCAAAATTCCAAGGTGAAATTGTTTGCCTAAAGAACAACAAACCAGACTTAATTGCAGTTTCAGCCCCTTCCGGGTGTATGACCTTAAGTCTGGAATTTCCTGATCAACACTAGTAGGATAATGTTCCTGATAAGACTTCTGCTGCCCTTCTCCCAAATAAAGAAGCCCTTGCCTGAAACAATCCTTTCTTTTCTTTTGCTAATAATTTTCTTCTACTGCCCAGTTTCTGCTTATAAAAACCTTCCATCTTGTACAACTTCTGGGAGTGCCTTTCTATTTACTGGATTGGATGTTACTTGATTCATGAATCATTCAATAAAGTCAATTAAATCTTAAATATTTAAATTTACATTTTCCTTAACAATCATATGATCCAACAATTCCATTTCTGGGTATTTATCTGAAGAAAACTAAAACGCTAACTTGAAAAGATATATTCACCTGCATGCATATTGAAGAATTATTTACAATAGCCAAGTTATGAAAGTAACCTAAGTGTACAGCTGTGTGGATGAATGGATAAAGAAATAGTGGAATATTAAATATGTATATATATAATAGTGGAATATTATTCAGCCATAAAAAATGAAATCTTACCATTGCAGCAACATGGATGACCTTGAGGGCCTTATGCTGAGTGAAATAAGTCAAACAGGAAATGATAAATACTCTAGGACATCTCTTATATGTAGAATCTAACGTGTGTGTGTGTGTGTGTGTGTGTGTGTATATATATATATATATCTTGCTTAAAAAACTACTTTCACTAAAGAATAAAAATAGTATAGGCTTTGGACTTGACTATCCACATTGACCTGCCCAGTTAGGAATTTATGACTTATTACAGCACCACTTTTTCATCCACAATTTGCAAATATTTTCTCCATTTCCTATGTTTCCTTTTCATCTTGTTAATGTTTCCATATATATGGAGGGAGGCCGATTCATTACAGCCTCAGAATATATGGCCAGGATTTATGACCATTTACAGTGACTACAGTGTTCAGTCCTGGGTCAGTAGGGGATTAGGCTGTTTTCTGCCACCGCCCCTTCCCAGGTGCGTACATCAGGCTGAGAGGTTGGGGCTCTTTCTGGTTCTAGAACATTCCATCTCTAGGAGGAGAGCCCCTACTGGCATGGGACAAACCATTGTGGTGGTGAGAGGGGGTGACTTTTTTTTATTCTTGATTACAAACACTTTGCATTCTTGGATCTAATTCTTTTCTGACCACTCATGTGTCTTCCACCTTCAAGAGCTTTCAACAGTGTAGCAGGTCCCCTGACATCCAGGGGCCGGGCATGGGGAAGGATCTTCCTGGCCCATTTGCTCCCACCCCTGCTGTCTCTGGAAGTTGGAACAGTCCTGGGGTATAAGGCTTCAGTGTTGGCGCCCAGCCTTCCTTCCCCCACCCCTCCAGAGCCACTGGAAGGAGAGGTACCCTTTCTCTTTGGGGTGGTAGGCGTGGTTGGTGGTGGGGGGTATGGTCAGAGGGCGGGGTCAGTGGGTGTGGTCAGTGTCCCTTTCCTCTGGCCCCCATCTGGAGAGGTGAAGCCTGGTGGGAGGTGTGCCGGGGTGGGGGAGGGTCTGATTACGGTGGGAAGGGCAAGCGGATGGGAGGACCCTGGGGGGAGGGGCTAGCGGAAAGCAGAGGCCCTAACAGAGGGTGCAGCTGGTTGTTTCGTCACAACAGAGTGAGCCAGGCCCCTAAGGCCCTCTGCCATCATGGCCTTGAGACCCCAGGACCCCTCTGGTGGGTTCCGGCATGGCAATGTGGTGGCTTTCATCAACCAGAAAATGGCCAGACAAGTAAAAGGCCCTGAGTTCTACCTGGAGAATATATCCTGTTCCTGGGCGGAGGTGGAAGACAAGCTCAGAGCCATCCTGGAGGACAGCATGATGACCAGCGAGGCCAAAGAGGCCTGTGCCTGGGGTAGCCTGGCTCTGGGCGTGCGCTTTGCTGCAAGCAGGGCCAGTTACATGCTTGCGGGATGCAGTGGTTACAAGACTTCACAAAACTGCACAAATCGGCCTCACAGGCCTTGGCCTCCAACATGAAGGAACTCACCGTGCAGCACGAGATGGAACTCAAGGAGGCAGCCTACCGGCTGCAACTGACTCTGGCTAAACTGGCTGAGGTTCAGAAAGAGAAGGAACCACTGAGGTGGAAGCTTCTCCAAGCTGTAAGTTTACACCACTTAGGAGCTGTAAGTTTACCCCACTTGGAACCCTCACGTCTTCCTTCCCTGCGCCCTTTCCACCCCCAGAACATGTTTTAACCCTGCCCACTTCTGTACAGGAGATGAGGTCATCCTGGGAATGGCAGCAGGTTACAGAGGAGCCAGGTCTGCTACGACCGCTGTGCTTGGGACAAAAGGAGCAGGTGAGGAGAAAAACAAGGTGGGGGCTGCTCCTACTACTACTACTGCCACTGGCACTGCAGGACGAACAGAAAGACATAAGGGGGCAGAGAAGGTGGAGGGGGCAAAGGCTGCAAAGGAGCTGGATGGAGGCCTCCTACAGCTTCATGGAGCTGTGGAGCAGAAAACACCTGTGGCAGGTAGAGGCAGGGAGATCCCAGATCGGTGGAAACAGTCATGCTTTATGTTTTGGGGACTCAAGCATAGGTCCACAGTCTCACAAGCAACCCTTCTTGTCCAGCTCCCTAACTCATTCACATACCCATTCTAATACCTCTTATCCCTTTTCCGGAAGCACCCACACCATTCCCACCAGGGGCAGCCTTCACAGTAGGAGCTCCATCTCAGATGGCTGCTTACCGGGGCCATCTGCTGTTGGGGCCCAGGGAACAGACGCTCAAGAACCCCAAAGAGACAAGAGAGCCTTCAAGCCCCAACAGCCAAGAAGACCTCCACCATCTTGCAGGCCTTGGAATTGGAAGTGCCTTTGGTGTAACCTCGTGAATTTTTCAGGGAGGGAAATTTGCTACTGTTATGGGAGAGGCATCTGGTTACAGAACCCTTAAATTCAGAAATACAACAGAAACATATCCCAGTGGCATATCACTTTTCAAAGGTTGGGGGAGGGTGGGGAGAGGGGCTGGGTAGAATGGGAGGAAGGGGATGAGTGGGAGAATGTGGCTTGGGGAGTTGGATGGAGGCAGGGTAGAAAGTGGGAGACATGTTTTAATGATCCCGTTTGTGTTCCAGAGCATAAGTATTCAACATCGCAGAAATGCTGCTTGTTTGTGTTTCTCCCCCACCCTAATATCTGGTGGCCCTAGGCTCTAGATCAGGGGTGGGGAACCTTTTTTCTTCCAAGGGCCATTTGGATATTTAAAGCATCATTTGCAGGCCATATAAAATTATCAACTTAAAATTTAGCTTGCCATATGTGGTCAGGCTAATTTGGAGAGGTGTGTGATGTTAGCTAGTAAGGCCCATGGGCCAGATGTTCCCCACCTCTACTCTAGATGATTGCAGCAGGAGTGGACATTTGACCCATCGTGAGCCAGATTCTCACACAAGAAAATCGGAACAGAGGTAGATTCCACAGTCAGGATGGTATTGAGCAATGAAGCAGTGGGTCAGTTGGAGTTGGGGCCAAGGTCAGAGCCATGGACATGGAGGCCTCAGCCAAGGCCTGGCCCTGGATAAGGGAGCAGAGAGGCACAGAGAAGCAGAGAAGAGTTGATCCTGTGAACCCAGAGATAAGAGAGTGGCAGCCCAATCACTTTTCCACTTCCTGCAATTGTGCTGTGTAAAAATCTACTCTACCCTGATCCTCTTTTCTTTAAGCTAACTTGAGTGGGTTTCTATTCTGGGGAACCAGATTATTTCCAAGTCAGAAATTGGCACCAGAAGAGCAGTTGCAAACCACAGACCATCAAAGAAAATGTCGGAACTGGCCGGGGAGGTGCCTCAGGAAGTGATGGGTAGTTGGGATTCCTGCACCCCAGAAGTCTCCAGGAATGAACTGGACAAGAAGCTAGTTAATGTCCTGAGTTATATCAGAAGAAACTATCAGAACTGGCATGGGGTTAACCCCAGGCTTACAACAGCAGAGATCTGCCACCCTTAAAGGAATCCTTCAGGGCTGTCTACAGAGGACACCACACCAGCTGCAGGTGAGGATTGCTATGGCTATTCAGCCCCTCGGCAAGAGAATCCTCCCCAGTCCTCAGTGGGTAGAACTGGGGACAATCAAATTCGAACATGGAACTAAAGCCACTGCCAAGGTGAGTCAGCAACTGTAGTGCACAGAGGGTTTGCTTGTCTAGACCACTGACCAAAGTATGGTGCCATCCTGAGAGATCCTGTCTCCCAACCCACCAGCACAATCAATGTGGGAGGGGAATCTGAGTACAAAGCCCTCAGTGAATTTAGAAATGTGGAGAATAACATATCCCAATGGGGAGTCAGTTTCCAAAGGGAGGGGTGAATCAGGAAAGTCTGTGTCTCCCCCTCTCATTACAATAAGTTGTGTTGAGCAGGATTAAATGCATGGTTTCACCCACAGGTGGAAGGATAGTGAGGAATCACACCAGGCTGAAATAACTGGAGCAGCCCAGAACATCACTGGGGGACTCTGGCCCCAGAGACTGAAGCTGTCATGGCCCTGGGACATCTCTGCAGCAGCTGGATGTGACTTTGGGCTGTGTCCTTTTGGGGGGCAGATGTGGATAATCATTATCCAGATTTAGGGCCAGATCCTTAGCAAGTTATTAAGAGGCCTGCACTTGCCAGAAATGTCTTTGGGCATATTTATATCTCTCTAGGGCAGAGTTTCCTAGCCTCAGCACTCTTGACACTTGGGGCTAGATATAGATACTTCATTTCAGTGGGCTGTCCTGTGCATTTAGGTTATTTAGCAGATTCCCTAACTTCTACCCACTAGATGCCATCCTATGTTGGGAACCACAGAGGCAATGATATAATTAAGAGCAGTCAGAACAGGGGAAGAGTTGGAAGATGAGAGAGTCATGAAGGCCGATGGGGAAGACATTTGTAAGGGGAACATGTTCAGCTGTACCCAGGGCTGCAGGGGTGCTCCTAAGTGTTCACTGGGTCTGCCATGCACTTTTGATTTTTGAGCAGATCTGTGCAGTAGAGGGGCAGAATCCAGATTACAAGGACTAAGAGGTGAGCAGGACATGTAGTCAGTGAGGGGGGCACTTCTTCAAGGATTCTTTGCTGTGACAGGAAGGAGTGAGGTAGAATAAACAGCTGAGAGAGGGTTCTTTTGAATATGGGAGAAATGAGCCATGGGGAAGGAGATAGGTGAAAAAAGCTTGAAAATGTAAGAAATATGTAAAAGAATGAGATAGATCATCCATATTGTATTAAAGGCATGTCCATTGTGTTATTCAATGAGGAAAAAAATCGTACGACAGGATCCCTTTTGTTTTTTGTAAAACAAAATACCTCCCAGATTTTTATGTATATATGTATGATACGTAGATATATAGATTTATGTGTGCCTTATATTATGGCATTATATTTGAGTAAGCATAGAAAAAGGTTTGGTAAAACTTTTTTTTCAGAAAAATGGAATAGGGTAGGGACAGTAAGGTAGACGACTTGTTTCTTTATATACTTCTGTGTTGTGAAAGTAAAATAATTAAATGTTCACAAATATAAAAAAAAAATGAAGTGAATTTACTGGCTTGAGTAGGTTTGGAAAGGCCACCTCTTCCTTTTGGATAGAAGCAGAGGAGAACAGACACTGACCTGTGTGGCAAAGGGATAGGAAACCAAGAGGGCTCCTGCCTGTGTGTACCTTTGACAAGTCACCAGAGAGTGAATGAAGTCAGAAGGTCAGGGTGGGGGTGGGTGTTTCTGGGCAAAAACATTCTGGAATAACTTCAGGGTGGGGGGAAGTAAAGGATCATCAAGCTGCACAGAGGACCCAATTTGGATTGGACTCAACTGAAAGAAACCCCAAAGGGAGGGAAGTAGAAGCCTAGAAGGAGGTATTGGAAATGAAGATGAATCGTTCTAGGAGGGGTACCAGGCACAAATCTCTGATGTTACAGCTGATTTCATAACTTATTTTTTTTCAGTAAAAGATTCAGTCATTTTCTTTGGATATGGGTTTGGGTTTTATATTTGGTAGAATTAAGGAAAGATATTGGCATTTTCATGATTTCATGTGTCATAACCATTTTAATGTTTTTTAACTGTAAATCCAGAGGAAATGATTTAATTAAGAAATAATTTCACGCCCTGGCCGGTTTGGCTCAGCGGTTAGAGCGTCGGCCTGCGGTCCAGAGAGACCCGGGTTTGGTTCCCGCTAAGGGCATGTACCTCGGTTGCAGTTTGTCCCCGGCCCTGGTTGGTCGTGCGGGTGGCAGCCACTCGATGTGTCCCTTTCACATCGATGTTTCTCTCTCTCTTCCTCTCTCTCCCTCCCACTCTATCTGAACAAAAAATGAAAAAATGTCCTCGGGTGAGGATTAAAAAAAAAAAAAAAAAAAAGAAATAATTTCACTTCTATCACTAAATACACTCAACAAAACCAACAGAGATTATCTGACTTGGCCTTTGAGCCCTTGGGCTAGCATGCTTAGTGAGATAGGCAGTTAAAGAATAAAACAGTTTTAAAAACGGTGTTACTGGAAAAAAGACTCAATACTAATGGGTAAGGAAAGGGAATAGAAATTTCACAGGGGGCAAAGCTTTTGTCAAAATCAGTGATTTTTATCTCTAGAAAAAAAAATGGTATTGATCCTCTCTGGGCTTACCATTTGAGATAACAGCAAGCAAAGTAGTAAAAGGGAACTACCAGGGAAGGAGCCTCTGTTGACTTCCCTCTTTCAAATGACTTATCTACACACTGGGAAGTCAAACTTGGCTATACTTGTCTCTACAGTAAAATTAACTAAAGCCATATTCTTATTTAGAAACAACAATGCTTTTTGATCTTTGCTTTAGGTCATGTGGGATCAAAGTCAAAAGTTTGCTAGAGAGTTTGTACAAAGACATTACCTAATAGGAAACTTACCTAAATGCCTTAAAAATCAGAATTTTATGTGGCTTTGTACCCTACTGTAAAATACTAGTCTTCCCAGCATCATTCTTTGCACTATCATCTCATAGTAATTGACTTTTTGTTATCCATTTCTGTTTCTATTGGTAAAATTTAACATATTAGAAAAAAGTGTTCATGGTACTGAATTAAAAATATCCGTACCTCAGTGATCTGAGGATTACAGTCACTAAGTCAGCAACCAGCATGTATGGAAAGTCTGCTCTCTGTGTGTGGGAAGTATGGGAGTGGATAGTCCAGGGATAAGATTTAGACTCAGTACAAAAGGAAAGGGGTAGGGTAGAGAGAGAGATCGATTCTGCTTGAGAGTAAAAGACGAATGCAGATATAAAACATGGCCAAATCCCTCTCTTTTATGGGGAATCAGAAGAAAGCACTGGGAGTGAGCAGGATAATGGGACTGAACATTTTTTTAAATGCATATGGCATCTCTCTATCCAGGTAAGTATATATTGGTTGAAGAGTACAATCTGGTCTAGAAATTAGTATGTATTGATTAGTGTTAACCTGGATCTTGTTTTAAGGAGATCAAGGTCCTGGGGTGGAACTATACATCACCCTTCCTAGATTTTCTCTGTTTCATAGCCATAGATACAGACTGTACCTACCAAACCTTAACCAGCTATCTTGCCGAGGTGGATCCCTCTTCACAGTGGTCAGAGAATTGGGATGGCTCCATGTGAATTCACCCCCATTTCTGAGAAAAATACTTGGGAGTGTATGTTCTGATTGACAGTGCTGAGGTCAGCAGCATTTATTTTCATTAATAAGGGTAGAGTCATAGAAGGGAATTTACCCACTTTAAACATTCCATTTCTCCATGGAAGAATCATCAACTAAAAACATGCAAGTTAAGGTGCTCATTAGTTATGTCTTTTAGCTTCTTTTTTAAGAGCTGGTCATTGTCTTAGAGTCTCATGTTCTTAAAATATATCTGAAACCTCCATAAAGCAAATGTTAATTACTGTTAGGTTCACATTCAGAAAAAAAGGTCTTGATAAACCCAGGTTCCAGCCAAACTGACCTTCCTATTTTTCTCTGTGCATAGCCCATGTTTTCCTGCCTCCTTTCCCTTGATCATTATTCCATCTGCCTAGGGAAGGCCTCTACTATCACCACATGTTTAGATCCTCAAGAACCATTTTCAAACACACCTAATTCTATAAGTCAAAAGCTATTTTTCCTTACTCTGCTGTGCTATTACTTTACCTTTCTTACAGCATTTTTCAGTTTCTCTCATGTATGATGGAATAAAAGACATTAAGTTAGTGCCAGCAGTTTTCCTCTTCTCCCTGCCCTCTAAAGATTGTCCTCTTTTTGACTGTATGACTGTCTTGAAATCCAGCAACTTCTACAGAGATTCTTGGAATGCCAGATCGATTCTTGGGCTTTTACTGTGTAGAATAGGTGTAATGGGCATAAAGACCTGAAAATTGCAAGGAGCAGTGCTAGTTTAATGAAATTACATTGGAAAGGGGAGCAAGAGCTTCTTGTAAGAAACAAAACAAAACAAAATGAAAAAACAAGTGATAGAAGATGAAATGGACATAAAGGAAACACTTGCAGGGGATGCATTCCAGGATGAGGTTTTTAGTTGGGAATGAGAATGAGGAGTGATGAGAAAGGTTTCTGAGTAGCTACAGTGTGTAAGAGTTATTAAAGGTATGATTTACATGTTGCTGAGGTTACAAATCGGCTCCCCCTTGATGTTTTTCAATGGACTACGGTAAATACTTAACTATCCAAACTTTTAAAATTATATTTCCTTGCTAGACTATGTTTCCTTGGATACATTTCTATGTTGAACCACATGGGACACTGTCTTTTTTTTACATTTGAGTTACACTTGTTTGATTATAATATGTATACATGTCCTAATTCCCCCTTTTAATCTGCTAAAAGTTTTATCTTTTGCTTTTGTCTTCTGGGGTATCATTCAGAGTAGGTGCTCAATAAATATTTGTTAAATGAATAACAGATACCAGAGACCTAAAATGATATTGTCTGAAAAATATCCTTTAATAGAAAAACAAGCAAAACAACTAAAATTGTAGTTAGGAAGGAATATGCTCTCATTTTTCTACCACTATGAAATGTTTCAACCCTAAAGTGAGTGGAGGGAAGGGTTTTCATATAATGAGTTCTTTAAAAAGATAACCATACAGCCTTAGCTAGTGTGGGTCAGTGGTTAGAGTGTTTTCCCGTGAAACGTAGGGTCTTGGGTTCGGTTCCGGGTCAGGACACATACTTGGGTTGCGGGTTCTCAAGTCCAGGTCAGTGTGCACATGGGAGGCAATGTGATTGATGTTTCTCTCCCTCTCCCTTTGTCTCTCTCTAGAATCAATGGGAAAAAAAATCATATCCTCTGGTGAGGATTAGAAAAAAGATACTCATACATCTATGGCATGCAATTATATTCATTCTAGCATTTTTGTCATTTACTGATGTATATGTTTCTCTAATTGATTCATCATGAGTCATATATCTTGGAGGTTTGGGAGTCAGAATAAATAGACAAAAACAGACAGTTAAGGATATACCTCCAAGTTTCCTCCATCTCTTTTCTTTGAGAGAAAAAAACTTTTAAGCGCTTCTGCATAATGTTTGGAAACTGATGATTGATCACAAAGGGTTCAAATTTTGTGAGACAAGTAGTCTGATGGTATGTCTGAAAATTTCTGCTTTAACTTGATTTTTACTTGTCATGAACTTAGAATTTCTATTTTACTATCCTTTGTTGCCCATTGTAATCAACAGAATTCCATCCTCATCACCATACAATGTTAGATACTGTGGAAACTGAATACTGACAGAATCACAGAACTTTATACAGGCAGGAATTAACCACATATCATTTGTTGTGATATATAGACAAAGATGCCTGTGAAGAACAGTAGAAATAGGTAACAAATGAAAAGAAAGTAGAGAAAACTGATTATGTGCATCAGCTAGTTATACCTATCTCAGCTGTGTCATTTACTTGCCATGTATCACTGGGCAAATTGTTTAATCTCTATGACGATTAGTTTTATTATCTTCAATAACATAACCTATCTCATAGGGTTATTTTGATGATTATCACAGTGCTTGCCATATAATACCTAAAAAACATAACTAGTTGTAATAATGGTGGTGGTAATAAAAGTAGAACTAAGAGACAATATGTTGAGTGCTTACTCTATGTCAGCATTGATACTCAGTGTTTGTCAGCATTCCCTGAGGTAGGCTATTTTCCTTGTTCCTCTCCAAGTCTTCTCTGACTTAGTTATTAACACCCTAACTCACTCAGCTGCTTAAGTTAAAAACATGTCATCCTTTATTCAACAATTTCTTTCATTTCTTAAATCCAGTGCACCAGCCTGGCCAGTTTGGCTCAGCAGTTAGAGCGTCGGCCTGTGGACCGGGTTTGGTTCCCTCTAAGGGCACGTACCTCGGTTGCGGTTTGTCCCTAGCCCTGGTTGGGGTTGTGTGGGTGGCAATCACTCGATGTGTCTTTCTCACATGGATGTTTCTCTCTTTCTTCCCCCCTCTCTCCCTCCTGCTCTATCTGAAGATAAATGCAAAAATGTCCTTGGGTGAGGATAAAAAAATAAAAATTAAATCCAGTGCATCACTACATCCTGTTAGCTCATCGTTCAGTACATATCTAGTATTCATTGACTTCTTCCCACCTCCATAGCTATTACCCCAATCCAAGCCTATTATCACATAGCTCCTCAAATAATACAATTGCTTCCCAACTTGGTCTTCTTGCTTGTCTCCCTACAATCCATTCTCACCAGGGCAGCCAGAGTGATCTTTTTAAAATGAAAATATGGCCCTCATCAGTTTGGCTCAGAAGTTAGAGAGTTGGCCTGCGGACCAGAGAGTCCCGGGTTCAGTTCCTGCTAAGGGCATGTACTTTGGTTACAGTTTGTCCCCGCCTCGGTTGGGGTCCTGTTGGTGGTAACCAGTTGATGTGTTTCTCTCACATCAATGTTTCTCTCTCTCTCTCTTCCCCTCTCTCTCCCTCCCACTCTGTCTGAAGATAAATGCAAAAATGTCCTCAGGTGAGGATAAAAAAATAAAAAATAAAATGAAAATATGATCATGTTACTCCCCAGCTTAAAACAAACTATGACAAAATACAATGCTCTCCTTTTGCCTCTGACTACTAATAAAAAATCAACTTCTTATCCTGGCCTGAAATATTCAACAGGATCTGGCCTCTGCCTGCCTCTTCAGCTTTATCCAATACCAATTTTCCCCAATCACAGTACTCCATCCAGACTGGCCTTCTTTAGCTTCCTTGACTATAAAAAGCCTGGTATCAATTCATGACCATGGTACTAGTTCACTCTACCAGGAACACTGTTCCTGTAGATCATCATAAGGCTGGTTCCTTTCTGTCATGCAGGTCTCAGCTTATAAATCTCTTTCTCTGGGAGGCTCTTCTTGACCACTCAACCAAAAATGGCTTCCCAGTCAATCCTGTAACATGACCCTTTTTAATTCTCACCATAAGAATTATCCAATGTAGTTTTTTCTCCAAAATGGCCGAAGAGAAAATGGAGCTACACAAACTATCTCCCAGGACCAAATTGGAATTACAACTAAAAGACAAATCGTTGGGAAAAAGCAAAAGAAAAGCAGCTGGAGAGGACCATATAACCCGGGACGGGAAAAAGACACTAACTTGAGCCTGATAGGTCTGCAGAGGAGTGAGAGGGCAGGCTGGGAGCCCATGGACAGCAGCTGTTTTAGCTGTGAGCAGCTCTTTTGGGATTGAAATCCCAAGCTGGCTACAAAGAACAGAGGGCCGGGACAGAGCACTAAATTAGCTACAGCCACTCACCTTGGGCTCCGGCAGAGGGAGGGTGGACTGGACTGGAACTGGGTGAGGACAGCCGGGATCTGGAGAGCACTCAGAGATTTTGCTGAGTCGTAGCCACACAGGAGAGTGGCCATCTTGCTCCTTCCTGGAGCTCTGTGGAGAAGCAGCAGCCCCTCCCTCAGAGATCTAACCCTACCTAGCTGGGCCAGAGAAATACAAATTGAAGCTCATTAACAGCCAGCATCTGCCCCACCCTCTGGAAATGCTCTTATGCTGAACACCTGAGGGAGTTTTCAATTCAGCTGAGGGCTACAACCCAAGACTCATCAAGTAACGGAGACTAATAGCCTCCAGGCAAAAAGCTAGAGGATAACTGAACATTTCCTGGGCTTGCAAATCTACACAGGAAAGTAAGACTTGACAGTGGTGTTGAACGTGGGTCCTTTTACACTCAACCAAACCCAGTAGAGGGAGCGACAAACACCAGAACACCAACACCCAAAGGGAAAATTTGGCTGGCCCCAAAACCCACTGAGATATGCAAAATGGTGAAACAAAGAAAAAAAATCCCAAATGAAAGAACAAGAGAACTCTACTGAAGATGAGATAAATGAAATGCAGTAAAGGAAGTTATCAGAGGTAGAGTTCAGAGCCATGATCTTGAGGAAGCTCAACAGCATGAGTAAGGACATCAACACCATGAGTAAAGATACAGAAACATTGAAAACCAACCAAGTGGAAATGAAGAATGACATAGCAGAAATAAAGAACACATTGGGAGGAATAACCAGCAGAGTAGAGGAAGCTGAGGACTGGATCAGTGAATTAGAAGACAGGGTAGAAAAAAATCAACCAATCAGAAAACTAAAAGGAAAAAACAAAAAAACAAAAAACAGGAAGACAGCTTAAGAGAACTGTGGGACAACTGAAAATGTAACAACATTTGCATCATAGGAGTTCCAGAAGAAGAAGAAAATGAGCAAGGGTTAAGAGAATATATTTGAAGAAATAGTGATAGAAAACATCCCTAACTTGGTGAAGGAAGAAGGCATTCAAGTTCAAGAAGCACAGAGAGCCCCAAGGAAGAAGAACCCAAACAGGCCCACACCAAGACACATAATAATTAAAATGCCAAAAATTAAAGACAGAGAATCCTAAAGGCAGCAAGAGATAAGCAACAGGTAACCTACAAAGGAACCCCCATTAGGCTATCAGCTGACTTCTCAACAGAAACACTATAGGCCAGAAGGGAATGGCATGAAGTAATAAAGGTCATGAAAAACAAGGATCTGAATCCAGGACTATTCTATGCAATGAGGCTATCATTCAAAATAGAAGGTGAAATAAAGAGATTTCCAGACAATAAAAAGACTAAGGGAATATATTAGCACCAAACCACCACTGCAAGAAATGTTAAAAGGACTGCTGTAATTAGTAGAAGAAATAGGAAGAAAAATATAACCATAATAAACAAAAATGTCAATAAATAAATACATATCAATAATAACCTTAAATGTAAATGAACTGAATGCCCCAATCAAAAGACACAGAGTAGCTGATTGGATAAGAAAGCATGACTCATATACGTGTTGTCTACAAGAGACTCACCTCACAACAAAAGACTCACATAGGTTGAAAGTGAAGGGATGGAAAAAAATCTTCCAAGCAAATGAAAAGGAACAAAAAGCTCGGGTAGCAATACTCATATGCAATAAAATAGACTTCAAAATGAAGGCCATAACTAGAGACAAAGAAGTGCACTACATAATATTGAAAGGATCTATCCAACAGGAAGATATAACTTTTGTAAACATATATGGACTCAATATAGGAGCACCAAAATATATTAAAAATCTTCTGGAGGACTGAAAAGGAGAAATCGACAGCAATGCAATCATAGCAGGGGCTTCAACACCCCACTGACATTACTGGACAGATCCTCTAGACAAAAAATTAACAAGGAAACAGAGACTCAAATGAAGCACTAGATCAAATGAATTTAATAGATATCTACAGAGAATTACACCCCAAAAGTGCAAAATTCATATTCTTCTCAAGTGCACATGGGACATTCTCAAAGATAGACCACATGTTAGAACACAAACGAAGTCTCTACAAGTTCAAGAAGAATGAAATCATATCAAGCATCTTCTCAGATCACAATGGCATGAAACTAGAAATCAATTTCAACAAGGACATGCAAAGGCATTTGAACACATGGAGGCTAAATAGCATGTTATTAAACAATGAATGGGTTACCAAGGAGATCAAGGAAGAAATTAAAAACTTCCTGGAAACCAATGAATATGAACACACAACAATACAATATCTATGGGATGCAGTGAAAGCAGTTCTGAGATGGAAGTTCAGCGCACTACAGGCCTACCTCAAGAAACAAGAAAAAATTCTAATTGAATATCTAACCTCACAACTTAAAGAACTAAATAGCAAACAAAAAGAAAACCCCAGAGCTAGTAGAAGAAAGGAAATAGTAAAGATCAGAGCAAAAATAAACGACATAGAGACCAAAAAAACAATTCAAAGGATCAATGAAACAAAGAGTTGGTTTTTTGAAAAGATAAACAAGATTGATGGACCCTCAGCTGGACTCACCAAAAAACAAAGAGAGAGAACCCAAATACACAAAATCAGAAATGAAAGGGGAGAAGTAACAACTGACACCATAGAAACACAAAGGATCATTAACAAATACTATGAACAATAATATGGCAACAAATTGGACAATCTAAGTGAAATGGACACATTTCTAGAAACACACAGTCTCCCAAAACTGAACCAGGAAGAAATAGAAAACTTGAACAGACCAATAACAACTAAAGAAATTGAAGATTAATCAAGACTCTCCCAGCAAACAAAAGCCCAGGCATGGATGGCTTCATGGGGGAGTTTTACTGAACATTCAAAGAATATCTAACACCCATTCTCCTCAAACTATTTCAAAAAATTCAAGAAGAAGGAAGACTCCCAAACTCGTTTTATGAGGCCAGCATAATTCTAATTCCAAAACTAGAAAAAGACACTACAAAGAAAGAAAACTACAGGCCAATATCCCTGATGAACAAAGATGCCAAAATCCTGAACAAAATACTAGCAAATCAAATCCAGCTATAAATTAAAAAAATTATTCACCTTGACCAAGTGGGATTCATCCGAGGGATGCAAGGCTGGTACAATATTCACAAACCAATAAATGTGATACACCACATAAACAAAATGAAAAATCAAAACCATATGATCAGATCAATAGATGCTGAAAAAGCATTTGACAAAATCCAGCACCCATTACTGATAAAAATGCTCAGAAATGTGGGAATAGAGGGATCATAACTCGACATAATAAAGGCCATATATGAAAGACCTACAGCCAACATCATACTTAATGGGCAAAAACTAAAGGCATTTTCCTTAAGAACAAGAACAAGACAGGGATGCCCACTTTCGCCACTCTTATTTAACATAGTACTGAAAGTCTTAGCCACAGCAATCAGACATAAAGAAAAAATAAAAGGGATACAAATTGGAAAGGAGGAAGTGAAATCATCATTATTCACAAATGACATGATATTATACATAGAAAACACTAAAGACTCCTTCTGCTAGATTTCATAAACTAATTCGACAAGGTAGCAGGATACAAAATTACAGTCAAGAAATCGATGGCATTCTTATACACCAATAATGAACTCACAGAAAGAGAAACTAAAAGAGCACTCTCATTTACCATTGCAGCAAAAAAAAATTTAAGATACCTAGGAATAAACTTAACCAAAGAAGTAAAGGACCTATTTGCAGAAAACTACAGAACATTGAAAAAAGAAATAGAGGAAGATATAAAAAAGTGGAAGCACATACCTTGTTCATGGATTGGAAGAATTAATATCATTAAAATATCTATACTACCCAAAGCAATCTATAGATTCAATGCAATCTCCACCAAAATACCAAGGGCATATTTCACAGAACTAGAACAAATACTTCAAAAGTTCATATGGAACCACAAAAGACCGCGAATAGCCACAGCAATCTTGAAAAAGGATGAAGTAGGTGGGATCACAATACCAGATATCAGGTTATACTACAATGGTACTGTAATCAAAACAGCCTAGTACTGGCACAAGAACAGGCATATAGATCAATGGAATACAACAGAGAACCCAGAAATTGACCCAAAACATTATGCTCAATTAATATTTGACAAAGGTGGCCAGAGCATACAATGGAGTAAAGACAGCCTCTTTAATAAACGGTGTTGGAAAAATTGGACAGCTACATGCAAAAAAATGAAACTAGACCATCAACTTACACCATACACAAGAATAAACTCAAAATGGATAAAAGACTTAAATGTGACTCATGAATCCATAATAATCCTAGAAGAATATGTAGGCAACAAAATTTCGGACATCATATGCAGCAGAGTCTTCACTGATATATCACCTAAGGCAACAGAAACAAAGGAAAAAATGAACACATGGGACTACATCAAACTCAAAAGCTTCTGCACAGCAAAAGAAACAACCATCAAAATGGAAAGGGAACCCACTTTATGGGAGAGCATAATTGCCAATGATACATCAGATAAGGGGTTAATTTCCAAAATATATAGAGTGCTCATATAACTCAACAAAAGGAATACAAATAACCCAATTGAAAAATGGACAAAGGAGCTAAATAGACACCTCTCCAAACAGGACATACAAATGGCCAAGAGACATATGAACAAATGCTCAACGTCACTAATCATCAGAGAGGTGCAAGTTAAAACAACAATGAGGTATCACCTCATACCTTTCAGAATGGCTGTCATCAATCAATCATCAAACAACAAGTGCTGACAAGGGTGTGGAGAAAAGGGGACTCTAGTACACTGCTGGTGGGAATGCAGACTGCTGCAGCCACTATGGAAAACACTATGGTGTTTCCTCAAAAAATTAAAAATTGAATTGCCATTTGACCCAGTGATTCCACTTCTAGTAAAATATCCTAAGAAGCCTGAAACCCCAATCAGAAAGAATATATGTACCCCTATGTTCATAGCAGCACTATTTACTATCGCTAAGATCTGGAAATAGCTCAAGTGTCCATCAGTAGACGAGTGGATAAAAAAACTGTGGTTCATATATACAATGGAATACTATGCAGCTGTAAGAAAGAAAGATCTCTTATCCTTTTTTATTTTTTATTTTTTTATCCTCACCCGAGGACATTTTTCCATTTTTTGTTCAGATAGAGTGGGAGAGAGAGAGAGAGAGAGAGAGAGAGAGAGAGAGAGAGAGAGAGAGAGAGAGAGAATCATCGACGTGAAAGGGACACATCAAGTGGCTGCCTCCCGCACGACCAACCAGGGCCGGGGACAAACTGCAACCGAGGTACGTGCCCTTAACAGAAACCGAACCTGGGCCGAACCTGGGTCTCTCTGGCCCTCAGGCCGACGCTCTAACCACTGAGCCAAACCAGCCAGGGCAAGATCTCTTATCCTTTGAGACAACATAAGAGGGACCTCAAGAATATTATGCTAAGCGAAATAAGCCCATCAGAGAAAGACAAATACCACATGATCTCACTTATTTGTGGAATATAATGAACAAGGTGGGCTGATGAACGAGAGACATAGAAAGGAGTATGGTTCAGACTGACAAACCTCAGAGCAGGGGGGTGGGGGGGATGGATGAGATGAACCAAAGAACTTATATGCATGTATGCATAACCAATGGACATAGACAACAATGCTGGGGGGTGGGGGTGGGATGGGGACGAGGGTGTATGGGGGGGGAAAAGAGAAACATCTGTAACAAAAATAAATTAATAAAAATTGGAGAAAAGGAAAAAGAATTATCCAATGCAGTCTTCTAAATGTATTTGTTATTTGTATGCTTCCCCCACTCTAGAAGTTAATTTCCAGGAAGGTATGAATGTTAATCTGTCTTGTTCAGTGCTACATATCAAACACCTAAAGCAAGTGTTCAAAGTATCTTAAGCTGAATTAATAATCTTCATATTCCAGCTGAAGAAATCAAGGCACATGTCACACAGCTATAATATACCCACACTCCCTAAGTAATGTTGGAACCAGAACCTAGTAGTTCAGAGTTGGCAAACTGTGAGTCTACTGGTTTAATCTGAATAGGGACATTTTTTAGAGGGAGCCCAGAAAATTAAAAAAATTTGGGAATCTTCACATAAGTATTCATATGTCAGGTTTTTCTTTTATTTTACTGAATATTTTATTTTTATTGAATTTATTGGTGTGACATTGGTTAATAAAATTATATAGGTTTTAGGGGTACAATTTTACAACACATCATCCGTACTATGTATTGTGTGTTCACTATCCCAAGTCAAGTCTCCTTCCATCACTATTTGTCCACCCTTTACCCTCTCCTTCCTACCCACCTTTCTCTCTGGTAATCACCATACTGTTGTCTGTTTTATGAGGGTTTGGTTCGTTTGTTTTTTGCTTAATCTCAAAATCAGAAAATCTAACAATTTTGGCCAATATTTCTCTACATTAATGATAATTTGGATCTGACAGGTGTTTGACTGACTTTAACTTGGGCACAGCTCATTCAATAATTATTCATTCGGCATCTACGGTGTATCACACTTTGCTCTAGATCCTTGAAATATATAAGCGAATAAAAGAAGACAAAGATCCTGTCCTTAAGGAGCTAAGTGTGATAAGTAAATTATGTATATCATGAATGGTAATATTTGCTATGGAAAAAGAAAAATTAGAACAAGGTAAGAAGTATCAGAAGTATGGAGGATGGGTACTAAGTGGAAGAGAATCTTAAGGTTATAAATAAGATAATCAAGGAAGACTCATTGATAAGATTAAAATAGAGGAAATTATACAATTGAATGAAATGAGGGAGTTAGTCATGTGGATACAGGAGGAAAGCATTCGAGACAGAGGGAACAGTCAGCAAACTCCCCAAGGCTGGAATATACCTGTCATGCCTTAGAAACAGGAAGGAGGTCAGGGTGGCTAGAATATAGTAAGCAAGGGAGAGAAGAATAAGAAAGTAGTAGTAAGTTAGTTACCAGGATCTTCGTCACAGAGGGCCATATGTGCCCTAGTATGGAGTTGGCTTTTATTCCAAATGAAATTGGAAGCCATCAGAAGGTCCTGAGAAGAACAGAGACACATGTGACTTATGTTTTTAAAAGATCACTCTGACTATTGTATTAAGAATAGATTGAAGAGCCCTGGCCGGTTTGGCTCAGCGGTCAGAGCGTCGGCCTGCGGTCCAGAGAGACCCGGGTTCGGTTCCCGCTGAGGGTGTGTACCTCGGTTGCAATTTGTCACTGGCCCTGGTTGGTTGTGTGGGAGGTGGCCACTCGATGTGTCCCTTTCATGTCAATGTTTCTCTCTCTCTCTCTCTCTCTCTCTCTCTCTCTCTCTCTCTCTCTCTCTCTCTCTCTCTTCCTCTCTCTCCCTCCCACTCTATCTGAACAAAAAATGGAAAAATGTCCTCAGGTGAGGTTAAAAAAAAAAGAAGAAGAAGAATAGATTGAAGAAAGACATGTGGGAAAGCAGAGAAACCAATTTGAAATATATTGGAAAAAAAAAAAAAGAGATGATGGCTTAGACCAGAGTGGTAGCAGTAAGATGAAAGCCATTGCCTGCGCAGTCCTCAAAGTTTGAGGGAGGTAAGACCCTGTGGGATAACTCATTGACAAATGGGACATGGGAAGATCAGTTCTCCATTTCTTCTCCTGGATCAACTATCTTGAAATACTGTCCCTCTTCCCATGCCTCACATCCCTTTTCCTTTACTCTTATTTCCATGGGATTACACTCTGGAATACACATTAGCTTTTGCCTCAGGGTTTGTTTTATAAGAAACCATTGTAAGATAAGAGGCAGATCAAGAGTTCAGTTTTGGACATAATGGTTTTGACACCAAATAGAGATGCTGAAAAGTCTGTTGGATAAAAGAACCTGCATTTTGTGAGTAAGATCTGGGCTTCAAGGTATATATCTTGGATTTCCTCACCCGAGGACATTTTTTCATTTTTTGTTCAGATAGAGTGGGAGGGAGAGAGAGGAAGAGAGAGAGAGAAACATCGATGTGAAAGGGACACATCGAGTGGCTGCCACCCGCACGACCAACCAGGGCCGGGGACAAACTGCAACCGAGGTACGTGCCCTTAGCGGGAACCAAACCCGGGTCTCTCTGGACCGCAGGCCGACACTCTAACCACTGAGCCAAACCGGCCAGGGCTATATCTTGGATTTATCAATGTACAGACAATATATAAAACTATAAGAGTATAAACAGATCATGGAGGGAGTGAGTGTGGATAAAGATGAAAAAATAAATAAACCTCAGGATCAAGTTGTAGACCCTCTAACATTAAGATATCAGGGGAAATATGAGGAGCCACCAAAGAACTTAAGAAAGGTTAACTGGTAGAATAGGAGGAAAATTAGGAGAGTGTAATTCTCTGGATGTAAGGTAAAGAACATATATCAAAAAGAAGGGGGTGATCTACTGTGCCAGATGCACTGATCAAGTAAAAATAGGAGTAAAAATTAACAGGACCATTGCATTTAGCATTATTGGGGTCATCAGAGACTTTGATGAGAGCAATTATGGTGGAGTAATGAAAGTAAAATTCTGATTAGAATGGGTTTAATAGATAATTATGGAGAAGAGGCCAAGATTGTGAGTGCAGACAACAGTTTATTTGGAGTAGTTTTGATGCAGATGGGAATAAGGATATGGAGGCAGTGGCTGGCAAGGGAAATGGAATCAAGAGGACTTTTTTAGATAGCATAAATATTGACCTGTATGTATGCTAATACTCCAGTAGAAATAGAAAATCCCATGATATAGGAGAGAGATGGGTGAATTGCTCAGGTGAGACATCCTTGAGTAGACCAATAAGGATAGGATCCAGTGCACAAGTGAAGTGATTGGCCTTCCACAGGAGCAAAGCCAATGCATCAATGGTAACCAACCTGCAGGCAGAGTATGTAAATTAAGATGCCAGTAGGCAGGTAGATGCAGTAGATATTCTGTCTTAACTGCTTCAATTTTTTTCAGTAAAACGGGAAGCAAGGGGAGGAGATGGTGGAAATTTCAGGAGAGTAGACAACGTCAAATAGTTATCTAGGAGGACAGGAGACTGAATGGACTAATAATATACAGTAAGTCTACTTGGCAGCATTAAGGGTGCATTTCAGCCTCGTGATGATGAATTTAAAATGAGACCAGTTAAAGTTATTATTTATTTCCCTTCCATCAAGTTCAGCCATAAGGATGCAAGTGCAAGCATAGATAGAGGTTGGGTTTAAATGGTGTTGTGGTTTTCACAAATGAGTAAGATGAAGGGAGAAAGGGTCAATGAAATCAAGAGAGTATATATGGGAGTGATTAAAATGATTGGTTGTGGTATTTGAACTATGCTAGGTGAGAACAAAGCAAAGGGCAGTGAAAAAATTGTGGGATCAATGTGCTGCAATTCTGTAGGGTCAATAGATTTTTGGAATTGGGGTATAGAAACAGTGAGCTAGAGGTGGTGGCAAGAGTAGAATACACGAAAATGAGATTATGGAGGGATTGCTACAGTCTCCAATACTCTGAAATGTTTCAGATAGCCTGCCACAATTATTACATTATCTTCTTGGCTCCTGAAAATATTTTGAGTTTGAAACTCTTGTAATAGGTTAAAACCTAGATATGAGCAAAAGAACCATATTACAGAAAGTCACTTAAGTATATGTAATGACAAAAGAGATGAAACAAAATTTGTAATATACATATAAATATAAATACCAGTGTTAGCTAGCTCACCAGTGATTAATTGAAATCAATTCTTGTCTATGATTATCAAATATAACCCAGGTAACTCTGCCAACTGACTAAACTGTAAACAACTGTTTCCTTCCAATAAGCAAACTGAATGGAGTTCATATTACATAGGTCTTGTACCACAGAATGATTGTACTTGTTGTATTATATAGCTAACATACAATAGTATGGCTATATTTTTAAACATTACAGCATAGAAAATTCACTACTAATGAGATGAAAATAGATTATAATTGTCACTACTTTTCTATTTAAGTTACTTATAGTTTTATAAACAAGTACATTTTTAAATTTTGGAGGTTTAGAAAATAAACATTTCAGGTTATGTGTTCCTTTATGCATAATCACTACAAAAATAAGTAAATCAGGGACTCTCGCTTATAACCAAAATTCAGTAGGAAAAAAAAATAACTAATTGCATCACACTTTAGCCTACGCAGGCCAGAGAAGGCATTGTTATTGTCTCAAGACCCTGCTGTACAATCTTGATCTTTTCTGAAGTCAATTAACTCTATTACATCCAGGTTCTCATTTTTCCTATCAGCTCTACTGAAAATTGCTACCCAGGCAAGCAACTTGTTGATTTCTAACTTCTCAAAGGTCAATAGTTAAGTTGGAATTGAATGATAAATGTTCACTGTCTTTGAAAATCTCTTGGTAGCCCTGGCCGGTTTGGCTCAGCGGTAGAGCGTCAGCCCATGGACCAAAGAGTCGCAGGTTCAATTCCGGCCAAGGGCACGTACCTTGGTTGCGGTTCTTCCCCAGCCCTGGTCAGAGTCCTGCAGGAGGCAACCAGTCGATGTGTCCCTCTCTCATCAATGTTTCTCTCCCCTCCCCCCACTCTATCTGAAGATATTTGAGAAAACATCCTCGGGTGAGGAGATATATATATAAAATCTCTTGGTAACCATTGTAGGTAGTAGAGTAGGTGGGTGGAAGATGATAAAAGCTATTTCTTAGAATCTTAGGAAGAGTAGGACAATTATCTTTCAAAAGGCACAGATTTCTTTGCAATATGGCATAAAGCAAATCCCATGGTACATGCTCAATGATTGTTGGTTGGCGGAAATATAAAACTATTTGGTATATACTACATAGGCACTTATAGGTCAGGATCATTTAAGGGCCATTAAAATCAGGCAAAATTACGCTTTACTTTTATTTTTTTTTATTATGGAACATTTCAAACATACTCAAAAATAAAAAGAAAAATATAATGAACTCTCATGTACTCATTGTATAGATTCAATAATTAGTAACTTATAGCAGTTCTTCTTTCAAATATCTCCACCTCCCTCAACTTTTCTGGTGATGTTTTTCTGGAGTAAGAATCACACAAATGTGATGAATAGCAAGGTAAAGGTCATGCCTCAGACTGATAAATGCCCTAAGAAACCCTTTAGAAAGAATTTATGAGGCATTCAGATTTTGAGAACCTCATTTACTTCAATGATTACTAAAGATCAAAAATAGTCTGATTATGTTCCCATTTAAGAAGTTTCCTTGTTCTGACTACTTCATTGGAGAAGTAAATGGTCATAATGTTTTTTGAACCTATAACTCGTTCTCTGCACTTGAAATATTGTGAACCCCAAATACACAGATTTGTACAAATGGTCACTTATATTTAATGTATTATTTTCAATAACTGTGAATTCAATTCAGGATTATATGACTACATCTATCTTCATACACAGCTTAAATCACCCTTGTTCCAAGTTTTTGAGAAAGTGTATGTGGGATTTTGTCAAATAAGTTTACTCTCAGCATTTTTATCCTACCATGTACCTCCACTGAAAAGATTCAGTTGGGAAGAGAGGGAGACAGTAATTTATGGCCTGGAACTGCCTCTCAAAATATGATTCACTTGTTTACCATTTCTCTATTACTAACTCACTAACATGCTGAAAAATTGAACTAATTACTCTTGAGACTAGCCAAAGAAAAATTTAAGAATATGATTAACTGGCTACTGAAAGGTCACAAACAGTAAACTTTTCTTGCTATGATTCAAATGGGTGGAGAATATTACTAAATATCTCTGCATTTTTAAACAAACAAAAATCAATAATTTTAATAAGGTCAATAAAGCATATAAAGTCATCCATGATTACCTTAAAGTGGTATCAAATTGGAGATTTTAGGTGAATATAGACATTGCCAAATCCAGAGCCTTTTACACTATAAATGTCACTCTTTTGGTAATGGCATAAAATCACCTTATATGCACTGACTTTCTTACTTGGCACATATTTGGAATCAGTGGCTACTACTAGATTTGAAAAACATGTTTATTATTCACACACAAATGCTACCTACTTTACTTATGTCATTATGGAAGAGATTTCTATATGTCTGAGTTGACAAAACATTGTTGCTTCCTTCAGAACTGCAGTTCTCAAACTTTTTTCCTTATCAAGGCACACATGAATAAAATATATTACCAATTATGCTCGAATTAAGCCTCTGCTCAGTGGAATACCAGCCATTTTTCTTCTATTGATCTAGATGTGAGTTGAGAACCATTGACTTAGATGATATTTACAATAGATACAAACATGGTCAACTGATATGAACTTGAAAGACAAGACCACCTCTAGGAAAGGATTTCAAAGGCATTGAGAAATTCCACTTGTGCATGGAATAATACAAGTTTATGCTTAAAAGTAAATAGGCCCTGGCCGGTTTGGCTCAGAGGTTGGAGTGTCGGCCAGCGGACCAGAGAGTTCCGGGTTCGGTTCCCGCTAGGGGCACGTACAAAAAAAAAAAAAAAAAAAAGTAAATAGGCTGTCAGCTGAGAATGCCTAAAAGCAGCCACATCCCAGTAGCAACAAGCAAACCTAGTACCCAAATCATAGTTTGTCTATTAAAAGGAATCAGGGGTCCTTGGAAAAATGGCTGATTATAGGACTGGGGCAGGAAATAGACAAGATAAGACTGGAGTATTTTATAGTAGTAGAATATAAGGAAATGCTAAGAAACAAACAAATAAACAAAAAACAGTGATGAGGTTATGTCAAAGATGCACCAACTGAAAGAGCTCCCAATGGACAAAAGTGAAAGAAATTGAACCAGAAAATAAAGCAGCATTGTATTATAACCCAATGTATAATATAAAATATCCATGAGTCTATACTGATATAAACAAATGATTGAATACATATGTAACTAGGAGAGAAGAGAAAAATATTCTATGCAGAAGAATTCCAAATAATTTTATGTAGATATGAAAAAAAAATCAGCTAAATACCAATTAAGGAACATTTTACAAAATTTCTGAACAGTGCTACTCAAACTGTCAAGGTCATCAGAAACAAGGAAAGTCTAAGAAATTGCCACAGGTGAATAAGGAGGGGGGGATAAGGGCATCTGTAATAGTGTTGACAATAAAGAAAAAAATAAAAATAAATATAATAAAAAAGGAGCCTAAGGAGACATAACAACTAAATATAATATGGTATCCCAGATGGGATCTTGGAACAGAAACAGGGCTTTATGAAAATCTGAGGAAATTTGAATAAAGAATAGACTTAAGTTAATAATAATGTACCACTATGTGTTCATTAATTATTAAAAAAAAAGTCCCATAGTCATGTAAGATGTTGATAATAGGGGAAATGGGTGTAAAGCATACAGGAATTTTCTGTACTATCTTTACAATAGTTTTGTAAATCTAAAACAGTTCTAAAATTTTAAAGTTTATTTAAAAGCAAATGAGGACTTTTATTAGAGGATTTTTTGTAAGGACAAAAAAAAAAACTAGAAACAAAGTATATGCACATCAGTAGGGAAATGGAAAATGACTGACTAAATTGTGGTATCAAAGAATATTAAGCAATACCGAATATTATATACTTAAAAGGATGAGTAAATGCTCATATTTCTACTATGTACTTTTACTAATAAAGAAAAATGGAGAGAAATACGTAACTCTCTTTTATTTTGTAAAACAATGAGAAAACACTCAAGTATATACGTCCATATACCTAAAAGAGTAGAAAAAAATGTATACAAGTATACACATTAGATTGTTAACATTGCTCAGAGTAGAGGAATGGGGTTAGAGGAGAGAAGGAAAGAGACTGGAAACATAAGCAAAGCAGGGTAAGTAAGCAATAGTTAATTCAATAATTCATTTTAAGTGTAGTACCTGTATATGGTGGGTTGATGCTTTGCAAATAAAATTTTAAATTTGTGAAAACAAAAGACAAAAAAAGCAAATGGAGTTGGGTGAGAAAGAGTTCTATTTTGATTGGCAGGATTTAATGAGGGTGGGAGATGGACAGTGCATAAGCAGGAGAAGAGTAGCAGCACTCTAAAGAATATAGTGTCAGTTACTAAAGTTGAATTATATCCACTTACCAATTTTGCCAAGAGCTGCCCAAGTAGGTGAATTATTGATTATGGCTAAGGGTGTGATCAGAATGATTTCTAGTTCTGCCAATATCCTGGAGTTTTTGCCCACCATAAACAAAGACCAAACTCACTACTTGCTTCCCCAGCACTCCCTCCACTCACATACAAAAGTGATTCTCAGAGTATCAAGAAGGTTCTCTATTTATACACCACCTTGTTCTTCTGGCCTTTTGAACAATGAGGCATCACCAGGGGCTTCCAAGTGCCTTTGATGAAGAGGTGACATAACTTTTAGCATCAGACAAAGTCCACAGAAGACAAAAATAGGAAGGGTCTGCATTTCCAATCAAATAATAGAGTACAGGTCCCTGGTGAGGAAGATCAGAGACTCCCAAAATGGCAGACTTGAAAAGTGGTTTAAAGGTCATCTCAGCTACCTGCTTCAATACCTAGATCTGAAATTCTAGATCCTAGATTTAGAACCTGGGGGAAGGAGGAAGGAAGTGCATATTGTGGAATATCTAAGGATACAACAGATAGTTTTTCACTGTAAACTTCTTGCAAGCAGGAATTGTATGTGAAATCTTTCCTGTATAGTACCTAATAACTCAGTCCGTGTATTTACAGGAATCCATGTTGAATGTTTAGAAACAGTAGACTCAAACTCACATTGCAATTCTATGAATAATCTCAACAGTAACTCACTGGCTAAAAGATCTCCCAGCAGCATTTGAAGCTATTTCTCATCAATAAGCAAGGACAGACCTTGGCCTAAGTGATGCTTAAGGTTATTTTCATGGCCTGATATGAAGGCCATTGAGCCAACTGCTTCTATGCAAAACAACTGTTAATATAAGGCTCTGGGGCAGGGGTGGAGATGGGAAGAAATAAATCACAAAATTTTCCAAATTAAATGAGCACACACAGTAAATGGGAGTCCCATTTTATGAAAATTTGATAAGAATTTGCAGTGTAGTTCCAATAAATTAGAATTGAATTTGCTAAAGCTCTGCATGCACTGCAACTTTTCAAAAACATACACACTATATATGGCACACACTGCAGCCCTAATCAAAAGACTACCAGCTACGGTATTGAGCAATATTTTCATTCAGCACTCACCTTAAAACACAAGTGTAGAATCCACTGTCTTGTGCTTCAGCTGAGTGAAACCATATTGAATCTTCCTCTTTGCTCATCCTGACCTCTGAAAAGATGATGGGCTCTTCCAAATCACCTTTGTTTTTATACCACATAAGCCTGAGCCCAGTGCTCTGGGCCATGCTATAGTTGGTGCGAATGTAACTGTAGAAAAGGGCACATTTCACTCGGACTGGTTCACCTGCCAAAGCCATGTATGTCTTGAGATCCACTGACCAGTCAATGCATCCATCCACTGAAAGAAAACCAGATGAGGCATGAGATACAGTGAGCATTATAGATAATAATGGTATAAGCAATAATCAATGCCAACATGTACTGAGGACATACTATGAGGCAGACACTATGTCAAGTGCTTTACACAGATTCCCTCATTCAGTCTTCCCAGTGCTTCCATGAGGCAGACCAGTGTCTTCCTTAGACCTGGGAAAGCATGAATCCTGTTCAAACCCTGTGCCTTTGGGGTATTTCCAATCCTGCACAGTAACCTTCAGTTTGGGGTTGACAAGATCTTCCAAGGAGCTCCAGCACTCATGTCTATGGGGTTTGCCTGGGGCTCCATGGCTAGGTCCCAATGTCAGCAGAGTGTGAGATTGAATTGCTAGAATGACACTGATGTGTTGATTTTAATTGACTTGAATTTATTACATAGACAGGAGCCCCACAAAACAAATACTTCCACAGGGCCCCTGTCTAGCCTAGGAACAGCTGAGGCTGATACTTTTATTATTCTTATTTTACAGATGAGAAAACTGAGACTCAGAATTCAGTTACTTTGCCCAAGGTCTTACAGATAATAAGTGGTGGATAAACAGTCTCTTATTCCAGAGATTGTGTTTTTAACCCCTACTATACACTGCCTCTGCCTATAACTGACAAGAACCATTATGTTATTTATTTGCCTTTGAGAAAGTAAATGCTTGGGTTGGAAGCAGTGGACACCTAAAGTAACTATTTGCTGTTATCAACATGTCAGTTTTCCTTAGTATGACCTATTAATAGCAGATATTAAATCACAGTTCAATTTCTTTATACCTTTACGCCTCCCTTGCTGCTCAGCTGGTATGTGCTCATGGGAATACATTATATTAATGTCAGTTTTAATCAATTTTAGGTGGGTAAATCTACCATTAAAGAAGGATATATACAGTAAATTCCCTCTTTTCCAGAAGGGTTGGAAATAATACACTGTAGCTAATTTAATATCTAGTCAAAACAGTTAGTATAGATATTATACATCTAAATGCTTATTTTCAATGAATTTCATCAAATTATGCAACATCCCTTAATATTACTTGATTATGCTTTACAAAATAAAGCTTACATAAACTGTATAAACACTGCCATTTAAAAATTATTTGCTTATAATTTATTAACTGATATGCATCTTTAGATTTTGAGAGCTCTATAACCCAATGTGTTTCTATTTTAACCTCATTTGACAGCAACTTCAGAGCTAAGTGCAATGCTTAAGTATAATAACCATCTCACCTCAGAATTTTGTTTTATATAAAAGAAGGTTTTTTACCGGGTGTTCAAGGACACCCGGGGGGAGGGTGCCTCAATAGACTTCAAGGTTGTTGGAAAAAGTTGTGCCTATGTGCATGGTTATGCTTTTCTATTTTTAATATTGTGAGGAAACACCATATTGTTTTCCCTAGTAGCTGCACCAGTCTGCATTCCCCCTAGCAGTGTGCTAGGGTACCCTTTACTCCACATCCTTGCCAACACTTGCTGTTTGAGGATTTGTTGATGGCAGCCATTCCGGCAGGTGTGAGGTGATATTTCATAGTCATTTTAATTTTCATCTCTCTGATGATTAGTGATGAGCATTTTTTCATATGTCTCCTGGCCATTTGTATATCCTGTTTGGAGAAGTGTCTATTCAGGGCCTCTGCCCATTTTTTAATTGGATTGTTTATCTTCCTTTTGTTGAGTTGTATGAGTACTCTATATATTTTGGATATTAACCCCATATCCAATGTATCATTGGAAAATATGTTCTCCCAGAGAGTGGGTTCCCTTTTCATTTTGATGGTTGTTTCTTTTGCTGTGCAGAAGGTTTTTAGTTTGATGTAGTCCCATTTATTAATTTCTTTCATTGTTTCTCTTGCATTAGACGATGTATCAGGGAAAATTCTGCTATGTGTGATGTCTGAGATTTTTCTGCCTACATTTTGTTCTAGAATTTTTATGCTTTAATTTTTATGCTTTCAAGAGTTACGTTTGACTGCACCAGTCTGCATTCCCACCAGCAGTGTACTAGAGTCCCCTTTTCTCCACACCCTCGCCAACACTTGTTGTTTGATGATTTGTTGATGGTGGCCATTCTGACAGGTGTGAGGTGATACCTCATTGTTGTTTTAATTTGCATCTCTCGGATGATTAATGATGTTGAGCATTTCTTCATATGTCCCTTAGCCATTTGTATGTCCTTTTTGGAGAGGTGTCTATTTAGTTCCTCTGCCCATTTTTTAATTGGGTTCTTTGTCTTCCCTTTGTTGAGTTGTATGAGCACTCTGTATATTTTGGAAATTAACCCCTTATCTGATGTATCATTGGCAATTATGCTCTCCCATAGAGTGGGTTCCCTATCTGTTTTGATGGTTGTTTCTTTTGCTGTGCAGAAGCTTTTGAGTTTGATGTAGTCCCATGGGTTCATTTTTCCCTTTGTTTCTGCTGCCTTAGGTGATGTATCAGTGAAGATTCTACTGCGTATGATGTCTGAAATTTTGTTGCCTACATTTTCTTCTAGGATTTTTATGGATTCACGAGTCACATTTAAGTCTTTTATCCATTTTGAGTTTATTCTTGTGTGTGGTGTAAGTTGATGGTCTAGTTTCATTTTTTTTGCATGTAGCTGTCCAATTTTCCCAACACCATTTATTAAAGAGGCTGTCTTTACTCCATTGTATGCTCTTGCCACTTGTGGAAAACACTATGGTGTTGCCTCAAAAAATTAAAAATTGAATTGCCATTTGACCCAGTGATCCCACTTCTAGGAATATACCCTAAGAAGCCTGAAACACCAATCAGAAAAAATACATGTACCCCTATGTTCATAGCAGCACTATTTACAATAGCTAAGATCTGGAAATAGCCCAAGTGTCCATCAGTGGATGAATGGATAAAAAAGCTGTGGTACATATACACAATGGAGTACTATGCAGCTGTAAGAAAGAAAGATCTCTTATCCTTTGAGACGACGTGGAGGGACCTCGAGAGTATTATCCTAAGCGAAACAAGCCAAGCAGAGAAAGACAAATATCACATGATCTCACTTATTTGTGGAATATAATGAACATAACAGTCTGAGGAACAGGGTAGACCCAGAGTTGTAAAAGTAGGGTATAAACTGACACCCCTCAGAAGAGGGGGTGGGGGGGGAGGGAAGAGATAAACCACAGAACTTATGCGCATGTATGCATAAGTGATGGACATGGACAACAAAGCTGGGGACAGGGTGGGGGGATGGGGAGGAGGGTGTCAATGGGGAAAAAAGGAGAAACATCTGTAACAAAAATAAATTAATAAAATTTAAGAAAAATAAATAAATAAATAAAAAAGAGTTACATTTGAGTATTTTATGCGTTTTGAGTTTATTTTTCTGTATGGTGTAATTTGGTGGTCCATTTTCTTTTTTTTTCCTGTAGCTATCCAATTTTCCCAACACCATTTATTAAAGAGACTGGCTTTTCTCCATTGTATGCTCTTGCCTCCTTTGTCGAATATTAATTGTGAATAATGTCTTGAGTTGATTTCTAGGTTCTCTGTTCTGTTCCATTGATCCATATGCCTGTTCTTGTGTCAGTAACAGGTTGTTTTGATTACAATGGTTTTGTAGTATAACTTGATATCTGATATTGTGATCCCTCCCAATTTGTCCTTCTTTTTCAAGATTTCTGTGGCTATTTGGGGTTTTTTATGGTTCCATATAAACTTTTGGAGTATTTGTTCTAGTTCTGTGAAATATGCCATTGGTACTTTAATAGAGATTGCAATGAATCTGTACATTTCTTTGAGTAATATGGACATTTTAATGATATTGATTCTACCAGTTCATGAACATGATATATGTTTCCACTTTTTTTATATCTTCCTCTATTTATTTTTTCAATGTCCTATAGTTCTCTGAGAATAAGTTTTTTACCCCCTTGGTTAAGTTTATTCCTAGGTATCTTATTTTTTTGTTGTTCTTGTTGCAATGGTAAATGGGATGGTATTTTTAGTTTCCCTTTCTGAGTGTTCATTATTAGTGTATAAGAATGCCATCGATTTCTGGATGTTAATTTTGTAGCCTGCTACTTTGTCAAAATCATTTATTAATTCTAGTAGATTTTTGATGGAGTCTTTAGGGTTTTCTATGTACAATACCATGTCATCTGCAAATACAGACAGTTTCACTTCTTTATTTCCAATTTGTATCCCTTTTATTTTTTCTTCTCATCTAAATGCTGTGGCTAAGAATTTCAGTACTATGTTATATAAGATTGGTAAAATTGAGCATCCCTGTCTTGTTCCTGTTCTTAAGGGAAATGCTTTTAGTTTTTGCCCATTGAGTATGATGTTGGCTGTAGGTTTTTCAATATGGCCTTTATTATGTTGAGATATCATTCCTCTATTCCCACTTTGCTGAGCATTTTTATCAGAAATAGATGCTGGATTTTGTCAAATGCTTTTTCAGCATCTATTGATACGATAATATGATTTTTATCTTTTGTTTTTGTGATGTATCACATTTATTGATTTATGAATATTGTACCAGCCTTGCATCCCTGGGATGAATCACACTTAGTCATGGTGAATAATACTTTAATATATTGCTGGAGCCTATTTGCTACTATTTTATTGACAATTTTGGCATCTGTAATTATCAGGGATATTGGCCTGTAATTTTCTTTCTTTGTAGTGTTTTTAGCTGATTTTGGAACTAGGATTATGGTGGCCTCATAAAAAGAGCTTGGAAGTCTTCCTTCCTCTTGAATTTTTTGGAATAGTTTGAGGAAAATGGGTGTTAGTTCTTTTTTGAATGTTCAGTAAAACTCCCCTGTAAAGCCTTCTGGACCCAGGCTTTTGATTGCTGGAAGTTTATTGATTACAGTTTCAGTAACCTTAGTTGTTATTGGACTGTTCAAGTTTTCTGACTCTTCCCGGTTCAGTTTTGGGTGTCTATGTGATTCTAGGAATTTGTCCATTTTGCCCAATTTTTATCGTATAATTGTTCATAGTATTTTCTAACAATCCTTTGTATTTCTGTGGTATCAGTTATTACTTCTCCTCTTTCATTTTTGATTTTGTTTATTTGGGTCCTCTCTCTTTGTTTCTTGCTGAGTCTGGCTAAAGGTTCATCAATCTTGTTTATTTTTTCAATGAACCAGCTCTTGGTATCATTGATCTTTTGAATTGTTTTTTCAGTTTCTATGTCATGTATTTCCACTCTGACCTTTATTAATTATTTCTTTCTACTTGCTCTGGATTTCTCTTTTTGTTCACGTTCTAGTTCTTTAAGTTGCAGGGTTAGATAGTCTATTAGAAAAAGTTTCTTGTTTCTTGAGGTAGGCCTGTAATGCTATGAACTTCTATCTCAGGACTGCTTTTGCTATGTCCCATACATTGTGTGTTGTTGTATGTTCATTTTCATTCATTTCCAGGAAGTTTTTATTTCTTCCTTGATCTCCTTGGTAACCCATTCATTGTTTAATAACATGCTATTTAACCTCCATGTGTTTGAATGTTTTTTAGTTTTTGTATTTTAATTGATTTCTAGTTTCATGTCATTGTGAACTGAGAAGATGCTTGGTATGATTTCAATCTTCTCGAACTTGCAGAGACATAGTTTGTGTCCTAACATGTGGTCTGTCTGTGAGAATGTCCCATGTGCACTTGAGAAGAATGTGATTTATGCAGTTTTGGGGTGTAATTCTCTGTAAATATCTATTAAATCCATTTGATCTAGTGCATTATTTAGGGTCTCTGTTTCCTTGTTAATTTTTTGTCTAAAGGATCTATCCAGTGATGTCAGTGGGGTGTTGAAGTCCCCTACTATGATTGTATTGCTATTGATTTCTCCCTTTAAGTCCTCCAGAAGTTTTAAAATATCTTTTATTGCTCCTATATTGGGTGCATATATGTTTACCAAGGTAATATCCTCTTATTGGATTTATCCTTTTAATATTATGCAGTGGCCTTTTTTGTCTCTTGTTATGGCCTTCGTTTTGAAGTCTATTTTATCAGATATGAGTATTGCTACCCTAGCTATTTTTTTTTTTCCATTTGCTTGGAACTTTTTTTTTTTCATCCCTTCACTTTCAACCTGTGTGAGTTTTGTTGTTGTGAGGTGGGCTAGACAATATATATATATGAGGGATGGTTCTTATCCATTCAGTTACTCTATGTCTTTTGATTGGAGTATTTAATTCATTTATATTTAATATATATAATTATATTTAATATATTATATATTATATATTAATATATAATAATTATATATTGATATATAATTATATTTATATTTAATAATAATTATTATATGTACTTTTTACCACCATTTTTATTTATTATGCCTATGTTTCTCTCTCTATTTCGTCTGCTAATTACAGCAGTCCTTTTAGCATTTCTTGCAATGCTGGTTTGGTGCTAATATATTACCCTAGCCTTTGTTTGTTTGTTTTTGTCTGAGAAGCTCTTTATTTCACCTTCTATTTTGAATGATAACCTTTCTGGATAGAGTAGTATTGGATTCAGATCTTTGTTTTTCTCTCTTAAACTGCACTCCTGTGTTTTAATCATTTTGTTTGTTTGTTTGTTTTGGTTTTCTGATTGATTTTTTTTCTACCTTGTCTTCTAATTTGCTGATCTGATCCTTGGCTTCCTCTAATCTGCTGGTTATTCCTTCCAATGTGTTCATTATTTCTAGTATGTCATTCTTCATTTCAACTTGGTTGATTTACATTTCCAATTTGTTGATTTTCTATGTTTCTATATCTTTACTCTTGCTGTTGAGCATCCCTATAATCATTACTCTGAACTCCACATCTGATAACTTGCTTATCTCTATTTCATTTAGCCCCTCTTCTGTATAATTCTCTTGTTCTTTCACTTGGGAATTGTTTCTTTGTTTCACCATTTTGGCTCTCTCAGCAGGATTTGGAGTCTGCTAAAATTTCCCTGTGAGTATTGATGTTCCATAAATTGTGCCTCCCTGTGGTGGGTTTGGATGAGCATGGAAGGGATCATGCTGAACACCAATGTCTAGTCTTACTTTCCTGGATCCATGGTTATATTTTTCTAGGCAGATGTTCCACAGCTCTTTCTTAGATCTTCAAAGGGGTCAATGGCCCAAGAAAGTTTTTAAACTCTGTGGTTTCCAATCTTTCTCTCTGACTTAAATTTTCACTGACTTCTGCATATGGGCTTTTATTATAAGCTCCCCTAAATCTTCCTTTAAATTGTGAAACATTCATTAGAAATAAATCAACAATTAAATACATAACTCATTCTAAATTTATGCTGAAAGCCATTTGAACTTTCTTTGAGAATTCAGAGGGTACAAGATCCATCACTTTGGATTATGTACTGTTGAAGTCAAGTAAGTACAACTGTATTGGACTAACAATGTACTGATCACTATATCGTGGAAGCTTTTTTATTCACTACCTGATATCAGTCATTTACCTGGCATTTGTCTCATAACTGTCAAAGAACAGAGAGAGAGAAACCTGCATGAGATGAAAATTTTGGGTCATGACAAACTACAGGCGATACATCTCCAGATTAAATGCAATTTTACGTTGAGGAGAAAATGGCAGTGGAGTGAATGGAAGCTACACAGACGATCTTCCAGGACCAAACAGGAATTACAACAAAAATAAAGACAAATCGTCGGGAAAAGGCAACAGAAAAGCAGCGAGAGAGGATCATACAACCAGGGACACTGAATGAGCCTGGTAGGATCTGTGGAGGTGCGTGAGGGTGGCGGGCTGGGAGCCCACGGACAGCAACAGCCTGAGCTGTGAGCAGCGGTGGCACCCGCCCTCGGGGTTAAGAGCCCCAGCTGCTCCACAGCACAGGGGGCCAGGACAGAGTGCTAAATAGCTACAGCCACTCACCTGGGGCTCCAGCAGAGGGAGGGTAGACTGGACTGGAACTCTGTGGGGACACCTGGGATTTGGAGGGCACTCAGAGTTTGCGCTGAGCCGCGGCCACAAAGGACAGTGGTGGCCAGCCAGCTCCTTCTCGATTACACAGAAGGGCAGCCAAGTTTGCTCCTTCCCGGAGCTGTGGAAGCCCCTCCCTCAGAGATTCCCAGGTGAGGTAAAGAGGCAAAGAAATGCAAATTGAGGCTCATTAACAACCAGCATCGGCCCCACCCTCTGGAAATCCTCTTACACTATAAACACATGAGGGAGTTTCTCATTCAACTGAGATCCTAAGGCTTTTCAAGTAACTGAGGCTAATAGCCTCCAGGCAAAAAGCTAGAGCATAACTGAACCTTTCCAGAGCTTGCATATCTACCCAGGAAAGTGAGACTTGACAGTGGTGTTGAAGGAGGGCCCTCTACACTCATCCAAACCCAGTAGAGGGATCCAGAAATAGCAGAACACCAACACCCACAGGGAAAATTTGGCACCCTCCAAAACCCACAGAGACAGCAAAAATGGTGAAACAAAGAAACAGATCCCAAATGAAAGAACAAGAGAACTCTACTGAAGATGAGATAAATGAAATGCAGTTATGTGAACTATCAGAGGTAGAGTTCAGAGCCATGATCTTGAGGAAACTAAACAGCATGAGTAAGGACATCGACACCATGAAAACCAACCAAGTGGAAATAAAGAATGACATAGCAGAAATAAAGAACACATTGGAAGGACTGACCAGCAGAGTACAGGAAGCAGAGGACCGGATCAGTGAATTAGAAGACAGAGTAGAAAACATCAATCAATCAGAAAACCAAAAGGAAAAAACAATTAAAAAACAGGAAGATAGCTTAAGAGAACTGTGGGACAACTGGAAATGTAATAACATTCACATCATAGGAGTCACCGAAGAAGAAGAAAATGAGCATGGGTTAGAGAATATATTTGAAGAAATAGTGACAGAAAACTTTCCTAACCTGGTGAAGGAAGAAGGCATTCAAGTTCAAGAGGCACAGAGAGCCCCAAGTAAGAAGAACCCAAACAGGCCCACACCAAGACACATAATAATTAAAATGCCAAAAATTAAAGACAAAGAGAGAATCCTAAAGGCAGCAACAGATAAGCAACAGTTTACCTACAAGGGAACCCCCATCAGGCTATCAGCTGACTTCTCAACAGAAACACTACAGGCCAGAAGGGAATGGCATGAAGTAATCAAGGTCATGAAAAACAAGGATCTGAATCCAAGACTACTCTATCCAGCAAGGCTATCATTCAAAACAGAAGGGCAAATAAAGAGCTTCCCAGACAAAAAAAAAAAAAGGCTAAGGGAATATATTAACAAAAAACCAGCACTGCAAGAAATGTAAAAAGGACTGCTGTAATTAGAAGAAGAAATAGGAAGGAAAATATAACCACACTGAACAAAAATGGCAATAAATAAGTACATATCAATAATCACCTTAAATGTAAATGGATGCCTCGATAAAAAGACACAGAGTAGGTGACTGGATAAGAAAGCATGATTTACATATATGTTGTCTACAAGAGACCCACCTCACAACAAAAGACTCACATAGGTTGAAAGTAAAGGGATGGAAAAAAATCTTCCATGCAAACGGAAAGGAAAAAAAAGCTGGGGTAGCAATACTCATATCTGATAAATTAGATTTCAAATTGAAGACCATAACTAGAGACAAAGAAGGCCACTACATAATATTGAAAGGGTCTATCCAACAGGAAGATATAACCTTGGTAAACATATATGCATCCAATATAGGAGCACCAAAATATATTAAAAATCTTCTGGAGGACTGAAAAGGAGAAATCGACCGTAACACAATCATAGCAGGAGATTTCAACACCCCGCTGACATCATTGGATACATCATCTAGACAAAAAATTAACAAGGAAACAGAAATTCTAAATGAAGCTGTAGATCAAATGGATTTAATAGATATATACAGAGAATTACATCCCAAAACTGCAGAATTCACATTCTTCTCAAGTGCACATGGGACATTCTCAAAGATAGACCATATGTTAGGACACAAACTAAGACACTTCAAGTTCAAAAAGATTGAAATCATATCAAGCATCTTTTCAGATCACAATGGCATGAAACTAGAAATCAATTGCAACAAGAACATGCAAAGACATTTGAAGAGCATGGAGGCTAAATAGCATGTTATTGAACAATGAATCGCTTACCATGGAGATCAAGGAAGAAATTAAAAACTTTCTGGAAACGAATGAAAATGAACACACAACAACACAGAATCTATGGGATGCAGCGAAAGCAGTTCTGAGAGGGAAGTTCATAGCACTACAGGCCCACCTCAAGAAAAAAGAAAAATTTCTAATTGACTACCTAACCTCACAACTTAAAGAACTAGAAAGCAAACAAAAAGAAAACCCTAGAGCAAGTAGAAGGAAGGAAATAGTAAAGATCAGAGCAGAAATAAATGACATGGAGACCAGAAAAAAAAAAAAAAAAAACAATTCAAAGGATCAATGAAACAAAGAGCTGGTTTTTTGAAAAGATTAACAAGATTGATGGACCGTTAGCCAGACTCACCAAGAAACAAAGAGAGAGAACCCAAATACACAAAATCAGAAATGAAAGAGGAGAAGTAACAACTGACACCACAGAAATACAAAGGATCATTAACAAATACTATGAACATTTATATGGCAACAAATTCAACAATCTAAGTGAAATGGACACATTTCTAGAAACACATATTCTCCCAAAACTGAACTGGGAAGAGATAGAAAACTTGAACAGGCCAATAACAACCAAGGAAATTGAAGATGTAATCAAGACCCTCCCAGCAAACAAAAGCCCAGGCCCTGACGGCTTCACGGGCGAGTTTTACCGAACGTTCAAAGAAGAACTAACTCAAACTCTTCCAAAAAATTCAAGAAGAAGGAAAACTTCCAAACTCGTTTTATGAGTCCACCATAATTCTAATTCCAAAACCAGAAAAAGACACCACAAATAAAGAAAACTACAGGCCAATATCCCTGATGAACATAGATGCCAAAATCCTTAACAAAATACTAGCAAATCGGATCCAGCAATACATCAAAAAAATTACTCACCATGACCAAGTGGGATTCATCCCAGGGATGCAAGGCTGGTACAATATACGCAAATCAATAAATGTGATACATCACATAAACAAAATGAAAGATAAAAACCATATGATCATATCAATAGACGCTGAAAAAGCATTTGACAAAATCCAGCACCCATTTCTGATAAAAACGCTCAGCAATTTGGGAATAGAGGGATCATATCTCAACATTATAAAGGCCATATATGAAAGACCTACAGCCAACATCATACTCAATGGGCAAAAAACTAAAAGCATTTCCCTTAAGAACAGGAACAAGACAAGGATGCCTACTCTCACCACTCTTATTTAACATAGTACTGGAAGTCTTAGCCACAGCAATCAGACATGAAGAAAAAATAAATCCAAATTGGAAAGAAGAAAGTGAAACTGTCATTATTCGCAGATGACATGATATTATACATAGAAAACCCTAAAGACTCCATCAAAAATCTACTAGACTTAATAAATGAATTTGGCAACGTAGCAGGATACAAAATTAACGTCAAGAAATCGACGGAATTCTTATATACCAATGATGAACTCACAGAAAGAGAAACTAAAAAAACAATCCCATTTACCATTGCAGCAAAAAAATTAAGATACCTAGGAATAAACTTAACCAAAGAAGTAAAGGACCTATTTGCAGAAAACTACAGGACATTGAAAAAAGAAATAGAGGAAGATATAAAAATGTGGAAGTACATACCTTGTTCATGGATTGGAAGAATTAACATCATTAAAATGTCCATACTACCCAAAGCAATCTATAGATTTAATGCAATCCCCATCAAAATACCAACGACATATTTCATAAAACTAGAACAAATGCTTCAAAAGTTCATATGGAACCAAAAAAGACCCCGAATAGCTACAGCAATCTTGAAAAACAAGGACATAGTAGGCGGGATCACAATACCAGACATCAGGTTATATTACAAAGCTACTGTAATCAAAACAGCCTGGTACTGTCACAAGAACAGGCACATGGATCAAGGGAATAGAACAGAGAACCCAGAAATTGACCCAAAACATTATGCTCAATTAATATTTGACAAAGTGGCAAGAGCATACAATGGAGTAAAAACAGCCTCTTTAATATATGGTGTTGGGAAAATTGGACAGTTACATGCAAAAAAAGGAAACTAGACCATCATCTTATACCATACACAAGAATAAACTCAAAATGGATAAAAGACTTAAATGTGACTCATGAATCCATAAAAATCCTAGAAGAAAATGTAGGCAACAAAATTTCGGACATCATACGCAGCAGAATCTTCACTGATATATCACCTAAAGCAACAGAAACAAAGGAAAAAATGAACACATGGGACTACATCAAACTCAAAAGCTTCTGCACAGCAAAAGAAACAACCATCAAAGTGGAAAGGCAAGCTACTGTATGGGAGAGCATAATTACCAATGATATATCAGATAAGGGATTAATTTCCAAAATATATAGAGTGCTCATGCATCTCAACAAAAGGAAGACAAAAAACCCAATTAAAAAATGGGCTGAGGAACTAAATAGACATCTCTCCAAACAGGACATGCAAATGGCCAAGAGACATGTGAAGAAATGTTCAATATCACTAATCATTAGAGAGATGCAAATTAAAACAACAATGAGGTATCACCTCACACCTGTCAGAATAGCCGCCATCAACAAAGCATCAAACAGCAAGTGTTGGTGAGGGTGTGGAGAAAAGGGGACTCTAGTACACTGCTGGGGGCAATGCAGACTGGTGCAGCCACTATGGAAAACACTATGGTGTTACCTCAAAAAATTAAAAATTGAATTCCCATTTGACCCAGTGATCCCACTCCTAGGAATATACCCTATGAAGCCTGAAACACCAATCAGAAAGAAGAGATGTACCCCCATGTTCATAGCAGCGCTATTTACAATAGCTAAGATCTGGAAACAGCCTAAGTGTCCATCAGTAGACGAATGAATAAAAAAGCTATGGTACATATACACAATGGAGTACTATGCAGCTGTAGGAAAGAAAGATCTCTTATCCTTTGCGTCGACATGGGAGGACCTGGAAACTATTATCCTAAGTGAAACCAGCCAAGCAGAGAAAGATAAATATCATATGATCTCACTTATTTCTGGAATATAATGAACATAACAGTCTGAGGAACAGGGTTGTCCCAGAGACGTGGAAGTAGGGTACAGACTGACAATTGCCAGAAGAGGGGTTGGGGGAGGGGAGCGATGAACCACAGAACTTGTACGCATGTACTCATAACCAATGCACATGGACAACAAAACTGGGGACCGGGCAGGGAGGGAGGGGGGGTGAAAATGCGGGGAAAAGGAGAAACATCTTTAACAAAAATAAATTGATAAAAAAATTTAAAAAAAAAGCATCAAACAACAAGTGTTGGCGAGGGTGTGGAGAAAAGGGGACTCTAGTACACTGCTGGTGGGGATGCAGACTGGTGCAGCCACTATGGAAAACACTATGGTGTTACTTCAGAAAATTAAAAATTGAATTACCATTTGATCCAGTGATCCCACTCCTAGGAATATACCCTAAGAAGCCTGAAACACCAGTCAGAAAAAATATATGTACCCCCATGTTCATAGCAGCTCTATTTACATTAGCTAAGATCTGGAAACAGCCCAAGTGTCCATCAGTAGACGAATGGATAAAAAAGCTATGGTACATATACACAATGGAGTACTATGTAGCTGTAAGAAAGAAAGATCTCTTATCCTTTGAGATGACATGGGAGGACCTGGAAACTATTATCCTAAGTGAAACAAGCCAAGCAGAGAAAGACAAATATCATATGATCTCACTTATTTCTGGAATATAATGAACATAACAGTCTGAGGAACAGGGTAGTCCCAGAGACGTGGAAGTAGGGTACAGACTGACAATTGCCAGAAGAGGGGGTGGGGGAGGGGAGCGATGAACCACAGAACTTGTATGCATGTACTCATAACCAATGGACATGGACAACAAAACTGGGGACGGTGTGGGGAGGGAGGGGGAGGAGGGTGTCAGTGGGGGAAAAAGGAGAAACATCTGTAACAAAAGTAATTTAATAAAATTTAAAAAAAAGAAAAATATGTTGATGTTAACAAACATTATAGTATGTTAATTTTAGCAGAATTCTAGAAAATCATTTTAGCTACTTTTGTACACATACTTATTTTCATAGCATTTTAATAAGTCAAGAGAGAGAATATAAAGCAGCAAAATAATCTCACCATATAAATTCTGTTTTAACTTTTTATTTCTTTTCAATAAATTATATATATATATATGATATATATATTAGAACAAAATGTATAGATTCTCTCATTTAACCCTCTATTTTACAAATGAGAAAACTAAAGCTCTTTAAGATCACAATTTGCTTGGCAAAAGCCAATAATTTATTAACAGAGTGAAGACAAAAAACATATTCTTCTGAACCCTTGTTTGGTATTCATTCTGCTACCTTCTACTTACAATAATAAAGAAACTAGAAGATCAAAAAAAATGCAATTTTAATATTTATTTTTTATCATCTTTAAGTGCATTTTATATTATTCCCTTTTGGTAATTATCTATGTTACTGTTCCAATGAATTAACACACCTGGGAGGTAGTATATATTTTCTCGTATATTTATTTTAAAAGTTCATTAATAGAAAGGAAACATGGGCATAAATATTTTTAAAACTCTTTAATATGCCTGTTTTTATTTTCCCCTAACCCTAACGTGCACAGCAACTGTTTCTGAACTAAAATTTTTGTCTTGGCAAAGTAGATTTAACCACTATAATTATTTAATTGATAGAAAAAAAATTGGAATGGTCCTTCCATGTGCTGTCTAAATCCCTTTAATTACCTCCCCTAAGTGATCTTTTGCATATATTCATACCTTTAAAATGTTAACAGGCTATTTGAACCATTAGTGACAAGGTATAGTTAGAATTGAAGTATGTAATCAAAATATGCTTCTCAGACACAACAATTATGCTCAAAAGGAGTTGAAGACATTTAACTGTCATGACAATTAGCTTTATCATACAGAACTTGAGGGTTCACCAAGAATTCATTTCCTTTTACGCAAAATGTCTTTGATTTAATAGACTGTGGTCCCTTTTCTTCTGTCCCCTCAATTTGAGTAGTAGAGAGGAAGTATTTAGTTACAAGGTAGTCAGTAGGCAGAGAACAGATATATAATAATGGGGAAAAATTTTCCAAACATCACCTCATTTATTCTTTCCCTTTAGTATTCTCAATACAAAGTGACAACATAAGGTATCCCAAAAGACCTGAGGGAATTTCCCCAAAAACTAGACAAAAGGTATGATACCAGGGATCCATGAAGGCCCACCTGCCACCAAATATTTTTCCACACTGAACTTTCATCTAGAGAGCACTGAATCACTACTAGATTCCAAAAAGAGGTATGATTTGCTTTTACTCAGTTGCCACTCTTAGGAAAACAAACCAATAGTAGGGCTAGAGGGGATGAAATAGGATTTATTTTTAGATTTGGGACTAGTGAACCAACTAAGAAGGACATACTGAGGAAAAAGACCTGGAAAGTCTGATGGCAAGGCAGCATGAAGGGACTGAAATCTTGAGTTTAAGCACTGAAAGGTGTGAGACGGTCACAGAAAGGCAGAGGAAGAGCAAGGTCACATGCAACTCAATTGGCCAAGGGCCATTCCAGGAATCAAAGATGGTGCCATCTGAAGTCACCAGTGCAAATTACAATTCTGTAGTGAGAAGTTTTCAATAACATGCCACACTTTCAGAGCCCCGTGCATGTTGACACTCCATACTCATTTGACAAATAGCTGAATAAATAGATCTGTGATGCAACTGGCAAGGGTGCAGGCTGTGGACAGGTTGGAGACATAGTGGAACTGAGTAGCCCATAGTGGAAGCCAACCAGCAAGCTTGACCACATCTGCACAGGTCTCTACTTCAGAGAACAATCCAGCCCTATTCTGTTTACAACTCCAGTGGCACCTGTTTTAGTGGGCCCCCAAAGGGCTCCTAAGAAAAGTGGTTTCCAATCAGATTGTCTTCTCCCATAGCTGATTTGATAACTGGGTTTCACTGAAAAAACCCCAAGTGTAAATAGAGGCATTGCAGGAAGAAAAACACTTTTATCCATAAAACAGTGAAATTCTGCAGTTGTATTGAACCTTGCTACAAAGCAAACCCATCAAAAGTGTGAGTGAGTGCATGCCTATGCTCTCTTCACAGTCACTCAGTATGATTATGAATATTCCTGTCATTGCATTAGAAAACACGTCCTATTTCTAAATTATCCATTATCTGATCATTCTTGAGTCTTATGAATACCAATTCAAGTATTTAAAAGAACAATTGTGTTTCTTTGGATTATCATCTCTACTCCTTTGATTGTTTTTGGTAAGGCTCACAGTTTGTAGTCTCAGTTTGTCTGGTTGACAGAAATGCTTTAATATCTGAGCTATTGAAAATATTTATAATGGAGCAAAGGAAGCCACTTTAAAACCCAGGTCACTATTTTAATCATTTTCATTCCATTCTGAAAAACATGTGTGTGCTTAGAGTATTTGGCATGAAGAGTCAAACAAAGGGAGTGTATGAAACATATAAAGGGACATGGCAGTGTCCACGCAATTTATTTTTCCAAGATGAGACTCCTAGGGGTAAAAACTAATGCAGTTCCCTGGAAAGTACCCTGGGTGACCAAAGCAAACCTATTTAGCCTCTTTATAAATAAGCCTCTGCTTCCTCCTCAATACAACTGAGAGAGCCAATCCTGCCATACCTACCTGCTATGAAAACAAAGCCCTGAGAAAAGTTTTTAAATTCCTAAAAGAGAATAATATGTTATTATCAATAACAATGGTTATAATATTATTTTATAAAAAAAAAGTATTGTGTGCAGTAAAATTACAAACTCTGTTGGCTATGTACATGACAATTTTTTAATGAGGTAACAGAATATACAGTACAGCTATGTAAAGAATTGCCAATTTTGTTTTTAGTTTTGGGGTGTTTTTTTTGTTGTTGTTGTTGTTTGAAATTGCCAATTTTGGAGTTTTGCCTCAAACTGGAAATCCCTTTAAGTATGATGGCTAATTAGCCCATAAAAAGTGGAAACCCTGGCTGGGTGGCTCAGTTGGTTGGAGCATCATTCCATATACCAAAAGGTTGTTGGTTCGATTCACAGTCAGAGCATGCACCTAGGTTGCAGGTTTGATCCCTGGTTGGGGAATTTACAGGAGGCAACTGACTGATATTTCTCTCACACATTGACGTCTCTCTATATATAAAATCAATAAAAAAACATATCCTCAGGTGAGGAATATATATATATGGAAGTTCTAGATATCTTGGGGACAATCATTACAACTTAAGTCCTTTGCCTGGAGATGTATGTCCAGTACTAGTTTATTACCTATTTATGATTTAAACATTCATTTGTTAAACCAGGTTTCCTTGTAACTATCTCAGCTGTATCCCATTCATTTATATGGCCAGCTCTCCTGCTTCACTTTTTTTCATTTTTCTCTTGCTTTTCAACCAACAGGGAAATTGTTGAGGGCAGTTCATCAAATGACCACTAGAGAGCAGGTTGTCCAAGTTTTTCTGTAGCAGTTAAATTTTTTCCCTACCTAGTCTCTAAAACTGAGAATTTGCTATTTCTAACCACTGGTTGCTGGGGAGGAATCACAGCACACCTCTAGGGATACACCACTGTGAATGGCAGAGGGAGCCAAAAGTTAAGTATGCTCAAACTGGGTGACCAAGTTACATACACATTAAGTGCATGACCCATCACAGAAAGGTGCAACAAAAGCAGTTATTGATGTTCATCAAGCCCTTAGTACAGAACAGCCAGGCACTGGGCTAGGTGCTTTGTATGTATTTTTCTCACTTCATTATTATGTTAACTCTGGTAGGTAGGAAATCTTGTTATTCCCCTTATACTAAAGAGAAAAATTAAAGCTCAGAGAGTTTAAGTGATGTGCTCCAGGTCATTCAGGTTGTGGTGGCAGAGTTCAGACCACAACCCAGGTAAGATGGACTGCAGAACCTATGTTCTTAATTACTGTATGTTCCATATACTGTCTCCTACTATCCTCATCCCAGCTCATGAGCCATTAAAATACTAAAATTTGCTTGGTGCTATCTAAATTGTCATATGTATTCCAAAGAGCACATGCCTGTCCAGTAAAGTAGACCTTTCCAGTTGAGTGATATTGTAGCCCCAAATAATAACCAATTGGGGAATAACAACCATCAAATACTGTATGTCAGTTATTTATCTATGAACTACATACAGTATTTACAGAGTAATTAATTATTAATAATTTGTGTACTTGTTTTAACCTCTGAAGATCAGATCTAAACCTTGGATACATTTTATCTGACCTGTCCTGATTTATTTAAAATTAAATATCTAGGAATGATCACCCAATTTGTAAAACTGTAAACTAGAAATAGCATTGTGTACTTACCTTAATATTTGCATTTATGTATTATACTAATTGAATAAAAAGTTATTCTCCTTGTTCTTAATATTTTAATGTGGGAGTTGAATGCTTTCTGCTTCTCTCTCAGTTCTCCCTCAAACACACTTAATGACAAGTTTCTTTTTATTTATACCCATCATGGTAAAGACTGCCTGCCTCAAGTGGGCAGGCCCCAAACACAAGAAGTCAAATTCTCCAAGAAGTGAGTGGCCTTTACCCCTGCTATTGGACCCCTGCCTCTTTGCCCCCAGCCTGCAAATATGGACAGAGATGTTTCTTCATTTTTTAAAATAAAGTTCTGTCGGTGGAAAAAATATGGATTTTTAAAATTTCATCTGTGCATCAGTATCCATCAATAGAGATAATATCCCTCACTTTAGCTCTATAAATACAATGAATGATTATTGCTTCAGGTTTTAAAAAGTATTTCTACAAATTTTACATATTGGATTATATGCTTTGCTTTCACGCTTTTACCCCCTACTATTCATCAATGGGAAAGCTCTGCCTAAATGAAGTCCTTCATCTCATTTCAACCTAGTTATTAAGCTTAATAATGGGCTGGCAACCATGTTCATTTCCCTTTCATTATAGGATCTGTGCTATGCTTTGTCAGGATCATGCCTTTGATTTTTATCCGACAAATGAGCCTCAATTACGTTGCAGAGGTGAAACCATGTAAGGCATTACAACTAAATCCTCAACTCCTGATTACCTGAGGCCTGATAAGCCTCTTTGGGAATTAACCACTAGCCAGAAGCTTTTCTCAGATACACTGACGTTAGTTCCAAGGCTGCAGCAGCAACTGTACCTGTGGGAGACAGGATATCAGTATTGCCCGCCAACCTCTCTAGCGGGCTTTCTACTGCTCCCTCAAATCCAGGATGCTTGGCAATGAGTTTATCTCCCCTGCCAAATCTCTGCCTCCCATGTGCATAGTCATGCAAGCCAACAATTTTGGAAGTCATCCCTGAATTTTATCTTTCCCTTCTCACTGACCTCCCCCTGCTCCTCCCATTAAACATTAAAACTTGTAATTTCTAAAAAGTCAAATTCCTTCTCTCCTCTCTATTCTCATAGATATGAAAGTCCAGACCCTTTTCATATCTTGCTTGGACTATTGCAATACCTTCTAAATGATCTTCCAACCTTTCCATTCCAATTTGTTCTTCAAACTGCTACCAAAGTGATCTCCCTAAAGTATATGATAATGTTCCTTTACTGTTCAAAACCTGCAGTGGCTTCTGATATACAAATCTAGCTCACCTGACTCACCTGAAAGGAAAGACTGTTTTTTCTGTCCCCCAGCCACAACTCTTCACACATCCTACACTTCATTCAAGACTCACCATTTCCTGAAAATGCCATTCACTTCTCTGCCCTGCTAATCTGGTTCTTCCCACTAGAATGCCCTTTGCCTCTGTGTCTATCTATTGAGATCCTACTCATCCTCTAAAACCCAGCTTCAAATGCCACTTCTGTTAAACTGCACTTCACTGCCCCAAGTGATTTATTTCCCCTGTTGTGCTCTCCATATGTTTGTCTACACAGCTCCTTCACAGTTACATGGGTATCTCCTTTACTATGTATTGCTAGGATAAGACCCAGTGCATTGCACATAATAGGTCCTCATTAAATCTTTATGGAATGAAATAATGTATTTGTTTTCTGAGTTCACTAATAATCAAAAGTTGTTTATATTTGTCAGACACCTTAAAATTCCTCCCCCTACTGCTACTCAGCAGATCAGTGGTATGGCAAAACTCTGACAGGAATGTCAGAGGATAGGCCTCAATGCACAAAATGTGGTCACCATAACAAATGACTGCCACCTTTCCATTAGCTAGCATCACTAGACACAGAAATAACAAAATGAACTCTGCTGCATCCCTGCTCCAGAACTCACAATTATTCCCTGGGAAGTCAGTCAAAATCACTCAGACTACCACCCAAGCCTTTCCAAATCAGTCTCTATTGTATTAAAATAGCTGCCAACCACTCTCCAAGAGCAAAACCTTGTTCTTGATAGGCTGACCTCCTACCCTAGTCTACTTTGTTAGAAAGCAGTTATGCTGTGGGATCTTGTCTATTCAGCACTTTCCTGTCTCTACCCTCATTCCATTTCTCCTAACTTCCACACCAAATCTTAGCACTGAGCTTACTTTACCTAGATGTTAAGTTAGAAGTGGCATCCTAGTTTTTCTACCATATTGATTGGCACATTAGTGATAGTTACAGATTTTTTTTTTCATCTCTCCTCAAGTACCTCCTGGGCCAGACACTTAGTGGGTCCTACTGAATATAGGTTTATAAATTCTCATCCCATGAGATCTCAAACAATTAAGTGCTAGTGGAGTGAACTGCTTTGGTTAAGTAATTTTCACATTAGCTGGAGGTTAACCTTTGGATTGTTGAAAATCTTTTCTAAATGTCCTAATCTACTTTTTCTGCCTTAGTAACTACAGAATTGTGATAAGAATGAAATGTTTCTGGATTAAGGAAGATTTGTCAGGCCCTCATGGTCATCCACCTAGACCCCAATGCCAAGGAAGTAAGAAGAGGGTGTGGGAATGTGAAAAGAACATAGAACTAGGTGTAGATCAGAAATTCTGGGTTCTCATTCCACCCTTACCTTCTTAAGGAGATGTATGACTTTGGGAAAGTCAGTTTCTACTTCCAAAAGTAATGGAGGCATTAAACTAAACACACTCTAACCCAGCACCAAGAAAACTGAGTATTCAATGGTTAGTGAGGTCTTTGCTACATTGGAAAATCTCCCCCAGTAATCTTTGTTTTTATTTTTTTATTAATTTCAAAATTACAAAGAAATAAAAAGAACAATATTACAAACTCTTATGATTTTACCATCCAATTTAATAATGTTAACTTTTTTTCTGATTTGCTTTCAGTACCTTTGTTTTATTAAAGAAATAAATCATCACAGATATAGTTAATGTCCTGTTTAACTACCTTACACAGTCCCATTCTCACCTCAAATCCTGTCTGGATGCAACCACTATTCCTTCCAACTTTTAGCCTTGCATACATAGGTAGGTACTCTGAAGAAAAATTATTGTAGTGATTAAAAGTCTGCTTTACAGTGAGGAGTATAGATGTGAATAAATGCTGATTTACTGAATGCTCCTGTGAGATGGGTTCCAGTCAACTGAGGTCTAAGAGAGTGTCCTTCCAGGCATGCACACACCCCAAACACAAATACCCTGCACCTCTCACACACACAGCCCTAGGGTGGGGGGGCAACCTCAGAGTCTACAGGTATTTTCTGCTCAAAGTTAGCTCTTTCCATGCTGTGTGCTGCCACACAGATTTCAGGATGAGACCTCTGGTACTGTAAAAGTTCTTCTTTGTTATAGGGATAATTCTAATTCACAGCAGAGACACAATTGTCACTCATCAAATAGCAAGTCTCTTAAAGTGATAAGCATGGGGCGGGGCCCACATCTTCTACTCTGCACTTGGCTGCCCCTATTTCAAGTCAAATTCTGGATCAACTAGGATATATATACTACAAAGTAAGTGTAGATTAGGGCTGAGTCTTCTTCTTTTGATAACTTATTTCCCTCTTTATTTGCAAGATTAGCATAACATTCAGCTGCCATAAACCTCTCTTGCCAATAATGAAAGCACTCACCCTGGCTCTGTGAAGGAGCTGTGAGGGTTAAATGCATCAGTGCACTTCAAATGCTTACAATGGTTCCTGGCACACAAACAATGCTCAGTAAGTCTTTCCTATTACTATTGTGACTACAGTACTATTTCTATTAATTATATACCTATTTTGTTATTTATTCTCTTGTATTTCTCAAGCCTTTACATATGATAATATACATTATTTCAATAAAAATAGCCTTTTATATCATTTTTATATTAAATTTGGATCATTAAATTGTTTTTTTCAAATTTAGGGCATAGGTAAGTCATATTACCTATAAATTTTATTTCAGGACAGCAAACAGCCATTATGAAATATTTTAACATGATATATGTTTTCATATTAATTATATATAATAGTATAGAGTAATACATGTATATTACTGTATACTATTATATGTGTACTAGGTGTATGGTATAATATAATATTATTATAGATTGCATATCATTTATATTTTATAAATTACATATGTTTCCTTTATTACAGATTGTATATTATACTTATAGTTTATAAATTTGCATATGATATAGTAGGCAGTTAGACAGGCCTGAACAGAGTAGGAACTATAGGCTAGATAGAGAAGGTCACCAGTGAGGAAAGTCCCGGGTGCCTAGCAAAGGGCAAAACTGAGAAAACAAGTATTGTAGGGTGGGGGCTCACCCCCAGGGTGACCTTTCCTCTTCTAGCATATTGCTGGTCATGTGGTTCTGACCCTCCCTGACCTTTCCTCCACTGGAATGTCCCTAGTCATGTGGTAGACCTCATTTGAGTAGGAATAAGGGGGCAGGATAATAGCCTCATAGGACTCATATACAAGCCCTTGCAAGACCACTCCCTTAAGCATTAAGCCCTCAGGTCAATAAGGGTCTGGCCTGCATCAAATAATCAGGAACAAAGTCTCATGTCTGTTGACCATAGAGACAGAGTTTCAGTCAAACTATAGAGATAACATCTAGGCCTCAGTTGTGTTTTAGCTCCAGGCCCAGGAAAGTAGCAAAACCAGAGGAAGCAAAGCCTTGGTTGACATCAGGACCAGCTGCAATGACTAATGATCCTTACCCTAGCACTGACCCATCAGTAAAGACCATGACCCTTAAAGGACTCAGTTGTAAAAACTGATGAATATTCTATCAAGATCCTCCCCTGAGACCTCCACTAAAATCTCTCCCTTTGGAAAGCAGATAAAAGCCCTCAAAAGGAAGGACCTAACATTCTCTCTCCCTCTCCCTCTCCCTCTCCCTCTCCCTCTCCCTCCCCCTCCCCCTCCCCCTCCCCCTCCCCCTCTCCCTCTCCCTCTCTTCTCACTCTACTCTCACTCTTCTCATTCTCACGCCCTCATCTTTTGCTCTCAAGGTGCGTACCTTTGCTTTCTTTCTTCTAAGCTCCAAGGTCGTCTTTTGCCTCTGTGACTTGTTTCCTGAGTCCAAACAACCCAGCAGGCTCACTTCTTCTGCTTATATTTGATCCTTGGCTCTGAATTCTTTCTTAGCCAAGCTCAAAGTCCAAGATCTAACATCTGGTGCCATTTGCCATTAACACATACATTTATGTAGTGTGTTTATTTTATATTTATATAGTCATACAATATATATTTATAATATAAAATAAATTGTAATAACTATATTTATAATTATATTTATAGGTTAACTATACTAGATTGAATCATGAAATTGTTGTTTTTATAATAAGTTCAACAGGTCAAATACTGACATTTTCATATAATGCATTCTAATATATATTGCATAAAATATCATAAATTTAAGTAAACTTTTATGAGCTAGGGGGAAAATGGCGGCGGAGTGAATGGAAGATACACAGACCATCTCCCAGGACCAAACTGGAAATACAACTAAAATAAAGTCAAATCGTCGGGAAAAAGCAACAAAAAAGCATCTCGCGGACCATACAACCAGGGACACTGAATAAATCCTGGTAGGATTGCTGAGGTGCGAGAGGGGAGCTGGGAGCCCACGGACAGCAGCGGCCTTAGTGAGCAGCGCCCGCCCTCGGGGTTAATGCCCGAGCCGGCTCCGCAGAGCAGAACCGGGACAGAGCGCTAAAACAGCCACAGCCACTAACCTTGGGCTCCGGCAGAGGGAGGGCAGACTGGACTGGAACTGTGTGGGGACACTCGGGATTTGGAGAGCGCTCAGAGCTTTTCCTGAGTTGTGGCCACGCAGGACTGTGGCCTGGCCGTTTTACTCCATCCCAGGGCTCTGGGGAGAGGAGGCAGCCCCTCCCTCAGAGATCCAGCCACACCCTAGTGGGCATTGAAATGCAAATCAAGGCTCATTAACTATCAGCATCTGCCCCACCCTCGGGAAATCCTCTCACGCTGAACACCTGAGGGAGGTTCTCACTCAACTGAGAACCCAAGGCTCTTCAAGTAACCAGGACTAATAGCCTCTAGGCAAAAACCTAGAGGATAACTGAACCTTTTCTGGGCTTGCAACTCTAGCCAGGAAAGTAAGACTCGACAGTGGAGTATAACGTGGGTCCTCTCACGCTCATCCAAACCCAGTACAAGGAGCCAAAAACAGCAGAGCACCAACTCCACAGGGAAAATTGGGCAGGCTCCAAAAAACACTGAGATAGCCAAAATAGTAAAAAAAAGAAACAGATGCCAAACGAAAGAACAAGAGACCTCCAATGAAGATGAGATAAATGAAATGGAGTTAAGCAAGTTAACAGAGCTAGAATTCAGAGCCATGATCTTGAGGAAGCTAAACAGCATGTGTAAGGACATCAAAACCGTGAGCAAAGACATAGAAATATTGAAAATAAATCAATTGGAAATGAAGAATGACATATCAGAAATGAAGAACACATTGGAAGGACTAAACAGCAGAGTAGAAGAAGCTGAGGACCGGATCAGTGAATTAGAAGACAGGGTAGAAAAAATCAACCAATCAGAAAACCGAAAGGAAAAACAATGAAAAAACAGGAAGACAGCTTAAGAGAACTGTGCGACAACTGGAAACGTAATGATATTCGCATCATAGGAGTCGCCGAAGAAGAAGAAAATGAGAAAGGGTTAGAGAATATATTTGAAGAAATTGTGACAGAAAATTTCCCTAATTTGGTGAAGGAAGAAGGCATTCAAGTTCAAGAAGCACAGAGAGTCCCAAGTAAGAAGAACCCAAACAGGCCCACACAAAGACACATAGTAATTAAAATGCCAAAAATTAAAGACAAAGAGAGAATCCTAAAGGCAGCAAGAGCTAAGCAACAGGTTACCTACAAAGGAACCCCCATAAGGTTATCAGCTGACTTCTCCATAGAAACACTACAGGCCAGAAGGGAATGGCATGAAATAATCAAGGTCATGAAAAACAAGGATCTGAACACAAGACTACTCTACCCAGCAAGGCTATCATTCAAAATAGAAGGTCAAATAAAGAGCTTCCCAGACTAAAAAAGGCTAAGGGAATACATTAGCACCAAACCAGCACTGCAAGAAATGTTAAAAGGACTGCTGTAATTAGAAGAAGAAATAGGAAGAAAAATATAACCACAATAAACAAAATGGCAGTAAATAAGTACATATCAATAATAGCCTTAAATGTAAATGGATTGAACACTCCGATAAAAAGACAGAGTAGCTAATTGGATAAGAAAGTATGACTAATATATATGTTGTTTACAAGAGACCCACCTCAAAACAAAAGACTCACTTAGGTTGAAAGTGAAGGGATGGAAAAAATCTTCCAATTAAATGGAAAAGATAAAAAAGTTGAGGTAGCAATACTCATATCTGATAAAATAGATTTCAAAATGAAGGCCATAACTAGAGACAAAGAAGGCCACTACATAATATTGAAAGGATCTATCCAACAGGAAGATATAACCTTGGTAAACATATATGCACCCAATATAGGAGCAACAAAATATATTAAAAATGTTCTGGAGGACTGAAAAGGAGAAATCGACCGTAATACAATCATAGCAGGAGACTTCAACACCCCGCTGACATCACTGGATAGATCATCTAGACAAAAAAATTAACAAGGAAACAGAAATTCTAAATGAAGCACTAGATCAAATGGATTTAATAGATATATACAGATAATTACATCGCAAAACTGCAGAATTCACATTCTTCTCAAGTGCACATGGGACATTCTCAAAGATAGACCATATGTTAGGACACAAACTAAGACTCTTCAAGTTCAAGAAGATTGAAATCATATCAAGCATCTTTTCAGATCACAATGGCATGAAACCAGAAATCAATTGCAACAAGAACATGCAAAGACATTTGAAGACATGGAGGCTAAATAGCATGTTATTGAACAGTGAATCGGTTACCATGGAGATCAAGGAAGAAATTAAAAACTTCCTGGAAATCAATGAAAATGAACACACAACAACACAAAATTTATGGGATACGGAGAAAGCAGTTCTGAGAGGGAAGTTCAGCGCACTACAGGCCCACCTCAAGAAAAAAGAAAAATTTCTAATTGACTAACTAACCTCACAACTTAAAGAACTGGAAAGCAAACAAAAAGAAAACCCTAGAGCAAGTAGAAGGAAGGAAATAGTAAAGATCATAGCAGAAATAAACGACATGGAGACCAAAAAACATGATTCAAAGGATCAATGAAACAAAGAGCTGGTTTTTTGAAAAGATAAACAAGATTGATGGACCCTTAGCTAGACTCACCAAGAAACAAAGAGAGAGAACCCAAATACACAAAGTCAGATATGAAAGAGGAGAAGTAACAATTGACACCACAGAAATACAAAGGATCGTTAACAAATACTATGAACATTTATATGGCAACAAATTCGACAATCTAAGTGAAATGGACACTTTTCTAGAAACACATAGTCTCCCAAAACTGAACCGGGAAGAGATAGAAAACTTGAACAGACCAATAACAACGAAGGAAATTGAAGATGTAATCAAGACCCTCCCAGCAAACAAAAGCCCAGGCCCAGACGGCTTCACGGGGAGTTTTACCGAACATTCAAAGAAGAACTAACACCCATTCTCCTCAAACTATTCCAAAAAATTCAAGAAGAAGGAAGACTTCCAAACTTGTTTTATGAAGCCAGCATAATTCTAATTCCAAAACCAGAAAAAGACACTACAAAGAAAGAAAACTACAGGCCAATATCCCTGATGAACATAGATGCCAAAATCCTAAACAAAATACTAGCAAATTGGATCCAGCAATACATCAAAAAAATTATTCACCATGACCAAGTGGGATTCATCCCAGGGATGCAAGGCTGGTACAATATACGCAAATCAATAAATGTGATACATCACATAAACAAAATGAAAGATAAAAACCACATGATCATATCAATAGACGCTGAAAAAGCATTTGACACAATCCAGCACCCATTTCTGATAAAAACGCTCAGAAATTTGGGAATAGAGGGATCATATCTCAACATTATAATGGGCATATATGAAAGACCTACAGCCAACATTATACTCAATGGACAAAAACTAAAAGCATTTCCCTTAAGAACAGGAACAAGACAAGGATGCCCAGTCTCACCACTCTTATTTTACATAGTACTGCAAGTCTTAGCCACAGCAATCAGACATGAAGAAAAAATAAAAGGGATCCAAATTGGAAAGGAGGAAGTGAAACTGTCATTATTCGCGGATGACATATTATACATAGAAAACCCTAAAGACTTCATCAAAAATCTACTAGACTTAATAAATGAATTTGGCAAAGTAGCAGGATACAAAATTAACATCAAGAAATCGACGGCATTCTTATATACCAATGATGAACTCACAGAAAGAGAAACTAAAAAAAAATCCCATTTACCATTGCGGCAAAAAACTTAAGATACCTAGGAATAAACTTAACCAAAGAAGTAAAGGACCTATTTGCAGAAAACTACAGGACATTGAAAAAAGAAATAGAGGAAGATATAAAAAAGTGGAAGCACATACCTTGTTCATGGATTGGAAGAATTAACATCATTAAAATGTCCATACTACCCAAAGCAATCTACAGATTTAATGCAATCCCCATCAAAATACCAACGACATATTTCACAGAACTAGATCAAATACTTCAGAAGTTCATATGGAACCAAAAAAGACCCCGAATAGCTACAGCAATCTTGAAAAAGAAGGACAAAGTAGGAGCAATCACAATACCGAACATCAGGTCGTACTACAAAGCTACTATAATCAAAACAGCCTGGTACTGGCACAAGAACAGGCACATAGATCAATGGAATAGAACAGAGAACCCAAAAATTGACCCAAAACATTATGCTCAATTAATATTCGACAAAGGTGGCAAGAGCATACAATGGAGTAAAGACAGCCCCTTTAATAAATGGTGTTGGGAAAATTGGACAGCTACATGCAAAAAAATGAAACTAGACCAGAAGCTTACACAATACACAAGAGTAAACTCAAAATGGATAAAAGACTTAAATATGACTCATGAATCCATAAAAATCCTAGAAGAAAACGTAGGCAACAAAATATCAGACATCATACGCAGCAGAATTTTCACTGATATATCACCTAAGGCAACAGAAACAAAGGAAAAAATGAACACATGGGACTACATCAAACTCAAAAGCTTCTGCACAGCAAAAGAAACAACCATTAAAATGGAAAGGGAACACACTGTATGGGAGAGCATAATTGCCAGTGATACATCAGATAAGGGATTAATTTCCAAAATGTATAGAGTGCTCATACATCTCAACAAAAGGAAGACAAAGAACCCAATTTAAAAATGGGCAGAGGAACTAAATAGACACCTCTCCAAACAGGACATACAAATGGCCAAGTGACATATGAAGAAATGCTCAACATCACTAATCATCAGAGAGATGCAAATTAAAACAACAATGAGGTATCACCTCACACCTGTCAGAATGGCTGCCATCAACAAAGCATCAAACAACAAGTGTTGGCGAGGGTGTGGAGAAAAGGGGACTCTAGTACACTGCTGGGGGCAATGCAGACTGTTGCAGCCACTATGGAAAACACTATGGTGTTACCTCAGAAAATTAAAAGTTGAATTACCATTTGATCCAGTGATCCCACTCCTAGGAATATACCCTAAGAAGCCTGAAACACCAATCAGAAAGAAGAGATGTACCCCCATGTTCATAGCAACACTATTTACATAGCTAAAATCTGGAAACAGCCCAAGTGTCCATCAGTGAACGAGTGGATAAAAAAGCTATGGTACATATACACAATGGAATACTATGTAGCTGTAAGAAAGAAAGATCTCTTATCCTTTGAGACAACATGGGAGGACCTGGAAACTATTATCCTAAGTGAAACAAGCCAAACAGAGAAAGACAAATATCATATGATCTCACTTATTTCTGGAATATAATGAACATAACAGTCTGAGGAACAGGGTAGTCCCAGAGACATGGAAGTAGGGTACAGACTGACAATTGCCAGAAGAGGGGGTGGGGGAGGGGAGCGATGAACCACAGAACTTGTATGCATGTACTCATAACCAGTGGACATGGACAACAAAACTGGGGACGTGGTGGGGAGGGAGGTGGAGGAGGGTGTCAATGGGGGAAAAAGGAGAAACATCTGTAACAAAAGTAAATTAATAAAATAAAATAAAACAAAATAAAAAAATTCAGATCTCACAGGATTTTTATCAGTTTTAAATGAGTCAAAATCTGGTACATAGTGGGAATGATGGTAATATGAATAATAGAAGATTATCTTAACTCCTTATCATGTCAGGCACTGCTTTAAATGCTTCACATGCATTGACTTATTTAATCTTCACAAGAACCTTATATGTAACATAAGTATCACAGATATCTTCAGTTCACATTTGAACAAGCTATGACTGAGGGAGGCTAAACACCTTGCCTCTGGTTTCCCAGCCAGTTTAAGTCCACATTCCATTCTCTTAACTACTACTGCTCTCCCAAGTGTTAATGGGAATAATTATCCAAGTCATTATCTTATTATTGTAATGTGTAAGAGTAGAAAGAGGGTTCCTTCTTTTTCATCACAAAATGGTTATAGGCACACACAGTGGTTGTGTTAGAGGTGCTGATGCTGGGGATCCTGGTGGGGGTGGGGGTGACCAGTGTAGAGGTAGAGTCATGAATCTCTTCCTCTAGGTGTTGTCAGAAGACTCATTTCAAATAGCTCAGGCCAAAAGCAACCAATGGAGTGTTGGTGCATAATAAATGCTTCTCAAAGATTCCTTAATCCTTCATTATGGTGTTTAGCTTCCTAGTAGCCCAGGTAAAAAAAAGAAAGCAAACTTTAAAAAGGGAAAATGCGCCCTGGCCAGTTTGGCTCAGCGGTTAGAGCGTCGGCCTGCGGTCCAGAGAGACCCGGGTTCGGTTCCCGCTAAGGGCATGTACTTCGGTTGCAGTTTGTCCCCGGCCCTGGTTGGTCATGCGGGTGGCAGCCACTCGATGTGTCCCTTTCACGTCGATGTTTCTCTCTCTCTCTCTTCCTCTCTTTCCCTCCCACTCTATCTGAACAAAAAATGAAAAAAAAATAAATAAATAAATAAAAAATAAGGGAAAATGCAAAGAAAGATAGTGTTTAGTTACTGAGTGTTGTTACTGAGTGTTCTTCTTTCTCTCCATCTGTGGCACCACCCTCTTCACCTTTATCCAACTGTCCTGCCCTCCCTGTTCAAAGGAAGACACATTATGTCAACAGCCTGTTGCTTATGGCTATTTATGAAGATATTTGACATCACACAGTAGTGCAAGGCTTCCAGCCTGCATGTGTCCAGTATATACTTGGATAAAGTCCAGCTCAATCAATATGACCTGGAAGCTTGTAGAGGGAATGGAATGAGTCTCCATTACCTATCAGGAGGAAGGGATGAATGATGATGTCTGGGCAAATGAGACAGTGAGAGAAGGAACAGGGAAGATGTTAATGGGATAGAGGTTTGTCAGGAACTGGAGGCAAGAGTTCACTCTAGGAGTGGAGAGAGGTTGAAGGTAACACTTAAAATCAAGGTTGGTTGTAAGTATGCATAAGAAACAGAATGACAAGTACACCACCCCAACATTAGAGCCACACACTAGTAGACGGCTGGATGAAAGATCGCTAAAGGGTAAAACAGAGAGGATATGGTTCAACTGGGCATGCCTACCCAGTCTAGGCCAGTTTCCTGTTAATGAATCTTTATCTACCAATGACCCTGGACATTTTGCAGAGCCTTTGAGAATAACACAGCCCAGACTGCCAGAGTTAGGGTCATTGGGACAAGGAGCCCCAGACTCAGTGTCCCCTTCTCCACCAGACTATGGAGGCCAGGCCAACCCCTTACCCTCCTTCAACACTCCTAGAAAACCAGAGTTAGATGCTAGAGACCCCATTTTTCTTCTGGCCTCTGCTTTGCTTTAGGATCTGTCCCAAACCACTCCTGAGCAAACTTGTAGTTGTTACCCACCATCATTCTAGGTCATTCAATGTGACTCAGGCACAGGTAAGTCTGGATACCAGATATGTCCCTGCCACATAGGTCTCACCATGAAGTTCCAGAAGGGCAAGTACTGCCCCCATTTAGGTAGCTGAGTGGGGACAGGACTCTCTACACTCTTTTTAGGAAACTTGGAAATCGGGGGATCTTAAGTCCCAGAACCCGAAGGGCTCTCCTGACCCATTTCTCCCTCCTTCCGCCCTCTCCTCCAGTCATTGTAGTTCAATTTTGGGGGCCCACCAACATCAGTAGATCATAAATTGTTAAGAAGTCACCACTGTCAGGGTATGCCTATCATCTTCCCCTCACACACATACCTATATCCCCAACCAAAACATGAGCTTCTGGACCCTACTTTGGCTGAGGGTGTGGGGTGGGTCTTTGGAGCTTATGTTTCCAGTCAAATACTAAGTCTCTGCACCCAACCCACAGACACTCTTGTAGTTGACAGAAATCCTACAGTGACACCCCCCATCCTCATCCCCAGAACCTGTGAATATGATGAAATATCATTTCTGTGATAATGGTAAGTTTATGTGGCACAGTTGACCATGAAACTGGGAGATTATTCAAGTGAACCTAACCTAATAATCACATGGGGGCTGCAAAGCAGAAAGCTTTCACCAGCTGCAGAAGAAAGGGAAGTCACAGAAAGTTGAAGAGTATAAAGCACATAATGCAGGAAGGCTGGCTTTGAAGATGGAAAGGACGACTTGAGGAGGGACACAAGCAACCTTGAGCCACAGAGAGTAACTCCTGGCCCCTGTCCACACTCTGAATGAGCACAGAAGGGGATTCTTCCTCAGAGCCTCCATCCAAGAGTCCAGCCCATCTGACACTTGACTTTGGCCTTGTGAGACCCTAAACAGAAAATTCAGGTGAGCCTACCTGGACTTCTGACCTATCAAACATTGATCTAATAAATGGGTGTTGTAAGCTGCTAAATTTGTGGTAATTTGTAATGCAGCAATAGAAAACTAATATAACTTCTCTTTTATTTGGTATTCTCACTTTTGGTTTGTGTCTATAACTGAAAGATTCACATTTATGTCAAGAGATTGCAATTTCTTTATCAACAATAACATATTTTTCATATCAATCGCTTTCTTATTTAACGGAATTTCTTTGAAGTTTCAAGGATATTATGTGTTTTGAATTTGGTATCTGCAACATTTTACTTATATTAATACTTTAAAAATATGATAAAATAGCCCTATACAATATATATAAATGTGACTTTTTTTCAAGTATACTTTTATTTTATATATATATAAAATAAAATAAAAACACCTCATGGACACAGACAACAACATGGTGATTACCAGAGGGGAAGTGGGTGGGAGAGGGTAGAAGAGGGTAAAAGGGAGATAAATGGTGATGGAAGGAGTCTTGACTTGGGATGGTGAGCACACAATACAATGTACAGATTAGGTATTATAGAATTATACACCTGAAACCTATATAACTTTATTAACCAAGTTCACCCTAATATAACTTCGTAATCCCTACTCCCTTTTACCCCTTCATAGATTATCAGGGCCCTGGGGAGTCCTCACACATCACTTCCTCTCCTTGTCTATAAGGTAGTATCCCCAGCCTCTTGCCCTTGCTGTCTTTGCCCTGCTCAAACTCTTTGCGCTTAGGCATTCTACACATGCATTTTGCCCACTGAGTTTTCCCCAGCGGTCCTCCCAGGACTGACAAACAGAATTGATTCTCTCCTCATCTCAAAGTATCTTGGCCTTCTGGTGCTGATGGTTGGCAGAGCACAAGATGTCCTTGTCCAGGGGCACATTATGCTGACTCTCTTGGCATGGTCTCTTGCCCTTTCCAAGGTCTTTGAGGATCGGGACTATGCAATTCTCAAAAATGCAATATGTTGTACTTCTGTTCAAGCTTAGCTGAGACAAGATCTCCTAGAAAGGATGTGACAGTTCTGTGAATGTGCCCTCCCCAGGTGTTCTTACTGACTCAGGGTCTGTTCCCTGTGACTTCCAGCTGTCCTTGGTCCCTATGCCTCTCTTAAAGTCCCTATTACTTTTCTCTTTTTAGGACAGAGGAGAAGGACTGGAGGTGGGAGAGGAAGTATTATTCTCCCTTAACCCACGGGTGCTGCCCTGCCTTCCTTGCCCAATCTCATGTTCCAATGCCAGTGATGTATAATGTCTATGGGTTGATGTGCATCAATCACCCCTTCAGCTAAACAATGCCACATGCTTCAGCCGCCTACTCAAGAGACCTGGGAAATGTGACAAGATCCTCATAGATCTCAGCTGTCAGCTCTACCTGGCTATAGACTCCCCATTACTTTATTAGTTTTAAAAATGTATCTTTATTGTTAAAAGTATTACAGATGCCCCTCCTTTTTTCCCCATTGACACCCTCCTCCCCACTCCCACCCCCTCTTGCTTTCCCCATACAATTATTGTCTGTGTCCATTGATTATGCATGTATGCATAGAAGTTCTTCGGTTTATCTTTTCCTGCACTCCCCCAACCCCCCTTCCTTCTGAGGTTTGTTAGTCTGTGACTTGTTCTCTTTCTGAAGATGATCATCTTCCTTAAGATCCTCAACCTTCCCAAGATTATCAATTTCTGGCTGTTCTGATGTGCTAGTGAGATTCTGTTTATTGATCTGGTTGCTTAATCACGGGTATGTTCACTTTAGTCAATTTCTTAAGCTGTAAATTTAAAATATGCACAATTTTTGCATGTTATTACCACATCTGAGATTTTATTTTACCCGACTTATAAACTAACACATTAGGCTGTTACTGTTTAATGGATTCTGGTACAAAGATAAGACTTCTGGGTTGGAAACAAATGAGCGATATTATTACTTGTGGGACAGCAGCAGCATGAGCATCAGTATATTTGCATAGGTTCCCCTCATCCCACAGGGATGACACAGCAGTCCAGGTGGCTGCTGTACATTAGAGTTGAGGAACAATGAGCTTGGGGAACCCACCAATTTGTAGCAAGCAGTAAGCAAGTCACTCTTTGTCCTGAGAGAGACATTACCTCATCCTTTAAGGCTGTATGTTGCAAACACAACCTTGTAAAATGAGCCAATTAAAAAGTGATCAGGGCCTTGCACTCTAGGCATACCCAGCAAGATGTGTATGAGCATGGGAGTTGGCCCCAACAATTATACTTCAATAAAATTAGCCCCCCTCAAAATACCCTGTGTGACAACATCCCCCACTATTAACGAACCTTCCTCCTCCTCCTCTCAATTCCTCATTTACTTCTCCCTTTTCTCTTTCATCCACTACCCGCACTCTTTGTGCTATTCAATTTCCATATTTTCTCTATCCTCACCATATCCACAGCATGAACTCTAAGAAAGAGGAGGTTGATTCAGAGAGATCTGCGATTTGACTCTGTTATATTGTGACTCCTTAGAAATATCTCCTGAAGCATAAATCACCTGTGGTGGTGGTAGCCAAAGAGGAACATTTCCTGTTTCCCCAGAACTAGACTCAACCCTTTGGAGTCTTTATATTCCAGGCAAACATAAGAAGGTAGGGAGACCAGGTGAGCTGGGGTAGAGATTAGAGAGAGTGCTCAACAGGGTCTGCCCAGGCCATAGTCACCCACACATACACAGAGGTTTTGACTACTTTAGTTAGTACTAAGCTTATTAGGCTTGCAACCTAAATAAGAACAAATGGGGATGTCACAATCAATGTCCCCAGATATGCTCCCTAACATATAATGTAGGCTAGATCACCTTCCTCCACAGACTCCCAAAATACCTGGCAGTGGAAAAAGAATACCCTTCAAAATAGAAACCTAGCCTTATTCTCTATGCAGCAGGGGGTTAAGGAGTGAGAGGATAAAGAGAGGATGAGGAGCAAGCTGGACTGAGGAGGGTCTGTTATTTTTGCCACCTACTATGAGCCCCAAATTCTTTCTGATTTTTGTAATCCTGTTCACTTTATTCCTGCATATAACTATATTTAGTGACATGTGTGAATTCTGCATTCATATCCCCATACCTCATACTGCATGCCAGATGTAGGAGATTCCAGAGGACCCCCCTCCCCCAGGAACCTCATCCTACCACAGGCCTCAGAGGTCTCTGTCATGGCTCTGTAGGAACAGTCTGTGGATAACTCCTGAAAATGTGGTCTGCCTCCAGAGATACCATAGCTCCCATGATTAGATGGGGCCATTCTGTTTGAATTTCAAAGTCAAAAGGGTGAATTCCTAGATTTGAACAACCTTTTGTCAGCAGAGGTGGGGCCTGAGAGAATGTCTTAGATGTCTCCATAACTTGAAATTTCTTCTTTTAATCCTCCTACCTCTTTTATGTCAGTCCTTCTGGCTCAACAACTCCCCCCAAAATATGAACTTGACATCACCAAGATAAGTCTACAACCCTCTCCCTCTGCCTGTCACCTTGCCAAATGGGGACTCCAAGCCCATGCCCCAGTCTCTGGATGTGCCATGCTTAATGCTGTGTGATTTCTAGCCAGTGTCTTGACTTCTCTGAACCCTATTTAAAGAAAATTAAAGGAGCGGGGCTTCATCCAAACTCTCACAAAAGGCCAGGTCTTCTTGGACCCTTTACACTACTCTTTGTCTAATTCAAACACATTCTAAAATGGTATGAAGTACTAGAAAAGTTTAGAAAATAAATTTCTAGCCAAGCAGCATAACATTCCTGCAATGCCTTAGCTGTGCTTCCTTGGTGAGGTCATTTTTACATCTCTGTGCTCCAGTTTCCATATTAGCAAAACAGATATAATATCTATGCCTATTTCATAGCATCAATGTGTGGATCTGATGATGAATACATGCCAAACACTTAGAACATACAGTATTGCCCTGGCCACGGTGCTCAGTTGGTTAGAGAATTGTCCCTATATACCAAGGTTGTGGGTTTGATCCCTGGTCAGGGCTCATAAGAATCAACCAATGAATGTATAAATAAGTGGAACAACAAATCCATGTTTCTCTCTATCTCTGTCTCTCTCTCTATCCCTCTCCCTCTCTCCTCCTTCCTCTCTCTCTAAAATAAATAAATACACAAGTGGCCATCAGAAGATGAGTGGATAAAAAAGCTGTGGTACATTTACACAATGAAATACTATGCAACTATAAAAAAGAAAGCTCTCTTACTTTTTGAGATGACATGGAGGGACCTGGAGATCATTATGCTAAGTGAAATAAATCAGTCAGAGAAATACAAGTATCACATGATCTTACTTTTTTGTGTAATCCGACGAACAGAATAAGCTGGTAAACAAAATAGATCCAGAGACATAGAAGTAGGGAACAGACTGATAAACCTCAGAGGGAAGGGGTGGGGGTGGGGAGAAGAGGTAAACGAAAGAACGTATATGTGTATATGCATAACCAGTGGACACAGACAATAGTGCAGTGAAGGTGGGAGAGGGGAGAAGGGTGTCAGTGAGGGAAAAAAGGAGGGACATCTGTAATGCTTTCAATAATAAAGATAAATTAAAAAAATAAAATCGGTAAATAAGAAAAATATTTTAAAAAGAACACATAGTATCTAGCACCCATTAAGTACTCAATAAGTATTAGTTATTGCTAAAAGTAGTGATAGTAAATACAGTTTGTTTTATAACTTCAGCAGTGATAATAATTCTTATCAGTAATATAATTAATGGTATTAGAAATAATGTTTAATGCCCGACTGGTGTGGCTCAGTGGTTGAGCATCGACCCACACACCAAGAGGTCGCTGGTTCAATTCCTGGTCAGGGCATATGCCCAGGTTGTGGGCCCAATCCCCAGTAGGGGGCATGCAGGAGGCAGCCAATAGATGTTCTCTCTCATCAATGTTTTTATCTTTCTCTCCCTCTTTCTTCCTCTTTCTCTAAAATCAATAAAGAAAAAAATTAAAAAAGAAATAATGTTTAATATTAAGAATGATAATTTATATTGTTGGAAATAATGTATACCATCAGTAGTGATAATTCAATTCATACTGGGAACCATAGTTTAACTCATCCTAATAATCTCCCCTTAAGATGTCACAAATACTTTAATATACTCGTTTGTAATTTTTCTTCTTATTATGATGATATTTGCACACTGCTTTCCAGATGACAAATACAAAAAACTCAAAAGACTCTTTCCTCTTGTTATACATCTCTTTGGATTGGGTCATTAGGAAGCTCCATGGAAAAGTTTTGGAACAAGGCCGAGGCTGTGGTTACCTATACTTTGTCCTTTATGACATTGATGTCAATATTATGAGACAGCTGGGAGAGGGGACCTTGTTGATGTCTGCTGACTTTCAAAACTCTAGCATACAAAGCCTGTTGCTCTTCCTGACACTGCCTGAGGACCAGCTCAATTTATAGGAGGAACAAGGAGAACCTCCACACCCCCGACCATTGCTACACACCAGGCCTTGTTCATTTTGAGAGGCACTGAAAGGTTTCCCAACAAAAGGTATTTACCTGGGTTTACCTCCTTTGTAATACCTTTAAGAATCTTTGGGAATCATTCAGTTTTACTGAATTAGAATGCCTTGTTCCCTAGGAGAAGTGACAAACCTCCTAGCAGAGATATTTTATTATGTATTAGCATGAATTCCTTTATATTATGAACCCATTACCCCTATCATCACCCAGCACTAATCTATTGAGAAAATGGGACCCTGGATGAATAGTTTTGATTAATTAGAGATGGGAGAAGGAAAAAGGAAAGGTGCATTTGGCTTTTAGTTCTCTGACACTTAGTAAGTCATGCCATTCACCAAAGAGTGGCTTGAAAATTAAATGGTATAGTCAAAAGAACACAACATTTGAGAATATCTGGGTTGAATCTGATTTTATTAACTGTAACATGGAGAGACTAGCCCTACTCATTGTGGAGAGTTGTTGTAAAGATCGAGAAAGAGGACCTGAGGAGAGGAATTTTTATTAAATCCTTACCACATGTCTGACTTAATGCTAGGTGACTGTGATGATCAATTTTATGTGTCAATTTGACTAGGTCACAGGGTGCTCAGACATTTGGTCAAACATTATTCTGGGTGTGTCTGTGAGGATGTTTCTGGATGAGATTAACATTTGAATCAGTAGACTGAGCAAAGCAAACTACCCTCCCTCATGTGTAGGGACCTCATCCAATCAGGTGAAAGAGTTGAAAGCCTAACTAAAACAAAAAGATTGATCTTCCTCTGGTAAGAGACAATTTCCTCTTGCCTGATGGCTTTGAGCTGGGACATTGGTTTTCTCCTGCCTTTGGACTCGAAATATCAGCTCTTCCTGGGTCAAGTCTGCTGGCAAATGGACTGGAACGTAACACCATCGGCTCTCTTGGGTCTCCAGCTTGCTTACTGCTGATCTTGTGACTTGTCAGGCTCCAAAATCACATAGGTCAATTCCTTATAACACACACACACACACACACACACACACACACACACACACACACACAGTCTGAGAATAAATAGATATTCCTTGAAGAATCCTAATATAGTGACTTATATACATTGTCTTATTTAATCCTTACCAAAACCCTAGCAACTAAATATGATTAGTTGCACATTACAGATGAGGACACTGAATTTCACAGAAACTAAATTGTACTGTCTAAACTTGTTCATGTCATTTTAAATATAAAAATGATAAAATATATTTACTCATTGGGATAAAATGATAAGTAGCTCAAAGTAACTGGCCATCCTAGGCCTTATTGGCCATACCAAGGGCTGAAGAATCAAAGTGTTAGCACTCTTTTAGCCTATAGGTGGCACATTGATTGGGAAACTTGGAGTTAAATTGTTTGGTCATAGTCACATGTTTGTTAGAAAATCAGAAGAGGAACAATTTTTAAGAATTTAGGAATTGGAATTGGGCATACCCATGTTTGAATTCAGAATCTGCTATCAATTATGGCTGTGTGACACTGGACAATTAGGGAAACTCTCTGTGCCTTAATTTCCCCAACTATGAGATTAGGATTATAATAGTACCTTTCTCCTGGATTATTAGATAATGAAATGCAAATTATATAAAGCACCCAATGTATATCTTCGTGCCTAGAAAACATTCTATAAATACTACTACTACTACTACTACTACTACTACTACTACTACTAATGTAGCAAAATAGTGTCTTGCCACCAAACTACATATTCCTTCACTGCCTTTCCTGAAAACACACTTCCCAACTTTATATATTTGTGATGAAGTTGCCCCACTTCAGTTGCAGTCAAGGCTGTTCTGGAAGCTGTTATGTCAGTGTATGTGTGCGTAGAGGGGATGGGGTAGGGCAGTGCCATGCTCTCTCAGTTCTCTCTGTAACTCCCCCAAAGCTATTCTCACAAAAATGTATTTGTTTGTCATGTCCTGTTAAACTGACTGACCAGTGCACTGATTGAATAAATTAACTCAACCAGGTGTTTTCCATTATCAGCACCAGTCCAACAGACTGTTGTTGCAGCTGAAGCAAGTCCATGAAAAGGAAAAATAAAACTGACTGAAAAAAGTAATATCTAGAGGGACCCAGGCCTCAGCCTTCACAGGCCATGACCCCCAACACGGAGAGCCAGGTCCGAGGCTGAAAGCCCCCAGAGGGTGGTCAATTCCCAAGGGAGGGGCAGTTGCTTCTCCCCCAGGGTCAAGCCCTTGGGAAGGGGCTTTTGGAGGAAAATGGCCACTGCCTGGATGGAGTGACTCAGCACTGAGTTCCTGCTGGCCTCTGCAGCTGTCTCCTCGGCACCACAAAACCTGACTCCTCACACAGCTGCAGTCCCCTCTGCTGGACCCCAAGATATGACAGGCCCTGACACAGTGCTAATTTCAATCAGGCTCTCCTGGAGAAGCATAAGATTTTCCGTGGCACAATCTATGTCTCGAGCACACTTCAGAGGCCTCTGTATGATGGAAATGTTTCAGGAGGAGGCTCTTGCTCCCCAAACAGCAGCTGAGGAATCCGCAAGGCTTCAAAAATCACCTGTGTGCGTGCATGCACACACATGCACCCATGCACAAACACCCACCCATGCACACACACACACATGCACACACACAAGCACTCATGCACACACACACACACACACACACACATTAAAAAAAAAAAGTAATATCTAGATTTCCAAAATGGCAGTAGAGTGAATGGAAGCTACACAGATCATCTCTCAGGACCAAACTGGAATTACAACTAAAATAAAGACAAATCATCAGGAAAAAGCAACAGAAAAGCAGCTGGAGAGGACCCATATAACCAGGAAAAAAGGACACTGAATCGAGCCTGGTTGGGTCTATGGAGGCATGAGAGGGTGGGCTGGGAGCCCACGGACAGCAGCTGTTTTAACTCCCTTGGGGTTAAAATCCCAAGCTGGCTCCACAGCACAGAAGGCTGGGGAAGAGCACTAAATTAGCTACAGCCACTCACCTTGGGCTCTGGGAGAGGGAGGGCACACTGGACTGGAACTGTGTGGAGAGACTCTGGATTTGGAGGTCACTGAGAGTTTTTGCTGAATCACTCCCTCACAGAACAGTAGCCAGCTTACTCAAAGAGCCCCTTCCCAGAGCCCTGGGGAGAAGTAACAGCCCCTCCCTCAGAAATGCAAATTGAGGCTCATTAACAAACAGCATATGCCCCACCCTCTGGAAATCCTCTTACACTGAACACCTGAGGGAGTTTTTCATTCAGCTGAAGGCTACAACCCAAGGCCCATCAAGTAACTGAGAATAATAGCCTCCAGGCAAAAAGCTAGAGAATAACTGAACCTTTCCTGGGCTTGCAAATCTACCCAGGAAAGTAAGATTTAACAGTAGTGTGTAATGTGGGTCCTCCCACACTCATCCAAACCCAGCAGAGGGAGCCAGAAACAGCAGAAAACCAACACCCACAGGGAAAATTTGGCAGGCTCTAAAACCCACTGAGATAGCCAAAATGGTGAAACAAAGAAACAAATCCCAAATGAAAGAACAAGAGAACTCTACTGAAGATGAGATAAATAAAATGCAGTTAAGGAAGTTATCAGAGGTAGAGTTCAGAGCCATGATCTTGAGGAAGCTCAACAGCATAAGTAAGGACATCAACACCATGAGTAAAGATATAGAAACACTGAAAACCAACCAAGTGGAAATGAAGAATGACATAGCAGAAATAAAGAACACATTGGAAAAAATAACCAGCAGAGTAGAGTAAGCGGAGGACCGGATCAGTGAATTAGAAGACAGAGTAGAAAAAAATCAAGCAATCAGAAAACCAAAAAGGAAAAGCAATTAAAAAACAGGAAGACAGCTTAAGAAAACAGTGGGACAACTGGGAATGTAACAACATTCCCATCATAGGAGTTCCACAAGAAGAAGAAAATGAGCGAGGGTTAGAGAATATATTTGAAGAAATAGTGAAAGAAAACATCTATAACTTGGTGAAGGAAGAAGGCATTCAAGTTCAAAAAGCAGAGACAGCCCCAAGTAAGAAGAACCCAAACAGGCCCACACCAAGACACATAATAATTAAAATGCCAAAAATTAAAGACAAAGAGAGAATCCTAAAGGCAGCAAGAGCTAAGCAACAGGTTACCTACAAAGGAACCCCCATAAGGTTATCAGCTGACTTCTCCATAGAAACACTACAGGCCAGAAGGGAATGGCATGAAATAATCAAGGTCATGAAAAACAAGGATCTGAACCCAAGACTACTCTACCCAGCAAGGCTATCATTCAAAATAGAAGGTCAAATAAAGAGCTTCCCAGACAAAAAAAAAGGCTAAGGGAATACATTAGCACCAAACCAGCACTGCAAGAAATGTTAAAAGGACTGCTGTAATTAGAAGAAGAAATAGGAAGAAAAATATAACCACAATAAACAAAATGGCAGTAAATAAGTACATATCAATAATAGCCTTAAATGTAAATGGATTGAACACTCCGATAAAAAGACAGAGTAGTTAATTGGATAAGAAAGTATGACTAATATATATGTTGTTTACAAGAGACCCACCTCAAAACAAAAGACTCACTTAGGTTGAAAGTGAAGGGATGGAAAAAAATCTTCCAATTAAATGGAAAAGATAAAGAAGTTGGGGTAGCAATACTCATATCTGATAAAATAGATTTCAAAATGAAGGCCATAACTGGAGACAAAGAAGGCCACTACATAATATTGAAAGGATCTATCCAACAGGAAGGTATAACCTTGGTAAACATATATGAACCCAATATAAGAGCACCAAAATATATTAAAAATCTTCTGGAGGACTTCAAAGGAGAAATTGACAGCAATACAATCATAGCAGGGGACTTCAACAGCCCACTGACATCACTAGATAGATCCTCTAGACAAAAAATTAACAAGGAAACAGAGACTCTAAATGATGCACTACATCAAATGGATTTAATAGATATCTATAGAGAATTACACCCCAAAACTGCAGAATTCACATTCTTTTCAAGTGTACATGGGACATTCTCAAAGATAGGCCACATGTTAGGAAACAAACTAAGTCTCTACAAGTTCAAGAAGATTGAAATCATATCAAGCATCTTCTCAGATCACAAAGGCATGAAACTAGAAATCAATTATAACAAAAATATGCAAAGACATTTGAACACATGGAGGCTAAATAGCATGTTATTAAACAATGAATGGGTTACCAAGGAGATCAAGGAAGAAATTTAAAACTGCCTGGAAACCAATAAAAATGAATACACAACAACACAAAATTTATGGGACGCAGCGAAAGCAATCCTGAGAGGGAAGTTCATAGTATAAGAGGCCTACCTCAAGAAACAAGAAAAAATTCTAATTGAATATCTAACCTCACAACTTAAAGAACTAGAAAGCAAACAAAAAGAAAACCCTAGAGCAAGTAGAAGGAAGGAAATAGTAAAGATCAGAACAGAAATAAATGACATAGAGACCAAAAAAACAATTCAAAAGATCAATGAAATGAAGAGCTGGTTCTTTGAAAAGATAAACAAGATTGATGGACCCTCAGCTAGACTCACCAAAAAACAAAGAGAGAGAACCCAAATACACAAAATCAGAAATGAAAGAGAAGTAACAACTGACACCACAGAAATACAAAGGATTGTTAACAAATACTATGAACAATTTATACAGCAACAAATTGGACAATCTAAGCGAAATGGACAAATTTCTAGAAACACATATTCTCCCAAAACTGAACCGAGAAGAGATAGAAAACTTGAACAGACCAATAACAACTAAGGAAATTGAAGATGTAATCAAGACTCTCCCAGCAAACAAAAGCCCAGGCATAGATGGCTTCATGGGGGAGTTTTACTGAACAATCAAAGAATATCTAACACCCATTCTCCTCAAACTATTCCAAAAAATTCATGAAGAAGGACGACATCCAAACTCGTTTTAAGAGGCCAACATAATTCTAATTTCAAAACCAGATAAAGATACTACAAAGAAAGAAAATTACAGGCAAAATAAACACCCATCAAAATGGAAAGGGAACCTACTATATGGGAGACCATAATTGCCAATGATGCATCAGATAAGGGGTTAATTTCCAAAATATATAGAGTACTCATGCAACTCAACAAAAGGAAGACAAAGAACCCAATTAAAAAATGGGCAGAGGACCTAAATAGACATCTCTCCAAACAGGACATACAAATGACCAAGAGACATATTAAAAAATGCTCAATGTCACTAATCATCAGAGAGATGCAAATTAAAACAAGTATGAGGTATCACCTCACAACTGCCAGAATGGCTGCCATCAACAAATCATCAAACAACAAGTACTGGCGAGGATGTGGAGATAAGGGGAAAGATACATACCACATGATCTCACTTATTTGTGGAATATAATGAAAAAAATAAGCCGATGAACAAAATAGACCCAGAGACATAGAAAGGAGTATGGTTCAGACTGAGAAACCTCAGATGAATGTGGCGGTGGGGGATGGATGAGATAAACCAAAGAACTTATATGCATGTATGCATAGCCAATGGACATAGACAACAATGCTGGGAGGGTTGTGGGGTGGGATGGAGAGGAGGGTATCTGGGGAGGGGAGGAGAAACATCTGTAACAAAAATAAATTAATAAAAATTGAAAAAAAAAAAAACATGGTAAAAAAGTAATATTTATCTCCTGAAAATTTGGTTTCAGCCCACAGAGTTGACTCACAGAGTGAAGGAATCAGTCCTTAGTAAGATGCCCCTTGTGGGGCACCAGTAAATTGTTGGTCATAAAATCATAAATACTTCCTCCTTTACATCACAGAGCACTAGGCTTTTTCCTCATTATCCCTGAATATCAGAGTTCAAACATCTATCTCACTGCTCTAGTCAGTGATCTAGGACTTTTTGATTATAGGGTCAGACAAGAGATGAGAGGAGTTGGAGTACTAAGTCCAGTTTGCCTAGTTATGTGGTTGAAGAAAGGCAAGATCAAATCTCACATAGTAATGATGACAAAGAAATATGGAGAGAAATAAGATAATAATTTATAATAAGGCTTGTCACATTTGACAGCATTTTAAAAAATGGTCTTACAGTGAGTTTGGACTACATCTTAATTATAGAAGAGTTGTCAATGAAACAGAAGATTTCACTCCCCATTAAATGACACTTTTTGTGTCATCAAAAAGTCTTTTCTTATGTAACTGTTCAGTCTCATATCTAGGTCATCCTGTCTCTGTTTATGTCAAGCAGAGATGTTCTTCTTACTGTGCTGTCAGTCATCCCAGTTTATTGTGTTTTCTGATTAATCTGAAATCTGGCAAACTCTCAAAATAATCTCTCCAAGTGTTTAGAATGAGCTGGATGGAGCACAGCTAGCTCCATGATTAAGAAGCCTGCTCATTTTTTTTTTTTTTTTCTTTCGTGATTTGCTAGGACTTCATTTTTGGAGTAGGGGTGATATGATCCTTTGATTATATTTTCAAGGCTTAAAGTGATACTAAAGGCAAAAACTCTTTGAAGTAGGGTCTATTATTATTTCCCCTAATTTTTAGATAAGGACAGTGAAGGTTAAGTAACCTGCCCAAAGCTACATTGTTGCTAAGTGTAAGAGCGAATATTCAAACCCAGGGAGACTGCTCTAAGGTAATACTTTTTAAAAATATGTTTTTATTGATTTTAGAGAGAGGAGAAGGGAGAGAGAGAGATAGAAACACCAATGAGAGAGAAACATTGATCAGCTGCCTCCTGCATATCCCCTACTGGGGATCGAGCCCGCAACCCGGGCATGTGCCCTGATCTGGAATCCATCCAGCAACCTCTTGGTGCATGGGAAGATGCTCAATCCACTGAGCCACGCTAGTCAGGCCTGAGGTAATAACTTTTAACCATTAAGCATACTACCTCTTCAATGTGATACCACAGAGGAAAAAGGTGTCATGGGAGCTGCTAAAACAGATTAAAAAGTCAAGGAGGGCTTTGCAGAGAACATGATTCTTAATCTGAGTTTTGAAGAATGAAGAGCCAATAACTAGATGAATACAGAAGAGAGGTCATTCCAAGCAGAAGAAATCATACATGTGAGGACACGGGAGACTGAATCAATGCCTCATGTTTAGGAAATTACAAGTATATCCATATGGCTGGAATATATGGGTAAATGTCAGGAAAAGATTCTACTGACATAAATAAGAGACAGATTATAAAAGGCTTTGTATAGTAAACAAGAAGTTTGAAAATTATCCTGAAAGTTATGTGGAGACACTGAAGTATCTTTAGAATATTTTTTTACAAAGATCATTCTAGTCATAATATTGAGCAAAGACTAGAAGCATGGGGATCATTTGTGAAATTATTATCATAGTTGAAGTAAATAAATTATGAATATGAACCAAGATGGTAGAAAAATAAATAGTAGAGAGATGGATATAAGCATTGCTAAGGTGGTAGAAAGATTGACCTTTAAGAAATTGCATGTGGAGAATGAGGGATAGAGAGAAGTTAGGGGCTCCTTGATTTTTGTTTAGTTGACAGCACTAACAAGTTCCCAAATTTTGTATCACAATGGGTGGAACCCATTAAAAGCTTTATAATAAATGAATACTGTATAAATCAAAGAGTGAATGAGTGGTCAATATTAGATATTTAGGACAGATAAAGATTATTGCCTGGGCGTAGAGTGAAAGAAATAAATTAGTCAAGAATGGTGCAAAGTTTCTGGCTCAGGCAAGTTCCTTCCTTCATTGAGACAAGCAAAATAGGAGGAGCAGCAGCTGGGGACAGGAATGAGGAGTTCAAGTTTAAAATCACTGAGTTAGAGGTGCCTATGAAACAGCCACGTGATGGTGATATGTCCAAAGAAGAAGAAGAAAGGAAGATATCGATGATATAAAAATAGTAGCTATGAATAAGTGTGTATTAGATTCCAGACACTCTTCTAAGTGCTTTGTAAGGACTTGCTCAATATGTTCCTAAATCCTACAAGCTAGCTACTACTATTAGTATCCTTATTTACATATAATGAAGTTGAGACACAGAAAGGTTAAAATAACCCATTCAAAGGCACACAGTTTATAAGTGGTAGAGCCAAGACTTGAACCTATCCTGTCCAATTCCTAAAATTGAGGTTTTAAGCACTGTGCTATAGTGCCAATCCATAGCAGAGATACCACACGAATTCAAAGTACCTAAGGGAGGTTAAGGTTAAGCCAGGGAGCCACTGTGGGATGCTGTCTATTGCAATAACCTAGCAGAGCTCTTGTCCTTGCCTTGTACATCTTACTTGTTAGCAGATCTCACTTCTACAACCACTTGACATTTGATCACCTATCTTTTTCCTATTTCTTTGCACAGTACCTAGGATTGAGCTATTATTTTACCCAATGGTCACATATGGGGTGACCAACTTCTCTCAGTTTGTTTGGGACAAAAGTTTTTCCCAGAACACAGGACTTTGTTTGAAAACTAGAACAGTCCTTGACAAACCAGGACAAATTTGTTGCCCTTGACGCATTTAACCATAATAAAAAATAGAAAGCTTTGGGATCATCTCAGGCCAATTTCAATCTTACCAGAATCGCTTATACAAAGGATATGAGAATTCAATCAATCACTGCTTCTAAGGCATAGCCTGATTACTGGGCAGTCTGCTGTCAACTCAGTAAATTCCAATATAGTACAAGATTTCTGTTTTGCTTTTCAAAAACATTTTAAATCCTTTTAGGTTATTCTTCCCCACCTTCAGATGTTGACAGGAACACATGAATGTCCTCAACTCATGACAGCAAATGACTAATTCATCAGCTTCCCAGATACCTTGTACTGTATAGAGTTTAATACCTTCAGAAGAGGTCTCTTAACTCTCCTCTTTAGAATTCAGGTGGGGTGTGGGTATCTTAATCAAGTAGTAGTACTTTAAATAGAGTTCAGTGACATGAGAGACAAGTACAAGTAGGAAAGGACCTTAGACCAGTCTCTTCCTTCCTTCGAGTAGGCCTGACTGTGAGCAGTTCCTCTCTTTCCTAAGCCTGAAATGGACTTCTTCTTTGGAATGTGGTGTGGTTTTCACAGACATCCACAAGACCTGGGGCTCCAGACATGACAGAAGCTTGAAGAGACCAGGGTAGAAAGCACAGAGGGTATTGGTTGTGTATTCCATGTTCAGGTTCTTCTAATTCAATGTGAAATATGCATGATATATCAGCAGAGATATAGCAATGGTTATAGAAAACGTGACTTACCTCCCTCCAATACTTGTATGAAAAATCTTCCCAACTTGCAAGGGAACTCCAGTTAGTGAAGATTACCTACTATTCTTATTGGCTTTATGGCGAAAGTTGGAAAGACAGTTGGAAAGAACCAAAAGCCAAAGCATGGGGCCTTGTGAGCTGACCCTTGCAGCTTCTTTCATTGGGCAAAAATAAGTCCCTAAAAAGCTGGTGCACATCAGGGGAAAAGGTACATTTCATGTGAAAGAGGGAGGGACTTTTTAAGCAGCATTTTCTGTAAGGAATAGAGCAGGAGTCAGCAAACCAGTTTTGTAAAGGGCCTGGTAATAAATATATTCAGTGTACGTATAGGCTATAGTGTCTGTCATAAATACTTATCTCTGCCGTTTTAATGAGAAAGCAGCCATGGACAGCATATAAACAATTAAGCATGTCTGTGTTTCAATAGAACTTTATAAAAACAGGTGGTAGGTAAGATTTGACCTCTTGGCCATAGTTTGCCTATACCTGATCTAGAGGTTGGAGGAACTCCAAGACAATTGCCTAACTCTCCCACCATACACACAATGTATACATAGTGTCCACCTTTTCATATATGAGTTTGTGTGTGTGTGTGTGTGTGTGTGTGTGTGTGTAAGAGCACTCAAGTTTCCCTCAGTAAGTATTTTTACAAACATAGTAATTCAGTTATTTGGAATAACGGATGAAACATATTTGTCCTCATACATTTAAAACAAGAGAACTAATTGCTTAGGAGATTTGTGTTTATTTTATCTTCAGACAATTGTAGCCACTATATCTATCTATCTATATATCTATATATAGATATATAGATACACACACACTGAATAATATTTTGAAACAGCCGATCTTCATTTCTGCAGCAAAATAAACAACATGCATCTCTACATTTATGAAATGTTTCCCACCAATATTCATTTTTTCCTCAAAACATTCATGGGTGGTAGACAGTACATGATTACTCCAAATTACATAGTAAACAGACCTAGAGAAGCTAGGCAACTTACTCATATCATACACTAAGTTAAAGTTCCATTCCTGATTCCACAGCCAGTACTCTCTTGCCATTAAACCATAAGTAAGACAACTAAATAGTTTATATTATTATATAACTCTTGAATTACACTGTCACCTAACAATGGTGAATGGATATAAACTGGGTTGAATAACTAGAAATTTACTTTTGGGGCTATGGTCAAGGTATATTCATCTTGTCATGAACTCAAATGTATGGCAAATAATATTTTAGTGACATTCCAGTATTAGATTTTTCTGTTGTGGTTTTACAAGTGATGTGGTCTTAAAAACTGTCATGAAATGAAGATTTAGACAAATAGGTGATACTGAATGAAAGATTTCACACAAATTGCCACGTTCCAGTGTTAGTATTCAATTTATAATGCATATTACATTTTCAAACTCCTAACAATTTGCATTTTCTAATTTAAAATAAAGCCATGTGTTACAGATGAATAGGGTCAATTTTAGTATGAACCATAATAATTTATGAGCAATTGTAGAAGCACATGCACACAGTCTCTGAGTAATTTGTCTTTCTGCTTGCTGTCAAATAAATAATTTTTGCATCTTGAATCTGCTTGTAATAATTTTGCTATGACATTGTCACCTGTCGCAATTTGTACTATAGAGTTGTTACATACATTTGTCTCATATCTTATTATACCAAATCCAATGATAAATTAAAGTAAATTAGAAAATCACAGTAATTTGTTGATGTACTTTCTAAAACAGGCAAGTGACTTAAGTAGCAAGTTATGTTAATCATACACAATTTAAAGTATAGGCTACCTATCAAGTAACACCTACAGGATACCATCCAGATAGATCATTTCAAATAGTTTCCTATCTTGGATCTGGAACAGAAATGTTCAATTAAATATTCTATTGAGTTTTTTTTTCCTATATTTGAATGAATTAAGTGGGTAGACTTCTGCAGTTTGAAAGAAGAGTGAATGGGAAAACTAGGTACCCTATTGGTGATCTCAGATAAATCAAAATCAATCAATCAGTTTCAATCAATGGCACCACCCCCCACCCCATCCCTTCTTTCTTTCCTTCCTTCTTTTTAGATTTATGGCTTACTTGTTTTAAATTGCAGATGACTACTTTGGTGGAGGATGAAATGAAGGCCAGTAGATAAACTAGTTTGAAAATTTGAATATATACACACATTCAGAGAAACTTCAGAGATCTTGCACAATTGAAATAGGGATATCTCCCAAAAGAATAAGGGACAATTAAAGTATATATCATTCTAAGTCCATTCTCATATTCTTCGTTTAAATGGTAGCACTGACCTTACATTTTGCGGTCATCCCTGGATGTGGTGTAAACACACTTATAAAATTCCATCATATTGTATAATAAAAATAATGCAGTACAAGCATCCAGGATGCCAGTACAATTTCCATATCTGCTTGTATCAGGCTATAGAATGAATGCAGAGACCAATGAGTCATTGAAACTATGAGCTCACTCAGAATCATCCCAGAGAAACCAATCATTTAATTACTCATTTGTAAAGGAAATGCAAAGAAATTTTAACAGTGCTATTTATTTTCATTGTCTACTTTTGTGGGAAAGGAATAACACAGGGAAGGGAAATTGATAAAAGTTTTCTTTGGATTCTAGATGATGAAAAATGTTCAAAGGAGCATGGGCCTCAGGTTGGATCACTAGGTCAGGCTGAGTTAGAAGACTATGGTAGATTTAGGGTTAGAAACTTTATGAGCCTTGTTTAAACTGAAGCTACAAGGAAGCCAGTGGTATAAAGAGAAGAATACAACAGATATGCAGAGAGGGGAAGAGGGAAATGGAGAAGAATATAACCTCTAATCCTAATGGCTTTTCTGTCTCCATTTCAATTACCATGAAGTCTGGGTGTTCTGAGGCAAAGCCTGTCCTTAGTTCTACAAGTCCATGAAATTCCCATGTTGTGTGTGTTAAAAAAAAAAAAAAAAGTCTCATTTTCTTGAGCTAACTTGAAGCCCAGAATAATGCTAAGATAGAAGTTAATCTAGTGTAACACTCTGGTTTTTTAGATGGGGAGAAAGAGAGTCAGGAAAGTCACGTTCATCACCTAAGTTCTCACAGCACTTAAGGGGCAGACCCAACATTAGAATGAAGGCAGGACTCAAAATTAGCCATAACAGAAATTCTTGTAACAATACTCTTTAATTAAAATTATGGTAATTTTATCGATTTAAATTGTATTGATCTTATCAATCTAAGGTAACAAATATATGTTTGTAGAAATTGGCATCAGTGTATGAGGGAAATGTATTAGGAAAAAGAGTTTTAAGGTCAACTATTCCATTCTCTGGTTATTTTATAATATTAGGATCATAAAGCAAGCTATATTATTTTCAGGCAACAGCAAATATTTCAGAGATGAGTAGCCACATTGTTCACTTGAAAAAATTAATTTGAAAGTGAAAAGAAATAAACCAAATTTTAAACAGTTTACAAAATAAAACCAATAAAATATGTCACTTGTGCAAATATATTCATTTTCTGGAGTGTTGCAAAAGTATCAAGATGGAGTTAAAGCTGCATTAGCTATGAAGCTGAGCCCATACCACAGAATTTTAGAATAAAATCAACTAACATTTACCAAACATCTACTAAAACATAAAATAAGTGATATAATTCAGTAAACACCACTGGAAGAAGAAAAGAGGCTATGAAAAAGACATATTTAAAGTCTGTTAAAGCCTGAGATTCAGTTAGAGCAGCGGTTCTCAACCTTCCTAATGCCGCGACCGTTTAATACAGTTCCTCATGTTGTGGCAACCCCCAACCATAAAATTATTTTCATTGCTACTTCATAACTGTGATTTTGCTACTGTTATGTCTTAGGTGACCCCTGTGAAAGGGTCGTTCGACCCCCAAAGTGGTCACGACCCACAGGTTGAGAACCACTGAGTTAGAGTAATATGGTTAAACTATAATCCTTCTCATCATAATGGACACAGAAATAGACCCTTAAAATAACTGATCCAAGCCCCCTGAGAGAATTAAAGGAAACACTCAAGGAAAATGTTTTTAACAACTATTATGGATCTAGAATTGGAGTAGGTAGGATGGAGATCTAAGGACATGGTTTCTGTCTTTAAGAGGCTCCTGATCTCTCTCACAGTAGAGGTAAAGCATCCTCAAATCAAAAGCCAGTTTAGTAGAAGCCATGGAATTTATAATAAATGCTTACTAAAAGCATAGTCATTAGGTCTCTAGGACTTCAGAGCATGCAAAGTCAATCCCAGCTGGAGTGGGCTTTCAATTGATCCTGTTTGAACATCTATTATGGACAAGGTACCTTGCTCCCAGTGCTCTTTTAGGACAAGTCCTTTTACAGGATGAAGCACTGATGCTTGAAAGATGAAAAACTTTTGATAGACACTCTCCTGTTCATCTGGACTCCAACCCTCTCACTCAACTCTCCCCTTGCAACCCCTAAATTCACTCTTTCATAAAACCTTATCAAATCTCCTCCCATAATGCTTCTCACATCTTCATCTATCTCATCACTTCTGTTCCCACTGCTATTCTATTGAAAGCCTTCATTAACTCACATCTGAACTCTATTACAACCTCCTAACCAGGCCTTTCTCCACCCACTAATCTACCCTGCACACAGTTGCCAGATTCATCTTCCTGAAATGTCAATTTCATCGTGTCACAATACATTTCCTACAGGAAATATTTTCAATTCCTTTGCCTGCTATTCAGGACTTCCTACAATCTGAGCCCAGGCTACATTTCTAACCCCATTTTTCCTACAATAATGTCTGGTTTAGCCAAGCCTACTAACTATACCCAAAGTTTTCTTATATTTCCATCCCAAGCTTTTGTTAACACAATTTTCCTAATTTTAAATGTCTCCCACAGTTTTCTTTATTGATATAAAATCTATATTCCATCTCCTTCATAAAGTTTTTCCTGCAATCCTAGCCAATAAGACATTGCTACCCTGATTTCAAACTATTCTACTGGCACTTATTTTAACTGTAGTTTAGTATGAGTGTATTCCTCCTCCCTAACCTCAGCAAGAAGGTGATAGGGATATGAAATTGGAAAAGACACTAAAGGATAAGCACCATGGCAGCCAGGAGACCAATTAGAATGTTACTGTGCTCTTACAAGCAAGAGTTAATGATTCCTGGAAAATATTCAGGACCTGGAAATACAAAGGAATTAATGGGTGAAATACCTTACAAAAAAAGAGGGATCAACAGGACTTGATGATTGAGCAGATAAGTGAATGAGAAGGATGAATAACAAATGATGAATAACAAAAGCCGAATCATTACAATTAAAAAGTGAGAGTGAAATTGGTTTGGTGAGGAAGGTGATGAGTTTATTCTTCGGTGAACTGAGCTCCTGGTAAAGTAGAGTAGGTGGTTAGAGAGAAAAGAGTGTAAAAATAATAAGAGCTAGAGATAAAGGTTGGAGAGAAAGCTGCATAGAAGTAGTAACTGAAGCCATGAATATAAATGCATTTATAAATATAAAGAATGAATGAAGAATGAGAAAACAAGAGGGAGCAGGAGAAGAGGATCCAGTGGAGGAGACATAGGAGCATTACAAAGAAATAGCAGAGTTAAATAAAGAGCTTGAACACAATAAGGGAGAAAATAAAACAAAACGAAAACTCAGCAACACTGATACTGATTCTTAGAAGATCAATAGTGATGGCTAAAATGCCAGATTTAGGAACCAAAGCCATCAGCATAGGATGTAGCATGCTCTGAGTGGTAAGGAAATGAAGGCAGTAGGTATTTGGCACTGAGATTAAAAGGGTAAAAATGGGACAGAAGCTAAATGGCACAGAAGGGCAAATCAATAATTTTGCTGTAATGGGGCTCTACCATATCATATGCGGACATTGCTGAGTTGTATGGTTTAGTGATTAAGAGTATAGATATTAATGTCAGCCTGGCTGAGTTCATATCCCAGGCCTGCCACTTTGAACCTGTGGAAAATTGTATAATTTATTTAAGACCCCTCTGATTCACTTTCCTCATATGTGAATTGGGGATAATAAAAATAATATCCACATGATTGGGTTGTTGTCAAAATTAAGTTAATATAGATCATGTGCTTGGGATACAAAAAACATGTTAGATTTATTTTGATGGTGTTTATCATTTCTACATGATCCAATATGTTGGTTCTTAACAGACACCTACACAATTTCCCAGTATTCCAAATTGGAAGAATTATTCAAATTCAACCCTGGTGTCAATGCATGTTGAAAGAGGACTAGCATACAGATGTCAAGTTGTCTCTGAGCTCAGCTAAGCTAAATAAACAAAACAATTAACTGATTAAATCATTTTTGTGCCCTGGCTGGTTTGGCTCATCGGTTAGAGCCTCAGCCTTTGGATCAAAGGTTCACAGTTCAATTCCCTTTCAAGGGCACATACCTGGGTTGTAAGTTCAATCTTCAGCCCAGGATGGGTTTGTGCAGGAGGCAACCAATCAATGTGTTTATCTCACACTGATGTTCCTTCCTTCTCTGTCTCTCCCTCTCTCTCTCTCCTCTCTTTCTCTCCCTCCATCCCTCCCTCCCTCCCTCCCTTCCACTCTATGTAAAAAAAAAAAAAATCAATGGAAAAATATCCTTGGGTGAATATTGACAACAACAAAAAAATTTACATGTGTGATGTTCATTAATTGAGAAGATTTCGGTCTAGACTTTTAAATGTCCTTGAAGGCAGTGTTGCTCAGTGGATTGAGCATTGTCCCAGTTCAATTCCTGGTCAGGACACACGCCAGGGTTGCAGGCTTGATCCCCAGCAGGGGGCATGCAGGAGGCAGCTGTTTGATGTTTCTCTCTCACATCAATGTAACTAGCTCTCTCTCCCTTACCCTCTAAAAAAAAAAAAAAATCAATAAAACCATATTTAAATGTCCTCAAATAAGACCCATGCAAGCTACCTATGAATTGTCATGATTTTGCATGTCATCTCCAATATGTAAAATAGTTTAAACGAATTACAGGGCACATGAGATGCCTCTTTTAATTTGAAAGGAGAATTTAGTAAACAACAAATGAAGTAGGTGTTGCTCTATTGTGGCTCCTTACAGTAATGCTGTATCTAATAATAAAAAATGTTCCTTGTTATTTTTATGGGCCATACAGACATTCAGTTATGACTAGGATAATAGTTAGCCAGCTGAAAACTCTACCTTTTACAATATGAATTGTATTTACTCATTGTCAGCATTGTATTACCTGAAAAAAATAATTTTCATGGAGTCAAAATTTGTAATGTAATCATATAGCCAATTTTCTAATATGTTGAAATAACATAAGTTCTGGGTACTATCCCAAATTTTTAATTTATGTTCATCATCTTACCCCTACCCGCCAGTAGTCAGTAAAATATTAGAAAAGGAGTTTTCCTTCTAGTTGACTTCTCTCCTGTCCACTATCCTGTCAACTTTGATAAATCTACAGACCTTAGAAAACCTTCAACATCATAATTGTGCCCACAGAATTTATACTATTTTGGTTATTGTGATCTCATTCTCTTCCTCTCTCTCTCCTTCCCTCCCTTCCTCCCACTCCTCCTCTCCCTCTCCTTCTTCTTACTCCCCCTAATTTTTCTGCTAGAGTAAAATCTTGATTAGCCAGATCACAATAAGCACAATTAAAAGAACAACTCTCGACTCATGATTTGAATACTCTACTGAACAAAGGAAATGGCAAGTCACATGGAAAGAAAGGAAGGCAGTACACATGGAGACAAAAAACAAAAACAAAAACAAAAAAACAGCAGCAATTTTCGTTAAAAATACTTTCAGGGATCTGATGAAGAGCTCAGTACAATCCAGTTCAATCTCCATCAATGACTATGGACATTGTTCACTGATAGTCCAGAGACTCTGTGCAACATAGTTGCACAATAAAGTTGCTCAAGGGCACTATAAGAGTTCCATTATTAAAGAAAGGTTAATTTCAATCTGATTGACTTTTCATTAAGACAGGAAAGTAGACATAATTTAGAAAGATTTTCTAACAATTTGAAATCTAAAGCAAACTATGAAACAGTGACATACAAAACAATCTCTTTAGAAATATACAGTAGTTGCTGTATATTTTTCCCCTAAAAATACTGGGATTTTTTTTTCCTGTTTATCCACAGATGTAGGACATTCCTATCACTTGATTCTTTTGTCATTTCTTCATTTTCCAAGACAGGTCAAGGAAACAGTGGGGCAAATGGTTTAAGCTTTGTTTGTCACCTATGGTGATTTACTTTGTTACTTGGTTTCTATATTAGTAATTGTCAGAGACTGGGGGTTGCAGGGGAAGTTTCGCAGTGAGATACCCAGGGTAAAGAAAGCTCGAGGAGCCGACAACAGTAAGGATCAGCAACAGCAGCAGCAGCATCTTTATTCTCAGCAGCAGCTTTATTCAATACTTTTAACAGCTTTTATAGACTCGTGCAATGGGATGATCTACACAGAGCGATGTGTGGCACATGCGTCCTAGGCGTTTGATGTGTCATGCTTATGTAAGAAAACATGGTCTGTGCCTGGGCAGCTACTTTCAGGGTCATGTCCTGAACCATGGCCTCTATCAACAACAAGCCAAGTTCCCAGGCCCCAACACTCCCCCCCGCCCCCCAGAGGCTTGGGTGTTGGGATTTGACCCATAAAGTATTTCCCTGTGCACAGAGTCCACAGTAGCAGTACAGGGTACAACACATAACCAAGAGAACTCCAGTGAGGCCTGCAAGGGCTTATGCCCTGATACGTGGTAGATCACCGCTCCTTCTTTCAGGCCCCATTTCCAAAGGTCCTGCTACATATCTTTCCCCCACAGGGGTTGGTGGCCCATAAGCCTCTACTTGGCTGCCCACCGAGGCAGCTATAGGGTTAAGCCTCTGTACACTGCCCAACTATCGGTGCACACACACGCACACGGCCAGACTCTTTCATTAACACTATCCACATGCCTCTTAATTCAGCCCATTGACTGGAGCATCCGGCTCCTCTATCATACCAAAAAGTATCCGTAGCCAGTTGCAGGGCCACCACTGCCCACATCAGCAGTTGGCCTCAGCAGGGACCATCAGTATACCAAGTGTCTGCTAGAGGGGGAGGCTTTCCCTCCTCAAAAGGGACTGGGTCTTTCCTCTGCTTCCGCAGAGGGCTCTTTCCATTCTGCCCTAAACTGTATAGGTCCTAGCAAGGAGTACATCTCCTGAGTTAAGGGACTGGTAGAGAACCAGGCCTTCTGTTCCAAGTAAGCTCCCCACTTTGTCAAAGTGGGAGTTTGGGCTACCTCCTTGTGTGGTCGGGTAGCTCATGATCATAGCCACCCCTCTACTGGGTAGGTCATTTGTACTGTGACAGGACAAGGACCAGTGATACTTTCACTGGCCAATAAGGCTGTATACACCAGCACCAACTACTTCTCAGTAAGGGAGTAACGACTTTCACTTCTCTTCCACAATTGGGACCAAAACTCAATAGGACTCTTTCGAGCCCCTTGTTCCTGCCAAAGACCCCAGCCAAACCTCGAGTCATCCACCTGTACAGTCAGGAGGAATGGCAAAGCCAGATCCACGACTCGCAGCATCTGCGCCTGGGCCACCACACGTTTTGTGGCCAGAAATGCTTGTTCCACCTCAGGAGACCAGTCCCAGGCCTCCCCCTTCCAGACTATGCAGTGGAGGGGTTTCATCAGCATGGCTAAATGGGGTATAAAGGTTCACCAGAACCCTAGTAAAAACAACCCTAGGGTTGTTTTAAAAATCAAACTCCATTCTGATCAGTTATTCCTGCACGTAAACACCTGAGCAGTTTTCTAAAAAAAAAAACCCAAAAAACCTGGGACTGACACCCAGAGGAACCATAAAGATAAGGGGTTAATGATGGCCTTGGGAAACTTAGAGGGACCATGAAAGGAAAGAGATTAATGATTGCTCTAACCCCTGCAACCGACCCCTTTTCTCCTCTGGAGAAGTCTGTATCAGCCCCAACACCAATTAAGCGGAGCCAGGAGTAATGTAGGTTTTTTTCTTTGAATGTAGTTTTTTTCTGTTTTTTGTTCCTATATAAGCAAGGAACAAAGGAAGCTCGGGGATGGGATTTGGGAGGTCCCCCCAGCCCGCCGGTGTAATAAAGTGCTCCTTTACAATTCGGCTGTGCGTCTTTGGTTATCTCGCTGACACATTACAACACTAGTAGTCCAAAATATGTCTGCAACTGTTTCACTGTTTCTGGTGTGGGATAGGCCTGTATCTTATCTATAATTGCCTCTGGCATGACATTTGTCTTATCTGACCAAACAACACCCAAGAACTTGACAGAGTATCCAGGCCCTTGGACTTTGTCCTTGTTGATGGCCCACCCCCAGCCCACCAGGGCTTCCTAAAGGCTGCATGCTCCAGCTTCTAGCTCTGCAAGAGAATCAGAGGTCAACATTATATCATCAATATAATGGAACAAGTGTACATGCGGAGGTTTGTTCCAGGATGCTAAGTCCTGGGCTACCAAACCATGACAAAACGTTGGACTATGTAAATAGCCTTGGGGTATCACTTGGACTGTCCATTGCCTTCCTTCCAAGGTAAAGGCAAACTGTTCCTGGCTCAGAGTCAATGTCTATCGAGAGAAAGGCATTAGCCAAGTCCACAACATAATGAAACCACCCCAATTCCTGTGACAAGCGGCCCATCAATTCAGTAATATTCGGTACTGCCTCATGTAAGGGCAGAGTAACCTTGTTCAGTTCCCTGTAGTCCACAGTCCTTGGAGTTGCTGAAGGAGGGCACATTCATGTCGCTGTCCTCAGTCATGCCACCATCCTCTGCCGCACTGCCCACCTTTTCAGACCAGGCTTCCACTGCCACTTCCCAGGCCTGCTACCCCGGGCCTTGTTGGAGGCTGGGGCAGGGGGGCTCTTTGGGCGGTGGCAGGGATGGGCCAGGGGTCGCCCCAGCCACCTCCTCCCCATCAGCCTTGAGCTCAGTGAGCACTTCAGGCCCTGGCCCGGCCTACGCCTCCTGGCCCTCACTGTCTGCCACCTCCTGAGCTCTGAGCCCCCTGGGCCTTGGCGGCTCCTCCCCTGGTGGTGGGTGGGCAGCCACCTGCTGCTGTCTGGGCTCCGCAGCTCCTCAGCCACCTGGGGCACCACTATGTTCTCAGCATCCTGTATGGGCCCATTGCTTTTATCGCACCAAGGGCAGGGCTTGTCGTACAGGCCTGGCAGGACTGCTGGCGGGAGAAGTCATAGCTGACTTGGCTGGACCCTGGAGCATGTGCTCAGCCACCGCCAAGCACTGCTCCAAGTTCTCTTCCTCCCATTGTAGCTGCTGCACTTGGTTCGTGAGATTTCCAAAGCCTTACGCACCTCTTCAGTCCAGGGATGTATAGTGTCCCAGTCTTCCGGTGGTGTCCAGGCCATCAGGTATGCCACCACCAGGTACTAGTGGGATGCTGGGGGCCACATCCCATCCACCTGGGACTGCTCCTTGCTAGGGGCGACTGGGGTACTCACCTCATCCTGCTGACTACACAAGTGTCATCTACTGGGGGTTGCAGAGGAGGTTTCAGTGGTGAGATACCAGGGTAAAGAAAGCTCATGGAGTCAACATCAGGAGGAATCATCAGCAGCAGCCTTATTTAATACTTCCAACAGCTTTTATAGACTCGTGCAATGGGATGATCTACACAGGGTGGTGCGTGGCGCATGTGTCCTAGGCTTTTGCTGTGTCATGATTATGTAAGAAAACATGGTCTGTGCCTGGGCAGCCAGTTCCCGAGTCATGTCCTGAACCACCACCTCTATCAACAACAGGCCAAGTTCCTAGGCCCCAACAGTAATATAACTGTTGTTTCTAAGTGCATAATCAAAAGGGTAATTTATTACCCATGACATATTGGGTGCCAAAGCCTGAGCAGTTATAGATGAACCAACCAGAGAAGCACTTATTAACTTCCATGAAAGGCAAACCACTTAATTCTTTCCCTTAAGGCTGAGGCAGCCTAAGAACTGTCAGCCCAGTCCTATCTGAGACAGACAGTGATCTCCTTTTCACTGAGGCAGTTAGCTGTTCATTTTCTCAAAGGAATGAAGATGTTTAACAAGATCAGGAAGTAGAGAAACGTCAAAAATAATGCATTGTGTAGAGAAAGACACCTGGAAGCCCTTTTAACAAGCAGTTTCTAGCTCTGGGGAAATAGCTAACAGATGGATTTTTAACCCTCAAAGGGCCTGGTAGAAACAGATCCAGCTGGGATCCGGCTTGTACCTCAGGACCATGGAGGTAGAGGTTGGTCTACCTTGCTTTCACTCTGCCACACATGCAGACAAATGTTAAATGGCGAACTCTGACCCAATTACAAAGAAAGTAACTACAATCAAGTAATGAAGGTACAATGTGTCAGTTGATAGAACCATTTGAATGTTTTAGTGCTTAGTTAATTAACTAGCATTTGGTTTAATTGTGTTTTGATGTGACTTCCCTGCATGGCTGGTGATTTTAAAGTGATGTCAAACTAATCTCATGCCTGAGTTTCTTCATTTCATATATTTTACTATGAAGAAGAAAAGGGAAATAGTACAAAAGTTTATATTTTTAAAGGAACATTTGTTAACTGATGAAAATTTAAATTCATGTAAATCTAAGCTCCCCCTTCACCTCATCCAGATATCACAGGATTGTCTTTCTATGAAGAACAATGTTTTCTTGTCATTATTAATTAAAATTTGAATTGATTTATATTTATTTATTTATTTTTAATTTTTTTATATTTTTTCAATTATACTTTACATTAAATATTTTTATTAGTTTCAGATTTACAGCACAGGGTTTAGACAATCATATACTTTACAAAGTATAAATTTGAATTGATTTTTTAAATAGTTACTTAAAATGCATATTTTTATTATAATTTACCATTTTCACAGTGTTTTCATATACATGTCCTCATTTACTCTCCAAAATATTATGAGGTAGATACTTTTATTATTTTCCCCCATTTTACAGATGAGGAAGTTATGGCACAGAACAGTTAAGCAATAGTATGTGGCAGAGGTAGGATTTGAACCAGTTCACTGCTCTTTCTCCCCTATTACTGCTACTTTCTAAAGATTTTGCAGATTTTTCACTTAAGAACTTTGTTCCTTTCTCCTGGCCCTGAGGTTACTCAAGTGAAATGTCAGCCTATGGGGATCATGCATATAGATATATCTTAAATATATGTTAAGCATTTAAACAGAAGATTCCATAGATTCTCCCCATAAAATAAATAAATAAATAAATAAATGAATAAATAAATAAATAAATAAATAAATAAATAAATAAATAAAGTCTTCAGACTAAAAGAGAAGCATGGTTTGTTGTCTTTAAAAGTTTCAGTGTCTGAGAGTTGACTTCTGCTGCTGTCATCTTCTTATCCTTCATGAATGTACTGTTATGTTTACTTTCATCCTCACTGATAGAGTCAAAGAGCATGTACATCTGGTGGCCTATGAGAATTTTCTTGCTAAACAAGGAAACATTATTTTAAGAATATCTTAGATTCAGGGAGAAATTCAAATAAATTAATATATATGAAATGTCAACTCAGGCCTCTCTTTAAGGGAAAATTTTAAATCACTGTCTTCCCCATCCTCATACCTACCTCCAAGAGATTGCACCCTACTTTCTATACAAGAAAACAGGTTTCCTAGATTCCAATAAAATGTTAAATAAATTTATAAAGAAAATATAGGTTATATAAATCTATCAGATGACACATTCATAGCATACTATTTATAAAATTCAAATAGTACATTTTCAAAGAAAGTCCTTTGTATATTGTCAATACATGCTGTTGTTCAGTTATAAAATAAAAGTTAGGACATTACACTTGCCATCAGTACTGTAATTTGTACTAATTCCTAAGACTAAAGAATATGTATTTCAGTGTGTAGATCTGTTTGCTAATTAGCTTTGTCCATATGTGGAAAAAAAATAGTTTCCTGGGAGAAGGATGTGTTACCACTTTGAAATGGGATGATTAATCATGCAAATGTCAATTTATCGTTGACTTTTGATAAGCAGAAAAAATAGTACAATTACCTCATTATATGGGGCTTGTGAACACAAGAATACCCTGATTTGAATACTTTGAAGGCAGGAAAAAGTCAACTTCTTTTTATAATTAGGTTTTTAAAACTAATTTAGAGGCGTAGGAGTGGCAATGCCCTTCTATTACCCTCATAAGGGAACATAAAAGATATTTGTGTTTCTGTAGAATCTGGAGTCTTAATATTAAAAATGAATTAGCAATTCCAGTATTAGGTATATTTTGAAAGAGAACTAAAAATATATGTACACACAAAAACTTGTACATGAATGTTCATAGCAACATTGTTCATAATAGCCCAAATGTGGAAACACCCAAATGTCCATCAACTGATGAATGGATAAACAAAATATAATATATCCACACAATGAAATATTAACCATAAAAAGAATGAAGTTCTGATACAAGCTACAATATAGATGACCTTTGAAAATATTATGCTAAATAAAAGAAGGCACAAAAGTCCACATATATGATTCCATTTATATGAAATGTCCAGAATTGGCACAGAGACACAAAGTAGATTAGTAGTTGCTAGGGGCTGGTTGGGAGTGGGGAGAAGTGATTGTTAACAAGTCTGAATATTTTTGGTGGGAGTGGTGAAAATGTTTTACAGTTGAATGTGGTAATGGTTGCACAACTCTGTGAATACAATTAAGACCATTAAATTACACAGTTTAAATGGCTAACTTGAATAGTATGTGAATTATATCTCAATAAAGCTGTTCTATTAAAAAATGTAAGTGAATTAGAAACCAGAAACAGTAGCTTCTGAAATACAAAATACTAATATAAGATTTATATTAGCTACATAAGAGATTTTGGAAAACTCTGGGCTTCTCAGGAAAAAAAAAAAAAAAAGAAATGGGTGGGGTTAAAAATATTTTCCCACCCTCTTATAAATCAGGGCTGTAGGATACTTCCTCATGCTTTCTAAGACTGTAAAGCAAGAACAGGGAGGGGAGACCCTGTGAAGTCCTAGAGTGCAAATTATGTGGAATAATATCAATATGAGAGGTAAAAGAGCCCCCTTGGACCAGCCTACTTTAAAGGCAGAGTGGGATCTATCTAGTGTGTAGGAAGGGACAGAACAGGATTAATATTACAAACAGCCCAGAATGAATTTCTTAGGAGTTAGAGACATTATAATCTTAGTAGCAAAGGAATGACTGTGACATCAATGTAGGCTGGATCACAGTGGTAGACCTGGGTCCTCAAAGTAAATGACCAGACTTCCACAGGGACCAAAATGAGGACTTCCTATCCCTCTCAAAGACTGAGAACAGGTGAAAAGGAAATGGCCATACTGGGACTACCTGATGAATCTGCTTAGTATTACTTTGAAATCTGAGTCTGCAGAACCATCTCAACAGCTGGGTGATTTTGAATCTAAGAAAGGTAGACCCTATCTAATGGTATTCTTCTTTGTAAATAATCTCCATTTTGACAGTTCCTCACCAACCTGTCTTGTTTTGTGTACTGAACTACTGCTAGAGAAATATAGGGGTTTTAGGAACCAAAGGGTACAAGAGAAGGCTGAAATAGGAAAATGCATGGCACTGGATTTGAGTTCAAGTGGTCTGAGTAGTTTCTCTCATTTGACAGGTACAAAATTCATAATAATGCAGTTCATCAGTGAAATACTTTAGGGTTCAGGAAGCAACTTTATATGTACTATCTCAATATAGTATCTGAAATAGTGACCACTATTTAAAAGACTTAATAGATCTTTCTGGCTTCAGGAGGTTGGTTTGGTATTTGAACAGAAATTAGGTTTCACTTGACCAGGGATTTGCTGCTTTTTATAATCCAAAATAAGAACTAGGTTCAAGAAACTTTTACTGAACATTGCTTCTTAGCCAGGCCTTTTTATCAGGTGTTAGAGACACAGAGCAGAATAAAACATGGTTCTTGCCTTTAAGCTCCATGGTAAGTGCTATGGTGAGGGAAGTGTAGTTGGGAACAAGGAAAAATTCTTGCCTAGCTTGGATTGATTGAGAGGGTATGTAGATGTAGTCAGTGAAGGAACCCCTGAACAAAGTCTTGAGAGATATATATGTAAATCATTCATTCAATTATTCAATCAATACAAATTTAGCAGCTACTATGTACCAGTCTCTGTAGTAGGTGCTGATGATGGGTAGTTGGCCAAAATATTAGAAAAAGAATGTTTTGGTACAGAAAATACTATGAACAAGGACTGGGAGGCATCAAACCACATGGGGCATTTGGGGCAAGTAAAAACAATTCTACATGACTAGAAAGCAAAGTGAGAACATTGTGTGTAATAGCCAGAGAGAGGAAATAGGCCTAAGATCAAGTCATGAAGGATCTTAACTAGACTAAGGAGCCAAAATTTTTTATCCTGTAAACAATAGGGAGCTACTGAAGCTTTAGGCAGGATATGTGAGTTTTAAAAACAGCAGATAATGAATTTGAGGGACCGGCACTGGGGAAACTACTGAATAAAGAACTTTCATAAAGACAGTGGCATGAGGAGATAGATACTAGACCTTTCTTGGGAGGACCCCACACACAGGCCCTTTCCTTCCTCCTTGGCACCCAAATTTATGTATTTTATACCTAACCCCTTAGAGGCTGATTGATAGTGAGTGAAGCTAACCTCTAGCAACCTAATTAGCATAGAGGAGTTAATGGCTGACATTGACTTAATGTGCAACCCTCCTAAGTTTACCACCTTAAGAGTTTGAACTGTTGCCTGGCCAGTGTGGCTCAGTGGTTGAGCATCGACCCATGCACCAAGAGGTCGCTGGTTCAATTCTCGGTCATGGCACATGCCCAGGTTGTAGGCCAAATCCCCAGTGGAGGGCATGCAGGAGACAGCCAGTTGATGTCCTCTCTCATTAATGTTTCTATCTCTCCCTTCTTCTCTCTCCAAAATCAATAAAGGAAATAAAAAAAAAATTAAAGAAAGAGTTTGAACTGTCTGTGATTCAAAGGAGTGAAAAGAAAGAACAAAATGTCTTAGCCTAGAAACTCCTAGTATTGGTGATAAGTCTGCTCACTTACCTATTATAGTTAGATGGAAGGAAGAACACAGAAAAGTAAAAAATAACCTAAAAAAATAGTGTTGCTTAATCCCTTCACCTTTGTTACCCAACCCCCCAAAGCCCTCCCATCTAACACCTGTCAGTCTGTTCTTTGTATCTATGAGTTGGTTTCTATTTTGTTTGTTAGCTTATTGTGTTCATTAGATTCTCCATATAAGTTATATCATATTGTATTTGTCTTTCTCTGACTGGCTTATTTCACTTAAATAATACTCTCCAGGTCCATCCACGTTGTCCCAAAGGGTAAGATTTCCTTCTTTTTTATGGCCAAGTAGTATCCCATTGTGTAAATGTACCACAGTTTTTATTAACCAATTTTACCCCAATAATAATAAAAATTAAAAAGAAATTTAGAAAGAAATATTGTTGCTAATGATGAGGCATTGGTGTTAGTAAGTGGTTGCTTCCACTGAGGGGAGAAGGAAAATAAGCCATAGGCACAGGAAAACTTGGCAGGAGCAAATAGTAGAAGCAGAGAAATGGAGGAAAGACAATACACTCACACACCCTTCATATCCATCTGTCCAAAGGAGAATCTGGCTGTAATCTTTTAAGTATAGGACGTATACCAAGAGAACAAAGTAGTTAATGTTTTGAATAAAATAATCTCTATGTGAGAAAACAGACAAATGCCACATATTGGAAATGTTTTCTGAAAGTCACAAATTTAAATAATCCTTGCTGAAGCTGCAGAGGGACTGTTTCTCCTCCCCACTGCCCCTTCCTACCCTCCCCTCAACATCTGCCTAATGATGAGAAAAAAATACAGCATGCAGGGAAAGGCCTCTGGAGCAAGGAATGGAAGATGAAATGAGCCCAGGTGAGTGAAGTGGAAGTTTCTAGAAAAATGAATGGGACAAAACATTATTCGGATTTAAGTGATGAGGGAAAAATGAGACACCTGGGAAATATTTAAAACATGCAATAAGATCAAACAGTAGGTAAGAATATGGCTACTTTATTGCAGTCTTCTTCAAAGGTGTATTTTGTCTTAGCAAAAGTGTTGTGTGCATATAGGACTGTTGGGATACAGATGAAAACTAATGAGAAAATATGAATGTCAAAATCTTTCAATGATCAGCTAAACTTTTATTCTTTTCAAGATTGTGGGTAAAGAATACATCTGAGAGAACAAAAGCAACTTTAGGGATAAGAGAATTTGTACTTCCTTTTTTGAATTCAATGATGAAAGCAGTTCATTTCTCTTATTTTGTATGATGTGATGGGTTGTAAAACAAAGAACTGGTATTTGAGCTTGCATTCGACAGTGTAAGAAATGCAATTATAATCATTTGCATATTCAAGGCATTATTATTACTTTGTGGCACATATTTCTAACAAGATGGAATTGAAAAGAAGCCCTCCTCCCAAGCAGGGTACACATGCTTTTGTGGAATTTGACATAATCTGAAACCATGCTGTGTCAAATTGTCAATTTCAGGAATTCTCCAAAACTACCACATATCTTGTTCTAATCTCTTTTAAGACTCATTTGATGCCACATAGTTGAAAATAACCATTGGTCATGATGTGTTCATTTTATGCAAGGAAAATAATAGGGTACTGATGTTCTACTTTGAGCCAACTACTTTTGGGGGAAAACTGTACTAAATTTTTAGTCTCTATGACAGCTCACCTTAAGCTACGTAATCTAATATAATGTCATTTTGAGGTCCTATTTAAAATAAAATACCCTGCAGTATGGTATCCAAAATGATGAGATCCAAGGTTTCCTTTCTCTGAGACATAGTAGCCTGCCTTGGGTTCTATACCTAATAAAAATTGTAACCTAATTTACCTTGAGTTACAAACTTAAAAATGGGAAAAGTCTCTCTCTTTCACCTATAATACCACCGTTTATTTCTACTTGGCATCCCTTACATGACCTATAAAGATAAATTTCCTTCAAAGGCTTGCAAAACTCAAAGCTTTCTAAAGTAATGTTCACCTTTGGGTTTCAAAAACCCAATCTTGTCTGTCTAGGGTATTTCCATAGAATTACACATAATCTGTAGCTTAAAATCTAAATGAATGATGTAGCTTAGACTGAACCCTGGAAAACAAAGTGAAAAGTTAATGTTATATAAATTAGTAACAGCTAAAGCTTTTCTTAAAGAAAACATTATTGATTTTTAAAAATTTACTAATGAAAAAGAATGATACTAATTTTGGCTTGGCCTGAGACACAGCATGGATTCATTGATAAGAATAAATGAGGATGTGGATCCCGTGGAAGGAGCTTTGCATTTTGGCTAGGTCGCTCCCTGCAACCTCTTTATGGGCTAATTAGGTCGAAGGATTTTATAGTTACTGTTTGGACTCCAAGATTTCTGATGCCCAAAACTTGCACCTTTTCTCCTCCACACACCCATATCCACTTTTCACACTCTTAATAGTAATTTATACTACAATTGGCTGTTTATAAATGCTTTTCTCCATGAACATAATTTCTCATTACAACCTTGTATTAGTATTTGCTATCAAGCATCTGAAATTGCTCTTTTAATCCTTCAAAGCTTCCACCTAAGCTTAAAACCTTTTCTATAAAGCCTTCTTAGGTTGTTAGCATTTACATGTTTATTTGCATTTGGGGAGAGGCTAGTACTTCATGAGTATTGTAACAACTAGATTTGCATTTGGCTTTGAGTATAACAGAAAACCCAACCTCAGTGGCTGAAAAAAATGGGCAGATTTTTTCTCTCTTGCATAATAATGGAGCCAGAGATAAGCAGTTCAGGGCTGGTATAGCTCTTTCATAGTGTAATCAATATTCCAGGTTCATTATATACTTATATTTCATCCTTGGCATTTGATTTGCATCCTTGTGCTTGTCACTTCATGGTCCCAAGATGTCTGCTCTATGTCCAGCCTAATAATGACTGCATTCTGAAGGGAAGGACAGCAGCAAAATGGAGTGCCTAATTTCAACATATGTGCCCCTTGGCAGAAGTTAATCACACAATCACCATAGTTGCAAGTGAATATGAGAAGGCAGGTTGCTGCATACACCAAAATTGGGGTTCTGGTAGAAAAGTAAAAAGGAGAATGACTATTGGTGTTTCAGTAGCATTTGCTGCTACAGTGTTCTTCAGTGATGTTAAGTCTGGCCACAATCTATTCCCTAATTAAACTATAAACTCTCTAAGGTCAGAGGTCATTAATTAATTTAATTTCTTTTGTATCTCCCTCCTCCCCTTAGCATACATGAACCATTTCATGTCTGATGGTAATTGAATCAATCAAGTAAGCAGCTCTACCACACATCCTCTTGTACTTCTTAACTAGATGACATCTGTCTGTGTGAATATAAGTTTAGTTCATAAAAAGAGGGAGCAAGCAACACACGTCATTTTTTAAAAGTTGGAGTCACATTAGATGGTGGTTTGGCTCCTTTTTTATTTTTTTTATTTATTAGTTTACTTTTGTTACAGATGTTTCTCCTTTTTTCCCCCATTGACACCCTCCTCCCCCTCCCTCCCTGCCCCGTCCCCAGTTTTGTTGTCCATGTCCATTGGTTATGAGTACATGCATACAAGTTCTGTGGTTCATTGCTCCCCTCCCCCACCCCCTCTTCTGGCAATTGTCAGTCTGTACCCTACTTCCACGTCTCTGGGACTACCCTGTTCCTCAGACTGTTATGTTCATTATATTCCAGAAATAAGTGAGATCATATGATATTTGTCTTTCTCTGCTTGGCTTGTTTCACTTAGGATAATAGTTTCCAGGTCCTCCCATGTCGTCTCAAAGGATAAGAGATCTTTCTTTCTTACAGCTGCATAGTACTCCATTGTGTATATGTACCACAGCTTTTTTATCCATTCCTCTACTGATGGACACTAGGGCTGTTTCCAGATCTTAGCTATTGTAAATAGCGCTGCTATGAACATGGGGGTACATCTCTTCTTTCTGATTGGTGTTTCAGGCTTCTTAGGGTATATTTCTAGGAGTGGGATCACTGGGTCAAATGGTAATTCAATTTTTAATTTTTTGAGGTAACACCATAGTGTTTTCCATAGTGGCTGCACCAGTCTGCATTGCCCCCAGCAGTGTACTAGAGTCCCCTTTTCTCCACACCCTCACCAACATTTGTTGTTACAAGCACTTATTTGGCATTTGACAACCTCTCCAACTTCATTTCTCTCTACCAATCTCTCCAGCTTTATGTCCTACTGCTCCTTTTCACATTCCATTCCTTTTCTCAAAATGAACTACTCACTGTTCTGAATTCAATCTATATGTGACTTATTTTGTGTAATATGCTTAATTGAACAAAAAGGGAACACATAAGCAATGACCAAACACACACACACACACACACACACACACACATACACACACAACACTCTGGCACTTGAACAAGCATAGCTACAGGAAGGATAGCCTCACTGGCTTCTACCATATGAGGCACTAGCACAAAATAGCCAAGAATTTGGGAAGAAGGCAGAGGAGTGGAAAGGGGAAGAAGGATCCCAAGTGCTAATTTGAGGTTGACTTTCTATGGCCTACAAAGTCAAGAAATACTGTATACCAACCTATGTGCTCTAAGAGTATTCATACTTAGCTACTACTAAAAATTTATTATTTCTATAACAGAATACGTCTTTTAGACATGATGGTGCATAACAATAGGTTATATAGGTTAAAAAACCTGGCATAAAGTAGGTACTCAATAAATGGCTGCCACGTTGCCAGTTTTCCATCCCCAAAGGAATTGTTTCTTCCTCTGACTTTTTATAGTACCTTGCCTATATCTCTCTTTCGTTGATTTTCATTTTCTTCTTTTTCTTATAGCATCTTTTATTAGATTATAAACACCTCCAGGACTGGGAGTGCCTAATTTAACCTCACAAACTTCACAGGCTTGATAATAGTGTCTCAAGGATGGTAGATGCTCCACTGTTGAATGAAATAATGAAAAAGTAAACTAATTCATCCAAAATAACATTTGAACTATCTAGAAGAATTTTCTTGCTGGTCAGCGGAGGCATCCAGAAAGGGTATAAGGGAAGACTTAATCCTAGTGGCTGTCATCTGCACAGATAGCCAGTCACCCTTTAATTCCACAAGAACTTAATAGGAACAAATTCATTACCATTATCCTTGCCCATGAGGAGACTGCATTTTGAGGGAGATACAGCCACTAGTTTCACATAGAAAATTCAAAGAAAACAATGCGAGCAAACATCTTTTCAGTATCAAAATGTGTGCATCCCTTTAAGTTTTATGGGTAATATAACTATACAGCTTTGCATTTTTAGTTGCTTTTTAATTTATTTGTTCTTTTAATTTTTCAATTAAATGTATTGGTGTAATAATGGTTAATAAGATTATATAAGTTTCAAGTATATACTTCTATGATTCATCATCTGTATATTGCATTGTATGCCCACCACCCAAAGTCAAATCTTCTTTTGTCATCATATACCTTACCCCCTCTATTCTTTACTAACCCCCATACCACTTCCCTCTGGCAACCACCATACTGTAGTCTGTGTCTGTAAATTTTAGTTTGTTTCTTTGTTGATTTGTTGCTTTCAGTTTTATATCTCACATATGAGTGAAATCATATGGTTCTTGACTTTTTCTATCTTACTTTCTTCGCTTAGCATGATATTCTCAAGATCCATCCATGCCACAAATGGTAGCATTTCACCTTTTCCTATAGCTTTACATTTGATTAGCACTTTCTTTTTAATTTTTAATTTTTTCAATTACAATATTTTATTAGTTTCAGGTATACAATCCAATGATTAAAGACATTTATATAACTTATGAATTGGATACCCCAATAAATCTAGTAGCCATCTGACACCATACATAGTTATTACAATAATATTGCCTGTATTCCCTATGCTATATATTACATCCCCATGACTATTTTGTAGCTACCAATCTGTGCTTCTTAATCCCTTCACCTTTGTCAACCAGCCCCTCAAATTCCCACCCCTCTGGCAACTGTCAAAATGTTCTCTGTTTCTATGAGTCTGTTTCTGTTTGGTTTGTTTGTTTATTTTGTTCTTTAGATTATACATATAAGTAAAGTCATATGGTGTTTGTCTTTATCTGTCTGACTTATTTCACTCAGCATAATACCCTCCAGGTCCATCCATGTTGTCGCAAATGGCAAAAATAAATTCTTTTTTATGACTGAGACTTATTCCATTGTATATATGCACCACTTCTTTATCCACTCATCTATTGATGGGCACTTAGGTTTATTCCATATCTTGGCTATTGTAAATAATGCTTCAATTAATATATGTATGCATATGTCTTTTCAAAAAAGTGTTTTGGGTTTCTTTAGATAAATACCCACAAGTGGAATTGCTGGGTCCTTCTTTGTCTTGTTATAGCCTTTTCTTTAAAGTCTGTTTTGTCTGATATAAGTGTTGCAACCCAGCTTTTCTTTCCCTTCCATTTTCATAAAATATATTTTCCATCCTTTTACTTTCAGTCTATGTGTGTCTTTCAATCTGAAGTGAGTCTCTTGTAGACAGCATATGTATGGGTCTTGTTTTCTTATCCATTTAGCCAATTTTGTGTCTTTTTGTTGTTGAAGGTTTAGGTATACAGTTTTTATTATGTTATAATTGGACTCTTATAGGAATTCTAATGATAAAAACTGATTTTTTTCCAACAGAATTTAGTGTTTTTAAATTTATCTTTATTGTTGAGAGTATCACAGATTTCCCCTATTTTCCCCCATTGACCCCCTCCACCCCACTCCACCCTCACCAGGCCTTCACTGCACTATTGTCTGTGCCCATGGATTATGCATACATGCATATAAATTTTTTGGTTAATCTTTTCTCACCCCCCTCCCTCCCTCTGAGATTCATCAGTCTGTTTCATGCTTCCATATCTCTGGATCTATTTAGTTCATCAGTTTATTTTGTTCATTAGATTCCACATATAAGTGAGATCATCTGATACTTATCTTTCTCTGACTGACTTATTTTGCTTAGCATAATGAAGCATTTAATGCATTTGTATTTAAAATAATTGTTGATAGATACATATTCATTGCCATTTTATTATTCATATAACTTCTTCCACTTCTCCTTTCACTTCCCCTTCCCCTTCCCCTTCCCCTTCTCCTTCTCTTTCTCCTTCTCCTTCTCCTCCTTCTCAAGAAGGCTGTGTAACATTTCTCATAATACTGGTTTAGTGGTGATTAACTATTTTATCTTTTTCTTCTCTGGGAAGGTCTTTATCTGTTCTTTGATTCCAAATGATAGCTTAGCTGGGTAGAGTACTCTTGGTTGCAGGTCCTTGCTTTTCACCACTTTGAATATTTTATGCCGATACCTTTTGGTCTGCAAAGTTTCTGTTGAAAAATCAGTTGAAAGTCTTATGGGAGCTCCCTTGTAGGTAACTAACTGCTTTTCCCTTGCTGCATTTAAGATTATCTCTTTGTCTTTAACCTTTGGCATTTTAATGATGATGTGTCTTGGTGTGGGCCTCTTTGGGTTTATCTTAATTGAGACTCTGTGCACTTCCTGGACTTGTACCTATTTCCTTCACTGGCATAGGGAAATATTTTGTCATTATTTTTTCAAATAGGTTTTCAATTCCTTGCTTTCTCTCTCTTCTTCCGGCACCCCCATGATGCAAATGTTTGTATACTTGATGTTGTCCCAGAGGCCCCTTAAACTATTCTCATTTTTTTGGATTCTTTTTATTTTTTTCTGTTCTGATTAGGTGTTTTCTGCTACCTTTTGTTTGAAATTGCTGATTTGATTCTTTGCTTCACTAATCTATTCTTGATTCCTTCTAGTATATTCTTTATTTTAGTTATTATATTTTTATTTCAGACTGGTCCTTTTTAATGTTTTCTGTCTCCATTTTTACATTTCCTATCTCTTTATTGAAGTTCTACTGAGATAATCTATTCTTCCCCTAATTTCATTGCACATACTTATAACCAGTGTTTTGAACTCTGTATCCTGCAGATTATTTGTCTCTATTTTGTTTAGTTATTTTTCTGGGGTTTTGTCCTGTTCTTTCATTTGGGACATGTTTCTTTGTCTCCTCATTTTGGCTGCCACCCTGTGTTTGTTTCTATGTATTAGATTAGGTAGAGCTGCTATGTCTCCCAGGCATGGTAGAGTGGCATAATGTAGTAGGTGTCTTGTGGGGCCCAGTGTTGCAGCTTTCCCAGTCACCCATGTAGGGCACTCCAGGTGTATCCCCTGTGTAGGCTGTGTGCACCCCCTATCGTAGTTGAGCACTGATTGCTGTTAGCCCATCAATGTGAGGGATTGACCCCCAGGGTAATCAGCTATGAGAACTTGCTTAGACTACAGTAGAGGAGGTGCTGTATAGGGGTCCACCCCATTGAGCAAGACTTGCTTCTGCAGGGTATGGCACCCATGGAGCCCATCCTTTGAGTGTGTCACTAATGGAAGTGGTGGAGTGGTGCTACATCATAGTCTGAAGCTATCCACTGGGTGCCCTGGCTCTGGGGCCTACTGGGAGGTGCTGGGCAAGTTCAGCTGCTACATGTGCCCTGCCTTCAGCCATCCAGAATGAGTTAATCTGCAGATGGTTGCCACTTGTATAGCTTGGAAGTTCATAGGAGGGTCTAAGGTGGGAACTGAGGCTTGCTGCTGCCAGACTTGGGGTTCCTTAGCAAGATGCATGGGACATGCCAAGGCCAGATGCTGCTTGTTTGGGGTTGGTGGATCTTTTAGAGATTTTAGGAAAGTCTGAAGCATGAGCTAAGACTGCCATTTGTATGGAAAAGCCATTGGAAGTGGTTTGGGTGGGCCCAAAAGTTGGGTGTGGTTGGGTCTCAGGGAATTACTAGGGCAGGGTGAACAGTGTAAGTCAGGTTGATGGAAACTCAGATATGGCACTGGCCTGAACCTACAGGAGGAACTCCTAGCAGAGGAACAATGGCCTCTGCCGTCACTTTTGTCTGGGAGAAAGCTGCCCCTCCAGCCCTCACCCTGAACTCAGACTATTCAGTTCCTTCCATGTGTCCCTGGTGCCTTTTGAGCTGCCACCCCAGCACTGGAGCTCAGAGTGATTGAGTCTGAATAAGTCCATGTGGGCCCTTTAAGAAGAATGCTAGAGTCCCAGGAATTTAATTTGTAATTGAATTGGTTTGTAATAACTTACATTTAAATAGACACATGTGGTTAGTGACTATGGCATTAGAGAGCACAACTCTAGAATGTGTAGAAAACAAGCCCCTCCTTACAGTCCTGTCTACTCTCCCGTGACTCAGGACAGCTGATATTCTTCTCTCTCTCTGTCAAGGTTCTCCTATTGTAAGTCTTCATTCTCACACTAGAAAGCAAACAGGGACTCAGATACCACATTCCTAACTTGGCTTACTTAGCAGGGCAGCGGGCAGGGCAGGGGATTGCTCACTTGCTGGGTGGAGGGGACTATTCTCTCCAATATGCATTTATATAGCTTTATCTCTGCCCAAGTCTTTAGAAAACGTAGCAAGACTTTCTAATTTGGCTCTATGGCCCTCTCACAACTAACCCTCTCATCTTATAAGCTAAATTAGAAGTTGACTTTTCCTGAAAATATCACCACATTAGTCCTGCCCATTCTCTATTCCTACTCCAGCAATCTCTTACTAATTTATTTTAGTATGAATGCTCAAAGTAAGTGATGCCATGAGGAGGGGTGAGAAGAAAATGAGAGTTTGTCATTACAACCCACTGTCAACTAAAATATTGAGATAATACTGTAATTTTTTATGATGGCTTTAGTACTTCAAAAAGAGTAAAACTTGAATAACATACACCATGAGCAAACTATGATAACATTCTTTAGAGTCAATTAGTGCATGTAAATAAATATCATACTTGAGCACAGCCTCCTTAACAGTATGACTCACTGTAGTCATTCAAGTGCTCATTTGCTCCATAGCATTTGTGTGCTGCGTGTAGCAGAGGGTGACAGAAAATATGGATCACATTTGCACATGCCTATGTGGAAGATATTTACTGCACCCATTTTCAACAGCCCAGAAAGAAGAGTTTAGGAAAAACAGACAATAAAGGTCAAAATAAGCAAAATTAGTACTAGAGAAAATCTAATATAAGCTTGGACCTTATAATAGTTGTTGTCTGTAGAAAAATCTGAAATCACCTGGTTTAATGTGAAATAAACTATCCTAATTAAATCTCCTTTCTATAGGAAAACACTAACCTGGATGCATATTCAGGTACAATGAATAATTATCTTGTTAACACTTAAATACCTTTGATAATGCACAAAGTCACAAATACTATCCTCCCTGATGCCTACAGTTAGTCTTATTTATTTATTTATTTATTTATTTATTTATTTATTTATTTATTTATTTTTAAACTTATCTTTATTGTTGAATGTATTACAGATGTTCATTTTTCCCCCATTGACCCCCTCCTCCCCATTCCCACCCCCCTCCTGCCTTTCCCCACACTGTTGTCTGTGTCCATTGGTTATGCATATATACATATAAGATCTTTGGTTTATTTCTTCCCACCCCCCAACCCCCTTCCCTTTGAGGTTTGTCAGTCTAACAACCAATTTGTTCTTCTTAATCCCTTCACCTTTTTCACCCCTCCCCCCAGCCCCCACTCATCTGGCAACCAACAAAAGTTCACTGTATCTTTGAGAATATTTCTGTTCTGCTTGTTCATTTTGTTTGTAGATTCAACTATTGATAGATATGTACTTATTGCCATTTTTTGTTCATATTTTTTTATCTTTTTCTTCAAGAAGACCCTTCAACAATTCATATAATAATGGTTTGGTGGTGATGAACTCCTTTAGCTTTTCCTTGTCTGGGAAACTCTTTGTATGGCCATCGATTCTAAATGACAGTTTTGCAGGATAGAGTAATCTTGGTTGTAGGTTCTTGCTTTTCATCACCCTGAATATTTCTTGCCACTCCCTTCTGGCCTGCAAAGTTTCTTTTGAGAAATCAACTGACAGTCTTATGGGAACTCCCTTGTAGGTAACTAACTTCTTTTCTCTTGCTGCTTTTAAGATTCTCTCTTTGTCTTGAACCTTTTGCATTTTGATGATGATGTGTCTTGGTGTGGGCCTCTTGGGGTTCATCTTGTTTGGAACTCTCTGTGCTTCCTGGACTTGTATGTCTGTTTCCTTCACCAAGTTAGGGAATTTTTCTGCCATTATTATTTCAAATAGGTTTTCATTTTCACCAAGACACATCATCATCAAAATGCAGTTAGTCTTAATTCCACACTTTATTTGACATATGTGAAACCAATTCCATTAAAACTGATGATACCACCCTCTAGGTTCTCTGCGGAATTCTTTTCTCTCCAAGGCTCTCTGTGGAATTCTTTTCTCTCCAAGGTAGCAATCCCAAGAAATGCTAAAGTGTAGAGTTAGTTCCAAATCCACAGCTTGAGTTTTTAGAACCTCTGCTTAAGGTTTCATTAGAGCAGAACAAAAAGCAGTAGTTAAAAACCCAAAGGTCAAAGGCAGTAGGCTTTAGAAGGATCTGTCCAACTGCATAATATATATTCTTGTAGAAGACTATGACAGGTAATTATTTCCCAAGCTTCCTCTGAAATCCCTAAGTTATAGCAGTAATAAATGACCAACATAATCATTTTGATTTTATACAATCATCAAATAATTTTTGAGCATTAGTGTGCCCATCACTACACAGTTACTAAGGATTAAATATATGATTTAAGATACAGCTCACATCCCCAAGGGCATTACAGTTTAATTCTCCACTCTAGTTCTACTACCATGGTATTAATGCTGTCAAAAATATTTATTTAGCCATTATCTATACTATTGCAAAATGAGATTTTCCAATATCATGTAGTCTGCAAATGGATAATGAAATGCTCATATGGCATAAAGATTTGCTTTTGAAATTCTTCTATTTTAATCTTGATAAGCAACCAACAAATGTGGTGTTTTGCCAACCTTTAAACCAAAAGAAACTTAATAACAGTAACATATGTTTGTAGGAGAATCCTACAAACACAATAAATCATTTAATAGCTGCTCTAACTCCTGAACCACCACTCATCAACTATGGCAGTTAAACTCCTGAGACAAACAAACAAAAGCACCAGGATAAGTTCCTTCATGATAGTGTATTCCACAGGATATGCCAAGGCATAGTTATTAAATATATTAAATACTAACTACCATTACCTGGAAATGTTTATTTGTGTTGCCCAGAAGATGGCATGGCCAACTAGCACCAATAGTACCAAGTGGGGGTTCCATATTTTAGCTCTAAATTCAAGTAAAGACATGTCTTTTCCAAAGTGGCACCCCTCTTTTTTGCTCTATCTTGGCCCCAACCAGCCCAACAACTCTGGCATTGACACTGGAGAGATAACAAACTATAGTTGGAGATGCAGGGTATAGCAATTTCACAGTAACTTCTGCACTTATGGACAAAAGATTAAATTTTAGAATGAAAGGTTTTACAAGGACAAAACAAGGGGGAGATCAAACTCAGTGGGATAGGCACAAATATAGGGCACACACAAGAAGATCCATATTAGGCCAGGACAGCACTAGATACTTTCTGAAGAATAAATGGAGGCTGCTATTAGAATCCATTTTATAGTCTTGTAAAATGCATATAGTCCTCATTATAGAGTGTGGGGCTCCATAAGCATTAACTATTTTATTCATAAAATCTTCCCTTCCCCTCAGATAAAGAGCCCTTATAGATAGTATTAAACACTTGATCTAATGAACTCTACTTGGCTATTAAAAATTACAGTATTTATATTAGAGTGGGAAAAACTAAATAAGCAGCTGACTTTCAATAATTCAATCTGTAAGGATACTGAAGCAAGGACATTGTCTTATTCCTTACTATATCTCTAGAGTATAGTGTAGTGTCCATCACATAATAGGTAATCAATACATATTTTTGAATGAATGAGTGTGCAAAACATTAAACTAGCTCAGGTACATGGAGTGGAAGGGTGAAAGCTCATAATATAGTTGTGTCTACATGAAACTATTTTTTTTTACAATTTTTAATTTAATTGACAAAAAATTCCATTCAAACCATTGGCCAATTCCATCAGAAAAGAGGTTGAATTGAATCTGACTATTGGATTGATCAGTAATTAACTGCTATGACTGAATAAACTTTAAATTATTCTGGTATCACAGGTAAATGTTTACAGTTAATAAAATCATTCTGTGGCATTAGAAATCACCCCAGTTGAAGAAATCAATCAGAAAATGGAAATAAAATGCAGTCTGATTAGTAAGATAATTTTACAAATACTAAGCTATAATATATCTCACAGAAATAGAAAAATAGTATAATGTTTCACTTTCTGATAAAATACACCCATCTTTCTGTGATGGTCTAATATAAAAAAGAATAGTTTGAAATTGGTCCTGAGAGAAAATTTAAAAATTTATATGAAAGACACTTGGGATACACACACACACACACACACACACACACACACACACACACACACACTCACATACGCAGGTAGAATCCAATACTTAAAATTCTATAAAATTAAGAGCAGATAAATTGAGATGGCTATTTGTGTAAATACTGTTTCACCACGTAGAAACTATTAAATTGCCTTAAGTTGCAAGTGCATTTAAATCTTTGTTTATAACTTGCTATTTGACAAAAGTTAGTAGTAGGAGGGAAAAGAAACAATGCTAAAGTGTTAATAACCATAGTTTATTGAAAATTAATAATAAAAATAATGTTAAAATCTCTCCAAAATAATGAAAATCAGTGTGGAAATAGAATTTGATTCAGAGGTTCTGTCTATACATAATATTTTCAGTACTATGTTTACTGGGCAAAATGAAGTTTACCTCTATTTAATATTTGGTAGATTTTTAGATGATTATAGATATCTTCAGATTTATGAATGTGTGAATGTTTATTTATTTATTTATTTATTTTTATTGTTGAAAGTATTTCAGATGTCCCCTTTTTTCCCCCATTGACCCCCTCCTTCCCACTCCCACCCCCCTCCTGCCTTCCCCAGCCTAGTGTCCTTGTTGATTGGTTGTGCATATGCGCATATAAGTTCTTTGGTTTATCTCTTCCCACCCCTCCCATCCCCATCCCTCTGAGGTTTGTCAGTCTGTTCCCTACTTCCATGTCTCTGGATTTTTTTTGGTCAACAGCTTATTTTGTTCATTATATTCCACAAATTAGTGAGATCATGTGACACTTGTCTTTCTCTGACTGGCTTATTTCACTTCGCGTAATACTCTCCAGGTCCCTCATGTTGTCTCAAAGGGTAAGAGATCTCTCTTTCTTATAGCATGTGTGGATATTTAAAGGAAAGAAACAATTAGGTGATTCTGAGGCTCAACTGTTGCCTGTGAAGTAGGAAAAGCAATGTAACTTCACAGAAAAAAAGTTTATTGAACAAACTTCAACTCCACAAGGAACTCAACACACATCGTGTTTCTAGCTGATTCAAGTTTCCTATGTTCAATGCAGCACTTTTTACTCTTTGCATTTTCCCATATTGATTTCAATTGTTTCACCTCTGAGAACCCAAGAAACTTCAAATTGTGCTTTTCTCCCACTAATAAGTTTGCCCAAAATGTGTTCTCTCTGCTTTAATCACAATACAGGGAATACAAGAAACAGCGTGACCTATTTTTAGTAAATATTTTGAGAGTTTAATTCTTTCTTTCTTTCACATATATTCCTAACAAGAATCCTTTTCTAGGTTTCCTTATGGGTTAACTTTTTATGAGAGAAGTCCTTGGTTTGGGAAAGAAAGTAGGGTGGGAAGCCAGCCAGACACATTGTCCCCTTTTCTTAACCATCTTCTTATTGCATCTGGTTATCCCAAGGCTAGGCAGCATGTGAAAATATCATATTGGAGTGGTTAATTTCATGCTTGTGTTTTCTCCTGGAAATCATTTTATTTTTTTTAAAGAACCTTGAATTTTATGTTGGTTATTATTATTGTAAGTCTTACCGATTTTTAAATGCTGAAAATTATCTTAATTGAGCCTTTTTGAGAAGAGGTAATATAACCATAGAGCATAAAAAAGGCTAATGACATTTGACAGCATTTCTGGTTGGATTTTCTTTATATATATATATATATATATATATATATATATATATATATATATATATATATTCTTTATTGATTCTAGAGAAAGAGGAAGGGAGAGGAAGAGAGAGATAGAAACATCGATGAGAGAGAACATCGATTGGCCGCCTCCTACATGCCCCCCATTGGGGATCGGGCCCCACAACCTGGGCATGCGCCCTGACCAGGAATCAAACCAGCGACCTTCTGGTGTGTGGGTAGATGCTCAACCACTGAGCCACACCAGCCAGGCTCTGGTTGGATTTTCATTTGATTAAAATAAATAAATGGTGGAGACCCACCTTTGTCACCTGAGCATTGTTAAAGTTGACATTTGCAAAACAACTATGTTAATATGACATTTTCCCTTTTTTCTTGGTACTTTGGTGTGATCTGAAAATGAACCAAGAGGACAGTGTTTTGAAATCTTTGGTATTTGACCAAGTGCCACCTATACATCAGTTGCTTTCAAACTATTGTCATTTTCCTGCCTCCTTGCCATGAATTAAAGGACCAGACTGCATGAAAATTTCAGCAAGTTTCCCTTCCCTTAAACTGTGAGGAACTCAGAATACAGACTGCTTTAAAACAAATGAAATGTCTTTAACTAAAAAACAAAACAAAACAAAAACAAAAAACAAACAAACAAAAATGATGCAACTATATTGAAGCAAATTGCTTTTTAGCATGCCTACCTACCACTTGGGCTTTCCCTTTATGCTCCTAGATTAGAAATAATTTACGAAACAGAGGTATCCCTTTCTAAAGTACCATGTGCCTCTTTCTGACACTTTATTTTTAATAAACAGAACTGATGCAATACCACTAACCTACAAGTGAATTTTGAAAGGCTAACTTGTTTTCCATGTGATGTTTAAGAAATAAATATCTGCTCAATTTGAGGAAAGATTATATTAGCATTTGATTGGAAGAATTAAACTCATTTATAGGAGAGGTCAGCATATCATGGCCCTTGGGCCAGATCTGGCCTGCTGTGTATTTTTATAATGACTTGTGGACTAAAAATGTTTTTTTACAGTTTGATTTAAATGGTTTTAGAATTAAAAGAAAAATATTTCATAGCATATGAAAATTCAAAATTATGCATCCATAGCCATAATAATTTGTTATATATACATCTATGTCAATATAGATATCTATATAGATATATCTTATATGTATATTGTATGTGCTTGTTTCCATGCTACAACTGCAGCAGAATTGAATAGTTGTGACAGAGACCAGATGGCTCATAAAGACTAAAATATTTACTACTTGGCCATTTTCAGAATAAAAGTTTCCTGAACCTGGTCTAAAGTCATATTTAATTAGAGGAAAGCAGCTATAAGTGTTGAACCCTTTCCCTTTACATGAAGCAGTAAAAATACAGCTCTCAAACACTTAGGCCAAGTTAGAATTGAGAATACTTTATGAAAATAAAAACAACAAACCAAGAAAGACAAATAAAAACTCAAACCAGAAGAGAGTTAGTGTTCCAGCTCTGTCACTAACTCCCTATGTGAATTTAGTCACACTATTTTCTCTTTCTTGCCTTTCCTTTTATAGCTTTAAAACTAAAAGTTTGAATAAAATGATTTGTCTGGTTCTTTTCAGATATAGGAATCTAAGATTTTCTTCTCCAATTTTTAAATCTTTTATATACATAAGGAAAAGATCATTCACTTTACTAAAGGGCTCACCACAATATCTAGTAAACTCTTCCTTCTAGAATACTTGAGTATTTGTGTAAGAGGTCATCCCTTACTAAGTACTTGACGAAGAGATCTTTCAGAAATAAATAATGGCAGTAACTCTGAAACGATCATGAAAGTCAATAAGAAGATGGAATTCAAGTAACAGAAAATCAATTTGCACATGAGTTTTCTGGGATGTATCTATTGTATTATACTATTGAACTAAAATTAACTCCGTATTTATGCTAAACTCATAAACTCACATTTGATTTTGATTCACTGACTAAGGCATGCCGTAATGTAGGAATTTTGTACTTCAAGTAGAAAAATTTCTACTTCAATTTTCTATGAACCAGCAATATGTATACTCTGTTAGAAATGTAGAAAATCAGGCCCCACCCTAGACCTACTGAATCAGCATCTGCAGTTTAACAAGATCCTCAGATGATTCTTAGCATTTTAAAATTTAAGAAGCACTGGTGTAAGACAGTACTTCCCAAACAGTGGACTGTGATATATCAGAATCACCTAGGAGGATTAAGTAAAGATGCAGATTGGTTAGCCTTGACTCTTGATCTATTGAATCTGAATTTTTTTCATGAGGTCTGAAAATCATGTTTGTTTTTTTTAAAGCACTCCATGTGATTATTATGCATAATAATATTTAAGAAGCACTGTAGTGGTTAAGAATTTACATTTTTGGTGGAATATTCTTAGTTCTTTCACTTAATAGCTCTGTGATACCATGTTACTTAGCCAATTTGATATTTGTATTAATCGTCTGTAAGATAGGGATAACAAAATACTTACCTTTTAAGGTTTGTGAAAACTTAACTATAGAATGAATGTGTCTAGTATATAGTAGCACTCAATAAACATTAGCTATTATCACCAGGATTATCATCATTACCACTACCATCATCATTATTATTATCATCAGGAGTGGTGAAAAGTTAAGCTCAATATGTAGCTGGATGAGAAGAGATCATGTGGGGCCTTGTTCCCATACTAATCAACTTGTACTTTAATCTGCACATACTAGAGAACCATTGAAGGGTTTTTGGCAGAGGCATTATCTAAGCTTTGATGAACTTGGCATTGGTGGATGGTGAGGGAGACTAGAAGAAAAAAGGTCAAGAAGGATCACATGGTTCTCAAAAGGAACTGTGGTGTTGAGTTGCATACTAAAAATACTAATCCTAGACATCTTCAATATATAGGTTAGATAATATTTGATCAGATAATAGTTGATCAGAGATACCTCCTCAGAAATTCCAGAGCTACCTGAGATTTGGAATGACCCCTAAATCTAAAACCCCTGAAGTCTTTCAAATTTGTCAATAAATCAATCACACTGGCTAATAGTAAGCAAGGGGATAAAGAAAAAATCAAAGGTCTAGAAGGAAGCCATAACTTAATAGAGACAAAAAATGCAAAAAAACTAAGCATTTTTTCTATAAAAGATGTACTTTAAATTGGGTTTAGAAAAGAATTAAATGTCTAGCAGAAATAACAGTACAAAGAAAACTTCATACTCTACAATTCTTCTATCTTTCCCCAGTCTAGACTCATAGCTCTAAACTTCTACTCCTCCGTTGCCAAATTATCAAACTGACACTAGCTCTGTGATCACACTTTGTTTTTCACTGTAGTTAATAATCGACAAAATCCATTCATGCCTGTTAAAGTAGGAAGATAGATATGAGCTGGGATAGGCAGCTGGGGCTTGGGAGAAGTATGTGTGAGACATGACAAACTAAAAATAAACAATGGAGGTGGCTGGCCTGTATGTGAGGAAGAAAGATTCAGAGCCTCTCCAGGATGTGGTATAACCAGTTGCATAACACCTAGGTGAAGGAGCCTTACAGCTTAAAGATACATTTTTTTTTGAGACATGAGGAAGTGGGTGACTTGCTCCTTGACTAGGGGGCGTTCCAGCCTGGGGTATAAATCCTCTAAACTCCCAAATATCAGGACACTCAGTTCAGTCTCAGCCAGCTGAGTTGCCTGCTCATGTTCTATCTGAGTGTATTTCTACCCTACAAGTACATTCTTGCCTGCTTTTGCTTCTATTTGTTGTCTCTTGTTTGAATTCATTTCTACAAGCAAGACAGGAACTGAGGGTGCAGAGTACTGTCTCTGGCCAGAGGCTATCTCCAGCCAGAGACCCCCTTGACTACTGCTGATGTGTCCTTATGGAGCTTAAAATTCATTTATAAAACTAAGGCCTAAATACAAAAAAATCACTAGAGGGCAATGGAAGACAAGCTAGAAGCAAATGCTAGAATAGGTGGAATAGTCAGAACAATAGCACTTAGAAATCATGGAATCTGAAGCAGCAGTAAAAACAGGGTGGGACAGCAACATTATCAAATATATGGAGTCAGGAAGCACTACAGGAATGGTTGAATAAATTATAATACACTTACACTTTATGACAGTATAAAGTAATTTTTAAAATGATTTAGTGTATCATACCAGCATACTAAGAGGGATTTCTAAGATGTATCATTAAATGAGAATGCCGAGAATTGTATGTAGCGTAATCTCACATGTGTAAAACAAACAAAATCTTCCATGTATATGCTTATATGTATAGAAAGTTATGTGGGGATATATAAGAGACTATTAATATTGGTTTGAGGGTAGTAGTAGGTAGGAGGTCCTGATGGAGGAGGATAATATAGGGTAATAGAAAGGAGAAAGAGTAAGAAAAATACAGCACTTACAGTCCAATTTTTGAGCACATGGTTTTAAAAAAAGCACAAAGAAACAAAAGGTGAGCAATAATGGTATTGAAGCAATGAGGAGATATTTCACTAAAACCTGACTAGAAGAAGACCAGGGACACAAAAAGGAGGATCACAAAACAAAGAAAAAAAAAAAGAATTCTATCAGATCCTTCTCTTTGCCACTGTTTAATGGTTAATACAAGTTCTTTAGTTGTATGGAAGTATACATAACAAATCATAATGCATTCTCATTAAAAAATCTCTTCTCACCCAGCCAGTGTAGCTCACCGGTTGAGCATCCACCCATGCACCAAGAGGTCTCCAGTCAATTCCCAGGTTGTGGGCCCAATCCCCAGTGGGGGACATGCAGGAGGCAGCCAATCAATGTTCTCTCTCATCAATGTTTCTATCTCTCTCTCCCTTCCTCTCTCTAAAATCAATAAAGAAAAAAATATTTAAAAAAAATCTCTTCTCTGTCTTTATACTATATATTATAAAATTCCCCATATCTTTAAATGGAATGAAGTATAGGAGATAGGACCGAATATGTATGTAAGCAGTACACTCTCAAAGTTGGCTGTTTTCTATTTGAAGTTGTTGTTTAGCTGTTTTAAAATTCTCAATAAAATTTTGTTTTCATTTGTTTGAGCTTTCCTTGTGGTATCCTCAAGACTTAAAAGTTAATACAGCTATTAAGGCACCAAAGAATGTACTTCATACAAGATGTCTTTAGTTTAATGCACCTTACTTGGCAAGGCTTAAATTTGTTATAAATTCTAAAGGTATTACTTTGGTGGGTTTTTCTTATTTTTCTCATAAAGACTACTAAATAGAGTCACATAAAGTGTTCTATCACTATGTTTCCCATGAACCAGCTGTCACACTAATCCTATAAGTGTATCCTTTTTCTAGTATAATGTGGCTTGAAGCTTAAAAGATCTGCTTCTGCCAATCGTCCTACAAAATCACCACATACAACTTATACTCATGCTCAGACAAGGAACTGATGGTCCTCAGTTACATGATTTATTCAGCATATAATACAGATACCTGTGCATAACACAAGATAATAAACCATGATAAATACATTGAATGAATATTTACTGACAGTCTTTGGGGAAGTAGTTAGCAATATAGCTCTTCCTTTGCTGAAATGAAAAAAAATCTGTCTTCAAGGCTGTCAGTCTTTCAAATATTGAAATCACTGGTTGGGAAAAAAAGTTATTGGTTTCTTACTGCTTTATAACTTCACTGATTACCCTGTCCTTATATGAGATCTACTCAAATGCATCTAGCAATTAAGTTATTTTCCTTACTTGTTCTTTTGGGTGTCTCTATAGCACACACACAAAAGCTGGAGGAAAATCACCAGACTCAAATTTTCAGAAAGAAAAAAAGGAAACAAAGATGAATCTTTAGCTAATGTGCATAGGTTTTTGCTATACTGTAATTAACTCTCAACAACATTTCTGGGCAAAATATCAAAGGTCATAGAGGGAAGGGCTATGCTCATTATTATTTGTGGTGATGCCCTTCTGACAGAACTCTGCAGCAATACCTAACCAATTCGAGAAGAATGTCCAGTCTCTGGTATATTGCCTTGTTGTATTTGTTACTGCGAAAATGTTATGCTGGCATTTAGAGGAAACTAGTGCAGTTGACACCTACATCACAACATAAACCTTTCCTTCCTAGTCATCTGTAATGAGAACTAAGATGAAAAGAATGGTTTCCACATTAAGATTTCTGGCACATTTTAATTCACTTTGATGTACCTGCTATACTCAACTCCAACCAATTAAAAAATTCCCCTCTTTAGAAAATAGCTAAATGGGGAGTTTATTTAATCCTCAGAGAGGGGGAAGCATCACAGTAAAACTACATAAATACCAATTGTTACAAGCTTGGAGCTTGTAACAATTCAGAAAGAAACCTTGATGAAGTTTGCCTTTCAGTATATCTGGAGAGAAAAAAAAAAAAAAGAACACATTAAACCAATGAATAGTGGTCATAATCACCTTCAGAGGTGATTTCATATAGAAAAGGGGCAGATCAAGAAGAAAACTGTGGATGTAATTTCTATTCTCCAAATGATTCCTTGTTTGAAATTTCCAAGACACCAGCTAGGGCATATCGGTGTAAACTTACATGCTAGGTCAGTTACTGAGTATGTCAGCTTCACTTGATGTCGTCAAATATGTGAGGCATTTTCATGTGGAAGACAAAGTAAACTTATTCTGTGTAACTACAGAGGTTTAACTAGCACCAAATACAGAAAAATTACAATGAGGCAGGATTTGAGTCAATACTAATGAAGAACTTTTCTACAATAGACTGCCTGCAAAAAATAGCATGTTGTCTGTCAGTGCAGAGGGATATTGTTGAAGGATTTCCCATACTGGGTGGGAGTTTGAACTACACGGTTTCTGGAAGTGTTTTCTAGGACTATGTTTAACCTACTTGTGATAACTGATTTTAAGAATTTTAGTCCTATACTTATTGAGAAAAAAGTAGTAACAAATTATTTGTATTTGTTAAATGCAATCAAAGAATACCTATTTGGAAACAGTTTCTGTTAGTTTAGGTGGAATTTCTGTGCTTCCGTGAAATAAAATTTCATGACTTCAAAAACATCTTGTTATTTTGACTGTCCTTCCTCCCGTGGGATATCTGTCACTATAATCAGCATTCAGTCAGAATTAGTAAAGAGTTAACATATGGCTTTGAGAAAAATGAATGACCATTGAAGAAGATTGCAGGATTAGGATGATTAAATGACATTTTTAAACATTAAGCTTTTTCAAATTAACAAGCTTTAAAGTCTCATTATACATTTTGCGTGCATTTCTTGAGCATTTTCTGTTAGCCAGGCATTTTGCTACACTCTGGGAATATGTACAAAGGAAAATAAAACACTCAGCCCTTTTCTTAGACTTTATAACATTAACCATTGTAACTTTAGTGAAGACATGTATTTGTGTTTAACATATAGTATCCCCTATTCTAAATGCTTGGAAATCAGCCACAAGCAGTTGGAAGAGAAAGTAACAGAAATTGTGTCATTGGAACAAAAATGTTCAACTGTCTTTAAATAAATACATGGTTGTGTAAGGTGTGGGTACATGTAAAAATTCTTCTTTAAGTAAAAATAAGTAAACAAATAAATAAAGCAAGATAATGCATTTAGGAATCACAAAAGCATACTATGTACATTTTGTTCAAATTTTATACACTTGGCACTGTGATTAACTTAATTAAGTCAAGTCTTTCGAAGCAGGTGAAAAAATTCAAAGAGAAATTCAGAGGAAATAAACAGAAATATACATACCTTCTTTTAATAAAATAATTTATCTTTATTGTTGAAAGTATTACGGATGTCTCCCTTTTTTCCCTCATTGACTTCCTCCACCCTGCTCCCTTTACCCCCGGGCCTTCCCCATATTATTGTCTTTGTCCATGGGTTATGCATATATGCATATAAGTTCTTTGGTTGATCTCTTCCAGCCTCCCTCCCCACTTCCCTCTGAGATTCATTTTTAAAATATGATAATATAAATGAGCCTATAAGTAGGCATAGGTTAGTGCTTACTCCAAATACATGTTGAACACTGAGACATTGTAATCTGAGTTCTGTTAATAGGCTTCACAAATCTATAAACCCCCTGAAAATGTCTGCAAAACCCATGTGTGTATGTATGATTTTTCCTTTAGAGGGATTTCACAGTTTTCTCCAGATTCTCAAAAATGGCTTATGACCCACTCTACCTCCCCAACCCACCCACTGAAAATATTTTAAAAATATTTTAAGGTAACATTGTGAGAGACATCAGAAAGATGATATGGACTATTGGCAGCATAAAGGTTTTGTAATACTTGGAGGAATATGACCAAGTAAGCACTTTAGCAGAGTACCAGGGCTGTTATGAGCTGATTTACAAATGACAGGAAGCCAATGTTGTACCTTAAAAAAACACCAAAAAACAAAACCTTGAAATTGTCCTGATGATGGTACATTTATTTATTTAAAATAATTTTTTTTCTTTACTGATTTTAGAGAGAGAGGAAGGCATAAGGAGAGAGAGATAGAAACATCGATGAGAGAGAACATCGATTGGCTGCCTCCTACATGCCCCCCACTGGGGATTGGGCCCACAACCTGGGCCTGTGCCCTGACCAGGACTCAAACCAGCAACCTCTTGGTGCATGGGTCGATGCTGAGCAACACTGGCTGGGCAGATGATGCTACATTTAGATACGTGATTAATAGGTTTGAAGTTAATGAGAATTTGCTACCTCCTAAAGGAATCATAAACAATTATAGCACTGAACCAAGCCAGGTTTGAGGCTACTTATCTTTAAATCATCTTGGGAGAGGCCCAGGAACACGTATGTTGATTAACTATGGAGGGTCTTTGTTTAAAAGCCTGCTAGTTTTGAAGGAGGACTGTAGAGGGGGATAAAATGAGAACTTTGATCAATGTAACCCTATCTTATGGTCACTCAAGGAAATAGAAATACTAGTTCACTTACATACAAGCACATACAGATTTGAATGTTTAAATGTATTTAAATAGCCCAGCTGGTGTAGCTCAGTGGTTGAGCATCAACCCATGCACCAAGAGGTCACCAGTTTGATTCCCGGTCCGGGCACATGCCCAGGTTGTGGGCCAAATCCCCAGTGGGGGGCATGCAGGAGGCGGCCAATCGATGTTCTCTCTCATCGATGTTTCTATCTCTCTCTCCCTCTCTCGTCTTTTCTCTCTAAAATCAATAAAAAAGAAAAAAAGAAAAATGAATAAATAAATAAAAATAAATGTATTTAAATAATCCTCTCCCCTATTACCACAGCTATCACCACCCACAAAGAAATCCCATTCATTATTCTCTTTATATCAAAAGGTCTGGCAGAATTCATAGTTCTAATTCATCAACTAAATCTCAGATAATGTATCTACCGATTATTACCATGCATCACTGATCATACAGAAAGAGGATATGTTTGATGCATTCCATTCTTTTTTTCCAGGAGTGGGGGAATATGTGCACCTGCTTGAGATTTGTGGCTTGCATTTGATGACTGATTGAGGGAAGAGCATGGGGATAGATCTGGGCTAACTAGTTTAAACAAAGACTAACTCTTTTTAATTGACTTTTAGAGAGAGCAAGAGCAAGAGAAACATTGATTTGTTGTTTCACTTATTTATGCATTCATTGGTTGATTCTTATATGTGCCCTGACTGGGGATGACACCCACAATTTGGCATATGGGGTCGATGCTCTAACCAACTGAACTACCCAGCCAGGGCTTAAAGATTGAATCTTTAACTATGATGCCATCCTAACATGGGGTCTCACCAACTAAACTAAGTTACTTAGATATTGTACCAATATGAAAATCTTTAAATATGATCACAAGAATAAAGTTTTCCTGACCCCCTTCACCCATCTTTCTTTCTCTGGCTCAACCTCTTGTTTTTATCCTTATTTTATTATTATTATTACTATTATTTTTAGAAACAAATTTTTTCTCCACCAGGATATAAGAACCTTAGGTCTTGGCAGAATCGAATCCTTTATTCTTCCCACTGCCATACAACCAAGTACTATAGGGAGATAGGAAAAATAAAAGGAAAATTTTCAGAGTAAATGTCCAACAACATTATTTCATTGAAACAAGTATATATGTTCCATTTCATTTTTGCTCATCAGGGTGCTCTTAGGTAAACAGTTTGGAATCTCAGGAAAGCATCATAAATATTTATTTTTATCTTTGAAACAACATCCAAATGCAAGACTAATTAATGGGTCCTTGGCACTGTACAGAACAGATAACAGGTTTATTTGTTTATTGCCTGCCTTCTCCCCACTGGAATGGTGGCCTTATGAGAACACAGACTTTGTTCTGTTCACTAACACATCCCTTCAACCTAAAACTGTGCTGGGAAACTATTAGATTTTTAGCAAATGTATCCTGAATGCATAAATGAATGAATATGATTCCTGTCTCTTGTAGGCACACCCAAATACATTTTACTAGGAAATTCCATTTGGGTTTTTATCTATAAATAAGATCCCATAAATAATATGACATGTTTTTACATTGGCAAGTTAGGTTCTCTGATTGGATTTAGAAACCACTATGCCAAAGTCGTGCTTCCTCAGAGAACAATGGGCATTTACCTGGTTATCATTTTTTAAAATAATTCTCCAGTTTCTTATGTGAGTTAGTCTGACTCACTCCATGGATACTGCCTGTCCCTGATTGTGGCTCAGATTTTATTTAAGAAGTGTTTACATGGGTGTATATTTTAAACCTCAGTTTTCAAAGCACTCTTTGTTATATCACATGAGTGTAATTTTTTTCTTTCTTCTTTTTTTCCTCCAAACCCAAAGAGGAAACATTTCAAATCCCCTCTAAGAAGTTGGGACTTTGACTAGAGCAAACCCTCTTATTAGAAGTTGTATTGTTTGTTCAAAACAAGACAAAAACATAACCTTCTAAAGGTCACGCTGGTTCCAAGAGTTACCTTTTTTAGTCCTAATAAAAAAATGCATGTACTGTTGAAATAGAGACACACCAGGGATCAGAAATTAAATAGGTTATCACAAGGTAACCTGGATACAAACAGATGGACAAATACTGGATCTTCAGCTGCATGATTCCATGGGGTTTCCTTTAGCCAATTTGAATGTCTCTGAGGATGAGAGCCTTTACACCTGACACATCTGTGTTCCAGATCCCCTGCCTTTTAAATGACTTTTCTGAGTGTTATTGGAAACAACACCATTAAGAATGACAGTGAAGCATGCACAAGGGAAGCAAAATAAATGAAATCAATTAGTATTATAAACATTGGTCCCTCACTCTCATGCCTTTCATGTCAATTACATATACACATCATCTTGAGGCTCCAAGTATTTACCTTGCTTTGATCAGATAACAAAAACTAGAAAGAAAAGGAATGGATGCCTGTATTTTTCTATTCTTAACCACTGTCTCTTTGTAATGCCACTTGAATTTAAAAAACAAAACAACATTTAAAAAACCCTACAATACAATTTACAGGGTGGGGTAAAAGTAGGTTTATAGTTGTGAGTACTCAAAACAGAATTTATTCTTATATTATTATTTATTAATTATTTTATTATTTTCCATACAAACAACTATAAACGTACTTTTGCCCCACCCTATATTGCTTGTGAAAACTGGAAAAAAATAATATAATGGTGGTTTAAGTAAACGCATTTAATAGAAAACCAGATGCTTTATTTTATTTGATTTAATGGAAAACCATTCATAGCCCAGTATAAATCAAGACAAAATTTGCATAACCAAAAGCCCTATTAAAATAGGCAGTAGGAGAATGTATCATTTTGAGGTCAACTGTCATTCTGTTTGAATGGGTCCCTTAACAGATCACAGAACAGATGGGAAAGGCCAGTATGATACGACTCTCTGACTTAATTATAACATTACCAAGACAGCACGTGGACTTTGTATGTACCAGATAATTTTTATTCAGTGGATTTATTTGCACATAAATTATGTGATGTGCCTCATTTGATTTTACATTACCTTCAATATTTATATTTCACATTAATTGAATCATTTTTATCTATGAATTAATAGGTCAGGCTGTTCTACCAATTACAGCTGATGCTTGTTGAAGCCCACATAAAAAAGGTGTGGAATTTGGATTTATGTCTTATTCAAGAATGTCTCAATTTAGAACACCATTACAGCTCTGCACAGAGCTGTCATTCCTGCTACTAGGGGGAAGGGTCTTAATACACCAGGTATTTGACATCTCTTAAGATCCAGGAGAGGGCACCTATCTTTTGCTTTCAAGAAGCTGATTGGTTTGCCAGATGGTAAAATGCAGAGCAGGGGAAAAAAAAACACCTGGCGAGAACTTAATCAGTCTTGTGGGAAACGCATCACCTTACAACCTATCCCAAAGTCAAATCTGTGGGAGCTACTGATCTAATTTATTTAAAAAAGAGTTGGAGAGCTCCGAGATTTTACTGCAAATCTGTCACACTCAACTCTGCATGGACATGGTATGCATCACTGGAAAATAATTTAAAACTTCTGCAGACATAGGGGAGTATAGTCTAAGTGCTAAATTTAGGTGACAGCACAGATAAAACAGGAGGTGAAATACAGCCCAAAGAAACCAGCCCTTGACTTGGTCAAAGCCAGAATTTAGATCCATAGTTCACAATATATCAGCAGCTGTAATTTAACTGGATTCCCAGAAGAGCAATAAAATTGTATATCGAAAAGAGGGCAGTAATAGCACATACACCAGCTTCAGCTTCCACTCCAAAGTGTTGGATTTTACTCTTGGTCTTTGCTAAAAGGCAGATTTAATTTTAATTCAAATAAATATTAAGGCAAGAAGGTGAATAGGTAATGCTCTGATCACAAATATTTAAAGGTTATCTTGTTTATCTGAAAACACTAGAATAACTCAAATAAAAAAGTATTTCTTCTCTTTCACCTACATAGACACACAAATATTTCTTGATGTCTTTGGATTATATATGTATATACATACTGTAAGGACTTTGCTGGTTAAAATAAACTTTACATTTTCTTCACAAGGAAGCTAGCTGGCATCCTATATTTTACAAATTCATTATGACAGTGTCAGAATTAGCAATTAAGTAATTAAGAATATAGTAGTTAAGGGCACAGGCTCTGGTGTCAGACTATCTGGGCTTGAGTCTTGCCCAACCACTTACTAGTCATGTGACCTTGGACATGTCCCTTAATTTCATTTTGCCTAAATTTTTCCTGTCAGTAAAAATTGGGACAATAATAAAATCTACTTACAGGGTTGTTGTGAAGATTAAATAACAGTGTATGCGATGTGTTTGACAAGAGCTTTATAAGTGTAGCTGTTTTAATTACTATAGTCATTGTCGTCATCACCATTACACTAATGGCTGTATCTGATAAACTAGTCTTTTTTATGTAGTACACAATTAACTCTTTTAGCTTAACTGCATTGCTCAGCTGTACATTCTTCGTTAACACCCTTTCTCCCCAATATTGCCTAGATGGACACCCATGCTGGGCCCAATCTGATTCTCTTAAGACTAGGTCAGAAGTTATCTGGCACTGGAAGTATAAGGTCAAAAACATTTGAGGGCAGAGTATGTGTGAAAACAACCTAAAGAAAGCCCCAGGTGAGCTGGAGGTATGGGGATGTAGAAATTAAGAACCAGACGGAAGAAGTCATTTTGCAGAAGGCAGGATGAAGCAGCTGTGCCTAAAGAAGCAGAGATGACAGATTGTGTGGCTACAGAGAACAAGAGATGGATAGATGAGCTGCCTGACAATTTCCAATTCCCTGTGAGATGAGATTCCATGAGACTCCCTTTATGCTTAAAATACATTTTCCTTTACCCAGCTGAGCATGTGATGGTTTCTGTTTTTGCAATGAAATAACTTCTAAGACACATAATGATATTCTTCAATTTGTATTCAAATCCTTCTTACTTGCTTCTTCATTTCTTTTAAACCTGGCATAAGTTCTTTCCAACATGAGACATAGGTGTTCAATTTGATTTATTAAACTCTGTAAAACACAACAGAACCCTATTATGACAGAGCTTGTAGCTAAAAACTTGGCTACATCACAGGTCAAAGTGGGTCCTATGAATTGTAACAACAACACTGAGATTGGTTTTTCTTCCAAACTGACATTCATAAGGCCTATCCCCAAGACAGTGGCTTGACTAACAAGTGTATCAGTAACTCACTTAAAACAGCATAAGTTTTAAATTTACATAGTGGTAGATAATGAACAAAACACAGAAACACCCATCTATTTAATCTTTCCAAATCATTTTTATTAGAGTTCTGTACCATATGTTTTTTTGAACTACTACACATGATGGGCACTTCATAATATGCTCACACATCTCTGCCTACAGAGAAATAGATATCACTGTATGGGCTTCTCCAAACAAGAAAAGTCAGCTATCATTTCAACACCAAATCTAGAGAAATATAAAGCAATATATTTTAGAAAAACAGAAATTGCATATAAGCCATGGAGATTTTAGACTTCTGTAATATGTTTTTCTTTTTTAATTTTCTTTGTATGGGCAACTTGATATTCCTAAACTAACTTACAGAGCTGTAGTAGCTAAAAGGCTGGTATGCTCAGACCTGTTAAGTGAGCCACCTCATCGGGGTAAATTTAGTCCTAACACAAATTGGCTTCAATTTACTTGCATATTTGTGAATGAAGTAAGGGTGTTAGTCAGTGTTACCAGCTGCCTCTGAGACAAGAAAACGGGACAGTAGCTGCCTGGAGCTGTCTTTTCTTCTCATCTCACCAGCCCCAGAGTCAGAGGAACATTATACTATTGCCTTCTTTTTAGCTATAAGGGCTGATGGCCTTGAACGTTGGTGATAACACAGATTAATCCTTATTCAGTGTATTTTTTTGTTTCTAGATCACCACAGGCTCCATGTAAATTGTTGGATAATGCCACCTCAAATATTTTATTACACCAGTCACAGTACACACAGACTATTTTGTTCTCTACAGTGGAATGAGAACTTAGTCACTTTCAACAACTATTTCAGAATTTCTATTTGCATATTTGCTGAGGTTTACAGATCCAATGTTGACTTGAAGGCTGTCAGACAACAACTAACAGAGATAGTTTAAAAGTGGAGTTTATTTCTGTCTTTAGTCTTCGCAGTTTTGCAAGGTAGAAATTAGGTCACTTGATTCATACATCTAAATTATGTTAATGATATCAACAAAAACTTTAAACTTTAGCTTGTTTATCCAGTAGTATGTCTGAGTTACTCATCATCAGTTTCTCTTGTGAGCAGTATAGCTGGTTGCAGTGAATAGTACATTCTCAAGGCCAAAGCCCATTCAGTCATGTGTTGAGGGCCTGTGTCAACTCTATGAAGGTAACTGTGTCTTTTTTTTATTATTATTATTAAAAGGTTGGACCCAATGGTTACTACTGTTCCATTAGAATCAAGATGTTAGGAAAACAATGTTTCTAGAGACTCCCTTGCAAAAAACACCACAAATCCCAAAACAAAATATTTCATTCTCTCTACTATACAAGTCTCCCCACCCTACTGCTGATCAAAACCACTGGTTTCCCACAAAAAACTGGACAATGCAGTATTGACTCTTAGATACTGAATCTTCACATTTGTACTTGATTTATAAGAAAAAAAAAGTGCCATATTATTTTTTTTCTTTATTGATTTTTTAGAGAGAGAGGAAGTGAGAGGGAGAGATAGAAACATCAATGAGAGAGAACATCGATTGGCTACCTCCTGCATGCTCCCCACTGGGGAGCGGGCCCACAACCTGGGCATGTGTCCTGACCAGGAATCGAACTGGTGACCTCTTGGTGCATGGGTCGACGCTCAACCACTGAGCCATACTGGCTGGATGCCATATTATTTTTAACAAAATCTCTTACTTTCAAATCACAAAATATTTTGAATACTGGTTTTGATATACAAGGTACAACAGAGATACACAGAAACGAAGAATGACAGTAGTAAATTCACCAAATTGAAAGGTCGAAAAAAGTTGTGAATGATTGTTTCAAGAAGATGCCATTGGAACAGATAACTCTCAAGGGAAAATTTTCATATAGTATAAAAGAGATCTCTGAAATATCTTGGCAATTATTCTATGGAGTTAAGTAAGACTTAGTTGTCCTACAGGCACATTTTTCAGCAATGTTAAGTAAGTCAAGAAAAACCAGGGGCCCAGATAGGGGATATTCACCCAAGAAAGAATGAAAAGCATGAAAACTTTTTCCTACCAAAAAATAGTTCTGAATTAGAAAATATTTTTAGCAAAAATACCACACTTTTAATCTTCAAAAGTACTCTTACGTTATAAAAGACACTTTATACTTTGGACAGCTCTCAAGTATTTACATGTAGTTTTGCTGCTCTGTGGATGAGCCACGGAAATTCTTTCATTCCCAGCATGCTTTCCTTGGTTTCTGGATATACTTCTCCACTACTTTCACACCATTCTGCCTCTTGACTAGTTCCATCAATAAATATGAGCACTGTGGCTGCCAAGCCAGGTAAGTCAATGCCAATTATATCCAGAAACATCAATCTGCTGTGGAAAAAATATAGGAAATATTCTACAAACAAATTTATTATATAATGATAACGATAATAGTTGTCATTCACTAAGTGCCCACTATGTGCCAGACTCTTCATATATATTTTCTCTAGTTTTCACAAATTTTCAAACTAGTTATTGTTATCTTCATTTTTAGAGATTAAAAACTGAAAGTTCAGAAAGGTATGCTAACTTTCCCCAAACTGTTATCTGTGGGGAGTCTTCTGTGTCCCCATCTGTTGCTGGTGGAAGTGGGCTTCTTGTGATGTCACAAGAAAAGTAGTTTTCTGAGATTCACATGGGAGAATAAATGATATTTATTTGTGTGGAATTAAGCCCCTGAGTTTCTAAGTTCCCATCTCCCTCCATTCCTCTAAGGGAAAAGTCCAGCTGTGTCTTCAGCAGAGCTAGAATTAAAGCCATTGCCCAGAATTTCTGCTCCATAATTGCACAGTCCAGCCCAGCATCAGGCTAGCTTAGCTTGTGTCCCCAGCTGCAGTTCATTGTGCATGGGATCTGCATGGCCCTGGGCCATGCAGCTTCTAGGGCCACACGGCTATGGAAGGAACTAGGCAAGAGCAAGGAAGCAGGAGCAAAGCCAGAGGAACGAGAGAGAATTCCTTTGTGTGTGGATTCTCAAATTGTCATGGGCTTGCAGTGGCTCTGCCTCCTCCCTCCCCCCTGCCCAGTCAATGATCTTTGGTCCTAGGTTAGATTGACAGGCAAGCACTTTCCCTACATCACCCTGACTTCACTGTGCATGCACCCATATTCTCCCTTGTTGGACTCCTTCCCCCAGTGATCTGCAGGGAATGAACCAGTGGTTCCCTGGGGAGCGTGAAGCTATAGCTTCCTGGGGAACCTGCCCAGATGACAATGCCTATAATGTCTTGCCTTTCCTTTGCTTTCTTCCTATGATTAATAACTAGCTAATAACAACAATAACAAAACCACCTAATGAGTGAGTAGAGTTGGATTTCGGTCCCAGTTCTGTCTGCCTGAGCTCCTACTATGTGCCAGGAACTGTGTAAGATACTTTACATGCAGTAAAGTATCTTATTTAATCTTCATAATAATCCTAGCTGTTAAGAAGAGAACTCTCATGCTTCACTGTTCAGATTTCTGTAGAGAGGAATTAGAAGTACAGGAAAAACAATTCGCTGTCCCTTACCATTTCTTCCTAAGGTAAGAGGGACATTTCTGCTTGGCAAGATTGAAAGAATGAAGTGGGAAAGTATGAATCATTCACCTACGAGTTTTCAGTCTTTTCTCATTCCTAGTACAGCCATTAGCAAAACTGAGGAAGGGTTTGCCCTTGAGGGGGAGGATCACAATTGTTCAGTTCTGCCTATGACTACCTGGTTAGGTAAGTTTAATTCAAATTGGAGGTATAGGAGAGTATTAGTAGTAATTAGCCTTGGATTTTAAACAATGTTGTTAATAAGAAGGTTGATATTTTGATCTTTGTTTGCCTGACTCAAAGAGTGGCTCCTACCTCAGAATATGAAAAGGAAATTATTTTCAATCCTAAAACCCCAACCCTTGATATTTTACTAGCCCAGTTTTCTAGAGGAAGTAACTGAGGCTCAGAGCAGTAAAGCAATGTGCCAAAAATGAGGTAAATAATAAATGATAAGAATAGGACTTGAATTTAGGTGTCTCTAGCTCCAAAGCCCTCACTCTTTCAATAGTGTACTTTGAATTAATTGCATTTATGCACCCCACAATTATCATGGATAATCAGGGGTTATAACCGTTCTTCAAATCTGAAGTTTGACTATGGAGAAGGTAAAGGAACAATAAGCAATAAAAACAAATAAAAATTTCGGTTAGGTTTTATTTTTATATAAAACCTACAATAAGCAGAATGTCAGAGAGGATTCACAGAAAGTAGATTGATGTTGGAGGAAAAATTGTAGGGATACAAAACAGCTAGAATTCAAAGCAAAGTGTTAATCAGTGAAGACACAATGTTCCACTGCAAGAAGGCCTGCTCTGAGGCAGTGAATGAGAATTTATTTCTGTAAAATTGGCAATACAGAAAAACTCATTTTGATACACATGAGCTGTTGATTAACATATTTATGAATAACTAGGTGACTAAGATTATTTGGATAGACTCACTCACTTCCAAATCTCTCTTTTAAAACTCAACACAGCCTTGGCTGGTTTCGCTCCGCGGTTAGAGCATGGGCCCGCAAACCAAAGAATAGCAGGTTCAATTCCGGTCAAGGGCACGTACCTCTGTTGTGGTTCTGTCCCCAGCCCTGGTCGGGGTCGTGTGGGAGGCAACCAATTGATCTGTCTCTCTCACATCGATGTCTCTCTCTCTCTCTCTCTCTCTCTCTCTCTCTCTCTCTCTCTCTCTCTCTCTCTCTCTCTCTCTCTCTCTCTCCCCCTCTCACTCTGTGTGAAAATAAAATGGAAGAATATCCTCGGGTGAGGATTTAAAAAATAAATAAGTAAAACTCAACGCACACATACATACAAACACAGGAACACTTGTTTCTATAGCTGTAGAAGGATACCCAAGGCCTCATAATACAGTTATTAATGGCAGAGGAAGTGAGGAGAGAGGCTAGGAAAAAGAATGACATTTGCACTTACCATGAGCTACACAGAGGAGAGCCCAATCCAATAGTAGCATACAACAGCATCACTGCTATCCCTAATGAAATTCTCCAGGGGAATAGCTATGCTCCTTCAAGGTAGATAGGTTTATTTCCTTTTTGCTGGTCAGACCCTGGAGAATGCACTGCTAATAGAGTTCTGAGCTCTAAGTAGAGATTTGGTACCAACCTCAAATAATTACTGTACAGCTATTTGCCCATTGTACCTATTGCAACAGATGCAAGGTTTGCTGTCAAAATGATGGCCTTTGGTTACCAGAGGTGAGATCTGTGTAGACTGCTTTTTACTTTCACTTACCTGTTAGACAGCCTAGCAATCTTTTAGAAGCCACTTCTAATGTAGGTCTGAGACCAGTAGGGCCCTTCACTGATAATATGATCCCTTTAGAGGAAACAGTCAAGCATGAAAATATATAATTCCCTCAAGAAATTTTTGCTTCCCTTAAGGGCATCTAAAAAGCTACAAGCAGAATTCATCTATTTTAGCAGTTTCCTTTGTAGCAACTGTGGATGCACAGGATGCCTGCATCTGCAAAGATGTGAAATAGGGATGTGAGACTTGACCCACAAAAACCTCGGTTGCATTTGAGTCTTTCATGTTCACAAACATGCATGCTGACACATACATTTAAAAATGTAAGTTGATATATATTCAGTGAACTTGTGCTTTTGAATAATAGACCACATATCTTATATTTCCCAAAATGCCTTATTCAACTACCTTTCTGTTCACTTTTAATGCCCTCTATGTGAGACATTTTAATTAGTGCAGAGCATAGTATAAATCCAATTCCAGAGTCTTGATTCCCTTTTGAAATGATAAAAGCCTTACTTTAATTGTCCAGAAAATCTATTCAAAAAGTTCAATCAAAATTTAGCTAGATATGTATAAATATTTGCAAATTTGTATATGTAATCTTTTGGGGAGGGAGAGAAGGGAAATATGTAGTCAATCAACATGCTTCCCTTTAAGCAAGGCTCTGTGAGCACAAACATTTTGGAAAGTCCCCAATGATGGCAATATAGTCACTTTAAACAAAATTAATGGTTTTCCTAGAGGCAAGTGCGCCTTTAGTTAAATTGTCTACAGACTAATTTAACTTGTCCCAGGCTGCTGGATAAAAGAATTTCTTATGCTTCAGAGAAGGGTGTCCTCTTGATGCAGTAGATACAGACAGTAAGGTATGGGGCCAGAATCACTAAAATGTAAATGATTCCATTTGGCAGAGCCTGAGTTGGTTCATTAGCTCGGGAGATGCTCAGTAAAGCCCATAGATGCCACAGCTGGACAGCTCTAGAAAATTTTGATCAGAGTTATATTCTTCCTGTAATAGTTAAATAGCATCACTGTCTTAATTTCTTTTTTTGTGTGTGCATGAAGCATGAAAAATTAGACCAGCCATTAATTTATGTCATGTACAGAGAGATTCAGAAAGAATACGTTAACTACCTACCATATAATTTCCTTCCCTCATTCTCAGTTTCAAAACAACAACAACCAAGAAAAAAAATGCTCAAGGAAACTTTATAAGTTAATTAGAAGTCAGAAATGTTTCCCAAAGACTGTCATTACTGCATGGGTACATCAAAATACCTCAGAACAACTCATGCTATCTAATATCATTAGTATATCAAGAAACATGAAACATTCTTCAAGGCAGATAATTAACTCATCTGGAAAAACTGTCATTGTATTACCTTTCCTATGGGAAAATTAATAAAGTGAAAACTCACTAAAATAAAGTCAGGAGGCCATAAGGGGGAGCTCTCATGCCCTACTATTCATCCTCAATTACCCCTAACAGGAAAAGATGTACTTTGCAGCTCTACTGGGACAACCATTTTTTACTTTACTACTCTAGCAGAAGGAATATTTTCTCAGCCAATGAGAGGTTGTCACAATGAAAAGCCACTATACTTCGAACTCCAAATTTCCTCTAATGGACTTTTTGTTTGTAACAAGTCCTAACTCCCCCTTTCCTTTATAAAAGAATGTTCCTCTCCTTGGTTCTGTAGGCTTACCTATGGTTTCACCATAGCCTGCATTTCTGAATTGAAATTCTTTGTTGTTCTTGAATAAACCCAGTTTTGCTGGCAAAATAACTTTTATTTTTTAGGCCAATACCTGCAAATCAACAATATTTCATGTCTCTTGGGATGATATAAAACCAAGTCAAGAAAATAAAATAGATCCTTCAGATCTTGTATCTTAATCAGAATATAGTGTATAGACAAGAAATAGCCACCCTTTCCTTTTTGTCCTCTAGACTTCAATCTTCTAGGTATTTTCAGGGCCATTAACATCAATTTACTTGGGGGAATAGTTGTTTCAAACTTCAAGACAAAAGAGGCCACTATCTGATCAGCAACCTAGACCACCCAATAAATTTTACTTTAAGAGGGTTGCTTCCAAGAAATAAAGAAGACAAAAAGAAAAATGTGGACAATGTCAATCACTTCTTATTAAGACTACTATGGTCAAGAGTAAAGTGGGTGATTAAAAAAATATTTAAATTTCTGTAATTTTTGTTACATTTTTAAATAATTTTAAGTAGAAATACTATCTGTTCTTTTCAGCTCTTTTTCTTAAGCTACTGTAATTAGATGTAGTGAAGAAGAACATGTAAGGAAACATTTTGAGCTTTTTATTTTTTTAAAAGACAAGTTACTTAGTATTTTTACCTTCTAGGTTGCAATTTGCATTCAAAATGGGTATTTCACCTTCTGTTTCTTTATTTCAGTATAGTGAGTGTTGTTTTGATTTGTTTCTAAAGTAAAGTTGCATTAATTTGAGCTAGTGATGCCTTGCAGCCAGTCCCTGCCAAATACAATTTACTCAGGAACTGCTGAGCCTTTGGACTGGACCTAAAGATGTTTATCATGAAAGGGGTTCAATGTGTTATTATTGTATTCACACTCTACTGAAAATGCTGATACTGACTTCAGAAATAACCTCAGAGAACAATGGATTCTTCCAGAACTAAATACTGGCCTACCCAAAAATTTTAGCAAAGAAATATGTGATGGAAACTAAAAGTTGCTTCCCCAAAGTCCATTCCTCCTTTCTTCCTTACTAACAGAAATTACATTTCTCAGCCTCCCTTGCAGATAGGGGTGAACAGTAATTTATAAGCAAAAGTTGTTGTGAAAGGCCTCTGGGAAAGGTCTTAAGGAGGCTGAGTTGGCTGGGTATAATGGAAAGAACCCTGAAGTGAGACTCAGGAGACTTTAGTACAGATTCCCTTACTAATTTGCTGTGTGAACTTGGTGAGTCACTTTCCCTCAGCACCTCCATCTTCTCATATGTAGAGTCAGACAGTTGAACTGCATATACTATGAGGTCCTTTCCAAATTTAGGACCCTCCACTTTCTCTCCCACTTGCCAATCCCCAAGGAGATAAAAACAGAGGCATGAAATGGATGTGTGTAATTCATAAGATGAAACTTTGCTATTTCCTGTTTCTTTATCTTCCAGTGAGTTTACAGTGTTTAGATACTTTTACAGTACATATATTCACTTTAAACAAATTTATTGATATATAATTTACTCACTATACATCTACTTATTTAAAGTGTATAATTTAATTTTTTTACTTTATTCACAGAGTTGTGCACCCAACCACTACCTAATTTTAGAACATTTCATCACCTCAAAAAGTAACCCCATACCTGTTGGTAGTCACTCTTAAATCCTCCCTCTTTCCAGCTACTGGCAATCATTAATCTACTTTCTGTCTCTATGGATTTTCCTATTTTGGACATTTTTCATTAAGCAGATTCATACAATGTGTGATTTTTTGTTTATTTCATTTATCACAATGTTTTCAAGGCTCATTTGTGCTGTAACATGAATCAATAACGTATTATTTCTTTATGGTTTAATAATAGTCCACGGTATGGCTACACTACATTTGCTTATCCATTCATCACATGATGGACATATGGGTAGTTTCTACTTTTTGGCTATCATGAATGATGTTACTATGAACATTTGTGTAAGATTAGTTTTAATAGGAGTATGCTTATATGTCAGGTATTGTGCTTGATAAGACAGACATAGTTCCTGCCCTTATGGAACTTATAGTCTAATGTGGAGGAAAAGTACTGAACAAATAATGCAATGATTGCTGAGTGGGAAAAGTAAAGTGTAGTGTTCTATGGAATATAAAATAGGTGGACTAACCTGGCTTGGAGTCAAAGGTTAGTCAGGGAAGGCATCCTAATGGAGGTGATATTTAAATTAAAACCTGAAATGTGAGGAGGAGAGAGAGAAAAAGCATGAATGAAGATGGGAAGATAGGGAGCCCTCTATGTTGTAGCATGAGGAGGGGAGAGCAAATGGGAGAATGGTATTGAATAAAGTTGGAGAAGTGGACGTGGGCAAAGTCATGCAGGGCCTTAGAGAGTACGGTGACAATTTGTAGGCCTTAATACAAGGGTGATGTGGACCTAATAAGGAGCTTTAAACAAGGAAATACAATTACCTAATTTATATTTGTAAAAGATTATTCAGGCAAATGAACTTTTCGTGTGGGGGAAGGGAAGAGTGGATATGCCAGATTCAGTGAAGAGAATGTTTTAGTGGTCTAGCACACACAGGTGAGACTTAGATTAGGGTGGTGCCAGAAAAGACTAAGAGACTAACATAGACAAGATATTTTTTTGTGTAAAAATAACAGAATTTGCCAATGGATTATACTGGGGAGGAATAAAGAAGAGTACTCTCAAAGGTGATGCCTAGGTTTCTGGCTTAAACAAATGGGTGGATGGTCTTACCCTTTACTGAAATGAAAAGAATCAAGTAGTAGTATGAAGAGTTGCAAAGGGGAAGGTTAGTTAATGAATTCATCTTGTTACATATTGAGTTTAAGATACTTGTAGAATATGGACATCTTGATGTCCTAGTTCTGGCCTTAGCTCTGTCATGAGAGACTGTTAACAAGGCAGTTGGCTATGTGGGTCTGTAGTCCAGGAGACCTGGGCTTAAGATGAATAGATCTGGGTCCCATTTATATATAGATAGTAATTGAAGCCTAGGAAAGAGAAATTACTGGTAAGAACAAAAGAGGGTATAGAATTGAACTTTCAGGACTTAATTTTAGATAATAGATGAGGGGCTCAAAATGGAGACCAAAGAAGAGCAACTATAGAGGAAACCAGGAAAGGGTGTTACAGAAGCATAAGGAAGACATGTATGAAGAAGTGGAGAGTGGTTAACTATGGAGAATACTGCTGAAAAGTCACATAAAATGAGGATCCAGAAGTGACTACTATATTTATTGACAGTGAAGTCAATGATAAACTTAGCAAAATACAATTTTGGTGATATGGTAGGGGATGGGAGAATGAGAAGCCAGTTTTTCTAAATATTCTCAAAAAGAATGAGTTCATTAAACGCAGAGATCCTTGTGTCTTCTCTGAGTGAATGAAAGACTGAATAACTAGATAATTCTTGAAGCCAGCTGTTTTCCCATTTTCTAATTCATTTAATATTCCCAGCAACACAGTTATTAAGTGATTCACCCAAGGTTACTCAACTGGTCAATGGGAAAGCACTGACTCAAACCCAAATTTTCCAATTTCAAGTCTGGAGCTTTTCCTAAAGCCTCATAGCTTCATTTCATTTTATATCTTCCTCAAGGTACCCACTAAGAGTAAGTACTCTATAAATGCTTTGTGAATGGTTTTCTCATTAAGATACTATGTGTTCAATGTAAGATAAGAAATGAACTTTTACAACTAGTCCTAAAATAGGTAGCTTAACACCATCTGGTCTTTAACATTCTGTATACTGAATAGCTAAGTGATGAAGAAGAGATAAATGGTGGCAAATAATGCCTGTGGTTGGAAATGCTTACTGAGAAAAGAAATGGCATTATATTTAGTCTGTATCTTCTTAGACTGAACACTTCATGAAGGCAGGGAATATACCTCATGCATCTTTCCTGTGCCTAGCACAGTTCTTGGCCAGGAGGGAAGATATAATAAATGTTTACTGAATCACAAGGAAACAAGTTTTAATTTTCTGATCTTTCTTCCCACATAATAACAATTATATCAGACACTGTTCTAAGACATTTGTTCATATAATCTCATTTAGTATTTTAAAGAACCCTAGGTTGTAGGTACTATTATTAGTCCCATTTTATAGATGGGAGTTCTGAGGCCAGAAAGATAAAGTGCCTCCTTTATGTTTACAAAACTAGGAGATGGAAGGGCCAGGCTTCAAATGCAGGTAGAAGGATTCTGAGGCCAAGCTCTTAGAATGATTCCAAGGCCAAGCTCGACGAATTCTCTCTCATCTGAACTTCACTCTTCTATGCCATATTCCCTACACTTTTCTAGGTGACAGGTACACTGATAAATGAACCAGTTACAAATGGTTAATGACATTACATTTTTATATTAACTTAATCCAGGTATTCTTATATTTCCAAATTTAATAAAAGTCATATACAAACACTGTTAAAGTGGAAATTATAGGGCTTTCATGCTTTGAGGCCCTTGAAATCCATACCAAATAGAAGGCTGCTCACTGTATCTCTACTGGTCAAACTTCAGTGAGCTCATTCTACCTAGCTTTACACTATGTGCTTTTATTTTGGGGTCTTTTTTTTTTTACCACTTCCCTTCTACAAATGTGCTATGGATTAATTTTGAGGACTATGAAGCTGAGGATAAGTTTTCAGATTGAGGAGACCTTAGATTCAATTTTGCTCAGGCCATTTCTTTCATCCGCAATAGGAAGTATGGAATTAGAGTCTGCCTAGAAATATACAATCATTATGTATGTTCCTTTAGGTTCAAGGTGTTGAAAGTATTAGGGGCCTTTAATATTTGTAGCCTCAATTCATAAAGTAACACTTTCTAGGAGGGATTAAATTTGAAAGCCACTTTGACAAGGGAGAAGATAACATGATTGTATTAAAGAAAACTGAACTAGAAGTCAAGACCCCTAGTTTTGTTCTTAGCTCTGTCATGAGAGACTGGGTAATTCTTGAGCAAATAACTTTCCTTTTTTGGTTTTATTTCTTCCTCTGTGCTCAAACTAAGCTAATTACCTCAAATGACAGTGAATTAAGTCAGAAATACACTATCCGGCATTCTTCTATAGTGCAGATAGAGCCCAAGCAGCCCTCACAGCCCTCACAGCCCAAGACAAGAACCTTGATGTAGTGGAGAGAGTTGAGGATTTGAAGGCAGACATGAAAATTAACTCTGGACTCTGTCAACTCCTGGCTGTATAACCTTGAATAAACCACTTCATCTCTCTGATCTTCAGACTCTTCATGTATAAAACGGGAATAATAATAGTACTGACCTTACATAATTGCTGTGAGGATTCAACAACATATTTCATATAAGAAATCTAGCACACTGCCTTAGCATAATTAGCACTCAATAAATCATTATCATAATTATTATTAGTAGTAGTGTATTTAATACTGTTTCCCAAGTCTATACTCATTCCAGAGCCTCATATCCTTATCTATGGGACAGGTATAATAATTTCTATACTTCTAATCTAACAGGGCTAACATAAAGACAATATAAAATTCATCCATTCAATCATCTAACAAATAATTATTGAACACCATAAGACAATGCAGATATAGTTGTGAACAACACAGGCAAACACTTTATTTTCATGGAGCTTTGAATATAGTTGGAGGAAATAGAAAATAAATATATAAATGAATAATTAAGATCATCTCAACTAATGAAAAGTGCTAGAAAGTGGTAGGATCCATCCTTTTTTAAATAAGATTAAATCACTTTGTACAGTATCTATTGCATGATCAATGCTCAAGAGCATTTATCGCACTTTTTACTATTGTATTTATTCCCTTGCATCATTATCTATTTCAGCCACTGAGATATGAATTCCAGAAGAATGAATCACGTCTGTTTGATTAACCAATGTAAACTAAGGCTCAAATGGAGCCCACAGTGACAAGTCAATAAATGTTTGTTAAACACACACATGTGCACATGTACACACACATTCACCAACACACGCAAATGCATATATGTAGGAGAAAACTCATAACTAGAAATGACAGTTTTAGAACATGAAAAATAAGGCAAGATCCAACAAAATTCCAAGAAGCAAAAATTATTTACAAAGGTAGGAGAATTATACAGGTACCAAACAACACTGAAGTAATGTAATAAAACATTAGGAAATCTGTATAAAATAAATACTAAATCATATACAATAGGAATACAATATCAGGCAAATATCATTCATAGAACCTTCAATAGTTTTATTTCACTGTATAAAATAAACATTGAATAGTGTAGTTTAAAATATTTGCTAAATAAGAAACACAGTAATCAGAAGTAGCAATGCCTTTATTTGTATAAAGAAAATTTATTTTCAATTTAGAACTATATTCAATCAAACACAGGAGAAAATAATATTTTAGTCGTGAAAAAAAGCACTTGAAAAATATGTTTGTTGATAGAATCAATGAATGAGTAATACAGGAAAGACTAAACTTTCTCTTTCTGGTCCACTAGCACCACTGGTCATTGCCCAGGGATCAGTGAATTTTTGGTGTCCCCTGACTATGTCAGAGTCCAACTAAGGACTCTAGCCCATTTTTCGTCATGACAGGCTATTCACAATTATGTCTACTGTCCATCTAGCTATACTCACCAGATTTCAAAATAAATTTGCTTCCCTACTTCCCAATTCTTGTCTTCTTTTAATTTGATTTTTACATCTGCCACTCCTGCCTACACACATGTGTGCACGCGCACACACACACACACACACACACACACACACACACACATACACACAATAACAAAATAACTCTGTTCCTCCAACATTTGTCATAAAGCTTCTTCATTGGATTTTTAAAATTTTTTTTTCCAGAACAGAGTATCATCTTAATTACAGATGACCCTTATTTACTCCTCTTTGTTTGTGGAGATAAAAATTATAGCCAGTGACTCATTTTGCATGACACAATACCCTTTTCTGGGTCAATAGCTGGTACTACCAGGCTAGTCTCAGGAGGAACTTACAGTTTTCCTCATCCTGCAGCACTCAGCTGCACTAAAACTCACCAATGAAGAGAGAGGCCCTGAAGCTCACTTTTCTCAGACAAAAATATTGTCTGCCAACTTCTCACTATAGCCATCACAGTTATTGGAGCTGCTTATTGTAACTTATAGTAATTAAGGTCATACCTTTAGGGGAAAAAAAGCCACCACAGCAGATTTTTACCTAGGCATTTGAAAACTGTCCAACACAAAGTAATTAATAATTTGTCTTTCATTAAGGAATCATTAACATTCTTAACCTTCCAGTTTACCATTAGGATAGCAGAAATAATCTTGGATCACTCTGCTCTCCCTCAGATTGTGACAATGTGTCTGTGCTGGTGCTGGTTTATAAATGTCTTTCTTTCTTTCTTTCTTCTTCTTCTTCTTCTTCTTTTTTTTTTTTTTTTTTTGTTAAACTTCACTTGATATTTTTCCATTGATTTTTAGGTAGAGTGGAAGAGAGGAAGGGGGAGAGAGAGAGTGAAAGAGAGAGAAACATCGATGTAAGAGAGACACATCAATTGGTCTTCTCCCACACGACCCCGACTGGGGCCAGGATCAGACTCACAACCTAGGTACATGCCCCTGACCAGGAAACTAACCCACAACCCTTCAGTACATGGGCCATCACTCCAACTGCTGAGTCTAACAGGTCAGGGCCAGGTTTACAAATTTCTATCATATAATCTTAGGAGACAAACATTCTCATAAAGTGCCTTTCTTGTGCTGAGCACCCCTGTTCTGCTTTGTCCATCATCATGTTATAAAATGGGTATAAATCTCCACTTGTACATGTTTATATATCCATAGAATTTAAGCCCACACATGTACACACATACTCATTTATTAACATTAGTAAACTGTGGAAATTTTCTGGACTTTCCTGGCTTTTCTGTATAATCTGGATTGGGGAGATATTTGAATAACTACAGCAGAAAGTTGAGCAGATCATCTCATTACATGAACACTTGCATACTGACTTCATTGGTCTAGTTAGAGTAATTGGTCTTCCCTGTGACTAATGAAATATGGCACAGATTTACAATGTAAGTATTGGTGCAAAAAGATTAATAACAGCCTTCCTAACTGGTTTTCTTCCTGCAGTTGGGAAACCAGAGCAAACGGGTTTTCTTGATGCCCTTAGAAAACAGAAAGTGTGTAAACTAGGTAGAGACACCTTAGAAATAGGTCAAAGGACATTATCCTTTTATGGTTCACTTGACATCAAATGTGACAATCCATCATAGGGAGGGAGTAGAGTGACTTGGTAGGATGATGTGACTGTAGCTGATAGGAGGTTGAGAGAACCTAAAGGGCATTCATTCATTCAGTGGAAAATATTTGTTGAATGCCGATCCCATGCTTAGCACCGTTCTAGGCACCAAAGATATCTAATACATATCTCAAAATGATGTCTAAAAGGTATTGAACTGAATGCATTTAAAACCACACTCAAGCCCAGCCAGAGTGTCTCAGTGGTTGAGCATCGACCCATGTACCAAGAGGTCACCAGTTTGATTCCCGGTCAGGGCACATGCCCAGGTTGTGGGCCAAATCCCCAGTGGGGGGCATGCAGGAGGCAGTCAATAGATGTTCTCTCTCATCGATGTTTCTATCTCTCTCTCCCTCTCCCTTCCTCTCTATCTAAAATCAATAAAAAAAAAAAAAAAAAAAAAAAAACTACACTCATGATTCCTCCTACCCAGAAGCTTCTCACAGTCTCCCTTGTCAGAGCAAACAGCAACCCCATCCTTTCATTTTCTCAGGGCAAAAAACAAGTCCTCACCTTCATTCTCTTTCTCTCATACCTCTCATTTAAATCCATCAGCAAATATCGTTGCCTGTGTTTTTAAAATATATGCAAAGTCTACCCTGACCATTTCTCACCATCTCCACTGCTACCACCAGATCCACCTCTCCATCATCTACTCTGCCTTATTGCAATAGCCTATTGATTAACCTCTCTTCTTCTACCCCTTGATCCTCTACAGTCTATTTTGTACTCAGAAGTCAGACTGATGCTTCTCAAACATAAATCATGTCACTCCTCTATACAAATTGAGCTACTTGTACTCCAAGTAACTCAGAATAAAATCCACAGACCTTACCATGACTACTTTGCCCTGTATAATCTGGCCACTCCTCTTTGCATTACTCACTCTGATCTCACCTCCTGTCACTCCAAGACTCACTCACTCCACTCCAGCCACACTGGGTCCCTTGTTGTTCTTTGAATACACTATGCTTGTTCCACATCTGGGCATTTGTACTTGATCTTCCCTCCAAAATACAGATGGCTCCAACACTCACCCTTTTGTCTTTACTGAAATATGCCCTTGTCACTGAGGCCATTCCTGACACTCATTTAAAATTGACACATGCATGTACATGCATACACACCACCACCACCACTACCATAGGTCATTCATTACCATTCTTTGCTGCTTTTCCTGTTTTCTATCATCTGTATATGATATAGTTCATTATTTATTTTCTTATTATCTGTCCAAACCTAGTAGAAAATCAGCTTCAAGAGGGTAGTATTTTTTATCTGTATTATACAATGCAATATACAGTTTCAGTGTTTAATGCAATTACATATAAAATGTAAAGTACAAAATTCCAGGGCCTCCAGAACAATGTCTGGCACATTTTAGGCCCTCAATAAATATTTATTGAATGAATGAATGAAGTGATGAGCAAGAACCTTGCTCTCATGGTAAGGGGAGACAGATTATAAACAAACTAGAACTTATAAGAGTTATAACTGCTGTACAAACAATTTAAACAGGCTAATGGGTAGGTGCCTAGGTGGTTCTTTCAGACTTGGTGGCTCCGAAGGCATTTATGCCAAGGAGCCAAGCCATATAAAGATCACAGGGAAGACTGTTCCAGGCAGAGGAAATACTTTATGCAAAGGCTGCAAGGCAGGGCACGATTGTGTGATTTCAGTAACAGCAATAGGCAAACACAGTTGCAGCTCAATGAGAAAAGGTGGGAGTGGTAGGATAGGAGATTTAAGGGGGAGGGTGGGACCCTGCACATGCTCTGGGGGAGGGATGGCAGCCACTGCCTCTGGTAGACCCACTGGTGGCCCTCTGCCGAGTGACTGATGGGTTTGGGGTTTGAATGTCTGCCTGCTTCTTCCTGAGTATAACTGACAACCTGCCTTACTTTCTGCCTGCCTGCCTATCTGTCTGTCTGCCTTTTTGCTTGTCTGGCTGGCTACATGCCTGTTCACTTGACTTCTCCTGTCTATCTGCCTGCCTGACCAGCCCTTGCCTACTATCTGTCCATCCCTGGTACAGTCGATTGGTCTCTGTCCCACAATGACTATCTTCTGTCTGTGTGCGACCTCTTTGTGACATGACTACCATTTGTGTGGCTTGCCTGCCCAGAGCTCAGCTTCCATCTCCTTAGGTGACAGGTTGTATGCCTGTCTGATTGGAGACTTGGGATAGGCTGTGAATTCCCATCCTAGATCCCTGCCTGTTCTTTCAGAATCACTTCTCCCATCACATGGAACCCAGTTGCCACCCCTGGGAGCATACTGGAATGCCCTGAACACATGGAATGGATTTATGATGGAGAAGCTAGAATAGCAGCATGTCCTCGGGTGAGGATTAAAAAAATATATAAATATAGGAGGGCATCCATCATGGCGGCAGAATAGAGGAAACCTCCAACAGCTTGCTCCCAACACCAGGAGGATTTGTGACTGAACTGCAGGGCAACTAGCAGGAAAAGCCAGTTCAAGTGAAGCCTATCTGAAATATTGTGAACAGGGAATGCAGGGAAAAGACAGGAGACATGGAGAGAGTGAGCCGACATGCACAGGTGCATAGCTGGGAAGCAGGAGACATATTGTGGTGGTGGAGTCCGCACTCTGCTGTGAGCACATGGTCTAAGCCCCACACAGGGATTCTCAATTCAGAAAAACAGACAGGGGAAGAGGAACCCATGTAGAATCAGGCAATGGGAAGTGGTGGAGAGTGGGTCTAACCTGGAAGCTCCAGTTGAGGCATCCCAGGCAAAGAACGTTTCCTTTGTGGCAGCACCAGGGACAATTACTCTGATTTGGGATTTGGGGAAGGACCCAATGGCAAAGCTCCACACCGCAGAGTTCCACAGCCAAGGGAGCTGAATATTACATCCAGAAGTGACTCTGAGAGAGCCTCCACCCCTGGTAGAATGCTGGGCAGAGGTGGATGGAGCTGGTGTGTGTAACGAGGGGGGAATAAAAAGTGAAAGAGAGAGATTGGACTTCCCTACTCTACCTCCACCTCCACCTCCACCTCTACCTCAAGTGCACTGAAGGCACCCTGCCTCTGACCTGCAAAGCTGTTGGTCTGTCCGATTATGCTGTGATCCCAAGCAAGGGAAAACAGCACAGGGCCGGAAATCTACACCCCTACGACTTGGTCAGACAGTGAGGGAGACAAGGACACTCGGCCTGTTGGAGCATGGACAGAAGTGCTGCCTGGGGTGGCCAGCTGCACATAGGGGCTGATTTTTGTATTTGTTTTTGCTTTTGTTTTTTTGATCCCCTCCTACTCTGAGAAGCAGCAGGGAATGTCAGGAAGCCAGGTGGAGCTAAAGTGTTGCAGCACTGTTGGTTTTTGTCTGGATATTTTTTCTGCTCTGGAGACAGAGGGACATATACTAGGCCCTTCAGCAGCATTACAGGGAAGCAGGTCTGAGCTTCCCAGCGAGTACAGCCAGCCAGTTCAGCTCTGGGATAAAAAGGAAGTGCCTGTCCCCACTCCTACATACTATATGCACTACCCCCAACATGGGTCTGCTTAAACCATCCCAGCCAGGACCCAGATACCCCCACAGAACAAAGCTTCATGGGGGAAGGGTAAGCATTTCAGAGTAGGGTCATTCAAGGGGAAACTCCCGAGGCAGACCCAATCTCTGGGCTTCAGAGGACCTGCCCATCAGACTGCTTGGGTCTCTGCACTGCAAAGTGTCAGACTGGAGGTGGAAAGCCAGGCAGGGATAGCAACTGACATTGGTTGCACCAGAAAACCTACCAGGAAGGCTGTGATCAGCACACCAAAGGGCCAGTCTTGGGCAACATCTCAGCAAAATCCAGCAAATACCACAAATAGCAGACCCAAAGGGTGAATTCAGTAAGCACAGAAATCTGCGTAGCCAAACACCACTTGATTTTCCTCTTTTTTTAAAATTTCCTAAATATTATTTTGTATATAATCTTCTCTTTATTAATTAATTTATTTTTATCCTTACCTGAGGACATTTTTGCATTGATCTTCAGATAGAGCACAAGGGAGAGAGGGAAGAAGAGAGAGAGAGAAATATCGATGTGAGAGAGACACATCGACTGGCTGCCACCCACACAACCCCAACTGGGCCTGGGACAAACTGCAACCAAGGTACGTGCCCTTAGTGGGAACTGAACCGGGTCTCTCTGGTCTGCAAGCAGACGCTCTAACCGCTGAGCCAAATAAGCCAGGGCTTCTCTTTATTTTTTTTAGATTTCACTTTGTTTCTGCTTCTTTTTTGTTGTTGCTCATATCCTTTACTTAACTCTTTTCTTTTCGCCATCTATATTTATCTTTTTCTTTGCTTTTTAAATTTTTCTTTTCTTTTCTGCTTTTCCCTTTCTACTCCATATATTATTTTATTCAGTATTATCACCTTTTTAAGTATTATTATTTCACACACAGATATATTTCTCTTCTTCTCTTCTATTCTTATTTTTGCTTTCTTTTCTCCACCTTCTTTTCTTTCACATGCATCTCATTCAATTCTTTCTTTGTGCTCTAATTCTCTAGGAAGCTTGTATTTTACTATTCCTTTTCATTTCCCTTTCTCTGTCTTCTCTTATGCTTTCCTTTTGGTGAGGGATTGTTTCAGTTCTTGTTATTATTTCTTTTATTGTGTGTAAGTATATTGTTTTCGGTTTGATCATATTTTGTCTTGTCTTGTTCTGTCAGCACCTGAAAAGCAGCTGTCACAATGTGGTTGGGGTTATGCCTCATAGACAGCCAGCCCGAGGACCAAGCCTACCCACAAAAGACACAACAGCAATCGGGAGAAAATTACAATAGGAGAGCCCACATAATCTACACAAGGAACATTACTAGAGCACCCAGCTCAGAACATCAAGGACAGTACACCACTGGGTCCCACAAGACACCAACTTAAGAAGGCCAACCCACCAGGACTGAGAGACAAAGCAGATCTATATAATAAATAGACTCGAGGCAGCCAAAATGGGAACACAAAGAAACAAGCCCTAAATGAAAGAACAAGAGACTTCTCTAGAAGAAGAGTTAAATTAAATGGAGATAAGCAATTTATCAGATAAGGAGTGCAGAGTAATGATTATAAATAGTCTCAGTAGCATGAAAATAGCCATAGAAACTATGAAAAACAACCAGTCATAAATGAAGATCTACATAGCACAAATAAAGAATACACTGAAGGGAATAAATAGCAGATTAGAGGAAACTGAGGATCAAGACAGTGAATTAGAAGACAGGGTAGAAAACAATCACTCAATTAGAAACCCAAAGAGAAAAAAAAATTAAAAAACAGGACAGTTAAAAGGAGCTTTGGGACAATACAAAATGTAACAACATCTGCATCAAAGGAGTACCAGAAGGAAAAGAAAGTGAAAAAGTGATAGAGCACCAGTTCAAAGAAATAATGGCAGAAAATCTCCCTAACATGATGAAGGAAAAACCCACACAATTTCAGGAAGCACAGAGAGTCCAAAACAAGAAGAACTCAAAGAGGCCCACACCAAGACACATAATTAAAATGCCAAAAATTAAAGACAAAGAGAGAATCTTAAAGGCAGCAAGAGGAAAAGCAACAGGTTACCTACAAAGGAGCTCCAATAAAGCTGACAGCTGATTTCTCATGAGAAACACTATAGGTCAGAAGGGAATGGCATGAAGTATTGAAGGTAATAAAAAGCAAGGATCTGAAACCAAGTCCAGTCTATCCAGCAAGGCTATCATTCAAAATAGAAGGTGAAATAAAGAGCTTCTCAGACAATAAAAGTCTAAAGGAAATTATTATCATCAAACTAGCTTTGTGAGAAATGTTAAAGGGAATACTGTAATAATAAGAAATATAGAGAGAAAAACATAGGCATAAAGAATAAAAATGTCAATAATGACCTTAAATGTAAATGGATTAAATGTTCCAATCAAAAGACATAGGGTAGCTGAGTGGATTAGAAAGCATGGCCCATATTTATGCTGTCTACAAGAGACCCACCTCAGAACAAAAGCCTCACACAGGATGAAAGCAAAGGGAGGGATGGCAAATTTTTTTTCAATCCAAATGGAAATGAAAAGAAAGCTGAGGTAACAATACTCATACCTGACCAAATAAATTTCAAAATGAAAGCCATACTAAAAGACAAAGAAGGGCACTACATAATATTAAAAGGATTGGTTCAACAAGAGGATATAACACTGGTAAACACATATGCACCCAATATAGGAGCACCATAATATATTCAAAAATTGCTGGAGGACATTAAGGATGAAATTTACAGCAATACAATAATAGTAGATGACTGTAACACCCCACTGCCATCACTTGATAGAACTTCTAGACAAAGAATCAACAAGGGAATAGAGAATCTGAACGACACACTAGATCAGATGGATTAAATTGATACTTACAGAAAATTTTATCCTAAAGCTGCAGAATATATCTTCTTCTCAAGTGCACACAGGACATTCTCAAAGATAGACCACATTTTAGGACACAAACAATTATTCACAAAATCAAGAAGACTGAAATCATGTCAAGCATTTTTTGGCATCACAATGGCATAAAACTACAAATCAATTACAATAAAAGCACTCAAAAATATTCAAACACATGCAGAATAAACAGCTTGTTATTAAACAATGTATGGCTTACCAATGTGATCAAGGAAGAAAAAACCTTCATGGAAACTAATGAAAATGAACACACAACAACACAAAATCTAGGGACCCACCAAAGCAGTCCTGAAAGGGAATTTCCTAATGTTATAGGCCTATATCAATAAACAAGAAACTGTTCTAATAAACTATCTAACCCTACAACTTAAAGAATTAGAAAGAGCAAAACAAGAGGAAAAAAAAAAAACAGAGTAAGTAGAAGGAAGGAAATAATAAATGTCAAAGGGCAAATAAATGACAGAGACTGAAAAAAAATACAAAATATCAATGAAACCAAGAGATTTTTCTTGAAAAGATAAACAAGATTGATGAACCTTTAGCCAGACTCACCAAGAAACAAAGAGAGAGGACCCAAGTAAACAAAATGACAAATGAATGAGAAGTAACAACTGACACCACAGAAATACAAGGGGTTGTAAGAAAATATTATAAACAATTATACAACAACAAATTGGACAAACTAGGCAAAATGGACAACTTCCTAGAATCATCCAGTCTTTCAAAATTCAACAGGGAAGAATCAGAAACCCTGAATAGACCAATAACAACTAAGGAAATTGAAGCATCAAGCAATAAACTCCCAGCAAACAAAAGCTTGGATCTGGATGGTTACACAGGAGAGTTTTACTGAACATTCAAGGAAGAACTAACACCTATTCTCCTCAAGCTATTCTAAAAAATTCAAGGGAATGGAAGACTTCCAAGCACTTTTTATGAGGGCAGCATAATCCTAATTACAAAACCAGATAAAGGCACTACAAAGAAAGAAAATTACAGGCCAACATCTCTGATGAACATAGACACCAAAATCCTAAATAAAATATTAGCCAATTAGATTCAGCAATAAATTTAAAAATTATTCACCAAGACCAAGTGGAATTTATCCCACAGATGCAAGACTGGTACGGTATTTGCAAATCAATAAAGGTGGTATGCCACATAAACAAAATGATACTGAAAAGATGCTGAAATCAATAGATGCTGAAAAGGCATTTCACAAAATCTAGCAGCTATTTTTTATAAAAACTCTTAGCAAAATGGGAATAGAGGGACCATACTGGATCATAATAAAGGCCATATATGACAAATCTACAGCTAACATCATGCACAATGGGCAAAAATGAAAAGAATTTCCCTTAAAAACAGGAACAAGACAGAGATATATACTTTCAACACTCTTATTCAACATAGTACTGGAAGTCTAAGCCACAGTGATCAGATAAGAAAAAAAATGAATGGCATCTAAATTGGAAAAGAGAAAGAGAAACTTTCATTATTTACAGATGACATGATATTGTACATTGAAAACCCTAAAGACTTCACCTAAAAACTACTAGATTTAATAAATGAATTTGGCAAAGTACCAGAATACAAAATTAACATCCAGAAATCAATGATATTTTTATACATCAATAATAAACACTCAGAAATAGAAACTAAAAAAAAAACAATCCCATTTACCATTAAAACTAAAACATTAAGACACCTAAGAATAAACTTAACCAACAAGATAAAAGACCTGTTCTCAGAAAACTAGAGGGTATTGAAAAAAGAAATAGAGGAAAATATAAAAAAGTGGAAGCATATACCATGTTCATGTATTGGAAGAATCAATATCATTAAAAATGTCCATACAACCCAAAGCAATCTACAGATTCAGTGCAATAACTATAAAAATACCAACAACATATTTCAAAGAACTAGAACAAATACTCCAAAAGTTTATATGGAACCAAAAATTACCCCAAATAGCCACAGCCATCTTGAGAAATAAGAACAAAGTTGGAATGATCACAATACCAGATATCAGGTTATACCACAAAGCCATTTTAATCAAAACAGCCTTGTACTGGCATAAGAACAGGCATACAGATCAATAGAACAGAACGGAGAACCCAGAAATTGACCCAAGACATTATGCTCAATTAATATTTGACACAGGAGGGAAGAAATTACAATGGAGTAAAGACAGCCTCTTCAATAAATGGTGTTGGGAAAATTGGACAGGTACATGCAAAAAAATAAAAGTAGATCACCAACTTACACCATACACAAGAGTAAACTCAAAATGGATAAAAGACTAAATGTAAGTTGTGAAATCTTAAAATTTCTAGAAGAAATTGTAGGCAGCAAAATCTCAGACATCATATGTAGCAGAATATTCACCAATACATCACCTAGGGCAAGAGAAACAAAGGAACAAATTATTAAATGGGACTACAGAAAACTATATAGCTTCTGCACAGCAAAAGAAACCAGCATGAAAATGTAAAGGGAACCCATTCTGTTAGAGAACATAATTGCCAATGATACATCTGAAAAAGGGTTAATCTCCAAAATGTATAAAGTACTCATACAACTCAAGAAAAGGAAGACAAAATCCAATTAAAAATTGGGCAAAGGACCTAAATAGACATTTCTCCAAAGAGAACATACAAATGGCCAAAAGACATATGAAAAAATGCTCAAGGTCACTAATCATCAGAGAGATGAATATTAAAAAGACAATGAGCCCCGGCCCATTTGGCTCAGCAGTTAGAGTGTCAGCCTGTGGACCAAATTGTCAAGGGTTTGTTTTCTGCTCAAGGGCACATACTCGGGTTTCAGGTTCAATCCCCAGACCTGGTCAGAGTTGTGCAGGAGAAAACCAATCAATGTTTCTCTCTTACATTGATGTTTCTCTCTCTCTCTTTCTCTCCTTCACTGCCTTCCACTCTACATAAAAATCAATGGAAAAATATCCTCCTGTGAGCATTAACAAAACAAAACAAAAAAGACAATGAGGTATTACCTCACACCTTCCAGGATGGCTCCCATTAACAAATCAACAAATGACAAGTGCTGCTAAGGATGTGGAGAGATAGGAACCCTAGTACACTGCTGGTGGGAATGCAGACTGGTGAAGCCACCATGCAAAACAATATGGAGTTTTCTCAAAAAATTAAAAATGGAACTGCCATTTGACTCAGTGATCCCACTTCTAGGAACATATCCTATGAATCCTGAAACACCAATCAGAAAGAATATATGTACCCCTATATTCATAGCATTGCTATTCACAATAGCTAAGATCTGGAAACAACCCAAGTGCCCATCAGTCGATGAGTAGATAGAAAAGCTGTGGTACATTTACACAATGGAATACTATGCAGCTGTAAGAAAGAAAAATCTCCTACCCTTTTAGACAACATGGAGGGACATGGAGAGCATTATGCTGAGTGATATAAGCCTGTATGAGAAAGACAAGCACCACATGATCTCACTTATTTGTGGAATATAATGAACAAAATAAACTGATGAACAAAATAGATCCAGAGACATGGAAGCAGGAAACAGACTGATGAATCTCAGAGGGAAGGGAGGTGGGTGGGGAAGAGTTTAACCCAAGAACTTATATGCATATATGCATAACCGATGGATACAGTCAATAGCAAGGTAAAGGCAAAGGGAGCGTGGGACCAGGGTGGAGGGGGTCAATGGGGTAAAAAGGGGGACATCTGTAATACTTTCAACAAAAATAAATTAAAATATATAAATAGATATAGAAAAAAAATTAAAAAGAGGGAGAATGGGTTAGATCCTGTAAGGCTTTGTAGACCAGAGAAAGGAGTTTAGGTTGTACTGTGTATGTGAATGGGAACTAACCAAAGATTTTAAAAAAGAGGATACCTTGATAGGATTTATATTTTAATATTATACTTGCATCACTGATGAGGATGAATTTGAACAAAAGTTGGAAATGACTTGGATTATAGCAGTAGTGAAGAGAGTGAAAGTGGGGGTTTGGGCTTTATTTGGGGGATAATAACAAAAATTAATGTTCATCAATACTTATGTTTCAGGTATTGCTCTAAGCATTATACATGGATTAATGTATCTAATCCTCACAACTATTCTATGAGATTGGTACTAGAATTATCTACATTTTACAGATGAGGATGCTAAACACAGAGAGGTTTAATAACTTGTGGTTCCATGACTCTACAGCCTGTTACTGAGGACCACAGGACACTGTCTTGGAAAGTAGAAAATGAAGAATGTGATTAGATCCTTTGAATCATTTACCTGCCCTTCCCTAACCATACCGTGTAAGCAGTAATATCTATTTTTTTTCAGGTAGGCTAGATAGTAGGTCATTAATCACTAAGTCTGTTGGAATGGTACAGCCATTGCCAAAGCTGGAGGGAAAGAAAACTTTTGACACAAACATTCATGCTCAGATAACCACATATTTAGTTTACTGGTTATACAAATATCTTAAGATACCTAAGATCACAGATGTTTAATATCACTCAGACCAAGTAGATACTGGTGACAGCTTATGTGCAAATAGAGTCAGAATAATCTCCTAAAAATCTTATCCCCAAAAGATATCAGATAGATTCTGCATGTCACTTATTCTGAAACGGGGATAATCATTAAAATGCAACATCCTTGGGCATAAAGGTATGCTAGTCAATTAACATTTGGTATCTCTCTGTCTAGGAAAACTCTTGTACTTAATTTAGGATTTTCCAAGTTTAATGGAGTAGGGCCAAATAAACACAATCTAGATTTAAAACCTAACCTTTGGAGAGCCTACTGGAGCTTAGTTCTTTGTTGAAGGCATTTTTACTACAAAGCCAATTAATCACATGCCCATAGGGGAGAGAAAGGGGAAGTTACTCATTCTCTAAGTTAGTATAATTACACTACATCGAGTTAGTAAAACTGTGAGCACATTTAGGCTGTGACCCTTGCATCAGATATAAGTAATGTCCCTGTCTATGTGACATATATACAGGAAGGCACACAGCTAAAAATAAATTGGCACCAGCAAGTGATCTTTAAATGCACATTTAAGGAAAGTTGAATTGACATTCAGACATTCTTCTGGGAGTGTTATTGCCTCAGCAGCTCAAACTTCATAGAATTATATCTAAAGAGATCTGCTCCAGGTCCTCTTGCCTTCCAGCTGTTGATACCTATAGCCTCCAGAATAAATAGGAACCTATTCATTTGTTGAAATTATCCAGACATCTTCAATCTTTCTGATATTTTTAACACCAAGCAATCCAGAAGTCCTTTCTATTAAGAATACTCCTCTGTCAGAGAATTGGGTCTGTCATTACACCTCCCTTCCACCAGCATTTATTAACTACACAAACAGCTTATTCTTTTTTAAAAGTTTAAATTGGCAATTTACTTTTTACAGTTTTTAATTTTTCAATTACAGTTTACATTCTTGATCCTTATTACTGGCCTGTCTTCAGGCCATGTTTAATGAAAACTAGTTCTCACTAAGTAAAGCAGCATCGAGGAAGCTGTGATGGGGACTGGGTAACAAGCTACATTACAGGATTGAAGGCTTTCTTTGGTGAGGATATGTTGTCTGATACTCTAAACTGAAATCTGGCATCACTCAGACCTTTTACTGCATCCCTAAGAAGGAATTCCTTTATTCATTATTTACTTTGTCTTTAGCCTTTATGACGTACAGCAGGCCACAGAAAGCTTTCAGAACATTTCATGACTATAGTTTAAATAGTAATCTTAGGGTTGTGGAAAAATCCAGCTGCACAAGGTATACTTTTGTAGTATTTAAACACAGTAATTAATGAATTATGTGTGTGACTGTTTAATGTAGTTTCCCTTTTATTTTTATTTTTTTTCTTTATTGATTTTTCGAGAGAGAGGAAGGGAGAGGGAGAGAGAGATAGAAACATTGATGAGAGAGGACATCAATTGGCTGCCTCCTGCATGCTCCCCACTGGGGATTTGGCCCACAACTTGGGCATGTGCCCTGATGGGGAATCGAACCAGCGACCTCTTGGTGCATGTCTTGATGCTCAGCCCCTGAGCCACACTGGCTGGGCTAACGTAGTTTTCCTTTTAAACTGTAAGTTCTCTTAGGGGCCACAGCATTCTTGATGTGGCTACACCCCTAGTGCATAAATATACAAAATCTGAAAGCAATGTACAGAGAACAAAGTTAACTTCACCATAGTATTGCCTACAGATGTGAAGAGAGAAATTTCTCTCACACTACCTTACCCTGTGATATCAGTCCTGTCTTAGAAAGAACTTTTTCCAAACCACACCTTCCCTATGTTAAACTTACCTTATAGTTTTTTGCCACAACATGATTTTTTGCCAGTCATCCATTCTAGTCACATCAAAAGAACACAGAACAAATCATAATTAAAAATGTACAACTTTCCAAATTAAACACGACTCTGACCCAAATCACGAGGGGAAGAAACAGTAATTCATTGTGGCACCTTAATTAATTATCACACAGATTGCTTATTGATTTTCTTATATTCAGTCCGATGCTTTACAAAGCATACGCCTTTCAAACAAAGTGTGGACAGCATAAAGAAGGCCTACAGATCAAATTATATCTAAATATTGGGGTACATAAGATCAGAGATTTTCCTAGCAGTCATTTCAAATTGTGCCCATGAAGACATCCTGTCAAGTGCTTGAAAATATATTTCTTTTACTTAGGTGACCAAATTTCTATGACTCTGAAGCAAGACAAAAAACCATTTCCAAGTGAAAGCTGTTTTTCCCGGTAGTTTATGACTAATAGTAGGTTAAAATGGGAAAGCCAGCCAAGGAGATGAGTGAGGACATAAAGCAAGAGACTGATTAAGAAAAGTAGGCATACCTACTTATGAAAATCCTGCTTAGAAAATAAAAAAAATTACAAGCTGTGCTTTATCAAAGAAACAGAATAGAAAAGAGAAAGAGAAAATGAAAAATAAAGATTGAAAGTAAGAGGCAGAAGGGATTAGTAAAGGACAAAAATTCTATAAGAGATATATGTGAATATCATACAATGGGGAGGGCAATAATTTAATATTCAGAACTGTCCAGCCTTAAAAAGGACCTTTCACCTCTGGGGTCCCCAATGAAGATGTAGACATTTTTAGCACGTGCTATTTCAGAAGTATTTTCCACACATCTTTCTAGAATGGGCTTTGTGTTTCATTCTTAGAGGAAAAGTGAGAGGGACAAAAAGGAAGATACCAGAATCCCTTTCTCCTATATAATAGGTCCATTTCCCAGCTTTGTTTCCCACAATTTCAGGCATGAAGTCACATATATCAAAGACAGGCCAAACTAGGAGATTCTGTAGGAGCCTTACCAATATTAAAATTTTGTGCAGGAGACTCTACTTAAATTTCTTAAATTTATTTTTTTAAACTTTATTGTTGAATGTATTACAGATGTTCCTCCTTTTTCCCCTATTGATCTCCTCCTCACCATTCCCAACCCCTCCTGCCTTTCCCCACACTATCATCTGTGTCCATTGGTTATGCATATTAAGTTCTTTGGTTTATCTCTTCCTGCACCCCTCCCCACATTCCCTTTGACATTTGTCACTGTAACAACCAGTTTGTACTTCTTAATCCCTTCACCTTTTTCACTCATCCCCCAGCCCCCTCCCATCTGGTAACCAACAAAAAGTTCTCTGTATCTATGAGTCTGTTTCTGTTCTGCTTGTTCATTTGGTTTATAGATCCAGTTGTTGATAGATATGTATTTATTGCCATTTTATTGTTCATATTTTTAATCTTTTTCTTCAAGAAGACCCTTTAACATTTCATAATATCGGTTTGGTGGTGATTAACTCCTTTAGCTTTTTCTTGTCTGGGAAACTCTTTATATGTCTATCTATTCTAAATGATAGCTTTGCAGGATAAAGTAATCTTGGTTGGAGGTTCTTGCTTTTCATCACTCTGAATATTTCTTGCCACTTCCTAGCGGCCTGCAAAGCTTCTTTTGAAAAATCAGCTGAACGTCTTATGGGAGCTCCCTTGTAGGGAACTAACGGCTTTTCTCTTGCTGCCTTTAAGATTCTCTCTTTGGCCCAGCTGGTGTGGCTCTGTGGTTGAGCGTCAACCCATGCACCAAGAGGTTGCCAGTTTGATTCCCGGTCAGGGCACGTGCCCAGGTTGTGGGCCAGATCCCCAATGGGGGGCATGCAAGAGGCGGCCAATCGATGTTTTCTCTCATCAATGTTTCTATCTCCCTCTCTCTCTCCCTCTCCCTTTCTCTCTGAAAAATCAATAAAAAAAATAATAAAAAACAAATTCTTTGTCTTGAACCTTTGGCATTTAGATTATGATGTGTCTTGGTGTGGGCCTCGTGGGGTTCATCTTGTTTGGGACTCTCTGTGCTTCCTGGACTTGTATATCTGTTTCCTTCACTAAGTTAGGGAAGGTTTCTGTCATTATTTTTTTTTTTTCAAATAGGCTTTCTATTTCTTGCTCTCTCTCTTCTCCGTCTGGCACTCCCATGATGCAAATGTTGGCACGCTTGAAGTTGTCCCAGAGGCTCCTTACACTATCCTCATTTGGGGGGATTCTTTTTTCTTTTTGCTGTTCTGATCGGGTGTTTTTTGCTTATTTATATTCCAAATCGATGGTTTGCTTCTTGGCTTTACCTACTCTACTATTGATTCTCTGTAAATTATTCATTTCAGTTAGTGCTTCCTTCATTTCTGACTGTGCATCCATAATTTCTGAATGGTCCTTTTTTATGTTTTTGAGGCCCTCACTAAGTTCAATGAGCATCCTTATAAGTAGTGTTTTGAACTCTGCATCTGTTTAGACTGCTTATCTCCATTTTGTTTAGTTCTTTTCCTGGAGTTTTGTTCTGTTCTTTCATTTGGGACATGTTTCTTTGTCTCCCCATTTGGGTTATGCTTCTTTCTTTCCTTATTTTGGCTGCCTTGTGTTTGTTTCTATGTATTAGGTAGAGTTGCTATGTCTCCTAGGCTTCCTAGGGTGGCCTATTGTAGTAGGTGTCATGCAGGGTCCAGTGGCACAACCTCCCTGATCACCTCAGCTGTGCCCTTGAGGTGCACCCCTTGTGTGGACTGCACACCCTTCTGTTGTAATTGAGTCTTGATTGCTGTTGGCATGTCAATGGGAGGGATTTACTCAGGCTGATCAGCTTCAAGGACTGGCTGTGCCCACTGACCACTGATCTCTGACTACCTTGGAGGACCAGCTGTGCAGGGGCCCACCACATAGAGCAAGATTTACTTCAGCAGGGTTCTGGTACCCACTGAGTCCAGTCACTGAGTGTGTCACTTGTGGAGGTGGTTGAGTGGTGGTGCTTCGATGTGGTCTGAAGCTCTCCACTGGGTGTACTGGCTCTGGGGCAAGGTCAGCCTTTGCCTGTGTTCTACCCAGGGCCACCAGGCATAAGCTACAAAGTGATCTGCAGATGGCTGCTTATTGTGCTGGGCTTGGAAGTGCCCAGGCAAAACCAAACTGTGAGCCAAGGCTGGCTGCTCCTAGTGCTGAGCCCGGGGCCACTTAGTGAGAGGTATGGAGCTCACTGAGGCCACATGCTGCTATTTTGAGAGAATTTAGGAAAATCTGAAACAGGAGCCAAATTGAAACAGTATGAGCCAGGTTGCTGGAGTCACAGATCTGGCGGCCGACTGCCTGCCCTGTGCAGGAAGGGCTCACCAAAGGAATGATGGCCACCAGCAGGTCTGTCTGGGAGAAAGCTGCCTCTCCAGCTCTCACCCCAATGCCAAACAACTCAGTTTTTCCCCATATGTCTCCAGTGCTTTTCAAGCTGCCTCCCCCACGCTGGAGCCTAGTAGGTGTGAGTCCGAGTAAATTTGTGCACAGGCCCTTTAAGAGGAACTGCCTGGGGCTCCAGCTGCCTCAGCTTCCCTCAGCCTCAATTCCTGCTGGTGTTCACAGCCAAAAGTTATGGGGACTTCTCTTCCTGGCCCTGGAACCCTGAGTTGGGGGGCCTGGTGTTGGACGGGGACCCCTAACTCCTCAGGGAGGATCTTCCCAGCTGAGGTGTTCCTCTGCTTTTTATCTGCCACGTGTGGGTGTGGGACCGCTCATCCGCACCTCCACCCCTCCTACCAGTCTTGATGTGGCTTCTTTAATTTCATAGTTGTAGGACTTCCATTCAGCTCGATTTCAGGCAGTTTAAAATGATGGTCGTTCTGTAGTTTAGTTGTAATTTTGATATGGTTGTGAGAGGAGGTGAATACTGCATTTAACTACACCACCATCTTGACCGCAAGTCTCTTAAATTTCTATCAAGGCAATTTATGTGTGGGCCAGGAGAAGGATTAAGTTATGGCATAGTAAGAGTAAGGGGAGAGGATAGTGGGAGGGGAAAAATCACAGAGAATTCAGAGAACCATAAAATGGCATATTTTCCAACTATAGTTATTTATTGCTACATAGGAAACAGCATATGTATGTCAAACTTTCATAGTGAGTACAACTGAATAGGCTTTTGTGTCATCTTAAGTGGAGGAATTTTATACAGTGGAGGTAAAAAGGTAGGCAATTCCAACTGAAATTGAATGTTGCTTAACTTTGAGGCAGAAGTTTCATCTCAGTTGACCATGAAGGTATACAACTACCATATTCTGCTCCCTACTGCCCCTCTCAGAAATGAGACATGCTTGTTCATTTCTGTTGTATAGGAAGAATGGTCCACACAATCTGTATTAGTCTGGACCTGGGCCAATATCCTGAGGGGACCCTGGCACCTTTAAGCTGCTACAACTTACCTGATTAGAGTTAGAGCAGGTTATGGATATTTCTATTGTGTGTGTGTGTGTGTGTGTGTGTGTGTGTGTGTGTGTGCGTATTTCTGACTCAGAACAATTTTTTTTGTTCTCAAACATCTCTTAGGATCAAAAGTTTTTTTTTTTATATATAATTCACAAACTATAAATTCACCTTTTTAAAATGTGAAATTCCGCAGTTTCACAAAATGTTATACAACTATCACCACTATTCATTTCCAAATATTTTCATCATCCCAAAAAGAAACACAACACCCATTAAGCACTCACTCTTTATTCTCTCCTCCTCCAGCCCTTGAAAACCACTAACCTGCTTTTCTGTTTCTATAGATATGTCTCCTCTGGACACTTAATATAAAAGGACTCATACAATATCTGGACTTTTGTGTTGGACTTCTTTTACTTAACATAATGTTTTCAATGTTTACCCATATTGTAGCATGCTTGAGGTACTTTATTTTTGTGTGTGTGACTGAATAATACTCCCCTGTGTGGATATAACACACTTTATTTCTCATTCATCAATCAGTGGACATTTGGAGTGTTTCTACTTTTTGACTGGTATAAATAATGTTGCTATAAACATTCATGTACACATATACTCATGGAGATAGATATAGATAGATATAGATATAGATATAAATATAGATATAGATATAGATATTATATATAATCCTCACCTGAGGACATTTTCCATTGATTTTTTTAGAGAGAGTAGAAGGGAGGAGGGAGAGAAACATCAATGTGAGAGAGACACATGGACTGGTTGCCTCCTGCATGACTCTGACCCAGGTATGAGCCCTTGACCGGAATAAAACCCTCAACCCTTCGGTCCTCAGGTCAATGCTCTAACTGCTGAGCCAAACCGGCCAGAGCTGGACATATATTTTAATTTCTCTTCTATATATATCTAGGCATTTAATTACTGGGTCATATGGTAACTAGGTTTAGCTTTTTGAGGAACTGCTAAATTATTTTCCATAATGGCTGTACCATTTTACATTCTCATCAGCAATGTTTTAGGTTTCTAGTTTCTCCATGTCCTCACAAACATTTTTTTTCCTTTTATTTATTATAGCCATTCTAAGTGATGTGAAGTGGTTTCCCACAGTGGCTTTGATTTGCAATTCACGAATGACTGATATGATTGAGCATTTTGTCAATGTGTATATTGCCCATTTGTATATTTTTTGAGAAATGTCTATTCCATTTTTTAAATTGTGTTTTTTGTCTTTTTATTGTTGATTTGTAAGAGTTCTTGATATATTCTCTCTATTATAGTTGCAATTTTTTTCCCCAATATATGGGTTGTCTTTTAATTTTCTTGATAGTTTCCTTTAATGCACAAAAGTTGCTCTTTTTAATGGAGTCTAATTTATCTAGTTTTTTGTTGTTATTGTTGTTGCTTGTGCTTTAGGTGTCATATCTAAGAAATCATTGCCTAATTCAAGGTCACAGAGATTTATACCTGTTTCTTCTAAGAGTTTTATAGTTTTAGCTGAATATATAGATTTTTTTCCACATGTAGGTATCCAGTTTTTTCAGCACCATTTGTTGAAAAGACTATTCATTCCTGATTGAACAGTTTTGGCACCCCTGTTAAAAATCATTTGAAAAAATATGTATATAAAGTTCCTTGTTTGGTATTACCTGATGCTGGCCTATGTACTTCTTCTCTTGTCTGATTTTAATTTGTATCCTTTTCCTGTAATAAACCATAACTGTGAATATAATACCTTTCAGTGTGTTCTGTGAGTCCATCTAGTGAATTATCTTACATAAAGTTGGTTTGGGACTATTCAAACTTACATTTGGTGCCAGAAGTGAGTGTATTTTTGAGGATGGTGCTAACTTTTAGTTGGCCCTAAATCTTTGCAACATTATTTCCCTTATTTCTAAAATAGGAATGATACCTACCTACCTACTGGAGGGATAATTATAAAGGTGAAATATAATTAAACATTAAGAGGGCCTAGAACTTAGTAGGTTTCTCAGTAAAAGGCAGACATTATTACCAAGCACACATCATAATCACCATCTTCAATAATCTTTTTTGTATGGCTTATGAAATACATATGTTGTCTTTTTCACATATACATTGTCTCAATTTTTCAACAATCCTTGGAAGTAAGTAATCAATATCTCCATTATGGATGAGAAAAATGAGAACTAATACAGTTAAGTGACTTATTAATTAATGTACTCAATAGGGAGATGTTGAATGTCCAGTTCATGTGAGGCACCATGTAAGGAAGTGTTGATGATGCAGTGAGGAACAAAGAAGAAATGATAGCCCAGTTGGTGTGGCTCAGTGGTTGAGCATCGATCCATGCACCAAGAAGTCTCCAGTTCGATTCCTGGTCAGGGCACATGCCCAGGTTGTGGGCCGGATTCCCAGTGGGGGGCGTGCAGTAAGCAGCCAATCGATGTTCTCTCTCATCGATGTCTGTATCTCTCTCCGTCTCCCTTCCTCTTATTCTAAAATCATTAAAGAAAAGTTAAAAAAAAAAGTAGAAGACATGACAGCAGCACTCATGGGGTTACACTCTGGTAAAATAGACAATCATTAAATGAATAAATGTCAAAATATAGAATTAAAATTTTGATGAATACTATGAAAAGACAGAAGAGAATATGGTTAAATATAATTAGTGACACTGGTAGGACTTCAGTCCAGATATTTGAAGGTTAGTGTTCTGTCTAATGTACTATATGGCTGAAGATAGGTCAAGTAGTATGACCAACCATTCTGTTTTGCTTTGCACTAAGGGGTTTCCTTTGACAGGATTTTCAGTGCTAAATCTGGAATGATACCAGGTAAACCAGGATGGTTGGTCACCCTAACATCTAGTGTCCAGTGACTTGGCTTTTCCTATTATAAACCATTCTTGTTATGTGTGGACCTTAAAAAGGACCATTTCTACTGAGTTAGTAACAGAAGGGAATCAGAAGGCAGATGACCCAGAAATTAACATCAAAGACTCTCATAGGAAAATCACTGTCAGGAACAACTTTGAGACCAGCCTTTCTTTGCAATGAGCTCTAGGGCAACTCTGTTGAAGGGCTGCTCCAGTTGAAGAAGAAAGCTAGAGTGTGGTCAGGAAGCAGATGGAAGAGTACACACTTCAGATTAGTTTCAGAAGGTATGGCTCTCACTTATGCTTTTTTTAAAGTAAAAGTTTTTATCTAAATGTACCTGCAGTTCCAAATGTAGTTAATTTATATAAGTCACACAAAAACAGAGTTATGGAGCAAAACAGAGATTTCAACCAGCAAAGGCAGTTGCCACTAGAGCAAAGCTGAACAGTTTTCCTAAGTACGTAAGGCCAGCTGGATCCTGAGCTCTTAGGGCTCATATTGGAGAGAAAAGAAATACTTTTTACATTCAGGGAGTCAGAATCATGTATGGATAATTAGGAATGGAAGTAGAAATCAGTAAGTCCCCAGCATGTACCCAGGAGTGAGTAGTGGTGTTGGAAGTGAGGAAGAAGCAAAGATGTAGCAGCAAACATTTCAGGACATATTCTTGGGGTTGGAAGATCTCTCATACATGAGATAAGGCTACCTCCTGTCATCTGGAGGCTGTCCCCAAATTTTATATTGCCCACCAACTGATTTAGATCTAGGATAATTGTACAGATTTGTATTTGATAAGCTCTAAGAGAAGTTGAGATAACCTCAGGGGCCTGCCGGGCCTGTAGAAAATGTCCTGAAGGTGTTCTTTCTCACATAATTTGTTATGATTTGTGTTGAGTGAAACCAACCTTGCTACACTGGCCACAAATGCTTGGATCAGGAATTTGTGTACAGATGGGGGAATATTTATGTGATTTTCACTGCATCACCTCAACTTTGGGTGGCCTGTTCCTCACCAATGAGAATAAGAAGCTTAGAGGTTATTCATTTGGGTTCTGTTTAAGGCAAACAATCTACCCCAGACTGAGAGTTATATATTTCTCCTTTTCCTTCTACTCTTCTTCACTTTACCTTACCTTCTTCCCCTTCCCTCTATTTTTTTAATAAGACAGCATGCAACAAAATCTGATAATGAACTATAAATAGTGAGGAGGTAACAATCATTAATGCCTTTTTTCAAACACTTTCTGGGATATTAGGTCTTATTGCTTTTCCCAAAACTAGGAAGGCAGTATACAGTAGTAGTGGTTTAGAGATCGGAACTTTGGAATTAAACAAACAAGATTGAGTACTTGTACTCACTGTGGACCTTAGACAAGTCATTTAATCTTTCTAAGCCTCAATTTCATCATCTGTAAAAGTGAATATTAAATGAAGCACTGGATGTAAAATGCTTGAAGAGTGCCTAGAGCATAATAAAACAGTCAGTATATTCAATACTGTCTATTGTTTTCATTGTTACATTATAATTCCCCCTACTGTCATTACTACTAATAATAACACTCTTGACAGACAGCATGGACCTAATAAAATGGACTGAGTACAAGTAAATTTTGTAAGTTCAGAGCCCAGGATAGGAAAAGATGTAGGAAAGGGGAGGAATACAGGCTTCTTTGGGACATTGCATTGGAAGATCCTGGGCTAGAAAGGAGACCACTGAGCATATTAGGGTTGGGCAGGGTTGGAGAAGAAGAAGTAAGTAGAGAGTAAGAAGCACAATGGGAACCTATTTCATTTATCTCCAAATTTGGTTTATCTTGCCCTGGCTGGTGTGGTTCAGTTGGTTGGAACATTGTCCCATACACCAAAAGGTGGAAGACTGTATTCCAGGTCAGGGCGCATACCCAGGTTGCAGGTTCATCCCTGGTTGGGGTACGGTTGGGGCGTGTGCAGGAGGCAAACGATATCTCTCTCTCTCTCTCTCTCTCTCTCTCTCTCTCTCTCTCTCTCTCCCCTTCCCTCCCTCCTTCCCTCCCCTTCTCTCTAAAAATCAATCATTTTTTAAAATGTGGTTTATCTTTACACTTGGAAATGTTTGCACATTTTTTTCTATAGGTTTCCTAGTCTCCTGTTAGGCTGACAAAGGTTTTGGAGTGGAGGATGGGAATAACAAGGGATATTTGAGCATTCCCAAATGAGGTGGTATCTAATCACGGATGTAGAAAAGTATCATGGCTGAAAATAGTCGGAATACATATTGCTCCTTCCATTTAAGGAAGAAAATACTGATAATCTACTTAAATGAAAATCAATTTTAGTAGCTTCTTTATTACACTTTTACGGTCTGCAAAATTCCATGTTTTTCATGCTGTAGAGTGAATGGTGTGTGATTCTATACCAATGATAAATTTTCCTTTTGAAGAGAAGTAAAAGTTCTAACTTTTTAATAAGAAGTATTTCCCTAGACTCTTTATCCAATATTAAAACTGTTTAATTTGTAAGGCCATATCCTTGATTCACAGAACTTCAAGAGACCCAAATCAGGCTCAGCTCTTTTCATTATTCACGTACAACAATACTAATCTAGTGTGACCTGACTCTTTAGCCACAATAGTAAGATTTTTCTTCACCCTAAAGCAGAATTTAAGATTAGCAATAAAATTTAATATTCTTGTATTATCTACTTATTTTAGTGATGTTATACCCATTGAAGATTAACTGGAACTAATAAGTGGGTCTCTATTTAAAAATACACATTTAGTTCTGGTGTTTCCAGGGCACCAGTCTAATCCTAATATCACATGCAGAGTGGCACTAAAGGTGAAATTGATAATACAAAACAACAACAACAACAAAACAAACAAACAAAAAACAAACAAACCACAAAGCGATTGAATAAAATAAAAGACCTATAGCCTTCTCTAGGTTTTGATCTTTCTAGATTTATTATTGTAATAAGTCCTTATTAATGCTGACCTTACAACCTCAAATTTTGTGATCATTTGCACACATGCAGGGCTTAAGTTGACCTTGTATTATCTACTAAAAAAAGCTTTGCTAAGCAAATTAACAGTATAAACAGAAATGCTGGAGGAATAATCAAACTACTTAAAAGACCAAACCCTGCTTTCAAATACTTTAATTCCATGTCATTATTACAGTGATTACAATCACAAATGGATCTTATCTTTCATTAAAGCAAGCCCATCATTGTTCTTACTCATCAACTAACCAGCATTCTTTTTGACATATTTTACTATTTTTTTTAAATTTTTTAATGTATCTCTATTGTTGAATGTATTACAGATGTCCCCTCTTTTTTCCCCCACTTACCCCCTCCTCCCCATTCCCGCCCCCTCCTGCCTTCCCCACACTATTGTCTGTGTCCATTGGTTATGTATATATGCATAGAAGTTCTTTGGTTTATCTCATCCCACCCTCCCTCCCCACTTCCCTTTGAGGTTCATCAGTCTAACAACCAATTTGTACTTTTTAATTTCTTCATCTTTTTCACCCATCCCCCCAACCCCCTCCTATCTGGCAAGCACCAAAAAGTTATCTGTATCTATGAGTCTGTTTCTGTTCTGCTTGCTCATTTTGTTTGTATATTACATTGTTGATAGATATGTATTAATTGGCATTTTATTGTTTATATTTTTGTTCTTCTTCTCCTTCAAGAAGACTCTTCAACATTTCATATAATACTGGTTTGGTGGTGATGAACTCTAGCTTTTTCTTGTCTGGGAAACTCTTCATATGTCCATTGACTCTAAATGATAGCTTTGCAGGATAGAGTAATCTTGTTTGTAGGGACTTGCTTTTCATCACCTTGAATATCTTTGCCATTCCTTTCTAGCCTTCAGAGTTTCTTTTGAGAAATTAGCTGACAGTCTTATGGGAGTTTCTTTGGAGGTAACTAACTGCTTTTCTCTTGCTGCCTTTAAAATTCCCTCTTTATCTTGAACCTTTGGCATTTTGATGATAGTGTGTCTTGCTGTGGACTTCTTTGGGTTTATCTTGTTTGGGACTCTCTGTGCTTCCTGGATTTGTGTGTCTGTTTCCTTCACCAAGTTAGGGAAGTTTTCTATCATTATTTTTTCAAATAGGTTTTCAATACCTTGCTCTCTCTCTTCTCCTTCTGGCATCCCCATGATGCAAATGTTGGCATGCTTGAAGTTGTCCCAGAGACTCCTTACACTATTCTCATTTGGGGGGGATTCTTTTTTCTTTTTCTGATTTAATTGGGTGTTTTTTGCTTCCTTATATTCCAAATCCATGGTTCGTTTTTTGGTTTTACCTACTTTACTATTGATTCTCTGTAAATTATTCTTTATTTCAGTTAGTGCATCCTTCATTTCTGACTGCTTCTTTTTTATGTTGTTGATGTTCTCACTAAGTTCCTTGGAGTTCTCCTTAAGTTCCTTGAAGGTCTAACTAAGTTCCTTGGAGTTCTCCTTAAGTTCCTTGAAGGTCTCACTAAGTTCCTTGAAGTTCTCACTAAGTTCCTTGAGCATCCTTATAACCAGTGTTTTGAACTCTGCATCGAATTGATTGCTTATCTCCATTTTATTTAGTTCTTTTCCTGGAATTTTGTGTTTTTTTTTTTCTTTCATTTGTGACATGTTTCTTTGTCTCCTCATTTTGGTTACTTCCCTGTGATTGTTTCTATGTATTAGGTAGAGTTGCTATGTCTCCTAGGCTTCGTAGGGTGGCCTATTGTTGTAGGTGTCCTGTAGGATCCAGTGGCACAGCCTCCCTGGTCACACAAGCTGGGCCCTTGAGGTGCACCCCTAGTGTGGACTGTACACCCTTCTGTTGTAATTGAGTCTTGATTGCTGTTGGTACATGAATGAGAGGGACCCACTCAGGTTGATCAGCTGCAAGGACTGGCTGTGCCCACTGACCACTGGCCCCTGACTACCCCGGAGGATCAGCTGTGCAGGGGCCCACCACACAGAGCAATACTTCAGCAGGGCTCTGGTACCCACTGAGTCCGCTCCTTGAGTGTGTCACTTGTGGAGGTAGTTGGACGGTGGTGCCTCGACATGGTCTGAAGCTGTCCACTGGGTGTGCTGGCTCTGGGACAAGGTCAGCCACTACCTGTGTTCTACCCGGAGACACCATGCATAAGCTATAGAGCAATCTGCCAATGGCTGCTTCTTGTGCTGGGCTTGGAGGTGCCCAGACAAAGCCAAGTTGTGAACCAAGGCTGGCTGCTTCTAGTGCCAGTCCCAGGGTCACTTAACGAGAGGTATGGGGCTCTCTGAGACCGGATGCTGCTTGTTTGAGAGATTTTAGGAAAATCTGAAGCAGGATCCAAGACAGGCCAATCCTATGGTAAAGTCATTGGAAACAGCTTGGGTGGGCCTGAAAGTTGGGTGGGGGCAGGGCCTCAGAGAATCACCAGGGCAGGGCAAACAGTGTGAGCCAGATTGCTCAGTCCCAGATATGGTGGCCATCTGCAGCCCTGGGGAAGGGCTCACCAAAGGAACAAAGGCTTCCGCCAGCATGGCTGCTGAGAGAAAGCTGCCTCTCTAGCCCTTGTCCCAAGGCCATACAGTTCAGTTCTTTCCCACAAGTCTCTGGTGCCTTTCAAGTTGCCTCCCCTCCTAGCTCAGAGGGAGCAAGTCCGAGTAAGTCTGTACATGGACCCTTTGAGAGGAACTGCCTGGGACTCTAGAAGCCTCAGCCTCCTTCAGCCTCAATTCTGGCTTGTTTTTACAGCCAGGCATTATGGGGATTTCTATTCCTGGCACTGGAACCCTGAGATGAGTGCCTGGTGTTGGACAGGGACCCCTCACTCCTCAGGAAGGACCTTCCCAGCTGAGGTATCCTCCTGTTTTTTATCCGCCACACAAGGGTATATGACCAGCCTGTCTGTGTCTCCACCCCTCCTACCAGTCTCAAGGTGGCTTCTTCTTTAATTTCGTAGTTGTAGGACTTCCATTCAGCTCAATTTCAGGCAGTTCTGAAGGATGGTTGTTCTGTAGTTTAGTTGTAATTTTGATGTGGTTGTAGGAGGAGGTGATACTGCATTTACCTATGCCCTACTGGAAGTCCATATTTTACTATTTAGATTCATCACCAGTTCAGATTGGTTTTTCCCACTATTAGTCAGAATTAATAGTGGCTAATTATTGACCATTTGGATTAAACAGTATCTTTTTCAGGCACAGCTTCATAAACATTCTTATGTTAATATGTAACAACTGTAACAGTTTAAACAGACTGACATTTTCAGTAGATCTTAGAGAAAGAATCATGCAATGAAGTATGTCACAAGCAGGCATTTCAAATGTATAACAAAAATACATTACTCCAATTGAACCATGGCAAGATTCATAAACTACATAGTCAGAAGTTCCTATGTTTCTCTTAGAGTTATGAAAATGAAGGCAGAATCAAGAATGGAAAAGCAACCCTAGCACTGAATCTCTACAAAGTAGGCTTTAAATATTTTGTTACCTCAAATATTACATCATACTATGCAATTGGGGGTGATATTAAGTGTGAGAGAGGGCCCAGTGAAGAAATTAGGTATCTCATGAAATCTAGACTAATGTCAAAAACTCATAGTACATCAAAGAAACTGTCTCCTTTGCAGTTACTGACTCTAACTAAAAGCACTTTCAAGTGGATAGACCTGTATGTCATAGGTATGTAAGAAATATGGTAGATGTTTCTAATTAATTATCTCAGCAACCCTGTAGGAAGAGTTGTCATTATCCTGCTAGAACCAAGTAAACACCTGAAGCACAAGGGTTTGGATAACTTCCCTTCGTCTCCGAGTGTGTTGCATAGTTGATATCAGAACCTAATTTACCAGCATCTGCAGTCCCTAATTGGTGGTGGCGATGATTGAGCTACTACAGTTGGTGCTGATAATAGAAATGAAAATGGCAGTAGCAATGGCATCAGCAGTTGCTGCTGTATACCTTGCCTCAGATCCTAAAGACTTACCATAGACTTTTCCCTGAATCCTCACAATACAGAGAGATATGTCCTATTATTACCCTTATTTTATAGATGAGACTGACATAGAAAGAGGGTATGTGACCTTCTTAACATCACACAGTCATAAGCATTAGAACTGGGACTTGACCCACAGTCTGACTACAAATCCTAGGCATTAAGGAATTATCTCCAGCAAACCAACTGCTCCCTCCCTGCCTTTAGCCTTATACTCTGCAATATTTCAGGATACTCCCTTGCCTCCCTAGAGGGTAAATTTTCAATTACCTCAGCAGGCTAGAATTCTGTGCTAATATCTGGTTCTGAAGGACCAATGAGTACTTAATTTTTATTTGTTTTAATTCATTTAACTTTAATCTCTGTCATGGCCCATGACAAAACCCCAACTATAGGTAGGTCATCAACCAAAGGTAAATATTGTTGATAAGAAGGTTGGAAGAGGGAAAACATATACACTGTCTTAAAGTAGATGTGCCATTGAAGGTGAGAAGGAAGGTATTGTAAGCCCCATTTTATAGCTTTTATAACCAAGAATCAAAAAGTCTAAGTTACTTAGTGTCACACAGTAAGGAGTCCAGTAGCAAGTGGCAGGATCAAGATTCAAACCTATTTTTGTCTATACCAAAGCTCATGCCATTTCCAGTTCCCCACATGTTTCAGCTCAGGGAGGTACTTTCTGGAACTAGACTGGGTTTGAATCCACATTCTAACACTTTCTGTCTTGGTACCTAATCTTTCCACATCTCAGTTCTTATATCTGTTCATGACAGAACCTATCTCATGGGGTTGTGAAGATTAAGTGAGATGATGCATTTCCACAAAAACATAGGTACTTCAGTACTCAGGTATATTCCTCAAACTGTTGCTGTTTTCTTGTCTGAGCTCCTAGTTTCCGCTAGTTGGATTTGCACTGCTCAGTGTGACAGCCAATTGCCACAGGTGGCTATTAAAATTACATTTTAAACTAATTAAAATTACTTAAAAACTCAGTATCTTAATCACACTAGTTACATTTTAAGTATTCAACACCCACATGTAGCTAACAGCTACCATATTGGGTATCTCTGATTTAGAACACATTTCCACATCATGGAAAGTTTCAATGGGCACAAAGAAAAATTACTTAGTTTTATATATATATATGCCGATGTAAATGCATCGAACAGAAACTGGAAAGATGCAAATCAAATATTTAGGATAGGACAGGAGTTTAAGGAGGATGTTCATTTTTTATTCTGTATGCTTTTAGATTGCTTGACAGGGTAATAAATTTATTATTATTTTTGAAGTCTATGAAAAAAGCAATACCTTTTCTAAAAAAGTAAACAATATTTGATGAAAGATTACTTTTAGCTCTTAGGATAAGGAAGGTCTTCTTAAGCAAACTAGAAAAGCCTAAACAGGTGAGGGCAGGTACCCTTTTCTGGTAAAGAATGTTCATATAAGAATTCTACTTGGCTGTTTCCTCAGTGTCTGACACACAACAAACATTTGCTGCTAAATAAAATATTAATTAGAAAAAGGCTCTGCTGTGGCCAGAGGCAGAGGAGTGTATTTTTTTTCATTTTGCTCAGTTAATAAGGAGACTTTGTGAGATACAATTCTCATGGATTTAAAGAAGAGTAGATGAATGTATTGCCTCCTTAGAACCCTGGTATAATTGAATGTTAGCCTACTACTACTTCTGGCTGTTTAACACTGAGCATGATGTTACCTGACAACACCTAATGTAAGTTGACAGATTCATTTCTGCTAAGTAGGAGAAGTCAGCTGTCCGCCATAGAACACTACATTCTTTCTAATTAATGCTAATGCATAAATTCTAGGAAGTAAGTAGGAACAAATTATTGCTTTGAATAAATAGAAGTCATGAGCTTCCTGTCACAGTGGCTCTTAACAGAATATTAATACTGGTAGAAACCTTGAAGAGTTCATCTAGGGAAAACCCACCAGTTTTTCAGATAAAGAAACTAAGGCTTAGACAGGAGAGAGAACAAAGAGATCATTAGTCTCGGATTTGAGACTAGACATCTTGTCCCTTTGTATCTAGATTACCCTTTGTTCTAACTTACTGATAAAAGACAATTTTTGAAAGGTCAGCACAGCACCATGGATTAACACAAACAGAAGCCTAAATTTATTAACTAGTTTCTAAGTTCTGGTTGCTGGATTTGGTAGTAACAGGCTACATCATTGATATTACCTGAGTCCATTTTAAGGTACTTGAGAAAGCCAGGATTTTTCTTGATTTGTAAAAATTCAAGTAGCGGAACTACAATAAAAAGTTTTAATAAAAGTAGTAAACATTCACATAATAAAATATGTTTGATTTCTGTCCTGTTTTTCTCTTGCTTTCCCCAGGAATAAAAATTCACTAGAGAGCCTATTATTCAGCTATTTGTCTTGTTTTAGGAGATTTAGAGAGTAGAGTTGATTCATGTGCTCTTTAACATTCATAAACTAGAACCAGGTGTCTTTTATTCTGGTTAATGTCGTAAGTTTTCATCATATATAGTTATTTCACAATTTTATAGGACTTTGATATATAATTAACTTAATAATACATTTATAGGGAATATAATTTTTGTGTCTCTTTAATTATGGTAGAAGATTATTGGTATGATTTTGAACAATGTAAGTACCTCTCGTTGCCTTGATCTGCAAAATGGAGCTGATGATAATAGTGCCTACCTCATAGGGTTGACATAAGGATATTAAATGAGTTAATATTTTAATGTACTTGAAACAGTGCTTGGCAAATGGTATTTGTTAAATAAATGTTATCCAATAAATCAAACCTACATGGCATCAGATTCCAGACCAAACTTAAACATCTTGGGCAGGGTTTTTTCAATATTGGCTTTACATCGGAATGTCCTACAAAACATTTTAAAATGTAGGTGCTCAGGTTCTACTACAGATCTACTGAATATGAACCTAAATTGGTGGGAAAACTTGGGTAGAAATGGTCTCTGTATGTTTGTGCACATGTATGAGTATATTTCTAAATATGTATCTGTGTTTTAAAGTTCTATAGATACCCCTGGTTAAGAACCACTGGTCTGGACATTGGTGATTCTGTGAGGCAATTTCTAAATTTTTATAGAATGCTAAGACCTAAACTACCCAATCTGGTACTTCTTTTTAATTCATCAGCACCAACCAATCCTTTCAACCTACCCCAAGTGCAAAACTCTTGAAACAGCCTCCTGAACTACTTCTGATCTATAATATGTTTGAAATATGGTCTGTATTCAAAGAGATCACATTAACTCAGAGAGCATTTCTTTCTCTTTTTAAAAATTTATTGAGAGTATTACAGATGTTCCCTCATTTTTTTCCCCCATTGCCCCTCACCACCTGGTTCTCTCTTGGCCCCAGACCTTCACCATCCTATTGTCTGTGTCCATGGGCAATGCATATATGCATATAAGTTCTTTGGTTCTTCTCTTCCTGCCTGGTTCCCCTCCCCATTTCCCTCTGAAATTTGTCAGTCTGTTCCTGGTTCTGTTTTGTTCATCAGTTTATTTTGTTCATTAAATTCACATATAAGTGAGTTCATGTGATACTTATCTTTCTCTGAATGGCTTATTTCACTTAACATAATACTCTCCAGGTCCCTCCTGTTTCAAAGGGTAAGAGATATTTTTTCTTATAGCTGCATAGTATTCCATTGTGTAAATGTACCATATCTTTTTTTTCTTTTTCTTTTTTGCAACTTTTATTAATTTATTTTTGTTACAGATGTTTCTCCTTTTCCCCCCTAGACACTCTCCTCCCAATCCCGCCCCTCCCCCGGCATTGTTGTCTATGTCCATTGGTTATGCATACATGCATATAAGTTCTTTGGTTTATCTCATCCCTCGCCCCCGCCCCCCTCCTCTGAGGTCTGTCAGTCTGAACCGTACTCCTTTCTACGTCTCTGGGTCTATTTTATTCATGAGCTTATTTTGTTCATTATATTCCAGAAATAAGTGAGAACATGTGGTATTTGTCTTTCTTTGATTAGCTTATTTTGTTTAGCATAATGCTCTCCAGTTCCCTCCATGTTGTCTCAAAGGATAAGAGATCTTTCTTTCTTACAGCTGCATAGTGTTCCACTGTGTATGTGTACCACAGCTATTTTATCCACTCATCTATTGATGAACACTTGTACCACATCTTTTTTATCCACTCATCTACTGATGGGCACTTGGGCTGTTTCCAGATCTCAGCTGTTGTAAATAATGCTGCTATGAACATAGGGGTACATATATTGTTCCTGATTGGTGTTTCAGGATTCTTAGGATATATCCTAGAAGTGGGATTACTGGGTCAAATGGCAGTTCCGCTTTTAATTTTTTGAGGAAATTCCACACTGTTTTCCACAGTGACTGTACCAGTCTGCATTCCCACCAGTAATGTACCAGGGTTTCCTTTTTTCCACATCTTTGCCAGAACTTGTTATTTGTTGATTTATTGATGGCAGCCATTCTGACAGGTGTGAGGTGGCAACTCATAGTTGTATTAATTTGCATCTCTCTGATGTTTAGTGATGTTGAAATTTTTTCATATGCCTCTTGGCCATTTGTATGTCCTCTTTGGAGAAGTGTCTATTGAGGTCCTCTGCCCATTTTTAAATTGGATTGTTTGTCTTCCTTTTGTTAAGTTGTATGAGTACTTAATGTATTTTGGAAATTAACCCCATATCAGATGTATCATTGGCAAATATGTTCTCCCATACAGTGAGTTCCTTTTCATTTTGATGCTGGTATCTTTTGCTGTGCAGAAGCTTTTTAGTTTGGTGTAATCCCATTTGTATATTTTTTCCTTTGTTTCTCTTGTCCTAGGTGATGTGTCGGTGAAAATTCTGGTACATGATATGTCTGAGATTTTACTGGCTACTTTTTCTTCCAGAAATTTTATGGTTTCACAACTTACATTTAAGTTTTTTATCCATTCAGATAGCATTTCATAGAGGATTCTTGGAAGTGAATTTTTTGGCATATCATTTAGAACACTATTGCCTCCTCCTCTGCCTTAGCTTTAAAGCAAAGTTCACTGTAATATTCCTGGAGGTACTTTTTATACCCTCCCTTAATTTTGGTTTGCATTGAAGCATATTTAATAATAGCCTATTAAAATATGTGTTGGGAGGAAAGGGGAGACATGATAGTAAAGGAAGGCTGCCCCATCAATACACTGATTATGTAAGTATACAGACTTGAAAGTTTCCAATATCTTCTAATAAGCCATATTGGTATTTATTAAATTCATGTTAGTCTTGTTGAGTTTCACAATTCTGAGACACCAATTATATATTTCCATAAGTTTGGCTATTTCAGGCATTTATATAGGTGACAAAATCTATCTGCTCTGTCCCTTGCAACCATTAATATTTGTCAGTCAAAATGTCAACAGCTGCTTCTAAGACACATTTGAGTTTGGCCAGTATCATAGTTGGTACTAGTAGGTTTTTCTTTAAGGAAATGGTACTCAAAAATCAAGTATAACGTTGGCTATGAAGTGGTTAAAATTTAATGGGCAACAAGGGTTGGATGTGGTAAACAGGCAAGATTGCTAGGAAATTTGATGAACAGATGTTCTGAGACCAGAACAAAGACAACTGAAGTACTAGGGAGAAGCAAAGAAGAGATCAAATTCTGAGAGTCCAAAAAGGAAGGGACATTTTGGCATCAGTGTTTCAAAACAGTAAACACTTTTACGATTCTTCTGCCAAAGCATTCAGCCTGCTTCACATTCAAAGTCTTAATGCCTCCCTTCAGCTATATTCCCTGACTCTTCCACCACCAGTAACTTGCAGTGTTCAGCTAATTCCAGTCTCCTTTTCACCCTCTGCATAGAAACAATACTAATCTCAAAATCATCTCAGGGAACTTCCATCAAGATTTTAGAAGAAAGGAATGTGAATGAACAGGGGAGACACAAACACACAAACTTGGAATCACCTTCCACCAGCCACGTATCCTATCAGTTACCAAACCTAATACAACTTCTGCCTAACATAACATCTTCTATGCAGTAGGCCTTAATCACTGCAACTTGTAAAACATCAATTAAAACAAAGTCTGATCTCACTTATTTGTGAAATCTAATGAACAAAATAAACTGATAAACAAAATATATCCAGAGACATGGAAGTAGGGAACAGACTGAGGAACCTCAAAGGTAAGGAGAGGAGAGGGAAGAGCTAAACCAAAGAACTTATATGCATATATGCACAACCAATCCACACAGACATTAGGCTGGGGAAAGCAGGAGTGGGGTGGGAGTCAGAAGGAAGGGATCACTGTGGGGAAAAAGGTGGAATATCTGTAATACTTTCAACAATAAAGATAAATTTAGAAAACCAAAAACAAAGTACAGTAAAAATTCTTTAAAAAACAATGGCAACACAACCCCACAGCCAGCATTTTTTGTAAAAGGGAGAGATTTGAACACTGAGAGTCTTTTATACTTTTTGCAATGTCCTTTATACTCATCAGTTCTAGCTCTTTTCCTAGACTGACAGTAGGATATTCCCTTGAGACCATATTCCTGGTCTTTGAATTTTCTCAAAATAGCTTTAGTCTTGACTCTCTGCTCCTCCACACTAGCTCAATTCTTATCCTAGCAGGGAGCAGAACGTGATGCCTACCCAAAGTGATAAACTACTATTTTTAGGACAAGATGCCAATAAGATATATTTATACGAGTCTGATAGAAATAATATAAATAATCATGTAAGTATGATATCAGTTGTCAAACTACCCAGGAAACATTTTTATAACAACCAGTTTTTATCAAACTCCATTAGAGAAGTTCTATTACATGTCACAATAGAAACCAAACATTATTGTCTCCATGTGTGTGTCCTTTGAACCCTCAAACTCTTGTTTTTCTAGTTGACCATTCTACGAGTTTATTTTTTTTTTATTTTGTTCTTTATTGATTTTAGAGAGAGAGGAAGGGAGAGAGAGATAGAAACATCGATGAGAGAGAACATCATTTGGTCGCCTCCTGCATGCCCCGCACTTGGGATTTGGCCCACAACCTGGACATGTGCCCTGACAAGGAATCAAACCGGTGACCTCTTGGTACATGGGTCAATGCTCAACCATTGAGCCACACCGGCTGGGCAGCCATTCTAAGAATTTAAATTGCACTTGGTACTCTTCAGGGACCAGACATTCCATTACCATCAAGTTTTGGTTTTATTATTTTTTCAATCAAATGCAATTACTATATGAGCTGCCTGTTTAATGTTCATAGCTTTGTTTCTAGAAAACTATATAGCATAAAACATGCAATTCTCTAAATCATTTCAAAATTATTTCTTCACTTACAGTTTCAGTACATATGTCCTGTAGGTTTTAGAAATTTAATAGGTTTGCTTCCCCTTTGACTCAAAGGGAACTGGCTGACAGGTGACTGATGGTGAAAATTCACACCAGTGTAGAAGCTATTCAGACCAGGTGGCTCCAAACCTTTGTCAGGAGTAGTGAAGGAGAACATTGTTCAATACTTTCCATGAAATAAATTGAAGGTCTCTCAGCATTCAGTTTGCAATGGACTTGGTAAGTATACAGGATGGGGAGAAAGTAGGTTTACAGTTGTTCATATTGAAAATAATACAATTAATATATAATAATACAATAAACTGTTTCATGTACTCAAAACTGTAAACCTACTTTTGCCACACGCTATATAATGGAGATAACCAAAGCCAGCTACTTGATTCTTTGGCACAGAGCTCAAAGATGAAAACATGAAATCCTCAAACACCAAACATGCATTTTTATTTGTTGCAATAGGGCCTAGCTTGTATGCTGCTGATGGAAGTGAGAGCCTATTATCATTATTTACCATGGGGTAAACCATCAACATTGTAGCTGATGTTAAATCAGAATCTTATCCAGCTGGTGTAGCTCAGTGGTTGAGTGTTGACCCATGAACCAAGAGGTCGCTGGTTTGATTCCTGGTCAGGACACATGCCTAGGTTGTGGGCCCAATCCCCAGTGGGGGGCATGCAGGAGGTGGCCAATCGATGTTCTCTCTCATCAATGTTTCTATCTCTCTCTCCCTCTCCCTTCCTCTCTCTCTAAAAATCAATAAAGAAAAAAAAAAATTAAAAACAACAACAACAACCAGATTCTTCTTCTTTACCCAGTGAAGAAGCAGAAACCAAGCTCTTCCTATATGAAGAGTACTTTCAGCACCTCAGTGTTTGGTCAATCCATAGACTGCCATGAAGCATGGCCATAGTATGCACATTTGCATACCTCTAAAGCAGGCAACTGTTTATAATCATCTGCTAATAATTTACAACCATGTTTGCTCTTGGTTGTCAGGATTCCATTTGGAGATAAAATAGACTTAATCCTACTCTTGCATTTTTAAGCTTTGAATTAATTAAGTAGAAACTGGCTGAGTGATTACCCTCATTACAATATTTGGCTTTCATCATGGAAACTGATATGAAAGCTCCCTCCTCCCTTGGTGCTAAGGTATATTCATATTTAAGAGAAAATTATTTTAGTATGTCAACCCTTCCATTCTGTGGACACACCTTCTCCACTTTGTCAATGTCACCATCTAAATCAGCGGTTCTCAACCTGTGGGTCACAACCCCTTTAGGGGTCAAACGACCCTTTCACAGGGGTCACCTAAGACCATCAGAAAACACCTATTTTCGATGGTCTTAGGAACCGAGACACCACTCCTCTATCCATCTCCAGGCAGGTCTGCCCACATGCAGATTTGCCCACATACAACATGAGGAACTGTATTAAAGGGTTGAGGCATTAGGAAGGTTGAGAACCACTGATCTAAATTGAGTTAATTCTAAGTTATACATTTGGGTTTTTGTCTTTGTTTTTGTTTTTTTTCTGGAGCAAAGGAAAAAAAATCTGCAAAGTGGCTCTACTATTGTTTTGTAAGCTGCCTTTGTATCTAATGCATTCACTCAACAAATTTAATTGAATCTCTACTATACGTATCTATGAAAGACTTTTGTTATCAATGATTTGGTCAATGTTCTGTTATCGACAGCAAGGGGAAGGAAAGTGAGAAGTAACTTTCCAAATACATTCAGAAAACATGCTGTCTCATCTTAGTTGAAATTTGAAGGATCTAATCTAAGATAATTACAAAAGGGACCCTGAAATAGCAACCTATTAGCCAAAAATAATCCCTGCTTCCATTGTTTAGTTCATCAGTCATTTATGAAGCATCTGCTATGTCCTAGTCACTATGTTCTGTGATAGAGATGTGATGATGAAAGACCCAGTAGTCTCCTTACAATAGAGAGATCCTATTGTTTACTGCAAAGGAAAGCTGCTAGATGGAGGTGGAGGTAGCTAGAGTATGACTTGGAATGGTAAATAAGGCCAGAGAAGACAACTGACTAACAATTACTCCTAGAAGTAGGTAAGGAGCTTCAGTATCATTTATTGAGTTGGCTGGGAAACTATAATCACAGTACCAATAATTTCAACTACTTCTGCTGAAGCCTTACCATGCTCGTCATATATAAATTGTCTTTGCCTTAGCCAAACTTACATATGTCACTGTTCCTGCAATTTAGTCTTTATTAAACAGAACAATAAAATCCAAGCAATGACATCACTGCAGATATCTAGCCAGGCCAAAAAATTCACTTGCTCCAATTAGTTAACTTTCTAGCTAGTTTAAAGAATGCACACTAAAACCTTGATTAACTGGTATGTTCGGGAATAGGATATCATGGGTAATTTAATTGTCTAATCAAAAGTTGAGCAGGAAGAATTTTTGTCATTTTTAACTCTTGTTGAACATTATTTTTAAATGGTCAAGGTAGATTTCTAGTTCATGTTAATGAAACCTAGTACACAGAGTTGCATTTTTATTGAGCAATGATAATCATTTAAGACTTTATGGTCATCAGAGTGCACATCAACACTCATTCTTCAGTGCAGGAGATGAAAATTTAGTGTCTAAGACTGTGGTTTGACTTAAAAACCTTTCCTGGGAGCCATTTTTAAAATTATTCCCTGATACTAGTTTGCTCAGGTTTTAGCCTCTTTCTCTCCCCAATTAAATGGATGATAATAATAGTAATAATAATAATAATAATAATAATAATAGTGTAATTGTGTATTCTGGCTAATTAAGTGTTTTAGTGAAGTAGAGTCTGCTAAAATACTAATTAGCTACTTAACATTTGGAAAATAACAGGAGATCACACATGGATTCTAAGATCTGAAAGGGATTTATTTATTTATTTTTTACAGAGGAGGAAATAAAGGTCTGGGCGGGGGCAGGGGGTGAAAGTAACTTTGTCAAAGTCCCACAAGTAATCTTAGAGCTGAGCCCTACATCCAGATTTCCTCTTTCAAAATTCAGCCACCTACTGCCAGTGATAAGTTCTCTAGGGTTATGTTTCCTTTTCTCTCAAATAAAAGAATTAGTCTTGATGATCTTAACCATCTCTCCCATACATTTCTTGATTTCATTGAATAAAAACTGTAATTACTATACCTACTTTGAAATGCTTTTTAAAAAGTTTTTAAGACCTGGCCTGTGTGGCTCAGTTGGTTTGGCGTCGTCCCATGCACCCAAAGGTTGCTGGTTCAATTCCCAGTCAGGGAGCATACACCAGATTTCAGGCTGGATCCTCAGTAGGGGGTATACAGGAGGCAGCTGACAGATGGTCCCTCTCACATGGAAGTTCCTCTCTTCCTCTCCCTTCCTCTCTTTCTAAAATTCAATTTAATTTTTTTTTAATTTAACCAGTTTAGAGGTGTGGTATTATAATGACAAAGCAGTTTTTGGATTTTACATAGTACTTCAAATTAGACTATGCAATGCAGGGTACTGAAAATTGTCAGAAGCCCTCTTTTATATCAGAGGTGCATTGAAATGGAACTTTGAAAGATCATAAGTCCTTTCTGTCCCAAAGTTGATGTTCTTTTGATTGAAATGCAAATCTACTCTTTTCAGAATACCTACTAGTGCCCAGAATTCCAGGATAAGGAGGTTAGAATATAAGCTTCCCTAATAATGACATCTTACTTTTTTCAGTTGGAGCTCTTTAATTCAGAAGGAATACAGGTAGGAAAATTACTGATTTGACTGTGATGTTCACAAGAATAAAGCTGTCATTTTTCTTTCAAAATTAAAATAACTGGAGTATTTTCTAATTTATCTTCTGAATATGTTTTCTTGGGCACACAAAGAATAAGTATTCAGATTTCAGGAAAATGTTGCTTTTTAAAGTTAAAAGTTTCTTCTTTCACCTTTGAAAAAAGAAAAAAATAAGCCTATTTGAATGCAGTAGTAGTGTATTAAGTCATTTTGGTTGCTCTTTTTCTGGCCAACTACCAGAATATTCTTTTAATATAGCATTTTCAAATAGGCACACTCACTGGGCTTTTCCAGTAAAAGATGGTGTAATTTAGTGACACTGAGCACTTTTACTACAAAGTTTTCGAAGTTTTAACTATTGGTGATTCTAAAGTATAGGATTTTGAATTTGACTGAATATCAAATTAAATCCACAGATGGCTCTACCAGTAGTTTCCTTTCTAAGTACTCACCTTTCAATTGTTAATATAAATTTATAAAATAAAAAAGGATAAGATTAGAAGTGATTGCATTTAGCTCCTACAGATATGTATCTTTATGTTTCTCATTTTATTTTACTATTGCCAAAATATTCACTGCATAATGTTGAAAATAAGAAAAAGTAAGTTATTTCATTATAATACTGAAAAGACTAACAGATGCCAGGTATATTATGTAGGTCAAGTGGTGTTATATTGGACAATGACTATATAGGATTGATACATGTCTGACATGATTACATCAGAATATTAACATTTATATAATAATAAAGGCTATAATGAGGATATGATAATGGGTTGGTGATGATTTCAAAGACAGTATTCCAAGAATATTCCATTTTCATTCAAATGATTATTTGTACATGTGAAATTTATGAGGCAAAACGATAAATTCAATATCTTCTTTAAGACATTGTACCTGTTCCTCTTGGGCCATATCTACACAGACAGGTAGTTAATTCAGGCTAAGAAGATATTCAGGTTAGAATCTGAGTTACCTAGATCAGTACTCTCCAAGAGGCTCTGTGATGATGGACATGTTCCATATCTACACTGTTCATTATGATAGCCCCTGGCTACATGTGTCTAATGAGTACATGGCATGTGGCTAGTATGACTGAAGAAATTAAATTTTAATTTTGCTTAATTCAAAATGTAAGTAGCCATATGTGGCTAGTGACTACCATATTGGAGAACACATGTATAATTTTATGCATACAGAATAAGGTCAGTCAATCAGGGTATATTGTGGTTAAGATGAGGGGAGGCAAGGTTGGGGAGGCTTGTGGTACAGGGGGATATAAATCTGAATTTAGCTTTTCTAGGAATGATTCCTGGACTCCATCACTCACTAGCTGTGACAAGTTTAGACAAGTTTATACAACTTCTATGAACTTTAGTTTCCTCATTTAGAAACTAAGGGCAATAATAAATATTTCTACATTGTAGAGTTGTTCTGAAGGTGTAATGATATATTGTAAGTAAAACCTATAGCACAATACTTGGCATAGAGTAAGCACTCAAAAGACAGTGGCTGTTATTATTACTTGATCAATTTTAAAACTTCACTAAATTTTCAGTGATATAGACAGTTTCAGTGTCAACAGAGGTGTTTCAATGTGTAGCAACTAAAAACAAAGCAGAATGGAAAATAATAAAATGGGCAGGCATATTAGAAAATAATTCAACCTTTTTTTTCTTTTCATGACATATTATACCAGGGTATAAAATTTGAAAGTCACTTCTTATCATGGCAGTACAGGACATTTTAATGGGAAATCCAAGTGATTTTAAGACCTACAAGAGGCGCAGAAGTTTTCATAGGCCCTGGTGAGAATGGTTCAGGAAATTAAATAAATAAATAAATAAAACACATTATAAGTTATTCTTTTTGGAAGCTCTACCAAAGAATTTAGTTGCTTCCTTTATTTTTCTAGCAGTAGCTGCTAGGCTCATGAAGTAATCTTTTGCTGACCAAAAGTTCCATGCTAGAGGACAGTATGGCACAGACATCTAGTTTCCCTCTGTTATCCCCTTTTTTATGTAATAGCAGAATTCTAAATTTATAGCTGACCTTATGGTCACCCAGCATAATGACTATATTTCCCAGGAGACTCCTTGTGTCCAGGAGACTAAGTCCTGGTAAATGGGATATAAGTGGACGTAGAGCATGCATATTCTGGAAAAGTCCTGACAGGGAGGAGTTTTTTCCTTCTCGTCCCTTTTCTTGTTCTTGCTGGCTAGCATGCTGACATGACAGCTGGAAGAAGCCCTCTTTGACCATGAAGTATCCTTCAGAATGGAGGCCAGGCATAAGAAATGTATAATATCAAAGATCTAGACCATATCAGTCCTGCTGTGTACCACTGCACTTGAATACATTAGACAAAAACCTGTCTCTTTAAGCCACTCTTATTTAAGGTTTTCTGTCACTCACAGCCACACCTAATTCTAACTCATCATGTGTTCCAGCTTAGACTGTAAAAACATCTCTTTCCAGTGAACAATAGTTCCAAGGCAGATTTGCTTTAGAGTTACCTTTCATATAGTGAAGGACATACTAATAGGGGGTACTCAAATTAGAATTTAGTGTACTTTGAAACCCATCCTGTTACAGGATAGCAAAAGCTAGGAAAAATCCAGAGCAGGAGGAATAGGGAAACCGAGACAAGAAAATTAAACAAGGCCAAGCAGTTTGGACACCTTGCAGCTGACTTGTAAATATCAAGCCATTATCTTCCCCAAACCAAAGACACTTGACAGCAAATGGTTAAAAGCCTCAGGAAGGAGAGAATGCAAGAAAGGAAGGGAGAAGGGAAAAGGGGAAAAGGACAGTTTCATTTCAACAGAAAAGCTAGCAGTCTCGGGGCTTCCAAGATAAAATTGTCAGGTGCTTCTCACAAATCCTGGGAAAGCCACAACAAAGTAAAAGGGAGACCCTGAAAATGAATCTGTACCAAGATATTCAGCAGAGGAATTTTAAGATCTACAGACAGAAAAGTATATAAAACAGAAACCCCCCATCCCAGTCACTCCTCAGATTAGCCAAGAGAGCCCATCCACACTTTATCCCAGATGATAGATTTGCTTGCCTTGCTCTTTTAATAAATTTGCATGTTTTACTTCTTAATAAATTCGCTTTAATACAATGCAATTATTCTGGAGTCAGTCGTTTGAATTCATTCATATGAGAAGACAACAACCGAGGTAGGGACAGCTCTCTGACTCAAGGGCTGTCTGATAATGCCTCTCTGGTGTCTGTGAGAGGTGCCTGTAACAATTCTATACTGGATTCAGGGAACTAGTCAAAAATCAAATAGGTTGCTAAAGGATGCACAAAGAGAAAATATCCATGAAATGTAGAACTATGAATGTCATCGAAAATGTAGAACCATCTTTGAGCATTTATCTTATAAACAGGAATTGAAATGGGAATGGAAAGCTACATTTTTCAGTGTACATAAGTCCTGCTTCTAAAATATTTCCTCCACCCTTAGATGAGATTTAAATTCATCATGCTGCACCTACAGATAGAAACATAGGATTTTTTTTTTCTGCACTTCATTCTAGTTGACCTTTGATAAAGACCATCTACTGTAGAACATATATTATTGGGCAAACAATGCAAGTTCTTGTAGTAGATTGGGAAAGCAATGCAGCCAAAGGTCTCTTAATAATTTATCTTATTAGAATTAGAATGATTCCTTATAGTTATTCTTTGGATGATCAATTAGTATTGCATTTTAGAGGGGAAAGGTCATTAATCAGAACCATTATTAGGACAACTCAGTGGTTTTAGAATTCAACAACTATTTGGTTTATTAGTTTTTAAGAACTAAGAACTGGTACAGTTTGGGGGCAAAGTACTCCCACAGGCCTAAAAAAGAAATCAATGATTTCCCCAAAATTAATACTAGATTTGTTATTCAGAATGCATGGAATACTTAATTTTTAAGAGCCATGTGTGAGTATTGACATTTCAACTATATAGATGTAAATTTATTTACTGTAGTAAAAGCATGTTAATGTTGATTTATTTAAACACTTCAGTGAAGTGGCAGTTCAGTTTAATCACATATCAACCTAATTGGGTTATGTTTGATTTAAAAGTTGCAAAACACTACTATAAAATTTGTTAAAGGCTGAATTTAGAAGAGTTATAATCATTAAAAATTTACATTATGTGCTGAGGCTATACTGAGTTTAGTGGCAAATTTCCAAGCAGCAGACCTTTTAAAAGACATTGTCTGTGACTATGTAATTCCCTCAGTGCTGAGCAAGCCTTGCCATTGACTTGCAAATATCAAGTTAGAACACTGCCCAGAGCACAGAAAATGAAAAGATGCCTAAAATTTAGAAGGCGAAGAAAGGGTATTGCTATAGGTTTGCATGTTTCTTTTTAATTTCTCAACTGCACATTCTACAATTGTCATAGTGTCAGCTAAAATTATGTTTTGGAAGGTATGTCAGCATATTAAAACATTCAGTCCTCACAATTCTTTTCCAGATGTGTCATATATTCCAAATACAAAATGCCACACAACTTTATGAAACTTGAAAAAAGTGCAATTATTGAGAGAGAAGGGGGATCCACATAATTGAATTTTTCAGAATTCTCTTGGACAATATTGCATCCTATAGGCAAGGTCATGGTAAGGATTTATTGAGGGGAGGGGACAGAAAGAAGTTCAGAGGGTGAAAGAGGATTTTGGAATGAAATGAAAAAGAAGAAAATTTTCTTTCCATCAAGGGTAATACAAATTCCCTGTGATTTAGACATTATTCTCTAATTTTCAGTCTAGATGATAGAAGTATTAAGTCTCTAAACCTGTGATGCCTACTAACATGGTTATTCTGAACTTGAAATGTGTCTAGTGGAAGCAAGGAACTACATTTTTAGTTTCAATTATTTTTTATTAATTTAGATTTAAATTGCTACATGTTGCTAGTAGTTACTGTATTAGACAGTGCATATCTAGCAACTTGATCAAATTCCATTTTGTTTGTTTTATTTTCAACATTACTTCATAGGTGGTGATGCAAACATGGATTCTGCTAAACCTGCACTGTCCAATATAGCAGCCATTGGCTACACGTGAAATTAGCACATGAAATGGGTCTAATTCAAATTAAGATACACTGTAAATACCAAATACATGCTGGGTTTCTAAGTTTCAGTGTGAAAAAATGTACTGTATCTCATCATCTTTTATATTGATTATTTAGTGAAACTATGATTTTTTAATATATTGTGTTAAATTATTAAATTTCATTTTACCTGTTTTATTTTACATTTTTAAATTTGGCTACTAGAAAATTTAATATTGAACATATAACTCACATCATATTTCTATTGGACAGTGCTGCTTAAACAAAACAAGACAATGACTTAGTTCATTAAGCATAAAAATATCAGTGAAAGAGCATTGAAGTAGTGCTACAAAATTTTGCAATTCTTTTACTGATGAATTCATTGTTAAACAAACTCGTTCCCTATCACATGCTTCATAACATATGTCATGAAAATCTCATATCTTAAGGGGAGCTGGAGAGAGAAAATGGTGGCAGAGTGAATGGAAGCTACACAGATGATCTCCCAGGACCAAATGGGAATTACAACCAAAATAAAGACAAATTGTTGGGAAAAAGCAACAGAAAAGCAGCGAGAGAGGACCATACAACCAGGGACACTGAATGAGCCTGGTAGGATCTGCGGAGGCACGTGAGGGTGGCGGGCTGGGAGCCCACGGACAGCAGCGGCCTTAGCTGTGAGCAGCACTCCCGCCTTTGGGGTTAAGATCTCAAGCAGGTCCACAGCGAAGAGGGCCAGGACAGAGCACTAAATAGCTACAGTCACTCCCTGGGGCTCCAGCAGAGGGAGGGCAGACTGGACTGGAACTCTGTGGGGACACTCGGGATTTGGAGGGCGCTCAGAGTTTGTGCTGAGTTGTGGCCACAAAGGATGGTGGCCAGCTTGCTCCTTCCCGGAGCCGTGGCAGCCCCTCCCTTGGAGATACGACCCAAACCAGGTGAGCAAAGTAATGCCAATTGAGGCACATTAACAACCAGCATCGGCCCCACCCTCAGGAAATCCTCTTACACTATAAACACCTGAGGGAGTTTCTCATTCAACTGAGAACCTAAAGCTTTTCAAGTAACTGAGGCTAATAGCCTCCAGGCAAAAATTGAGAGGATAACTGAACTTTTCCTGAGCTTGCAAATCTACCCAGGAAAGTGAGACCTGACAGTGGTGTTTAAGGAGGGCCCTCCATGCTCATCCAAACCCAGTAGAGGGAGCCACAAATAGCAGAACACCAACACCCACAGGGAAAATTTGGCAGGTTCCAAAATCCACTGAGATAGCCAATATGGTGAAACAAAGAAACAGATCCCTAATGAAAGAACAAGAGAACTCTACTGAAGATGAGATAAATGAAATGCAGTTAAGCAAATTATCAGAGGTAGAGTTCAGAGCCATGATCTTGAGGAAACTAAACAGCATGAGTAAGGACATCAACACCATGAGTAAAGATATAGAAACACTGAAAACCAAACAAGTGGAAATGAAGAATGACATAGCAGAAATAAAGAACATATTGGAAGGACTGATCAGCAGAGTAGAGGAAGCAGAGGACTGGATCAGTGAATTAGAAGACAGAGTAGAAAAACTTCAATCAATCAGAAAACCAAAAGAAAAAAAAACAAAAAACAGAAAGACAGCTTAAGAGAACTGTGGGACAACTGTAAATGTAAGAACATTCGCATCACAGGAGTACCAAAAGAAGAAGAAAATGAGCCAGGGTTAGAGAATATATTTGAAGAAATAGTGACAGAAAACTTTCCTAAATTGGTGAAAGAAGAAGGCATTCAAGTTCAAGAAGCACAGAGAGCCCAAGTAAGAAGAACCCAAACAGGCCCACACCAAGACACATAATAATTAAAATGCCAAAAATTAAAGACAAAGAGAGAATCCTAAAGGCAGCAACAGATAAGCAACAGGTTACCTACAAAGGAACTCCCATTAGGCTATCAGCTGACTTCTCAACAGAAACACTACAGGCCAGAAGGGAATGGCATGAAGTAATCAAGGACATGGAAAACAAGGATCTGAATCCAAGACTACTCTATCCAGCAAGGCTATCATTCAAAATAGAAGGTCAAATAAAGAGTTTCCCAAAAAAAAAAAAAAAAAAAAAAAAGCTAAGGGAATATATTAGCACCAAACCGACACTGCAAGAAATGTTAAAAGGACTGCTGTAATTAGCAGCAGAAATAGGAAGAAAAATATAACCACACTGAACAAAAATGGCAATAAATAAGTACATATCAACAATCACCTTAAATGTAAATGGATTGAATGCTCTGATAAAAAGACACAGAGTACCTGACTGGATAAGAAAGCATGATTCACATATATGTTGTTTACAAGAGACCCACCTCACAACAAAAGACTCACATAGGTTGAAAGTGAAGGAATGGGAAAAAAAATCTTCCAAGCAAATGGAAAGGATAAAAAAGCTGGGGTAGCAATACTCATATCTGATAAATTAGATTTCAAAATGAAGACCATATCTAGAGACAAAGAAGGCCACTACATAATATTGAAAGGGTCTATCCAACAGGAAGATATAACCTTGGTAAACATATATGCACCCAATATAGGAGCACCAAAATATATTAAAAATCTTCTGGAGGACTTCAAAGGAGAAATCAACAGCGATACAATCATAGCAGGAGACTTCAACACCCCCTGACATCACTGGATAGATCATCTAGACAAAAATTAACAAGGAAACAGAAATACTAAATGACGCACTAGATCAAATGGATTTAATAGATATATACAGAGAATTACAACCCAAAACTGCAGAATTCACATTCTTCTCAAGTGCACATGGGACATTCTCAAAGATAGACCACATGTTAGGGCACAAACTCAGTCTCTACAAGTTGAAGAAGATTGAAATCATCGCAAGCATCTTCTCAGATCACAATGGCATGAAACTAGAAATTAATTGCAACAAGAACATGCAAAGACATTTAAACACATGGAGGCTCAATAGCATGTTATTGAACAATGAATGGGTTACCATGGAAATCAAGGAAGAAATTAAAAACTTTCTGGAAACCAATGAAAATGAACACACAACAACAAAAAATCTATGGGATGCAGCGAAAGCAGTTTGGAGAGGGAAGTTCAGAGCACTACAGGCCCATCTCAAGAAACAAAAAAAAATTCTAATTGACTACTTAACCTCACAACTTAAAGAACCGCAAAGCAAACAAAAAGAAAACCCCAGAGCAAGTATAAGGAAGGAAATAGTAAAGATCACAGCAGAAATAAACGACATGGAGACAAAAAAAAAATTCAAAGGATCAATGAAACAAAGAGCTGGTTTTTTGAAAAGATAAACAAGATTGATGGACCCTTAGCTAGACTCACCAAGAAACAAAGAGAGAGAACCCAAATACACAAAATCAGAAAGGAAAGAGGATAAGTAACAACTGACACCACAGAAATACAAAGGGTCGTTAACAAATACTATGAACATTTATATGGCAACTAATTTGACAATCTAAGCGAAATGGACAAATTTCTAGAAACACATAGTCTCTCAAAACTGAATCAAGAAGAGATAGAACACTTGAATAGACCAATAACAACGAACGAAACTGAGGTTGTAATCAAGACCCTCGAGCAAACAAAAGCCCAGGCCCAGACGGCTTTACAGGGGAGTTTTACTGAACATTCAAAGAAGAACTAACACCCATTCTCCTCAAACTATTCCAAAAAATTCAAGAAGAAGAAAGACTTCCAAACTCGTTTTATGAAGCCAGCATAATTCTAATTCCAAAACCAGAAAAAGACACTACAAAGAAAGAAAACTACAGGCCAATATCCCTGATGAACATAGATGCTAAAATCCTTAACAAAATACTAGCAAATCCGATCCAGCAATACATCAAAAAAATTATTGACCATGACCAAGTGGGATTCATCGCAGGGATGCAAGGATGGTACAATATTCACAAATCAATAAATGTGATACATCACATAAACAAAATGAAAGACAAAAACCATATGATCATATCAATAGATGCTGAAAAAGCATTTGACAAAATCTAGCACCCATTTCTGATAAAAACCCTCAGCAATTTGGGAATGGAGGAATCATATCTCAACATAATAAAGGCCATATATGAAAGACCTACAGCCAACATCATACTCAATGGGCAAAAACTAAAAGCATTTCCCTTAAGAACAGGAACAAGACAAGGATGCCCTATTTCACTACTCTTATTTAATATAGTACTGGAAGTCTTAGCCACAGCAATCAGACATGAAGAAAAAATAAAAGTGATCTAAATTGGAAAGGAGGACATGAAACTGTCATTATTCGCAGATGACATGATATTATACATAGAAAACCCTAAAGACTCCATTAAAAATCTACTAGACTCGCCCTGGCCGGTTTGGCTCAGCGGTTGGAGCGTCGGCCTGCGGTCCGGAGAGACCCGGGTTCGGTTCCCGCTAGGGGCACGTACCTTGGTTGCAGTTTGTCCCCGGCCCTGGTTGGTCATGCGGGTGGCAGCCGCTCGATGTGTCACTTTCGCATCGATGTTTCTCTCTCTCTCTCTCTCTTCCTCTCTCTCCCTCCCACTCTATCTGAACAAAAAATGGAAAAATGTCCTCGGGTGAGGATAAAAAAAAAAAAATCTACTAGACTCAATAAATGAATTTGGCAAAGTAGCAGGATACAAAATTAATGTCAAGAAATCCACAGCATTCTCATACACCAATGATGAACTCACAGAAAGAAAAACTAAAAAAACAATCCCATTTACCATCACAGCAAAAAAATTAAGATATCTAGGAATAAACTTAACCAAAGAAGTAAAGGACCTATTTGCAGAAAACTACAGGACATTGAAAAAAAAAATAGAGGAAGATATAAAAAAGTGGAAGCACATATCTTGTTCATGGATTGGAAGAATTAACATCATTAAAATGTCCATACTACCCAAAGCAATATATAGATTCAATGCAATCCCCATCAAAATACCAACGACATATTTCACAGAACTAGACCAAATGCTTCAGAAGTTCATATGGAACCAAAAATGATCCCGAATAGCTACAGCAATCTTGAAAAAGGAGGACAAAGTAGGAGGGATCACAATACCGGACATCAGGTTATACTACAAAGCTACTGTAATCAAAACAACCTGGTACTGGCACATGAACAGGCACATAGATCAACGGAATAGAACAGAGAACCCAGAAATTGACCCAAAACATTATGCTGAATTAATATTTGACAAAGGTGGCAAGAGCATACAATGGAGTAAAGACAGCCTCTTTAATAAATGGTGTTGGGAAAACTGGACAGCTACATGCAAAAAAATGAAACTAGACCATCAACTTACACCATACACAAGAATAAACTCAAAATGGATAAAAGACTTAAATGTGACTCATGAATCCATTAAAATCCTAGAAAAAATGTAGGCAACAAAATTTCAGACATCATACGCAGCAGAATTTTCATTGATATATCACCTAAGGCAACAGAAACAAAGGAAAAAATGAACACGTGGGACTACATCAAACTCAAAAGCTTCTGCACAGCAAATGAAACAATCATCAAAGCGGAAAGGCAACCCACTGTATGGGAGAACATAATTGCCAGTGATATATCAGATAAGGGATTAATTTCCAAAATATATAGAGTGCTCATACAACTCAACAAGAGGAAGACAAAAAAACCAATTAAAAAATGGGCAGAGGAACTAAATAGTCACCTCTCCAAACAGGACATACAAATGGCCAAGAAACATATGAAGAAATGCTCAACACCATTAATCATCAGAGAGATGCAAATTTAGACAACAATGAAGTATCACCTCACACCTGTCAGAATAGCCGCCATCAACAAAGCATCAAACAACAAGTGTTGGCAAGGGTGTGGAGAAAAGGGCACACTAGTACACTGCTGGTGGCAATGCAGACTGGTGCAGCCACTGTGGAAAACACTATGGTGTTACCTCAAAAAATTAAAAATTGAATTACCATTTGACCCAGTGATTCCACTCCTAGGAATATACTCTAAGAAGCCTGAAACACCAAACAGAAATAATATATGTACCCCCATGTTCATAGCAGCTCTATTTACAATAGCTAAGATCTGGAAACAGCCTTAGTGTCCATCAGTAGACGAATGGATAAAAAAGTGGTGGTACATATACACAATGGAGTCCTATGCAGCTGTAAGAAAGAAAGATCTCTTATCCTTTGAGACGACATGGGAGGACCTGGAAACATTTAATCCTAAGCGAAACAAGCCAAACAGAGAAAGACAAATATCATATGATCTCACTTATTTCTGGAGTATAATGAACATAATAGTCTGAGGAACAGGGTAGTCCCAGAGGTGTGGAAGTAGGGTACAGACTGACAATTGTCAGAAGAGGGGGTGGGGGAGGGGAGCGATGAAGCACAGAACTTGTATGCATGTCCGCATAACCAATGGACATGGACAACAAAACTGGGGACGGGGCAGGGAGGGAGGGTGTGGAGAGAGTCAATGGGGGAAAAAGGAGAAACATCTGTAACAAAAATAAATTAATAAAAAAAAAAGGGAGCTAACTTGTCACCTCATAGCTATACTTCCCTCCTCAGCCTCTACTGTCACAACCAATAGTCTTCTGGTGCATTGACTCCATTCCTTCTTCTCCCTTCTACTTACCTTCTCATTTATGCATTATTATTGGTCTCAGTGGAGGTTTGGGAAGTTGTTTCTAAGACAGATCTTTCAGGCTGTTGAGTCACCACTCTTTTATTAGGTTTGCCACGTAGGGGCCATCTCTTTTTCCCTCTTCTGTTTTCTCCCAATCTATTGACTCCCAGGAAGAGAGAGTCTTTACTCAGATTAACCATATTTTAGGCATGATTTGACACCATAAATTTTCTGATGCCATCTAATTTTTCTTGGTGATAGAAAATGACAGTTGTTTTTCTGTTAGCATTTCCCTTTTCCAACACTTTGTCTCTTTTTCCAAAATATGATGCTTGAATCTGAGGAGACTACATTTCCTGTTCACAAATCCTAAAGTGTTTACTCTGAAAAGAATTAGGCAAGAGCTGGCAAATTTAAATAAGAAAAGCTCTGTTTAGAATAGAAGACAATATCCTAAGAAGAATGAAACACCAATAAGAATATATGCATCTCTATATTCACAGCAGCCCTATTTACAATAGCTGAGATCTGGGAACAGCCCACGTGTGCATTAATAGGCAAGTGGATAAAAAAGCTATGGTACATTTACACAATGGAATACTATGCAGTTGTAAAAATGAAGAATCTTTTACCCTTTGAGACAGACTGAACAGACCTGGAGAGTATTATGCTAAGCAAAATAAGCCAGTCAGAGAAAAACAAGTATCACATGATCTCACTTATTTATGGAATATAATGAACAAAATAATCTGATGAACAAAATAGATCCAGAGATATGGAAGTAGGGAACACACTGATAAATCTCAGAGGGAAGGGGTGGTGGGTGGTGGACAGAGATAAACCAAAGTACTTATATGCATACATGCATAACCAATGGACACAGACAACAATACTGTGAAGATATGGGGGGGGGGACAGGAATTGGGAGAAGGGAGTCAACGGGGGAAAAAGGAGGGATATTTATAATACTTCCAACAATAAAGATACATTTTTTGAAAAAGAATAGAAGACAAGCAGATGAGGAGACATTCACACTTAATTACTTCTACAATCTTCTCTCTAGAACATAGGAATCAATTAGCAGCTGGACTAAAAATTGTAATACCCAAGCTAATGTTGATTTATAAACCAGAAGGAAAGTGAACTCAGGGAAGTGAATTCTTCTTCTTGAGAAAAATAAATGAATAATTCGAGTAATTACTTAAAACAAAATAGAAGCCATGTTCTTTTTTTACTGGATAAAACACCATACCAATCTTACACATAGTAAAATGGCATAATAAACATACATAGAAGGTTCAAAATTATTTGAGGTCTGAAAGAATAAGGAAGCCTGAATAAAATATAAATGACCAAAGCTATGATAATATTTTATGTAATAATGAATTATGCCTATTAAATATGTGTCATCTTCCAAGACAAAATTAAAATATTTATATTAAGTTACTTCTACCTTCAAAATAGGACTCTTTATATAAGGGGAGTATGCACCTCCCTGCATATGGTGAGAAGTGAAAGGCACCAGAAACACCTCCCAACCCTTTCTTTCTCTACCATCTATTATTCACCATTCCCTCTTACACACACACATACCCCTCTATACCTTATTTGGATAATGCAGAATGAAGGAGCCCATTCAGATAGAGCTATTACCTGGGAGGGGAATATATTAAAGGAATCTCAATTTTACCACTTGAATTAGGTTCTTAGTTCCAATTCACAGGAGAAAACATAGTCCACAATGGATGGAAATTTGGACAGCTATTTTTTTATAGGTATGGAGAAGTGATATAGGTTGAGATACAGGATGCTTCATCACATCTGGAAGGAACCATACCAGGAAACTCTAGATATTCGGAAGCGAAGGGAGAGGGCAGAATGAGGATGATGATCCTATGAAAGGATTTGATCCAACAAATGGAAGGCACAGAGAAGAGTAAGGGAGATGGAAGACATGTCCCAGAGACAAATAGCTTGTGTTGGCACTTTTACTAGGTTTGCTACCAAAACAATCTTTTAATGCTTATGAGGGTAAGTGAAGCATTGTGAGGAATGGACAATGGACAATGAAAGAAGGATGGAATCTAATAGAGAAACAACTAGTAAGAATACAAGAAGAAATAACAGTGTAACATCTTATTTGTCCCATCATTTAACTACTGTGTTAAAGAATATCTTCAGCCCTGGCTGGTTTGGCTCAGCGATTAGAGCATTGGCCTACGGTCCAGAGAGACCCGGGGTTCAGTTCCCGCTAAGAGCATGTACCTCGGTTGCAGTTTGTCCCTGGCCCTGACCCAACCAGGGCCGTGCGGGAGGCAGCCACTCCATGTGTCTCTTTCACGTTGATGTTTCTCTCTCTCTCTTCCTTTCTCTCCCTCCCACTCTATCTGAACAAAAAACGGAAAAATGTCCTCAGGTGAGGATAAAAAAAAAAAAAAAAGAATATCTTCAACGGTGTTCATTAAAAAACAAAAAAAGAGCTACCAATAAATAAGACTTAAACATCATTTTGATAGTCGCCAGTTACACTAAACATTTAAACTGAGGTTCTTATTGAGTCAAGTATAATTTATTTATTGTTGGAATGAGCTAGATACAATGCAGGGACTGGAAAAAGACAGGAATGACAGACAGAGAAGAATCAGCACTTGGATTCACCAACAGGCAAGAGATGGTTTTAGTCTGGAATTTCAAAGTTACTGCTAGTGATATCTGAAAGAACTGGGCTGGAGTTGTTAATTAAACACCAAGAATGAAGTAAAGAGAAGGACATAAAAGTTACAATCCAGGGACAAATTAAGATCAGGAAGCAAAGAATACCAGAATATATCCCATCCCACCCTGAGAAATGGGGTGAGGGTCAGTCATGGAACACAAAACAATTCTCTCCTTGGTTAGACTAATATTATTCATGGAAGTTTTCAAATTTTGGTTGCTTCAAGATACATTGGCTCTCCATATGTTTTTCAGAAAAAGTACACATGAGAAGGTCATGTAATACTGAAAGTAAAAATAGCCATGTATCTGTGGCAGGTATACATTCATCAAACCGACTTTTAATAACAGTGTAAACCACCAACATTAGAAATTTGATCACTTCATATACTAGGGACTCTATGAATGCTTAGAAGTCTTAATGTAATCACTTCCTAAGTAGTATCTAATTTAATGAAGGAATTATTAAAGGTCTGATAATATTTTGATATAATAATGAATGGTGTCTATTAAATATGTGTTATCTTGGGAGAAGAAAGCAGTAAAGTTTTTCATAATCACCAAATTTTTAAAGTAGTCATCAAAGGCTATTTAGTCAAACATAATATTTTTAAAAATTAATTCTTAATGTAAGCAATAAAGGTATTTTAAAAAGTCAGCTAGTACTGCTAGGCTTATACTAAAAAGAACAGTCCCCTGCCTCATCCTCTCCAAAATCAAACCACATTCAACCCTTGGTTCTGTTTCTTCTGGTGTTTACCTCCATATATCGAAATCATATACTTATACTGTTATTTTAACTTTTTTTTTTTACTTTTTAAATAATATCTACTGATTTTTCTATTATAAGATAAGAATTCAGCTTTCTTAATTGTCCCTGTTCACCCAATGGATACATAATATTTGGTTAATTCAGTTCAGTATTTAGATTACTATGACAATATTATATTATTTACAGCTGAGCTACCCAATTTGTGATTATTAGCTGTCCTTTCTTGTATGACTTTTGTATTTTTGGAGCTCATTAACAGGCTCATTTTTTCATTTGCTTACCTTTCTATGTACCAATAATTAATTTATCCCCAAATTCCATAAAAGGATTGAAAACCTCTGAATATACATCGAAAGACATCATGTTGTCAGTCTTATGTTCTTGAAGGTATCCTTCTGAGAGCTTTCTGTCCTCCTTCTCCAATGTACACTGTAGTAGAAACCTGGTTGCCATTTTCTTGGAGCTGAGTATGAAAATGGGATTGAAGCTTTTACTGTTCAAATTTCAGACTTACTCATATTTCCCCTGTTTTCAGTATAAGGCATCTGCTCTGTCCTTAGATGGGCCTGGTGTCCCTGAGTTCAGAGCCTGAGTGATTAAGCCTTTCCAAAAGTAAACCTTTACTTTTCAACAGAATGGGAGTAGAAGAAGCAGTTGTCTTGGAGGACAGGATAGGAAAGGGATCTGGGGGGTTGGGGGGGTGTCTAACTCCTTGCCTTAAGGACATTTCACCAGGATGCTTGTTTTCAGTCTCACCCTACTGCCCTGTCTAAAATAGTACTTGATATTTCTAGTTTTTGAAACTTTCTGTGGTTGTATAGTAAGAATGGGATTGCTTCTTTCCTCCCCATCCCGTACTCTGTAGGCTTGGGTTTCACTTATCTAAGGTCTTCTGAGTAAGTGTAACCCTTGTCCATCTGCTTTCCAACTTCCAGATTTTTGTTGCCATCTCTTATCTGTTGTCATCTTGTAGCCAATTTTTTTTCTCTTTTTGGTAAATTATACTTATTTATTTCTTTATCCTCACCCGAGGATATTTTTCCATTTATCTTCAGATAGAGTAGGAGGGAGGGAGAAAGAGAGAGAGAGAGGGAGAGGGAGAGGGAGAGGGAGAGAGAGAGAGAGAGAGAGAGAGAGAGAGAGAGAGAGAGAGAGAGAAAGAGACAATGTTAGAGAGACACACGGACATGGACTGGCTGCCTCCTGCACGACCCAGACCAGGGCCAAGGACAAACCTCAAGGAATCAACTACCTCAAGGAATCAACTATATGCACCACTGACCAGAACTAAACCCACAACTCTTTGGTCCATGGGCCAAGGCTCTAACCATTGAGCAAGACCAGCCAGGGCCCTTTTTTATTTCTTCAATAACATTTTAGTGGGTTTGGAAAACTGAATGGAGACATGTGCTTGTGTACTTGTGTGCTTGTGTTCAATGCCCCATATATAAGCTCATTCATTAAAAAATATGAGGTGATTAAGACTTGTGAGTCAAGTCCACAATGTTTGCAAATAAAAGACCCAGGTCTAGAGAAAACCCAGAAATCCTAAGTCTTTGCTCAGTGCACTTTCCACTTATCCTGCTGACTCCAGCAGATGCAAAGCCTGCTATCTTCTCAATTGTTTTTGACATTTTAATAAGTGTTTAAAGCTTTATATCAAGTATTCTGAGTACAAGTTTAATGCATTTAGAAGCTTGTGTATTACAGGTTGGCATATTGATTTAAGAGTGGTTTCTTTTGCTAATTTTTAAACAGTATTTAAGCCAAGGTATGTTGAGAAATACATAATTAAAATACACAATTATTATTAAAATACATAGTTGAGATTCATAAAATTATAGTAAATAATTTCAGAATCTTAGTTTATTATTACTATTTAGACTTGGCAACTTCAAAGACATTATAACTCTTTGCTGGTGTTTGGTAAACTGTGCCTCTTTTCAGGATAAAAAGAACAATCTAAATATGAAGCATGCAAACATTCATTGGGCAGTTTAAGGAGTTCATGTAAATTGCTTCCCTTCCACCTGATAGTGGTAAACTCAGATGTTTCCTAGAGAACTAGAAAAATGCCCAATTGCCTCCTGAGGATTTTAACTATGGCTTTCTTTCCACAGTGTATGGATTTTGGGAAAAATTGTTTGGGCAATGGAATCAAAGCAATAACTGGGTAGAGAAGAGGATGGGGGAAGAGAAAAGAAGGAAGGACTTATATCACTGCAGACATAAGAAGGTAGTGAGATTCCAAACTGGAGGCGGAGTGACTAGAAGCTACACAGACCATCTGCCAGGACCAAACTGGAATTACAATTAAAATAAAGACAAATAATCAGGACAAAGCAACAGAAAAGCAGCTGGAGAGGACCTATATAACCAGGGACAAGAAAAAAGGACACTGAATTGAGCCTGGTAATTCTGTGGAGGTGTGAGAGGGCAGGCTGGGAGCCTACAAACAGCAGTTGATTTAGCTGTGAGCAGCTCCCTTGGGGTTAAAATCCTAAGCTGGCTCCACAGCACAGAGCACTAAATTAGCTACAGCCACTCACCTTGGACTCTAGGAGAGGAAGGGTGGACTGGACTGGAACTGTGTGGGGGAAGTTGGGATTTGGAAGATGCTGAGATTTTTTGCTGAGTCACAGCTGCACAGGACAGTGGCCATCTTGCTCAGGGAGCCCCATCCCCGAGCTCTGGGGAGAAACAGCAGCCCCTCCCTTTAAGATTTAACCCCACACACCTGGGCCAGAGAAATGCAAATTGAGGCTCATTAACAATCAGTATCTGCCCCACACTCCGGAAATCTTCTTATGCTGAACACCTGAGGGAGTTTATAATTCAGTTGAGGGCTACAACCCAAGGCTCATCAAGTAACTGAGACTAATAGCGTCCAGGCAAAAAGATAGAGGATAACTTAACCTTTCCTGGGCTTGCAAATCTACCCAGGAAAGTGAGACTTGGCAGTGGTGTTTAATATGGGTCCTGCCAAACTCATGCAAACCCAGTAGAGGGAGCCAGAAATAGCAGAAAACCAACACACACAGGGAAAATTTGGCAGGCTCCAAAACTCACTGAGATAGCCAAAATGGTGAAACAAAGAAACATATCACAAATGGAAGAACAAGAGAACTCTACTGAAGATGAGATAAATGAAATGCAGTGAAGGAAGTTATCAGAGGTAGAGTTTAGAGCCATGATCTTGAGGAAGCTCAACAGCATGAGTAAAGAGCTCAACACCATCAGTAAAGATATAGAAACATTGAAAACCAACCAAGTGGAAATGAAGAATGACATAGCAGAAATAAAGAACACATTGGAAGGAATAACCAGCAGAGTAGAGGAATCTGAGGACTGGATCAGTGAATTAGAAGACAGGGTAGAAAAAATCAACCAATCAGAAAACCAAAAAGAAAAAAACAATTAAAAAACAGGAAGACAGCTTAAGAGAACTGTGGGACAACTGGAAATGTAACAACCTTCACATCATAGGAGTTCCAGAAGAAGAAGAAAATGAGCAAGAGTTAGAGAATATATTTGAAGAAATAGTGACAGAAAACATTCCTAACTTGGTGGAGGAAGAAGGCATTCAAGTTCAAGAAGCACAGAGAGCCCCAAGTAAGAATAACCCAAACAGGCCCACTCTAAGACATAATAACTAAGATGCCAAAAATTAAAGACAAAAAGTGAATCCTAAAGGCAATAAGAGAAAAACAACAATTACCTACAAAGGAACCAGCATAAGGCTATCAGCTGACTTCTCAACAGAAACACTACAGGCCAGAAGGGAATGGCATGAAGTAATCAAGGTCATGAAAAACAAGGATCTGAATCCAAGACTACTCTATCCAGCAAGGCTATCATTCAAAATAGAAGGTCAAATAAAGAGCTTCCCAGACAAAAAAAAAAAAAAAAAAAAAAAAAAAAAAAGATAAGAGAATATATTAACACCAAACTGACACTGCAAGAAATGTTAAAAGGACTGCTGTAATTAGTAGAAGATATAGGAAGAAAAATATAGCCACACTGAACAAAAATGGCAATAAATAAGTACATATCAATAATAACCTTAAATGTAAATAGATTGAACACTCCGATCAAAGACACAGAGTAGCTGATTGGATAAGAAAGCATGATTCACATATATGTTGTTTACAAGAGACCCACCTCACAACAAAAGACTCACATAGGTTGAAAGTAAAGGGATGGAAAAAAAATCTTCCAAGCAAATGGAAAGGATAAAAAAGCTAGGGTAGCAATACTCATATCTGATAAAATAGATTTCAAAATGAAGACCATATCTAGAGACAAAGAAGGCCACTACATAATATTGTAAGGATCTATCCAACAGGAAGATATAACCTTGGTAAACATATATGCACCCAGTATAGGAGCACCAAAATATATTAAAAATCTTCTGGAGGACTTCAAAGGAGAAATCGACCGCAATACAATCATAGCAGGAGACTTCAACACCCCACTGACATCACTGGATAGATCCTCTAGACAAAAAATTAACAAGGAAACAGAGACTCTAAATGAAGCACTAGATCAAATGGATTTAACAGATATCTACAGAGAATTACACACCAAAATTGCAGAATTCACATTCTTCTCAAGCGCACATGGGACATTCTCAAAGACAGAACACATGTTAGGACACAAACTAAGTCTCTAGAAGTTCAAGACGACTGAAATCATATCAAGCATCTTCTCAGATCACCAGGGCATGAAACTGGAAATCAATTGCAAGAAGAATATGCAAACACATTTGAACACATGGAGGCTAAAGAGCATGTGATTAAACAATGAACTGATTATCAAGGAAATCAAGGAAGAAATTAAAAACTTCATAGAAGTCAATGAAAATGAACACAGAACAACACAAAATCTATGGGATGCAGTGAAAGCAGTTCTGAGAGGGAAGTTCAGAGCACTACTGGCCTACCTCAAGAAACAAGAAAAATTTCTAATTGACTATCTAACCTCACAATTTAAAGAACTAGAAAGCAAACAAAAAGAAAATCCCAGAGCAAGTAGAAGGAAAGAAATAGTAAAAATCAGAGCAGAAATAAACAACATAGAGAGCAAAAAAACAATTCAAAAGATGAATGAAACTAAGAGCTGGTTCTTTGAAAAGATAAACAAGTTTGATGGACCCCTAGCAGGACTCACCAAGAAACAAAGAGAGAGAACCAAAATACACAAAATCAGAAGTGAAAGAGGAGAAGTAACAATGTACGCCACAGAAATACAAAGGATCATTAACAAATACTATGAACAATTATATGGCAACAAATTGGAAAATCTAACCGAAATGGACAAATTTCTAGAAACACATAGTCTCCCAAAACTGAATCAAGAAGAGATAGAAAACGTGAACAGACCAATAACAACTAAGGAAATTAAAGATGTAATCAAGACTCTTCCAGCAAACAATAGCCCAGGCTCAGATGGCTTCACAGGGGAGTTTTACCGAACATTCAAAGAAGAACTAATACCCATTCTCCTAAAAGAATTTCCAAAAAATTCAAGAAGAGGGAAGATTTCCAAACCCGTTTTATGAGGCCAGTATAATTCTAATTCCCAAACCAGATAAAGGCACTTCAAAGAAAGAAAACTACAGGCCAATATCCCTGATGAACACAGATGCCAAAATCCTTAACAAAACACTACCAAATCGGATCCAGCAATACATTAAAAGTTATTCACCATGTTCAAGTGGGATTCATCCCAAGGATGCAAGATTGGTACAATATTTGCAAATCAATAAATGTGATACACCACATAAACAAAATGAAAGTTAAAAACTATATGATCATATCAATAGATCCTGAAAAAGCATTCAACGAACTCTAGCACCCATTTCTGATAAAAATGCTCAGCAATGTGGGAATAGAGGGATCATATCTCAACATAATAAAGGCCATATATGAAAGACCTACAGCCAACATCATATTCAATGGGCAAAAACTGAAAGCATTTCCCTTAAGAACAGGAACCAGACAGGGATGCCCACTTTTGCCACTCTTATTTAACATAGTACTGGAAGTCTTAGCCACAGCAATCAGACATGAAGAAAAAGTAAAAGGGATTCAAATTGGAAAGGAAGACGTGAAATTTTCATTATTCGCAGATGACATGATATTATACATAGAAAACCCTAAAGACTCCATCAAAAATCTGCTAGATTTAATAAACAAATTCAGCAAGGTAGCAGGATACAAAATTAACGTCAAGAAATCGACAGCATTCCTATACACCAATAATGAACCCACAGAAAGAAAAACTAAAAAAAAAAAAAAAAAAATCCCATTTACCATTGCAGCAAAAAATTAAGATACCTAGGAATAAACTTAACCAAAGTAGTAAAGGACCTATTTGCAGAAAACTACAGGGCATTGAAAAAATAAATAGATAAGATATAAAAAAGTGGAAGCACATACCTTGTTCATGGATTGGAAGAATTAATATCATTAAAATGTCCATACTACCCTAGCAATCTATAGATTCAATGCAATCCCCAACAAAATACCAACGACATATTTTCCAGAACTAGAACAAATACTTCAGAAGTTCATATGAAACCAAAAAAGACCCCGAATAACCACAGTAATCTTGAGAAAGAAGGACAAAGTAGGTGGGATCACAATACTGGATATCAGGTTATACTACAAAGCCACTGTAATCAAAACAGCCTGGTACTGGCTCAAAAACAGGCATATAGATCAATGGAACAGAATAGAGAACCCAGAATTTGACCCAAGACAGTATTCTCAATTAATACTTGACAAAGGTGGCAAGAGCACACAATGGAGTAAAGACAGCCTCTCTAATAAATGGTGTTGGGAAAATTGGACAGCTACATGCAAAAAAATGAAACTTGACCATCAACTTATACTGTACACAAGAATAAACTCAAAATGGATAAAAGACTTAAATGTGACTCGTGAATCCATAAAAATCCTAGAAGAAAATGTAGGCAACATAATTTCAGACTTCATATGCAGCAGAATTTTCACTGATACATCACTTAAGGCAACAAAAACAAAGGAAAAAATTTACACATGGGACCACATCAAACTAAAACGCTTCTGCACAGCAAAAGAAACAACCATCAAAATGAAAAGGGAACCTACTGTATGGAGAGCATAATTGCCAATGATACATCAAATAAGAGGTTAATTTCCAAAATGTATAGAGTACGCATACAACTCAACAAAAGAAGACAAAGAACCCAATTAAAAAATGGGCATAGGACCTAAATAGACACCCCTCCAAAAAGGACATACAAACGGCCAAGAGACATTTGAAAAAATGCTCAACCTTACTAATCATCAGAGAGATGGAAATTAAAACAATTATGAGGTATCACGACACACCTGCCAGAATGGTTGCCATCAAGAAATCATCAAACAAGAAGTGCTGGTGAGGGTGTGGAGAAAAGGAGACTGTAGCACACTGCTGGTGGGAATGCAGACTGGTGCAGCCACTATGGAACACAGTATGGTGTTTCCCCAAAAAGTAAAAATTGATCTGCCATTTGACCCAGTGATCCCGCTTCTAGAAATATATCCTAAGAAGCCTGAAACACCAATCAGAAAGAATATATGTACCCCTAGTTTTCATAGCAGCACTCTTTCAATCGCTAAGATCTGGAAACAGCCCAATTGTCCAACAATAGATGAGTGGATAAAAAAGCTGTGGTACATATATACCGTGGAATACTATGCAGCTGTAAGAAAGAAATATCTCTTATCCTTTGAGATGACATGGAGGGACCTCAAGAGTATTATGTGAAGCAAAATAAGCTAATCAGAGAAAGACAAATACCACATGATCTCACTTATTTGTGGAATATAATGAACAAGGTGGGCTGATGAATTAAATAGACCCAGAGACATAGAAAGGAATATGGTTCAGACTGACAAATCGCAGAGTAGGGGGGCAGGGGTGATGGATGAGATGAACCAAAGGACTTATGTGCATGTATGCATAACCAATGGACATAGACAACAATTCTGGCGGGTTGGGGGGTGGGATGGGGAGGAGTTTGTCTAGGGGAGAAAAAGGTTAAGCATCTGTAACAAAAATAAATTAATAAAAATTGGAAAAAAAAAAAAAGAAAGTAGTGAAAGAGGGAAAATGGAAGAAGGGATTGAGTGTTGGAAAATGGCTGCCTTCCTCACCTAAACAAAAAATTTCAGGATACTACTCCCAAAGCAGTGTTTTGGTGAATAATGGTTTGCCAAGAATGGGTTCCAGGTTAGCCACCATATTGATACCCTGAGTTCTTGGGAGTGGTTGAGTCTCTAGAGTCTGAGGCAGCCAGAGGTCCTGTCTAGTCTCCTCTGACATCCAGTGAGTCATACACATGCTTTTCTTTGTACATGTGCTCTGATATGCAAAATGTTGGAATCATTATCTTTAAAAAATAAAGATATGACCATAGGCAGACATTGACCCAGAACACATTTATAGGTATGTAGGCCACACAAGACAGTGAATGAGTGTTCTTGACTGCTGTGCAGAGTTGGAGTTGAGGATGTCACTGATCTTGCATTATAGACAATTATTTAATTGCATAGAATTGGTGTCCCTTTATAAGTAAATGCTACTTACAAAGGACTTTCTATGACCTACTCCATATGTTTATTCTAGCAGTTCCATTGCATCCCCTCTGGTTTCTTTAAATGTAACTTCATTATTTTTAGTTAAAGTCCCTTTGTAGGTTTTACTGAGCTAAATCAATATTTTCTCTTGCTAATGTTTGGCCAATTGGAGATATTTGCAGATCTTTTGACCTTCCCCTAAACCAAGTTATATGCATTTTGCTCCTTTAATCATCTTTATAAATGACCCTCTCTCAGTCCTTAAACCAAGGAAAACCTGTTTCCTCATACTATTGAAATAGAGCATTTTCCTTGATATGATATTGTAGTTTTATAGACATCCCACCTTATATTCCTTTCTGTCTCCTTTAATCTGCTAATTTAGTTCAGAAGTGGATTAAGATGGATACATTTCAAAGGACACGTTTCTGGAGGGACACAAAATGCAGATAGAAGGCATAGGTAAGAAGAAGGAACTGTAAGTTAATGCAAGATGTAGATAATTAACTTTCCAGCACCAGGAAACAGGACATGGAAGGTTCAGTCTGTATTCATGTACCTAGAAAGAGATTCTATACCCATTGTAGTCTTCCACCAAAGTGTCATGACAAGATATCAAACACCATGCTTCTTCTATTCCAGTGTCTTGCAGTCCAAGATTTAAAGGTCAGGTAAAGAAAGAAGAACAAGGAAAGGGGAATAAGACTAACTGGACAGTAAACCAGGAGAAAAACCAGGAGAGTATAATATCACATAAACGAGGAGAAATAGTGGTTCAAAAAGACATGATTAACAGGACCATATGCTACTGAGACATTAAAATGAAGACAGATAAATTAACATTGGATAATGTAACATGGTGGCCATTGGTGATTTTAACAAGATTAGTTTCCATTGATTGGGGTGGACAGAGGCCAGACTGGAGTGGGCTGAATAGCAGAAGTATAAGCACAAGGCTGTAGGTCTGTTCAGACCAGAGGGGCAAGGTTTAGGCAATTGTTGTGGTAACAAGTACATTTTAAAATGATAGAAAACCTTTAACTACTTTCCCGGTCTTATGGTCATGCTTTCCCATGGCTTCTAATAGTTTTACACTGTATTCTTAACAACCTTTATGACAGCATAATACTTGTAGAGAATTTGGCCTCAAGAGAAATGAGTGTTCCCCTTGCTCCACCCCTACCTATTTTAAAAAACCAGTTAGGGGTGTGGAATTGAAGTCAATCACTATGAAAAAACTCTTTCAATAAGTTCTCCCATGAAAAGGAGTAGAGAAATGGGGCAGTAGCTAAGGGAGGAGTGAAGGTTAAGGAGTTTAATTTGCTTGTTTATTTAAGACAATGGAGAGTAGAGCATGTTTGAATGCTACTGGAAATGTTCAAGTAAAAATAAAGAAAGAGAGAAATTGCGGAGATGGGATCCAAAGTACAAATGGCAGAGCTGGACTTTGATGGGGCCTTGAACTCTGCAGCCATTGTAATCTGAGGGAAAGCTGAGCATAGGTATGGAGTCAGGAATAAATATCCCTTACAGATATGCTAAGGAAGATTTCAGTGAGATAATAAATGTGAAGCTCCTGGTTTACTGACTGGCATGTGGGAGGTGCTTGGTGAATATTGCTCCCTCAGCCTGCTGCTCATCCCATAATCTCACACTCTTGTATCCAGTTCACACTCCCCAGTCTGGCAGTGCTGGCTCTCTGTAACTGTCCAACCTTTCCTCTCTCTCTCTCTCTTTGCTGACAAGAAACTTTCACTCTCTTGAGACCCATTCCCTCCCATCTGCCTTCCCCTTGTCAGTCTCACACACCTTGCTCAGTTCTCCACAAATCACTATCACACTATCCCTCAATTTCCCTGTAGCTTTCCTTGAGTACCATCACCATCTTCCCCAACATTTCTCTCTTTTGCCTTCCAATACAACTATCAATTTTGTTATTCAGGTAATGAGCCTCCATCCCACAAAGTTCCCACTCAGCCTTCTTAGATTACTATCTACTTGTACATTTCTTGTTCCTCTTGCTAATTTCCCCTACTCCTTTTGTCTTCTAGGAAGTTCTCAATCAATATATATTAACAAAGTTGTGCATATTAATATCCACAAGAGAATGGTCCCATCTTCCAGATTTAAGTATTTCCCAGTAGCATATGCAACATTAACTTGTGAGTTCAGATGGAGTTTTCTCCATTCTCTCTGACAGCTCTCTATAGTGAAGTTAAAATGTTGTAATTCTGTTTTATTTCAGTTTTATTGAGATATAATTGAAATATAACATTGTATAAGTTTAAGGTATACAATGTGATAATTTCATACATGTACATATAGGTGTGGACAAAAGTAGGTTTATAGTTGTGAGTACAAGAAACTATTTTTGTACTATTATTTATTAATTATTATATTATTTTCCATACAAACAACTGTAAACCTCTTTGCCCGCCCCTGTATTGTAAAATGCTTACCACAATAAGGTTAGTTATATTGTGAAATTCATACCATAGTAAGGTTAGTTAACACATACTTCACCTCATATAATTACCATTTTGTTATTGTTTCTGTTGCGGTGAGAACATTCAAGTTCTCCCACAGCAACTTTAATGTATACAATACAGTATTGTTAACTGTAGTCACCACACTTACCTTAGATCCCTGGAACTTATTCATCTTATAACTGAAAGTTTGTACCTGACATCTTCCCATTTCTCTGATCCGTCAGTACCAGAAACCACAAATATGCTATGTTTCTATTAGTTCAGGGATTTTTTAGATTCCACAAATACGTGAGATCATACAGTATTTGTCTTTCTCAGACTTACTTCACTTAGCATAATGCCTCAAGGTCCATTCTTGTTGTCACACATGGTTGAATAATATTCTAACACACACACACACACACACACACACACACACACACACACACACACGTATATCACATTTACCTTACTAATTCATCCATCAATGAACACTTAGGTTGGTTTCATGTCTTGGTTATTGTGAATAATGCTGCAGTGAAGAGGGGAATACAGATAATCTCTTCAAGATAGTGCTTTCATTTTCTTTAGATGTATACCCAGAAGTGGGATTGTTGGATAGTTCTATTTTTAATTTTTTGTGGAACTTCCTACTGTTTCTCCATAGCAGCTGTACTAATTTGCATTCATATGAACAGTGCACAAGGGTTCCATTTTCTCCAAACCCTTGACAACACTTGTTTTCTCATAGTTTTGACAATAGCCATTCTAATAGATCTGAAGTAACATCTCATTGTGGTTTTGATATGCCATTCCCTGATGATTAGTGATGTTGATCACATTTTTATGTACTTGTTGCCCATTTAAAATGTAGTAATTCTGAATAAAAAATCTCATCCTTTAGACATCCATGGTCCTTCATTTCTCCCTTTATATTGTATAGTATTATCATACTCAGCTGCAATAGCTCCAAAAGCACTATCATGGTCAATTTTTATGAATAAATGTTGAGCATTCAAATTCATGCCATAAAAGTATTCTTATACGTCACAGCAATGAAATTTCAGGAATCCTTCAACATGTGGGTTCTTGACACCAACTGATTCTTCAGGGTTAGGATGTTAAAGCATGTGCTGGACAGACAGGCAACTTCTCCCAATAAACCTGATAATTCTTATTTAGTTTTTCAAAGGAAAATGTTTCTGACATTTAAAAAAATTTTAGTAAATAGCCCAATAAAATATTTTACTGATGCCTTTTTCCAAATGTGTTTTTTCTTGGCATTATTCTTTTTATTTAATAAATGGCCCAGTAAGATATCTCACTGATGACTTTTTTTAAATTTTGGTATTTCTCTGGTGTATAAGTATGTGTGTGTGTATTATGGGTAGCAGTTGTTGGTTTTGGAAACTTCAAAATACATGGGATTATTTCATAGGAAAGAGAAACCAGGACTCAGTTGAACAACTTAGATTATTGTTTATACCTTGCTACTAACTAGCTGGTGATTTTGGCTTCTTAGCTTAAACATTCTGTACTCTCATTTCTTAGCATTTTAGTGAAGGGATTTGACTTGGATTCATGGTTATCTATGCCCCACAGTATTTCAGGGACTCATATTGTGGGCAACTTGGAATGGAGGAGGGCCTTGAGTTAAGCAAAGTTTTAGAATTAAGAAGTCTTAAGTTAAGGTGAGGTGTCTTTCTCACAGACATTTGTTTATGTTAGTTTTGTGTTTGCCTCATTACGAAAATAATGATAATGATTCCTCCTGATCATCCACAGAAGTCATGGTTGGCAGAAAAAAACATATAAATTACATGATATGCTCGATTAAAAAATGAGGGACTTGCCCTGGCCGGTTTGGCTCAGTGGTTAGAGCGTGGGCCTGCGGTCCAGAGAGACCCGGGTTCGGTTCCCGCTGAGGGCATGTACTTCAGTTGCAGTTTGTCCCCGGCCCTGGTTGGTCGTGCGGGTGGCAGCCACTCGATGTGTCACTTTCACATCGATGTTTCTCTCTCTCTCTCTTCCTCTCTCTCCCTCCCACTCTATCTGAACAAAAAATGAAAAAATGTCCTCGGGTGAGGATAAAAAAATAAATAAATAAATAAAAAATGAGGGACTCATATACAAAAAACAAGGAAACTACAATACTATGTTAAAGTTTCAGAACAATACTTTGTAATATCCAGTGGAACACAGTAGATAGTTAACATTGTATTGAAGAGAATAAAGAGAATAAAATGCTTAGCAAATGTAAGTAGAGTATAAGATGGAAGAAGTCAGACTGAATTTAATTTTCTCAAGGAATAAAGACCACAAATTATTTTTAGTATAATCTCTTTATATTTAAAGATGCATTAAACACAAATGGATTTATGTGATTTTCCCTCCTTTGACCAGTAAATTCCTTTTTTACATTATATTTGTGAGAATAAATGAGACAATATAAAAGCACATCAATTTCTTTTGTTTTAACGAACATTAGATTCATGGGACATAAATAAGTATTAGGTAAAAAGTGAGTTCAATACTCAAATAAAGCTGTTTAAACCACATTAGTTTTCCCCTCTGTGGTACCTTTTAGAGCCATTATTTTATTGATGCCAACTGAGAATCTATTCTTGGTAGATTCTGGTTTAGTGTTTCCCAAATTTGTTTTAACATGATTCCATTTCTGAAGAGAATTATGTGTGTCACAGGACATGCTAGGGAACAGTTTTTAGTAAGGAACTCATCATAAAATCTGGTAGTAGTATAATCGTTAACTTGAAAATTCAGATAATAAACAACTGGCAAAATATGTCTAGGACTTATTCTAAGACATAGAATAATAAATAGACTTCATAAATCTAAAATATAAACAGCAGCACTCAAGCAGTATATAAAGGTACTGCAAACAGATCTTGAACAACTTTATTTAAAAACAGCATATCTGACTAAGTACAATAATGAAAAATATGTAGAATATGAATACATAAATATTCATAAATTTATCATGCCCCAGGGATGTTTTATGCTCAGGCTCCCTTGCATATTTAAACCGAATGTCCTGTAGTTCTCTAGCTTTCTGAACCAGCTCTTTCTTTTAGTATCTAATGAAAAGAACTCAAGTCCCTATTCTTATATAATTATAGGAAGTCCAACATTCTTCCCAAAGTTCCCTTGTATTCCCTGATCATTATCATTACCTTTAATTCTGAGTTCCAGCTTCTAGATCAATTTTTTAACTGCTTCTTCATCCTTCTTACTAATAACTGTTTTTTTCTCTATACTGGTTCACTCCATGTGCTGATATAACCCACTTTCCATAACGCCTCAATGTACCACTAACATAGTGCTTTTGCATGTATTAGATGTAATTTTACTGAAGTTGGCCTAATGGAGGAGGATTAGTACACAGAACAGGTAACAACTTATAAAAACTCTCAGTTCTTGCCATAGTTTTATGTTTCATTACTGGCCAGCTGCCATAATCCTGGAGCCCATTCTCCTATCAACTCTTTGCCACAGATTCCTAGTTTTTACTCGTGTCTCTTTGGCTGCCTGCTATAAAATTCAAAATGCTGTTCCCTTATTGGGAAGATCAATTGAGTTCCTATCTGTTTTAACCTCTACCCTCAGCTCAGGGCCTTTCCTTCACAACTGAAAGGCATATTAATGTATTTCCCTAAATAAACTAGTTATCTTTGTTCTTCTTCCTACCTTGACTACAGAAAGTTACAGTTACTTAAACAACACCCTTTTCTTTAATAAAACACCCTTTCCCAAACATGAAAGAATGTTGTGGCTATTAATGGATTCTTGAAAAGGTGAAAAGGGGAGAATACAAGAAATATAGACAACCATTTATGAGTGATTTTGCCTTGTAAATAACTTATGAACACCTTTACACATTGTGCTTTTATCATTTTCTTTTGAAGTAACATAATCTAATACGTTTAATGATGTGATTAATGTGACTCTTTTGTGTTTCAAGAAATCAAATCAAGTTTATAGCCCCTATAACCAAAAAAGAGGAAAAGAGGAGTATATTGTAGTATTGCTGAACAGAACAATATGAAATAATTTTTGACATAAATCCAATGGGATTTTTAAGATTAATATGATACTTAAGGACATGCCATAAATATGCTAAAGTCAAAGATAAAGGCTGGTCAGTTGACTGCTTAAGGAAAGGAAAGTAGCCAAGCTACTTATAGGGCAGAGGAACTGGTTTCCACTTCAAATCTGTTTTTCTTTTTTAAAAAGTAGTCCTGATTCTAAAATGGCAGTAAAGTGGATGGAAGCTACACAGACCATCTCCCAGGACCAAACCTGAATTACAACTAAAATAAAGGCAAGTCATCTGGAAAAAACAACTGAAGATTAGCTGGAAAGAACCCTTATAACCAGAGATGTAAAGAGGACCACAAATTGAGACTGGTAGGAGGTGCAGAGGCACAAGAGGGCTAGCTGCCCACAGACAGCAGCTGAGGGCTGTCTTAGCTGTGAGCATTTCACTCTGAGAAGTCGAGGGTTAAAACTCCAATCTGGCTCCCCAGCACAGAGTGGTGTAACAGGGAAAGGGACCCACATAACATCTCGCTGAGAAAATCACCAAAGCAGAGGTTTCACATGGCAGAGAGAGGCAGAAGGGACACCAGCACTCCCCTGAAGGACCAGTGCACTAAATTACAGCTACAGCCACTCCCCTTGGGCTCCATCAGAGGGAGGGTGGACAGGACTGGAACTGTGTGAGGAGAGTCGGGGGTTCATGGCACTGGGGCGAGAGCTGGGAAGGAGGCCATCAGGAGCTCTATGCTGAGTCACTTCCCCACAAGACAGTAGACATCTTCCATAAAAGACCCCTTCCCAGAGTGGCCAGAGCCTGGAGGAGAAGCAACTGCCCCTCCCTCAGGAAGTTAACACCACCTGGCCTATAGAAGTGCAACCTGAGGCTCTTTAACAGCCAGAGACTACCTGCCAACCAGTAGGCAGAGAAGAGCCTCTAAAGCTTTGAGCTTTAGACCTGGCTCTCAGTACTGGGGGTGCTGGCTCTGGGTTCTGAACTGTGAAGTCTGAGACTTGAGTTTCTATGCTGAGCTACTCCTGTATCCTTCAGTAGCCATCTCTGTCAAGTAGCCCCATCAGTGCAGCTTTAGCCTAGGGAAGAAGCAACTGCCCCTCCCACAGGAATTTAACATCACCCTGCTGAAGAAGTGAAACCTGAGGCTTATTAACAGCCAGAGACCACCAGCAAGCCAGTAGACAGAGACGAGATTCTGAAGGCCTTGAGTCTTGGGGCTGACCCTCAGTGTTGGGTGTCTGGTTCTGGGGACTGAGCTGTGAAGGCTGATGTCTGGGACCCTAAGCTGAAACAATAACCCACACTGCAGAAACCACTTTCTTCTCAAGGCAACTTTAACCCAGGGGAAAGCAATTGCCCCACCTGCTGGATATACTCTTACACTGTCCACCTGAGGGATTTTTCATTCAGCTGAGGGCTACAGCCTGAGACTCATTAAGTAACTGAGACTAATAGTCAGCCTGCAGGAAAAAGTTCTGGGATAATTGAATCTTTGTTTGGCCTGCGACTCTATGCAGGAAAGTAAGACTAGACATTGGTGTTTAACGTGGTGCCTTCCATACTCATCGAAATTCAGTAGAGGGAGCCACAATCAGCAGAACACCAACACTCACAGGGAAAATTCGGCAGGCTCAAGAACTGCTGAGACAGCCAGAATGGTGAAACAAACAAATTCCAAATAAAAGAACAAGATAATTCTACAGAAGAAGGGCAAAATGAAATGGAATTAAGCAAGTTATAAGGGGTAGAATTCAGAGTAATGATTGTGAGGAAGCTCAATGGCATGAGTAAAGATATAGAAACAATGAAAATCAACTGATTGGAAATGAAAAATCACCTTGCAGAAATGAAGAATGACATAGCAGAAATAAAGAACACATTGGAAGGAATAACCAGCAGAGTAGAGGAAGCCAAGGACCAGATCAGTGAATTAGAAGACAGGGTAGAAAAATATCAATCAATAAGAAAACAAAAAGAAAAAAAAAACAATTAAAAAACAGGAAGACAGCTTAAGAGAACTGTGGGACAACTGGAAACATAACATTCACATCATAGGAGTTCCAGAAGAAGAAAATGAGCAAGGGTTAGAGAATATATTTGAAGAAATAGTGACAGAAAACTTCCCTAACTTGGTGAAAGAAAAGGCATATAAGTTCAGGACTCACACAGAGCTCCAAATAAGAAGAACCCTAATAGGCCCACACAAAGACACATTATAATTAAAATGCCAAAAATTAAAGACAAAGAGAGAATCTTAAAGGTAACAAGAGGAAAGCAACAGGTTACCTACAAACGAGCCCCCATAATGATATCATCTGATTTCTAAACAGAAAAACTACAGGCCAGAGGGAATGACGTGAAGTATTCAAGGTAATGAAAATCAAGGACCTAAATGCAAGACTCCTCTATCCAGCAAGGCTATTATCATTCAAAATACAAGGGGAAATAAAGAGCTTCCCACACATAAAAAAAGGTTAAGGGAATATATTAGCAATAAACCAGCACTGCAAGGGATGTTAAAAGGACTGCTGCAATAAGCAGAAGAAACACAAAGAGAAACATAGGCATAATAAATTAAAATGGCAATAAATAAGTACATATCAATAATGACCTTGAGTGTAAAAGGATTGAGTGTTCCAATTAAGAGATACAGAGTAGCTGAATGGATAAGAAAGCATGACTCATATATATGTTGTTTACAAGAGACCCACCTGAGAACAAAAGACTCTCATAGGTTGAAAGTGAAGGGATAGAAAAAAAATCTCCAAGCAAATGAAAATTAAAAAAAAAAAAAAAAGCTGGGGTAGCAATATTCATATCTGATAATATAGACTTCAAAACGAAGGCCACAACAAGACATTAAGAAGGCCAATACATAATATTGAAAGGATCTATTCAACAAGAGGCTATAACCTTGGTGACCATATATGCACCTAATATAGAAGCACAAAAATATATTAAAAATCTTTTGGAGAACTTCAAAGGAGAAATCGACAGCAATACAGTCATAGCAGGGGACTTCAACACCCCACTGACATCACTGGATAGATCCTTTAGACAAAAAATTAACAAGGAAACAGAGATTCTAAATGATGCACTACATCAAATGGATTTAATAGATATTTCCATGGAATTACACCCCAAAACTGCAGAATTCACATTCTTCTTTAGTACACATGGGATATTCTCAAAAATAAACCACATGTTAGGACACAAACCAAGTCTCTACAAGTTCAAGAAGACTGAAATCATATCAAGCATCTTCTCAGATTACAATGGCATAAAACTAGAAATCAATTACAATAAAAACACGCAAAAACATTCAAACACATGGAGGCTAAATAGCACGTTATTAAACAATGATTGGGTTACCAAGGAGATCAAGGAAGAAATTAAAAACTTCCTGGAAATCAATGAAAATGAACACACAACAATACAAAATCTATAGAATGCAGCAAAATCAGTCCTGAGAGGGAAGTTCATAGCACTACAGGCATACCTTAAGATTTCTAATGGATTATCTAACCTACAACTTAAAGAACTGGAAAGTAAACAAAAAGAAAACCCAGAACAAGTAGGAGGAAAGAAATAGTGAAGGTCAGAGTGGAAATAAACAACATAGTAACTAAAAAAAACCATTCAAAAGATCAATGAAACCAAGAACAGGTTCTTTGAAAAGACAAAAATGATTGATGAACACTTAGCCAGACATACCAAGAAACAGAGAGAGAGGACCCAAATAAACAAAATAAAAAATGAAGGAGGAGAAGTAACAATTGACACCACAGAAATAAAAAGGATTGTTTAAAAATACTACAACTCAACAAAAGGAAGACAAGAACCCAATTAAAAAAATGGGCAGAGGACCTAAATAGACACCTCTCCATAAAGGACATATGAATGGCCAAGAGACATATGAAGAAATGCTTAACGTCACTAATCATCAGAGAGATGAAAATTAAAACAACTATGAGGTATCACCTCACACCTGCAAGAATGGCTGCCATCAACAAATCATCAAACAACAAGTGCTGGTGAGGGTGTGGAGAAAAGGGGACTCTAGTACATTGCTGGTAGGAATGCAGACTAGTGCAGCCACTAAGGAAAACAATATGGTGTTTCCTCAAAAAAGTAAAAACTGATCTGCCATTTGACCCAGTGATCCCACTTCTAGGAATATATCCTAAGAAGCCTGAAGCACCAATCTGAAAGAATATATGTACCCCTATGCTCATAGCAGCACTATTTACAATAGCTAAGGTCTGAAAACAGCCCAAGTGTCCACCAGTAGATGAGTAGATAAAACAGCTGTGGTACATGTACAAAATGGAACACTATGCAGCTGTAAGAAAGATTTCTTATCTTTTGAGACTACATGGAGGGACCTGGAGGGCATTTTGCTAAACAAAATAAGCCAATCAGAGAAAGACAAATACCACATGATCTCACTTATTTGTGGAATATAATGAACAAAACAAGCTGATGAACAAAATAGACCCAGAGATGTAGAAAGGAGCACAGTTCAGACTGACAGATCTCAGAGGAGGGGGGTGGGGGCGATGGATGAGATAAACCAAAGAACTTATATGCATGTATGTGTAAGCAATCGACATAGACAACAATGCTGGGGGGTTGGAGGGTGGGATGGGGAGGAGGGTGTCTAGGGGGGAAAAATGAGAAACATTTGTAAGAAAAATAAATAAAAAAAAATACTATGAACAATTATATGCCAACAAATTGGACAACCTAGGTGACATGGACAAATTTCTAGAATCACACAGTCTCCCAAAACAGAACTGGGAAGAGGTAGAAAACTTGAACAGACCAATAACCACTAAGGAAACTGAAGCTGTAATCAATAAACTCCCAGCAAACAAAAGCCTGGGCCCAGACAGCTTCACAGGGTAGTTTTATCAAACAGTTAAAGAAGAACTAACACCTATTCTCCTCAAACAATTTCCAAAGAATTCAAAAAGAGGGAAGACTTCCAAAATCATTTCATGAGGCCAGCATAATCCTAACTCCAAAAACCGGATGAAGACACTGCAAAGAAAGAAAACTACAGGCCAACATCCCTGATGAACATAGATGCCAAATCCTTAACAAAATATTAGCAAATTGGATCCAGCAATACATTAAAAAATTATTCACCATGACCATGTGGAATTCATTCCAGGGATGCAAGGCTGATACAATATTTGCAAATCAATAAATGTTATACACTATGTAAATGAAATGAAAGATAAAAACCTTATGATCATATCAATAGACACTGAAAAAGCATTCTACAAAATCCAGCACCCATTTCTGATAAAAACACTCAGCAATGTGGGAATAGAAAAATCATATCTGAATATAATAAAGGCTATATATGCAAAACCTACAGCCAACACCATACTCAATGGGCAAAATCTAAAAGCATTTCCCTTAAGAACAGTAACAAGACAGGAATGCCCACTTTTGCGACTCTTATTTAAAAACATAGTACTGGAAGTCTTAGCCACACCATTTAGACAAGAAGAAAAAATAAAAGAGATACAAATTGGAAAGGAAGAAGTGAAACTGTCACTATTCACAGATGACATGATATTGTTCATAGAAAACCCTAATGACTCCAACAAAAATCTACTATATTCAATAAATGATTTTGGCAAAGTTGCAAGATACAAAATTAACTTTGAGAAATTGATGGCATTTTTTTTTTTTAGAGAGGTGCAATTTATTCGTTTATTTATTTGTTTTTTAAACACCAATAATGAACACTCAGAAATGGAAAAAAAATCCCATTTACCATTGCTACAACAACAACAAAAATACCTAGGAACAAACTTAACCAATGAGGTAAAAAACCTGTTCTCAGAAAACTACAGGACTTTGAAAAAAGAAATAGTGGAAGATATATAAAAAAGTAGAAACATATATCATGTTCATGGATTGGAAAAATCAACATTATTAAAATATCCATACTTCCTAATTTACAGATTCAGTGCAATCCCTATTAAAGTACCAATGCCATATTTCATAGATCTAGAACAAATACTCCAAAAGTTATTATGGAACCATAAAAGACCCTGAATAGCCACAGCAATCTTGAAAATGAAGAACAAAATAGAAGTGATCACAGAGCCGGGTATCAGGTTATACTACAAAGCCATTGTAATCAAAACAGCCAGGTACTGGCACAAGAGCAGGCATATAGATCAATGGAACAGAACAGAGAACACGATATTGACCCAAGACAGAATGAACAATTAATATTCAACAAGGGAGGCAAGAGCATACAATGGAGAAAAAACAGTCTCTTCAATAAATGGTGTTGGGAAAATTGGACAGGTACATGCAAAAAAAAAAAAAAAAGAAAAGAAAGAAAGAAAGAAACACCAACTTACACCACACATTAGAATAATGGATAAAATACTTTAAATGTAACCCGTGAAACCATAAAAATCCAAGAAGAAAATGTAGGCAGAAAAATCTCAGACATCATATGTAGAGGAATTTTCACTGGCATATCGCCTAGGGCAAGAGAAAGAAATGAACAATTTAATAAATGGAACTACATTAAACTAAAAAGTTTCTGCATGGCAAAAGAAACCAGCATCAGCCGGGCTGGTGTGGCTCAGTGGTTGAGCATCAACCCATGCACTGAGAGGTCGCTGTTTCAATTCCTGGTCAGGGCACATGCCCGGGTTGTGGGCCCGACTCCCAGTTGGGGGCATGAATGAGGCGGCCAATTGATGTTCTCTCTCATCAATGTTTCTCTCTCTCTCTCCCTCTCCCTTCCTCTGTCTCTAAAATCAATCAATCAATCAATCAATCAATAAAGCAGCATCAAAAAGAAAGGGGAACCCACTCTCTGGGAGAACTTATCTCCTAATGATACATCAGATAAGGCATTAATATCCAAAATACATAGTGTGCTCATACAACTCAACAAAAGGAAGACAAACATTCCAATTAAAAAATGGGCAGAGGATCTGAATAGACACTTCTCCAAACAGGACATACAAATGGCCAAAAGACATTTGAAAAAATGCTCAATGTCACTAATCATCAGAGAGATGCAAATTAAAATGACTATGAAGTATCACCTCACACCTGCCAGAATGACAGTCATCAATAAATCCTCAAACAACAAGTGCTGGTAAGGGTGTGGAGAAAAGGGTACTCTAGTACACTGTTGGTGGGAATGCAGTCTGGTACAGCCACTATGAAAAACAATATGGTGTTTCCTCAAAAAATTAAAAATGGAACTGCCATTTGACCCAGTGATCCCATTTCTAGGAATATATGCTAAGAAGCCTGAAATACTAATCAGGAAGAATACATGCACCTCTATGTTCATAGCAGTGAGATTTACATAGCTAAGATCTGGAAACAGCCCAAGTGTCCATCAGTAAATGAGTGGATAAAAAACCTGTGGTACATTTACACAATATAATATTATACAGCTGTGAGAAAGAGAGATTTCTTACCCTGTGAAACAACGTGGAGAGACCTGGAGAGTATTATGCTAAGCGAAATAAGCCAATCAGAGAAAGACTAGTACCACATGATCTCACTTTATTTGTGGAACATAATGAACAAAATAAGCTGTCGACCAAAAGAGGTCCAGAGTCATGGAAGTAGGGAACAGACTAACAAACCTCAGAGAGATGGGGGTGGGAAGAGATAAACCAAAGAACTTACATACATATATGCACAAGCTATTGACACAGACATTAGGTTGGGAAAAGCAGGAGTGGGGTGGAAGCGGGAAGGTGGGGGTCAATGAGGAAAAAACGGACATCTATATTACTTTCAACAACTAAAACACACACACACACACACACACACACACAATAAAAAATGTGGTCCTGACAACATAATTGAGTAATAATTAGATCAAAAATTTTTCAAATATAATCATATTAAAGGATTCACTTGTCTTAAATAAGTAAGTTTTACTTTTTCCTCTGATAATAAACAGTCAGGGAGAACTAGAAAAATATGTTTTGAGATTCCTCTCCTTTCTTCTTTGATCCTACTTAAAGACAAGAAGACTAAAGATTGTGTGACACTGATAATAGTTCTAAGCAGAAACAAAACAAGATATGAGTTTTTTGTTGTTGTTGTTTTGTTTTTTTATAATCCCCTTGCATACATAGTGGGAAATATTACAAGCTCATTTTTGAAGTCATCACAGAGAAAACAGTTGGGAAAGAAAAAGCTTGACTTGATGTTAATAGTCACAGAAAACACATTTTCATCCAAAAAATATATATCATCACAACTACTAACAAAAAGCAAAGGGAAAGTGTGAAAAACCTCATAGCATCTCCACTTACATGTCAAAAGTTGGAAATTAATAGAAAGACAACAGCTAATGAGAATCCCTTGTCAAATTTATATAACTGTTCCATCTCTGTGAATATCAATATGCTGTGTTTTTTTAGTGAATACCCTCAACACAAATTTCAGAAGCTATACGTCATAGGGAAATTGGACAGAGTTGTAAAAGCTTGCAGTTAACGGTAATGATTCTTCTTTTTTATTTTGTTTGTAGAAATACACCCCTTCTGCTCAACCACCACTAGCCCCAAACAACAACAAACCAGCAATGTCTAATTTTCATGATCTTTGTTATCGCTACTAACTCTTCACCTGTTTCTGAACCTCTAAGCAAAAACTCTCTAAGTCATAATTTGATTCTCACAACATCATTTCTGCTTTATTTAATCATGTTCTCTTTCACATACAGAATTTTGTGCTATTATTTCTGTTCACATAATGGTCATACACTACTATCTTTTCTTGTGGTATTTTAAATATTATAAAAGCGGGGTGGGGGATGGGGAGGAGGGTGTCAATGGGGAAAAAAGGAGAAACATCTGTAACAAAAATAAATTAATAAAAAATGAAAAAAAAAAGCTTAATTTTTATCTGTCGACACATGATAGTGTCCATAGCTAAATCCAGATTGTGCACTTCTGAAAAAGAAAGTGTCACATACATAACACCTAAAGATAAACCTGGAAGTTGAAAGAACTATTTATAGTTTTAGATTAAAAGCAGAATTTTATTCTAACTCTCCCTGTGTTGACCATTGCCAAGGTGCTTCAAGGCAAAATTGTATGATGGGTAGAAAGCTATTTGCTTCAGAAAAGTCTAAATGAGAATTTGAATATGACACCAAGAATTATTCTCACCAAGTGATCTGTTGGATGCAGGACATTCCATAAAATAAGGCAAATACTTTTCTTTTGGTTGTAAAATATGTTTTCTGTACTTTGGATCTTATTTTAAAGAAGTATAATAGTTGCCAAATTCATGAAGAGGTTCATTGCACAGAGTTTCAATTAATCGTGAGCTAAATACAGCTCTTCAAGCATATTCTTTAACCTCAGCAGGAAGTCATTGTCCTTGAAAATATTTCAGAAAATGAGGATAATTGAAATGGGAAAAAATCACTTTTAGGCACGAGGGCTGTAACTAGTAAACTAACTCAACTAATGCCACCCTTTTGAAATAAACAAGTACTTACAAAACCACCTGCCCCTGATAAAATGAAAATATAATGATGTTACCATCAGGATTTCTTATTCAATGCCTACTCCACTTTTTCTTTTTCTTACCATTTTATTGACTATTTGGAGCAATGAAACCTGGAATAAGAAGATATTTTTCACTCCCTAAGAGCTGTGTTTAATATTATCTTCCAAACATATCAAATATTCTCTGGAAACAAAATCTAACAAAAATTAATGGAGTAAAACTATTTGGGAGACCATTTCCAGAGCTGTTGGTACATATTCTTCAACAAATATTTATTGAGACACTATTTTGTATTGGACACTATTCTAAATACAAAAGATTCAGCACTGAACAAGCAAACCAGTTCTTTGCCATCATGAAGGTTATTTTCTCGCATTTCAGATTTTGGACCTTTTCTGAGTCCCTTTACAAAGGGGAAAATCCATTAGCCCACTAACCATCTTCTCCATGGATAGAACCCTGTGGTGCTGCTTTCAGAGCATATATTTGACATTCAAATATAGGCTTCCATAGGCCCCAAAGGAGTCACTGAAATGGGAGAGGACGTTTCGACTTCTGAGGAGGCTGGAGACTGAAACTCAGTGTCTCTTACACCCTTTTTAACAGGTAGTCTCTTATGCCATCTACCTGTGTGGTTTACATTCATTAATGATCACAGAGCTAAAAGCCAAGGAGCCTGGGCTATCCACAGAAAGACCATTCTTATTTTCCTAGCAACCTGGAGTGTGGAGGGGGACATACCTTAAATTTTAATTTCTTTTCCTGCTTCTTGATCAAGCACTTCATTGAGATAGAAAGGATGCATCTATAAGTCATTTAGTATATGTCACTATAAACTCTTTAGAAAAGAGACACTTTAAAAAGTAAAATAGAAATATCTGCAAAAAGTACACATTGCCCTCTGTTCTTGATTTTCTTTTGTATGAGAATAATTAAGCTGTTTGGAAGTAGTCACAACTGTTAAATCCCCTCATTTCCTCATGTGGCAGGTCCTTATCTTTATAAGAGTTTCAGAAAACTTGGACTACATATATTTCAAATTTGTATGATAAAATTTATATATATACACATATGCATATAAGTATGTATGTATGTATGTATGCATATAGGGGGAATATATATATATATATATATATATATATATAGAGAGAGAGAGAGAGAGAGAGAGAGAAAGAGAGAGAATGATATTCTGCATCTAAATATATATTTTATTTTTTTTAAGTTCCTCATGAGAAAAATGAACTGACATAAATCCTGTGAAGTATAAGAACAAATAGGGTACTCAGAAATGTGTATTACATGTCACTTTCTAAAAATGTATGGTTACTACTCACATCCTAACTGTACTGACTAATGGGGATCAAGGACCAACCATGTTTTGATTGCCATTATGTATCTCCATCCCTAAATTCTGTCTGTCATATGATAGGTATATGCTCAAGTATTATTTACTACTTAAATAAATAGGAAAAAAGGAAGGAATCAAAGGAAGAAGGAGGCTTAGGCAAACACCCACTTACTGATTTGGGAAATCCAATCTTAGTCATGATTCAAACCATCCAAGAATGGTAGTGGTCATGGCAAATCAAAACAGATGAACTCTGTCTTAAACATCTGAGCCTTCTGAAACAATGTTCTGAGAATCGCTCTTGTTCACTAAATAAGTACTAGAGACAGAGATGCCGCTGCCCTAGCTGATGTTTGGGGAATCCCTACACTGCTGATGGACTGAGCAGTGACCCATTGAGGCAGCCAAAGGAAAATTCCTGTTCCCTAACTAGCTCATTTGTGTACAAGCCCCACAGCCACCACAAACTCCCAGCACATACCCATGAATGGGCATTCCCTCCATTCTCACAGATTGCTATTGATTCTTCTTTTACCAGTGGTTCTCAACCTTCCTAATGCTGCGACCCTTTAATACAGTTCCTCATGTTGTGGTGACCCCTAACCATAAAATTATTTTCGTTGCTACTTCATAACTGTAATTTTGCTACTGTTATGTCTTAGGCGACCCCTGTGAAAGGGCCGTTTGACCCCCAAAGGGGTCGAGACCCACAGGTTGAGAACCACTAAAAATGTGAAGGACACTTCTTCAGTATTTTTTCCCCTGGCCCACACAGTCCCTTAGATGACCCTGAACCCACAGCACCCTAGAATTTATATTCACAGTCATGCTGAGGAAATAAGCACGAAAGGACTGAAATGACAGCTGCCTTGAAGGCCCTGGCCTTGCATTACAATTGAATGCAAACCAGCACTTTTACTTGAGTACATCTCAAGAGATCTGTGGAATGTTCACATAGATTATCTGGAAATAATTTAAGTCTACCTCCCCAAGTTAGATCAGACAATCAGATTAAAACTGAAGAGAAACAGGACATCAACTTATTTTGCATTGTGGCCTTCTCTTAGAAACCTCCTGACACTGTTCCAATAACCATGATAAATTATGTTAAAAAATGGATATGCTACAGCATGGATGGAACATCTTTAAATGAATGCCTTATCATCTTAATTTAGCATAATGTCCTCATTCCCCCATATCTATCTACATTAAGAGGTATCATTTCTTCCTTCTCTCTTCTGTCTGTCCCCTGAGTCATTGCTCAAGTCCACAAGCATTGTAGGATTTTCCCCAAATACTAGCCAATGCTGGGGCATCTCTGCTTTCTGATAAATATTTATTGTTATTCCTTATTCTCAGAAGTAACAATAAGAGCTAATACATGTCGAGAGCCTAGGTGCCAAATACTGAGCTAAATAATAATAGTAGCTAACATGTATTGAGTGCTTACTACATTTACTGTTTTACCCGCATCACCTCCTTGTATTCTCATAGCCCTGTTTAGTGAGTGCTACTATTATTAATTTAACAAATTCCCAGGTCAATCTGCCTCTATTAGATAAAGATATCAGACTTTCTGTCTCTCACAGGATAACAACAATAACAGCAAACAACAAAAACAGCAACATCAGCAGCACTGGGCTAAATGCTTGATTGAATTGTTTCCTTTAAACTTCCCAATAGCTGGGAAATATTATTATTTCCATTTTATACAGAAGGAAACTGAGGTTTAATGAAGTTGAGAAATGGCCCAGTCTCCCACACTAAGTGTAGAAGATAGATCTTAAACACTCAGAGGTCTTTGGTTCCTAAATCTGAGCCTTCTCCCGGGCCCTCCAGGGTCTCCTATGACTCCTTGTGGTCTGCTACATTCAGGAGGAAAACCAATGTCCTTCATATGATTTTCATAAATGAGTTAGAGATTTTAAATTCAAACATCTGTTTTAATCATAACCAGAAATTGCTTTCCTTAACAATCTTTCTAGCTCAATTGTTAAAAAATCAGAACTTTTACTATTATTGTGTAGTTATTTTGGGGGAATTCCCAAGAGTATTTTTAGCAAGCAATAACAAACTCCTTTGTTATTCTTTAACTATTTATTATGTTTCAAGAAGAGAGCATCTATTACCTACTGATTTTGAGAGTTGGATATTTTCCTCATAACACATGGTCTTTTGTTCATGTCTTGATTCCCTTGACTTTCTAATTGCTAATATATGAGTTACTACTAATTATACCTTAGCAGTAACCTTACTCCAGTAAGAAAGCACTTATGGCTGTTTTAATAGAGCTCATGTTTCAACTTTTATAGCATTCCTCGTGAACCAGCTTCCACGTGTGACATAGGACTTCACACAATGGTTGAACACATAGTTCTCTTCATGTTGCTTTGAACAAAGAAAAAATGTCTAGAGCAGTGGTTCTCAACCTGTGGGTTGCGACCCCTTTGGGGGTCGAATGACCCTTTCACAAGGGTCACCTAAGACCGTGGGAAAACACATATTTCCGATGATCTTAGGAACTGAGACACCACTCCTCTATCTGTCTCCAGGTGGATCCGCCCACATGCAGATACGCCCACATACAACATGAGGAACTGTATTAAAGGGTCGTGGCATTAGAAAGGTTGAGAACCACTGGTCTAGAGAGACACCAAGGAAAGGAAGTAAAAGAGAAAAAAAAAGTTAATTCTGCAAGAAAACAAAAGATATTACCAAAGAATAAGTCATATACTGTCAGGTTACCCAATTCCATACCTGAAACTATCATTGCATACCTGCCTGGTGACCAACCAGCCTTGGTTTATACATGACTAAAAACAGAGAGCTATAAATAAAATACTTGGCCTAGTGCCTGGGTATATTATAAGCAAGCCCTCAAAAAACAGTAACAATTGTGGTTAAGGTGATGATTGGCTATTTCTTAGATGGCCATAGCAACACCTGATATTTCTTAGCTCTCTCACTCCAAGGAGCTCCAATCTCTTTTTAGGTTACTCCCTCT